>CM066035.1:188792715-191192715 GCA_033557465.1 Ichthyophis bannanicus | reverse complement strand
TGCAGCCAAGGCAGTGGAGCCTGTCTCCACCTCTAAGGGGCGAGGAGTTCTACTCCCACTACTTCCTGGTCCCCAAAAAGACAGGCGACCTTTGGCCCATCCTAGATCTGCAGGACCTCAATAATTTCTTGGTGAAGGAGAAGTTCAAAATGCTCTCCCTTGGAATGTTGCTGCCCTACCTCCAGCAGGGAGATTGGCTATGCTTCTTAATCTCAAAATGCTTATACCCATATCCTGATCCATCCTTGCCACCGGAAGTACCTCCACTTTGCCATCAGAGGCTGCCATTTCTAGTACCAGGTCCTTTCCTTTGGACTGGCTTCTGCCCCCAGAGCGCTCACAAAATGATTGATGGTGGTCGCAGCCTACCTCCAGCTGCAAGGGGTGTTTGACTTCCCCTATCAGGATGACTGGCTTGTCAAGGATGGCTCCGCTGATGAAGTCGGTCAGGCGGGATGTAGCACCATTCTCATTCTCGAGCACTTGGGCTTAGTAAAACTACCCCAAGTCTCAGCTGCAGCCAATGCAGTGTCTGGAGATCATAGGGGCACTTATGGACACTGTGCAGGCCAGGACTTTCTTCCCTGTGGTCAGTACTCTGCACCTAGTGGCCTTCACCAAAGAGGTGCAAGGTCGCTCGATGATCTTGGCCCGCCTCATGTTGCACTTCCTGGGGCACATAGCCTCAACAGTGCACATCACGCCCGATGCTCCCCTCCACATGCATCAGGCTAATAGACTCTGCACTCAATGGACTCAGATGATGGGACGCCTGGAGGACAGGGACCATGTGACCATGCCTCTCTCAGAGCCTTTCAACTGATGGCAGCAGACGCTGCAACTCATGGCGGGGATGCCTCAGAGGATCCTCACCACAGACACCTCCAAACTGGACTGGGGGGCTCACTGTGATGACCTGTGGACCCATCAAATTAACTTTCCCGAGCTCTGGGCAATTGTGAATGCTCTATGAGTATTCAGACTCCACTTGGAGAACTAGGTTCTTTTGATCCAGATAGATAACCAAGTGGCAATGTTTTATGTCAACAAACAAGAGGATACTGAGTTGTACCTCCTGTGCAGGGAAGCAGTTCACCTCTGCTGCTTTGTAAGCATGAGCAGGATGCTCTTTTGAGCAGTGTGCCCCCCCCCCCCCCAATTCAGGAATCTACTAGTGGACCAGCTCAGCAGGGTCCTTCTGCCCCACAAATGGCGGCTGGGCCCACAGGTGGCCAGCTGCATCTTTTGGATGTGGGGCTCTCCTTTGATGGATCTCTTTGCCAGCCTCAGCAATGTTCAGTTGCCATGCTTCTGCTCCAGGATGCCTGCCCCATCTCAAGTGGCAGTCGATGCGTTCCTCATCTCATGGATGGAGGGCTTCCTCTGTGCATACCCTCCCACCTCCCTAATCTCCATGACCCTTCTCAAGGTTCAGCTTGACTGAGTCACTTTAATCCTCATAGCTCCCAGGTGGCCACGACAGCCATGCTTCCCCCTACTTCTTCATATTTTCCAAGCACCCCTAGTTCCCCTGGGATGCACTCTGGGCTTGATCTTATATGAGGGCGGGGCTCTCCTGCACCCATCCTCAAAGCTCTCGCCCTGTTAAGAAGGTAGTCCTGCACACTGCATGCATGGTCTAATTCCCAAAGGCTTTCTGTGAAAGCTGGGGAGTGTTCACCACACGGGCTCCATCTGTGTCAACATCACCCATATGTGTGAGGACTGATTCCTGCTATTTACGGAGAACACTTGCTACAAGTGAGTAACTGTGCTATTCCTCTACCTGTTCCTCTTCAATTCTCATACGGGAATGTGCCAAAAAATTCTTCAAATTACGACCTCCCTGAAAGAACAAAACTTGGAAACTCTGAGAATACAAGATGGATTCTCAAAACACGCCAATGTCTTTGAATGATTTGTTTTATGTCAAATGCATGAGGAGAGTATGGTAACACACATATCTAATTTTTCATCACTTCAAATTTCTTAGAACTCCATAATAAATCTCGATCCACGTATCCACACCGAGTGGAGGAGTAGCCTAATGGTTGACTTGGGAACCAAGAAACCAGGGTTCGATTCCCACTAGCACTCCCTGTGACCTTGGACAAGTCACTTAACCCTCCATTGCCTCAGAAAAATCCAGGTTATCAATGTCCCTATTTAATGTATATTACCAAGTTTAAGTTACAATGTAAACTGCTTTGAATGAAATGATAAAGCAGTATATAAAACCTGTTAAATAAAATTAATAAATTTCGCTCATTTGCGTGCTTGACCATTTGCGTCCTCTGGCTAACCTTTTTGTCCGAATCTTTCCTGCATCTCTTCAGAGTAACTCATGAACCCTGCCCTTGTAGTACATAAATCCCATAGCTGTAAAAATTGACTCATGGGGATATCTTCATTCAAATAATGGGGATGATAACTTCCATAATTCAATAGGCTATTGCGATCTGTTTCTTTTGTAAAAATAGAGGTCATAAATGCTCTCTCCTGTATTGCAGTATTAATGTCCAAGAGATTTATAATTCAATCCTCTACATGGGGTGTAAACTGTAAATGCTAATCTTGTATAAAAACTAGGTGTTGAGTGATGATGACAAAGGTTACAGTGGCATAAGCATAGAAGCTGTTTGCCTGTTGTTGGTGAGCTCCTACCTAATGTACAATTTTTATAAATAACTTCTTTGATGCTAAGTAACATAACCATTGAAAGGGAAGACTGGATTTATTTTTTTTAATTTGTGGAGCAGGTTTAAAGTGCAGGGACGGAGCTGATTGCCAGCCTTTAGTGTGTACTGCCAGTACTGCATATTAAATCATTTTAGCGTGCACTATTTGTCTATGAGGAATGCCCATCAACAAACTATAATTCAGGTATATGCCCCAACAACAGCTGCAGAAGAGGGCGAAGTTGATGAGTTCTAAGAACAAGTACAAGCTGAAACTGACAGAACATGGAAACAGAATATCCTGATAGTCATGAGTGACTGGAATGCAAAAGTTGGCAACAAAGAAGGCGGCAAAATGTTTGGAAAATATGGTTTTGGCAACAGAAATGAAGTTGGAGAAAGACTGCAAGACCAACAATCTATTCATCTCAAACATCTTCCTCCAGCAACACAAACGGTGACTGTACACATGGACTTCACCCAATGGATTGTACAAAATTGACATCATCTGTAGAAGTCAACAATGGAAAAGCTGACTTTGGAGATCACCAATTACTAATATGCAAATTCAAGCTAAAGTTGAAAAAGAGCAAGTCAGTCATGAATGTAGCAAAATATGACCTTGAGAACATACCACTGGAATTTAAAGTCTGCCTGCAAAATCAATTTGCTGCTTTAGATACAAATGACAGAGCTCCAGAAGAGTTATGGGATGACATCAAGAAGATTGTGTTGGAAGAAAGAGAGAAGTCCCTAAAAAAGGTAAAAAAAGCAAAAAGGCCAAAAGGGGTGACTGAAAATTGCCCAGAAACGCAGAAAAGCTAAAGCCAGAGGAGAAATAGAGGTAATTGCAGAACTCAACAGAGATTTCCAAAGTGCAGCAAGACAAGACAAGGAGAAATTCTACAAAGATGCATGCAAGTGAATAGAAGCAGAAACTATTAGAGGAAAAACAACATTGGCTTTCCTAAAGCTACGAGAGTTAAAGAAAAAATTCTAGCCTCGAATTGGAATGCTAAAAGATGCTCAAGAATCCATGTTGAATGATGCTGAGATCATCAAGAAAAGGTGAAAAGAATATACGGAGTCATTATACAATAATGATCAAGTGGACAAACTGCCGTTTCAACCTGTACCTTATGATCAGGAACCATTGATGATGAAAGAAGAAGTCAAAGCAGCATTGAAAGCCTTATCAAAGAACAAAGCACCTTGCATTCATGGCATTCCCATTGAATTATAGCAATCTGATGCAGCTGTTATCATACTTACAAGGCTCTGCCAGGAAATTTGGAAGACAACATCATGGCCAACTGACTGGAAAAGATCTGTGTTTATACCAATACTAAAGAAAGGTGATCCAACTGACTGTGGAAATTATCGCACAATCGCTGTGATCCAAAATGCCAGCAAGATTCTACTCAAGATTATTCAGCAGAGACTACAACCATAGCTGGAACGAGAACTGCCTGAAGTGCAAGCAGGGTTCAGGAAAGGGCGAGGAATGAGAGACATCATTGCGGATATGAGATTAACCCTTGAAAAGACTAAAGAGTACCTAAAGAATATCTATATGTGTTTTATTGACTACAGCAAGGCTTTTGACTGTATAAATCATGGGTATACCAGAACAGCTGATATTTCTTTTGCAAACAAATACTAGAGGAGATCAAACCTAGCTTTTTTTAGAAGCTCAGATGACAAGACTTTGACTTTCATACTTTGGACATATCATGCGAAGAGAGAGAGAAAGACATCATGCTTGGCAAGGTAGAAGGTCAATGCAAAAGAGGAAGGCCAGCAACAAAATGGATCGATACAATAACAGCAGCTATGGGTGCCACTCTATCAACAATGAGCCGCCTGACCGAAGACCGAACACAGTTTAGGACAACTATCCAGAGGATCACCATGAGTCGACACTGACTCAACGGCACTTAACAACAACAACAACAGCATGGACTATTGAAAATAGCACAAAGGAAAAGCCAAATGGAAAAATCCTTCAAAATGGCAAAAATTGAGAGCACGTTTTAAAGGTATTTCTGTGCATAAAACAGGATTTTATGTACAGAAATGGGGGTTTTGAAATTGCCCAAAATGTACACTTTTCAGAGTGCATTCCTGGGGAAGGGCTAGGACAGAAAGTGCATTTACTAGAGGTTGATATCCAGAACCCTTAGCAGGTCAGCAAACAGGAGGCCAGATGGCAAAGGGTGCTGGCCATGATGTTCAGCGGATAGTAAGATTGAATATTGCCATAGACTACCATGGCACTATCCAATTAGTGCAGAGGCAGTCTGTGGGCGGAGCAAAGGCGTGTTGGCAGTTATCCGGTTAGCCTGATTCAGCTGTGACTTTTATGGGCAATTTGGGCCACCAGAAATCGGTCCTAAGTTGTTATCTGCAGATGTCCCGGCTGAATATCGGGCTAATCAGATAAGTGTCAGATCTTATCCAGTTAATGTCACACAGCTGAGATATTCAGCAGCAGTTCCATTACAGATACTGACCCAAAATATCCTACCGATATTTAAGCATCACAGCTAACCACCATAGCATTTAAATACTGGCCCAATAGTTTTGAATTTCTAAAAGTATGCAAGCTACATTTTCATGGAAAAAAGTACCCGCAGAAATAGTTGGTGCAGATTTGGGTGCCAAGTCAATTTTCAAAAAAAAAATTCCTTGTTAAAAGTGATGCAAAATATACAAGTTAAAAATATCTGTAGATGGTATATTACATGTTTTTGTTGTAAGTTGTCCTTTAAAAGACAAAAAGTATAAAGCTTGTAGTCCCACTGGATATACAAAGATATGGGCGTGGTATTCTGTTGTCAGGGTTTTATATTTATTATTGTATTTGACCATTGTTTTTAAATTGTGACTTTTAACAGTTGTTTCAAGTACAGTAGTGTTTGTTTTGGATGTATTATGTTTGCTGAATAACTACTGTGGTGTGTAAATGGGCTGTCTCTTCATGTTTGCTCTGACTTCTTGTGTGTAAAGCAAACAATGGGGGTAATTTTAGAACTAGGAGCCTAGGTTACAACAGTAGGGAAGCCAGCTGTTTCAAGTTTAGCGTCTTTAAGAAATATTAGCACAAATCCTGCAGAAATAGCACCTAGATTGAAAGAACAGACATTACACCTGCTCTCAAGCAAGCATAAATGTTAGTGTGTACTTTACATGCATATGTGCAGATTTTATAAAATACGCCCCTAATTTGCAATTCCACCCATGCTCCACCCAATTACTCTACACCGCGCATAATTTTAGACATAACCTAATTTTAAAAAAAACAACCTTTTGGCCTACCTCAAACTGGGTTTTAGGTGCAGAATGGTTTATAAATTTATCCTCTATAAAAGTAATTTTATAAATTTGAGCCTAAATGTGTATTTTTATCACATGTTTTATACCACTTTTATAAAGACAAGCACATGCTTGACTCTGTAAAATACTAGTGTACCAGCAGAGAATTTTATTTATTTATTTATTTATTTCAACTTCTTATATACCGCACTCTTTGACATCAGCGCGGTTTACAGATAACATAAAGAAACCAGAACAACAGGCTGTTTGGTATTACATATAACAGGAGTATCAACTTGGATAACATGGGAGAACTATTTACATGGAGTATATAATCTATTAACTAGATAACATGCTCGAACTATTTACATAAAATTAGCAGGAATGCTTGGAACAAGGAGAGAGACTGTGGATTGTATTAGGGTGGGGCTATTATGTTACGCTTCATGTGGGGTAGTATTTGATGAAAAGGTGCAGTTTAAGGGCCTTTCTGAACTGGGTTAGGTCGGTTATGTGTCTTGGAGAATTATTCTATTATGTGTCGGTTATGTGTCTTGGAGAATTATTCTCAGTTGTATTCCAACTGACCAATGACCCCAACGCAGCCAATACAACAAACGAAGGAATGCAAATTGACCCACAAGTTATGGCAGACTTTCTCCACAACAAGCAAATCACAACAACGCATCAACACTTTGTGCCACCCCAGCAAAATAATGATAGACAAGAAACATCTATGGCACAACTTCAACCTAATAAATAAAAGAAGAGTTAATAGACATCAACAACATCAATACCACGACCTCACCATTTGACCCATGTCCTGTAACATGGCTAAAAAGTCTGCGAAACCAATTTGCTCAAACCATCCTGCAGTTAGTCCAGCCCTCCCTTACCTAAGGATACCTACCCCCATCACTCAAACAGGCCTCTATACGTCCTATCATAAAAAAGACCTCACTGGACAAGACCCTCCCAAGCTCCTATCGCCCAATAGCGAGTATCCCATTTCTGGCAAAAATAATTGAAAAAACCATACAACATCAAATGCAAGACCATGTGGGTACTCACGCACCCCTTGATCAACACCAACATGGCTTCCGCCCACAACATGGCATTGACACTCTCCTAACTGAACTCTTCAATAGACTCATCATTGGACTGGATAAACTCCACCAAGGATTTGTGCTACTGTTTCTCGACATAAGTGCCACGTTTGACTCAGTATCTCATCACACCATGCTAAACAGGCTAAACGACATTGGTCTAACAGACAACACATTAAAATGGTTCAAGTCATATCTATCTGACAGAACCATGCAAGTAAAAGTCGGCACTCTCAACTCAAGACCCTTCAAGTCATCACAAGGTATCCCTCAAGGCTCAGCCCTTTCCAGATTACTATTCAACCTATACATTCAACCAATCTGCAACCTACTACGGAAATTGAACACACATTATCACCTCTATGCAGAAGACAAAAGGGTTCTATTTGCCTTTCAACACAAAAAATCCAGACTTCTCAACCATAACAGATGTCTTCAATGCTGTGACAAACTTCCTAGCTAGAATAAATCTCACAGTAAGTCACAGTAAAACCGAAGCACTACTCACATTTAGAGATCAAGACTTTAACCCACCAAAGAAGATAACAACACAGGATGCAGAAATGTCAATAAAACATGAGATCAAATACCGAGGTATAACCATCGATAGCAACCTCAACATGAACTCTCACATCAAAAACGCATTCAAAATGGCATACTGGAAGTTAAAGCTCATCAAACCCCTTCGACACCTTCTGTAGGAGACAGACTTCAGATCAATACTACAAGCTATAGTGACACCACACCTTGACTATGGAAACATCATTTCCAAGGCCTCCCAAAAAATGCTCTATATCCAATCCAACTAGTCCAAAACACTGCCGCCAGAATTCTCTCCGCCAGCTCGACCATGCACCATATAACACTGTGATGAGGAAGTCCATAGTGAGCCTATGGAAATAGGAGAAACTAAAGATTTTACCTTTAAGAAAAGTGACATCCCTGAAGTGCACAGGTTTCAGCGTTTCCCTAGAGAAAGCAAGCACAGGGAATCTGAACTTAGGCTGCCACACCCAAACTCTGCTGACGTAGTTGCAGGCTTGGAAGATGATTATATACACCTGTCTAGAGAGAGAGAGACACTGCCCGAGAGGCAGAGATATAAACCGAGGCTAGAGAGAGTGGAAGGGGGAGTCAGATCCACAGTGGAGAGACGAGCCAAACCCACAGTGGAGAGGAGAGTCACACCCACAGCCAGAAGGAGGATCACACCCAGAGCTGAGGAGACAGCCGGGGAGGAGACCAGAAGGCCGTGGAGAGAGCCTGGGAGGAGAGAGACCAGGAGAGGAGTGCTCAGAGAGAGTGCACAGGGAAAGCTTCAAACCCCAGTTCCTGTTGAAAGGGTTCAGAGTTCAGAGCTGGAAGCCCAGGACTCACCCCAAGAGTTCACAGAGCCCAGTCTGGAACAGGAATATGTGGCAGAGCTCCAGAGAGGAATGCAGGCAAGTAAGCCAGGGATTGTTTCCCAGAAGCTGGAGGGAGACAGGTGAGCACAGCCAAGGGGAAGTGTCCACAGCCTCACAGATAACGTTGCCTTACCGGGGAGAGCTGTACTCCAGAGAAACGCAGGGTTCCTTAGAGAGGGTTTACCCTGGGACATCCATTGAAGCTTCAGAGCAGGGCACTGCATTACTGGAGCTAGAGGGAAAGCAGGTGGACCTCATTGAGCAAGATTCTATGCAGCCAGAGGAGCTCATGGACTGTACACTGTGTAAAGCTGATAGTGTTGAGTCTCTCAGCTAAGAAATAGCTAAGAAGATAAAAGTCTCCTGAGCCTCTGTAAGGAAGCCTAGCCATAAGCAGAAGGTAGGAGCAGGCTCTTGTTAAGAGGAGAATACTTATGGTTTCTGTATTTGAGTGCTGAATGAAGACAAAGGTAAAAGAAGGTATTTTACTTTGGCTGAATGAAGAAGCTATGTTTTTTTGTTATCTGTTATTTTGAAGCACTTGCATAAAAGAAAGGACTGTGAAGCTAATACAGCCCAGTTTGTAAATGACCTGGAGCGAATAAGTGGAAAAGTATCCTATTACAACATGCTTGAACTTTGTTTGCGTTTTGGGGAAATAAACTTTGTCATTTTTGCCTACACTCTCGGTGCATAACTACACTTCCTATTAGAAGGCTAGAACTACTATTCCCAGCATCCTTCACTGGAGAACAAAGTATTCTGTTTAAGCTTTTACTAGGGAAGTTAATGGCATCCCTATCCCTCTAAGCCCTAGGCGGAGGGCTAGGGCATGACAACACCAATCCTAAAAATCCTACACTGGCTCCCAATAACATAACAAACAAAATTCAAAGCCATCACTACCACCTTCACGATCCTTCACAACCTTTCAGCTCCCTGCCTCGCTGAGCTAATCACAGCAACATACTCTAAAAGACCAAGAAGAGCCTCCAATCAAAACCTCCTGAACATTCACTCGCTCAGGACGAAAACTACCCAGCAGACCAGCAACAGAGCATTCTCCTTGTATGCTCCATCAATGTGGAACTCTCTACCAGATAACATAAGATCAACAAAATCCATCACCAAATTAAAAAAACAATTAAATACACTTATTCAGGAATACTATGGACCTGACGACAAAACATAAGTCACGTGTCAACATACTACATAGAGGGACTGCTAACCCAAACCAACCACAATCTCCCATAAAATGACACCCATCCCTTCATGTATATAGTTCAAACTCCCTACATAATCTGTCTCTTATTTAACTCCAAGCCGTACTCCCCATTTAATGTAAAACAATTACCTGTAATTGTGATGTTGTTTGATGTAAACCACCTTGGATAAAGGCAGTATAGAAAAACTGTTAATAAATTAATTAATTAATTAAATAAAATAAATTAAATTAAGGTACAATCACTTACACATAGATTTAATGTGAAGAAGTGCAGTACCATGCACTTGGGAAGCAGAAATCCAAGGAAAATGTACACAATAGGGTGGGCGAGAGGTTGGTGTGCAGGGACCAGGAGAAGGACTTGGTGTGATTATTTCAGAGGATCTCAAGGTGGCAAAACAGTGGCTTCTGATTGAATAATAAAGACCATTCTTCCTTTCATCTCCACGGTTTGGACTGGGTTGTAAGACATTGGTGAGGCCTCACTTGGAATACTGTGCTCAGTTTTGGAGACCATATCTCACAAAGGATATAAAAAGACTGGAAACTGTTCAGAGGAAGACGACCAAAATGATTTGGAGCCTGCATCAGAAGCCTTATGAGAAGAGACTTGAAGACCTAAATATGTATACTCTGGAGGAGAGGAGGGATAGGGGAGATATGATTTAGACCTTTAAATACTTAAAGAGAATTAATGAACAAACAAACCTCTTCCAAAGATGGGGAAGCTGTAAAACTAGAGGGAATAACATGAAGCTGCAAGGGGGTAAATTGAAAGGCAATGTCAGGAAATACATTTTCACTGAAAGGGTGGAGGATGCTTGGAATGCCCTCCCGATGGAAGTGGTGGGGGCAAATACAGTGACAGAATTCAAAATGGCATGGGACAGTCACAGTGGATCCCTTTACAGCAACAGGATAAAATCAAAATAAACTTAACTATCTAATTATTCAACAAACAGGGTATCCTACACAGAGCAGTGGGTTCACCCCTAAACAAAGACATGGGGAGGGGTGACCTGCATGGAGCGGCAGGTGCACCTACTCTTGCCATCTTACTAGGCAGACTAGATGGACCATACTGGTCTTTATCTGCCGTCATTTACTATGTTATTATGTTACTAGTCCTAGAGCTGGTGAATATACCTGCATCTACTTTTTGCAAATACGTGTGTAAATGATATTATTTTATAATCTACATGGGTACTTGCTCACACCACCCATAGGCATACCCACAGTGAAAGTACACACAATATAAAAAAATACAAACTAATGTAAAATTTATAAGTGGCCACTTCTGCAGGTAAATACTGACATTTCTCCATAGAGAAGTAGGATAAATACTCACATGTGGGTGATGCCATCAATAGAGCCCAGCACGGGAACCTCTCTCCTCCTTCTAGAGGGCTTTAGATTGATTCCTCTGCATAGACTACCACTGCACCTCATCTCTTCAGCCTTTCTTTTTTCTGCGGAGACTTGAAGACATCCTTCAGCATCATTCTATGCCTTTCTCTATGTATTTCCCCATTCACCAGCATTTTTAGCTCTTTATGAGTTATCCTGATCTATCACCATTGTAGCCACATGTATCTTCCCTTAGGTTTTTTTTCTTGGTTTTGAGTTTTCGGTCATTTAAGATTTCCTTCATTTTTCTTGTGTTGCCACTAGAGGGCACATTTAGGCTTCAGATTTTCTAGCTGCATTAATTTTTTCTTTCATCAAAATTGAGCCGATTGATTTTGCTGCAACTATTTTTCAGATCTATGGGCCGATTCTGGGATGTGGGTTGTGGAGTTGCACATCCCAGCAGGACATGCAGCTCCGCAAGCCATCAGGGCCTGATTTCTCCCTCAGACTCTCCCTGTATGTCCTGTGCATCAGGACAGGGAGAACCAGCGGGGGGTCGGGATTGGGACGGAGCAGGGCGGGCCAGCCCAGCAGGACATACAGGATTGATTCAGGCCCTGTATGTCCTGCCGGGCCCATGGGGATGCACTGCTTATTCCAAAAGCCGGTGATCGGGCACAGGGCTGGGTGCAGGAGGGTCCCCGTTGCCCAATCCAGGCCACAGCAGGCCAGCCTTGGTTCGAATGGTGGGGAAAAGGAGGGCAGAAGATGTGGGAGTAGGGGCCGCCTATGGGGAGGATATCCCAACAGACAGTAAGAGCATGCCAGGCCATCCTTGGACCTGATTCTGGTTACCATGGGAACATTTTGTCCTGCAGTCCAGAATCAGGTCAAACGGGCACATCTTGCATGGGGCCGTCCAGACGAACCAGACGTGCCCCTATTTGAATCAGGCTCTATGCCCCAGAAACCAACCAGTGGGTTCAAAAATAGCACCCAAAGTCTCAGGACCACATCTATTGCAGACATCCACAAATGGTGCCTGCAGTGCTGGGGCTAGATCATAAGCCTTCTTCTTGTGTTGTGTGTTCACAGATGACAAGGAGAGGGCTTCATGATAGAGAAAAGCAGCAAAAACATATTTTTGATGCTGATAAGACTGGTCTATCATCTTTGGCATTGACGGCATTGGTCTCCATGGCTTTCAGAGCTGCATTGGATGCTGGTGATGCATCAACATTGAAGGATCCTCAAACTTGCTCAGAGCCAAGCACCAGTAGATCCCCTTGGCATCACCCACCCATTGATACCACTCCAAAGAAAAGGAAGGAAATATCATTGTCCTCAAAGGCATCAAGGGCAGGAGACAGCAAGTATCAGGCAGAGGCTGTGCTGCATCAACATCGAGATCCATTGGAGCGTGATGTCAAGAGCATCAAAGTACTGGAGGAACCCCAACTCTCAAAGAAGCCCTGATGCGAGGATCGTTCATTCTCTTCAGTATCGGAAGGGCCACATCTACCTCCATGAAGCCAAGAACAGCCTGCCAATACTCCCCATCAGATTCCGCAAACATTGGCCAAATCCGCTGCAGGCCTTACACCTTTGTCCATGGCAGCCCTCTAGGAGTAGCTCATGAAATGGTTCAAACAGAGGATAGTGATATAATTTGCCCTTTGCAAAGCTACTGCTTGAACATCATCAATGATAGTACAATTGGGCATTGAGTCCATCCTCCAAAAACTTAGACTAGCTGCAGGACAGAATTGTCATCAAGACGTCGAAGGGCCTCGATACAATTTCTGCCCTGCTGACATTACATTCCAGTGCATCAGGAGGTGATCGCTCTCTGAGGCATGGAGATCATCAGTGCATCAATGCTCCCAAAAGAGATCTGCCTTGGGCCAATGGCTGTGATTTATTAATAAAATCTATTTAAAACCTCCTTCCCGTTTGCTATCCACGGTTTGTACTGGTTTTAGTTTAGCACGTGGATTTGTGCTTAATCTGTTGGACCAAGTTCATTTCATTTCCATTAGAGACAGGGGAGGAGTTCAGGGCAGAGGAGTTGGATATCCTCCAATATTCCTTTTCTCCTAAGGGAACAGTGACAGTGTCCATGCACCACATCCTGTAAAGAATGCAGATGAGAATATGGGAGACCACCCACCCCGTCATGTCTCCAGTCGGTAAAAAGGTAAATTCTGTGTACAGACTTGAGAAGGCTCCTAGATTTGAGAGGTTTCAGCTGCTGTACCACGCCATAGTCTCCAAATCTCACTCTTCAGTGCCTTTGGGGAGAGAGGCTCAAACTTTAGATTCTTTTGGAAGAACATTTTTCTGAACACTATGTTCATATCCCATACAACCTCTACAACAGCTTTCAGGAGTAGGGTGGTATTGTGGAATCTCCCTAATTTCCTTCCTAAAGCAGTGTTGGACTTCCACCTTAATCAGTCAATAGTCTTTCCAACATTTTCCCAAGACTGCATGCTCGCAAAGGGGAAGACTATGTTGCACACATTCAATTGCAAGAAAGCCTTGGCCTACTACTTGGAGCAGTATAAAGCCCATAGACAGTCCACCCCACATTTTGTATTTAGGTTGGGGGCTGCTATCATCAAACATACTCTTTTAATCTGGCTAGCAGATTGCATCTCTTATGCTTATGCTTGAGGGCCATGATACTGCTCATAATGTCTGAGCTATGGCTGCATAGGTCCCCGCTTGCATTCAGCCTCCATGGAAGAGATTTGCAAAGCTGCAACTTGGAGATATGTCTCACTACTGTCTGAAATGAGACTCCCAGTGTGACAGTAGATTCAGTCAATTAGTTCTGCAAAATCTGCTTGGGAATTAAACTCCAACTCCGCTCTGCCCAAGACCTTTTTGCTTTTGCTATGTGCTACCTCATTATTCCTTGTTTGCTTTAAGGTCTTGTGTTTTTTTTAAAGTTCATTCTACTAGTTGCAACATTGTTCTCTTGTTTATGAGGCAGCCAGTAGTTAGGGAGTCCCATATTTTATTTATTTGTTACAATTTCTATACCGCGATTTCCAAAGATCAATTGCGGTTTACAAATAACAACAATTTCAGTAGTACATAAACAGATACATACTCATATACATGGAACAGTGGAAAACTATGTACATTGAAAGCATGTCCATTAAGCTAAATATGTAGCACTTATCCTGCTTGTCCATGGAGAAAACAATATCACTCACCTGTAGCAGGTGTTCTCCATGGACAGCAGGGTAAGTTCTCAAAAACCACCTTCCTCCCCTTGGAGTTGTATTCTGGCTTAGCTGGTAACCAGATTGAAGAGATTAGGTGAGGCATGGTGGTAGCAGGCAGGAAGATGTGTCCATGCATGGACGAATCAATCTAAAAGCTTTTAGAAAGAGCGGAGAGAGGTTCCCATACAGGACTCCACTGATATACATGGAGACAACCTGCCAAAGGTGAGTAACTTTGTTTTACACACATTCTTGCTGCCTAAATCTAGGCGACATTTTATAAAATTACCTCCTGATGTGTCCATCCCTGCCATCCAGGCAGTAGCTAGTTTTCTCCTCCTATAAGGCACATCCTTCTCATTAGATATTCAGTTTTCTTTTCTCTGTATCAGTCACATGACCAGTCAACATGACCAGTATTCCAACATAATCTTTGGTCTATAGTGCTGTGGTATCTCCTTTTTGCCAGATCCACTTGTTGTATGTTGCTCAGTGCTTCTATGTAAGTTCAAGTTTTGTCCAGAAACCTCTCTTTCATACATTTTGGCCACAAAAATCTTTTTTGCTAACCCTGTGAATCCAACTATAGATATTTTTCTTCTACCCTGATGCCCCTACTGTTTCTTTGTTTTCTCTACATGCACGCTCTGAAGCTCTCTGCTCTCTGCCAAGTGTTTGGTGAAACCTGCTTTTCTTCTGCTTCCCCTTCTCCAGCTACCACATCTGCTTCTTCTTGTCCTCTGTCACCCAATGTTTTATCCCCCACTAGTGATTGAATGAATCACTTCCCCACTTCCTACTGGGTGCCACAAGGGGCTCCAGACTTATCTAAAATCAGTAGTGGCACTAACAACATCTCACATGTCACACGATAGCACCTACCCTGACGTACAAGCTGAAAAGAAGTCACAGATAGCTAAGCACGATTTAGCCATTAGACATTCTCTTTTACGTGGCAGCTTGTAATAAAATTCCTAAAAAAAAAATCCCAAATCACAGAATTTTTCTTTTGCCTGCATACTCTTATTAGAAATAACAGCAGTTACAGTCCCAAATTCTGTTGCTAGAGGTTTCTGTCCTTTTCTTCCCCGCCTTAGGTACTACGAAGGCAGCCTGCGTGCTGAGACAGAGGACCCTATCGCTGCTGGTCTGGTTCGGCGAGCTACAGAAGGGATCATCAACAGCGTCGAGCAACATGGAATAGATACAGTGATGGACTGGGAGGTAGATGAACTCTTAAAATGGACAAACGCTCTCAACTTTGAAGAGTAAATACTTTTGCTTTGCTTAAAAAATAAATTCTGTATGGTTGCTAGAATTTCTGTCTTTATTATTAATCATGGGCCAATAGTCAGCGGTGGTGGCTAGCTGTTGCCGCTGAACTAAAAACCCGGACATTTAATGCCAGGGCCATATCTTACCATTGACATTGAATATCCGGGTCGGCTAGATAGCACAGAAGTTAACCGGGCAACAGCGATATTCAGCCACTGCTCAGCTTCCATGGCGAAAGTTAGGCCACTCAGGTGTCTAACGTTCACCACATATGACATCCTATGAATGCCAGAAAAAGGCAAATACTAAGGCGAGCATTAGAAATAAATTTGAGAGCTGGAAATTATAACCAATCTACCCTGGGGCTTAGGTTCCTCTCACGATGTGCACAAAATCCACCTATTTCGAGACAGTACCCCAAGAGAAACTATATTTTAACATGGTACCATACACCCACAGAGGACTATGTATTTCCCAACTTATTTGTACTGAATTGACCAAACAAAATTACCTAAATTCATTATCATTGGACTAATTCAATTACTTTTTTTAAAGGTCTTTCTGGACATATTTTCTTTGCATTTAGGGGCTTTTTACTAACTTGTGCTAAGGCTGTGCAGTTACTATATAGCAGTTGCAAAGATTAGTGCACAGCAACTGCAAATTTCTCTGTTCAGGGCATTCCCAGCAGTTTTCCAGTCATTTAACACAGAAAAAATAAGTTAAAGCAGGTTAATTGCATGGCAGTTAACGTGATGTAATTAGCTATTCCATTCATGACACGTTAATACACAGTAACTACCTCTACATTAACTAGAAAGCACAGTTCCTGCCTATGTCCCACCTTTTCCATGCCCCCTTCTGTGTTAGGTGGTTAACGTAGAAATTAATATGCACTAAGGCACCACGTTAACTGTTAATGTGCATTAATGGCCACATTAATAGCTAAACATCTTAATAAATAGGCCCCTTAATATCATTGAACAGGTGAGCCAGTTTTCAAGAATGGAATGAGAGAAGGCTGGCTGAGCAGACACAAAGCTTAAAATGGGACACTTGGCCATATAAGGCAGTGAAAATACTGTAAGAGGAAAGGCCTAGAAAGGGTAGAGGAGACGGCGAAGCATAGGACTGGTTGGTGGAATTTCTTGCTTCAGTGTATGATGCAATTTCAGTGAAGAGAACTGGGGCAGAGTCATGTGAAACAGTCCATGTTAGCAAATGTGCGAGACTCACTAGAAAGCTTAAGCTGTCTAATTACCTTCGTTAGCACTGATTTAGGAGAGGTTGCTTTTGGTTTTGGCAAGCTGTAATTTGTATCGCGATCATATTTAAATGGGAATAAAGCTCTCAGTTATATATGTTTAGGAAATATAATACCTTCCAAAATATGTACTTCTATTTTCTTTAGGTATTCTTACAATTGGAGGGAAACTGGCATAAGCAACTCATCCTGTGCCTGGAACGGTAAGTTAAAATGTTCCATCCTTTCAGACGATTGGAAAATCATTTTCTTCAAGGGCAAGCAGGAGTGTCACCTCTAGTCTTTCTAGAAGCAACACTCGATAGCTTCACTGTGCAGTCATGAGAGTTCCCATACTGTACTGCTGAGAGGGCCATCTCAGTTCTTTCTTTTCCAGAGAGTCAAATGGGTTTCTGTCCCATGCGGTTATAAATTCTTTTTAGGTTATCTATCTAGTGTTACTTTTAATTGAGGTGACTATAGAAGCTGAATTTCTTTTTTCCTATGGTAAGCAGTAAGAGGAAACATCCTTGATCAGCCCAGTCAGTCATTTCAGAGATTAGCTTCATTTCATACAGCATAGATTACTTTTAATTCATGAATGTGTGCTTGTTGATTGTTTGCAGCGTATACCCAAAAATCACTAATGACATCTTAAGACATTGACACAATTTTGAATTCATTTTAAGATTCTGTTTACATTTTAAATGCATTGGGTGAGGAGGTGGCAGAGTCATAAATGATTGCTCGCATAAAATAATAATATGGTCAGGTAATAGAGTGTGAATTATCCCAAATCTTGTTAAAAAACACACTCAAATAAAACAGCACACAAATATGGTAATCGTCTTCAAAATACTTGTTAGAATATTCATCTTCACACTAAACTAATATTAACCAATGAAAAGGAAGGTCTCAGTATTTGAGTGTTTTGTTTGTGAGACGCTGGGTGGCTGTTTCTTTGGGTGTTGGGGTTGGTTGTTTTTAGTTCTAGTGGTTTGATTGGCTATGGGATATTTAAAGGTAGATGGTGCTGGAGTTGAGGGCATGTGCGGACGTATGCAAAATGCAGGCTGATTGAAATTGAGCTGTTTAGCAGTACAGCTGTTTGTTTCGCTTGTGGTAGTTATGACACTTGTGAGGTGAGTGAAAGTTTTTTTAAGTGGTTGTAGGTAGGTCTTTGGCTTAATTCTTTGTATATTGTGCTCCTTGTGGTCTTGGGCAAGCCACTTAACCCTCCATAGCCCATGTTCCCTGTAAAATAGTTATCTCCAAGTTATAATGCCCTGTTCAATGTAATTTCAGTTTGTTCAATGTAAACCGCACTGATGCAGAATAGCGCGGTATATAAGAGAATGTAAATAATAAATAAATAAAATAAAATATATTGATTGTTTTATATTTGTTTTTTGTATTTTTACTAGTGTCCCCCCTGAAGAAGTGATTTTATTCGCGAAACGCTTGTAAGCGCTTGATCTGAGGCGTCGGAGCTGGTTCACCGGTTTGACACGGTAATGGTTATAAGATAAGTTAATCTTTTCTGGCTTCTATTTTACTGGTCTTGGGGACTCATGTTGAGAAGGTCGTTGATGTGAAATGGGCTATGAGTACTGGTGTTTGTGACTGATTGCTTGAGTGATCTGTAGTCACGTTAAACACGGGCTCTCTGGTACTGAGACCTTCCTCTTCATGGGTATTAGTTTAGTGTGAAGATGAATATTCTAACAAGTATAATATAATATAATAGGCACTAAGGGGGGCAGATTCAAAATGTTTTAGTTGATTAGGAGACCTACTAACTGGCTAAAACACAGTCAGCACGATATTCAGTGGTATTAGCTGCTGCGCTGAATATGCCCACCTAAGATTTTAAGTCAGAGAGAAGGTCAGATATAATTCTTTTGGAGAATCCTGAAACTGTTTTCCAGCTACATAACAGCAGTAAATTTTCTGGTGCACCATCAACTTAAGCAGTCACTCTATGCCCCCAATAATATCAGTAGCTGGAACCCTCTTTACTCCTTCCCCCATCTTTTCTGCCTCCCAGTTTTCCCCTCAGACTCACAATTTCTTCCTTTACCTGAGGAACTGTGGCCTCACACTATTAACTTTGCAAAGACACACCTCCTTGTGAGTCCTTCAAAATGGGCTTAAGCAGGGACTGTTTCCATGTTTTTGGAACCATGCCAGATGAGAGACTGGAATTAATAATCAACATCATGATAGGCAATAGTCTCAGGGATTCGGCTGTCAACCAGGTGGGTGGGATTGAATCAAGCAAACAAGTAGCTTTATGAATGGAACGCACTACTCTGAACAAAGTTTCCAAAGTAATGGTGGTGAAATTTAACCATGTATGTACTAGATTAAATGGCGATATATTAGGTGGAATGGAAAAAGGGGGATGTGGTGAAAGAGTTTTCCGATTTTGAATAACCTTATCCATAAAAAACTTGGCCAGATCCTCAGTTGTTCTTGATCCCTAGACCTAATAGATGATGATTGATGAAACACAGAGAAAACGGCCCTTGTAGAAACATAGAAACATGACAGCAGAAAAGAGTTGGGAGTTGAATTAATTATCGAGGAAAAATAATCCTTCTTTGCTGAGCAAATTTGGGCTTGATAATATGCATAACAGTGCTTGAAATTGTGAAGATCAGAAGCAGCTCTGCTTCTTCACCAGCATCTTTCCAAGGAAAATAAGTACCGTTTAGTAAGTCACAGACCTGCAGGAAACAATTTATTATTTCTACGCAACAGGGCTGCATCCTCACCGGAGCTACATTGTCAAGAGCCTTACTGAGGGTATTGAACCAGGCAATCACCTGGGAATCCAGTGAGAGCTCAGGAAAAACCGCAGGGAACAATGCCAGCAGCTGGAAATGCTGTTTTGGCTTCCTGCGTGATTCGCTGATATGACCTAAGTATTTCTGCACATGTAATTGCTGGGCTCCTAGAATGGGAGTTTGGTTTGAAAGCTGGTTTAATTAAGTGAAATAAAATAGGAGTATGATCAGTCCACGATAATTATTGTATCTGAATATTGGACAATCTAATCATTGCATCCTAATATGTAATCAGAAGATCTAATGTATGACCAGCTAACATGAGTGGGACCAGTAGCATGCTGTTGCAAGCCATGATAGACTAAGAAAGTACAGAAGGCTTTATCCTTAGCTCAAGTAGGGAGATCAACATACATGCTTAATCTCCGAATACTACTAGTGAGGAGTGTGAGACCATTAATCAGCTGCTGAGTAGCTTCCCATGCCAGTTGAGGTAGAAACAGAGGACAATACAGAAGTAAAAAGTGGCTAGCTGGCGAATTGCCAAGCCTGAACAAGAGGGGCTCAGAATTTACACATTGAGGAACCGACAACTCCTCAATCCTAAATGTTGCTTTATATATCACTGCTATCTCTCCCCCCACCCCCACGAGAGGTCCGCGGAGCAGATAGGACCAAGTAATCCGGGGGAAGGCACCACAGAAGGTATGGTTCCTCTCCCTCTCAGAGCCAAGTTTCTGTCAAACATAACACATCCAAAGAATAAAAGGACACTAAATCTGATATCAGAGCGGTCTTGGCTATCACAGAACGACAATTGACTGTTGCCATTAAAAGGGAGTGTGTGGAATCTCTGGTAGTTTTACCCTGGGATTTAGGGAGGACCTGCAAGGAGGCAGGAAATTAAGTTATCCATTTGCCAGGTACAACCCAGCAAATGCGGCCGCATGTGTAGAGGTCAACGTAAGGTCCAGTATACCAATATAGTAGTCATAGTAAGCCCCTGTAAATAATTAGTAAGTACAATACTACAATAAGACGACCTGCAATACCACAGCTTCTCTTAAACCCAGTCATAGATCATTTCCCTAACTATGTCATGGGGCTCTGCCTCCAGAGCCGCCCCAAGGAGCAAACCCAAGGAGCAGGACCTGCTCTTTGGGTGCACTCATGAGAGAAATAGTGAATCCTAGGGGTGTCGTTCACTGATGTCGGGGTCACATGGGTGGAGCAAGCCTATCAGATGGTCACACAAGCATCTGGTATCAGTAATCCTAAAAGTAATACACAGCTGACAATTATAGTACATCCATTAAAAGCTTACTACAATAACAATTAATAGTGACTAACACTGGGTCAGATCAAGGGTTCATCAAGCCGAGTATCCTGTTTCCAACAGTGACCAATCCAGTCGCAGGTACTGTAATGGGTAAAGATCCCAAATTACCCATGTCTACCAATAGCCAAATTAATATGAATAAAATACAGTCTCTAAAATGCTTGTATGCAAATGCTAGAAGTCTAAAAAATAAGATGGGAGAGTTAGAATATATAGCACTAAATGAGAGGTTAGATATGATTGGAATATCAGAGACATGGTGGAAGGAGGACAACCAGTGGGACACTGTGATACCTAGGTACAAACTATATCGTAATGATAGAGCTGATCAAATTGATGGAGGGGTTGCCCTCTATGTTAGAGAGGGCATTGAGTCAGAAAGGATTAAAGTTTTGCAGGAAACAAAATTTGCTGTAGAATCTCTATGGATTGAAATTCCATGTAAAAAGGGGAAGGTGATGGCAGTGGGGGTGTACTATTGACCGCCTGGCCAGAATGAACAAATGGATGATGAAATGCTCAAAAAAATCAAGGAAGCTAACAAACGTTACAGCGCAGTAATAATAATGGGTGATTTCAATTACCCCGGTATCGACTGGGTCAGTGTCACGGCAGGACATGCTAGGGAGATAAAGTTCCTAGATGAAATAAATGACTGCTTCTTGGAGCAGCTGGTTCATGAAGCGACCAGAGGGGAAGCCATATTAGACCTAGTCCTTAGTGGAACACCAGATCTAGTGCAAGAGATAAGGGTGTTGGGGCCACTTGGCAATAGTGATCATAGCATGATCGCGTTTGATTTAATTAGTGGAGGAGGGATAGTAAGGAAATCCACAGTACTACCTTTTAACTTTCAAAAGGGAGACTATGATAAAATGAGGAAAATAGTTAAGAAAAAACTAAACGGAGCAGTTGCAAAGGTTAAAGACTCACATCTTGGGTGTTGTTGAAAAATACTATCTTGGAAGCCCAGACCAGCTGTATTCCACGGTTTAAGAAAAGTGGAAGGAAGTCCAAAAAACTGCCAGCATGGTTTAAAGGTGAGGTCAAAGAGGCTGTTGTTGCCAAAAAAGCATCTTTCAAGAAATGGAAAAAAGAGCCAAAAGACGAAATCTGGAAACAGCACAAGCACTGGCAAGTCAAATGCAAGGCATCGATAAGGCAGGCAAAGGGAGAATTTGAGAAGAAGCTTGCTGCAGAAGCAAAAACACGAAATAAAGACTTTTTCAAGTACATTCGTAGCAAAAAAACCTGTGAGAGAGTCAGTTGGTCCATTAGATAATAGAGGGGTTAAAGGGGCACTAAGAGGCGACAAGGCGATAGCGGAGAGACTGAATGAATTCTTTGCTTCGGTCTTTACTGAGGAAGATGTAGAGATGTTACCCATGACTGAAGTGATATTTAAAGGTGCGGAAGAATCGAAGGAAATATCGATACATCGGGAAGATGTATTACAACTATTAGATAAACTGAAGAGTAGCAAATCACCTGGGCTGGATGGTATACATCCAAGGGTGTTGAAAGAACTGAAATATGAGATTGCAGACCTGCTATTAGTAATCTGTGAACTATCATTAAAATCATCTCTAATACCTGAAGATTGGAGGATCGCCAAGGTAACACCAATTTTTAAAAAGGGTTCCAGGGGTGATCCGGGAAACTACAGACCGGTGAGCCTGATGTCAGTACCGGGAAAAATGGTAGAAACCATCATAAAGAATAAAATTACTCAGCATGTAGATAGTCATGGCCTAATGGGAGACAGACAACATGGCTTTAGACAAGGAAGATCTTGTCTTACTAATCTGTTATGTTTTTTTGAAAGTGTGAATAAATAGGTGGACAAAGGTGAGTCGGTTGATATAGTGTATCTGGACTTTCATAAAGCCTTTGACAAGGTCCCTCATCAGAGGCTTTTGGCAAAACTAAAGAGTCATGGGATAGGAGGCAGTGTACTACTGTGGATCAGGAACTGGTTAAAAGATAGAAAGCAGAGGGTAGGGCTAAATGGCCAATTTTCCCAATGGAGAATGGTGAATAGTGGTGTACCCCAGGGATGTGTGCTGGGTCCGCTGCTTTTTGACATATTCATAAATGACCTGGAAAGTGGAATAACGAATGAGGTTATCAAATTTGCAGATGACACAAAACTATTTAAAGTTGTTAAAACCCAAGAGGATTGTGGAAAATTGCAAGAGGATCTTGATAAATTGGAAGACTGGGCATCAAAATAGCAGATGAAATTTAATGTGGACAAGTGCAAAGTTATGCACCTAGGGAAAAACAACCCAAACTATGGTTACACGATGCAAGGTTCCACATTAGGAACCACCACCCAGGAAAAAGATTTAGGCGTCATTGTGGATAACATGTTAAAACCCTCGGCCCAGTGTGGAGCGGCGGCCAAGAGAGCAAATAGAATGCTAGGTATCATAAGGAAAGGAATGGAAAATAAAACAAAAGATATTATAATGCCTCTATATTGTTCCATGGTGAGACTGCACCTTGAATATTGTGTGCAATTCTGGTCGCCATATCTTAAAAAGGATATAGTGTTATTAGAAAAGGTTCAGAGAAGAGCCACCAAAATGGTAAAGGGGATGGAAGGATACTCCTATGAAGAAAGGCTAAAAAGGTTAGGGCTCTTTAACCTGGGAAAGAGACGGCTGAAGGGAGATATGATAGAGGTCTATAAATTAATGAACGGAGTGGAATGGGTAAACGTAGATCGATCGTTTACGTTATCAGAATATAGAAAGACTAGGGGACATGCAATTAAGCTACAGGGTAAACTATTTAAGACTAATAAAAGAAAATAATTTTTCACTCAACGTGTAATCAAACTCTAGAATTTGTTACCGGAGGATGTAGTAAAGGCTGTTAGTGTAGCTGGGTTTAAAAAAAGGTTTGGACAAGTTCCTGGAGGAAAGGTCCATAAACCATTATTAAGAAGGGACTCAGGATATCAATGCTTGACCCAGTACAAGCATTGTGGAACCTGTGTCTTTTGGGGAAACTGCTAGGTATGTATGATTTAGATTGGCCACTGTTGGAAACAGGATACTGGGCTTGATGGACCTTGGTCTGACCCAGTATGGCATATCTTATATTCTTATGTTCTAGTGCAGTGATGGCTATCCTTTTTGAGCCCGAGTGCCCAAACTGCCGCACAAAACCACAGAATTTCCTCAAAGTGCCAGCACGTCAATTAAAGCCTCATTTGCATAAGGTGCCTCATTTGCATAAATATTTGCATAATGTTACCATACACTAACTTTTAGTAAACATGCCTCTTAATGAGTATATGGATAAAGAAAGACTAAAAGGTTTCTACATTACTATAATCCAGTACCAACCGCCAGGCACATTAGGAACTACTACAAACGCTGCCCATTTAGAACCCATAGCAAACCCGCCGTATCCTAACAGCACTACCAGGACTCACAAAGCACCATACCCTAACTATCAAAAGGCAACACTGCAAATATTAAACCAATACATTTCAGAGAACAACAATACATGACCTACTGGGGAAAGAACAAGTGGCAATGTCAAATAGGAATTATATAAACAGAATACCTCAGCTCAGTTACACATGCAGAACAGACCATCACCAAACAAGGAATCACAATTTAGAAACAGGAAGACAATAATTAAACTGGGAACCCCAAAAGCCAAACTTGGAATATACAACAACACTGTAGAAATAAAACTATAAATTAATTTCCTCTTGTACTAAACAAAGCGCAAAAATTAATGATGCACATTTCCCAGAGCTGACATATTCCAGTTAATAAATTCAAAATAAAGAGATATTTTTCTACCTTTTGTGCATTTTTTTTCAGTTGCAATTGTTCCAGCCACTTTCTTCTGGTTTCTTCGTGTCTTCTGCTAACTCTCCATCTGCTGTCCATTTGTCCTTTCTTCTGTCTTCTTGGTTTTTTTTTTCCATTCTCTCTCTACATCTGCTTTAACATACTAATCTTTCTCCTTTTGCTCTTTCCTCATTCCTATTTCATCTACTCAAAATTTACCCCTCCATCCTCAATCCCCACTTATTCTCCCAATACCCGGCCAATTGTAGATTTTTTATCCCTCCCACACAAAATATTTTTCCCCTCTCCATTTTACTCTCCCAGCCCCATCCCATTCTAATCCTCCCCCAACACCAGCTCCCTTCTAGTTCCAGCCTCACCCAGCATCCATTCCCTTCTAGTCCCTGCATCAGCCCATTTCCAGTCCTAGCAGCCCCCCAACCCATTTCCAGTCCTAGAAACCCCCCAACCCAATACCAGTCCTAGCCCCCCCTCATCAACCCACTTCCAGTCCTAACCCCCCATCACCCCATTTTCAGTTTAAGCCCCCCTATAATCCATTACCAGTCCTAACCCCCCCATCAGCCCACTTCCAGTCCTAACCCCCCCATCAGCCCACTTCCAGTCCTAACCCCCATCAACCCATTTCCAGTCAGCCCCCCATAGCCCATTGCCAGTCCTAACCCCCCCATCAGCCCACAGTCCATTACCAGTCCTAACCCCATCAGCCCACCTCAAGTCCTAACCCCTCCCCATCAGCCCATTTCCTGTCCTAGCCCCCCCATAGTCCATTATCAGTCCTAACCCCCCATAGCCCATTACCAGACAGCCCCCATCAGCCAACAGCCCATTACCAGTCTTAACCCCCCCATAGCCCATTGCCAGTCCTAACCCCCCCATCAGCCCACAGCCCATTACCAGTCCTAACCCCATCAGCCCACCTCAAGTCCTAACCCCTCCCCATCAGCCCATTTCTTGTCCCAGCCCCCCCATAGCCCATTATCAGTCCTAAACCCCCCCATAGCCCATTACCAGTCCTAACCCCATCAGACCACCTCCAGTGTTAACCCCCATCAGCCCATTTCCAGTCCTATCCCCACCCAAAAGCCCACCTCAAGTCCTACCCCCGCCCCATCAGCCCATTTCCTGTCCTAGACCCCATAGCCCATTAACCGTCCTTAACCCACGCTACAGGCCAACTGCAGTCCTAACCCCTCCCCATCAGCCCATTTCCTGTCCTAGCCCCCCATAGCCCATTACCAGTCCTAACCCCACCCAAAAGCCCACCTCAAGTCCTAACCCCTCCCCATCAGCCCATTTCCTGTCCTAGCCCCCCATAGCCCATTACCAGTCCTAAGCCCCCATCAAACCCACTTCCAGTCCTAATCCCATCAGCCCATATAGACTTAGCTCCCCCATAGCCCATAGCCCCCCCCCCCCATCACCACTCCTAACCCCCCCATCAGCCCATTTCCTGTCCTAGCCCCCCATAGCCCAGTACCAGTCCTAGCCCCCCCCAACAGCCCACAGCCATTACCACTCCTAACCCCCCAGCCCATCACCACTCCTAACACACCATCAGCCCTTTTCATGTCCTAGCCCCAGCAGACCTTATCCATTTCTATCCACCCAACAGCCCACAGCCATTACCACTCCTAACCCCCCCAGCCCATCACCAGTCCTAACCCCCCCCCAGCCATTACCACTCCTACCCCCCATCAGCCCATCACCAGTCCTAACCCCCAGCCCATCCCCAGTCCTAACCCCCCAACAGCCCACAGCCATTAACACACCTAACCCCCCCCCCCAGCCCATCACCAGTCCTAACCCCCCCCCCAGCCATTACCACTCCTAACCCCCCCCCCCCAGCGATATTTTTTTTACAAAGAAAGCTGTCGCTGCTGGGGCCGGGGCCGCCGCGGCAGAATCGAGTGTGCCGCGGGGCCCCCCCGCCCAGCAGAGCCTGCCCTCCGTCCCCGGTATCACCTCTCTCAGCTGCCTCCAGTCACACGCGCCGGCTTTCAGAGCGCGAGGGAAGTTTCTCCCTCGCTGCTCTGTTAAGCCCGCGGGGGCTGATGGGAACTTCCCATCAGCCCCCGCGGGCATAACAGAGCAGCGAGGAAGAAACTCCACTCGCGCTCTGAAAGCAGGCGCGTTTGACTAGAGGCAGCTGAGAGAAGGTGATACCGGGGACAGAGGGCAGGCTCTGCTGGGCGGGGGGGGCGGGGGGGCCCCGCGGCACACTCGATTCTGCCGCGGCGGCCCCGGCCCCGGCAGCAGCAGCTTTTTATTTATTTTTTTTTTAATGCCGCATATTTTGATTGCGGACCTTCCCGCGTGCCAGCTGCAAGGCCTTCGCGTGCCTTGAGCAGTAGCCTTGAGCAGTAGCCAAACATTTTGTTGGTTTTTGAAAGAATAATAAAATGAAATCCGGTGCCACTTTCAACAGATATTGCCAAGCTTCAACAGATATTGCCAAGCTTCTCCACAAAAAGGTGGCAGTACACATAGCAAACAGTAATAAACTACACAGGCCCATCATTAGATGTCACTGTATTGACGTACTTAATAATCCTAAAGAAGCTGTATGATTCAGTCTCTAAGTTTTACACTAGAATTTGCAAGAAACAAAATGAAATACACATCTGAATCACTAAGTGTCAGTCCAACAGGGGACAGAGATATAGCAATAGAGGGAGAAAGGA
Organism: Ichthyophis bannanicus; assembly: GCA_033557465.1. Lineage (NCBI taxonomy): Eukaryota > Metazoa > Chordata > Amphibia > Gymnophiona > Ichthyophiidae > Ichthyophis > Ichthyophis bannanicus. The sequence goes on along the minus strand of CM066035.1, from coordinate 191,165,233 downwards.
GGTGGGCAATATAGAGTATACATTTAGGAATTACCAGGTGCTATCAAAAAGCTCCCGAACTGACCCCATAAAAAATGATACACTAACCTGAAATTTTAGTGGCCACCATCCCCCTCAAAGTAGTCCCCTTGGGAGTTGATGCAACAGTTCGAGGGTCTTGCCATTATTGGAACACCTTCTGAAAATCCTCTTTCTTCAGACTCTTCAGCACAGTTCTCTTCTCTTCCTGAATCTTCGCAGTGGTGTCAAATCTGCGCCCTTTGAGCTTCATTTTCATTCCAGGGAAGAGGAAAAAGTCAGAGATGGCCAAGTCAGAAGAATAGGGAGGGTGAGGGATGGCAAACAAGTTTTGGGCCAAAAACTGCTGCACTCTGATGGACGTGTGCTCTGTGGCATTGTCATGGTGGATCATCCAGTTCCCAGTGGCCCACAACTCAGGATGTTTGTGCCTCACATGGTCCTGCAGACGTTGCAGCATGCCAATGTAGTAGTCTGCATTGACTGTTTGACCTTGACAAATGAATTCCTTTGTGGTTGACAAAAACAATCAACATCGACTTCACATTGCTCATTTGCCATGCTTTCTTGGGGCATGGCAACGATGGACTTTCCAATTGTGAAGACTGTTTGTTTTATTTATGAATTAGTATTTAGCTCATACCTTTCCAATGGTAGTTCAAGACAAGTAATATTCAGACACAAGGTATTTCCCTGTCCCCAGAGGGCTTACAATCTAAGTTTGTACCTGAGGCAATGGACATAAGAACATAAAATATGCCATACTGGGTCAGACCAAGGTCCATCAAGTCCAATATCCTGTTTCCAACAGTGGCCAATCTAGGTCACAAGTACCTAGTAGTTTTCCCAAAAGACACAGGTTCCACAATGCTTGTCTGGGGCAAGCAGTGGATTTCCCGGGTCTCATTTAATAATGGTTTATAGACCTCTCCTCCAGGAACTTGTCCAAACCTTTTTTAAACCCAGCTGCACTAGCAGCTTTTACTACATCTTCCAGTAACAAATTCCAGAGTTTGATTACGTGTTGAGTAAAAAAATATTTTCTCTTATTTAGTCTTAAACAGGTTACGCTGTAGCTTCATTGCACGTCCCCTAGTCTTTCTATATTTTGATGGCGTAAACAATCGATTTATGTTTACCCGTTCCACTCCATTCATTAATTTATAGATCTCTATCATATTTCCCCTCAGCTGTCTCTTTTCCAGGCTGAACAGCCCTAACCTTTTTAGCCTCTCCTCATACAATTTTGGTGGCTCTTCTCTGTACCTTTTCTAATTCTGCTATATCCTTTTTAAGATAAGGTGACCAGAACTGCACACAATATTCAAGGTGCGGTCACACCATGGAACAATACGAGGGTTAAGTGACTTGCCCAAGGTTACAAGGAGCGTCAGTGGAAATCAACCCCAAATCTCTTGGGTACTAGCTGCTGCTTTAACCACTAGGCTACTCCTCCATAAATCCAGCTTTCATCCCCAGTAATGACACATTTCAAAAAGTTGTCGTCAGCATTCACAGTGTCCTCATTCATTTTCGGTGGTGAGAAAGTTGCAAAACACGTGGCAAACAAAGAAGCAAAGCACAGTCCCACATCCGCTCAGCACACTGACTCACAAGGCTGCCGGGTAATGCCACACTGCACCGCACTGCTATACTATGTTCCATTCACTTGCAGTGGTTCGAGTTCGTGAACGTTTTGATAGCGCTTCGTATTTCTAATACCTGTGTGTTAAGGGTCCGCATGAGTCTGTGCATATCGGTGTTGGCTCTGTGCGTCCATGATCAGAAGAGGAGAGGGAAGGAAAGTTTGAAAGGTGCAATTCTCTAACCATTTCATTATGGTGAATTAAACGTAGCAATTGCTAGAATTGCCTCTCATTGGGACAACTGGGGAGGGCTTTATTTCTTTGAAACCTCTAGTCTTACTTGTTTTTTTTCAACATGATCTGTCTTTCCACTGATTTTTCCTGCAGGCCAAATATGGTCTCCTCTTCTATTCAATTTCTGGAGATGTAGTTGGCCCTAGACATTTTGTCAACCACTCTTGTATACAATCCCTTCCCAAAATCCCTTTGGATTGGAAAGAATGAAATGCTGATAAACGGCATAAGGAGTGATTTTAAAAAATAAAATTGAGTATTGTTGCTTTTGAATGTTTTGGAGAGTTCTGACTGATTTCTTATCTTTTATTTAGGTTCCAGACGTACTGCGGCACAATCCTACCAGTGTGAATACTTGAGGGCATCACATATAGAAAGCCTGAAGTCATCAGCTATTCCAAATACAATGAACACAAAACCTTTCTCCCTTGAAAATCCATTCAACATCTGAACATGAGAATATTTGGATTTCAAAACCTAGCCTTAATTTCATGAATCCTAGCAGGCTATTATTCACCAACAGGCAAAGGAAGGATGGTTCAGTTATGTATTCAGTATGGAAGCAGCAGTGATTTTTGGTGAAATTAAATCTTGATCAACATTTAAATCAATTTTTGAGTGTGCAAAATAAAAAGAAAATGATTGGATGTTCATATTTTTGATATTTTTAAATTTGATAATTCATTTTAATAAAAATATTTTACAGAAACCCCAGAGATGTAATAAATAATGGCAGAACAGGATCAAATTGACTCACCCAGTGTACTCGGTTGCATTTCTGCCACTGTGGATTGAAGAGCATATAAATTCTCATTCTCACTAGCATCTTGTGTCAAAATTGTTTCTTAGACTTTCAGTCTCTTTTCTACATGGCTTCCCTTATGTTTCCCATGGATGATCAGAATGTGTTAAAATTAATGGTCTCTACTATCTCCATTTGTAGGCCCTTTCAAACCTTATCATCATCTATGATTTTTTCAAGACAAACACTATAGCTAGCAAATATCCAGGTTCCCTTTCATGAGAGAGGTGGGGGCATGCTGACTTGTTTGAAGAGGAGCTGGGAGGAGAATGGCATGATCCATGGCTTGGTTTCCCTCCCCTTCCTGGGACATTAGTATCGCTGATAGTCTTTTGTGACTCTATTTCCCACATCAGTTGCAAGGACTATTTCTGATACCTACTTGTCACAAAGTGGCATGCTGAAGAGGCAGGATAAAGAGGATTTCTCCTTAGGGGCCAACAGGAGGGGAAGTGTTACATAGTAACATAGTAAATGACGGCAGATAAAGACCAGTATGGTCCATCTAGTCTGCCCAGTAAGATGGTAGGAGTAGGTGCACCTGCCACTCTGTGCAGGCCACCCCTCCCCATGTCTTTGTTTAGGGGTGCACCTGCCACTCTGTGTAGGACACCCCTATTTGTTGAGAAATTAGCTGGTTCCGTTTATTTTGATTTTATCCTGTTGCTGTAAAGGGACCCACTGTGTCTGTCCCATGCCACTTTGAACTCCGTCACTGTGTTTGCCCCCACCACTTCCATCGGGAGGACATTCCAAGCATCCACCACCCTTTCAGTGAAAAGTATTTCCTGACATTGCCTTTCAATTTACCCCCTTGCAGCTTCATGTTATGCCCTCTAGATTTACAGCTTCCCCGTCTTTGGAAGAGGTTTGTTTATTATTTCTCTTTAAATATTTAAAGGTCTGAATCATATCTCCCCTATCCCTTCTCTCCTCCAAAGTGTACAGTACATATTTAGGTCTTCAAGTCTCCTCTCATAGGGCTTCTGACGCAGGCTCCAAATCATTTTGGTCACCTTCCTCTGAACAGTTTCCATTCTTTTTACATCCTTTGCAAGATATGGTCTCCAAAACTGAACACAGTATTCCAAATGAGGCCTCACCAGTGACTTATACAGTGGCATTAGTACCTCTTCCTTCTGCTGGTAATTCTTCTTCACATGCAGCCCAACATCCTCCTGGCTTTTGCCACTGCCTTGTCGCACTGTTCTGCCACCTTGAGATCTACAGAAATAATCACACCAAGGTCTTTCTCCTGAACCGTGCACACCAACCTCTCGCCCCCTATCACGTACATTTCTCTTGGATTTCTGCTACCCAAGTGCATGACACTGCACTTCTTTGCATTAAATCTTAATTGCCAAGCGTTAGACCATTCTTCCAGCTTTTGTAGATCTTTCCTCATGTTAACTACTCCCTCGGGGGAGTCCACTCTGTTGCAAATTTTCGTGTCATCTGCAAAAAGACATACCTTTCCATTCAGTATTTCAGCAATATCACTCACAAATACATTGAACAGTGCTGGGCCCAGGACTGAACCCTGGGGCACCCCGCTAATCACCTTCCTTTCATCCGAGTGAGTTCCATTTACCATCACCTTCAGTCGTCTGTTAGTCAACCAATTTCTGATCCAGTTTACCACCTTGGGACCCATCCCCAAACTACTGAGTTTACTGATAAGCCTCTTATGAGGGACAGTATCAAAGGCTTTGCTGAAATCCAGGTAGATATCCATCACATGCCCCTGATCTAGTTCTCTGGTCACCCAGTCAAAGAACTCAATCAGATTTGTTTGGCAAGATTGTCCTTCGGTAAAACCATGTTGCCTCGAATCTTGCAACTTATTGGTTTTGAGAAAGTCCACTATTCGCTCTTTCAGGAGCGCCTCCATTACTTTTCCCGCCACAGAGGTAAGGCTCACAGGCCTGTAGTTTGACACTTCTTCCCTGTCACCACTTTTGTGTAGAGATACCACATCAGCCATTCTCCATTCCTGAGGAACTTCTCCTGTTTCCAAGGATCTGTTGAAAACATCCTTTAACAGTCCTGCAAGAACCTCTCTGAGCTCTTTCAGTATCCTGAAATGTATCCCATCCGGTCCCATGGCCTCATCCACTTCCAGTTTTGCAAGTTGTTCTAACACATCATCTTCTGTGAATGGTGTGGTATCTACTTCATTCCCATTTTTATATTTGGGAGTCACAGGTGGTCCTTCTCCCGGATTTTCTTTAGTAAAAACAGAGCAGAAGTATTTGTTTAGCAATTTCGCTTTTTCAATGTCACTTTCCACGAGTCCGTTCCCAGCACTTCTGAGTCCTGCAATTCCACCTCTGATCTTCTTCCTTTCCCTAATATACCTGAAGAAAGTTTTGTCGCTACACTTCACATCTTTAGCCATCTTTTCCTCTGCCTTTGATTTTGCTATCCTTATTTCTCTCTTTGTCTCTTTGAGTTTGATCCTGTATTCATTTCTGTGTTCCTCTGTTTGCAAGCTTTTGAATTTAGCGAAAGCTGTGTTTTTTGCCTTTATTTGAGAAGCCACTTCTTTGGAAAACCAAATAGGTTTCCTTCTCCTCTTGTTTTTATTTACTTTTCTTACATATTTATCTGCTGCCCCTTGTATTGCCACCTTTAGTTTAGCCCATTGCAATTCCACTTCCCTTATCCCCTTCCACCCTGCCAACTCCTCCTTTAGGTACGGCCATTTTACTGAAGTCAGTGTTTTTGAAGTTTAGGACTTTGAGCTTGCTGTGATTGGACTGCACCTTGGCTTTTATTTCAGACCACACCGTGTGATGATCGCTGCTGCTCACAGGGGCACCCACCCAGACATTCGACACGTTATCACCGTTGGTGAACACTAAATCCAGCGTTGAGCTTTCCCTGGTTGGTTCCATCACCATTTGTCTAAGTAACGCATCTTGGAAAGCATCCACAATTGTTTTGCTTCTTTCCAGATTTGCAGAAGGAGTAATCCAATCCACATCGGGTAGATTAAAGTCACCCAATATGATCACATGTTGACGTTTATTAGGTGTTTTCTAGGTTTTGTATTTTTGGTTTAAATTATTTTGTGCATTTTCAGTTTTAGAATGTATTTTGAAGGATGGCAGAAAAGCGTAGTTACTCCCCTGCAACAGGTGTTCTCCGGGGACAGTAGGAATCAGTGCTCACTTATGGGTGATGTCGGCACTGACAGAGCCCACGTGGAGCAATTCCCTAGCTTTCAAAGAAAGTCTTTGGGATTGCTGACACGTATGCGTGGTCCTCTTCCTACCCAAAGGTGCCATCTTGCTCAGTCAGGTCCCATAGCTAGAGCCCTACTAAGCAGATGGCAAGGGAAGGACAAAAAGAGCAACTCTTCAGGGGAGGTGGGAGGGTAGTGAGGACTGATTCTGCTGTCCTTGGAGAACATCTGTTACAGGTGAGTAACTATGCTTTCTCCAGGAACAAGCAGGAAGTCAGTCCTCACTCATGGGACTCCCCAGCTACAGGCTACTGAACCTGTAACCCAAAAATGTCTCCGCGAGGCCATGAGCAGAAGTTGATGCCAGAAGGAGCCTGAATCCTCGGGTCCCCGGGGCGAAGTTCTCGGTAGCTGTCGAAAAAGGGTCAGAGGGCAGGAGTTGCTTTACCCCGAACAGATTATGGAGTACAGCCTGGCCGAAGTGAAAGTGTTCGCTGAAGACCAGGTCACAGCCCGGCAGATGTCCATTAGAGGCACTGAGTGCAGAGAGGCCACCAAAGCCGCCTTGGCCAGGACGCTGTGTGCGGTGACCCACTGATCCAGCGGGGTGCCCGCCTTTGCTTAGGCGAAGGCGATGCAGTCCACCACCCAGATGGAGAGGGTGCGCTTGGTGACTGCCTGCCCCAGGCGGTTGGGATTGTAGGTAACAAAGAGCTGATCGGACTTGCGATGAACCTGGGTGCGCTGCAGGTAAAAGACAAGAGCCCTCTTGCAGTCGAGTGTATGTAAGACCTCCGATGCCTGGTCGGCATGATGTTTCGGGAAGAAGGTCAGCACAGCAGGACTATCTCCTGATTGAGATGGAAGTCCAAGACAACTTTGATAGGAAGTTGGGGTGGTTGTGGAGGACCACCCTGTTCCCACAGAACCTGGTGTAGGGAGCCTCAGCCATGAGGGCCTGGAGTTCGCTGACTCGCCGAGCCGAGGTCAAAGTCACCAGGAAGACTACCTTCCAGGAGAGGTGCCGAAGTGAACACGTCGCCATCGATTTGAAGGGTGGCTGTATAAGCTGCATGAGCACGACGTTCAGGTCCCACTCCGCCGGGGGAGGCCGGATGAGAGGCTTGGAAAGTAAGAGGCCCCACATGAACTGAGAGACCAGGGGCTGCCCCTAGAGGGGTTTACCCTTGATGGGGAGGTGGTTAGCCGAGATAGCGCTCAGGTGTACCCCGACTGAGTTGGATTTCAGCCCCTCCTTTGAGAGGTGGAGGAGGTACTGGAGAACATCCTGGAGAGAGCAGGATAATGGGGTTGAACTGGAGCTCGGAGCACCAGATTGAGAAAGGCCACAACTTCAAAGCATGGACCCTTGATAGGCCTTGCGCCCCAGCACATCAAGGGCCCTGGACTCCCTGTCCGGCGGGACCGAAGAATGTGACTTCAGGCTCTTTTGCTTCCGCATCACCGATTTTACTACCATGGAGGTGTGCAGGAGCTGGGTCTTTTGGAACCCCGGGCCGCACTGGACCCTATACATGGCATCGAGGCATTTGCTTACGATGGGGACTGAGGCAGGCAGCTCTCATATGCAGAGGAGCAGCCGGGACAGAATGGGAGGTACTGGGACCATAAGAGACTCCCAGGGCGGGGGACTCATACTATAAGATATCGAGTTCCTCTGCCCTTGGTTCTTCCCTCAGCATGCGTGGCCAGCTTGAGGGCCCTTGCCATGTCCCGCACGAACAGCAGGAAGGATGTGTCCTTGGGAGGCGAACGCCTCTAGGAGGTGGGTGGGGACGGGTCCAAGGGAAGGTCCCTGTGAGCGCGGGTCTCCGGGGAGGTATCCCCGTCCGACTCCCAGCCTGAGATGTCTGAAAAGGAGTCCGTCAGGCTGGTCGCCCTGTCCAGAAACCGAGGTCCGCTTGGAGCTGGAGGCTTTGGAAGACCTTGCCCCCAAGTAGCGGGACGGTGAGCGAGACCGGCGCCGAGGACCCTCATGAGGCCCACGGCTCTCAGGGGTTTACAGGGCAGGTTTAGGTGTCCCTCTTGGGGGAACCTCGGTCTCAAGGCACGGGTCAGTTGTGCTGGGCAGAAGCGCCAGCTGGGCAGCTAAGAAGGCAGAAACGCTGCACTCTAGTGCCAGCATTTGGGACTCCCATGCGGACGTGGGTCCCTGCGACGTCAACACTGGGGTTACCGGGTCTGGTGTAGAAGAGGAGAGAGGATCCTCGCCGGGATGACCTTCAGGAGACTGGGCGCCATCACCGGAGTCCTCCATGTTTGTACAAGGTACCTTTCGAGGCCGCTCCCTGTCTGACTCTCGGGAACACCGGGAAGAGCTGAGCAACCAAGCGCAGGAACGTTCGCACTTGTCCGGAGCCCCTGACAGCAACTTCAAGGTCTTCTTCTTGCATCTCTCCACTTCAGGGGGCCCCTGATCAGAGTGCCACCTTGGAAGTGGAGCTACAGCAGAGGATCCCCCAAGCGGGGGGACGGCCAAGGTTGCCCCCGGGGATTCTGAGGCTTCCCCCGGGGATTCCGAGGCTTCCCCCAGGGATTCCAAGGCTTCCTTATGGAAAATGTCGTCCGACTTCTGCTGACGACTTAGCAGGGCCTTGGAGAACATTTTCTTACAGAGAGAGCAGAGCTCCGGGTTATGGTCGGCCCCCAGACACCAGAGACAGCAGTCATGAGTGTTTGTGAGCGACATATTCTTGTAGCATCTGTCACATTTTTTAAAACTGGTGGCCATTGGGGCAAAAAGGGCCTCTGCTAGGTTGAAAATCTTCGAGGCCAGCGGTTGAAAAGGGTGCAAAAAGGCCCGGAAAGAAATATTTTTCTAAGAAAGACTGGAATAAGGACGTCCCTTCCTTCGGGAAAAAGGGAGTGAAGGGAAGAATGGAAGAGGACCGATGCTACCGGAAAAGAGAGGGTCAGAGGCCGAAAACAAAAACACTTTTTCCGAGGGACGAGGACGTGTGTCCGAAGGGCTCCGCGAAAAAAGGGAGACTGAGCAAGATGGCAACTTTGGGCAGGACGAGGACCATGCATGCGTGGCAGCAATCCCAAAGGCTTTCTTTGAAAGCTGGGGAATTGCTCCACATGGGCTGTGTCGGTGCCGACGTCACCCATAAGTGAGGACTGATGTCCTGCTTGTTCCTGGAGAACTAAGCAAGTTAAGGAAGAGGTGTGTGTGTGGGAAGTTAGAAGGAGAGTAAATAGGAGCATTAGGAAAAGATATTGGTGGAGGTACAGAGGAGAGGGGGCAAGAGCAGAGCACTGTTCCCTCTAAGCTGTGCGCGTGCACACACCTCGCCGAGCGAGCGCACATACTTTACAACAGAGCGCACAAAAATTACGGTTCTGATTCTGATAGAAAACAACAGACGTCTTAAAATTTAAAAGCTGTTATGTATTTATGGTTTTCACAAGTTCTACAATGTTTTCTAGTGCAATCAATGTGGTGTACATACTGTATTCTGAAGTTTAGTCAAATTTTAAAGTATATAACTCCGAGTGTCGTCATGTGGCGCACAAAAATTAACCTTCCTTCAAAAGCTGCACAGCTGATATTTTATGCGCACACAGCCTACAGAAAATTAGAGGGAACATTGGAGCAGAGGTATTTTTATTTTATTGAAGGCTGATCAGTGCAGAATAAGCTTGTTATTTTGAATGACTTGATTGTAGATAGTCAGATGTCTGGATAATAGAATCATGGCTGTGAGACAAAGGACTACCAAGAGGGACTGCTACTGCTGGAAGAAATCTGCACTTTTAAGTATTTAGCTGCTGGGAAATTCTCTAAATCTTGGGGAAAGGAAATTCTTTGGGTTAAAGCTGATAAAATCTGTGTATTTTAAAATTCATTATTTTTGTTAAGTCAATCAGGACTTAGTGCCACAAGACAATGTTCATTTAAATTGAAAGTCAGTCAGGGCTTAGTACCACAAAGCAGCTTTCAGTTTGTGTTTCTTTCCCTCCCACCCACCCCAGGTATAATCCTTGATATAGAACCTCCAGTTAAGGGGAAAGGAGTGATCTTACTCATTGTCAGGTTTAACTGATTATCTAAATCAGGAAGTTATCAGGTCTTAGGAGTATATTAAGTCCTGCAGCTCATCCTGAGGTGAAAACTAAAAGTCTCTTAAACTTATTAGGTATAACTGTATTGGTTCAAGTATCCCTATTTCCCTAGCAAATTTAAATAACTGAATAACTTTAAATAACTAAAATCTTTGGGCCTGATTTTGATTTAGGCAGGCTATTCACCGCATCAGTGCATAACCTGCCCGCCAACACCCTTAACCTGGATTTTCACTTCCGTGGTAATGGAAGTGAAAATCTGGGTTATGCTGGATGCGTCAGCAGCCACTGAGGGATAGCATTGAAAATTGCTTCTATCCACTTAGCCCTTTCCTCCGTCTCTGCTTGCCCCCAGAACGCCCCAATGCTAACCGCAAAGCATCTGGGCACGTTGGGGACTTATCCGGGATTTTCGAAAGGCACTACCCATGTAGGTGCCTTTCGAAAATCCTGGATAAGGCATTTACATGGGTAACTAGGGCAGTTACCCATGTAAATGCCTTCGAAAATCGGGCCCTTTAATTCTAAAATGCAGACAGCAGTCCAGCAGCGAGTTGGGGGCTTATCCAGTCTTTTGCACAGAGTGTTACATGTAAGATTTTCTCCCCGTTAGTGAGAGGTCTTATGTGTGCACAAAGAGCTCTCTGCTCTCAGGGAATGAATCTGATCTCTGGGGACTAAAGTAGCAGACTTGGTGCAGCTGTGGCAGACAGAGAGACATATAGCAGAGATCTACAGGGATGCAGTAGAGAAGTCCCACCTTCAATCTGGCAGCCTTTCTGTTGCCATGGAGGAGAGAGGCCATGTGAAAAGAGATCATCACTTTGGTGTGACAGGAAGTGATCCTGTAGCTAGGACCTGTCCCCCAAGTGATGTAATACCCTCTCGCACCAACGATGTGTCTCCAGGGCCATATGCCCATGAGGGAAGGGTAATGACGGTCATTAAAGTTGGTGATTTGATCATTAGGCATATAGATTGTTGGGTAGCTGGTAGCCATGAGGATCACCTGGTTACCTGTCTGTCTGGTGCAAAGGTAGTGAACCTCATGCAGCACCTAGATAAGATTTTAGATAGTGAAGAGGAGAAGCCTGCAGTCTTGGTACATGTTAGTACCAATGATATATGAAAGTGTGGGATGGAGGTTCTAGAAGCCAAATTTAGACTTTTAGTTGAAAGCTGAAAACCATAACTTCCAGGGTAGCATTCTCAGAGATGTTTCTTGTTTTATGAACAGAACCCAAGAGGCAGGCAGAGCTCCAAAGTCTCAATGTGTGGATGAGACAATAGTGCAAGGAAGAGGGTTTTGGATTTGTAAGGAACTGAGCAACATTCTGGGGAAAGAGGGGGGGGGGGAGTGCTTTTCTGAAAGAATGGGCTCCATTCTAACCAGGATGGAACCAGGTTGTTGGCACTAACCTTTAAGAAGGAGAAACAGCAGCTTTTAAACAGCAGGTGAAAGCTGACAATCGCCTAAATGCACATGGTTTGGAATAATGTATCTTTGAAGGATACTAGCAAAATAGGGAAGTCAGGGCACTCTGACAAAGAGGTCCCATTAAAAGTGCCTTTAAATAAAAATCAGATAGAGTTGAAAGATCCTAAATTACTCCTGTCATCCGATAGCCAGACACTTAGGGGTATGGTTTTAAACGGTGGCAGCGGCTTCCTTGCGATATCGGAGCCGCGGTCCCACTGAAGTCCATTAGTAAACATACCCCTTAGGAATGATAAAAAAACAAATTTGAAATGCCTGTATGCAAATTCTAGACATATAAAAAATAAGATGGAAAAATTTTACTTAGCGATAATTTCTTTTCCTGGAATCCTGCTAGACTAGTGGGTTGTGTCCCCCTGCCAGCAGATGGTGAGACAGAGAAAAATTCCCGAAGCTTTGTGACATCACCTTTGCTATAAAAACCCATCCCCGAAGGGGATCTTCAGTATAACCATTACAAGCAGCAGGAATTCAAACAGCTAAGGAAGCACAAAACCAGACCAAAAATGAGTTCACGAATAGCTCTTTTAACAAGCTAAATTGAACAATGTGAAAACAGGATCTGCAGGCCAAAGATGTATGTACATGGTGAGGTACAGCAATATCATGATGCGTAAAGAGAGTTTTAGCTAGGCGATGGACTAAAGAGTTTAGAGGGGTGGGTCCTGGATTGGTCTAGCAGGATTCAGGAAAGGAAATTATCGGTAAGTAAAATTTTTCCTTCCTAATACATCCTGCTAGACCAGTCCAGAGAAGAGGGGAGTAACATAGCTAAACCACTTCAGGGCAGGAAGAAATAGCTGCAGCCAAGAGAGAGGCTCTGAAGCAAGCTGCTTCTCGAGCTTGGACATCCAAGTGATAATGAAGTGCAAAAGTAGAGAGGGAGGACCAGGTGGCCACCCTGCAAATATCTAGCAGAGCTACCCTTGAGCATTCTGCACAGGAGGTAGCCTGGGCCCACGTAGAATGTGCCCAAAGATCTACAGTCACAGGTTTGTTCAATAAAATATAAGCTGACTCAATGGTCTGCTTGATCCAGTGCAATGGTCGCTTTGAAAGCAGCCACTCCTTTTTGTGGACGCAAAGCACTAAGGACAGATCCCAAGAAGGGATGATTGGACGAATGGGGGGCCAAAGGGAGCGAACGCCCCGCAGAAAACGGGAAACGTCTACATGAGATGCAAAAGACCACCCATGGAGAGGCCACCGAAAGCACATCAAGGCCGCAATATGCACCTTTAAAGAATTAATGGTGAGACCCTTATCAAATCCGTCCTGAAAGAAGAAAAGAATGTCTGGAATATCAACTCGACAAGGGGAGTGGGATCTCTTAGAACACCAAGAAGAAAAAAAAGACGCCAGATCTGAGCATAGGCACATGAGGTAGAAGACCATCGAACCCGTAGTAGAGTGGCCACTACTTGCAGTGAATAACATTTGTGATGCAAGTGACGCCGCTCAATAGCCAAGATGTAAGTGAATAAAGAGGAGATGGAGGAGAATGGCATACCATGGACTGAGGCCAATCCAGGGCCACCAGCACTATGCATCCAGAGTGTGACTCTATCTGACGGAGTACACGGTCAATTAGCAGCCAAGGAGGAAAGATGTAGAGAAGCTACTTTGAGGGCCAGAACAGAATCGGGACCGTGGGAGACTAACCCTCCAGCACTCCTGTCCAATCGGGACAGTGGGAGGCACACCCACACTCACCCGCACGGAATAAAAGCAGGCGTCCCTACCCCGAGGGAGCTGCTCCTGACCCACCAGCCATCCGGCGTCCTCAGCAAACACTCCTGCCCAGATCGGGGCAGTGGGAGACAAACTTGCATTCACTCCGGCCCAATCGGGACCGTGGGAGACTAACCCTCCAGCACTCCTGTCCAATCGGGACAGTGGGAGGCACACCCGCACTCACCCGCACGGAATAAAAGCAGGCGTCCCTACCCCGAGGGAGCTGCTCCTGACCCACCAGCCATCCGGCGTCCTCAGCAAACACTCCTGCCCAGATCGGGGCAGTGGGAGACAAACTTGCATTCACTCCGGCCCAATCGGGACCGTGGGAGACTAACCCTCCAGCACTCCTGTCCAATCGGGACAGTGGGAGGCACACCCGCACTCACCCGCACGGAATAAAAGCAGGCGTCCCTACCCCGAGGGAGCTGCTCCTGACCCACCAGCCATCCGGCGTCCTCAGCAAACACTCCTGCCCAGATCGGGGCAGTGGGAGACAAACTTGCATTCACTCCGGCCCAATCGGGACCGTGGGAGACTAACCCTCCAGCACTCCTGTCCAATCGGGACAGTGGGAGGCACACCCGCACTCACCCGCACGGAATAAAAGCAGGCGTCCCTACCCCGAGGGAGCTGCTCCTGACCCACCAGCCATCCGGCGTCCTCAGCAAACACTCCTGCCCAGATCGGGGCAGTGGGAGACAAACTTGCATTCACTCCGGCCCAATCGGGACCGTGGGAGACTAACCCTCCAGCACTCCTGTCCAATCGGGACAGTGGGAGGCACACCCGCACTCACCCGCACGGAATAAAAGCAGGCGTCCCTACCCCGAGGGAGCTGCTCCTGACCCACCAGCCATCCGGCGTCCTCAGCAAACACTCCTGCCCAGATCGGGGCAGTGGGAGACAAACTTGCATTCACTCCGGCCCAATCGGGACCGTGGGAGACTAACCCTCCAGCACTCCTGTCCAATTGGGACAGTGGGAGGCACACCCGCACTCACCCGCACGGAATAAAAGCAGGCGTCCCTACCCCGAGGGAGCTGCTCCTGACCCACCAGCCATCCGGCGTCCTCAGCAAACACTCCTGCCCAGATCGGGGCAGTGGGAGACAAACTTGCATTCACTCCGGCCCAATCGGGACCGTGGGAGACTAACCCTCCAGCACTCCTGTCCAATCGGGACAGTGGGAGGCACACCCGCACTCACCCGCACGGAATAAAAGCAGGCGTCCCTACCCCGAGGGAGCTGCTCCTGACCCACCAGCCATCCGGCGTCCTCAGCAAACACTCCTGCCCAGATCGGGGCAGTGGGAGACAAACTTGCATTCACTCCGGCCCAATCGGGACCGTGGGAGACTAACCCTCCAGCACTCCTGTCCAATCGGGACAGTGGGAGGCACACCCGCACTCACCCGCACGGAATAAAAGCAGGCGTCCCTACCCCGAGGGAGCTGCTCCTGACCCACCAGCCATCCGGCGTCCTCAGCAAACACTCCTGCCCAGATCGGGGCAGTGGGAGACAAACTTGCATTCACTCCGGCCCAATCGGGACCGTGGGAGACTAACCCTCCAGCACTCCTGTCCAATCGGGACAGTGGGAGGCACACCCGCACTCACCCGCACGGAATAAAAGCAGGCGTCCCTACCCCGAGGGAGCTGCTCCTGACCCACCAGCCATCCGGCGTCCTCAGCAAACACTCCTGCCCAGATCGGGGCAGTGGGAGACAAACTTGCATTCACTCCGGCCCAATCGGGACCGTGGGAGACTAACCCTCCAGCACTCCTGTCCAATCGGGACAGTGGGAGGCACACCCGCACTCACCCGCACGGAATAAAAGCAGGCGTCCCTACCCCGAGGGAGCTGCTCCTGACCCACCAGCCATCCGGCGTCCTCAGCAAACACTCCTGCCCAGATCGGGGCAGTGGGAGACAAACTTGCATTCACTCCGGCCCAATCGGGACCGTGGGAGACTAACCCTCCAGCACTCCTGTCCAATCGGGACAGTGGGAGGCACACCCGCACTCACCCGCACGGAATAAAAGCAGGCGTCCCTACAGGGCGCGCCCGCGCCTGGCGGGCCCGCGCCTGAGGGCCTCGCCAGAGGGCTCTTTGGCGTCGGCCCTTAGGCGAGAGGCACAGAAGACAACACTACAACCGACGGAGACAAAACCCAGGAATAATCCAGACTGTCACCAACGCACCAAGACCAGAGTGCAACGCACAAAACACCCGACGGTTTGAGCTCCCCGGGCTGGGTCTGAGCTCGCCGTACACAGTCGACACTCATCCCGCAACCCCAGTTGGAAAGTGGAGCCCACTATCAGAATACCAGCTCCAAGGACACCGCTAATTAAAAAGCCCAGCTGAAGCTTGAGCTCCCTCTCACAGGTTGAGCTCGCTTAGAAACACAGCCCAACCGGCACCAGCAACCACAACTGTAAGTACATTATCCGCTTAAGAGTGAATTACCCCCAGCAAAACTCGTAAACATCATCTCACCACCCCTCTCTTGCTGAACACTTTCGCTCCAAAAGATATTCCCCGCATAACAACAGCATTACCATATTGTATTACTGTACTTGTAAAACATACCGGCCTTCGCAACTCTGTATGCCTATAGATTCTTTGAACCTGTTTTTGTAAATCTGTCTTTGCAACCTTGTACCTGTCATTGCAACTCTTCATGCCTATAGATTCTTTATACCTGCCCACATATATTATATAGCATTGTACCAGCAGCTCTGTATGCCTATAGATTCTTTGTACCTGTCTCTGCAGCTCTGTACCTGTCTTTGCAACTCTGCATACCTATAGATTCTTTGTACCTGCCCACATATATCTATAGCACTGTACCAGCAGCTCTACATGCCTATAATTACATAACTATAACCCCTAAGCTCTATTACATTAAAATTTCATTATCAGCTCCACATGCAATATAAGTGTCCAGATAAAAACACAATACAATCCACCAGAGCCTAAACACACTGCTTAGAGAAGAAATTACATACTGTAATAGTAAAGAAACAACATTCCATCGCAAAAAGAAAGAGAGCGATACACCTCAACAACGAAATAACCAACAAAATAGAAAAAATGGATCTCATCAAATACATACTGCTATTATCCTTGTACCTAATCATACCCGCACTGACTCTCAGCTTTAACCAACAACATACTATATATCACATAATAAACCCACTCTACTACATATCACCCCTCAGTAATAACAGTACTGCCTCAACAGATTCAATACTCCTCACACCCCCCCCCACCAAGATCACATACTACGTCCAAATCTACAACCCCATCTCAGAAACCAGACAGCACCCCGAGATCCACAACACCCCAAACAGAAGAGAACAAATCACATCAAAAACCTAGCAAGAAAAAACAAAAACAAATCCACAACAACGGCCTACCAGATGAAAGACTATTACACCATCATCCTTATCAACGCCAGATCAATAAGGAACAAAACACACATAATACATGACATCATCACGGACGAACAGCCAGACATCCTATGCATCACTGAAACTTGGATCACAGAGACCGACGCCGCAATAACAAACCAAATAACCGCCCCCGGATACAAAATATACAACCGCCCCCGCATTTCTAGAAGAGGAGGAGGAGTCCTGATTGCAGCCAAGTCCACCTTGTCACTCACCAGCACCACACACAGCACCAACAAAGACATTGATATACTCAAAGTAGAAAACAACTCAATAGCAACATGCCTAATATACAGACCCCCGTCCGCACCCCCAGAAACTCTAGCCACAGCACTAGAATGCGTATCAACTACAGCAATCAGAAAATATCAAATCATCCTGGGAGACATAAATCTACCATCACTACCACAATGTCAAGCCAACACATTCATGGAAGCCATGGAACAACTTGGTTATAAACAAATAATAAACGAAGCAACACACAACAAGGGTAACACCCTGGACATGGTATTCACACCCGCAGATCAACAATCAAACAAGGAAAATAATCCTGTAATAAAAATAACCCAAGTTCCATGGTCCGACCACCACCAAGTTGAAATTAAGATCCACACAACGCCCAGTAACCCAAATCCTGAACTACCAACACACACCCGCAGAAGCTTCAACAAATACAACAGCGAAACTCTCATAAATTCCATCACCTCACACATAGACCTGACAAGCACCGACCTCGATAGCCTAGTAACCAACTGGAACTCAGGAATTCAAGAGATATCTGAACCAAAATGGAAAGCAACGAATAACAACCACAGACCCAAAATGGAACCATGGTACACAGAAACTCTATCCACCCTAAAGAGAGAACTACGAAGA
Source organism: Ichthyophis bannanicus (assembly GCA_033557465.1). NCBI lineage: Eukaryota > Metazoa > Chordata > Amphibia > Gymnophiona > Ichthyophiidae > Ichthyophis > Ichthyophis bannanicus. Next base: position 191,147,691 of record CM066035.1, on the reverse strand, counting down.
GCAGAGAGAAAATGGCGACAAAACAAAACCAACGAACGTAAAACAGAATACCTAACCATACTCTCTAAATACAAAAACGAAACCAACACAGCAAAACGTGTACACCACACAAACGTACTAAGTAAAGCATTAAACAAACCCAGAGAATTATTCGCCTTGGTCAAAACCCTCACCAAAACAACACAAGAGGACCAACACAATGATAAAATCAAGGTCCAAGCGCTGGCTGACCACTATGCCAGCAAACTAAACCCACAGGTCGGACCCAAACACGCACCCTTACCAGATGTCTCATCCACTGAACCACAACCTACTATGACAGCCATACAAACACACGTCACCCGCTGGAACAAATTTTACAACATTGGGGACAAACATGTCAGTAATATAATTTCAAACATCAACACCACAACCTCTCCCCTAGACCCCTGCCCAGCTTCATGGATAAAAGCAACAAAAGCAGAAACCACCCACCAAATTGCACACATAATAAACCAATCACTCCATCAGGGCATCATGCCAAACCAACTCAAGAGATCCATCATAAGACCGATACTAAAAAACAAGACCCTCAACAGAGAAGACCCCACATCTTATCGTCCAATATCCAGCATAGCCCTACTAGCAAAAATCATCGAAAAGGCCGTTCTACAACAACTACAAGACCACTTAGACAACAACAGCACACTTGACGAACACCAATATGGCTTCAGACCACACCATGGGGTAGAAACCCTACTTATTGCACTAATGGACAATCTACTCAAAGGGATTGAAAACAAAAAGAAAATCTTCATTCTCATATTCATAGACATCTCCGCAGCTTTCGATACTGTTCACCACCAAACACTACTAAACAGATTGAGAGATATAGGAATAACAGGAACCCCACTAAAATGGTTCTCATCTTATATCTCCAACAGAATGCAACAGGTACAGTTCAATAACGAAAAAGCAAAGGCTTTCCCACAAACACAGGGCATACCACAAGGCTCAGCCCTATCCGCGCTTCTCTTTAATGTGTACATGAGACCAATCTGCGAAATATTCAAAAAGCATAAAATCCAATATCACATATACGCTGACGATATTATGCTCTATACTCAACTTGATGCAAGCAACCCAAACTACTCTCAGCTAGAAACATGCTTAAAAAACATGCAAGCCTGGCTCCAGCGGAACAACATGGCCATAAACCACAAAAAAACCGAAGTCATGTTCATCTCAAGAAAATCAGATTTCAACCCTCCAGCCTCAATTACCCTAGGTGACAACACTTATCACACAAAAACTGAAATAAAATACCTCGGAGTAACACTGGATAACGAACTAAAGCTGACAAAACACCTTCGCCTAGTAAACAGAGCCATCTTCCACAAACTCAGGGTTATACAACCTCTCAGGAACATCATAGAACACACCGACTTTAGGACAGTAGCCCAAGCCCTCATCATACCACATTTCGACTACTGTAATGCAATCCTGCAGGGCCTGCCAAAGAAAACACTAAACATACTCCAGATGGCACAAAATGTCGCAGCCAGAATCATCACCAAAACAGGTGTGGCAGAACATATCACCCCGGTGCTGGTTGAACTACATTGGCTCCCCATCGTAGCCCGTATAAAATACAAAATCCTAATAACGACGTTTAAAACCCTCCACAATATGGCACCAACCTTCCTCACAAACCTAATCACCTTACAACCTGCTAACAGAAACAGGAGAACCGCCACCATAAACAACCTGCAAGTACCAATAAGTATAAGATCAGTTAATGTAGCCACAAGCAACAGAGCATACTCCTTCACTGCCCCATCACTCTGGAACCAACTACCGCCCGAGCTGCGCTCAATAACGGACCTGATGGGCTTCAGAAAAGATCTGAAGACACACCTATTTCAAGAGGCCTACAATGTACCATAAATCAACAATGTACGCACCAAGAGTTACAGCGTATTATAAATCAGCGCAAAATGTATATATGTAATATATGTAAAATATAAATGTCTATATACTGTAGAAAAGTATAATTATAGCCGCCCCATCCCCCACTGTACCCTATTATAATTTTGAAAATCCTATATACCTTAATTGAACCTGTTCTACACACTCCAAGGAGTCTCACTGTAATCTCTTAATCTTGAAATTATGCTGTATACAATAATGAAACTCGCTCGAGTTGTTTTGAAAATCTGCTGTATACTTTAATGAAACCCGCATGATTTGTTTTTAAAACCTATCACATAACCTTGTTAATCACAATGTAGTGTTTAAATTCTGTCAATGATTTGAATTTCTCTGTATCCTTAATCAAACCGCTGCTGATCGCTGGAAGTAGCGGTATACAAATATGTGCTAAATAAAATAAATAAATAAATAAACTAAAGCATCTAAGGCCATGAGAGTTCAGTTCCTTTCGATGATTGAAAAATATTAACATCTTGGCATTGGAAGAGGTGGCCATTAGGACTAGAGTTGGATGACCCTACCGACATACAATGTTCGCAAATGCCCATGGAGCTAGCTCCCACTCACCGGGGTCCAGGATATGACTTCTCAGGAAATCTGCTTGAATATTCTCAATTCCTGCAATGTGCTGCTCTGAAAGAGCCAGGAGGATGTATTCTGCCCAGGAAAATAGAAGACTCATTTCTAGGGCCACTCCGGGACATTTGGTCCCACCCTGTCTATTGAGTTAAGTCACCTTGGTGGAATTGTCGGAAAGTACTTGGACTGCTTGACCCTGGAGGTGGGATTGAAAGAAGAGTAGAGCCAGACGAACAGCTTGGACTTCGAGGGGATTGATGGTCCAAGAGGCTTCTTGAATGAACCAAGATCCCTGCGCTGCCTGTCCCTGGCAGTACGCTCCTCAACCTGCAAGGCCGGCGTCCATGGTGACCATCACCCAATGCGGATTTCCAAGAGAACGCCCTTCAACAAGTGATGAGGACAAAGCCACCAGTGAAGACTGTGGCGAATCATTAAAGAAAGGGGTAGATGAATCTGATAGTCCTGGGTGGATAGGGACCAGCGGTACTGAAGCGGACGCATATGAGCATGGGCTCAGGGGATTGGGTCAAGACCAGATGCCATGGTGCTAATGAGTTGTAGGTAATCCCAGGCAGTGGGAGCTGCCAGGTGCCAGAAGACATGGACCTGAACGCAGAGCTTCTTGCATTTGTTGTAAGAGAGGAAGACGTGACCCACTCTCATGTCAAAGCGGGTGCTGAGGAATTCCAGAGACTGAACTGGCACAGATTGCTTTTGGCAAAATTGACCACCCAGCCAAGACAGTCCAGAAAGGAGAGGACTTGCGTGACCGCAGAAGTAGCCTCCTTGAAACTCATTGCTCTGATCAGCCAATCGTCTATATAGGGATGAACCCGAATACCTTGGCGCTGCAGGGAAACTTCCACTATTACCATCACCTTGAAGAAAGTGCAAGGAGCTGTGGCAAGACCAAAGGGCAGGGCACGAAACTGATAATGTTGACCGAGGACCGAGAAACATAAATACTGCTGATGATCTTGGCAGATTGGAATGTGAAAAAATGCTTCTGCCAAGTCAGGGATGCGAGAAATTTACTTGACCGAACAGCCTGAATGACTGTCCTGAGGGTTTCCATCCAGAACAGCTGCATCTGAAGACAGCGATTGACTCCCTTGAAATCCAGGATAGGATGGAAGGAGCCGTCCTTCATGGGAATGACAAAGTAAATGGAATAGTGACCAGAACCCCTGTCTGAAGGAGGAACTGGGCATACCACATTAAGCTGAAGAAGGCAGTCGAGAGTCAGGCATACAGCCACTGCCTTGGCTGTGGAACCACATGGAGAGATGAGGAAGACATTCAGCATAGGCTCAGTGAAGCTGAGAGCATAACCCTACATTACTACCATGAGTACCCACTGGTCCAATGTTATCTGGGTCCATTCACAGGTCCATAAGCACCCACCCACAGGAGGTACCCTGGAATGGACCTGGAAACCATCAACAGAAAGATGTGGCAGAACCAGAAAACTTGTTGGATGAGAAGAAATTGTCCCAGTTGCGACGGATACCCCGAAAGGACTGAGGCTTAGAACTAGCCCTTTCTGAAAAAGAACTGGATTTGCCAGGCCGGTACCGATGAACATCTCTGAAGTGATCTCTATAAGATGAGAACATGGATGACATGGCAGGATGATGAAAATTGGATTTGGACATATCCTCCGGCAAGTGTTGAGGGCTTGACTTCCCCCAAATCCTTCACAAGGTTTTCCAAATCCGCACCAAAAAAGAAGGAAGCCCTTGAAAAGAAGCTTGGTGAGATGGGACTTGGGAAGCAACATCTGCATTCCAATGACGGAGCCACAGCCACTGCCGGGCCACTGTAGCAGCAGCTGCAGACTGAGCAGATAAGTCCCGCAGATCATAAAAAGTATCTGCAAAAAAAGCAGTGATCGACTCTAAACGAGGCAAAGCTGGATCTTCCAGAAATGACTGAAGCCATCAGAGCAGAGCGTGTGGAGCGAGACCTCCACAAACAAAGGCCTGCATTGCCAAGGTTGATGACAAGAAAGTAGTTTTAATGAGGCCCTTCACCTTGCGATCTGTCTGATCACGGAGGGCAGTGCCGCCCTCCACAGGAATGTTTGTGCATTTAGTGACTGCAATGTCCAGGGTGTCTACTTTAAGGAAAAGCAACCACTTGTCAAGATCATTTGAAGACCAAACATAAACATGCCCCAAGTGATGAATGGAGCATAGAGACACATCAGGAGAATCCCACTCTAAGGAAACCATCTGTTGTAGTTCCAGAGAAAAGGGAAAAGCCTTAGGTGGTTTCCTGATGCCCACGATGATGGGGTCTGTCTGAGGTTTAGAGGAATCCAAAAACTGTTGCACTTGAGATTCCGAGAGGTGCAGAGTCTCCATAATTTGAGCAATGAGAGCAAGAAGCTCTTCCTTATAGAATAACTGGATATCCTGATCGTCTTCTTGAGGCTCCTGGTCGTCTTCCAATGGCGAGAGCTCTCCTTCTTCCTGGCCAGACTCAGAAGTGATAGAATGTTCATCTGAAGGACCATCACTGTCTTCCCCTGCAGGGCGCCAGCCCCCTGGAGAAGAGGAGGTATCCTTGGCCAGATCTAAAGAAGCTCCAGCCAAACTTCAGCGGACACGCTTTCTAGATGGAGGATGGCAGGGGGAAACAACCCACTAGTCTGGACTGGTCTAGCAGGATGTATTTGGAAAGGAGAATTAGAATATATAGCACTAAAGGAAAAGTTAGATATAATTGACATCTCAGAGACTTGGTGTTGATTTTATCAATGGAACAAATGGAATTTCATTTCTCTGGAAAGAGATCCACATTGCCTCAGTTTTTGATGGATTTATAACTAATTTATTCTCCTCAATGCAGGACAAAAGCTTTTGTAGGTTGGCTTGTACCTTAGCATGCAAATCTGAATTCCAGTCGCTGGTGGTTATTAGCTGAATATCATCAGCATAAACATGACAACTCAGACGTAATGCAGGAAGTGGAGCCAAGAAAATATTGAAGAGCGTAGGAGCCAGTATAGACCCTTGTGGGACACCATACGAGAATGGCAAAGTAGATGAGGACTAATTGCCTACTGTAACATGAAAGGCTCTTTCTGAAAGATAGGAACGAAACAAATTTAAGACTACTCCTGAGAATCCAACTTGTTGTAACCTATCCAAAAGGAGAGAATGATCCACAATGTTGTAGACTGCTGATAAGTCAAGGACATCACGGAAATTATGCTGATGCTAGATGTTTCATTTAGCAGTGCCAGGAGGGCTGATTCTGTACTATGGCCATGCCTAAAGCCTAATTGTCAGAGGTGGAAGGTGTTAAGTATTAAGAAATCTAATGATTTGTTCCAAAACTGCTTTCTCCAATAATTTTGCCACAAAAGAGACATTAGAAATGGGGCAAATGTTTGCAGGGAGTGAGGCTAACAGGAGGGGAAGGCTGCAGGCTGTCCACGGGGATCTGAGCTACATGGGCAGAAGAGAACAGCCTATGGATTGGCCCTGCAAAAATAAAAAAGGGATAAACAGAGAGAGGAAGAGTGAGGCAGTAAAAATTTAAAGGGGCAGTACCTTAAAAAAAAAAAAAGCGAATGAGAAATAGAGGGTTGGGGTGGGAGTGCTAGGAGGGGAGGGGAGGGGAGAGAACCTAGAAGGGGAGCAGAAAGTGGGGAGGGGCTGAACGGGGGAGGGAAGAGTGCAAGGTGTTTGGGGACAAAAGGACACAATCTGTATATACCAGGGGTGGGCAATTCCGGTCCTGGAGGGCCGCAGACCAGTCAGGTTTTCATGATGTCCCTAATGAATATTCATGGCCCTATTTCCATACAATGGAAGGCAGTGGATGCAAATAGATCTCATGAATATTCATTAGGGACATCATGAAAACCTGACTGGTCTGTGGCCCTCCAGGACCGGAATTGCCCACCCCTGCTATATACCAAAAGGTGCATTTCCCCCCCTCCAAGAACACACACAAGCATCCCACCCCCCATACTATATACATTACTCACACACACAGTCACCTCACCTCCACACGACATACATGTGCACCCCACCTCTGCATGACAGGCACACACATTGGCACCTCACCACTGTACCACACACACAGGCTCCCCAGCTCTGCAGCACACACATGCACTGCAGCCCTGCATTGCACCCACTGCCACATCCCATGCACAGACACACATATGTGTGTGGTGCAAACCACAGCTGCACCACACACACATAAGTAAGATACTTGTTTGTCTCTATATTTCTGCCTAAAGATGCCTCTTACAGCACTTGCTACCATAACAAGACACATTTTATCATCTGTCTTCAAACTCTTCCACCTTCTTCAGATATATATGAGTTTTCAAATGGAGGAACATCAGTGGAGAATGGAGCAATGGGGGTGAAGGGAGTCGTAGCCACTGGCTTCTAAGATTCTGGCCTAGCTCCTAAATCCAAACAAAATTTGTCCATGGCCTGCCTTAGCCTGCAGACAGTTGTAAGTAAAAACAGGACTGGAGTGAGTTTACACAGTGTCCTTGAATAGGGTTGCCAACTGGCCGGTTTTCAGCCGGCCTGGCCGGTTTTTCCATGGCCAGGCCGGCTGCCGGCGCAGAGGCAAAACCGGCCCTTGAAAAGCCGTTTTTTTTGCTCTGGCCGCAAGATCGGGAGCGGCCAGAGCAAAAAAACTGGCTTTTCTCCCAACCCGGAGGGCTTCAGAGGGAGCCGGGGAAGCCCGCGCGAGGCCCCGACTCCCTCTGAACAGCCACCAGCGTGAAGAGCCTTTTCCTTCACGCTGGCAGCTGTTTCTGTGAAGCCTTGAATGCTGGGAAAGGTTAAAGGCAATGCCCTTTAACCTTTCCCAGCATTCGCGGCTTCACAGGAATAGCCGCCAGCGTGAAGGAAAAGGCTCTTCACGCTGGCAGCTGTTCAGAGGGAGCCGGGGCCTCGCGCGTGCTTCCCCAGCTCCCTCTAAAGCCTCAGACAGCCGCGGGGGGGGGGGGGGGGGCCAAGGACTGCCGGGGCGGTGGTGGGGGGGGGGGGCCTGGACTGGAAAAGGGCTAGGAGGGGGGAATTCGACTGGAAATGGGTTGTGATGGGGGGGGGGGAGACCTGGACCGGAAAAGGGCTGGGGGGGGGGACTTGGACTGGAAAGAAATGGGCTGTGATGGGAGGGGACCTGGACTGTGAAAGGGCTATGTGGGGGGGGGGGGGGGGAAATGGAATGGAAATGGTTTTTTATGGGGAGGGGGACCAGGAATGGAAAAGGGCTGGGGGGGGGGACATGGACTGGAAATGGGTTGTGATGGGGAGGGGGACCTGGACTGGAAAAGGGCTATGGGGGGGAACTTGGACTGGAAAAGGGCTATGGTGGGGGGGAACTTGGACTGGAAATGGGCTATGGTGGAGAGAGGGGGAACTTGGACTGGAAATAGGCTGTGATTAGGGGGACTTGGACTGGAAATGGGTTGTGAAGGGGGGGGGACCTGGACTGGAAAAGGGCTATGGGGGGGGGCATTGGACTGGAAAGAAATGGGCTGTGATGGGGAGGGGGACCTGGATTGGAAAAGGGCTATGGGGGGGGGGCTTGGACTGGAAATGGGCTATGGTGGAGGGAGGGGGAACTTGGACTGGAAATGGGCTGTGATTAGGGGGGCTAGGACTGCAAATGGACTGTGATGGTGGGGGGGGGGGTAGGACTGCAAATGGGCTGTGATGGTGTGGGGGGACTTGGACTGCAAATGGGATGTGATGGGGGGTGGGCCTAGGACTGGAAATAGGCTGTGATGGGGGACTTGGACTGGAAATGGGCTGTGATGGGGGGGGGCTAGGACTGGAAATGGCCTGTGATGTGAAGGCTAGCACTGGAAATGGACTTATGAAGAGCTGGAATAGGACTGGAAATGGGCTGATGTGGGGCATGGGAGAATGGGACTAGAAGGGAGTGGATGCTGGGTGGGTCTAGAACTATAAGGGAACTGATTTTGGGGGAGGACTAGAATAGATGGGGAATGAGTGGAGAGGGGAAAAAATATTTTGTGTGGAAGAAAAGTCTATGATGGGCTGGGTATTGGGAGAGTGAGGGCATCGAGACTGGAAGGGTGAAATTTAAATGGATGATAAAGGAATAAGGAAAGAATTGGGGGAAAGAGCAAAAGGGAAACAATCAGTATGTTAAAGCAGAAATAGAAAGAGAATGGAAAACATCTAAAAGAGAAGAAAGGACAAATGGATAGCTTGCAGAAGACACGAAGATACCAGAAGAAAGTGACTGGAGCAATTGCAACTGAAAAATAAAGCCCAAACAGAAGGTAGAAAAATACTTTTTATTTTGAATTTATTAGCTGGAATATGTTTGGTCTGGGAAGTGTGTATTGATAACATCTTTGCGTTTTTATTTAGTGCAAGAGGAAATTACTTTATAGTTTTATTTCTCCAGTGTTGTACATTTCATGTTTGGATTTTGGGGTTCCCAGTTTAATTATTATCTGACCAAGGAAGTTAGCCTACACGTATCCTCGGTAATTTTTGTGGGTGGGGCTGGGGGCGGGGCAGGGGTGGGACTAGGGGCGGAGAATGGGTGGAGCATGGCGAGCCACAGGTGTCGGGTTTTTCTCAGTGAAAAAGTTGGTAACCCTATCCCTGAAGCAGCCAATCCAGTTTTCTGAATTCTTTCATGCTGCTTTAACATGGTAATCTTGTGAAGGGTATTGTAAGTAAAACACCATATATCTATGGTATGACTACAAGGTAGAGACCAGACTCAGTGAGAAACTGAGTTGGTTACAGACTATAATCCCGGGGAATAAGTGAACTAAGGAACTATAATCCCTATGTTTGCTTTGGGAGAAAAGACTAAGTATCTATAGGCATACTAAGCGAGCTCCTGTAGGAGCAACTCTTGGTACTAAGAGTTGAAGAGAGACTCTCAGAGGGTAATTCAGTAGCATTCAAATAGGTGTAATCTGTACCTGAACGAGATGATCTTCAGAACCCAACTGTCAGAGGTTTCAAAGGTCCCGTCAATTTGCAAAGAATATCAGCTTCCCTCCTACCAGAAGGATGTTTGGAACCTGTACTTGGAAGTTGGCTATTTTTTCCTTGCAGCCAATCAAAACCCTGCCTCTGATTTCGGCTGGGAAGCAGGCAGGGATTCTGGGCCATCTACTGTTTAGCATGAACTGAACAAGAAGCAGAAAGATACCTATGCCTTTGAGAGTAATAGGACCTCATATATGCCCCTTGCCATGATACCTCCTAAATGTTGAGGGGATGGGTCAGAAATGGGCCTGGACAGGAAAGACTTAAAAAGTTAGAGCTCTTCAGCTTGGAAAAGAGATGGCTGAGGGGAGATATGTCAGAGGTCAATAAAACAACAAATGGAGTGGAACGTTAAGCGTAGATAATTTTTCAGAATTCTACTGTTGTGTCCTACCAGTTCCTCACGGATATGCACTTGCAAAATATCATGCGCAGCATGCAGGAATTTGCAAATGCTCTCTCTGCAGAGAAGTCTAGCAATTCCATTCCCTAGTGAGTAAGGTGAAAGACTGCAAAAAAAAAAAATATATAATCTAAATATCTTATGATTTTCATGTTTTCAATATGGTATTGAGAGTTGCCTTTATGAATATTGGCGTCCAGAGACTTTCATGGCTCCTAGTTTGAGACTTGCAGTTTGATGTCCAGGAGAAGCTTGCTGATGTGCCGTGCCATGGAGAGAATTTCTACAGAGATGAGTCGTCCCAGGAGTGTTCTAAACCAGAATCAGAACCAGTCTCTGTCTGGGCCAACTTCCACCCGTCTTAGGGTGCAGGTTTGCACTACGAGCATCTGTCTGATGCCTCAGAAAGTGGACAGTCCCCAATTCACTGGGCAAGCACCAGTATCTAAGTACTTCAAGGTCTCTATGACAGAGAACCTCCCGCAGGCCGACGATGTGTTTCAAGAATGGCTAGATATCTTGATGTACTAACATCAATGTAGGTGAAGAAGTCACTTCATGCTGGGCAAGGACAACCTTTATTCTGTCTTTGAACAGAAGATGCTCCTTGAAGGTAGCCATTAACAAAGATGGCATAATCGGTTGATGTCTGTGAAATCTGCAGAGAAGTATTGGCACACTGATCCGGGCCCCATGGAGACTGTTGTGGCCCCCTCTGGTACATAGAAGGAAAACATTTCTACATTAGAGTCACTTCAAGTATACTGGTTCCTCAGATACCTTGATGCTCAGGACATCATGCTCCGAGGAACCGTGATGCTGATGCATTTCGACTTCTGTCCAGTGCTCTGAGTCCTTGATACTAATGAAGTAGAGGACGAATTGTTTTTCTTCTTGGGAGGAAATCAGTGGCCAACCTCTGCCTGGACATTCTATCGATGCTCGACTTCAAATGAACTTGATGATCCCTCAATGTTGATGCACCTCCAATGTGTAGTGCAGCTCATGAGGCCATAAGGACCAATGCTGCTGATGCCACTACTACTACTGCTGATGATCATTTGTATAGCACTACAAGGTGTATGCAGTGCTGTTCAGAAACATGTAAGAGATGGTCCCTGCTCATCAGAGCTTACAAGCTAGTCAAGACAGACAACACAACAGCTGCAGACTAAGATATGTCTAGGGGAAAGGTAAAGAAACACAAAGTTGGAGAGCAGGAGACTATGTGAATCAGGATCCAAAAACAGCCTCGAAGAGGAGAGTTTTTAACCTGGATTTGAAAAGGGCCAGAGATGGAGCCGATGTACAGATTCAGGTGCTGAGGTTGATGCACCGGACCTAACATTAAAAATCATTTTGTGTTGCTCTTATTGACCTCTGAGGCCTCTCTCTGTTATCTGCAAACACAAAAGACAAGGAAAAGTTAAATGGTTGGGCCCGAAGCACTGCAAGCACCAATTATGGGTGTCCATCATGAACATGGTCCTGTTGCACTAGGAATATCTCTAGTAACCGATTTACCCTTTACTAAATCTTTCAACAATAGTATAGTGTTGCATACTCAACCTAAATTCATTCCTAAAGTGATATCAGAGTTTCATCTTAAATCAGTCAATAGTTTATCCAATACTTTTCCCAAGAGCTCATGCTTACAAAGGGGAAAGTGCATTGTACACACTGGACTGCAAGAGAGCCTCAGCATTTTACTTGCAGCAGACTAGTCCATAGGAAGTTCACCCAAGTTATTGTTTTCTTTTAACTCCAATAGGTTGAGGGCTGCCATTAACAAATGTACTCTCTCAATTTGAGTGGCAGATTGCATCTTTTGCTTATATCCAGGTAAATCTGATGCTTGAGGGTCATGTTATGGCTCTTAATATCCAAGTCATGACTACATCCGTGACCCCAATTGTGCTCAGCTTCCATGAAAGAGATATGCAGAACTGCCACTTGGAATTCTCTCCACACATTCACATCCCATTACTGTCTGGAAAGGGATTCCTGATACAACAGAAAATTCAGTCAATCCATTATTCAGAATCTGTTCAGGAATTAGAATAACTCCATATCCTTCCTTTTTTTCCTCTGTTCCGTGCTGCCTCGTTATAATTAAGCTATCAAAAAGGCCTGTTGCCAAAAGAGAAAAAAAGTTGTGCTGTGTGGGTCTCCACTTGTTGCTATACTAATGTATCTTTTTATTTGTACAGTATTTGTAAGGTAGCCTGTAGTTAGGGAGTCTCATATGTGCAGACATACCCATGCATGTCCACAGAAAAAGCGTAGTTACTCAGCTGTAATAGGTGCTCTCTGGGGACAGCAGGAATCAGTCCTCACATATGGGTGACGTTGGCACCGATGGAGCCCTCATGGAGGCATCCCCCCAGCTTTCAAAGAAAGCCTTTGGGAGATGCCACCACGCATGCATGGTCCCCTTCCCGCCCAAGGGTGCCATCTTGCTCAGTCAGATGACATAGCAAAAAGACGGCAAAACAGAAGATGGTAAAGGAGCAACTCCAAGGGGAGGAGGGAGGGTTGTGAGGACTGATTCCTGCTGTCCTCGGAGAACACATGTTACAGATGAGTAACTACGCTTTCTCCGGGAACAAGCAAAAAGTCAGTCTTCATATATGAGTTTCCCCAGCTACAGGCTATCTAAAGCCCATAGGAAAAAGATAGGGGCTCCCTCATGGGGAGCTGCAGGCAGCATCAATTTTTTGCAGTCAAGTACATAGACCACAGTAGGAACCCTGTGTCCAATGAAACCAGCACTTCGGTAGCCTGAACACAGAAGGATTGGCGGGTAGGAGTTGCCTAGACCTCAAAAAGGTTACGGAGCACAGCCTGGCCAAAGGCACTGTCCCGTTGGGACTCTTTTTCCAGGCAGTAATGAGCTGCGAAGGTATGGACTGAAGACCAGGTGGCAGCCCAGCAGATGTCCAGCATCGGGACAGAGCAGACGTTTGCCACCAAAGCCGCCATGGCCCTGACACGGTGCGCCATGATGAGGCCTTCCAGCAGGAGCCTCGTCTGCTCATAAGCAAGGGCGATACAGTCCGCTACCCATGTGGACAGCATACGTTTGGGTCATTGCCTCCTCCAGCCTGTTGGGGTCAAAGGAGATGAAAAGCTGGGAAGCTTTGCGGTGGGGTCCTGAGTGCGTTGGATATAGAAGGACAAAGCCCTCTTACAGTCCAAGATGTGAAGGACTGTCTCTGCCCGACTGGAATGAGGTCTTGTGAAGAAGGTAAGAAGCACCACTTCCTGGTTAAGTTGGAAGGGCGACACTACCTTCGTCAGGAATTTGGGGCGTGTGCAAAGCACCACTCTGTTCTTGTAGAACCTGGTATAAGGTGCCTCTGCCACAAGGGCTTGCAGCTCGCTAACTCTGTGAGCGGAGGTGAGCGCAACCAGGAAAACCACCTTCCAAGAGAGGTAGTAAAGGTGGCAGGTAGCCAAAGGCTCGAAGGGTGGGTGAGTGAGCTGTCTCAACACAACGTTGAGATCCCATTCAGTTGCTGGAGAGCGAACCAGGAGTTTTGATAAGAGCAGGCCCTGGATGTAATGGACACCAATGATTAGACCGAGAGGGGCTTACCATCCACTGGATGGTGATGCGTCGCCAGGGCACTCAGGTGCACTCAGACAGAGTTAGACTTGAGCCCGGACTGAGAGAGGTGGAGAAGATATGTAACACCAAAGTCACCGGGCAGAAGAACGGATCAGTTCCGTGTTCAGCGCACCAAGCAGAGAACCTGTACCATTTGAGGGTGTAAGCCTTCCTAGTACAGGCTTTGCGAGAGGCCAGAAGAATGTCCTTCACCTCAACCGGAACGTTGAGAGGGGCCAGTGTTTGGGTGCAGGAGAGAGCCCCCCCTCCTGAGATAGGAGTCCTGGGGCAGTCCCCAAGGGGATGGGGGCCTTCACCGTCAACTGCAGAAGCAGCGGGAACCACAGCTGCCTGGGCCACCGAGGAACTATCAGGATGAGTGAGGCCCTGTCGCAGAGGGTCCTGAACAAGGTCTTGGCGATCAGTGGCGTCAGACGGAAGGTGTACATGAGGCCTTCCGACCATGAGACCAGGAACGTGACCGCTGCCACCCTGGAGGGGTGGGCCTGCTGGAAGCAGAAGCGGGGCAACTGAAAGTTGTCCGAACTGGCAAACAGGTCCATCATGGGTTCCCCCCAGAGCCGGAAAAGCTGACTCGCTTTTCTGGGGTCCAGCTGTCACTCTTGCAGTTGGAGAACTCTGCTGAGTCTGTCAGCCAGCAGGTTGTCCTGGACTGGCAGGTACACTGCCCGCAGGGGGATATCCTGTTGGACTGCGTATGAGCAGAGGACCAGTACCTCCTGACAAAAGGCACGAGACCCCGTGCCCCCTGTTTGTTCATGTAGATCACCACCCATCTGGTTTTCCGTCTAGACCAGCACTGGCTGGTGACGCAGGTGGTGACAGAAGACCACAGGGCAAGGTGTATGGCCCGTAGCTCCAGGAGGTTTATCTGCTGGGTGCTGTCATCTGGCAGCCAGTTTCCCTGAGTGCAGAGATATCCGCAGTGGGCTCCCCAGCCAAGCAGGGAGGCGTCCGCGGTGAGGACCCTCGAGTGGCTTGGGGCCTGAAAAGGCATGCCCACTTCGAGATGCTGGGGCGACTGCCACCAGACCAGGGAGTCCACTAACTGGCGGGTCACCGAAACTCAATCTCGGAGGCGGCCTGTGGCCTGAGACCACTGGTCCCGGAGACACCACTGCGCCATCCTCATCTGGAGGCGAGCATCTGGGATGATGTGGACTATGGAGGCCATGTGCTAAAGGAGGCACAGAAGAAGCCAGGTGGGCACCAAGAGACAGTGCTGTATGACCTCAACTAGAGACCTGAGACAATCGGCTCAGTCGTTGAGCAAGAAGGCCTTCGACTGCAGAGTGTCTATCTTTGCCCTCAATTAACTCCAGGCACTGTGTTGGGAGGAAGTGAGACTTGGGGTAGTTTATGACAAAGCCCAAGTGTTGCAGAACCTGGATGGTGCGTGCGGTGGCCTGCTATGCCTCTCCTTATGAGCCAGTCGTCCAGGTACGGAAAGACGAAGATCCTCTGGAGCCAGAGGAAGGTGGCCACGACTGCCAGGCATTTTGTGAACACCCTTGGGGCAGAGGCTAGGCCGAAGGGGAGCACCCTGTATTGAAAGTGCCTGCCCCCTACTACGAAATGCAAGTACTACCTGTGGTTAAGGGTGGATGAGAATGTGAGTATAAGCATCCTTGAGGTCTAAGGAGCATAGCCAGTCTTCCTGCTGGAGGTATGGCAGCAATGTTCCAAGGGAGAGCATCTTGAACTTCTCCCTCACTAGGAATTTGTTGAGGTTGTGCAGGTGAGGGATTGGTCTTAGCCCCCCATCCTCTTTGGGACGAGGAAGTATCTGGAGTAGAATCCCTTGCCCTTGAGGTGTTGGGGCACCGGTTCTACCACCTTGTCCTCAAGAAGACCTGCGAACTCCGTCAGAAGGTGGTCCCGGTGTAGGGGAGACCTGAGGGGCTCTCCCAGGAAATAAGAGGGAGGTGTCTGAGCCAGGTGGAGGAGATAACCCTCCCTGACTACCCTTAGTGCCCAGGAATCAGTACCAGAGTGAAAAGGCTGATTATTTAAAGACTCATACAGAACTACATCTAGCAGAAAGTTTGTTAACAGGGCTTTTGTGATGCCATTCTTGAGACAGCCAATATAACAGATCTAGTTATCCTCATGTCTGGATGGAGATCCACTTGCTTTTTATCAGGTGTAAAACATTAAACAAAGAGCAAAAATATATATAAATATAAATATTCAGAAGTCTTTATATCTTACTCAAGTGCAGACCTATTCTGTAGCCATATAGTTTCTGGAGAAATATATTTGCAAGTTCAGATATCAATATAAGAAATATGATGATGTAGATATGATTTTCCATTCATATCTTATAAAGAGGCCTATATGGTTTTATATTCAAATACATCCAATCTTCACAGAATTCTCACATTGGCCCAAAAACAGAATACCAAAATCTCATATACAATAGAAGCTCAGAAAGATTTTCGACAGCCACTGCTAATTCCATATCCGATGCTGAGGCAGAAAAACCTTTCCTACTGCCGTATCGAACCACGCTCCCAGGTACTCGAGCTCCTGAGATGGAACTAGACTGCTCTTGGCCATATTGACCACCCAACCTAACCTCTGAAGGTAGTGGATGACCTTGGTCGTGGCCTCCTCGCTTTCCGTTCTCGACTTTGCCCGTATCAACCAGTTGTCAAGATATGGATGAACCAGAACACCTGCCTTTCCTAACCCCACCGCCACAACTACCATGACCTTGGTAAAAGTCCATGGCGCCGTCGCTAGCCCAAAAGGCAATGCCCGAAACTGAAAATGGCCCATCGGCACCGCGAACCTGAGGAACCGATGATGCTTCAGATGAATTGTAATGTGTAAATATGCCTCGGATAGATCGAGGGAAGTCAGAAATTCTCCTTTCCTTACTGCCATGATAACTGACCTCAGTGTCTTCATATGAAAATGAGATACCCGGAAACAGCGGTTCACCTTCTTTAAATCCTAAATCGGTCGATAAGTTCCCTCTTTCTTCGGAACCACAAAATAAATGGAGTATCGACCTAAACCGCATTTGTCTCGAGGCACCGGCACCACCGCTTTGAGATGCAACAATCTGATTAACGTCTGTCGGACGGCATCCTGTTTGTGACGGGCCTTGCACGGGGACTGTACGAACAAATCTGTTACCAGTCTCTGAAATTCTAAAGCATATCCTTCTCGAATCACCTCTAACACCCACTGATCAGACGTTATTTCAACCTAGGCAGCGTAAAACTCTTGCAGCCGACCTCCTACTGCTACGTCTACCTGGGTCTCCCTGACTTCATTGCGGCTTTATGGCACCCGCAGAGGCCGCAAAACCTCTGCTCGCCCCCCGGAAACCTCGAAACCCCTGGTTTCTATAGGGAAAACGACCCCTCTGACTCTGGGGAAATATAGTCGACCGAAAACGACGATAATCTCTTTGCGGCATCCTAGACCCAACCAGAAATCTCCCCGGTTTCTGCTTATCCTCTGGAAGCCACCCCCCTTTGGAGTCCCCCAGATCCTTAACTATCTTATCCAGATCCTCACCAAACAGTAGCTTTCCCTTAAAAGGAAGCTTACTTAACCTGGCCTTAGACGATGCATCAGCTGCCCAATTGCGCAGCCAAAGGTATCTCCTTGCTGCTACTACGGAAGCCATACTATTCGATAGTCCTCTAATGAGGTCATAATGAATATCCGCAAGATACGCCGCTCCGGACTCCAAACGAGCCGCCTCACCCACCGAGTCCTCAAGATGTTTTCCCTGGACTCGTTGAGCCCAGCGCAGACAGGCTCTTGCCACCCAAGCCCTGCAAATAGAAGCTTGAATGGAAAGAGCATTAACGTCAAAGACCTGCCTTAACAAGGCATCTAACTTCCTGTCTTGTCCATCCTTGAGAGCCGCACTCCCCTCAACAGGAATGGTCATCTTCTTGGTCACCGCAGACACAGCCGCATCCACTCTCGGCGGCTTAAAGACCTCCTTGTCTTGCTCCACCAGCGGATATAGCCGAGACATTACTCTAGAGCCTCTGAGAGCTGCCTCCGGCATGTCCCACTCACCTTGAATCATTTCCTTTATTACCCTATGTATAGGAAACGCTTTCTGTGTCTTCCTGAAAGCTTGCAAGAGTGGGTCCTCTAACGTTGCTTTCTCCGCTGGTTCCGCCACTGGTACATTCACAGTGCCTTAAGCGTCTCTGAAATGAGTGCGGGCAACTCCTCTCTCCGAAAGATCCGCACCACTCTGGCCTGGTCCTCCTGCTCAGCAATCTCTCCTTCCTCCAATTCTTCGTCCAACGTCTGATCCTGCGCCCCCTCCTCCGTGCGCAAATCCTCCGAACACTCCAACTGTCCCTGCCTTTCCAAATCCACTCTCGCTCTCTTTGGCAAAGTCGCCGAAGCAGCCACCAACAGCGGAGTTCCTGGCCTCTTCTGTCCCAAGTCCCCACCTACGGGACTAACCGCTGCGGAGGACCCGTCGCTATTTGGCCCGCTGAACGCCCTATGAACTAGGGCCATGAAGTCTGGGGAGAAAATTGAGGCCAAATCCACTAGCCCAGATGCCTGAGGAACTGACCCATCCAGCCTCATGGACGGTCCCGGTTCCACTAGATCTACCACTGGTAACACAGTGCACTCTGGAGCTACCTCCCCGCTGCACTGCCATCTCTAAGTGTTCGTGCTCCATCAGAGATGCTTGACTACAGGCTTTACAGACCCCGGTCTCCGAAACGGCAGAACGTTTGACTCCGCAGAGCAAGCATAACACTTTTGTAGGCATATTGAGCCCCTCTCGCTCAGGACTGATGCTGTCAAGGTGTCCCCCCCCTCCAAAGGTAACACCCTGCAAAGGGAAAGCCCCCCCAATGACTGCTCCCAAAGCAGCCCTTCCAACCTGGGCCGTTTTTTTTTTTTTCTTTCAACAACCAACTCAAAATGAAGCAGGAGCCTACCCGACCTGAACCGCACTTAAGAAAAACGAAAACGAAGCTGTAGAGCCGAGCTACGCCCAAATATTTCCCCGCAACCGCCACAAGCGTTTCCTGCCGAAAATGCACGCGGCGCGGGCCTGCCGTCTATCCTGGCTCTGAACAACCACAGACCGCCAAAACCAAACACCTCTCAGCTCACCTGCTTGCTCAGATCCGCCCCAGTTCAGCCCCACTTTAAAGGCTGCCAGGCTGCTGATCGATCCTCCGCTCGGGTTTACTTTTTCCCCCGATACAGAGATTTTCCAGTTACGAGGGCACCGCGGCTGTTTTCCACCCGGTCCCTCCACACATCCACAGCCACTCAGCTCCCTTCTGCCCGATCCCCCAAGTGCAAACAGGCAATTCCTTCTGTGTAGCGCCGGGGGAGGGCTTCTTTTGCCAAAAAACCAGACCGGGCTTACTGACCTGTGCCCAAGGTCTAAATGTTCCTCCCCAGCCTGTGTTCAGTTACGGAAAGGGGAAGAGAGGGAGAGAGGCCCTTAGCAGTGAAATCTTAAAGCGATATGCCTCCACTAGACTGTTGTCCTACTCTAAACTCTAAAAATAAAGCATTGTCCTACTCTAAACTCTAAAAATAAAGCAAGGAGACTTTGCCTGCTATTTCCTGCATCTGTTGGATCCGTGCGGCGTTTGCTGGAGGAGGAGATTGGGAGACCCCGCCCCCTTCGGGCCGCTACTTCAGCGTCGGCCTGCCGCGGAACACGACCCGCGGGCGCGTACCCGTGGGTGCGTGTCCGAAGGGGCGTGACCAAAGGGGCAGGTCGAGCCCCTTCGGAGCCTGAGGAGCTTATGCCACGGTCTCATGGGGAGACGGAGGAAAAAGGTGTTTCCATCGGTTCCTGCCAAAGTTGGTAAAACTGTTGGTCCCATGGATCGTCATCTTGTGGGTGCTGGATCCTCTCCCTCTCAGGAAGATCTTGTGAGAGAGTCTGTGAGTACTGTGTCTGAGTCCTCTATTGCGCTTGGGGAAGTCCAACCCGGAAAGGAAGAGGTGTTGGAGGGTTTTCTGTCCGAGAGGGTTCTCTCGGCGGAACTCCTCCCTGTGTTCAGGAGGCTTCATCTTTACTGACACTGGGGGAACAGAAAGTTAGGATGCCTTCTCCGGTTGTTTTCTCATCTGGGGTATTGGATGTGACGGTACCTGCTGAAGTTTCCTTAAAAGATATTTGGGAGTTGGTAGCACGTATGGAAGGGTCCTTTCGTGCCTCCTTCTCCCAAGTAGAACGTTTCTCAGCTGATGTGGTACAAAAGTTCTCAGATCATGATGTTTTGTTTTCCAATTCTAAAAAGTTGTTGACTAAATTGGAGGGTCGCTTTTCTGTGTTGGAGGCTGCTGCGTCTTCCTCTATAAAAGATAGTGCTTTGGTTCATCATCAGTTAGAGGCTTTGGAGAATAGCAATCGTTTAAAAAATTTGCGTTTCTTAAATTTTCCTTCTACCCATTACCTTTCTCCGTTAATTTTGTTACAAAAATATCTTAAGGAAGTCTTGCTAATTGATAATGAAGATTCTATTAAGTTTTCCTCTTTATATTATATTCCTACTCCTTCTGCAGTGAAGGCTTCCTCTCCTGATGATGTACGAGAAGGGAACCCCAATGGTGTAGAGTCCTTAGATATTTCTCTTCCCGACGTGAGTAGGAGTACTCAGGTTCGTCGGAAAGCATTTTTGGCTTTGAAAGAACAGACTATTGCCATTGGGGCTTCCTTCTTTTTGAAATATCCTTGCAAATGTATAGTGGTCCTGGAGGGCATTAAATGTGTTTTTCTTGATGTTGGTCAATTTGAGGCTTTCTTGGCTAGTAAAGAATCTTCATGACTTTTTTTTTCTTTTCTTTCTTTCCATGTAAAATGGGCCTTGTAATATTTGATCCTTGTTACCTAGTTATTTCTGTTTATTCTATCAGGTGATTGTCTCCTAGATGTGGACTTTACTTTGTATTCCTACTTTATTTTTTGAATAAAGATTGTTTGAAATTTAAAAAAATAAATAAAATAAAAAATAAAGCAAAAAATAATCTGAAGGTTCTTTAAACCCCCCAAAATTAATCTAACTCTCTCCAAAAAGTCCTTAATTGTTCCTCCAGTGAGCCGGAGCGCCGGCTCACATCCTCCAGCTGCTTGGAGACTGATCTAAACTGGAGTGAGGAGGCGGTGCCTGTGTCCTTATACCAGTGTCATCAAAAAATGACATGGATCAGTCTCCAAGCTGCTGAAAGAGGATCACAACCCCAAAGCTTCCGGGACTAGACTCGATGGACGATAAGGAATTCCATACCTTCAGGAAACCTTGAAATTAAAGCATTTTTCTTTCATCAAAGGCAGAGAACAGTCAGTTTTCTGATTAGTTATTTACTAGTACTGGGAAGGAAAGTGTAGTTACTCACCTGTAACAGGTGATCTCCGGGAACAGCAGGAATTTAGTCCTCACATATGGGTATCGTTGGTACCGATAGAGCCTGTGCGGGAATGCTCCCCAGCATCCAATAGGAACGCTTTTGGGAGCATCCCTCAGCACATGACCGCTGCCTTCCCGCCTTTCCAACTGTCCCTCTTCAGTTAAGTTTGTAGCTGAGTGAAAGGATAGAGGGAGAGAGGAAAGAGACAAAGAGATAGAGAGACAACTCCTAGGGAAGGTGGGTGGGTTGTGAGGACTAAATTCCTGCTGTTCCCAGAGATCACCTGTTACAGGTGAGTAACTACGCTATCTCCAGGAAGAAGCAGGAATGTAGTCTTCACATATGGGGACTCCCTACCTGAAGATGCCAGGGAGATAGCCCCAGGATGGTGCCACCCTAGAAGGTGGGAATCCTTCCTCCCATGGATCTCTGGCATCCCACCAGGGTTGGTGGGTAGGAGTTGGTTTAGGTTTGAAAGAGATTTTGAACAACAGCTTGGCCAAAGAAGGCATCCCGACGGGAGGCTTTATCCAGGCAGTAGTGGGCTGTGAAGGTGTGTACCGAAGCCCAGGTGGCTGATCAACAAATGTCATTGATAGAGTGGAGATGAGCCATAGAAGCTCTCACATTATGAGCTGTGACATGGTCCTGAAGAGGAAGACCCTTACTCTCATAAGCAAAGGATATGCATTGGGCAATCCATTTAGATAAAGTTCTTTTGGAGAATGGAAGTCCCAAATGACTAGGGTCAAAAGCTATAAAAAGTTGTGAGGACTTTCTATGTTGCTGTGTTCTTTGTATGTAAAAGGCTAAGGCCCTTTTACAATCCAAAGTATGAAGGTTTCTTTCTGCATTAGAGGCGTGAGGCCTTGGAAAAAATACAGGAAGATAAATTGATTGATTTAAATGAAAAGGCGAAACCACCTTTGGCATAGTGTGTGGGTGAGTTCGAAGAACAACCTTATCATGATGAAACCTAGTATAAGGAGGATCAGCCACTAAAGCTTGCAATTCACTAATGCGACAGGCAGAGGTCATTGCAATTAGGAAGATGACCTTCCAGGTCAAAAACGTAAGCGCTGCAGTGGCTAAAGGCTCAAAAGGCAGCTTCATGAGCTGCCTGAGAACTAGATTTAGATCCCATGCCACCGGTGATGGCTTGATGGGAGGTTTAGTTAATAAAAGGCCTCTCATAAATCTTGACATGAGTGGATGAGAGGAAATTGGTTGTCCATTCAGAGGCTTATAAGAAGCTGCAATTGCACTAAGATGGACTCTTACCGAATTGGTCTTTAGACCAGAATTCGATAAGTGAAGGAGATACTCTAGTATCAATTCTAAGGGTATAACTAGGGGGTTTAATCCCTTCTTGGAGCACCATATAGTAAAACATTTCCACTTGAAGGCATAAGATCTTCTTGTGGAAAGTTTCCTAGAAGCCTGAAAGATATCTTTTACCTGTTGGGACAGGTTGAAATCTTGGAGGTCTAAGCCTTCAGCAACCAGGCCATGAGGTGCAGGGACAGGGGATTCGGGTGCCATAGCGTCCCGTTCTCCTGGGAAAGGAGATCTGGAGCATGCCCTAACTCCAGAGGTGCCGCTTGAGAGAGATGTAGAAGCAGGGAATACCACGTTTGGCGTGGCCATCGTGGTGCTATGAGAATCATGCGACCCCTGTCTCTCTGAAGCTTGAAGAGTGTTTTGGGGATGAGGGGAATGGGTGGGAAGGCATAAAGGAAGTCCTGACCCCAGTGAAGGAAGAAAGCATCCTTTGCCTGACAGTTGTGAGCAGGAATCCTGGAACAGAACCGGGGAAGTTTGGCATTCAGTGGACTTGCAAAGAGGTCTAAGTCTGGAGTGCCCCAGAGATGAAATATCTTTGCCACCTGGTCTAGGTGGAGGGACCACTTGTGAGGCAGCAGTACTCGACTGAGTTTGTCTGCCCAGAGGTTTTGAATGCCTGGAAGATATACCACTATAAGGTGAATTTGATGCTCTCTGGTGAGGGCCCACAGTCGTAAAGCTTCATTGCATAACAACAGAGAGCCTGTTCCGCCGTGCTTGTTCACATAGAACATGGCTACCTGATTGTCCGTCTGGACTAGGACTGTCTTGTAGCTCAGCTGGACATGGAAAACTCGAAGAGCTAAATAGATTGCTCTTAATTCCAGGAGGTTTATGTGCAAACCAACCTCCTGTGGAGTCCAGCTGCCCTGGGTAGACAGATGATTCAGATGTGCTCCCCAACCCACCTGTGATGCATCTGTTGTTAGGGTGGCCTGAAAGAGGGGTTGATGGAAAGGAGACCCCACTGTCAGATTTTCTAGTGATTGCCACCATTGGAGGGACAAAATTAGCCGCTGAGAGATTATTATTTTGTCCGACAAATGACTCATGGCCTGTGTCCACTGTGTGGAGAGGGTCCACTGAGCTGCTCGCATGTGGAGGCGAGCATATGGGACTACATGAACTGTGGATGCCATATGTCCCAGTAACTGCAGTAGCTCTCGAGCAGTGAAGGAGGATTTGCCTGCTGCTTGAGAAGCTAGTTGCATTATGCGAAGACACCAGGCCTGTGGAAGGAAAGCCCTTGCCTGTCTGGTATCTAGACAGGCTCCTATGAATTCTAGGCATTGTGAAGGAACTAGTTGAGATTTTGGGAAGTTTATTACCAATCCCAAGTATTGGAGGATTCGCATTGTATGGGACAGTGCAGTGCTGGCCTCTGTAACTGTAGGGGCTCAAATGAGCCAGTCGTCTAAGTAAGGGAAGATGAAAATCCCCAGGGTTCGTAGAATGCAGGTACTACTGCCATGCATTTCGTGAATACTCTTGGTGCTGAAGCCAGACCAAAGGGAAGAACCCTGTATTGGAAATGTCTTCCCCTGAAAAGGAAATGTAAGAATTTCCTGTGATCTGGATGGATGAGAATGTGAGTGTATGCATCCTTTAAGTCTAGAGGGCAAAGCCAATTCTGGCTTTGAAGGTATGGCAGAAGAGTTCCTAGAGAAATCATTTTGAAATTCTCTGGAAACAGATATTTGTTCAATTCTCTGAGGTCTAGAATGGGTCTGTGTCTGTGTCCTCCTGTTTTCTTTGGAATAAGAAAATAGGGTGAGTAGAACCCTGCACCCCGTTGAAGAATGGGTACTTCCTCTATTGCCCCTTGGGCAAGAAGTGTGGAGACCTCGTGATCTTGCAGTTTGACTACAGAGGTTTGTGAATTGAATTGCTTTAGAATTGTAGGAGGGGGTATGCTGTGAAAATGAAGCTTGTACCCCTCTCCTACAATGGACAAAGTCCAGTCTTCTGCTGTTATCTGATGCCATAAGTTGACAAAGTGGCATAACCTGCCCGGAATATTGGGGGGTTGGGGACCCCTCAGAGGCAGGGATGCAAAGCTCTCTTGGAAGGAGTCAAAGCCCTTGAGGGGGCTGAACCTGAAGAGCTGGTTGGGCTCTCGGACCTTTTGGCTTATTTTGCTGTCTAGTTTGTCCCTTTTGGGCAACCTGACCTGGAGTTTGACTCTGCTGGGTATAGGAAGGATAAAACTTCCTCTTTTTGCTAAAAGAGGGTTTTTTATAAGGTTTCCTTTTGGCTGGAGTGGCTGTAGACTTTGACAATCTAAGGTAGAATTGTCAGCATCTAACTCGCTAGCCTTTTTCTGCCAGTTCTTGCCGAAGAGATTCTCTCCCGTGCAAGGAATGTTGCCTAACTTGTCCTGTACCCAAGTCTCCAAGTCTGATGCCTGTAGCCAGGCAATCCGTCGTGCGCCAATGGCAATAGCAGAGGTTCTGCTGATGCATTCGAAGCAGTCAAAGGCTGCACGATTAACAAACTTGGAGACATCCTGAGCATGCTTAAGTAGAGCAAGAAAATCTTGTCTCTTGTCATCTGGGAGAAACTGGCTCATAAGTTCCAAGTCTCCTGGGACTTCCTTGAGGAACATTCCCATATATAGGATATATGAACTGATCCTAGCTGAAAGCATGGAAGCTTGAAAAGTTCTGTGCCCAAAAGCATCCAGAATCCTGCATTCACGACCCGGAGGATTGGATGCATGCCTCTTAGCACTTTTCATCCTACGCATGGCTGATTCCACTACCATTGAATGGTGTGGCAGCTGGGTTTTCTGAAATTCAGGACATGGCGGAACTCGATATATAGTATCCAGTCTCCTAGAGTGAGGAGAAGTAGTTAGAGGTGTCTCCCACATTCTGAGCATCAAATTATGCAGAAGTTCATGGATAGGCAGAGTGGCTGCCTCCTTAGGAGCTTTAGGATATTGGAGAATTTCCAATTCCTTTACTCTGGGTTCCTCCTCAGGAGCTACTGTGATTGAAAAACCTTTGGCCATATCACGGATGAAATCCTGAAATGACATGTCCTCTGGAGGTGACATTCTGCGTTGGGGAGAAGAGGGATCTTCTAGGAGAAACCCTCTAGTGCCAGCAGAATTGTCAGAGTCTTCGGAATCGAAGTATTCCTGACCCTGATGCTCCTGCAAAGCACGATCTCTGTACCGATCGAAGTCGGTAGCGAGCTGACCCGGTACCACTTTGTCAATTCCCGCCAGAGATGGCATGGGAAGAGTTCCCATCGGGCCGGTACCATCAGTACCGGTATCGTCGGTGTCGGTACCAGTGACTGCATCAGTGTCGATGTCAGTACCGGTGCCCGTGGGCCCACCGGTACCGCAGCTGAAAGAAGAACTGTGATGCTGCGCTCGATAGCGAGGAACCTCTGGTCTATTGACGCTGCCGATGCTTGGGTTTCGGTACCGGTAAGGACGGCCGGAACCCCTAAGCATGGCACAGGTAGTTCTTGCGAGGTCGAGGCCTCAAGAACATCCTGAAGACCAATCGATGCTTTGGAAGCCGAAGCCTCCTGCCGGGGATGTTTTGCCGGTGTGGCTCCCTCAAGGGCAATGCCAATGGCCTCCTGATGCTTAGCAGGAGAGCTACCCTTTGAGGACCGGCTTTTATGTTTAGTTACCTGAGATCCATGGGAGGAAGAAGAGGCCCTTGACGATGTCGATGCAATGGATGTGGCATCTGAAGAAAAGAGGGTACCAAGCTTTGCAGCCCAGTTCTGTCTTCCTCTTTTAGTCATCCCCATACAGGAGAGACATTCAGTTTGAGAATGTTCAGGCCCTAAACATTTCAGACACCAATCATGGGTGTCAGTGACGGAAATGGTACTGCCACACTTAGTACATTTTTTAAAACCACTAGTTGGCTTTTCCATGTTTTAGGAAGATGGGACCTAGTGCCCAAAATGGCGCCTAGCACCAAAGAGAAAAGTTTCTGAAAAGAAACAGTCTAAAGCCTAAGTTTTTTTTGAAAAGAAAAGAACCGGCGGTACCAGTAGGCGTCGTGCGGTAGGCAAACGCGACCATAAGAAAATAAATTTAAAGATGGAATTTTCTGCACTGACAGGGAATAGATCCTGTCGGCTCCGCGGAAAACGAAGAACTGAAGAGGGACAGTTGGAAAGGCGGGAAGGCAACGCGCATGTGCTGAGGGATGCTCCCAAAAGCGTTTCCTATTGGACGCTGGGGAGCGTTCCCATGCAGGCGCCATCGGTACCGATGATACCTATATGTGAGGACTACATTCCTGCTTGTTCCTGGAGATAAAGAAAATCACACACAGTATTGGCAAAAGTATAAAATTGGCAAAAAAATAAAAATTAAGGAGTAGAGAACTAGATCTTCTTGAATCATGTATGTTCAAACAATTTTTGCAATAATCATATTATTTCTATAAATAAGTCGGATACATTGCCTTTAGCTAGCCAGCAGATCAAAGCTGAAGCCTGTGAAGAATCAAAATCAATGCTTTCTAAACTTTTTCAGGTGTGACCCCCATTTTAATTGAGGAAAATTTACGTGACCCCAGATGCTAGTAAAATAAAATCGTCATTCAAGCAACATAAATATAAGATATATAGATATGTAAATCTGTGCTTTTTAAATTATCCAATGTACTGAACATGCTTGACACATTTGCAGTGTGGAGGCTGAGCATCTGGGGGAAGTGTGTGCGTATGGGAGCTAAGTGTCTGGGAGGCAGTGTGTATGTGTGGGCACGCACACGCATGTGGGGAAGAGTGTCTGGGAGTAGCGTGTCTGCAGATGTGAGGAATAAAGGACCAGGGGCAGCATGTGTATGTCTGAAGCTGAAGAAGGCACAGTTTGCTAGTGGCTTTGAGGTCCCCTCCCAGAGTTTTTGCCCTAAGCTGGTTCCCAGCCATATCTATCACAAGTCCTGGCTGATATACATTCCAAAAGCTCAAAATATAGAAAGACTAGGGGACAAGCAATGAAGCTACAGGGTAACCTAACTAAGGCTAATAAGAGAAAATATTTTTTCACACTGGAATTCATTACCGGAGGATGTAGTAAAAGCTGTTAGTGGAGTGGAGTGGAGGAGTGGCCTAGTGGTTGGGGCAAGGTACTTCAGGCCGGGGGTTCAAATCGCACTAGAGGACAGCAACCTTGGGCCAGAAGGACTGAGGTGTCTAGTCCCACAGGTGCTCCTTGTGGTCTTGGGCAAGCCACTTAACCTTCCATAGCCCATGTTCCCTGTAAATAGTTATCTCCAAGTTATAATGCCCTGTTCAATGTAATTTCAGTTTGTTCAATGTAAACCGCACTGATGCAGAATAGCGCGGTATATAAGAGAATATAAATAAATAAATAAAATAAATAGTGTAGCTGGGTTTAAAAAAAGGTTTGGACAAGTTCCTGGAGGAAAGGCCCATAAGCCATTATTAAAAGGGACCCAGGATATCACTGCTTGACCCAATACAAACATTGTGGAACCTGTCTTTTGGGGAAACGTTTGGGGTACTTATGACCTAGATTGCCCACTGTTGGAAAACAGGATACTGGGCTTGATGGACCTTGGTCTGACTCAGTATGGCATTATATTCTTATATAAATTACTAAATAGAAAATACAATTATTTTTTCTACCTTGTTTTCTAGCTATTTTAATTTTTCTAATCATGTGGCTCTGGTTTCTGCTTTCCTCCGTTTTCTCTTAATGCTTGTTTCCAGGGTCACCTGTCTATTTGTAATTTCTTCTTTCTCCCCGTCTTCAGTGTTGGATTGAGGTGATGACATGATCTCTTCTTTTCAGTTTTCTTTTTTCTCCTTTTCTTATTTAGTTGTCAGTCTCCTGCTGTTTACTACAATTACCCAGAGCTTTCCATCACTTTTCCTCATCCAGCCCTCCCATTCTCATCTGTCTCCTTCCCAAGCTTCTTATTATTCAGTCTTTCACTAACACTCCCCGTCTCTCCTCCACCTGTGCCCAGCACTGTTCCCTCTAAGCTGTGCGCGTGTGCGCGCACACACCTCACCGAGCGAGCGCACATACTTTACAACAGAGCGCACAAAAATTACGGCTCTGATTCTGATAGAAAACAACACAGACTTCTTAAAATTTAAAAGTTATGATTGTAATTGCTAGAAATTTCCCGCTTCATTTAGTAATCGTCTATTTTCATTTAATTTGATTAAAATCAATGTGGTGTACATACTGTATTCTGACGTGTAGTCAAATTTTAAAGTATATAACTCTGAGTGTCGTTATGTGGCGCACAAACATTTAACCTTCCTTCAAAAGCTGCACACAGCTGATATTTTATGCGCACACAGCCTACAGAAAATTAGAGGGAACATTGGTGCCCAGCATCTTCACTTTCTCCTCTCTCACCTTCCCCATCCAGGTTTTTCTCCTCTGTCCCATGTTTAGTAACTTCTTTCTACCTCCCTAGTCTCGCCCCCCCCACACACGCCAGCATCTGTTCTGTCTCCCAAGCCCAGCTCCCGTATCCAGCATCTCTTCTGTCTCCTTAGTTTCCCACCCTTTCCAACATCTCCTCTGTCTCCCTAGCCCTGCCCTCATGTCCAGCATCTCGTCTTCCTAGTTCCCCCCCCCATTCCCAGTATCTCTTCTGTCTCCCTCCCTCCTTCTAATGTCCAGTATTCTCCAGTCTGTCTCTCTAGCCCCACCCTTAATTTTCAGTCTCAGCAGTCTTTGCACTCTTCTCTTCCCTATTCCCCCACATCTAACATCTCCCTAGCCTTAGCATCTCTCTCTTTTGGTCCTTCCTCCCCATATTTGGCATCACTCCTCTGTCTCTCCTAATGTCCAGCATCACCACTCTGTCCCCTTATATCCCTTCCCAAAGAAAGCACAGCCGCGGGCCTTTCTGATATATGAACACACTCACCTCTTGTTCTGCTGCCTCCGACATGTATGTGCATAATAAGGCAATCGCTCCCAAAAGAGTGGTGGCTGCCTCATTGCAAAACGCAGCCTTCATCCCTGCCACCGCCAACGACAAAGAAAACACAGTGCGGGGCCTTTCCAATACAGGTGCGCACATGCCTCTAAGACCCTTCCAGCCATCTCTGCCTTGCCCCCTCAGACGCGCAAGTACGAGTCAAAGGGGGCGGGACCGGGATGGCTGGCAGAGTCTTAGAGGAGCACAAGGAGCTTTCTTTGGTTGACACCGGCAGCAGCGGAGATGAAGGCTGGATTAGAAGTGAGGCTACCACCGCTCTTTTGGGAGCAATTGCCTTACTTTGTGCTGCTTTTGCTCTGCCTGAAGGCCCGATAGGGCAATTGCTCCTCCCCTAAGCACAACATGTGATCACAACCACAAATGAGGATCTTGTAACCCCATTAGGGGTCACAACCCACAGTTTGGGAAACACTGATCAAGATCATCAATTTTTATGGGTTTTGAAAAATTAAAACAAAGAAAATTGTTTAATCAGGGCTTAGTTTGTAGATAAAAAGGAAGTGGAATGATGGAGCCAATGGAGAAGACGGAGGAGTCAAAGGTAGGAGCAACAAAAACCAACGGCTGGATTGGGGAAAAGAATGACTGTTCTTTGCTCTACTTCAGGCTCACAACCTCCCCTCCTCTTCCCTGAAGACTGCCTGGAAGGGAGGGGTCTGAAAAGAAGTGATGGAACTGAGTTCTATGCCGGTCCCCCAGAAATTAAGCTTTATGTTTATTACTAAACATACATTGGAGCCATAAATAAGTGATTTCAATCTAATGTAGCATAATAAATTTATTTAAGAAAAATAGAAAACAACTACCAAGTGGACCGCCTTCATTGAGGGCACTTGCGATTTAAACATAATATTTAGAAGAATGGGATGAGACACTTTCCTGGTACTGATTTGACAGTATTATGGGGAAATATATATGCAGAAGAAAGTTTATCTTCTTTGTGCAACCCACAGGATTTAAAATCTAAAGTATGTCTCTAAAACATAGTAGGGCACTAGGCATCCATTTATCAACCAAGTGGATGCTAAGGAAGGCCACTCTGGTATCTGTACCATTCTGTTTTATCAAATATTAAATTTAAATTGGACTGCAGGGGAATACAGTTATTTTTGCCTACTTATCTGTGTACTGCCTATTCCACAACATTAAAAGTTCAAGGAAATTAGAAATAGTGCCTTTTTTACAAAGAGCTTAAGAACTAGTTATTTCTTCTCTTATTCATGTACATTTCAGGAAGATATTTTACAAGGAAGCTTTGACTTTTACAACTTTACTTCTTATTTTGAGATTAAGATATATTTTAAAAACTACCACAAAAATGCCTCTTCTTTGTGCACCAAGATTAGAAACAAAGTAAAAAAAGAATCCATGTTTCTTGCTGTCTTTCGCTTCTGCTGTTTTAAACACTACTATCCTTGACATCTTTCAGTGTGGGGTCTGCATGCAGTTCATATGCACATCAGCACACAGCTTCCTAATTTACTCAGATTCATAATAGTGGGAGTGGTATTAATAGGAGAAGATCTCAGAAATTAACTTTCAGACCAGCAAGACCTTTATAAATGAAAGCTTCATCTAAAAAACGTAGCTCCGCTGCTTTACAGAGAGATATTAATATTTAAGTTTACTTAAAAATATATTTTTTATATTAAACAATCCTGGTGTGCACCATTAAAGCTAATCCTTCAAACAGTAGTGACTGCAAAGGAAGACGATCACAAGACTAGCAAATACTTGAATAATTGTCCATATATCAGTGAAAAGCAGCAGACTGAGTCTCTGATAGTACCAAATCTTCCAAATGTCTCAAGTTCATTTTTCACTATCAACCGACGTTGTTGGTAAAGAATACACGATGACTAGAAGCTTTCAGTATACTGGCAACAAAGTTTATATCCAAGGTTTCCACCCAGGGTAGAGTCTGCTCAGGTTTTTAGGATCCATGGCTTGCTGGATTAGAAGGTTCACCTGTCCTCCAACACTGAGCACAGTGCCTTCCTCAACACCTTTTAACTTCTCTTGAAGCCGCATAAGAACACGCTCTGCTACTTTGTTGAAGTTCTGGTCATTGTTGCTAAAACAAACAAACAAACAAGGTATTACAATAAAATGCTTTAGCAGGACAGATGAAATAAAACAGGTAAAGCACTAGTTTGAGGGATTTCTGAAAACTGGAAATTCCTACCTATCTTTTCTGTTACACTCTTGGTCATCACCTAGCATAGTGGCATTGAGGTCTGCCTCATCTTGTTGTAGATACATGGCTTTTAGAGGGCTCATGGTCCAGTCAAAAAGAGGATCATACAACAGCACCTAGAAGTGAATGAATATGCTTGTTACAAAAATCTTTGCATTGACTTTTATAAAAAAACAAACATAAGAATTCATATGGCATATGTAGTCTTGAAGGACTACAAAAGGGGACTGCTACTTCTGGAGAGAGATCTGCAATTGTAAGTATTTACTTCTGGGAATTTTTCTAAATCTTGGGGGAAAAGGAATTCTTTAGATTAAAGCTGATTAATCTATGAACCCATGGTATTTTTTAAATCAGTCAGGGCCTGGTAGCAGCAAAGAGCTTTCAGTTTAAATTTAAAACACAGCAGAGAGCTTTCTGGTTACATTTAGAACCAAAGGCTCCCTCTATCCAAGCAAGGGCTGTGGGACGCCCCCTGGAAATTGGTCACAGATTACCTTAAAAGCACAGGTCAGGATACTGTGTAGCAGCAAGTCTTTTTCCCTCCCTCCCTCCCAAACACCCACCCAACCCCTGGGATAACTGTAGCATTATAGGTGCATAACCTCTCAAAGGAAAGGAGGTGCCATATTCACTCTCAGGTGCAGCTGTTTGTTTTATCAGGCATACATTAAGGACCTGAGATTAATTAAGCTTCAGGTGAACAAAGTACATTAAACATATTAGGTTTAGTTTTACTAGTATAAGTATCCCTATCAACCCTTATTAGATAAAGAACTTAAATGCCTAAACACAACCTTAAAACTAAGATGCAGACAGCAGTCCAGCAGCAAGATGGGGGGTTTCCAGTCTTTTGCATTGAGTATCACATGTATGATTTTCTCCCAGTTGGGGAGGGGTCTTTCCTGTGCACTAGGTGCAAGGAGCTCTTTGCTCTCAGGGAACGAGTCCGATCTCTGGAGGCTAGAGTAGCAGACTTGGAGGACAGAAGGAAGACAGAGAGGTACATAGCCAAGACCCACAGGGATATAGTACTGAAGTCCCAACCTCCAGTCTGGCAGCATCCCTGTTGCCAAGGAGGAGAGAGGTCACGTGACAGGAGAGCATCACCCTGGTGTGGCAAGAAGTTATCCTGTAGCTAGGACCTGTCCTTTAGGTGTGTAAAACCCTCTTGCACTGAGTTCTCCAGGGCCATGTGCCCATGAGTGAAGGGTTAGGACAGCCATTATAGTTGCTGATTCGATCATTAGGCATGTAGATATCTGGGTGGTTGGTGGACGTGAAGATCGCCTGGTAACATGCCTGCCTGGTGCGAAGGTACGGACCTCACGTGCCACCTATACAAGATCTTAGATAGTGCTGGGGAGGAGTCTGCTGTCTTGGTACATGTCGGTACCAATGACATAGGAAAATGTGGTAGGGAGGTTCTGGAGGCTAAATTTAGGCTTTTAGGTAGGAAGTTGAAATTCAGAACTTCCAGGGTAGCATTCTCCGAAATGCTTTCCATTCCACGCACAGGACCCAAAAAGCAGGCAGAGCTCTGGAGTCTCAATGCGTGGATAAGACGATGGTGCAAGGATGAGGGTTTTGGATTTGTTAGGGACTGAGGAACATTCTGGAGAAAGGAGAGGCTTTTCCAAAGGGATGGGCTTCACCTTAACCAGAATGGAACCAGGCTACTATCATTTACCTTTAAAAAGGAGATAGAGCAGTTTTTAAACTAGATGATAGGGGAGATCCGACAGTCACCCAAGAGCGCATGGTTCAGAACAATGTATCCTTGAAGGATACTACCAAAAAATGTAGTTAGGGCATATCAGCAGAGAGGTTCCAATAAAAGACAAAAGTAGCCCAAATGCCCTCGAGTATGGAGCAGACAGAGCTTAAATATCCCAAATTACCCATGTCTACCAATAGCCAAATTAATATGAATAAAATACAGTCTCTAAAATGCTTGCATGCAAATGCTAGAAGTCTAAAAAAAAAGATGGGAGAGTTAGAATATATAGCACTAAATGAGAGGTTAGATATGATTGGTATCTCAGAGACATGGTGGAGGGAGGACAACCAATGGGACAGTGTAATACCTGGGTACAAACTATATCGTAATGATAGAGCTGATCAAATTGGTGGAGGGGTTGCACTATATGTTAGAGAGGGCATTGAGTCACAAAGGATTAAAGTTTTGCAGGAAACAAAATTTGCTGTAGCATCTCTATGCATTGAAATTCCATGTAAAAAGGGGAAGGCAATGGCAGTGGCCAGAATGAACAAATGGGATGATGAAATGCTCAAAGAAATCAGGGAAGCTAACAAAAGTTACAGCACAGTAATAATAATGGGTGATTTTGATTACCCCGGTATTGACTGGGTCAATGTCATGGCAGGACATGCTAGAGAGATAAAGTTCCTAGATGAAATAAATGACTGCTTCTTAGAGCAGCTGGTTCATGAACAGACCAGAGGGGAAGCCATTTTGGACCTAGTCCTTAGTGGAACACCAGATTCTGGTGCAAGAGATAAGGGTGTTGGGGCCACTTGGCAATACTGATCATAGCATGATCACGTTTGATTTAATTAATGGAAGAGGGATGGTAAGGAAATTCAAAGTACTAGCTTTTGAAAGGGAGACTATGATAAAATGAGGAAAATAGTTAAGAAAAACTAAAAGGAGCAGTTGCAAAGGTTAAAGACTTACATCAAGCTTGGGTGTTATTTAAAAATATTATCTTGGAAGCCCAGACCAGCTGTATTCTACCCTTTAACAAAGTGGAAGGAAGTCCAAAAAACTGCCAGCATGGTTTAAAGGTGAGGTCAGAGATGCTGCTGTTGCCAAAAAAGCATCTTTCAGGAAATGGAAAAAAGAGCCAAATGACAAAAACTTGAAACAGCACAAGCACTGGCAAGTCAAATGCAAGGCATTGATAAGGCAGGTAAAGAGAGAATTTGAGAAGAAGCTTGCTGTGGAAGCAAAAACGTGTAATAAAGACTTTTTCAAGTATATTCGTAGCAAAAAACCTGTGAGAGTTGGATCATTAGATGACAGAGGGGTAAAAGGGGCACTAAGAGGGGACAAGGACATAGCGAAGAGACTGAATGAATTCTTTGCTTCAGTCTGTACTGAGGAAGATGTAGGGATGTTACCCATGACTAAAGTGGTATTTAAAAGTGATACTGCGGAAGAATTGAAAAAAATATCGATACACCGGGAAGATGTATTAAAAGTATTTGATAAACTGAAGAGTAGCAAATTACATGGACCAAATGGTATACATCCAAGGGTGTTGAAAGAACTGAAATATGAGATTGCAGACATGCTATTAGTAATCTGTGAACTATCATTAAAATCATCTCTAATACTTGAAGATTGGAGGATGGCCAATGTAACCCCAATTTTTTAAAAAGGGTTCCAGGAGTGATCCGGGAAACTACAGACCGGTGAGCCTGATGTAATTACCGGGAGAAATGGTAGAAACCATCATAAAGAACAAAATTACTGCACATGTAGATAGTCATGGCTTAATGGGAGACAGCCAACATGGCTTTAGACAAGGAAGATCTTGTCTCACTAATCTGTTATGTTTTTTTGAAGGTGTGAATAAACAGGTAGACAAAGGTGAGTCAGTTGATATAGTGTATCTGGACTTTCAGAAAGCCTCTGACGAGGTCCCTCATGAGAGACTTTTGGCAAAATTAAAAAGTCATGGGATAGGAAGCAGTGTACTGCTGTGAATCAGAAACTGGTTAAAAGACAGAAAGCAGAGGGTAGGGCTAAATGGCCAATTTTTCCAATGGAGAAAGGTCAATAGTGGAGTACACCCCAGGGATCTGTACTGGGCCCGCTGCTTTATAACATATTCATAAACAAGCTGGAAATGGGAATAACGAGTGACGTTATCAAATAAGCAAATGACACAAAACTATTTAAAGTTGTTAAAACCCATGAGGATAGTGGAAAATTGCAAGAGGATCTTGATAAATTGTAAGACTGGGCATCCAAATGGCAGATGAAATTTAATGTGGACAAGTTCAAAGTTATGCACCTAGGAAAGAACCACCCAAATTATGGTTAGACAACGCAAGGTTCCACATTAGGAACCACCACCCAGGAAAAAGATTTAGGCCTCATTGTGGATAATATGTTAAAACCCTCCGCCCAGTGTGCAGTGGCGGCCAAGAGAACAAATAGAATGCTAGGTATCATAAGGAAAGGAATAAAAAATAAAACAAAGGATATTATAATGCCTCTGTATCGTTCCATGATGGCGATGAGGAAAAGGGTCTTTCATGTGGTGTATTTGAGTAGTGTGTCCCTCAAGGGCTCAAAGGGGCTCCGTGTGAGCTATTGCAGGACGATGTTAAGGTCCCAGGGCAGCATAGACTGGTGCATGGAGGGGCCACAGGTTAGCAAGGCCTCTCATGAAATGTGAGAAAAGTGGGTACACGGAGATAGTTTGGCTATTGAGGTGGTCGTGGAACACTGCGATGGCAGACAGGTGCACTCTAATGGAGGAGGTCTTGAAACCCACATGGGCGAGGGTGGTAAGGTACTGGAGGACAAGTAGAATGGGCAGTAGAACGGTTCCTGTCCTGATGTAGAGCACCATGAGTCAATGCAGTTTTATTTCAGTAAGTATGATCTTCATTTGGAGGTACATCTGGCTGCGAGGATGAAATGTTGTACCTCCATAGAAAGGTGGAGGGAGGACAACCACATCCTCTCAATCTCCAAGCAGTCCAGTGCAAGTGCTGCCAGTTTGGGGTGGAGTGTGTGCCCCTCATCCTGGGTGATAAGGTCCGATATCTGGGGCAGTCAGATGGGTGGGTGATTGATGAGGCAGTGAAGGAACAGGAACCACATCTGTCTCGACCAGTGGGGGGGCTATAAGAATGACTGTGGCCCTGTCGCAGATGATCTTATGGATGGCCTTGCAGATGACTGTAGTGGGCGGAATGGGCGTACAGGAGTGGGTGATCGCCTAGTGCAAGTTGACTGCACCTGATGTGGAGCTGTGCACAGACGGGCATTTGGAGCAGAAGAGGTCGCACTTTGCATTGATTTTGTTGGCAAACAGATCAAGTTGCGGCTGGCCATAATCCATAGGTATCTAGCAGCTGAAAGGGAGCTTTCATCATCTGAGTCAAAACAATGTTGAGATGAAGACACTGTCGATGGTTTGAGGGGAGGTTTCATGAGAAACAAGCTCCGCATGAAGCATATAATTGAAGGCTGTAAAGAGATGGAATTGCCTTCTACCTGTTAGTGGTAAGCGCCAGGTTACTGATGTTATTCTTCTGAGTTAGTCTTTAGACCAGACTCCTACAAATACAAAAGGTATTCAAGCAGTTTTTTTGCATGGAACATGCAAAACGATCTAGGACCTTTCCTTCACACCAGATAGCAAACCACTTTTGTTTGAATCCACATAACCTCCTAGTGGAATATCTCTTGGAAGCCAGAACAATGCTGGCTATCCAATTAGCAGATTTAAACAGGATACAGTTAGCCCCCTCATCATCCAAGCTGTGAGGACCTGGAACTTGATGCTGAGATGTAACCGTGTTCCCCGATCATGCATAATTAGGGTTGGCAAAACATCTAGCTGAATAGGCTCCTTTAAGAGAGTTCCAGAAGCAGAGGGAATCAGGGCTGTTTCAGCAATTAAGGGGCTATGAGAATCATAGTGCCTCCATCATTCCTGATTTCAGGACAGTTTTCCCTATTAGAGATATTAGAGGCATTGGAGGTTATATGTACAGAAGACCCTTCCTCTAATCAAAGATTCCTGGATTTCTTCCTGAGTTGACCAGCCAATTATACAAATAGGGAAATTAGTGCATTACAGTCTGCGTAGAAATGATGAGAGTACAGCAAGACATTTTGTGAACATGAGGAGTGGATGCAAGGCTAAAAGGCAGAACGAGGTACTGATAGTGGTGTTTGCCTATGGACAAACTGTAGATACTTCCTGTGTTTGGGATGTATCTAAAACATACCTCCTTTAAATGCAGAGAACATAGACAATCTTCCTTTTGATGGTAGGGAATCAGGGCGTCGAGGGAAACTATTCTGAATCTTCAGACCAAATATTTGTTCAGATTCCTCAGATCTAGGATGCGATGGAATCTTCTTGTCATTTTTTGTGACCAGGAATTATCTGCAGAAAAATCACTGCTCTTCTTCCCCTGGTGGAATAAGTTCAACCATATTGGCCTGTAGAAGGGCAGACAGCTTCTGTAGAAGTACCTCCTGGTCTTTCGAGTTATAGAATGAGACTCTCCAAGGGCAATTTTGTGGAAGTTTGAATAGGTGAAATCTATACCCAAACTAGATGATCTTCAGAATCCAAAAGTCAGAGGTTACAAGGGGCCAACGGTTTGCAAAAAACATTGAGCCTCTCTCCTACCAGAAGGGTGTCCAGAACTCATACCAGGAACAGGGGTAGCCCAAAGGAGGTGCGGGGCCAGGTGCTGAGACTCATTTCAAGGCCTCATTTGCATAAGGGACCTCATTTGCATCAAATGCTATCAACATATCCAATACACCAATTACAATAAAAGATGAAGTCAGATACCTTGGAGTAATTCTAGACAAGAAACTCACCCTACAACCGCATATCAACAAGGTATCTAGAACGGCCTACTTCAAACTCTCAACACTCCGGAGACTAAAACACCTCCTCAATAAAGAACATTTCCGTACAGTATGCCAAGTAATCATTACACCTCTGCTGGACTACTGTAATATACTATTCCAAGATCTGCCTAAACAAACCACCCGTCCCCTACAATTAGTCCAGAACACTGCTGCCCACATTATTACAAGCACCTCAATACAAGACCATATAACTCCAATACTACAAGATCTGCACTGGCTACCAATCTCCTCATGGGCAAAATATAGATCAGCACTCACCATCTTCAAAATTAAAAACAACATCTCATCAGGAATACTACAAGAACTCATTGGATCCAAAACAAGCAAAAGACCAGACAGAAACAGCACCAAATACAATATACCAACACCAACTATATTCATAAGAACAAACAAATCCACATCCACGAGAGCATTCTCTCTAGCTGCCCCTACAATCTGGAATGCCCTCCCAGATAATCTAAAATCAATAACAGATATAAAAGAATTCCGGAAGCTACTTAAAACCACCCTATTCATTGAACAATCCAATGAAGACCACCAATCAACTCAAACCACCCCAGAAAAAGACATGTCCCTTTCGACTTAAGTGTTCATGACACTAAAAACAACCCTATTCATTGAACAACTCAATGATGAACACCAATAACCCTAATCACGGAAACCCCCTCTTCAGACCGGATCCAGGCATCAGACCCAGAAGGCGAGGCACATCAGACACTATCATCATACCCAGTGCCTTTGCTAAAAAGCATAGTTACTCACCTGTAACAGGTGATCTCCGGGAACAGCAGGAATTTAGTCTTCACATATGGGTATCATCAGTACCGACGAAGCCTGCACGGGAACGCTCCCCAGCGTCCAATAGGAAAGCTTTTGGGAGCATCCCACAGCGCCTGCGTGCTGCCTTCCCACCTTTCCCAACTGTCCCTCTCCAGTTGAGTTTATAAGCTGAGACAAAAGAGAGAGGGAAAGAGAGAGAGATACAACTCCTAGGGGAGGTGTGTGGGCTGTGAAGACTAAATTCCTGCTGTTCCCGGAGATCATCTGTTACAGGTGAGTAACTACGCTATCTCCAGGAACAAACAGGAATGTAGTCTTCACATATGGGGACTCCCTAGCTGCAGATTGTCAGCATACATCAGCATGACATTATGCCTAGCATAGGTGTCATGGCTTTTCCCAGGCCTTGGATTACAAGCAGCTTTTGTTACTCTGGTGATGTCAGTCTTCAAACTTAATGAGCGTAGTTTACAGGATGAGATTAGCTCTGACCCCCTGGTGAAGTCTGTCTTCAGAAAGCAGCTGTCCGTGCTGTCTTCAGGAGGTATCTGAAAACAAAGACTGATAAAACACGTATTACCCATATGATTTCAACTGGGTGATGTGTTTCCAATACTGCTGGTTGTCAGGCATTAGGATCTGGTATAGGCTTGGGCCTAAGGTATCAGTAACTAAGTACGGTCCCTCCCACTTTGCAGTTCCAAAGGGGAGGTTTGGTCTAGGTCTCAGGATCATCACTTTACTCCCAACCTTGAGGGGCCTTAAATCCTCTGGAAGAAAAGGATGCAGCAGATTTTCCAACCGTGGCATCGGCCTTCCCATTAAGGCTTCATAGGGAGCAAAACCTGTGGATTTACAGACATTAGTTCTGATACGCATAAGGACTAAAGGGAGAATAATAATTCACAAAACAAACAAACCAGAGGAGCCCGCGAGCAGGCCTCGCTGCCTACCGCCGGTCCCCTCCCGGAAACAGAAGCGTGAAGAAAGTAAGAAGGAAAAACATCAATTTGCTGGCAATTTTTATTTTGACCTTTGTAACTGCTGTAAACATTGTACAGAGGAGCGCAGTTCCTCGGGGCTTGTTTAGAATGGAACAGACTGAAGGCCCTATGAGAGAAAGGGAAAGCTAAGGATGCTGGAGCAGAACAATGGATTTCTCTTTCTCTTTCATGCAAGGGATCATGGGAAACACAATTCAGCAACCACCTCAACTGATTGACTCGGCCAACATCCGTAAGGATGATGCCTTTGATGCTAGCAGTGACATTGCTGAAGATGGTGGCCACACACCATACGAAACAGCTCTGCAGCAAGGCTTCCAGTACCCCACGCCAACAACTGAGGACCTGCCGCCCATCACTAACGGCTACCCACCAACCATCAACACATACGAACCTCAGAGCAAATACCAGGTATACAGTCAGTACCCCAATG
This sequence comes from Ichthyophis bannanicus, assembly GCA_033557465.1. NCBI lineage: Eukaryota > Metazoa > Chordata > Amphibia > Gymnophiona > Ichthyophiidae > Ichthyophis > Ichthyophis bannanicus. The sequence goes on along the minus strand of CM066035.1, from coordinate 191,107,315 downwards.
GCTCAGCTAATGGCTATGGTGCAGTCAGAAACTTTAATCCCACAGAGTATTACCAAATGGAACACTCTTCTATCAGACCCCAAGAAATTCTGGAAAAATCTTCCCCACCACAGCCACCACCATTACCACCTCTCCCTCCTTCTGGACCACAGGCGGTGATCCCAAAGAAGACTGGGTCACCAGAAATCAAATTAAAAATAACCAAAACCATCCAAAATGGCAGGGAGCTTTTTGAGTCTTCTCTGTGTGGGGACCTTTTAAATGAAGTACAAGTGAGTGAGTATGCCAAGAGGAAGCACGAAGGGAAGAAGGAGAAAAGGAAAAAGAGCAGTAAGCATGACTCCTCCTCCAGGTCAGAAGAACGTAAGGCTCACAAAATTCCTAAATTGGAACCAGAGGAACAGGAAATCCAGCAGCATTTACCCTCTCCGTCAGCCGAAGTTAAAACTGGTGTGGCTTGGAAAAAGAGTTTTATATAGAAATAGGCTTATTACATAGGTACAGAACAGAGATATAAGGTTGTTACAGAGCAGCGTCTGTGTGTGTGTGCATGTGTGTTTGTGAAAGAGAGGGGGGGGAAGTGCGTGTCAGAGTCTCATAGTAAGAAGAATATAGAGAGAAAGAGAGAACAAGGGGGAGGAGAGACAGAGAGAAGTGGGTGTCAGAGCCTCATGTCCCTCATGTCCGATGAATAAGAAAGAGAGGAGAGAGAAGGGTGGGGTGTCTGATGAATAGGAAGAGGGGAGAGAGAAGGGGGGGTGTAAGGAGTAGTGTGTGTCAGAGCCTCATAGGAAGAAGTATGTGATGAATAGGAAGAGAAGGATATTTTGTGTTTCTCTGTATTTATAGTGAAATTCTTCAGCACCTCCCTTTGTCATAATTTGGTTTGTTTGAGGTCTGCTACCACTTGATTAGCAAGGAGGGGCTGTTTAAACTATGTTCATTAAGTCTGAAGACAGACATCACCAGGGGGTCAGAGCTAATCTCATCCTGTAAACTACGCTCATTAAGTTTGGAGACTGACATCACCAGAGTAACAAAAGCTGCTTGCAATCCAAGGTTGGGAAAAGCCATGACACCTATGCTAGGCATAATGTCATGCTGATGTATGCTGACACAAATGCCGGGGAGATGGCCCCAGAAAGTTGTGTGCCCTTGTGAAAGGGCTCCACTTCCCCCCATGGATCTCTGGCATCCTACCAGGGATGGTGGGTAGGAAGTGATTGTCTGGAACAGGTGTTGAAGAACAGCCTGACCAAACAAAGCATCCCGGCGGGAGTCCTTGTCTAAGCAGTAATGGGCTGTGAAGGTTTAAACCGAATCCCAAGTAGCTGCACGACAGATGTCGTCGATAGACACAGAGTGAAGATGAGCCATTGAGGCTGCCATGGCTCTCATATTGTGAGCTGTGACATGGCCTTCAAGAGGAAGGTTGTTACTCTCATAGGCAAAAGATATACACTGTGCAATCCAGTTGGACAGTGTTCTTTTGGAGACTGGAAGCCCCAAATGACTAGGATCAAAAGCAACAAAGAGTTGAGAGGATTTTCTATGTTGCTGTGTCCTTTGCAAGTAAAAGGCCAAAGCTCTTTTACAGTCCAAAGTATGAAGGTTCCTTTCTGCATTTGAGGCGTGAGGCCTTGGAAAGAATACAGGAAGGTATACCGCTTGGTTCAAATGAAAGGGCGAAACCACCTTTGGAATAAAGTGTGGATGAGTCCTAAGGACTACCTTATCATGATGGAACTTTGCATAAGGAGGATCAGCCACCAAGGCTTGCAATTCACTGATGCGACATGCTGATGTGATTGCAATGAGAACGGTAACTTTCCAGGAAAGGAATTTCAAAGAGGTGGTGGCTAATGGTTCAAAGGGCGGTTTCATGAGCTGCCCAAGTACCAGATTCAAATCCCATGCCACCGGTGGTGGCTTAATGGGAGGCTTCGTTAAAAGAAGGCCTCTCATAAATCTCGCTATGAGAGGATTAGAGGAAATAGGTTGCCCATTGAGAGGCTTGAAAGAAGCTGCAATAGCACTCAAATGGACTCTCACTGAATTAGTCTTAAGCCCTGCATTTGATAAATGAAGGAGATACTCCAGTAATGATTCCAGAGGTATCACAAGAGAGTTAAGACCCTTCTGCGAGCACCATATGGTAAACCTTTTCCACTTGAATGCATAAGAGCGTCTTGTGGAAGGTTTCCTGGAAGCATGAAGGATATCCTGTGAAGCATCTGTTGTTAGAGTGGCTTGGGGTGGGGGTTGCTGAAAAGGAGACCCCATCAAAAGGTTCTTGGGTGACTGCCACCTTTGGAGGGACAAAATAAGGCGATCTGAGTTTGCTATTTTATCTGACAACAAATAGAATCACAAAAATTCACTTCACTGAAAACTTCAAGCAACTAAACATATATTAATTCACTTATGGTTAAAAGGTCTTTTCACGTGCTTTAAAGGTCTCAGATTCAGTGGCACAGTATCAGATTATGAAACTCCAAAAAAGCATAGTTACTCACCTGTAACTGGTGATCTCCGGGAACATAGAAACATGATGACAGAAAAAGACCACATGGCCTATCTAGTCTGTCCTTCCATATCAACAACTACAACAGTCCACTTTTTACCTTTAGAGATCCTCTGTGTTGGTCCCATGCTTTTTTGAATTCAGTTACTGTCCTCATCTCTACCACCTCCACTGGGAATATTCCACGGATCCACTACTCTTTCCATAAAGAAATATTTCCGCATATCACTCCTGAATCTATCTCCCTTCACCCACATCCCGTGTCTACTCGTAGCAGAACTTGCTTTCAATTGAAAGAGGCTCTCTCCCTGAACATTTATGCCACGGAGGTATTTAAACATCTCAATCATATCACCTCTATCCCGCCTTTCCTCTAAGGTGTACATATTAAGATCCTTAAGTCTGTCCTCATATGCTTTATAATGAAGCCCACTAATCATTTTAGTAGCTACCCTCTGCACCGACTCCATCCTGTTCACATCCTTTTGAAGATGTGGTCTCCAGAATTGAATAGGGTCTCCGGGAACAGCAGGAATTTAGTCTTCACATATGGCGTATCGTCGGTACCGACGGAGCCTGCGCGGGAACGCTCCCCAGCGTCCAATTAGAAAGCTTTTGGGAGCATCCCACAGCGCCTGCGTGCTGCCTTCCCGCCTTTCCCAACTGCCTCTCTCCAGTTGAGTTTTAAAGCTGAGACAAAAAGAGAGAGAGGGAAAGAGAAAGAGATAGAGAGATACAACTCCTAGGGGAGGTGGGTGGGTTGTGAAGACTAAATTCCTGCTGTTCCTGGAGATCACCTGTTACAGGTGAGTAACTATGCTATCTCCAGGAACAAGCAGGAATGCAGTCTTCACATATGGGGACTCCCTAGCTTTAGATGCCAGGGAGAAACCCTAGAAGTTGTGTGTCCCTGTGATCTCTGGCATCCAACCAGGGATGGTGAGTAGGAGTTGATTAGGTATGAAACAGGTGTTGGAGAACAGCCTGACCAAACAAGGCATCCCGGCGGGAGTCCTTATCCAAGCAGTAATGGGCTGTGAAGGTAAGAACGGAGGCCCAGGTGGCTGCTCGACAGATGTCGTCGATAGACACAGAGTGTAGATGAGCCATTGAAGCTGCCATGGCTCTCACATTGTGAGCTGTGACATGGCCCTCCAGAGGAAGCACAGTTACTTACCTGTAACAGGTGATCTCTGGGAACAGCAGGAATAAGTCTTCACATATGGGTACATCGGTACCGACGGAGCCTGCGCGGGAACGCTCCCCAGCTTCCCAAAAAGGAAAGCTTTTGGGAGCATCCCACAGCGCCTGCGCGCTGCCTTCCCGCCTTTCCTAACTGCCTCTCCTCAGTTCGAGTTTTAAAGCTGAGACAAAAGAGAGAGAGAGGAAAGGAAATACAGATAGAGAGATACAACTCCTAGGGGAGGTGGGAGGGTTGTGAAGACTTATTCCTGCTGTTCCCAGAGATCACCTGTTACAGGTAAGTAACTGTGCTATCTCCAGGAACAAGCAGGAATGAGTCTTCACATATGGGGACTCCCTAGCTAAGATGCCTGGGAGAACCCCAAGGATATGAAACCCTGGGAAGGGTTCTACCTCCTCCTATGGATCTCAGGCAGGAGTAGGAGTTGATTAAGAATGGAACAGGTGTTTGAGAACAGCCTGACCAAACAAGGCATCCCGGCAGGAGTCCTTGTCCAAGCAGTAATGGGCTGTGAAGGTATGAACCGAGGCCCAGGTGGCTGCTCGACAGATCTGGTCGATGGACACAGAATTTAGATGAGCCATAGAGGCGGCCATGGCCCTCACATTATGAGCTGTGACATGGCTCTCCAGAGAAAGGTTCTTTCTCTGGTAGGCGAAGGAAATACACTGAGCAATCCAATTGGACAGTGTCCTCTTAGAGACTGGAAGTCTCAAATGAGAGGGATCAAAAGCAACAAAGAGCTGGGAAGACTTTCTATGTTGCTGTGTTCTTTGTAAGTAAAAGGCAAGAGCTCTTTTACAATCCAGAGTATGAAGATTCTTCTCTGCACTTGATGCATGAGGAGTTGGAAAAAAGACAGGTAAATATACCTCTTGATTAAGATGAAAAGGTGAGACCACTTTAGGCATAAAGTGTGGATTGGTCCTAAGAACTACCTTATCATGATGGAACCTTGTATAAGGTGAATTAGCCACTAAGGCCTGCAGCTCACTGATGCAGCGAGCTGAGGTGACTGCAATGAGGAAAATAATCTTCCAGGAAAGAAATTTCAAGGAGGTGGTGGCGAAGGGTTCAAAAGGAGGCTTCATAAGCTGACCAAGAACCAGATTTAAATCCCATGCCACCGGAGGAGGCCTAATGGGAGGTCTAGTTAAAGTTAGGCCTCTCATGAATCTTGCAATAAGAGGATGAGAGGAAACAGGTTGTCCATTGATAGGCTTAAGGGATGCTGCAATAGCACTCAAATGGACCCTTACTGAATTCGTCTTAAGGCCTGCATCGGAAAGATGCAGGAGGTATTCCAACAGAGAATTCAAAGGTAGTGCTAGAGGGCCGAGATTCCTTTCAGCACACCAAATGGAACGCCTAGTGGAAGGTTTTCTGGAAGCATGGAGGATATCCTTCACTTGTTGAGAAAGATTCCAGTTTCGAAGGTCTAGGCCTTCAGTAACCAAGCTCTAAGGTGAAGGGACTTGGGGTTTGGGTGCCACAAAGTCCCCTCCTCCTGGGACAGAAGGTCTGGAGCAGCTCCCAAGTCCAGAGAGGGAGCTTGGGAGAGATGCAGAAGTAGAGGGTACCACACTTGGCGTGGCCAGCGTGGAGCTATGAGGATCATAGATCCTTGATCCCTCTGGAGTTTGAACAGAGTTTTGGGAATCAAGGGAATGGGTGGAAAGGCATACAGGAAACCCTGACCCCAGTGAAGGAGGAAGGCATCCTTGGCCTGAACTCCCTGACACGGAATTCTGGAACAGAACCGGGGAAGTTTGGCATTCCACGGACTTGCAAAGAGGTCTATGTCCGGGGTACCCCATTCTTGGAAGATTCTGAGTACCTGATCCATGTGCAGGGACCATTCGTGTGGGAGCAATACTCGACTGAGTCTGTCTGCCCAAGAGTTTTGGATTCCTGGGAGGTATACTGCCAGGAGATGGATTTGATGCTCTCTGGCGAAGGCCCACAATCTTAAAGCTTCGTTGCAAAGCGACAGAGAGCCAGTTCCTCCTTGCTTGTTTATGTAAAACATGGCTACCTGATTGTCCGTATGAATGAGGACTGTCTTGTAGCTGAGCAGGGTATGAAAGAACCTGAGAGCTAGAAAGACTGCTCGAAGTTCCAAGAGATTGATATGAAGAAAGGTCTCCTGTGGGGACCAAGTGCCTTGAGTGGAGAGGTCTTGTAGATTAGCTCCCCAACCTGTTTGGGAGGCATCTGTTGTGAGAGTTGCTTGGGGCAACAACTGTTGGAAGGGGGACCCCAGCAACAGATTCTGAGTGGACATCCACCACTGGAGAGACCAAAAGAGACGTTTGGAGGTTGCTATTTGGTCTGAGAGAGCTCCTGATGCTTGAGTCCACTGGGTGGACAAAGTCCATTGGGCTGCTCTCATATGTAGGCGAGCATAGGGCACCACATGCCCTGTGGAAGCCATGTGGCCTAGCAGTTGTAGCATCTCCCGGGCAGTTAAGTGGCTCTTTGACTGAACCTGAGAGGCTAACTGCACTAGGCGTAGGCAACGGGCCTGAGGAAGATAGGCCCTTGCAGTGGTAGTATCCAGCCAGGCCCCTATGAACTCTAGGGACTGAGTAGGGGTGAGCTGGGACTTTGGGAGGTTTACCATAAGTCCCAGATACTGTAGAATGCGCCTTGTGCAGTCCAGGGAGGTCTGGGCCTCTGACTGAGATGGAGCTCGGATGAGCCAGTCGTCCAGGTATGGGAATACAAATATTCACAGAGTGCGTAGAAATGCAGCTACTGTTGCCATGCATTTGGTAAACACTCTTGGGGCAGAGGCCAGACCAAACGGAAGCACCCTGTATTGATAATGTTTTCCTTGGAAAAGAAAACGGAGGAATCTTCTGTGAGATGGATGGATGAGGACATGTGTGTATGCATCCTTGAGATCTAGAGAACAAAGCCAATCCTGACTTTGAAGGTATGGAAGGAGAGTGCCCAGAGAAAGCATCTTGAACTTCTCCTTGCATAGAAATTTGTTCAATTCCCTGAGATCTAATATGGGTCTGCATCCCCCTGTCTTCTTTGGAATGAGAAAATAGGGGGAGTAAAACCCTGACCCTTGTTGAAGAAGGGGAACTTCTTCTATTGCCCCTTGGACAAGAAGGGTAGCCACCTCTTGACCTAGAAGGTCGAGAAGAGATGTGGGAGAATTGAAATGTCTCACCATGGTGTGGGAGGAAGGTCTGAGAAATGAAGTTTGTAGCCCTCTCTTATGATGGAGAGGGTCCACTGCTCTGATGTAATCTGCTCCCATCTGGGAGCAAAATGAGCCAACCTTCCTGGAATGGTGAGAGGTTCTGGCTGTTTTAAAGCTAGAAAGGCTAAGTTCTCTAGCATCAAGTCAAAAACCCTGAGGAGGTTGGGTCTGCTGAGTTGCAGCAGCCCCTGTAGTCTTAGGCCTGGCCTGTTTAGGTTGCTGAAGCTTAGTAGTAAAGCGACCTGTAGAGGATTGTTGGCCAGAAGTAGAAGGGAATCTGCCCTTTTTGAAAAAAGACTTCTTGAAGGGTTTTTTCTTGGCAGGAATGGAGGTTGACTTTGAAAGTCTATCCAGAGCAGAATTTTCTGCATCCATTTGAGTGGCTTTTATTTGCCATTCTTTGCCAAACAAGTTTTCACCTGTACAGGGAAGATTTCCTAATCCATCTTGGACCCAGGGTTCTAAATCAGAAGCTTGGAGCCAAGCAATTCTACGAGCAGCTATGGCAATGCCAGAAGCTCTGCTGGCACCTTCAAAGGAATCAAAGGCTGCCCTGTTGGAAAACTTTGAAATGTCTTGAATATGCTTAAGCCAAATGAGGAATTCATCCCTTTTATCTTCTGGTAGAAAAGGGAGGAAAGTGTGCAGTTTATCTGCAACCTCCTTTAGAAACATACCCATGTAAAGACTATAGGAGTTGATTCTGGCAACAAGCATACTGGCTTGGAAGATTTTTCTACCAAAAGCATCCAAGGTCCTGCATTTTCTTCCTGGAGGAGTAGAAGAGTGTCTCTTTGTACTCTTTATCCTTTTCATAGCTGACTGCACCACAATGGAATGGTGAGGAAGCTGTGTTTTATGAAAGCCAGGACAGGGAGGGACACGATACATAGTGTCCAATCTGCGAGAATGAGGAGAGATAGTGAGAGGAGTCTCCCATAAATCAATCATGTGTTCATAAAGAATCTCATGAATTGGTAAGGTGACTGCCTCTTTAGGAGCCTTAGAGTAACCCAAAATATCTAATTTTTTTGCTCTAGGCTCTGATTCAGAGGATACTGAAATAGAAAGACCTTTAGCTACTTCTCTTATGAAGTCTTGAAAGGACAAGTCCTCTGGAGGAGACATTCTTCTTTTTGGAGAAGAAGGCTCTTCAGGAAGGGTTATAGATACTTCAGCAGACTCCTCTGATGTATCAGAATCACCAGAGGAATCAAAGTACCGTCTGTCAGGGTGCTCTTCTAACGCTCGGTACGCGTATCGAGCAGTATCGACATCGGGCGTCATCGGAACCGGATCGGTACCGATGAGCAGCCCTGGACAAGGAACCGCTGCAGTCGGTATCCTGGTCGATGCCGATGCAGTCGGTACCGGTATCGGCGCTGGTGCTGGTACCCGAGTCGATACCGACAATGGAGTTTGTTGTGGTATCAACGGCGTCGCAGCTTGGATGAAGGCACTGATAGCCTGCTGCATGGACAGAACATTCTAATCCATCGACGCCATGAATGCCTGGAACTCGGTACCGGAAGGTTGTGCCGGTACCCCAGAGCATTCTAACAGGTGATCGGTCGAGGCCGTGCCATCGATGTCAACCTGTAACCCCATAGGTGGAGCTTTGGAAGCTGGAGCTTCCCGCCGGGGTTGTTTTGCCGGTGCAGGATCCTCGAGGGCAAGCCCGGAGGCATCTCGATGCTTAGAGGGAGATCTACCCTTCGAGGATCGGCTGGATTTATGTTTGGTTACCTGAGATCCATTGGGGGAAGAAGCAGCCCTGGAAGACGTCGATGCCACCGAAGCTGCATCAGCGGGAAACAGCACATGGAGCTTAGCTGCTCGATTCTGTAAACCCCGTTTAGACATCAGAGAGCAGGACGGACAATCCGAAATGGAGTGTTCAGGACCCAAACATTTAAGACACCATTCATGGGTGTCTGTAACAGAAATAGTACCGCTGCACTTAGTGCATTTCTTAAATCCGGAGGCTGGTTTTTCCATGAGGAAAAATTTCTTGTGGGGCCTAAGGCCCAAAGAGAAAAATACACTAAGTGAGGGAAAAAATATATACTTTTTTTTTTTTTTTTTTTTTTTAAAGAAAAGAAAGAAAAGACCAGCGGTACCGGTCCGGAGTCGGGGAAGGCAGACACGCGACCAAAGAAAGAAAATTAAATAAAGAACTTCTTCAGCGGTGACAGGGCTCGACCTGCTGGCTCCGCGGCAAAGAAGAACTGAGGAGAGGCGGTTAGGAAAGGCGGGAAGGCAGCGCGCAGGCGCTGTGGGATGCTCCCAAAAGCTTTCCTTTTTGGGAAGCTGGGGAGCGTTCCCGCGCAGGCTCCGTTGGTACCGACATACCCATATGTGAAGACTCAATCCTGCTTGTTCCTGGAGATAGATTCTTACTCTGATAGGCAAAGGAAAGACACTGAGCAATCCAATTTGACAGTGTTCTCTTGGAGACTGGAAGTCCCAAATGAGAAGGATCAAAAGCAACAAAGAGTTGAGAGGACTTTCTTTGTTGCTGTATTTTGTAAGTAAAAGGCTAAAGCTCTTTTACAGTCCAAAGTATGAAGATTCCTTTCTGCATTTGATGCATGAGGCCTTGGAAAGAACACAGGTAGGTAGACCGCTTGGTTAAGATGAAAAGGCAAGACCACCTTTGGCATAAAGTGTGGATGAGTCCTAAGGACTACCTTGTCATGATGGAACCTTGTATAAAGTGGATCAGCCACTAGTGCTTGCAAACTCACTGATGCGACATGCTGATGTGATTGCAATGAGAAAGATAACCTTCCAAGAAAGGAATTTCAAGGAGGTAGTAGCTAAGGGTTTGAAAGGTGGCTTCATGAGCTGACCAAGAACCAAGTTTAAGTTACATGCCACAGGTGGTGGCCTAATGGGAGGCTTAGTTAGCAGAAGGCCTCTCATAAATCTTGCTATAAGAGGATGGGAGGAAATAGGTTGTCCATTTAGAGGCTTGAAAGAAGCTGCAATAGCACTCAAATGGACTCTCACTGAGTTAGTCTTAAGTCCTGCATTGGATAAATGAAAGAGATACTCCAGTAATGACTCCAGAGGTACCGCAAGGGGGTTAAGACCCTTCTGCGAACACCATATGGTAAACCTTTTCCACTTGAAAGCATAAAAGTGTCTTGTGGAAGGCTTCCTGGAAGCATAAAGGATATCCTTTACTTGCTGAGGAAGGTTAAGACCATGGAGATCTAGGCCTTCAGCAACCAAGCCCTGAGATGCAGAGACTGGGGATTGGGATGCCATAACATTCCGTTCTCCTGAGATAGGAGATCTGGAGCAGACCCTAACTCCAGGGAGGGAGCTTGAGAGAGATGTAGAAGCAGAGGGTACCACACTTGCCGAGGCGAATGTGGAGCTATGAGAATCATACGGCCTCTGTCATTCTGAAGCTTGAATAGGGTCCTGGGAATTAGGGGAATGGGTGGAAAGGCATAAAGGAAGTCTTGGCCCCAGTGAAGGAGGAAAGCATCCTTGCCTGAGAGTCCTGAGCCGGGATTCTGGAACAGAACCGGGGAAGTTTGGCATTCAACGGACTTGCAAAGGGGTCTTTGTCCGGGGTTCCCCAAATTTGAAAAATCTTGGTCACCTGATCTACATGTAGAGACCATTCGTGTGGAAGCAGAACTCGACTGAGTCTGTCTGCCCAAGAGTTTTGTATGCCTGAAATATACACTGCCAGGAGATGAATCTGATGCTCTCTGGCGAAAGCCCACAGTCGCAAAGCTTCATTGCAAAGCGACAGAGAGCCTGTTCCTCCCTGCTTGTTCACGTAGAACATGGCTACTTGGTTGCCCGTGTGAATAAGGACTGTCTTGCAGCTGAGCAGAGTGTGGAACACTCGAAGAGCAAGGAAGATTGCTCTGAGCTCCAAGAGATTGATATGTAGATGAGTCTCCTGTGGAGTCCAAGTGCCTTGGGTGGAGAGGTCTTGCAGATGAGCTCCCCAACCCATCGGTGAAGCATCTGTTGTGAGAGTTGCCTGGGGTAAGGGTTGTTGAAATGGGGACCCCAGCAACAGGTTCTGAGTGGACTGCCACTATTGGAGGGACAAAATAAGGCGATTTGTGTTTGCTATTTTGTCTAACAGGCATCCTGATGCCTGAGTCCACTGAGTGGATAAAGTCCACTGGGCTGCTCTCATATGGAGGCGAGCATAAGGAACCACATGCACGGTAGATGCCATGTGGCCTAGTAGTTGTAGCATTTCTCGGGCAGTGAGATGAGGCTTTAGCACTGCTTGAGAAGCTAACTGCACCATGCGAAGGCAACAGGCCTGGGGAAGAAAGGCCCTGGCCTTTTTGGTATCCAGCAAAGCTCCTATGAATTCTAGAGACTGAGTGGGAGTTAGACTGGATTTTGGGACGTTTATGACAAGACCCAAATACTGAAGGATACGCATTGTGCAAGATAGGGAGGTCCTGGCCTCTGACTGTGATGGGGCTCGAATGAGCCAGTCGTCTAAGTAGGGGAAGACGAATATACCTAGAGTGCGGAGAAATGCTGTTACCACAGCCATGCATTTCGTGAACACTCTTGGTGCTGAGGCCAGGCCAAAAGGAAGCACCCTGTATTGGTAGTGCTTTCCCTGAAAAAGGAACTGAAGGAACTTTCTGTGAGATGGATGCATGAGAACATGAGTGTACGCATCCTTGAGATCTAAAGAACATAGCCAATCCTGACTCTGAAGGTATGGCAGAAGAGTTCCTAGAGAAACCATCTTAAATTTCTCCTTGAACAGGAATTTGTTCAATTCTCTGAGGTCTAAAATAGGTCTGTGTCCTCCTGTTTTCTTTGGGATAAGGAAATAGGGGGAGTAAAACCCTGTATCCTGTTGAGTTCTTCTATTGCCCCTTGGGCAAGAAGCAGTGACCTCTTGATCTAATAGGCTGATAAAAGAGGTCCGAGAATTGAACGGTCTTACCATTGTGGGAGGGGGCATGCTCGAAAAATGGAGCTTATACCCCACTTCTATGATGGAGAGTGTCCAATGCTCTGCTGTTATCTGCCCCCATCTGGGGGCAAAGTGACACAACCTTCCTGGAATGGTGGAAGGCTCTGGTCCATTGAGAGCCAGGAAGGCTAGGTTCTCTAGCTGAAAGTCAAAGGCCTTGTGGAGGCTGAGACTGCTGAGAGGGTTGAGGCTTAGCAGTCTTTGCTTGCCTTTGTTTGGGTGGTTGCTGACTTTTCCTGAGAGGTTGACCTGCAGAGCGTCCCTGCTGGGAATAAGCAGGATAAAACCTATTCTTTTTGGAAAAGAATGTTTTTTTGTAAGATTTCTTTCTTGCAGGATCAGCTGTGGCCTAGGATAATCTATCCAAGGTGGAGTTGTCAGCATCCAACTCATTGGCTTTTTCTTGCCAATCTTTGCCAAACAGGTTCTCACCAGTACAAGGAATATTGCCCAGTTTGTCTTGTACCCGGAGCTCCAAATCAGATGCCTGGAGCCAGGCAATTCTATGTGCACCTATGGCAATGGCAGAGGTTCTGCTTATGCACTCAAAACAGTCAAAAGCTGCATGGTTGACAAATTTAGAAACATCCTGGGCATGTTTGACCAATGTGAGAAAATCCTGCCCTCTATCGTCAGGAAGAAGAGGGCTCAAAACCTCTAAATCTCCTGTGATTTCCTTCAGGAACATTCCCATATATAAAATATAGGAAATGATCCTGGCAGAAAGCATGGAAGCTTGGAAAGTACGACGTCCAAAAGCATCCAAAGTTCTGCACTCACGTCCTGGAGGATTAGAGGCATGCCTCTTTGCACGCCTGATCCTTCTCATAGCTGATTCCACTACAATAGAGTGGTGAGGAAGCTGAGTCTTCTGGAAACCAGGACAAGGAGGGACTCGATACATAGTGTCCAGTCTACGAGAGTGAGGCGAGGTGATAAGAGGCGTCTCCCACATCCTTAACATGAGATCGTGCAAGATCTCATGGATGGGTAGAGTAGCTGCCTCCTTAGGAGCTTTGGGATATTGTAAAATTTCCAACTCCTTTGCTCTGGGCTCTGTTTCAGGAGCCACAGTAATGGACAAACCTCGAGACACCTCCCTGATGAAGTCCTGAAAGGAAATATCCTCTGGAGGAGACATCCTGCGTTTAAGGGAGGAAGGCTCCTCTGGGAGAAGTATTCCCGTACCGACAGAACTGTCAGAATCCTCAGAGGACTCGAAGTGCCTTCTGTCCGGATGCTCTTGAAGAGCCCGATACAAGTACCGACCGAAGTTGGTAGCGGGGGGAATTGGTACTGGTGTATCGGTACCGGAGGGCATCGCATGGCTGGGTGCTGGCAATGCGGACACTGAGGTCGATGCTGTCGGTACCAGTGCCGGAGTCGGTGCTGCTACTGGCTGAACTGTCTGACGCGGTTCTGAGGGTGTCGATGCCGCAAGGAGAGCCGCCATTCTGCGTTCAATAGCCAGGAACCTCTGGTCTATTGACGCTGCCGATGCCTGGATGTCGGTACCAGAGAAAACAGCCAGTACTCCAGAGCATGGCACCAGTATTTCTGCTGAGGTTGAGGCCTCGAGAACGTCCTGGAGCCCCGATAATGCTTTGGAAGCCGAAGCCTCCCACCGGGGCAGTTTTGCCGGTGCAGAATCCTCAAGGGCAACGCCAGAGGCATCTCGATGCTTAGAAGGAGATTTACCCTTTGAGGACCGGCTAGACTTGTGTTTAGTTACCTGAGATCCACGGGAGGAAGAGGAAGCCCTGGAAGACGTCGATGCCACCGAGGCTGCATCGGAGGGAAACAGGGTACTGAGCTTAGCAGCTCGGTTCTGCCGACCTCTTTTGGACATCATGGCACAGGGCATACATTCCGTGATGGAGTGGTCAGGACCTAAACACTTAAGACACCACTCATGGGTGTCAGTGACGGAGATGGTACCGCCACACTTGGTGCACTTTTTGAAACCCGAAGCGGGTTTTTCCATTGTGGAGGAATTTTGGGCCTAGGGCCCAAAATGGTGCGTGCACCTGGAAAAAAGTACTAAGTATATATATTTTCTTTTAAAAAGAAAAGAAAGAAAGAAAGAAAGAAGAACCGGCGGTACCGGTAAAGCGTCGAGGAAGGCAGACGCGACCACAAAAAAGAAGGGCAATAAAGAAAATTTTCTGCGGTGACAGGAATGACGACCTGCTGGCTCCACGGAAAATGAAGAACTGGAGAGGGACAGTTGGAAAAGGCGGGAAGGCAGCACGGAGGCGCTGTGGGATGCTCCCAAAAGCTTTCCTATTGGACGCTGGGGAGCATTCCGACGCAGGCTCCGTTGGTACCGACGATACCCATATGTGAAGACTACATTCCTGCTTGTTCCTGGAGATAAAGAAAAGACACTTTAAGAAGAGCACTATCCCTGGCCACTTACACGCGAAGGAACTCACTCCCCGACAACTTGAAATTAACAAAAGACCTCAAAGACGTCCAGAAGATGCTAAAAACGACGCTCTTCACAGAACACTACAATATCATCACATGAACTGTCCAAACAAAATGTCTAAATGTAAAAATGTAAATGTAAATGTAAATGTGCTTGTAAAAATTCCTGTATATAGCTCACAATGTATATAGCTCAACACGCAATCAACCTCCTCACACCACTCACACACACACGCCTCGATTTTTCACTGTATGGCCACACCCACACCCCCAACCACTTGATTGGTTTGCTGTGTAATCCGCTTTGATTCCAAAATAAAGCGGTATATAAATCCTTTAAAATAAATAAAATATATATATTTGCATAATGTTAACATGCACTAACTTATAGTAAACATGCCTCTTAATGAGTGTTTGGATAAAGAAAGACTACCAGGTTTCTACATTACTACAGTTCAGTGACAACCACCAGGCACATTAGGAAGTACTATAAACACTGTCCATTTAGAACCCATAGCAAACCTACCATATCATAACAGCACTACTAGGACTCACAAAACATCAAACCCTACCTATCAAAAGGCAACACTGCAAATATTAAACCAATACATCTCAGAGAATACCAATACATTTCACTGGGGGAAAGAGAACAAGTGGGACTGTCAAATAGAAACTACATGAATAGAATACCTCAGCTCGGTTACACATGCAGAACATAGACCATCACCACACAAAGAACAAGGGATCACAATTTACAAATAGGAAGACAATAAACTCAGAACCACAAAAGCCAAACTTGGAATGTACAACACTGGAAAAATAAAACTATACATTAATTTACTCATGTACTATACAAAAACGCAAAGGTAGCGATGCACATTTCCCAGTGCTAGCAGGAACAAAACCAATCCAATTGAGTGGGCAGCAGTTATGCACAAAACAATTTTTATTAACCTTTAACAGAAGAGGCCAACCCGACACAGGCCGTGTTTCGTATAATACTTCATCAGGGTTTTTTTGGCTCACTAGAAATCATAAAAACATCATAAATAATTTAAAAACATATATACTGTTAAAACATCATAAACTAAATTAAACGCATAAAGGAACAATAAAAATAATAATAATCATTGAAAAAATAAACATTAAAAAACGCCCAAAACACGTTCATAGACAATATTAAATCGAATAATGACATAAAAACAAATACTTAGGTATTAATGTAGTGAAATACAAAACTTATAAGTAAAAATATGTGAACTACCATAGAACATTAAAAATACACCTTAATAATTAAATAAGAAAATCATATAAACACTTAAATGATAAAATCATGTACCAACCTTAAAAATAGAAATGAATAAAAGGGAAAAACAAGAGAGATGAGGAAAAACGAGACAAAGCAGGAATGAATTAGAGAGATACCTTAAAAACAGTGTGTATTACATACACAAACTGCCCCGTGGTGAAACCACCGGCATTGTATTTAAACCTTGTACGTTTCACTCTGTAGAATCGGCAGCTTACCAAACTTTAAAAACAAAAAGAAACAGTAGCCATTAAAAGCAGACGTAATACATCATGTTGTAAAATGCTATTTTATAAAACATACTTCATTATCCATGAATGAACTGCATACTTATGTAGCCATTGTAAAGCAAAATGGTTCCTTAGCGGCCCTCAAGTCTAGTCCCGACCTCTGGGTTTTGTTCCTCCTCCAGCAGCTTGGAGACTGACAAACGCCATCCTTTTTTGATGACACTGGTATATCCTGTGAGGATCCGCATCTCTGCACCAGTTGCCTCAGTCTCCAAGCAGCTGGAGGATCAGTGGACCAGGGCTCCTGGTTCACTGGAAGAGCAATTAAGTAGAGACAGTTTTCTTTTTTAAGTTTTGGTTTGGGTTTTATTATTTAAATTTAGTTACTCTTATTTTATAGAAAGGGTTTGTACCTTTAAGGAGCTTTAAGGCCTGCTTTCTCGTTACCTTCTCCCTCCTTCCCCCCCTCTCCCTCCGTTACTTGATTAGCAGAGGCAGGGGGGATGGCTGCCAGACGACGGGGTCTCAGGGAGTGTAGGAGCTCCTTAGAGTTGCGGCAGCAAGCGGATGCAGAAGTTCTGCCTACGAACCGCTTCAGCGCGAATTCAGCCTTTGGCAGGCAAATGGGACATTGCTGTTCAGTCCCTTTTCTGCTCCGCTGGTCTCCCGATGCTGTCAACAGCTAGTCGGTGGAGCGCGGAGGCGGCGATGTTGAGACCACGAAGACCGGGCCCCGCGAGAGAGGTAAGCGGGCTCCGGATCTCCGTGCGTGTTCAGGCAGGAAATTTTTGGGCGCGAAACAGCGCGGAGGGCCTGACCACGTGATGGCAAGCAGAGAGAACGTGGTCAGGTGGTCGGGGCCTCTGAACGCTTCTTCTTAGAGCGGGAAGCTTCGTTTTCACTTGCGAACCAGCTTTTCTC
The DNA here is from genome assembly GCA_033557465.1 of Ichthyophis bannanicus. Taxonomy (NCBI): domain Eukaryota; kingdom Metazoa; phylum Chordata; class Amphibia; order Gymnophiona; family Ichthyophiidae; genus Ichthyophis; species Ichthyophis bannanicus. Next base: position 191,090,499 of record CM066035.1, on the reverse strand, counting down.
CAGGACCAAGCAGGAAGTCAGTCCTCACATATGGGTGTCATCGGCGCCGATGAAGCCCCAGCGGAGCATTTCCCCAGCTTTCTATGAAAGCCTTTGGGAATGCAGGCACGCATGCGCGGTTCCCTTCCCGCCTAAAGGTGCCATCTTACCTCAGTCTCTTTTTTTCCGTGAAGCCCACTGGACATGTGTCCAGTTTTCCCGGTTAAAATTAGATTTTTCAGCGATTTTTTGCTCTTTTTCTACCGGTTCGACGCCAGTTCCCCTCCCGCCGGGTTCAGTACACCGGTATCGAGCCCGATTCCTCTTTTTCGTTTTTTGCCCTTCGTGGCTGGCATTCGCACCCTTTTTTTCCTCTTTTTCCCTGGAAGGACGGTCTTTTGACCTCACGGGGATTCTTTTTTCCCCGATGGTTTTAAGAAGTGTGATCGGTGACTTCCGGTTTGGCAAATGAGCTGATCAGTCGGGTTCTGATCAGCTCCGGGTAGCCTACCCTGTAAAACAGCGATAAAACCCCACTTTATGTGGAAATCCCCACTAACGTTTACTTATATGTGCTGCAGAAGGTAGCGAGATTGGAAAGGTGTACCGACAACGCGGCAAATAGCCAGATGGCAACGAAGACCGTGAGGAGGGAGAAGCCACGAGTCCCAGAGGCCAAAATGGCGGAGGGGGCGCCTAGTAGCCCTGTCTCGGGAGGCACTCAAGGGCTGGTAGCAGAAGTGTCGGCAGCGGTGGTACAAGTGCTCGATGCCCGTTTTCAAGACCTGAAGGAGCAGATACATAGTGTCGGCCAGCGCGTTACCGACTTCACGGGAAGAGTGGAGCAGGTAGAGACGCGTGTCTCAGCTGTGGAGGACACTCTTCACCCCCTGCAAGCCAAAATAGAGGCCCTGGAGACCCTTGTTAAACAACAAGGGGAAAAGCTTGACGACCTTGAGAACAGAGGGCGGCGCAAGAATCTGCGGTTCGTTGGGATTCCCAAGAGTGTAGCGGATAGCGCCCTATATGGCTTCTTGTTGGCCTGGATCGAAAAGCTTCTGGGAGGTAAGGGGGACAACCCTGTGAAGCTGGAACGTGTGCACCGGCTGGGCCCTAAGCGGGAACAAGCCAGACGCCCGCGCGCGGTTATAGCCCGGTTCTTGGACTATAGACAAAAAGAAGAAGTGCTCAGGGCCGCCCGGAGCCGCAAATGGCAAAAGCATGATGCTGAGCAAATCCTGGTCTTTCAAGACTACTCTGTTTTAGTCAGCCAACAACGACGGGCCTACTCGAATATCTGTGCACAGCTCTTACAAAATGGGGTGCGTTTTTCTCTCCTATACCCGGCTCGTTTGCGGGTGGACTTCCAAGGCCAGACACGCTACCTGTTAACTCCTGAGGCGGCTGCTTCATTCCTGGAGACTTTGAATATTCCCGCAGACTCCAACTCTTGAAAGCGGAACTGGAGGCACTGATGGTGTTTTGTTGTCCGGACTGAGGGGGAAAGCTCAAGAGTCGAGTGCAGATACAGGAAGGCCGTGGCGGGCTCCTGCTCCCCTGGACTTGCGTATGAACTGGACTGTGCTGTTGGGGTGGTTTCCCCCGTATTTTTCTGTTCTTTACTTTCTTTTTACTGCCACGGGTTGCGCTATAATTGGGGTTGGGAAGATGAACGTATGCAGCTCCCTGGCTAAGTTAGTTGGGAGCTTAATCTGCGATAGATACAAAGTGTAACGGTTTGCAACTGTCTTTCCTCTTAACAACAATGTTGCTGTAGAGTTTTGGTTACAGTTGCAATTTCTCAGTTGAAGCTGCATAGTGGTTTATTTAATTACTTAGGAAGGGGGGAAAGGGGGAGTTTATCTGGCTACACCTCAGCCGGATTGCGGTCCTTCGGGAGGGGGCTCTTCCCGGGTGGATTGAGGGTGGCTGGTCGCCTATGGCTCCCCCTGGGAGTCCGCTCGGACTGACTGAGCGGCCTGCAGTGGAAGCGTGGGCGTGTGGCACAAGTGTGCTGGAGGGAGGAATTTAGAGGCTATAGCTTATTACTAGCCCCCTGTTTTTTGCAAATACCAAGAGAGCTGAAGTGGAATGTGTGGAAGGTGTTCTGGCCTGGGGCAGTGCGGTGGGTGGGGGATGGGCTAACTGTGTAGGATGGGGGATAGAGTTCGGGGGAGGTGTCCTATTGGCTATTGTTTATATAGGAACTTTTCATTATTGTATATGTCTGCCCTTAGTCGGGCTTCACTCCTTGGATTTGGGGGACCCGTATAGTATTGGTTATGAGGGGTATGGCCATTGGCCACTAGGATGTAGGGTAGAGGGACCTGGTCAATAAGTGGAGCTATAGTCCTAACATTGTGTGGTATAAGGGGGTTAAGATAGGCCGGTAATTGAGGTTAGTGTGTCTTAGTAGTCCTTGGAATAGGTTGGGTGGGGGAGGACTAGGGTGGTGAGGTAATTGGGGAGGGAGGAATGTCTCAGAGGCCCGTGTAGGTTGCTAGGGGGGGGGGGTCTGGGTTTCGGAGGTTTGGGTAATACTGAGGGGAATATAGAGATTGTGTCACAGGGTGGCCCCGATTGCCAATGGAAGTTGTCCAACCTGCTGGACGGACTAGACGGGGTGGAAGGGTATGGGGTCGATGGGGGGGGGGAGGGGGGGAAGATAGGGGAAGGGACAGTTCACACTCTGGGGTGCAATGATTGGCAGCACTGTACTGAATTGATACAAGATAAAGGGGGGCTTCAGGCTGGGGGAGTCCCCCTTGTGCCACTGGGAATATATCTTGGGAGAAACCTTGACACTGCCCCACAACTTTGAAGGTCATTACCTGGAATGTTTGTGGATTGGGGAACCCTATTAAGCGATATAAAGTATTACAAGCATTGGCCCGACATCAGTGTGATATCGCACTGCTACAAGAAACCCACCAGACAGCTGAAGAGCATAGTAAACTTTGTAGGAACTGGGTGGGGCAAGTTTGGGAATCTCCGGGCCAAAGGGAACAAGGGGGGTGTAGCTATTTTGGTCCACAAGCGAATTCGATTTGTGGCGGGGACTGTTCTAGCTGATGAAGTTGGTAGATCTCTTCTGATATACGGCCACTTAGAGGGGAAACCGGTGATTCTTGGGGATCTTTATGGACCTAATGTGTTTGACTCCGGCTTTTTTAGCGGCTTGGCCTCAAAACTAGAGCAACTTCCGGACTGCCCCAAGATCATTGGGGGGGGGGGGGACTTCAACGGGGTCCTAGATGTGGACCTAGATACGTCTAGGGGGGGAGAGGTGAGGGAGAGGGCGTTGTCTTCTCGGGTGTTGCAACGCTTCTGTAAGAGACTGGGTATGATAGATCCATGGCGGCTGATGCATCCCCTAGAAAAAGACTTTACCCACCAATCCAGGGCACACGGCACTAGTGCGCGCATAGACTATCTGTTGTTATCGGGAGACTTGTTTGCTCACACGGAGGATGCCCAGATTGGTCCCTTAGAAGTTTCGGATCATGCGATGGTCTGGCTAGAATTGTAGTGGGGCGGAGATGTCACTCGGATGCGTCTTTGACGTTTTCCTTTGGGGTTGTATTATGACGTGCAGTTTCACCATTTTATACGTCAGAGGTGGAAAGAGTTCGCAAGTGATCATCAAGTTCATATGGATGATCCCGAATTGGTATGGGAGACAGCAAAGGTGGTCCTCAGGGGGGATATTATAGGATTTGCAGCCCGGAAGCGTCGGATACTTGCAGAGCGCATTATTGTGCTCGAACATCAGGTTACTAAACTTCGTCGTAGGTGTGCTCACATGCTGTCGCCCGCGAATAAGAAAAAGCTATGGGAAATCCAGGTAGATCTCAATGAGCTTTTGCATCAGAGAGCCAAGAAGTCAGTCCTTTATTATCGGTATAGGTTGCACTGCTATGGTGATAAGCCTGGGAAGCTGTTAGCTCGCTGTTTGAGGGGCCGGTGGGGGTCATCCTTTGTGGCGGCACTTCGCGATGATAAGGGAAGCGTACATAAGGAGAGTGCAGAAATTGCTAAGGTTTTTCGCAGTTTTTTCCAATCGTTGTATAAGGCAGAGCCTGGATCTACTACGACAATGCATGACTATTTGCGAGACCTGGATCTGCCACGGCTTACTGAGGAACAGAGGGGGGTGTTAGATCAGCCAATTACCCCTCAGGAGATACAATTAGTAATCTCTTCAGCTAGTTGTTGCAAGGCACCAGGACCGGACGGGCTAGGTGCAGAATTCTACAAGATCCTTGGTGATTGTGTCAGCCCATTGCTGCGGGAGGTTTTTAGTGGGCGGGCGGAGCAGGGGGCCTTCCGCTGGGGGCGGAACCATGCCCATATTACTCTGATCCCGAAACCGGGTAAAGATCAGATGTTAGCAGCCTTGTATCGCCCTATATCCCCTCCTTAACTTTGATCTAATATTGCTCGCGAAAGTTCTGGCCGTAAGGCTGGCCGGAGTATTGGGACACTTAGTCCATGACGCACAAGTGGGCTTTGTTAAAGGGCGCTATGCAGTTCGGAATCTTCGGAAAATTCTGGCCTCTTTGGAATGGGTACATGCCAGACAGTTACCCTCAGTTACTTGTCAGCTTTGATGTGGAAAAGGCCTTCGATAGGGTGAATTGGCAATATCTTTGGGGGCTTTTGCCGCAATATGGCAAAGGTGCAGCCTTCTGTAAAATGGTGCAGAGTCTATATATAACACCGACCGCGGGCATTTTTTGTAATGGAGTGCTTTCGGAGGCCTTTGATCTGGAACAGGGTACGCGACAAGGCTGCCCTCTCTCTCCGTTGTTATTCGTTCTTTCACTAGACCCCCTGATCCGTACTATTGCGACCTCAGGAGCGGTAAAGGGAGTGAAGATGGGATCGCAGGAGTTTATAATTTCGGCATTTGCGGATGATTTGTTAGTTCATTTGACTTCCCCGGTTGGTTTGTTGGTGCCGCGGGCGAGGGCTTACATGAGACCGCTGCAGTGGGCTCTGCTCAGGTGATGGTCGCACCAAAATGATTCCCTGTCACAGGTTCTGCAGTGTCCGGAGGAGGCGCGGCGGTCTCTGCAATGGTGGTTGCGCCCCGAGATTCTGGAGAGAGGGATGCCTTTGGAGGCACCTTCTTGGGTGTCTCTGACGACAGATGCCAGTCTGTCAGGATGGGGAGCTTATTTTCAGGGGAGATTCGCGCAGGGCCAATGGAACGAACAAGAAAGGAGTTGGTCGATCAACAGATTGGAGTTGAGAGCGGTAGCCCTCGCGCTGCGAAGGTTTCAGCAGCAGCTGCGCGGGCAGGCGATCCGAGTATTTTCCGACAATGCGACCGCAGTGGCCTACATCAACTGGCAGGGCGGACGAGCAGCGTCCATCTGGAAGCTGAGGCAGACCGGTTGTTCGAGTGGGCCGAAGAACACTTGACAGCGATCTCGGCGGCACATGTAGCCGGGGTGGACAATGTGGAAACCGATTTCCAAAGCCGGGTCAAGGTGGACCCAGGAGAATGGGTCCTGCAGCAGGAAGTGTTCGAGATGCTGGTGCAGCGTTGGGGGACGCCTGTGATGGATCTCATGGCAACGTTTCAGTCAGCAAAAGTCAATCGGTTTTACAGCAGGAGGAGAGAACGAAGGTCTGAAGGCCTCGATGCTCTCATTCAGGTATGGCCAGAGGAGCAACTGCTTTACGTGTTTCCGCCTTGGGTTCTGATCGGAAAGGTGGTGTAGCGCATCGAAGTTCATCGGGGTCGGGTGATCCTGATAGCCCCAGATTGGCCCAGAAGACCCTGGTACGCAGACCTGCGTTGTCTGCTAGTGGCGGAGCCATGGAGGCTGCCTCCGCGGAGGGACCTGTTGACGCAGGGGCCTCTACGCATGCCGTTCGTGGATCGGTTCTCGCTTACGGCCTGGCTCTTGAGCGGGCGCGGTTAGAAAAGAGGGGCTATATGCTGCTGCGGTTATTGACACGTTGTTGAGAGCTAGGAAAAGGCCAACTTCGTTGGCGTACATTCAGGTTTGGCACGTGTTTGAACAATGGTGTTTAGAGAAGCAGTTGCAACCGTTAAGAGAGTCTATCCCGCAATTTAATTTAACTTTTTTAATGACAGGCTTAATAATAATTTCATTATTTTTTTCACTCATCCGATCACTCAAAAGAAATTTTCCATTGAAGATTTCTCCAACTGCGATACGTCACATGTCATTTATGTGATTTTATGTCCATGCAACAAAATGTACGTTGGCAAAACTATGCGCGCCATTCGTGTGCGCATAGTGGAACACAAAAGCTGTATAAAAAGGAAGTTAGTTGATAAGCCAATAGTTCAACACTGGCTAGACATGGATCATAAGGTATCTGATTTAAAGTTTTTTGTCATTAAAAAAGTTAAATTAAATTGGAGAGGAGGGGACATTGACAAAACTTTGTTAAGGTTAGAACGACGATATATTTTTAGGTTGAACACCATGGTTCCTATGGGTCTCAACCTAGAAAAAGATTCTTCTGTCTTTTTATAGAATTGTTTTGAATCATTCTGTGCTGTCTTTTTATCCATGCTTTTGTATTCATTTATTTATTTATTCAGGGTTCTTACTCATCTAATTGTTGTTACATTATGACATTTTAATTATACAATTAGGTGGTGGGTTTGTACAAGTACTTGACACCCTACTTGGGAGTTTTTTATAGGCATTTGCTCTTTTCTTTTATTTCAGTGGCCTCATTGGCTTTTAATCTGTTTTAGTTCATCTTTATTTGTTTATTTTTTTATGACCCTTATTCATTTATAAACTATATATTTGGTTCACCAAAGTCCCCTTAAGGGGGAGGTTCACAGTAACAATTTATTTTTCTATTCTTTATGTTGGGCTACGACAGTATTTTTTTTACAATTTATATGTTACTTTAGTAGACATACATTGATACATATGTTGTTAATGTTTTCCCTTCAATACACATATTGCACCATTAGTTTGCAAGAATATAAATTGGTATTTGAACAACCACATCATGGATAACAAACAGCGGTTTAAGTTCCCCTTACAATATCAGTGATCTGATGTACGTTTGTGCCATGTAAGGATCCCTTTTCCTGTTTCGGAGAAAACATTGATATAGCGCATGCGTCGGCGTTTCCGTTCATAACTGTAGAGGATCTTCACTCTGTGGCTGCTACTTCGCGTACAGCCTATATGAAAGCAGGTTTCTTTTTTCTCCTTTTTTAATATTTTGTTATATTGTTGCGTTGATTCGTCAAGGTAATAATGTATATTCCTTCAATGGTTTCAGATTGGTTGACTACTTTACCGTGATTCATTTCACGTCCCTATTTGGAAGCTCATTTTTGTTTGTTCTTTCACATACACAGTAAGTAATATTTCTATGGAAGGTTTTACGTAAATGATTTTAAATTTTTGAGTGCCCTTTGGCACGTACATAGTAGGTATAGTGTGTACGTAGGCTTTAATCATTTTAGAATTTACTCTGCCGAATTGAAGGGAACGCAGCGTTCTACACTCGATTCAATAGTACAAGTCTCACATATGGAGCCACGTACATTGATAACATTGTCACAAACCATTTTGCTTTACAATGGCTACGTAAGTATGCAATTCATTCATGGATAATGAAGTATGTTTTATAAAATAGCATTTTACAACATGATGTATTACGTCTGCTTTTAATGGCTACTGTTTCTTTTTGTTTTTAAAGTTTGGTAAGCTGCCGATTCTACAGAGTGAAATGTACAAGGTTTAAATACAATGCCGGTGGTTTCACCACGGGGCAGTTTGTGTATGTAATACACACTGTTTTTAAGGTATCTCTCTAATTCATTCCTGCTTGGTCTCGTTTTTCCTCATCTCTCGTTTTTCCCTTTTATTCATTTCTATTTTTAAGGTTGGTACATGATTTTATCATTTAAGTGTTTATATGATTTTCTTATTTAATTATTAAGGTGTATTTTTAATGTTCTATGGTAGTTCACATATTTTTACTTATAAATTTTGTATTTCACTACATTAATACCTAAGTATTTATGTTTTTATGTCATTATTCGATTTAATATTGTCTATGAACGTGTTTTGGGCGTTTTTTAATGTTTATTTTTTCAATGATTATTATTTTTAATGTTCATTTATGCGTTTAATTTAGTTTATGATGTTTTAACAGTATATGTTTTTAAATTATTTATGATGTTTTTATGATTTCTAGTGAGCCAAAAAACCCCTGATGAAGTATTATACGAAACACGGCCTGTGTCGGGTTGGCCTCTTCTGTTAAAGGTTAATAAAAATTGTTTTGTGCATAACTGCTGCCCACTCAATTGGACTGGTTTTGTTCCTGCTATCTTGTGTGGTGGAGTGCTGTTTTTGCTTGGTGGACTGTATTCTACATCATTTCCCAGAGCTGACATATTCCAGTTAATAAATTCAAAATAAAAAAGTATTTTTCTACCTTTTGTTGTTTGGGCATTTTGTTTTCAGTTGCAATTGCTCCAGTCACTTTCTTATGGTTTCTTCGTGTCTTCTGTCTATTGTCCTTTCTTCTCTCTTCTAGATTTTTTTCCATTCTCTCTCTACATCTGCTTTAACATACTGATCTTTCCTCTTTTGCTCTTTCCTCCATTTCTTTCTTTATTCCTTTTTCATCCACTCAGATTTCACCCTTCCATCCTTAATCCCCACTTACTCTCCCAATATCCGGCCAAGCATAGATTTTTCTTCCCTCCCATACAAAATATCTTTTACCCGCTCCATCCTCATTCCCCCAGCTCCATCTCCTTCTAGTCCTCCTCCAACATCAGCTCCCTTCTAGTTCCAGACCCACCCAGCATCTGCTCCTTTCTAGTCTCATTCTACCATGTCCCCACATCAGGCCCATTTCCAGTCCTAACCCACCCAACAGCCATTTCCAGTCTTATCCTAGCCCCCACCCATCAGCCCATTTCCAGTCCAAGCCTGCCCATCAGTCTCTTTCCAATCCTAGATCCCCATCAGCCCATTTCCAGTCCAAGCTCCCCCATCAGCCGAGTCCAAACCCCCTCATCAGCCCATTTACAGTCCAAGTTCCCCCCTTCAGCCCATTTCCAATCCTAGCCCCCATCAGTCCATTTTCAGTCCTATCCTAGCCCCTTCCCATTAGCCCATTTCTAGTCCAAGCCCCCCCCCCATCAGCCCATTTCCAATCCTAACCCCCATCAGTCCATTTCCGGTCCTAGCCTAGCCTCTCATCAGTCCATTTCCAGTCCAAGCCTCCCCATCAGCCATTTCTAATCCTAACCTAGCGACCCATCAGCCCATTTCAGTCCAAGCCCCTCCATCAGCCCATTTCCAATCCTAGTCCCCCCATCAAACATTTCCAATCTTATTCTTGATAAGACGGTATAAAAAACCAGCTAAATAAATAAATAAATAAATATCCTAGCCCTCAATCAGCTCATTTCCAGTTCAAGCCTCCCATCAGCCTATTTCCAGTCCTTTCCTAGCCCCCCTCTGAAGAGCCCTGCACCTGTCTGAGCGGCTTCAGAGAGAGACGGGGAGGCGGACTCAACTCTACACAGCACTGGAGGAAGAGCAGCGTGCTCCTTCACTCCTGCTGTGTTTTGGTGAAGCGTGCCGAGTGTCAGGAAAGGTTAAAGGGCATTTCCTATTTTCCGGTACTCAGCGTCTTTCACGAGAAAACAGTGGGCGTGAAGGAACACATTGCTCTTCACTCCATTGCTGTGCAGAGGAGAGTCAGGGCTTCTGGCCTCCCCAGATCTCTCTGAAGCTGGCCCTGCAAATCGAGCGGAATGAAGTTCGCGTGGGGCCTTGTGCGAACAACATTCTCACACAATGGACGGGACGGCCCTGACCAGGAAGTTGGCTATGTTCTCTTAGAGCCAGTCAAACGACTACCCATCATATTGGTTGGGGATCAGGCTGGGATTTCTGGGCTCTCTGCTGCTGAGGATGAGAGAGCAAGGACTCTGCTTAGTCTGGTTAGACCAGTAAACAAGAGGATATCTATATGTCTAAGAATAACTTAAATGGCATAGACTTATCCATTTCCTGCACAAACTATATAAAAGACAGCCCCTCTGGAGGTGATCGCCTACTCTTGTGAAAAGGTCTGAGGGCAACTCAGGAGATCTGAAAAGTACTCTGAGTTGCACTCAGAGTCCCAGGAGCATTCTGAACCAGACTCAAAAAAGTACTCTGCTTGGGCCAACCTCCACTCCTCTTGGGGTCCAGGTCTGTGCTCAGAGCATCAGTGCACTGAAGTCATCTAATGCCTTGGACAGCAGTCACCCCCCAGTGCACTGGATATAGATACCAGTTAGGCCCTTTGAGGTCTTGATGATGGCAAATCTGCGGCAACTTATGAATAGGCTCTATTTCAATATACCCAGTCTTGATGTAGTCGAAGCAGCCACCTTGCACCAGGCAAAGACGACTTCAGTCTTGTCCTTGAAGCTCTTCCTAAGATGTTCTGCGAGGGCTGCCATCAACAGAATTAGCGGGGAAGAATTGGCAGGCTGGTCCTGACCCCAAGGGAAACTGACTTGGCCCTTTTGGTACTGAAGAGGATAAGTATTCTTCACGCAGGGAGCCTTTGATGATACTGGTTCCTCTCTGATACCTCAATGCCTAGGACATCGATGCATCTCCAACATTTGCTGCAGCTCCTGGGGCCAATGCCACCAATGCTGAAATTGATGAACCGGACTTATTTGAGCCAAGAACCTTTTTGCGCTGTTTCTCTCAACCCCTAAGACCTCTCTTTGTCATCTGCAAACACAAAAGACAATGAGAGGGTTCATGGTCAGGCCCCATGCACTGCAGACACCAAGTATGGGTATTCCTGACAGACATGGTCCTGTTGCACTGGGAGTACCTCTTAACCCATTGGAGAGTTTCTGGGACATATCAACTAGAAAAATAGCTGCAATGAAATCAAAAGCAGCGATATTGAAAAAAAGACTCCTGGTCAGGGCATCTGTAGCCTAAATATGGCCTGTAGTGGTGACAAAGGTAAAACAAAGGAAACTTTAATGATGAGAAAACCTACTTAAGGTCTATAATCGATATGTGAAAAAAGACACAAAAGCAGCAGGAAGCAGAGGAAACACATCCTCAAGAGAAAAATAGATAAGCAGTAAAAATTCCCAAAAGTCTTAGAGACTGTGGGACTCACACTCACACCTGGGAATTCAAACGGCTCCGTGAAAAACTGATGGTGATCATGCATGGTGGTGGTGGGCAAGTTAAATGTACATGCACAGGGACAATTTCAAAAACTTCTAGGAGGAACTAGGAAGTGACATTACCCATACGTAAGGACATATCTTATTTTTCCACAAAGAACAAGTCGGTCTTAGTGGACAAAAAATAAACTGAGGAGAGCTGCAGGGTTGCTGCAGTTATGGTAACTATTGTGTATGCACAGTTAAAGGTTTTGCTTTTCCAGAAAGCGCTATACGATTTATATCATTTGGCTTGATGTAGGATTTAACAACTGCTTGTCTTAGAAGCAAATAATCACCCACTGTTTCCTGCACTGCAGTGAAATGAAAAATCACCAGACTTTTTCTTCACTGCAGTGGAAAGGAAATAATTCAGGGAATGATCCCTCCCCAAGCAAAAATTGAGCTGTAGTCAAATTATCTTATCCAAGTCATGTTACCTTCCTTGATATGTAAAGAAGTTTGCACAAGTAGACAAAACTGGATGCTTTATAAAATTTTAAACCAATGTCTATAAAGCCTCACCACAGAAGTCAAGAACAGTCTTTTTTGTGGTCCTGTGTAAAAAATGTCTATTGAAAGAGGTGCTTATAAAATTAAGCGGACTAGGTGAATGGCACAGAACATTTTGTAACAGTAAAGAATATACTTACATTGGTCATTCTTGATAAGTTTAAACAGAGTGGAGTAGCAGCCTAGTGGTTAGAACACTGGCTTGGTAACCAAGCAACCAGGGTTCAATTCCTGTCCCACTAGCACTCCTTGTGGCCCTGGGCAAGTCACTTAACCCTCCATTGCCTCGGAAGAAAGGCCTGGCAATCTACTTCCAGTGACACATTGCCAAGAAAACCCAGGAGCTTCTGGGTTGCCAGGAGTCAGGACTGACTCAAAGGCACACATTGCATTTTGCAAAGCACATACTTACATTGGTCATTGTTGATAAGTTTAAACTGAGTGACAATTGATAATGACAACCACAATGATTTTGCTTTAAATCTCACTATGATAGTATAGAAACATTTACCTCAACAATGGTAAGCAAGGCTTCCTGAGAATTCCTCATAACTTCCATAGTTTTCTCACAGCACCTAATGTCCATACAAAATTTTAGAATGAGGGATAATAATAATTTTAAAAAAATTCTCTAAAATTATCCCCCCAGTAGCCTGCTCTCTAGAATTCTCTCTCTTCTGTGCTCAAAAATTGATATACAGATGAATGGCTGATAGAAAATAGAGAATATAATTTGTAAATTAATCTCCCACACAAATGTTGCTTAATTACAATATTGTGTAGTTACTCATCTCTAACAGGTGTTCTCCAGGGACAGCAGGAATCAGTCCTCACATATGGTGATGTCAGTGCCGATGGAGCAAAGAAAGCCTTAGGGACATGCTACCAGGCATTTGTGGTCCCCTTTCCATCCAAGGGTGCCATCTTACTCAGTCAGATGACATAGCTAGGATGGTAGTAAAAATTTAAAACAAGGTAGAGAGGCAATTCCCAGGGGAGAAGGGAGGGTTGTGAGGACTGATTCCTGCTGTCCCTGGAGAACATCTGTTACAGGTGAATAACTACGCTTTCTCCAGGAATAATCAGGAAGTCAATCCTCACATATGGGACTCTCTAGCTCCAGGCTGCTGAGGACCGAACCATGACAACACCAACGCGAATCAGGTAGCCGTGAGTTGCAGAAGAGAGTCCCCACTGAGAGACTCTGCAAGACCTTAGCGTCCAGCGGCACTACCACTCTGGTAGCCCGAACACAGAAGGGTCGGATTGCAGGAGTTGCCTACACCCCGAGAATATTACGGAGTACTGCCCTACCAAATGCACTGTCCCTGCAGGACTCACTCTCCAAGCAGCAGTGAGCTGTGAACGTGTGAATGGAAGAACATGTGGTGGCATTGCATATCTCAGTCACCGGCACTGAGCGCAGGTTGGCCATGGACGTGGCCATCACCCTCACGTGATGCGCTGTGACCCGATGCTCAAGGGAGAGGCAGCTTGCTCATAAGCGAGGGAAGTACAGTCTACCACCCAAGTGCTTAGTCACAGAGAGCCCCAGTCTGCTGGGGTCATAAGACATGAAAAGCTGAGGAGCTCTGCGATGGGCTTGGGTCTGCTGTAAGTAGAAGGACAGAACCCATTTGCAATCCAGTTTATGCAGTACTAGTTCCTCCCTGCCGGCATGAGGCAGCGGGTAGAAGGTGGGGAGGACCACCTCTTGGTTGAGGTGTAAAGGAGATACCATCTGCGGGAGGAATTTGGGGTGCGTGCAGAGTACTACCCTGTTCTTGTAGAACCTTGTATATGGTGGATCCGCCACCAGGGCCTAGAGTTCGCTCACTCTTTGAGCAGATGTGAGGGCCACCAGAAATGCCACTTTCCAAGACAGGTACCACAGGTGGCAAATGCCTAGGGCTCGAATGGCAGTCTGGTGAGCTGAGAGAGCACCACATTGAGGTCCCACTCTGCTGCCGGAGGGCAGAGAGAGAGCTTGGATAACAGGAGTCCCTGGAAAAACCTGGAGACCAAGGACTATTGCATTCAGATGCACCCTCACTAAATTAAACTTCAGTCTGGTGTGCGACAGGTGCAGTAGGTACTGGAGTACTAATTGCACATGGCAGGAGAAGGGGTTCTCCCTTCTTTCCGCACACCAGGTGGAGAATCTTCTCCATTTAAAGGCATAAGTCTGTCTGGTGGAGGGCTTTCGGGAGGTCAGTAGGATCTCCTCGACTTCTCTTGGAAAACTGAAAGGGGCCTGTGCTACCCTTTCAGCAGCCACGCTGTTAGCATTAGCGACCCCAAATTGGGTTGCAGGAGTGAGTCCCCCTCCTGAGACAGGAGCTCCGGGGCTCAGCCCAGCAGGACTGGGAGTACCACCGACAGGGAGAGCAGCAGTGGAAACCAGGACTGCCTCAGCCACCTGGGTGCAATTAGTATGACTGACGCCCTCTCACTCTGGACCTTGAAGAGGGTTCTGGCGATCGGGGGGGGGGGGGTGGAGTGGGATCGGTGGGAATGCACAGAATAGGCCCTTGGACCACGGGATCAAGAAGGCATCTGCCACCACTCTGCGTGAGGTTGACGTGAGCAGAAGCAGGGCAGCTGTGTGTTGTTTGGAAAGGCAAATAGATCATGGGCCTGTCCCAGAGGTGGAAGAGCGTCTTGACTACTCTGAAGTTCAAGTGCCACTTGTGCGGCCGAAGGACTATGCTCAACCCGTCCGCTAGACAGCAGTCCTGGCCCGGGAGGTAAACTGCTCACAAATGCATGCTGTTGCGAGCTGCAAAGGAGAGGCCGCCACCGCCTCCTGGCAGAGGGAGTACGAACCCTTGTACCCCCTGTTTGTGGATATAGAACATGGCAACTTGATTGTCCATCTGGATCAGTATGGATTGGTGTCGCAGGTGGTAGCAGAATGCTCATAGGGCTAGAAAGATTGCCCTGAGCTCCAGGAGATTGATCTGCAGGAGTGACCCCCTCCTGGGACCAGCGGGCCCCACAATGAGCCCCCTTCACCTAGGAGGAAGGCATCCATGGTCAGGGTTCTCTGAGGTGCGGGTGCTTGGAAGGTCATTCCCCCTGGAAATGGTGGAAGTTTTGCCACTAGTGGAGGGATTTTGCCAATTGGTGGGTAACACTGACCCTATCCTGTAGCCCACCCGTGGCTCGAGTCCACTGTGAGCAGAGGCACCACTGGGCTGTCTGCAAGTGCAAGCAGGCTGAGGGCGTCATATGGACCATAGAGGTCATATGGCCCAGTAGGCAGAGGCGGAGAGTAGTTGGCACTGATCAGCGACATTGTACCTCTCCTGCCAACTGTCTGAGGCATACTGCCGTTTCTCTGGGGAGAACTGCCTTGACCTGTAGCATGTTGAGCTGAGCACCTATAAACTCCAGATTTTGGGCTGGAGAGAGGTGGGATTTGGGGTAGCTGATGACGAACTCCAGCTGCTGCAAAATGAGGGACACACGCTCTGCTGCCTGACTGGCCTCTGAAGTTGTGCCGCCCCTGATTAGCCAGTTATCTAGGTAGGGGAAGATGAAGGCCCCTTGCAGACACAGGTAGGAGGCCAGGCCTCCTCACCAAGGGTCTTTACCAAATGCCTGGCTGGTAGTGCCTGTACTGGTAGTGCCCTCCTCCTACCTCAAACCTGAGGTACTGCCTGTGGGAGGGGTGGATTAGGATGTGTGGTATGCATCCTTTAGATCCAAGGAGCACAGCCAATCTCCCTGATGGAGGAAGGGCAGCAGTGTTCCAAGGGAGGCCATCTTGAACTTCTCCCTCACCAGAAACTTGTTTAAGTTTCACAGGTCTAGTATGGGCCTGAGGTCCCTAGTTCCCTTTGGGACAAGGAAGTACCTGGAGTAGAAGACCTTTCTCCATAGGTGTTTGGGTACAAGCTCTACTGCGCTGTCCCTGATCAGACCTGTGAGCTCTGTGAGTAGAAGAGTCTGGTGAAGTAGGGGTCGCACTGGCTCTCCTGGGAAGAATCTGGGTAGTATCTGTTGCAGGTGGAGGAGGTATCCTTCCTTTACCACTTGCAGAACCCACTGGTGCGAGGTGATGTTGGCCCATCTGTGGGCAAAGAGCACCAGGCGCCCCCCTCCCCATGAGCTGGTGAAGGTCTCCTGGGGAGGGGAGGCTCTGCCCTGGGAGTCAAAAGCTCCACCAGGGTTAGGTGGGAGCTGGGGCCTGAGGCTTTGGTGCTTTTGCCGTCTCAGCCCCATGGCCTTGCCTCTTAGGGTGAGAACCTTGTTGCTGGCCCAAGAAGGGCTGGTAGTGGCGACTCTGTGGGAAGACACTTTTTCCTCGGGAACAGGGGCCTTTTCCTCACTGGTTACCTGCGGGGAAGGGATGAGGTCTTTTTAGAGAGCCTCTGACGGGTCACCACATTGGCAGGTTTTCCCCGGTGAAGGGGACGTCGAGCAGCTTGTCTTGGACCCATTACTCGAGGTGGGAAGACTGTAGCCAGGCTTGGCGCTGGGTGCTGATGCCGGCTGCTGCGACTCGAGCTGCTGACTCGAAGCTGTCGTAGGCTGCTCGGGAGAGGAACTTGGAGCAGTCCTTGATCCCCGAGGTCAGAGACTGGAACCATTGAAGGGGTTCCCCGACAAGACCAGCCGAAAAACCCGACAGCTCCTGGATTAGAGCCTTCAGGTATGTGCCTATGTATAATTCATAGGCTTGGATTAGGCACTCCAGCATCGAATCCCGGACACTTGCGCCTGTGGCATCAAGGGCTCTGGCCTCCCTTTCAGGGGGAATGGACAGTGGGTCTTGTGGGTCTCAAGGTTTTGCATGGTTCACTCAACGACTATGAAGTTATGTGGGAGTTGGGGTTTATGGAACCCCGGGCCCTTCCGGACATGGTACATGGCGTCGAGGCGCTGGCTTACCACTGGTACCGACGCCGGTGTCTCCTACATTCTGAGCTCAATGATCGGCTGCAAGGGCACCATGAGGGTTTCCTTGGGTGGAGACTTACTGGAGGATCCTCAGCTCCTCCGTGTGCAGGTCTTCCTCCGCCTCAGTCTGCACCAAGAGGCTCTGGCCATGTTGTTGACAAAGTCATGGAAGGCCACGTCCTCCAGAGGAGAGAGATGCCAGGGAGACAGGTCTGAGGGAATATCTCAGTGCCGATTAGTTTCCGGGGATGCCTCATCATCTGTCTCCCACTCAGAGTCAAGTGATGACGACTCATTGTCTCGAGGTTGGCACCAAGAGGCCGACGATCTCTGGGGAACCTGGGGTCCAAGTCGTGAAAACTAGCCGGAGAGGATCGGATACCCGAGGAACAGAACCGGGTACTCGACTGGTGCCAAAGGCTTACCTGAGGCCGGTGGTGCTCAGAGCTTGGCTCGATGACGGGGGCCTCTCCCGCAGTTGGGGGCCCGGTCATGGGGGCAGATGATGCAGATGAACCAGCTATCACTGCCTGCTGCAGGGCCAGGATAGCAGTGATGTTATGCTCCAGGGCTGCCATTCTGAAGAAGGCTCCACAATTTTCGGCACACGCACTGAGGATCTCGGGCCCGGCACCGACACTCTCGCAAGAGGACTACGGCCTTGAGAAACCTCGCACGGCCTCTGCCAGCTGAGGAATCCTTCTTGAGGACCTTGGTAGGGGCGCTTCTCGGAGCTGCTAGAGTCCCTCTGGGTGGTTTTACTAGGTTTCTCTGTTGCAACCTCGGCGGACTCCAAAGATGCTTGGGCCTCACAGGAAGCACTGGGCTTGGAGCTCAGTGTCGGGGAGGCTGGGGCCAAGTCGGACCTGGGAAACAGTTTTTCCTGCAATTCCGACTTCCTTTTGTTGGTCTTAGGCGTCATGGCCCAGCACAGGTCACAGGAGGTGCTGTCATGATCCGGTCTCAGACAGCAGTCATGGGTATCGGTCGCTGACATGGTTTAACTTCAGTGGCCACATTTTTTGAATCCATTGGTGGCCATGGTTGGGAGCACCCAGATGAGGCTGACAACCGCAGGCGAAAAAAGGCACAAATGCCAGCCGAGGCAAGCCTCGATCTAAAAAAGGAAAGGGAGTCGAGAACTGCGCCAAGATCGGCGCTGGCTCAAAGCAGGAGGAGGAACTGGTATGCAAACCAGGAAAGCTAACTTTTAAGGATAATTAGCAAGACACAGACAGATGTCTGTTGGGCTCCGCAGAAAGAAGATGGCTTTCCTCTGGCGAGAAAGGGGCCACGCATGTATGGCAGCATGTCCCAAAGGCTTTCTTTGAAAGCTGGGGAAATGCTCTGTGTGGGTTCTGTCGGCGCAGACGTCACCCATATGTGAGGACTGATTCCTGCTGTCACCCATATGCGAGGACTGACTTTCTGCTTGTTCCTGGAGAATAACATGGTGATCAAAAAGACTTCTGAATTCTGGATATTCCATTATTTATTTCTTCTTAAATTTTTAACCCACAAACCTGTAAAACATGCTCACAACTGTTATAGCCGAATTATTATGGCATTGCAGCTTCAACAACAAGAAAACATTGCATTCAGACTTAATTAAATTTAATAAAATTATAACTAACAAAATGAAACCTTTAAAAAATAAGGTGGAACCTTATTTCCTGGTGTCTACATCTGACAGTAGTTGGATAACAACAATTAAAAACACAGGTCTTAATTCACTTTCCTCCTCAGATGTATATAAAGGTATATTAGCTCATCGACCTTGGAAGCTTCTTATGTGGGACCCTCTTGTGCCTATGTCATTTCATAGGACCATCTCAGTTCTATTTAGAATTACAGCAAGAAGCCAACTCCTTGGGGATGTGGGAGGGTTTGTGACCAATATCCTTTCTCCGAGAACAAGTAGGATATTGGTCTTCACAAACAATACCTTCTACAATTTGTTTTCTATTAGTTGTTAATTTGTGTTAGAATTGTTTGAAAGATTAAATAATTGTGCCCTATTTAACGTCCCAACTAATTCATGATTTTACAAACTTCTATTATATCCCCTCTGTCATCTGTTTTCCAAATTGAAGAGATCTATCCTGTCCAGCCTTTCTTCATAAGGAAGTTGTTACATCCCCTTTATCATTTTTGTCACCCTGCTCTGAACCTTTTCTAGTTCTGGTATATCTCTTTTAGAGATAAGGCAACTAGAACTCTGCATCTGAATACTTACTGCATCTTTACTTATATAGAGGCATAATGATGTTCTCAGTTTTGTTCTCCATTCTTTTTTGAATAATCTTCAACATTCTATTTGCTCTTTTGGTAGCCTTAGCATAGTCGACAGAAAAGTGTAACATACTGGACTTCAAGATCTATTTCTTGGGAGATGATTCCCAACTCAGAATGCAGCACTTTGTAACTGTGATTGGGATTATTTTTCTCAATGTGCACTACTCTGATATAGCAGAGGAATTGAAACAAATCTCAATAAACCTGGAAGATGTAATACAGCAATTTGATAAAGAGTAGCAAATCACCTGGACTGGATGGTATACATCCAAGGATGCTGCAAACTCAAAAATGAGATTGGAGACTACTATTAATGATCTGTGAACTATCATTAAAATCATCTGTAGGAAGCCACCTTGGAGGATCCAAGATGGTGCGAGGCAGGCATGTGTGAGCGGCATGGCGTTT
Source organism: Ichthyophis bannanicus (assembly GCA_033557465.1). Classification (NCBI taxonomy): domain Eukaryota; kingdom Metazoa; phylum Chordata; class Amphibia; order Gymnophiona; family Ichthyophiidae; genus Ichthyophis; species Ichthyophis bannanicus. Next base: position 191,071,172 of record CM066035.1, on the reverse strand, counting down.
CTTATGGGGAAAAAGCCAAAACCAAAGGGGTTAAGCAGTCGTCTCTGGCCCCCACGACTTCTTTACCCTTATCTGGAGCAGTCCTCTGACCTCTATTCCTTTTTTTGTTTGTACACTGCAGCAGCCAATGGCAGTGGGGGAGAAAAGCCCGGCTGTGCAGCCGTCAGTCAGGTGGCTCAGTGTCTGCTTCTGGCATAGACTTTTTTCCCGTGGATCATGGCGTCCTTCAAAGGCAGTGTGCAGTCGGTTCCTGGTTTCTGCGGCAGGAAGACGTCCCCTTCTGGGAGTGAGTCACCTAAGCTGGCGAAGGTCGGATCTAGGGCCATGACTGGGTAGAGCTTTGGTTCCCCCAGAAAGCACAGTTAATTACCTGTAACAGGTGATCTCTGGGAACAGCAGGAATAAGTCTTCACATATGGGTATTGTCAGTACCGACGGAGCCTGCGCAGGAAAGCTCCCCAGCGTTCAGTAAGAAAGCTTTTGGGAGCATCCCACAGCACCTGCGCGCTGCCTTCCTGCCTTTCCCAACCGCCTCTCTCCAGTTTGAGTTTTAAAGCAGAGACAAAGAGAGAGAGAGGAAAGGAAAGATAGATAGAGAGATACAAGACCTAGGGGAGGTGGGTGGGTTGTGAAGACTTATTCCTGCTGTTCCCAGAGATCACCTGTTACAGGTAAGTAACTGTGCTATCTCCAGGAACAAGCAGGAATGAGTCTTCACATATGGGGACTCCCTAGCTGCAGATGCAAGGGGAAAACCCCAGGTTGTGTGTCCTTGAAAAGGACTCTACCTCCCCCCATGGATCTCTGGCATCCAACCAGGGTAGGTGGGTCGGAGTTGATTAGGAATGGAACAGGTGTTTGAGAACAGCCTGACCAAACAAGGCATCCCGGCGGGAGTCCTTGTCCAAGCAGTAATGGGCTGTGAAGGTATGAACTGAGGCCCAGGTGGCCGCTCGATAGATTTGGTCGATGGACACACAGTTTAGATGAGCTATTGAGGCTGCCATGGCTCTCACATTGTGAGCTGTGACATGGCCCTCCAGAGAAAGGTTTCTACTCTGGTAGGCGAAAGAAATACACTGAGCAATCCAGTTGGATAGTGTTCTTTTGGAGACTGGAAGTCCTAAATGAGAAGGATCAAAAGCAACAAAGAGTTGAGAAGACTTTCTATGTTGCTGTGTTCTTTGTAAGTATAAAGCGAGAGCTCTCTTACAATCCAAGGTATGAAGATTCCTCTCTGCACTTGATGCATGAGGTCCTGGAAAAAAGACAGGTAAATACACCTCTTGGTTCAGATGAAAAAGTGAGACCACTTTAGGCATAAAGTGTGGATTGGTCCTGAGGACTACCTTACCATGATGAAACCTTGTATAAGGTGGATTGGAGACCAAAGCTTGCAACTCACTGATGCGGCGTGCTGAGGTGACTGCAATGAGAAAAATAACCTATGTCACTCCTCCGTGCTGTGTACCTGTTGGTTGAGCAGGGCACTGCGCTGGGGCTTCAGTATAACTGGCTCAATTAGCTGCGTAGGCCTTGCTTGGCCCTCTGGGAGTTGTAGTTGTGAGTTGCCAGTTAAAAATCAGTTGTGGAACGATGGTAAGGTTAACAAAGGATTTATTTCCCCTTCCAAAAGGACTTCTTGTCGTGGTATAAACAAAAGGAAAACATAACCCTTCCTGGGCATATAATAAAGGAAAAATGGAACAAAAATAGCTTCTCTTCAGCTTCTTAACCAATAAAGCAAGTGTACATCAAAACAGTCTTTCATAAGCACATACAAGCCCTTCTTTACAATGTTGGGCTTCAACAGCTCTTACTTTCCTTTATCTTAATGAGGAAATGCTGTCTGCTATTGAAATCGTGCAATCCATAAATTCAGTGCTTGTCTCAGCTTCTGATGGCTCACATTGCATTGCTTCCTCACAAGCATTTAATATCTTTTCCCTTTCAGCATTTGGGACCTCTTCAAACAGTCTCCCTCTATTCTGACGTGACTCTCTTTCTCTCTCTGTGAGAGTGTGCTGAATGCTATTACCACATTCACTGAACTGCTTTCGGTAAGAGCCTCTCCCCTGCTGGTGGTTGTTAGGTGAATTGTAATATTCCCTTGCACTTCTATTAAGGTAAATGGGCTTACCTCTCGGCTCTGACTGGCTCAGGATTCTGTGTATGGCTGGAGTTTGAAACGGCAGTTTTGCAGAGACTCCTTAAATCATTTCCAGAGAAATTAGCTTCTTCAGGTAAAAAGCATTTATTTATTTGTTTATTTAATTGGATTTTTATACCGCCTTATCCTACAATCAAAGCGGTTTAACAAAAGAGAAAATAAGTAATAGTGAAACAATCTGTGATAATATATACATAGTTTGTAAATATATGATTAAATGTCTTGGGAAAAGGTGCAATATATATACTGTGAGCTATACTATAAAGTGAGCTATTGTACAATGTATATATAAATAATTGCTTTCTTAAAAATTAATTAGTTGATTGCATGACCGTAGTGCTCCGTAAACAAAACTGTTTTCAGTTGTTTTCTAAAGTCTTTGATGTCCTGAGCTGCTCTCAGATCATTAGGTAGGGAGTTCCAGATGGAAGTCGCAGCAAACGAGAAAGCTCTCTCAGAGGTCTCCTTGCGTGTTTTTCTGATGTCATTTGAGGAGCTGATTCTATTTTCAGATACACTTCTCCTAGGTCTGTTGCTAATATCTGACCGGATAAGATACGTCAGACTTTTTGCAGAACATTGTTGCTTTATCTTGAAAATATAAATTACTGTTTTGTATTTAATACGAGATGATATTGGTAACCAATGAAGCTCCTTTAAGATAGGAGTTATATGCTCTTTACTTGATAGACCAAAAATTATACGAGCAGCGGTGTTTTGCGCTAACTGTAAAGGCTTCAGTGACTGCTTAGCTAGACCCAGATATATTGGATTGCAGAAGTCAAGTAATGGTGTAATTAGAGCATGACAAACATTGCGGAAGTGAACAGTTTCCAGAAGTGGCCTTAGTCTTCTGATGATTTTCATTCTATAATAAGCGCTTTTAATCGTCTTGTTTATGTGTGATCTGAGATTTAATTCCTTGTCTAGAGTAACTCCAAGATATTTCACTTCTGATTTAATAGGAATAATTGAATTATCTATCTTGATGACAGGTGGATGAGCAAAATTTTGGTTACGAGATACAAATAATGCCTCTGTCTTGCTAAAATTAATTTGCATATTGTTGGTTTTACACCAGGTGGACATTTTTGATAGACAATCTGTGATGCTGGAAAAATCAGGTTTCTCGATGGAGATAGTTGTGAAAATCATAATATCGTCAGCATAAATTGTATACTTTATGCCACTTTTTAACGGAATATTGCAAATTGGCTGCAAATAAATGTTGAAGAGAAGCGAAGAAAGAGCGGAACCTTGTGGCACACCTTGTAATACTCTTATGGGCAGAGAAGTTTTTTGTCCAATCTTTACTTATAAAAATCTCTCTGTCAGATATGATTGAAACCATTTTAATGTGACCCCATGTAGACCAATCTCCTCTAATCTATGTAATAACCTATTGTGATCTACAGAATCGAATGCAGCCGAAATGTCTATAAAAATCATTATAATACCCTTTTTAATGTCATCAATGGTACGGAGAACGTAATCAAAAAGATAAATCATTAAAGTTTCAACTCCATGGTTTGGGCGAAAACCATGTTGGTTATCGTCTAAAGGCGCATGAATATCAATGTGTTCTTGGAGTTGAAGTTGCACTGTCTTTTCAATGATTTTCGCTAAAAAGGGTATGCTGGAAATAGGCCGGTAGGCAGCTGGGTTATTCTTGTCTAACGTTGTCTTCTTCGGGATTGGTCTAACAGTTGCAAGCTTTAAGTGCTTTGGTAAATTACCTTGAGAGAGGGAATTATGCACAATGTTTTGTATTATGTGAATAAAATTTGACTTTGTGGACTTTATCCAAGATACAGGACATGGATCGGTTGGAGAAGTGCATGTGTTTATGGAAGAGATAATGTGCGAGAGTTGCTCTTTAGAAGGAAAAGAGAATGTATTCCAGACCCTGAAATTTGAGACCAAATTCAAGTTGAGACTAAATATATCTTTTACCTTAGAGTGGAATTTTTCCTTAATATAATCTGCATACTTCTCATGCCTGGTATAAGGGTAATAAAACTTATCTGTTTCTCTTAAGCTGGCTTCATAAGGCTTTAGCGTTTCTGGGAACTGCCTCTTATAGCCAAGCCCTGTGCTTCCCCTTTCAGGATGAAAATAAAACTCTTCAGCTTTTACCTTTCTCCCTCCCAGCTCCGTTCCAACCTGGGCTGTTTCCAACACTCTCTGGGCTCCTCTGATATCTGAGGCTTCCTCTCCTGGCTTTGCTACCTCCTTTGTAGCTCTTTCCACATTTGCCGTTATCCTCACTTTCACATTCTGAGTCTAGCTGTCTTGGTTTATCCCTCAAGCACTCATGGTAATAATTCAAACTTCCATTCAGGCTTCCGTAGTGATTATCATGCAGGCTTTCTCCACAGCTCTCTCTCTGGCCCCTTCTCCAGCTCTCTCCACGACTCTCTCTCCAGCCCTCACCACGACTCTCTCTAACTGCTTGTGAGCTGTGCTTATCTACGTACCTCCGAGCAGCACCTCCCCCCAGCTTTCCTGCTGGCTGGGTGTGTCTCTCTGGCTTGTGACCACATTTGTTTTTGTTGCTCATAGCAACTTCCTGACATGTGCTTTCTAAAAACGTCAGTGTCAGCCTGATCCACTACTTCTCTGTCTATCTCCATGGGCTCTGCTGGGTCTGCTCTGTGACACCTTCCAAGAAAGAAATTTCAAGGAGGTGGTGGCTAAAGGTTCAAAGGGTGGCTTCATAAGCTGGCCAAGAACCAGGTTTAAGTCCCATGCCACTGGAGGTGGTCTAATGGGAGGTTTAGTTAAAAGAAGGCCTCTCATGAATCTTGCTATAAGAGGATGAGAGGAAATAGGTTGTCCATTGAGAGGCTTGAGGGACGCTGCAATAACACTCAAATGGACTCTTACTGAATTCATTTTCAGACCTGCATGGGATAGATACAGAAGATACTCTAGTAGAGAATTCAGGGGTATTGCAAGAGGGTTTAGACCCTTCCCTGAACACCAAATGGTAAATCTTTTCCATTTGAAGCATAGGAACGTCTAGTAGAAGGCTTTCTAGAGGCATGAATAACATCTCTGACTTGCTGGGAGAGATGAAAATCTTGAAGGTCTAGGCCCTCAGCAACCAAGCCCTGAGATGGAGAGACTGGGGGTTTGGGTGCCACAACGTTCCTTCTTCCTGGGATAGAAGGTCTGGAGCAGAGCCCAAGTCCAGGGAGGGAGCTTGAGAGAGATGCAGAAGTAGAGGGTACCACACCTGGCGTGGTCAATGTGGTGCTATGAGGATCATGGTCCCTTGATCTCTCTGAAGCTTGAATAGTGTCTTGGGAATTAGGGGAATTGGTGGAAAGGCATAAAGGAAGTCTTGACCCCAGTGAAGGAGGAAGGCATCCTTGGCCTGAACTCCTTGACACGGAATTCTGGAACAGAACCGGGAAGTCTGGCATTCCACGGACTTGCAAAGAGGACTATGTCCGGGGTTCCCCAAATTCAAAAGATCCTGGCTATCTGGTCCATGTGGAGGGATCACTCGTGTGGAGGCAGAACTCGACTGAGTCTGTCCACCCAAGAGTTTTGAACGCCTGGAAGATATACTGCCAGAAGAAGGATGTGATGCTCTCTGGCGAAGGCCCACAGTCGCAAAGCTTCGTTGCAAAGCGACAGAGAGCCAGTCCCTCCCTGCTTGTTTACATAGAACATGACTACTTGGTTGTCCGTATGGATGAGGACAGTCCTGTAGCTGAGCAGAGAATGGAACACTCTGAGAGCTAAGAAAATTGCTCTGAATTCCAAGAGATTGATATGCAGAGAAGTCTCCTGTAGAGACCAGATGCCCTGGGTGGAAAGATCCTGCAGATGAGCTCCACAACCCCTTGGAGAAGCATCTGTTGTGAGAGTTGCTTGGGGTAGCGGTTGCTGAAAAGGGGACCCCAGCAACAGGTTTTGAGAGGACTTCCACCACTGGAGAGACCAAAAAAGGCGACTGGAGTTTGCTATTTTGTCTGACAGGCAACCTGATGCCTGAGTCCATTGGGTGGACAAAGTCCATTGAGCTGCCCTCATGTGAAGGCGAGCATATGGAACCACATGCACGGTGGATGCCATGTGGCCTAATAGTTGTAACATCTCTTGAGCAGTTAACTGGGACTTTAACTGAATCTGGTAGGCTAACTGCACCAGACGTAGGCAACGGGCCTGAGGAAGATAGGCCCTTGCAGTTGTGGTATCCAGCAAGACCCCTATGAACTCTAGAGACTGAGTAGGGTTGAGATTGGATTTTGGGATGTTTATTACTAGTCCCAAATACTGAAGGATACGCATTGTGCAGGTTAGACAAGTCTGGGCCTCTGATTGGGATGGGGCTCGAATGAGCCAGTCGTCCAGACATGGGAATACGAATATTCCTAGAGTGCGGAGAAATGCAGCTACTACTACCATGCATTTCGTGAACACCCTTGGTGCAGAGGCCAGACCAAAAGGAAGCACCCTGTATTGGTAGTGCTTTCCTTGAAAAAGGAACCGAAGGAACCTTCTGTGTGTTGGATGGATGAGGACATGGGTGTACGCATCCTTGAGATCTAGAGAACAAAGCCAGTCCTGACTCTGAAGGTATGGAAGCAGAGCCCCTAGAGAAATCATTTTGAATTTCTCCTTGAATAGAAACTTGTTCAATTCTCTGAGATCTAATATGGGTCTGTAGCCCCTGTTTTCTTTGGGATAAGAAAATAAGGGGAGTAGAACCCTGAGCCCTGTTGAAGAAGAGGTACTTCTTCTATTGCCCCTTGGGCAAGAAGGGTAGCAATCTCCTGACCTAGAAGGTTGAGGAGAGATGTTGGAGAATTGAACTGTTTCACCATGGTGTGAGGAGGAAGACTCAAGAAATGAAGCTTGTACCCCCTTCCTTTATGATGGAGAGGGGGTCCATTGCTCTGCTGTGATTTGCTCCCATCTGGGAGCAAAGTAAGTCAACCTCCTGGAATGGTGAGGGGCTCTGGTTTTTCCAGAGCTAGAAAGGCTAAGTTTTCTAGTTGCAAGTCAAAGGCACTGAGAAGGTTGAGGCTGCTGGGCTGTGGTAGGCCTGGCAGCCTTTGACTTGGCCTGTTTAGGTGGTTGCTGACGCTTTGCAGCAAAACGACCTGCAGAAGATGTCTGCCCATGAGCAGGATAATATCTTCCCTTTTTAGAAAAAGATGTCTTTTTAAACAATCTTTTCTTAACAGGGGCAGAGGTAGACTTTGAAAGTCGATCCAAAGCAGAGTTCTCAGCATCCATCTGAGTGGCCTTTGCTTGCCAATCCCTGCCAAACAGGTTTTCACCTGTACAAGGAAGGTTTCCCAACTCATCTTGGACCCAGAGTTCCAAATCAGAGGCTTGTAACCAAGCAATTCTGCGTGCACCTATGGCAATAGCCGTGGCTCTGCTTACACACTCAAAAGAGTCAAAGGCTGCACGGTTGGAGAATTTGGAAACATCTTGGGCATGTTTGAGCCAAGTGAGAAATTCCTGCCTTTTATCTTCTGAAATAAAAGGAGCTAAAGTCTGCAGATGATCTGTGACTTCTTTTAGAAACATCCCCATATAGAGACTATAGGAGTTGATTCTGGCAGCAAGCATATTGGCCTGGAAAATCCTACAGCCAAAAGCATCTCGAGTCCTACATTCACGTCCTGGAGGGTTAGATGAGTGTCTCTTTGCACTCTTTATTTTCTTCATAGCAGACTCAACCACAATAGAGTGGTGAGGAAGCTGAGTCTTATGAAAATCAGGACAGGGAGGGACACGGTACATGGTGTCCAACCTATGAGAATGAGGAGAGGTGGTGAGAGGAGTCTCCCACATGCCCAACATGAGATCATAAAGAATCTCATGAATAGGTAAGGTAGCTGCTTCCTTAGGAGCCTTAGGATATTGCAAAATATCTAATTGCTTGGCTCTAGGCTCTGACTCAGAGGCCACTGTAATAGAGAGGCCTCTAGCCACTTCCCTAATGAAGTCTTGAAAAGACAAGTCCTCTGGAGGAGACATTCTTCGTTTTGGAGAAGCAGACTCCTGAGGAAGTAGTACCGGTGCATCGACAGAAGCCTCCGACTCATCAGAGTCTTCGGAGGAATCGAAGTATCGCCTGTCTGGATGCTCCTGTAAAGCACAGTTACTTACCTGTAAGAGGTGATCTCTGGGAACAGCAGGAATAAGTCTTCACATATGGGTATCGTCGGTACCGACGGAGCCTGCGCGGGAACGCTCCCCAGCGTCCAAAAGGAAAGCTTTTGGGAGCATCCCACAGAGCCTGCGTGCTGCCTTCCCGCCTTTCCTAACTGCCTCTCTCCAGTTCGAGTTTTAAAGCTGAGACAAAGAGAGAGAGAGAGAGGAAAGGAAAGATAGATAGAGAGATACAACTCCTAGGGGAGGTGGGTGGGTTGTGAAGACTTATTCCTGTTGTTCCCAGAGATCACCTGTTACATGTAAGTAACTGTGCTATCTCCAGGAACAAGTCTTCACATATGGGGACTCCCAGCTAGAGATGCCTGGGAGATCACCCAGGTTGTGAGTCCCTGGGAAGGGCTCTACCTCCACCTATGAATCTCAGGCATCCAGTCAGGGATGGAGGGTAGGAGTTGATTAGGTATGGAACAGGTGTTCGAGAACAGCCTGACCAAACAAGGCATCCCGGCGGGAGTCCTTGTTCAAGCAGTAATGGGCTGTAAAGGTATGAACTGAGGCCCAGGTGGCCGCTCGACAGATGTGGTCGATGGACACAGAGTTTAGATGAACCATAGAGGCTGCCATGGCTCGCACATTGTGAGCTGTAACATGGCCCTCCAGAGAAAGGTTCTTACTCTGGTAGGTGAAAGAAATACACTGAGCAATCCAACTGGACAGAGTTCTCTTAGAGACTGGAAGTCCTAAATGAGAGGGATCAAAAGCAACAAAAAGTTGAGAGGACTTTCTATGTTGCTGTGTCCTTTGTAAGTAGAAAGCAAGTGCTCTTTTACAATCCAGGGTATGAAGATTCCTCTCTGCACTTGATGCGTGAGGTCCTGGAAAAAAGACAGGTAAATACACCTCCTGGTTCAGATGAAAAGGTGAGACCACTTTAGGCATAAAGTGTGGATTAGTTCTGAGGACTACCTTGTCATGATGGAACCTTGTATAAGGAGGATTAGCCACTAAGGCTTGCAACTCACTGATACGGCGAGCTGAGGTGACTGCAATGAGAAAAATAACCTTCCAGGAAAGGAATTTCAAGGAGGTAGTGGCTAAGGGTTCAAATGGTGGCTTCATAAGCTGGCCAAGAACCAGATTCAAGTCCCATGCCACTGGAGGTGGTCTAATGGGAGATATAGTCAAAAGAAGGCCTCTCATGAATCTTGCTATAAGAGGATGAGAGGAAATAGGCTGTCCATTGAGGGGGTTTAAGGGATGCTGCAATAGCACTCAAATGGACTCTTAAGGCCTGCATGGGATAAATGCAGCAAATACTCCAGTAAAGAATTCAGAGGTATTGCAAAAGGGTTAAGACCCTTCTTTGCACACCAAATGGTAAACGTTTTCCATTTAAAAGCACAGGAAAGTCTGGTGGAAGGCTTTCTGGAAGGATGAAGGATATCCTTCACCTGCTGAGAAAGAGGTAAATCTTGAAGGTCTAGGCCTTCAGCAACCAGGCCCGGAGATGAAGAGACTGGGGATTTGGGTGCCACAATGTTCCTTCCTCCTGGGAGAGGAGATCTGGAGCAGACCCCAAGTCCAGGGAGGGAGCTTGAAAGAAATGCAGAAGTAGAGGGTACCACACTTGGCGTGGCCAACGTGGTGCTATGAGGATCATAGACCCCTTATCTCTCTGAAGCTTGAACAGTGTCTTGGGAATGAGGGGAATATGAGGAAAGGCATAGAGGAAATCTTGCCCCCAATGAAGGAGAAAGGCATCCCTGGCCTGAACTCCTTGACACGGAATCCTGGAACAGAACTGGGGAAGTTTGGCATTCCACGGACTTGCAAACAGGTCTATGGCTGGGGTTCCCCAAATTCGAAAGATCCTGGCTATCTGGTCCCCATGGAGGGACCATTCGTGTGGAAACAGAACTTGACTGAGTCTGTCTGCCCAAGAGTTTTGAACTCCTGGAAGATACACTGCCATGAGATGGATTTGATGCTCTCTGGCGAAGGCCCACAATCTCAGAGCTTCATTGCAAAGCGACAGAGAGCCAGTCCCCCCCCCCTGCTTGTTCACGTAGAACATGGCTACTTGGTTGTCCGTGTGGATGAGGACTGTCTTGCAGCTGAGCAGGGTGTGAAAGACTCTGAGAGCCAGAAAGATTGCTCTGAACTCTAAGAGGTTGATATGTAGAGATGTCTCCTGTGGAGACCAGATGCCTTGGGTGGAGAGATCTTGTAGATGAGCTCCCCAACCCTTTGGAGAGGCATCTGTAGTAAGGGTTGCTTGGGGTAACAACTGTTGAAAGGGGGACCCCAGCAACAGATTTTGAGTGGACTTCCACCAATGGAGCGAGGAAAAGAGGCGACTGGAGGTCGCTATCTTGTCTGACAGGCACCCTGATGCCTGGGTCCATTGGGTGGACAAAGTCCATTGAGCTGCTCTCATGTGAAGGCGAGCATAAGGACCACATGCACGGTGGATGCCATGTGGCCTAAGAGTTGTAACATCTCTCGAGCAGTTAAATGGGATTTTAACTGAATCTGTGAGGCTAACTGCACCAAGCGTAGGCAACGGGCCTGGGGAAGATAGGCCCTTGCAGTTGTGGTATCCAGCAAGGCCCCTATGAACTCTAGAGATTGAGTAGGGGTGAGATGGGATTTTGGAATGTTTATTACCAGTCCCAGATACTGAAGAACACGTCTTGTGCAGGCCAGTGAAGCCTGGGCCTCTGACTGGGATGGAGCTCGGATGAGCCAGTCGTCCAGATATGGGAATACGAATATCCCTAGAGTGCATAGAAATGCAGCTACTATTGCCATGCATTTGGTGAACACTCTTGGTGCAGAGGCCAGACCGAAAGGAAGTACTTTGTATTGGTAGTGCTTTCCTTGGTAAAGGAACCGAAGGAACCTTCTGTGTGTTGGATGGATGAGGACATGGGTGCACGCATCCTTGAGATCTAGAGAACAAAGCCAGTCCTGACTCTGGAGGTATGAAAGGAGAGTTCCGAGAGAAGTCATCTTGAATTTCTCCTTGCATAGAAACTTGTTCAATTCTCTGAGATCTAAAATGGGTCTGTAGCCCCCTGTTTTCTTTGGAATGAGAAAATAGGGAGAGTAGAACCCTGAGCCCTGTTGAAGAAGGGGTACTTCTTCTATTGCCCCTTGGGCAAGAAGGGTGGCAATCTCTTGACCTAGAAGGTTGAGGAGAGATGTTGGAGAATTGAACTGTTTCACCATAGTGTGAGGAGGAAGGTTTAAGAAATGAAGCTTGTACCCGTCTCTTATGATAAAGAGGGTCCATTGCTCTGCTGTGATTTGTTCCCATCTGGAAGCAAAATGAGCTAACCTTCCTGGGATGGTGAGAGGCTCTGGATGTTCTAGAGCCAGAAAGGCTAAGTTCTCTAGTGGTAAGTCAAAGGCCCTGAGGAGGCTGAGGCTGTTGGGCCGTAGCAGTCCTCGCAGCCTTAGGCTTGGCCTGTTTTGGTTGTTGTTGCCTCTTTGTAGCAAAACGACCTGCAGAAGAGGCCTGACCATAAACAGAAGAATATTTCCCTTTTTTGGGGAAAAATCCTTTTTTGAACAATCTCTTTTTAAAAGGAGCAGAAGTAGACTTTGAAAGTCTATCTAAAGCAGAATTTTCAGCATCCATCTGGTTGGCCTTTGCTTGCCAATCTTTGCCAAACAGGTTTTCACCTGTACAAGAAAGGTTACCTTGTACATCCTGAACCCAGAATTCCAAATCAGAGGCTTGTAACCAAGCAACACTGCGTGCACCTATGGCAATAGCCGAGGCTCTGCTGGTGCCTTCAAAAGAGTCAAAGGCTGCACGGTTGGAAAGCTTGGAAATATCCTGGGCATGTTTAAGCCAGGTGAGAAACTCTTCCCTTTTATTTTCTGACATAAAAGGAGATAAGGTTTGCAGATGATCTGTAACTTCCTTTAGAAACATCCCCATATAGAGACTATAGGAGTTGATTCTGGCTACAAGCATACTGGCCTGGAAAATTCTCCTGCCAAAGGCATCTAAGGTTCTGCATTCTCTTCCTGGAGGAGTAGAAGAGTGCCTCTTTGTACTCTTGATCTTTTTCATAGCAGACTCCACCACAATGGAGTGGTGAGGAAGCTGAGTCTTATGAAACCCAGGACAAGGAGGAACACGATACATGGTGTCCAACCTACGAGAATGAGGGGAGGTGGTAAGAGGAGTCTCCCATATGCCCAACATGTGATCATAGAGAATCTCATGTATTGGTAAAGTGGCTGCCTCTTTGGGAGCCTTAGGATATTGTAAAATATCTAATTTTTTGGCTCTAGGCTGTGTCTCAGAGGCCACTGAGATGGAAAGGCCCCTGGCCACCTCCCTGATAAAGTCTTGAAAAGACAAGTCCTCAGGAGGAGACATTCTCCTTTTTGGAGAAGAGGGTTCCTGAGGAAGGATCCCCGATGCTTCGATAGAGGCCTATGATTCATCAGAGTCCTCAGAGGAATCGAAGTATCGCCTGTCTGGATGCTCTCGCAGAGCCCGATACGCATACCGGGGGGTATCGACATCGGGAGTACTCGGAACCGGATCGGTACCGATGGGCATCACAGGATAGTGTACCGCTGCCGTCGATGCAATCGGTACCGGCAGCGGAACTGGTATCGGGTCCGGTACCGGAATCGGTACCGACAATGGAGTTTGTTGCGGTACCGAAGGCGTCGCATCTTGTATGAATGCCGTGATGGCACGCTGCATGGTCAGAATATTCTGATCCATCGACGCCACCAATGTCTGGATGTCGGTACCGGTGTGGACCGCCGGTACCCCAGAACATTGTAACAGGTGATCGGTCGAGGCCGAGCCATCGATGTCAACCTGTGACCCCATGGATAAAGCTCTGGAAGCCGGAGCCTCCCGCCGGGGTAATTTTGCCGGTGTGGATTCCTCGAGAGCAAGCCCGGGGGCATCTCGATACTTAGAGGGAGATGTACTCTTTGAGGACCGGCCAGATTTAAGTTTGGTTACCTGAGATCCATGGGAGGAAGAAGCAGCCCTGGAAGACGTCGATGCCACAGAAGCTGCATCAGAGGGAAACAGGGTACTGAGCTTGGCTGCTCAATTCTGTAAACCTCTTTTAGACATCATGGAACAGGACTCACAGTCCGTGATGGAATGGTCAGGACCTAAACATTTAAGACACCAGTCGTGGGTGTCGGTGACAGAAATAGTGCTACTGCACTTCGTGCACTTTTTGAACCCGGAGGCGGGCTTTTCCATAAGGAAAAATTTTCTGTAGGCCTAAGGCCACAGAAAGAAAAAATGCACTGAAGTAGAAAAAAGTAGTTTTATTTATTTATTTTTTTAAAAGAAAGAAAAAACCGGCGGTACCGGTCCGGAGTCGAGAAGGCAGACACTCGACTAAAGAACTAAAAGAAAAAATAAGAAATTCTTCAGCGGTGACAGGAAACATGACCTGCTGGCTCTGTGGAAAAGGAAGAACTGGAGAGAGGTAGTTAGGAAAGGCGGGAAGGCAGCGCGCAGGCGCTGTGGGATGCTCCCAAAAGATTTCCTTTTGGACGCTGGGGAGTGTTCCCGCACAGGCTCCGTCGGTACCGACGATACCCATATGTGAAGACTCATTCCTGCTTGTTCCTGGAGATAGCCCGATATGCGTACCGAGTGGGATCGACATCGGGAGTAAGCGGTACCGGTTCGGTACCGATGGGCATCATAGGACAGGGTACCGTTGCAGTCAACACCGAAGCCGATGTCGATGCAATCGGTACCGGCACCGGGAACGGTGCCGATGCCGGAGTCGGCAACGGGGATTGTTGCGGTACCGAAGGCGTCGAAGCCTGCATGAACACCGTAAGGGTGCACTGCATGGATAGAATTTTCTGATCCATCGACGCCAGCAAAGTCTGGATATCAGTACCAGTGGAGGCCACCGGTACCCCAGAACACGGCAACAGGTGATCGGTCGAGGCCAAGCCATCAATGTCAACCTGTGACTCCATAGATAATGCTTTGGAAGCCAGAACTTCCCGCCGGGGTAATTTTGCCAGAGCGGAATCCTCGAGGACAAGCCCGGAGGCATCTCGATGCTTAGAGGGAGATTTGACCTTCGAGGACCGGCTAGATTTATGTTTGGTTACCTGAGATCCATGGGAGGAAGAAAAAGCCCTGGAAGACATCGATGCCACCGAGGCTGCATCAGAGGGAAACAGGGTACTGAGCTTGGCTACTCGGTTCTGCCGACCTCTTTTAGACATCATGGTGCAGGACACACAATCCGTGATGGAATGGTCAGGACCCAAACATTTTAGACACCAATCATGGGTGTCGGTGACAGAAATAGTACTGCCACATTTTGTGCACTTTTTAAACCCGGAAGCGGGCTTCTCCATGAGGAGAAAAAATTTAGGCCTAAGGCCCAAACTGAAAATGCACAGTTGAAGAAATAAAAGTTTGTTTGGTTTTTTTTGAAGGAAGAAAGAAAAGAAAAGACCGGCGGTACCGGTCTGACATCGAAGGCAGACGCGCACACAGAAAAATAAAGAAAAAAATAAAGAACTTCTTCTGCGGTGACAGGAACACGACCTGCTGGCTCCGCGGAAAAGAAGAACTGGAGAGAGGCGGTTGGGAAAGGCGGGAAGGCAGCACGCAGGCGCTGTGGGATGCTCCCAAAAGCTTTCTTACTGGACGCTGGGGAGCGTTCCCGCGCAGGCTCCGTCGGTACCGACGATACCCATATCTGAAGACTCATTCCTACTTGTTCCTGGAGATTTACTTCCACATGCTAGACAGTGGGAGGTCAGACAGCAAGTTCAGCCGTCCTGTACGGTCTAAGCTAAACACTGAGTGAGATAAAAGGTGTGGTATCGGTGGTTGGAGGCCCTCTCTCCTTCTCCCTGATGTGTCCAGAAGTTTTAACACTTAAATCCATCTCGATGGCGATTATGCAACTGGGGGAGGTTCTTGTGTCTCAACTTTTCAGCTTTTCGCTTCAGATTCAAGGTAACCGTTCCTCTATCCTGGAGAAAGTCACAAAATGTTTTGGCAGTTCAGAAATCACTATCTGAGGTTCAATCTAAGGTTGTTTCATTAGAAGGTCATTCAGATTCCTTTATAAAGGACTTTATAGTTGTGAAAGCAAAATTGGAACAGTTGGACAAAGCAACCAAAGCTGCCAATTTAAGACTGGTTAATTTTCCCAGGGTATCTACTATCTCACCTAGGGATATGTTTTGCTCATATTTGACTGATACTTTAGGTATACCCCCGGGTCACAACCTCCGATGGTTAAGGTGTAATACCTTCTCACTGCCAAAAAAGCTATTGGTGCAGGGATGGTTGGTGGGTTGCAACAAGTTGATGTACTTGATGTTTTTGCTCTGCTTGAAAATTCTCAGGAGGTACCTGTTGTTCCTTCTACATTGCTAGTTTCTTTTGCCTTGCTCACCGATAGAGAATGGTTAAGGAAATTGTTTTTCAGGAAAAGAAACTTGGTTCGTATGTTCCCAGACTTATCTAGAAATATACAGTGGAGGCGACGAGAGTTCCTTCTTCTTTGCCCTGGAGTCCAACAGCTGGGAGCACTCTTTTTTCATAAGTATTCATGCAAACGCCTGGTAAAGCACAGTTACTTACCTGTAACAGGTGATCTCCGGAACAGCAGGAATTAGTCTTCACATATGGGTATGTCGGCGCCGACGGAGCCCGCATGGAAATGCTCCCCAGCATCCAATCAGAAGCCTTTGGGAGCATCCCTCACGCCTGCGCGGTGACTTCCCGCCTTTCCCACTGCCTCTCCTCAGTTGAGTTTCATAGCTGAGACAGAAGGAGAGCAAGAGGAAAGGAATAGATAGATACAACTCCTAGGGGAGGTGGGTGGGTTGTGAAGACTAATTCCTGCTGTTCCGGAGATCACCTGTTACTGGTAAGTAAAGCACAGTTACTTACCTGTAACAGGTGATCTCTGGGAACAGCAGGAAGTAGTCCTCACATATGGGTACGTCGGTACCGACGGAGCCCGTGCGGGAAAGCTCCCCAGCTTCTTAGAATAGAAGCATTTGGGACCTACCACTGCACAAGCGCACTGCCAACACGCCTACCTGAACAGCTCTCCTCAGTATCGAGATTATATCTGAGACAACAGAGAGAGGAAAGGACTAAAGAAAGATAAAAGATACAACTCCTAGGGGAAGGGTGGGTGGTTTGTGAGGACTAATTCCTGCTG
The DNA here is from genome assembly GCA_033557465.1 of Ichthyophis bannanicus. Classification (NCBI taxonomy): domain Eukaryota; kingdom Metazoa; phylum Chordata; class Amphibia; order Gymnophiona; family Ichthyophiidae; genus Ichthyophis; species Ichthyophis bannanicus. Next base: position 191,054,642 of record CM066035.1, on the reverse strand, counting down.
TTCCCAGAGATCACCTGTTACAGGTAAGTAACTGTGCTATCTCCAGGAACAAGCAGGAATAAGTCTCCTCACATATGGGACTCCCTAGCTTAGATGCATGGGATCCCCTGTAAAGGTTCGCCATCTTCGTATGGATCTCAGGCATCCATTCTGGGAAGGTGGGCAGGAGTTGTTTAGGAATGGAACAGGTGCTTGATGACAGCCTGGCCAAACAAGGCATCCCGGCGGGAGTCCTTGTCCAAACAGTAATGGGCTGTGAAGGTATGAACCGAGGCCCAGGTAGCGGCTCGACAGATCTGAACTATGGAAACAGAGTGCAGATGAGCCATAGAAGTTGCCAAGGCCCTCACATTGTGAGCAGTGACATGGCCTTCCAGAGAAAAGTTTTTGCTCTGGTAAGCAAAAGAAATACACTGAGCAATCCAATTGGAAAGTGTACGCTTGGAGACTGGAAGTCCCAAATGGGAAGGATCAAAGGCCACAAAAAGTTGAGAAGACTTTCGATGTGGCTGAGTCCTATTAAGGTAAAAAGCGAGAGCTCTTTTACAATCCAGAGTATGAAGGTTCCTCTCTGCATTGGATGCATGAGGAGCTGGAAAAAAGACAGGTAGATATACCTCTTGATTAAGATGAAAAGGCGAGACCACTTTAGGCATAAAGTGGGGATTCGTCCTAAGGACCACCTTATCATGATGAAATCTTGTGTAAGGTGGATTAGCCACGAAAGCCTGCAGCTCACTGATGCGGCGAGCCGAAGTGACTGCAATGAGGAAGAGACTTTCCAGGAAAGAAATTTCAAGGAGGTGGAAAACATTGGCTCAAAAGGTGGCTTCATAAGTTGACCGAGGCACTAGATTCAAATCCCATGCGACCGGGGGTGGTCTGATGGGGGTTTAGTGAGAGTCAGGCCTCTCATGAATCTTGCAACAAGAGGCCTGAGAGAGATAGGTTGTCCATTTTATATGTTTCAAGGATGCTGCAATAGCACTTTAAATGGACTCTTACCGAATCGTCTTGAGGCCTGCATTGGATAGATGCAGGAGATAATCAAGAAGAGAATTCAAAGGAAGTGCCAGAGGGTCAAGACCCTGCTGAGCACACCAAAAGGAAAAACGTTTCCATTTGAAAGCATAGGAACGCCTGGTAGAGGGTTTCCTAGAGGCAGAAAAGGATATCTTTCACTGGTTGGGAAAGATGAAAGTCTTGAAGGCTTAAGCCTTCAGTAACCAAGCACTGAGGTGAAGGGATTTGGGGTTTGGGTGCCACAAAGTCCCCTCCTCCTGAGACAGGAGGTCTGGCGCAGCTCCCAGATCCAAGTAGGATCCCTGGGAGAGCTGTAGAAGTAGAGGGAACCACACTTGGCGTGGCCAGCGTGGAGCTATGAGGATCATAGTTCCTAGATCCCTCTGGAGTTTGAACAGAGTCTTGGGAATCAAGGATGGGTGGAAAGGCATATAGGAATGCCTGATCCAATTCAGGAGAAAGGCGTCCGTGGCCTGAGCTCCCTGACACGGAGTTCTGGAACAGAACCGGGGAAGTTTGGCATTCCACGGACTGCAAAGAGGTCTATGTCCGGGGTCCCCCATTCCTGAAAGATTCGGTTTATTTGGTCCAAATGTAGGGACCATTCGTGTGGCAGCAGAACTCGACTGAGCCTGTCTGCCCGAGAGTTTTTGAACTCCTGGGAGATACACTGCTAGCAGGTGAATCTGATGCTCTCTGGCGAAGGCCCATAGTCTTAGAGCTTCGTGCAAAGCGACAGAGAGCCCGTCCCTCCTTGTTTGTTTATGTAAAACATGGCCACCTGATTGTCCGTCTGAACTAGGACAGTCAGGTTGGCTAGGAGGAGTGGAAGACCTTGAGGGCAAGGTAAATTGCTCGCAGTTTCCAGAAGATTGATATGAAGGGTGTCTCCTGTAGAGACCAAGTGCCCTGAGTGGAGAGAGTTGCAGATGGGCTCTCCCACCCTGTTTGGGAGGCATCTGTTGTGAGGGTTGCTTGGGTAGCAATGGTTGAAATGGAGCCCCCAACAACAGATTCTTGGTGGAAAGTCCACCAGTGGAGGGACCAAAACAGACGATCGGAGGTTTGTATTTGGTCTGAGAGCGCTCCTGACGCCTGAGTCCACTGAGTGGCCAGGGTCCATTCAGCTGCTCTCATATGAAGACGAGCATAGGGCACCACATGCACTGTGGAGGCCATATGACCCAGTAGGGCGTAGCATTTCCCTGGCTGTCAAGTGAGTGCTGGACTGAGCTTGGGAGGCCAAACTCAGGAGGCGCTGGCCCTCGAACATGTGGAAGGTAGGCCCTTGCAGTGATGGTGTCCAACTGGGCCCCTATGAATTCTAGAGATTGAGTAGGGATGAGTTGGGACTTGGGAAGGTTTACTACCAGTCCCAGATACTGCAAAAGGCTCCTTGTGTGGTCCAGGGAAATCTGGGCCTGTGACTGAGTTGGAGCTCGGATGAGCCAGTCGTCCAGATATGGGAAGACAAGATTCCCATGCCTCTTAGAAATGCGGCTACGACTGCCATGCATTTTGTGAATACTCTTGGAGCAGAGGCTAGACCGAAGGGGAGTACTCTGTATTGGAAATGTTTTCCCTGAAACAGAAAGCGAAGATACTTTCTGTGGGATGGATGGATGAGTATATGTGTATACTCATCCTGTAGGTCTAGAGAACAAAGCCAGTCCTGACCCTGGAGGTAAGGAAGGAGAATGCCGAGAGACAGCATTTTGAATTTCTCCTTGAAGAGAAATTTGTTCAATTCTCTCAGATCTAGGATTGGTCTGAATCCCCCTGTCTTCTTGGAATGAGAAAATAAGGGGAGTAGAAACCGGACCCTTGTTGAGGAAGAGGAACCTCTTCTATGGCCCCTTGGACAAGAAGAGAGGAAACTCTTGACCCAACAGGGTTAGGAGAGATGGGGGGAGAATTGAATGGTCTCACCATATGATGGGGAGGAAGGCTGGAGAAATGAAGTTTGTAAACCCTCTCGAATGATAGAGAGGGTCCATTGTTCTGTTGTGATTTGTTTCCCATCTGGGAGCAAGTGAACCAACCTTCCGGGTATGGTGAGAGGTTCTGGTTGTGTTAGAACCAGAAGTGGCAAGTTCTCTAGGAGCAAGTCAAAACCCCTGAGGGGTGGAGCCTGCTGAGCTACAGTAGCTGCTGCAGGCTTAGCTCGTGCTTGTTTGGATTGCTGACGCTTAGCAGTATAGCGAGGTTGAGAAGACTGCTGGCCAGGATTTGAAGCAGCAACTCTGGCCTTCTTATAGTAAGGCCTTTTAAAAGACTTTTTCTTAGTAGGAATTGAAGTGGACTTTGAAAAGTCTTTCCAAGGTGGCATTTTCAGCATCCATCTTGGGTGGCTTTGATTTGCCACTCTTCCCCAAATAAGTTCTCACCTGTACAGGGCAGATTCCGTCAAGCCATCTAGAACCCAAGGTTCCAGATCAGAGGCCTGGAGCCAAGCAAGACGTCGGGCTGCAATAGCAATGCCCGAAGCCCTACTGGCTCCCTCAAAGGAATCATGTGCTGCCCTATTAGAGAACTTAGAAACCTCTAAGAGTTGTTTCACTAGGGAAAGGAATCCCTGCTTTTAATCCTCAGGGATAAAGGGGGCAAAATGGCCGCACCTTTTTGGCAAGTTCCTCCAGGAACATGCCCATATAGAGCTGTAGGAATTAATCCTGGCTATAAGCATACTAGCCTGGAAAATTTTCCTACCAAAAGAGTCCAAAGTCTTACATTCCAACTCCTGGAGGGGTTGGAAGAGTGCCTTTTGGTACTCCTAATCTTCTTCATTGCAGACTTCACCACAATAGAGTGGTGAGGCAATTGAGTCTTTTGGAAACCAGGAGAAGGAGGGACCCTATACATGGTGTCCAACCTACGGGAATAAGGAGACAAAGTCAAAGGATTCTCCCCAGAAATCCATCAGTGTGTTCTTGAAGGATTTCATGGATAGGCAGGGTAACTGCCTCCTTAGGGGCTTGGATTATCCCAAAATATCCAGTTTTTTTTGGATCTGGGTTCCTTTCAGAGGATGTGGTAATAGAAAGGGCTGTAGCCATATCTAAAACAAAGTCCTGGAAGGACAATCCTCTGGAGGGGACATTCTCCTTTTAGGAGAAGAGGGCTCCTCAGGTAAGTTGAGTGAAAACTCAGCAGAATCATCAGAGGAGTGAAATCCTCAGAGGAATCGGTGCTTTCCTCTAACGCACGATACGCGTACCGATCGGTATCGATATCGGGCGTATCGGGTATGGAACCGGTATGGAGCGAAAGCCCATACGGTACCGACTTGCGTTTAGAGGTGGACGGCCTCGATACCGGCATGGCGGACGATACCGGTATCGGGCCCGGAACCGCTGAAAGCGGAACCCGATGGCGTTGCAGCTTTAATGAAAGCCATGACGGCCTGCTGCATGGACTGTACAGTATCGCCCAGGGACGCCATAGCTGCCTGGATGTCCGGTACCGGAGTGACCCGGTACCCCAGAGCAGGCTAACAGGTGATCTGTCGAGGCCGTAGCATCGATATCAACCTGAGACCCCTGAATTGGCTTTTTTGGAAGTTGGACTTCCCGCGGGTTGTTTGGCTGGGGCAGGGTCCTCAAGTTCTAAGCTAAGAGCCTCTCGATGCTTTTGAAGGAGATTTGCTCTTTGAGGACTTTGCCCAACAGAAGGTTTGGTTACCTGAGATCCATCCGGAGCAGAAGACCTGGATGACTGTGATGCTGTATTCTCTGAAGCAACAGCACATGGAATTTGTTGGCCCGGTTCTGCAGCCCACGTTTAGACATGTGGGAGCAAGATGGGCAGTCCGGTATGGGAATGGTCAGGCCCCAAACATTTCAGACACCAGTCATGGGTGTCTGTGACTGAAATACAGCATTACATTTGGTACACTTCTTAAATCCAGGGGCTGGCTTCTACATGAGGAGTAATTGAGTCGGCCGAGAGGCCTCTCTGAAGTGAAAAAAAAGATAAAAAATAAGAACATAGAATTATTTTTTTATAAAGAACGAAAGCAAAGACCGGCGATAGGGGTATCGGTATGGGGAAGGCTGGTAAGCTGTCTAAAGAAACAAATAAAATAACAATTTCTTCAGCGGTGACAGGAACACGACCTGCTGGCTCCGCGGAAAAAGAGAAACTGAGGAGAGCTGTTCAGGAAGGCGGGAAGGCAGTGCGCATGTGCAGTGGGAGGCCCCAAAAGCTTCTATTCTAAGAAGCTGGGTAGCTTTCCCGCACGGGCTCCGTCGGTACCGACGTACCCATATGTGAGGACTTATTCCTGCTTGTTCCTGGAGATCTGTGCTATCTCCAGGAACAAGCAGGAATGAGTCTTCACATATGGGGACTCCCTAGCTGTGGGTGCCAGGGGAGATCCCATAAAATGCGTGTCCCTGGGATAGGACGGCATTTCCCAAACCTGGATCTCCGGCATCCCCTGGGGGATGGAGGGTAGGAGTTGAATAGAGCAGAGCTGTAGAGGAACAGCGAATCTAAAGACTACAGGGAAAGAGAGTCTTTAGAATGTATGTCCAGTATCAGTAGATATTTAATGAACTAGCACAATACAGAGCTTACCTACTGGATTGTAGAAGGTAGACAGGAGATGCAGTAGCGGAATCTTCAAGGTAACTCCACTGCAGTGAGGAAGAAGTTCCAATCTGGAATGGGCAGGTGACCCAGGTGTCAACCAGGGCAGGAGGAGATCGGCAGGCCTCCAATGAAAAGTTTTATGGAAAAGCTGAGAACTCTGGTAGATACAGAGTCATAAACATTGAGGACTAACAAAAGAAAACTGACCAATCTGGAAGTAGCCCAGTCCGGAAGGGAAGAGAGGGTATGGAAAAAAGCCCCTATTCCCAAGGAGAACAGAAGTGTACGCAGGGATACTGAAAATGTACACTGTCTTTCCTAGCTGGTAGGAGATAGGAAGACATTGAAGTTTGAGACTGCATAGAAAAGAAATGTATAACAAAAATAGAAGCTGTTGACGTCACAGCAGTAATTGTTAGCATAACCAGTCCCAGTTACTGAGCCGTATTATAATAGGCAAGTTGACTGTCAGGACCCCATAAGAAAAATAAAAACTAAGCTCCGACAGTCAGGAAGATAGGTCAGGTATAGAGCGCTATGGACATCCCCCAAGATGCGCATGCCTAGATATATATATAGATAGATAAGTATATATATATAAGGAAAGACATACATATCTATACGTATGAGAAGATATATGTCTAGACAAGTGTGATACATATAAATCTACATATAGAAATGCAGATAGGTATATGTACAGATAGAGGCGGGATGGCTGATGCCCACCCAGGGTATAAACCATGTATGCACAGGAAAACAATTTTAAGAATGCATGCCCGCAACTGAGCCACAGAAACATTCACATGGGGATGTGATGGGAAAAAACCATCCCATAACAGGGGGTGAAACCCACCTGAAGAAATATAGAGGAGCTATTTCTGTAGGTCAGTGGAAGAACCAGCATGGTTGTGTGAAAACCAGGGGACAACAGCAGTCTTGTAAGAGTACCGCAGCAGTACCCTAGGACTCTGATATGTCCGAAGGACAAGAAGAACGCAGAGACGAAGATACCAAGTGACCCAGCCAAGGGGTTCAGGGATATCACGTACGGTAAAAGAGTATGCGTTGTCCAAGCGGAGTAGAAAGCACAATGCCAAGCTGGAAGGAACAGGAGTATATTCCGGTCAGATTGGAAATTCCGTGGACACACACGTAGAAAAAAACTTGTCCGCTGGATATGAAAGACCCTCAGAGACAGAGTTCAATGCTCTGTAGCAAGGGCCCATAGCAGAAAGCTGCTCTGAGGATTGCAGAGAGCATTGTGCAGGAGAATTATAGATAAAACTGACAAAGGTCAGGTGTGCTGCCATAACCTAGGAAAGGTTATGGCTAGAAGAAGATAAGCTGCAGCGAAGAGTATTAAGCAAGCTAGTTTCAAGTAGCTTGCAATGAGCACTAAGGTAAACCCTGGAACTCCTGCACATACAGCAACTGAACCAAACCACAGAGGGGATTCTCCTGTATGAAAACAGAGAGAAAACAGACAAAGGCAGCGGAGAAGATTTCCGTTCCTGTCTGATGAGATGTTCAGAGCACGAATTGAAGGAAAAACAACAGTTTACACTGTGTTCCAGTATGGCACCAACTCAAGCAGGGGAGACCCTGGAAGAGAGGGGGTCGGAAAGTGGCTTACCCAATGGAAGATCAGCTGAGGGAAAAAATGTCCATACGGGGCAGAACTATCATGGGATAGTTGTAACCTCCCTTCGTTGTAGTAGAATGGGAGAATTCAGTAACCCATGGACAAAAATACCCCAAGAGCACAGCATACTGGAAAAGAAAAACCAGTGTAGAATTTGAAGAATAAACTTCCGCTGAGGAGAAGTTAACTGCAGAGTGCAATACACAAAAACCTATGGGTGCTGGTTACTGGGTAGAGTCTGGAGACTGCAGACTAGGATGAGATGTCCCTTGCTTGGGTACACCGGGAGGATGGGTAGAAGAAGGATGAAACGTTCTCTTCTTCGGGATAGACGGTTTGGTAGGACATTGCCTACGTCCTGGGGAAAAAGAAGGCTTAGGATGGTTTCCAGAACCAGGTTAGTCAGTGGAGCAATGAGCAACCTGACGTAGAGCCTCTTTATTGAAGAGATTCTCTCCAGTACAAGGAGAATTACCCAGTGTGTGTTGTGCCCATCTGCTCAAGTCTGAAGCCTGCAGCCACGCTGTACGGCGCGCTCCAATGGCAATAGCAGAGGATCTGCTAACAGACTCAAAAGAGTCTAGAGAAGCCCGGGAAAGAAACCAAGAGATATTCCTGCTATGATTAATAAGCAAGGAATAGTCAGAGGCCTTAGGTTCCGACAAAAATGGAGACAAAAGAGATAACCTCTCTGTGAACTCCTGAAGCGTGAGACTCATATAAAAAATATATGAAATAATTCTTGAAGCCAACATAGAAGTTTGGAAGGTCTGATGTCCAAAGGCATCAAGTGCTTTAGATGCACGACCTGGAGGGACAGAAGAATGCTTCTTCTTACTTCTGACCTTCCTCATTGCTGATTCCACTACAATGGAATGATGCGGAAGTTGGTTTTTCTGAAACCCCGGAGAGGGAGGTACCTGATACAGAACATTCATGGCCGTAGAAGGCGCAGGAACCTTTAAAGGTGATTCCCAAATCCTCAGAAGGTGGTCCTGCAAAGACTGATGCAAAGGAAGCATTATGGTTTCCTTTTCTGCAGGATCTTGGCCAAGAGTAGGACCAGGAATAGGGATGGCAAGAAAGGTTGCCATGTCAAGGAGAAATTCCTGAAAAGAAGGATCTCCCAGAGGAACTATTCCTGGGTAGGTTGAGGTTGAATGAGCAGAAGACCTACTGGGCTGGTGCATGAAAGGAATCCTGCTAGATGGAGAACGATACTGACAGTTCTGATTCGAGGCAGTTAGTACTGCATCGTCGGTTCCCGGTATCGATTCCAAGCTAGGCATGGAAAAGATCGATGGCACCGATGGAACTGCAGGAAACGACATTGATACCGGTACCGGCATCGGGGACGGTAAGGCCCTCGTAGCAGGCATCGGAGGTTGCCGGAGCGGCACCGAGGTAACCCGAGAGCTTCGGTGATTATCCCCGATACTGCGTAGTCGGAGGCGACAAGGATCGGCTCCGAAACGCATCGGAACCAAGTCATCTAGACTGGATATGGATTCCAGACTGGGCATCGAGACGAGCGTCGATGGTGGAATCGGCGAAGCCACCTCATGAAGGTCAATCGGAACCGTATCTATCGGCACCGAAGACGTCCGAGGACGACGCCCGGTGAAAAGAGAAACACCCGACACCGGCGCCGATGTCGGGGTATCGGCACCGCACGAAGCCGGTACCCCCCTTAAGCATGGCGCCCAGGACACCCGATGACGATCCCCGGTGAAGAGTGGGACACTCGACACTGATGCCGGGGCATTGTTACCGCTCGACGCCGGTATCGACCCCGCGGTTGGCTGGGATACAGGAAAACCAGACCGGGTCGTATCGCGCGGCCCCGAAGGCACCAAGGACTCCAGACGACGATCCCTGGTGAGGAGCGGAGCACTCGACACCGGTGCCGATGCTGGGGGATCGGCACCGCTCGAAGCCGGTACCAACCCTGCGCAAGGCTGGGAAGCAGGAAAACCAGTCTTGGTCAGGTCGATCGGTCCCGAAGGTACCGAGGATACCAGACGACGAGCCCTGGAGAAGAGTGGAGCACTCGACACCGGTGCCGATGCCGGGGAAGCGGTACTGCTTGAAGCCAGATCGCAATCCCTGGTGGCGAGTGGAGCACTCGACATCGGAGCCGATGCCGGGGGAGCGGTGCCGCTCGAAGCCGGTACCAACCCCGCGCATGGCTGGTATGCAGGAAAGACAGTATGGGTCAAATCGATCGGCCCCGAAGGCACCAAGGACACCAGCTGACGATCCTTGGTGAGGAGTGGAGCACTCGACACCGGTGCCGATGCCGGGGAATCGGTACCGCCCGAAGCGGATACCACCCCCGAGCATGGCTCAGGTATGTTCTGTGAGGAGTGAACCCCAGGAACAACCTGAAACCCCGTAAATGCTTTGGAGCCCGAAGACTCCCGCCGGGGTCTTATTGCCAATGGGGTCTTGAGGGCAAGGCCGGAGCCGTCATCATGCTGGGCATGAGACTTGCCCTTCAAGAATTGGCTAGTCTTAACAGACTGTTTGTGGGTTACCTGATCCTGGAGAGAAGAGTAAACCGAGGACCTCACCCGAGGAGGAAAAACGGCATCGAGGGATACCCGAAAAAGAGAAGGTCTTCTCCCAATGCTAAAGCCCCATGGACCCGGGGAAAAAGGGTCAGGGCCCAAACAGGTTAGACACCAGGCATTGGAGTCTAAAAAGAAAACCAAGTCTCCACAGTGAGGGCACTTCTTAGGGGAAGAAGGCTCCATGTTGGAAAAGGCCTAGTAGGCCTCAAAAGAAAAAACTGACGAGGAAATTATTTCTCTAAGGAAAAGAGAAGAATAAAGCACCGGCGGTACCGGTATCGGCGGGGAAGACAGCCGCGACCACACAAAACAAGAAAATAAGGATTATAAAGAAAAAAGTTTCTGCGGTGACAGGAGGTACGTCCTGTTGGCTCTGCGGAAAAACGAAAAACTGAGGAGAGGCAGTGGGAAAGGCGGGAAGTCACCGCGCAGGCGCAAGGGATGCTCCCAAAGGCTTCTGATTGGATGCTGGGGAGCATTTCCGTGCGGGCTCCGTCGGCGCCGACGTACCTATATGTGAAGACTCATTCCTGCTTGTTCATGGAGATAATATCAATCTATTTTGTATATTATGAACCTTCCCCGCTGCTAGCCTTCCTCAATGCTAGTCACTTTGTGGCTTTGGACGCACCTCCTGCTGTTTCCTTGTGATGTTAATGGGGCTGCTTTTAGTGTCTGCCTTGGTTACCTTCACTTTTCTATTATTTCTTTTTCCTTTCTTGGATACCTCTTGTTTTGTGGGCTGGGTTAGATTACTGATTTCTTTTGTATGGTTTTATATCTTTTTCTCTTGTACTTCGTTACATGATCCTTTCCCAATTACTGTACAAGATGTTATTCTTAGATTTATTATAAAATGCATAAATATAAAATAAAAAAAAAACATCTGTAGCACCTGAAGATTGGTGAGTAGCTAACATAACACCAGTTTTTAAAAAGGGTTCCAGGGGCAATTAAGGAAACTATAGACCAGTGAGCCCGACGTCAGTAATGAACAAAATGGTAGAAATTATTATAAAGAATAAAATTACTGAACATATAGTCAGTCATGATTTAATGGAGCAAAGTCAACATGGATTTAGCCAAAGAAAGTCTTGCTTACTAATCTGCACTTCGGAAAGAACAACCCAAACTACGGTTACATGATGCGAGGTTCCACATTAGGTATTCATCACCCATAAAAAATATCTGGGCATCATCATGAAATTTTTTTTTAAACTGCCTCTAATGTTTCGATTGATTTTTACGTTTTTTGGTGCGCTGAATCCAAATCTGGTAACCAATTTGCTCCATCACGTACAGATTTTTTGCTACATTGGGTTAGCAGTTTGAGGTGAACGTTTCAGATTGAGTGCGATCGAGATAAAAGTTTCTTGGATGAATTCTTTATACTAATTGTTTAGTAGTTATTCAAATAAGAATAAAGAAAATTGTAACAAGGCAGCACATAAGAATAGAGTAATGTCAACAAAACACACTGTGATGGTAGCAAAATTGTCTGCACTTAAAACAGCCACATACATGTGCACAAACATTGAGCATATAAGAGCGAGGTTAGACACAAAGCAAAGCAAAGAAATGTGCAAAAAATGTTGTACAGGTATGTATGTAAGAATAGAAAACGCAAACCGCACCATTGCAATACATGAAGACAAACACCCGATGGTGTGAAAATAAAATTCTAATAAATGAGATCCGACACTGTGGTAATAACTAGCAAATTTTTATTTCAAAGTTTAGTAAAAATACGATATTTGTCAACACAGTTTAGATTTTAAAGTCATTCTTGGGTCAATCAATCTCCTGGTGGGCCCATTTCTTCTTCCCCCGAATGCTTCTCTTGGTGCGCTGCTTGGCGTATTTTTCATCTGGGGTTTCCCGCAGCAGCAACCAGCAGAAATCAGCCATCATAGTGGTGTTCCATCTTCCTTGGTACCTTCTCTCTGCGTCCTTGATGTCCTGGTGAAACCTTTCACCTTGTTCTTCACTGTACGCCCCCAAGTTTTCGGGAAAGTAGTTCACATGGGAGTGCAAGAAATGGACTTTCAGGCTCATGTTACAGCCTTGTTCTTTGAAAGCATTGAGCATCCTGGCAACAATATCCTTATAGTTCTCATCCCGCCTGTTCCCCAAGAATTTGAGAACAACATCCTTGAAGGAATCCCAGGCTTCTTTTTCCTTCTCAGATATCGTTTCAGCGAATGCTCCATCTGAAATGAGTTTCCTTATATCAGGGCCAACAAACACTCCTTCCTTTAGCTTTGCTTCAGAAAGTCAGGGGAACTTTGAGCAAAGGTACCGAAAGCACTCACCATCTTTTGGAAGGGACTTGATGAATTGCTTAATGAGACCCAACTTAATGTGGAGAGGTGGTAATAGAATTTTATCACGAGGTACCAAGCTCTCATGAAGAACATTTTTCTCACCGGGTCTCAAATACTCACGAATTGGCCAGTCTTTTTTCCCCCAGTGTAGGTCGCGGGCCCGGCTATCCCACAAGCAAAGGAAGCAGGGATATTTGGTGAAACCGGATTGCTGCCCTAATAGCATGGATAGAATTTTAAAGTCTCCACAAATCATCCACTTATGCTCATCATAACGAATCTTCTGAAGAATCAGGGCCAAATTCTCGTATTTTTCTTGGAGAATAACAGAGCGAACAATAGGAACTGAAGCAAATGTGTTGCCATTATGAAGAAGAACACCTTTTATGCTGTCTTTTGACGAATCAATGAACAGCCGCCATTCAGCAGGATCATACTTGAGTTTAAACTTTTCCATCACTCCGTATATATCGTTGCAAAATACCAAATCTTCCTCTTTGCTGAAATACTTCAAAAATTGTGTCTCGCGGTTGCGGTACCAATAAAAAGTTGTTCCTGGTGACAATAGATTTTTCTGTTTAAGCCGAGAACCTAGCAGTTGGGCAGCATCTTTTGGGAGTCCTAAATCCCGGACTAAATCATTCAATTCAGCTTGAGAGAAAAGTTCAGGTTTCGGATCTGGTTCAGTTTCAAACTCGGAAGTACTGGACTCATCGGGAAAAGTCATCTGATGAGTCTCATCATGATCAGAACCGTCCACACAAATATGATCCAAAGATTTTGGTGGTTCAGGCACAGGTACTTCGTTGCTATGAGGCATAGGCCTAATTGCTGAGGGAAGGTTGGGGTAACTTATTACGTTCTTATTTTTTAAGTTGTATCCCTTCACAATGCAAGAGCAAAAATAGCAGTCACTGCTGTGGTCTCTTTGTTCACGCCACATCATAGGTATTCCGAAACGAAATGCTTGTTTTTTACCTTTCATCCATAAGCGTAGATCTTCCTCACATGTCTTGCACACTTTGTGAGGAGCCCACGGTTTGTCTTGATCGCCTAACTTCAAACCGAAATAGGCGAAATATACTTTTTTAATAAATGCAGAAATGTTCCTCTGCCGCTTTTTCACGATATATTCCCCACAAATAAAACAAAAACTGTCCGGAGAGTTGACGCAACCTCTGGCTCTGTGAGCCATCACAAATACACAGCACTGCAAACTACAACTGTAGTGAACCACTTCGGAATAAAGCTGGATTACGACTGAGCAAACAAAAGGTAATAATGAACTTGCAAGAAACTGAAATTTGACAGGAACGTTCATGTCGCAGCCACCGTGTTTGAGCGAGCGAACGAGGCGAGGCGAACAGGAAAGAACATGCGCCAGCGCGAGTACTGGATTTAGCCCCCCGCCTCCCAATTGTCCTGTTAATGTATAAAATGAATACAAAACACTCTAAAATATCATGAGGGAGTGTTTCTAGTTAGTTAACCATTACAACCTCTATTTTGGGCCAAGAAAATAAACTGCAGTCGGCTAAAAAGAAATTATGTGAACATTCCTTATATGGGTAAGAAATCTAATTTTGCAAGAAAACGCGACGTGATGGAACATTTTGGCTATTTTTCCTGGATTCAGCACCCCAAAATCTATAGGAATCAGTTGCAAAACTGGAGGCAGTTTTTTGGTAGTGTACCTGTGTAATATATTGAAACCCTCTACCAGGTATGCAATGGTGGCCAAGAAAGCAAATAGAATTTTAGGAATCATAAAGAAAGGAATGGAGAATAAAACCAAGGATATCTATATCGTTCCATGGTGCAACTGCACCTTGAATAGTATGTGCAGTTCTGGATGCCATATCTTAAAAAGGATAGGGAAAGTTACCTTCCATCTGGTTGTGCTAAGAGGGGCCAGGAGTGAGCAAGGCAGCTGCGAAGAGGCTCCCAGTGCCTGGAGGAAAGTGTTTGCGGTGCATTAGCCACCTATTGACGTCACTACCAGCGCCTCCTGGCCCTTTAAAAAGCAGCAGTGTGGCATGTGGCTGCAGGCATGTGGCCGAAGGGGCACATGATCAAAAGGGTGTACCCCTTTGCTGCCACCTTACTCTATCTATGGTGGTTTGACTTTGCTTGGATTGTACTATGTCCAAGAGTGGTGTTAAGAGGAAGAGCAAAGGGAGGACCTCAGCATCGACTTAAGCGGAGGGAGGTTAGAAACTGGGCGTGAGCTCCTCTGTCTGAGGCGACAGCCATAGACTTTTCATATGCATCAGGGGTTTCTTTAAGCCCCATTCTCAGGACCACTTCCTATTCCAGGAGTGAGCCAGACTCAGGCTAGGGTTGTGGGTCCCTTATCCCCTGAGATGGGTGATGGGGGAGCCCTACCCTTAATGTTGCACCAGAAACAGAAGTTACTATGCCGAAGATTATTTCTTTACCAGCCTTGGAAGCCATACAGGAGTTGCTTTTGTCATCATCAAATATTACTTTGTCTGATGTATGGAACATGGTTTCACAGAATAAATTGTTTTTACAAGATTCTTTAGAACAAATTGCTATATTTTCTCGTGATACTGTTAAGGTTCTGACTTCTCATGATGTGCAGTTGCATGAGAGTAAGTCTAAAATTCATAAATTATCTTCTTAGATTATTATTTTTCTGTCAATTGGGACTTCTAGTTTAAAAGAAGTATTCTTTTGGATAAGCAGTTGAAGTCTATAAAAAACATTATGCGATCTAGGAATCTGAGATTTCTTAATTTCCCCAGAACTCACTAACTGGCTCCATTAATTTTACTGAAGAGGTATTTCAAGGAACATTAAATATGGCCAATCCTGATCAAATAATAGTCTCTAACTTCTTCTATTTTTCAGGGAAGCAGTTACTGGAAACCTCGGATACAATACATTAGATATTTCTAATTTTCTTGAAATGTCTTCGGAAGAAATTGTAAAATCGTGCTACTCTGATTGTAACATTTGTTATAGAAATTGACAAAGTCTCTGTGTTGAAACTTTACTTTGAGGAAAAACATGCTTTATTTTGTGGTGCTAAATTAATGGTATTTCCTGATGTGGCTAGGGCAATTCATTTGTGTAGGAAATCTGTTGAAGTCTAGAGTGTTGGCTATTGGTGCTACCTTTTTTTTTTTTACATTAATCCTGTAAGTGTCTAGTTTCTTTTCAGGGTAAACAATATATTATTTGATTCATTACAGCTGGAAGATTTTCTTAAAGACAAAGAATCTACTGGTCAAGTGCAACGTTACGGACTGCCTGGCTACTCCCCTCTTTATTTGCTGCACTTCTTTTAGTGTTTTCCGTTTTTTAATCTATTTCTTTGGAGATGTAGTCTGATTTGTTTTTTGTAATCTCAGCATAGCAACTCTCTATTAATGTGGGCAAAAACTGAATTATCGCTTTTGATGTTATTGCTAATATTATTGCCCTCGTTAACGTCCTCTGGGGCATCTATGTCTGAAAGGGAAAACCCTGAAGCAGGTTCTGCAGCTCCAGCTACCAGTGCAGGGATAGTACTAGGGGTACGGTGACTGCCACCCGGTCCCTGAGGTGTCTAGTGGCCTGTTTCCACTGAATGCTCAGAGTCCACTGAGTCTGCCTCATACAGAGATGAGCTAGCAGAGTGATGCATACTGTCGAAGCCATGTGGCCAAGCATCTTTAGCATCCCTTGGGCTGTTGTGTGGCACTTCCTCTGGATATTGCTTGCTACTCCCATTAGCTGCTACATGCAGTCCACAAGGAGAAAAGCCAGAGCTCGAGAGTTATCGAGGAGGGCCTCAATGAACTCCAGCTGCTGAAAGGGCTGGAAGTGAGACTTGAGGTAGTTGACCATGAACCCCAGTCGCTCGAGTACCTGAATGATGAGATAAGCAAACTACTGGACACCACCCAGGGTAGAACGCTTTATGAGCCAGTTGTCTAGGTAGGGGAAGATGAAAACCCCCAGGATTCAGAGATAAGCGGCCACTACTGCAAGGCATTTTGTGAAGATCTTGGGAGCCAATGCAAGTTCAAATGGAAGCAAGTAGTGCTGACCACCCAGAACAAACTGGAGGTATTTCCTGTGAACAGGGTGGTTTGGGATATGCGTATACGCATCCTTGAGATCCAAGGAACATAGCTAAATCATCCTTGGGGAAAAAAAGGGAGCAGCATCCCCAGCGAGATCATCTTGAAGTTTTCCTGCATTAAGAAGAGGTTGAGGTTTCGAAGGTCTAGGATAGGCTGGAAACCCCACCCCCTTCGTCTTTTTGGGACCAGGAAATACCTGGAATAACTGGAGGCATCGACTCCATGGCGAGCTCGGTCAGAAGGGCAGAGACATACTACTGTAGCAAGCTGCGATGTAGTGGGTCCAGGGGGTACTCCCCAGGGGAGAAGAGAGGCAGCAACTGGGAAGCAGGTAGCTGCTTTGAACGATCTACAGATGAGAGGGGCCACCTGTGGGCAAAATGGACAAGCCGCCCCCCCCCCACCCCCAGCTGAGGGGGTACCCCTTCGAGCTCTGGCTGATTGGTTACACTTCTGAGGAACCAGTCAAAAGCCCACTCCTAGCTTTGGCTGAGGGGCAGGGGAGCTTTCTGAGGCTTCCATTGCTGATGGTGAGGGGGCTTGTGCCTTCAACTGAGCACTCTGGCTTTGGTATTCCGGTGCCTGCACTGGTAGAAGATCTTCTTGCCCTGGTATTTCTCGTGTGAGGGGTCAGTGGTCTTTCTCGAGAGCCTGGAGAGGGTCAAGTGCTCCTTCTCAATCTCACCCACTCTTTCCTCCACCAGTTTCCTGAAGAGGTTCTCTCCCTGACAAGATATATCCATCAGCTTGTGCTGGGGACCCACTGTTCCAGGTAAGAGGACTGGAGCCAAGTGAGACAGTGTGCACCGTTACCTACAGCCAAAACCCTGCTGGCTGACTCAAAGGCACTGTAGGTTGCTTGGATCATTTTATTTATTTATTTATTTTAAACCTTTTTTTTATACCGCTGTATCTACTAGTCACGGCAGTTTACAGGGAACAGATTAGAACAGAAACTTAAATGTTACAAAGAACATTTTGAAAATAAACAAGATAACTATACAAAATAAACTGCATAATACAAACTGAGGAACAGAGCTTAAATTTAAGCTCTGTTCCTTTGTAGTGTATAAGTATGACCTACATATGGCAAGGTGCAGTACATGGGTGTGCCAGTAAAGTAAAATGGGTTGGTGAAATATCCTTGGTGTGAGTAGCTAGTGAAAGGTGGTTAGGTGTCTGAGCCAAAATGCTCCAGGAAAAGGAATGCATTTAACTTGTGACTATGTATTTTGAGCAGTCCTTGCCATGGCCCACCAGGATGTGGAAGGAATCAAGGTGCTCCAAGAGAGGGAGCCGAACTCGGCTAGGTCTGTCATGATGTCCTTGAAGAACATACTCATGTATAGCTGGTAAGGGAGGATCTTGGCTACCAGCATGGAGTCCTGGAAGCATCTTCTACCAAAGGGGTCGAGGGCCCTGGCCTCCCTACCCGGGAGCACCGAGGAATGGGTCTTAGTGCTTGTAATTCGCTTCATGGCCGATTCCACCACTAAGGAATTGTGGGGGAGCTGAGGCTTCTCAAAGCCTGGGGCCTTCTGGATGGTACACGGAGTCCTGCCGCCAGCAGATGGCTAGCACTGTAAGGGGGTTGTCCCATATCCTCACAACAGCAGTCTCTGCAAGATTCGGTGCACAGGCACCGTTAACTGCCTCGTTTAGGAACAGAAAGGTACTGGAGGATCTCTAACTCTTCTGCCCTTGGCTCAACTTCGGACTCCAAGGAGAAGGATATGGGGCTTGGTCATGTCCCGGACTAAGTCCTGGAAGACCATGTCCTCCAGGGGCGACTTCTGCCACTCATACGGAGGGGAGGGGTTCGAGAGCAGGTCCGGAGACCCCTGGTTGGATACCACAGACTCTGCCCTCTGTTTCCCATACATTGGAGTCCAACTAAGAGAGGAAATCAAAGTAACACCGGACCTCCTCTTCTGTCTTTGGTTGGTTGAAGAAGATGGGCATCGGTGGGATCGATGGTACACCGAGTGGGGGCACTGGTGCACCAGAACCTGAGACACTGGAGAGGGAGATGGCCATGGGAACTGGTGTCGATTCCGACCACATGGGTCTTGAGGATGGGCTGGATGGAGTTTGGTGATGATGCTGATGGCATCGAGGGGTCAGTTTGTCACGTGGCCAGCACACCGCCATGTAAATCTGATGGCCCGAAGGACTCCCTCTGTTTCTTCTGGCCCTTTAGTCTCTTCCTCATTATCTGCAGACACAGATTGCACGAAGCAGGTTGGTGGTCAGGTCCAAGGCACTCCAGGCACCAATCATGCCTGTCTGTGACTGAAATGGTACATGCACACAGTGCACTTTTTAAAGCCGTGGCTGGCTTGGACATGTCCAGGAACACAGTTGTGGCAAGGTCAAACGGCTTGATGTCGTCAGCCACGGGAAAACACAAAGAGAGAAAAATGGAAAAAATGAAAAAACAACTGCAAAAAGGACATCGGCCCTGGAGCCAACACAACCGATGACAGGCAATGGGACAAATGAAAAAAACAAACAACCCAGAAGGGGGTCAAAAATCAAACTTTTTCAACTGATGGCAGGAACATGTCTTAGGGGCTCCGCAGAAAAAGAAGATTGGAGAGAAGATGGCGCCGCGGCAGGTGGGAAGGCAGGCATGCATGCGCAGTGGAGCCTCCCAAAAGTTTCCAATGGAAGCTGTGGAGCGTTCCCATGCGGTGCTCCGTTGGGGATCTCATCCATACATGAGGACTTACTTCCTGCTTGTCCAAGGAGAAAATACTTTTTCACTCAACGTGTGATCAAACGCTGGAATTCACGGCCAGAAAATGTAGTAAAAGCTGTTAGTTTAGTCAAGTTTAAAAGCAGTTCAGACAAGTTCCTGGAGGAAAAGTCCAGAAATCATTATTAAAGTGGACTGGGGAAATCTACTGCTTATCCTGGAGATAAACAGCATGAAATCGGTCTACCTTCTGGAAACCAGACATGAAATTTCATCTGCCCAGTCTCTTAGTCTCATAAGAATCTTCTCCAATTTCTCACAATCCTCTGTTGTTTTAGTGACTGAATAATTTTGTGTTAGGGATGTGGCTGCATTGTCTGACAGGTCCCAATGTCATTGCTTCTTTGCTTTCACTCAGTGCACTGCAATGTCATCCCCAGATGCTGATGAAGTAGAAACCTTTGCCTTCACTGGTTGGCACTTAGAGGATGCTCTGTCTCTATGGCTTCTATCGTTGCATCTAGTGCAGTTTCCAGGCCCATGGACCCAATGCCAACGGACCTAGATAGGACAAAGAGGAACCTCAGAGCTTCTCCATATGGTCTTAACAGTTATTGAGACCTCTACATGTTATCTTTTTGGCAGGTATCAGAAATGTGGTATACACACTTCATGGGTGTTGGCATCCAAAATTATGTAGCTGAATTGGACACATTTCTTGGAAGCACAGGTCTTTTTTCAGTTTCTAGGGCATCAGGCAAAAAATAGCCACAACAAAATCAAATGACTTGATGTTAAAAAAATGAAATGATGGTGCCTAATGCACGGATGCTGGTGCGGGCTGTGGTCATATAAGTTTTTTTGATAAACTTGACAAATAAAGACTAAGGGATTTTGGAAGGAAAACGGATATGAAAAGATAACCATTGGGATCTATAGAAAAACAAGATCTGAAGTGGCTCAGTGCAATAGCACAGACACATGCTCAGCTGAACTATTTGGAAAGCACTGGTAGCTTTTATGCATGATTCTAGCCCAGGCTGTGCCAGATGATACCACCTAGTTGTCCTCATAGAAGATTTTGTTCATGTATATCCTGGTAAGTTTGATAGTTAAACTGCTTTTCCAAACTTCTACATTAACAGGATAATTTTATAAACCATTTTGTTTCACACACAGAAATGAATTTTTATAGAATTGTGCAACTGCATACAGTGCAGAAAAAGTATGTACATGGAAAGAATGCACTTACTTTTTGTGATCTGCATGTAAGATACTCCCAGGGGTGGAGTGGAGGTAGGGTTGCAATGTACATGTACATTTTATAAAATACACGTGTGTATGCTTACAGAATGTGCACAAATTTACACCTTTTTTTGGATCAGTTGCAAAATTTGTGCATTAGTGTTTTTGTGTTATTGAGGCCGGATATGGGAATCTACTTTATAAATGAACACAGGCTCTAATGTTGCCCCTATAAAATAGGTGCCTTTTTGGTTCTGTCATGTAGGTATCCTATTATAAAATCAGGCCCTAAGAGGTTTCCTGTTGGATGGGAACTTAATGTAGGTAGTTAAAAAGCAGATGATAACTGACAAACAAATCTACATCTAAACATCGGCTCTCACCTTCTGAAGACACCCTCCACACCGGTGATGCCCATTCCATCCACTATATCCCTGGTTAATCTAAAAGGAACAGTCTCTGGAGTAGGAAGAATTTTACCTTGCTCAAAGGCAACTCCTAAAGCAAAAGACATGGAGAAATGTTATAAAGAGAACAAATCCAAGATAAATAAGGCAAAATGAAATCTTCCAGTTTTTACCTAGATCTATGTGAACAAGTTCTGCTGTTCCCTCATCAATCAGAATATTCTGGACATGTCGGTCTCCAAGTCCAACTATGTAGCACACTGAAAAAGGTAACAAGTTTGAAGCCAATAAAATATTTTTATGTTGTAGCAGAAATATCTAAAAGCTTGATTTCTTTAAATAAGTATATGCAGTTATGGAAGAATCACCTGCCAATGATGGTTTAGACCAGTGGTTCCTAAATCCAGTCCTCAAACAACCAATATGTTCGGATTTCTTTCAGCAATATTGAATATTCATGAGTTATATTTACATGCAGTTAATCTAACACGGCTATCTTGCTTAAGGGCCCTTTTACTAAAGTGCAGTAAGTTTTTACACTTAAGTGCATCAGTGCTTTTTTTTTTGTTTAAAAAAAAAACAAGAGGTGGTGACAGTACTCACCTACTTGACCAACATTAGGGAGCGGGTGATTGCCCATGGCTCTGCCTCTATACAGCCATGTCCTCACAGTAGCCACACCCCCTGTGCCCAGCCACAGAACATGTCAGAAGAATACATCACCTCGGTCACATATATGGAAAATATGGATAGAGCCTCGCCATATTTAAAATAAATAATCATAAAATTACAAATGGAAATATGTGGCGAACACTGAACTGGAAACTCCAAGAAGCTGGACAGTAGTGCAACACTGAAGAAATTGTTCTTATTCCAGCCTTTCCTAATGTACATGGTAGGGCAAAACCACAAACACTGCCCTAATGCTATTATTGCTGCTGTCATTATGGAGATGTGGTTCAATGAGTCACATCACTGGGATACAAATACACCAACAGCTTGGAGAGGGGCTTTAATACCTTCTTCCTTTTGCCGATTATGCCTCTCTGAATGCAGCCTAGCATCTTTCTGGCTCTGGCTACCATCTGTTTTGCCACCTTGAGATCAGGACCAGCCCGTCCACTAGATAAGCTAGGCAGCCGCCCCAGGTGGGTAGCTTTGTGCCGCTGCTTCCTTGCTCGCAGCAGGCCACGTGCTTCGGCACACATGACCTGCCACTTCTGATCCCCTTCTGATGCAACTTACTGTCGGAGGGGGTCAGAAGCAGCAGGCCATGTGTGATGAAGCACATGACTTGCCGTTGGCAAGAAACCGGCGGCACAAAGCCACTGCTTTTTGAAATACTGCCACTGACCACCTTCTCCTGAGATGGAATGGGGGGATGGCGGTAACAGCAGTGGGATGGGGGGGTTGGCGGCAGTGAGCAGGTGGAGGGTGGCGCAGCTGTGGCTTCTGCCTAAGGCGGCAGAAACCCCTGGGCCAGCCCTGCTTGAAATCATCAGGCACTTATTGCCCAGAGATCCCTCTCCTGGTCCATGAATACCAGTCTCTCACCCCCTGTCACACATAGCTCTTTCAGATTTCTGCATCCCAAGTGCATCACTTTACTTCTTTGCATTAAATCTTAACTGTCAAGAACTAGACCATTCTAAATTTTTGTAGATCTTTTCTCATGTTGCCTACTCCCTCCAAGATGTCCCCTGTTATAAATCTTTGTGTCATCCACAAAAAGACAAACCTTTCCTTTTAACCCTTCAGCAATATCACTCACAAAGACAGTGAACAATACCACTCCCAGAACTGATCCCTGAAATACTCCACTATTCATTTTCTTTTCTTCTGAGAAATATTACAAAAGCCTTGGAAAAGACATTGAACCTGTATAGTGAACTTACCATACCATGGCAGTCCTAACTCCTAGGACTCAAATTGCAACAACCCTACTTATGAATAAGCAGCGCTGTAAATATTACAGAAGGCTCTAGAACACCAGTACACCACCTATTGGGAAATCAACTAGCAGGACTGTAACAGAATTCTTTACCTCAGCCACACATGCAGAATATGAATACACCATAAAAAATAAACCTATGCAGATTAAGACCTTCAAGCAAACTGATGTGCAATTAAAAAAAAAATCAATGAATGAATAAATATTGCTCAAATATGTTTTTTAAAGGTCAAAAAGACAATTTTTCTCAATCCTCATCTCATAAAGCAGTGCATTCCAAACCTGTATTACTCTATCACACAAACCTTCACACATATTGCCTCTCTGGATTATCATCTTTCTTCTGTCAACTTCCAAAACTCATACAAGAAGCCTACCTGGAAAAGAGCAGCACTCTAAGGAGTCTGTTTACTACAGCACATTAGGCTTTTGCATCTAACATGGCAAAAAAGTGCAGAAAGCACGGCGTTAGCTGCAAAAGCTGTGTATTATCTGCTGGAGGCGGGAACAACATTTCCCTGGAAGATAACTACTACTACTGAACATTTGTATAGTGCTCATCGGAGCTTACTATCTAGTCGAGACAAACAACACAGTAGCTGCAGACATGGGATACAGCTAGGGGAATGGGAAGGAAACACAAAGGACATCAGGTGAGTCAAGATCCGAAAGAGACAGCAAAGTGAGTTTTCATCCTGGATTTGAAAAGGCTCATAGAAGGCGCCTGACGTAGACTTGGGTAGTTTTTCCAGGCAAAGGGGGTAGCAAGGTGAAAGGAGCAAAGTCTGGAATTGGCAATAGAAGAGAAGGGCCAGAAGAGCGGAGTTCCCAAGGATGGGTGTAGGGAGAGATAAGAGAGAAAAGGTAGCGAGGAGCTGTAGAGTGAATAGGTCAGCAGAAGAAGTTTGAACTGGATGCAGAAATGGATAGGAAGCTAATGAAGAGACTTGAAAAGAGGAGTAATATGAGCATGACAAGACTGGAGGAAGATTAGCCACACAGCAGAGTACTGAACAGACTGAGGGGGAGAGAGATGATACTGAGACCAGCAAGGAGCAGGTTACAATAGTCTAGACAGGAGATGACTAAGGAGAGGATAAGATGTCTTAGCAGCATGTTCAGAAAGGAATGGGTGGATTTTGTTGATGTTATAGAAAAAGAAATGGCAGTTTTTAGCTACTAGTTGGATGTGTGTGGAGAAGGAGAGAGAGGAGTTAAAGACGACCCGGAGGAGTAGAGAGTTATCCACAGAGACTGAGAAAGGAGGAAGGGGGCGAGGAGGGTTTAGGGGAAAAAATAAGAAGCTCGGTTTTGGCCATATTCAATTTCAAGCGGCAGTGAGACATCCAAGCAGCAATGTCAGAAAGGCAAGCAGAGATCCAGGCCTGGATTGCCAGAGAGATTTCAGGTGTAGAGAGGTAGTCATCAGCGTAAACATGGTACTGAAGGCCATGGAAAGAGATGAGTGCACCAAGGGAATAGGTATATAGAGAGAAAAAGAGTGGACCTAAGACCGATCCTTGGGATACACCAGCTGAGAGAGATAGCAGTAGAGGAGGATCCACCAGAATACTGAAAGAGTGATTGGAGAGATAAGAGAAGCAAGATAGCACAGAGCCCTTAAAACCAAGCGAGGACAAGGTATCAAGGAAAAGGTTGTGGTCAACAGTTTCAAAAACAGCAGAAAGGTCAAGAAGGATGAGAATCGAGTAAGGCCCTTGGATTTTGCCAGGAACAGGTCATGGGAGACTTTGGTAAGGGTCTTTTCAGAATGTAAAGGATGAAGCCAGATTGCTGAGGATCCAGAAGGGCTTGAGAGGAGAGAAAGTCAAGGCAATGGCAGTTAACTGCACATTCAAGTAGTTTAGAAACGAATGGGAGGAGGGAGATGGGTTGATAGTGAGAAAGACAGGTAGGGTCTAGTGAGGGTTTCTTAAGGAGAGGAGTGATCACAGCATGCTTGAAAGCTGCAGGGAAAGTTGCAGTGGAGAGCGATAGGTTGAGAATATGAGAGATGGAAGGACTACAGTGGAAGAGATGGAGCTAAGGAAATGGGTTGGAGTAGGATCAGAGGAGCAGGTAGTGAGTTTGGATGAGGAAAGAAGGAGGGAAAGGAGTGAGACGGAGGCAGAAGAGGGGCTGAAACTGACAGTAAGGAGAGAGTAGAAGTCCAATATCTCCACCACGGCCAGTGGGACGAGGCGTGTGGGAGAACTGATATCCACCTCGACAGAGCGACTGAAGCAGAGTCCTCAGGGAAGAGCCAGGTCTCAGTTAGTGCAAGGAGATGGAGAGCATTAGAGATAAAGAGATGAGTACAGACAAGCTTATTTGAGATGGAGTGTGCATTCCACAACACATAAGAAAGGGAGAGAGGAGAGTGAAAGGAAAGAGATAGGAATAAGATTTGAGTTGTTGCATAAGGATCTATTCTGGGAGTGTGACAAAACTTTAGGGGTGCCAGGGCTGGGATTGATATCTCTGGGAGGGAGAAGGAGGAGTAGAAGAGTGCAAGGCAGAGAGGAGACGGCACGGTGGTAACGAGGGTGAGGTTGTTTCAGAGACAGAGGAGATGGCTGAATGAGAGGGAGAAGGTGGTGAAGATCAAGAGCTTATGATATGGTAGATGACAAGATGGTAGGGGAAGAGAGGATGGTAAAGGGGAGATAAGGGGGGGGGGCTTGAAGGTGTTGGTAGGAGGGGAGATAATTAGGGAGTATAAGCAATAGGAAGAGAAAGTGAGGAGGAGCCATAGAAGAGAGATGGAGAGGAGCACAGAAGTCAGAGGAAGTAAAAGGATAGGTGGTAGAGATTGCAGGGGATAAGGTGCACCTGTGAGGGATTGTGGCAATGAATATAGGACAGCTATTTATTTATTTAGACAGTTTTGTATACCACCTTATCCTTCAATCAAAGTGGTCACAACACAATTGGGGGATACATTTAACATGAGGGGATATGAGACACATACACTAATATTTACAGGGAACATGGGCAATGGAGGGTTAAGTGGCTTGCCCAAGACCACAAGGAGCACCTGTGGGACTAGAAACCCCAGTCCTTCCAGCCCATAAGCCAGGGGGTGGGTGAGCTGGGGGTAGGGAGGGTGGGATAATAAGGAAGAGGAGAGACAGACACATATAACTGAAGACAGAGAGGCAGAGCCAAACAAGAGAGGCGGGGCAAGTGCTGAATGTAAGCAAATGAAAGCAGCCAGAGTCCACAGAAGGTGCCCTGGTAAAAAACTCAGGCAAAGTAAAAAAACTGAGGACTGAAAATACCAACTAGAGAGGACTAGGGAGAAAAAAAAGCACACCAAAATGTGCAGTCAGATAGAACTAGTCAGAAAACAGAGACAGTCAAGTGGTGAGAAGGAAGCAACAGCATTACAGAGGACAGGAGCTGGGTAGGACGCACACTGACAAAACAGAAATATATACAAAACAGTAAATACACACTAAGCTAGATGCTGAACGGGCACAAGAAAATACCTGAATAGAGCATACAAAGTTAGATGAAGCTTGCAATGAGGGTGTTCACAGAACCAGGAACCAAGAGCAAATGGATCAGCACACTGAAATTGCTGAGTATTTATTTTATTTTTATTTATTTTAGCTGTATTTATATCCCGCTTTTCACCGGGTCAAAGCGGTCAATTGGGAGATACATTTAACACGAGGGGATATGATACACATATGCTAAAACTTACAGGGAACATGGGCAATGGAGAGTTAAGTGGCTTGCCTAAGACCACAAGGAGTGCCTATAGGACTAGAAATCCCAGTCCCTCCGGCCTGAGATTGCTGTCCCCAGGTGAGACTTGAACCCCCGGCCCGAAGTACCTTGTCCTAACCACTAGGCCACTCCTCCCCCTAGTATGTGAGTATGTGCCCCCGCAATATTATGGATGCACATAGTGCCACCCACTGAAGTGGCATTATGAACACCCGCGCTGTCTGCAACCTTGCTGGTTAATGATGCCTGCAGTAATTGCACATTATGTATCCGCCCACCCCACTCTATGCCGATATTCTACCCACTCTTGCAGATAACACAATTTCTGCAAACAATGCAGAAAATCCTGCACTATCTGTTAATATACCCAGATAGCGTGCACTATCTGCCACATTAGTAGTTAGCCCAGCTTCATAAACATCCCCCTAAATATTGCAGTGGGTCCTAGAACATCCAGAAAACCAAACAAGCCAGATTACTACTGATTCTTACATAGAAACTCCATGCTAACAGAATACCTGGCCTTGATCGCACACTCAGAATATAGGTAGATCCTCACCAAGCATAAAATAATACAAACTAAAAATAAAATTATGTAGACAAAAATTTAAATGAAACCCCAAAACCCAGACTCTGCATGCAATATGACACCAGAGAAATGGAAAGAGCTTCAGATGTCCCTGTTCTGTGCAGCGTATAAAGATAAAATACATGCATTCAGCCCACTTTTCAAAGTGGTTTATCTGGTTAGCAGAACCTGCTAACTGGATAAATCCCACTGAGAGGGATATTCAGTGCCATTAACTGGCCAGTGCTGCTGAATATCCCCTCAATACTGTGTACTGTCTGGGCAGTTCGAGGGTAGTCCATGGGTAGAGTAGTTCCCCACTTGTATCCACCATCTGTCCTCTATCCCCTTTGCCCTCCACCCTATGTCTACTCTGTACTCCTCCACTGTATGTCCAGCATTTACCCTTCATTCTCTACAGGAGTCATGCATCTGCATGTCCAGCATTTACCCTTCATTCTCTACAGGAGTCATGCATCTGCATGTCCAGCATTTACCCTTCATTCTCTACAGGAGTCATGCATCTGCATGTCCAGCATTTACCCTTCATTCTCTACAGGAGTCATGCATCTGCCTTCCACACCTCCACTCCCCGACTTTGTGTCCAGCATCTGCCCTCTGCCCCACTTTGTATCCTTTTCTGACGTCAGATGCCATGTTTTAAAAGTGTTCTCCCATATAAGATATTTTATTCATCAGTTTTGAGATGGCTTTCGATTGGTGATGACAATATTGACCTGAAGCAGGGCGAATTAAATTTGGTGCCCGAAACGCAGGACTGTGTCGTGAGTGTCTTTCACCTTGAGGATTGTGCCGTGGCAGTTAAGTTTTGAAAAATTGTTTTCACTGCTTGTTTGATTAAAATGGACTAACATTTACCAAGGTTGGGGAGTCTGGTTTTTGATGACCCCGGACGAGGTATTATATAGTCCGACAAAAATAATTATTTTGAATGGGAGTATTTCTTGCTCCCTCACTCACTTAGTATATCCACTTTTGTATCCAGCATCTCTCTCCCCTAGCCATTAACCTTCCCCCCTCGGTATCCAGTATCTCCCTTCCAGTCATTAACCTCCTCCCTTTGGTATCCGGCATCTCTTGCGGCCATTTACCTCCTCCCTTTTGATATCCAGCATCTCCCTTGCAGCCATTAACCCCCCCTCGCTTTGATATCCAGAATCTCCCTTCCAGTCATTAATCTCCCCCTCCCCCACTGTTCTTCCTGTGTCTGCAGGGACAGTAGCAGACATTGAACTTAAACAAAAAAAAAAGAAAAGAAAGCAAGGGTCTGTGCGACTCCATGCATGGAAGGCCTGCAAATGCCCACCTCTACTGATAGCGCAGTTACTCACCTGTAACAGGTGTTCTCCAGGGACAGCAGGAATCAGTCCTCACTTATGGGTGATGTCGGCATCGATGGAGTCCAAGCGGAGCAATTCCCAAGTTTTCAAAGAAAGCCTTTGGGATTGCTACCACGCATGCGTGGTCCTCTTCTAACCCAAGGATGCCATCTTGCTCAGTCAGGTCACTTAGTTCAAGCCCTACCAAACAGATGGCAAGGGAAGGACAAAAATTCAGCAACTCATTAGGGGAGGCGGGAGGGTAGTGAGGACTGATTCCTGCTGTCCCTGGAGAACATTTGTTACAGGTGAGTAACTACGCTTTCTCCAGGAACAAGCAGGAAGTCAGTCCTCACTTATGGGACTCCCTAGCTATAGGCTATCGAACCTGTAACCAAAAAACGCCTCTGCAGGCCGTAAGTAGAAGCCGAAGCCCGAAGGAGCCTGAGTCCTTGGGGCGAAGTCCTCGGTAGCTGTGAAGAAGGGTCAGAAGGCAGGAGTAGCTTATACCCCGAACAGATTATGGAATACAGCCTGGCTGAAGGCGCTGTCCCGGCAGGACTCCCTCTCCAGGCAATAGTGGGCAGCGAAGGTGTTCGTGGAAGACCAGGTCGCCACTGAGGCCGCTTTGGCCCAGACCCCCTGTGTGGTGACTCGATGATCCAGAGGGATGCCCTCCTTCGCATGGGTGAAAGTGATGCAGTCTGCCACCCAAACCGAGAGGGTGCGCTTGGTGACTGCTTGTCCCTGTCTATTAGGATCATAGGTCACGAAAAGTCTGTCAGACTTGCGATGAGTCTGGGTACACTGAAAATAGAAGGCGAGGACACGTTTGCAGTCGAGGGTTTGGAGAGCCGCAGACGCCTGGTCGGCATGTTGCCTCGGGAAGAACATCGGCAGCACTATCTCTTGGTTGAGTCTGAAATTACCTTGGGTAGGAATTTAGGGTGGGTACGGAGAACCACCCTGTTCCGATGAAACCTGGTGTATGGGGCACCAGCCATGAGTGTCAGGAGTTCATTGGCTCGGCGAGCTGAGGTCAGCGCCACCAGGAAGGCCACCTTCCAGGATAAGTGCCAGAGCGAACACGTCGACATCGGCTCGAAGGGTGGGCGGGTGAGCTGCGTGAGTACATTTAAGTCCCATTCCGCCGGAGGGGGATAGGTGGGCGGCTTGGATAGTAGAAGGCCCCGCATGAAGTGGGAGACCAACAGCTGTCCCGAGAGAGGTTTTCCCTCGATAGGGAGATGATTAGCCGATATGGCACTCAAATGAACTCAAATAGAGTTCGACTTCAGCCCTTCCCTCGAGAGGTGGTACTGGAGAACCCACCGAACTGGACACGAGAAGGGATTGATCTGGTGTTCCGAGCACCAGACGGAGAAGCGTTTCCACTTAAGGGCGTAAGCCCGCCTAGTGGAGTCCTTCCTTGAGGCGAGGAGGATTTCCTCGACCTCCTCCGGAAGAGCCAGAGAGGCTAGGAAGACCCTTTCAGCCGCCAGGCTGTGAGGGATAGGAAGGTTAGGTTCGGGTGTAGCACCCGACCCTCCTCCTGCGTTAGCAGACTCCTAGCAGAGCCCAGGTGAACCGGAGGCTCTGTCGACAGCCGGAGCAGGAGCCAAGGCTGCCGAGGCCATGAGAATCAATGATGCTCCGTCCCATTGAGCCTTGAACAGAGTCCTCGTAATGAGGGGGAAAGGAGGGAATGCATAGAGGAGACTGGAGGACCAGTCCAGGAGAAATGCATCAGGGCCCTCCCTGCTCGGGTGCGGCAACGGGCCGCAAAAGCGGGAGAGCTGCGTGTTCTGGGGACTGGCGAAGAGGTCTATTGCCAGAGTCCCCCAGTGTAGAAACAGCCAGCCCGCTACTCTGGGATCCAGCTGCCATTCGTGGGGGCAAAGGATTTGGCTGAGTCTGTCCGCCAGGCCATTCTCCTGGCCCGGGAGGTACGTAGCCCTTAGGGATATCCTCCGTCGGGCAGCAAAAGAACAGATAAGGACCGCTTCCCGACAGAGGGAGAGCAATCCCATACCTCCCTCCTTGTTGATGTAGAACATAGCTACACCGTTGTCGGTCTGTACTAGAACTGACTTTCCGATGAGGTGATCCTCCAAGGCCCTCAAGGCCCATTGGATGGCCCAGAGTTCGAACAGGTTTATCTGCTGCTGAGACTCCTTGGGTGACCATTGCCCCTGCTTGCAGAGAGGCCCGCAATGGGCTCCCCAACCTGACAGGGAAGTGTCTATCGTCAGCACCGCATCATGCCGTGGAGCCTGGAAGGGCGATCCCTGCAAAAGGTTGCGAGTGTCTTGCCACCAGTTCAGAGACAAGTGAAGGTTGGGGAGGACCCTGATGGGGTCCCTGAGGTGTCCGAGGGTACTGAGGCACCAGTGAGCCGTTTGCATGTGCAGACGGGAGTGAGGAACCACATGCATGGTCGAGGTCATGTAGCCCAGGAGACATAGCATGGACTGAGCGGTGACCTGGTGGGTGCTCTGGGCGCGAGCCGCCAGAGCTCGGAGGCAGGTGGAGCGATCGACCGGCAAGAAGGCAATGGCCTGCAATGGGTCGAGTGTGACTTTGGGTAGATGACCAAGAACCCCAAGCTCTCAAAAAGGGAGGACAGTGCGCGACATCGCTTGCTGGGCCTCCTCGGCTGAGGAGCCCATGACAAGCCAGTCGTCGAGGTAGGGAAAGACTGGAACGCCCCAGTGCCAAAGGTGAGCGGTGACAACGATGAGGCACTTTGTGAAGACTCGTGGGGTGGACGCAAGGCCGAAAGGGAGCATCCTGTACTGGAAGTGCTCTCCCTGCACCCTGAAACACAGGTATTGCCTGTGTTGGGGTGGATTAAGATATGGGCATAAGTGTCCTTCAGATACAAGGAGCATAGCCAGTCGCCCTGCCGGAGGAAGGGCAGCAGCACACCAAGAGATAACATCTTGAACGTCTCCCATACCAGGAACTTGTTTAGCCTGCGAAGGTCGAGGATGAGCCGCAGACCCCCTGTCTTTTTCAGGACAAGGAAGTACCAGGAGTAGAAGCCTCGACCTCGAAGGTGAGGAGGGACCTTCTCGACTGCCTGTTGGGCGAGGAGGGAATGCAATTCCTGCTGCAGCAGAAGCCGGTGTGCGGTGTGTCGAGGAGGCTCCGCCAGGGAGAAAGGGGGTTGAAGCTGTTGAAATGGAGACGATAGCCCTCCTGGATGACCTGGAGAACCCAAGTGTCCGAGGTGATGAGCGCCCACAAAACAGGACAGGCGTCCCCCCACTGGCTGCTGCATCGCTGGAAGGCGAGGGGCCATGCTGCTGGCATCAAAACCCCTGAGTAGGTTGCGGGGGAGCCGGCGTTTGGCCCTTCGGGTGCTTTGGTTTACGGTGCCCCTGGCCAGGATTTCACTGCGCTGGAGCAGTCGGCGTGGGGGTAGCCGAATATGGCGGATAGCTGTGATACTGGAAACCTTTCCTGGGGAAGAAGGGCTTCTTGGTTGGCTGCTTCTTCTGAGGCAGGGTAGAGATCTTGCAGGAGAGACGGGTCCTGGTAATGAACTCCATCTCAATCTCCGCAGCATTCTTCTCCATTGGCTTAACAAAAAGCTGTTCACCAAGACAGGGCATGTCCAGGAGCTTCTCCTGCACCCATTGCTCCAAATCCGAGGAATGGAGCAATGCCTGGCGGCAGGCACCAATGCCCGCAGCCGCCACTTGAGCCGATGTCTCAAAGCCATCATAGGAGGCTTGAGAGATGTACTTGGAGCAGTCAGCCACGGACTTCAGCAGGGCGCAGAATCTGTCAAGGGGCTCCCCCTTCGAGGCCCATGGAGAAACCCCCAAGTTCCCTTGCCAAATCGCGCAGGAACATACCAATGTACAATTGATATGCCTGGATGAGACAAGAGAGCATGGAACCTTGATAGGCCTTGCGGCCCAGGGCATCAAGGACTCTCGACTCTCTGCCTGGTGGTACCGATGAGTGTGACTTTGGGCTCTTCTGCTTCTGCATGGCCGACTCCACCACCATCAAGGTGTGTGTGAGCCTGGCCCACGCTGCATCTTGTATGTTGTGTCAAGGCGCTTGCTTACGATGGTGACCAAGGCAGGGGCCCTCCCACATGCGGAGCAGTAGCTGAGATAGAATCGGCAGTACAGGCATGGTGAGGGATTCCCTAGGCGGGGACTCGTACTGAAGAATATCGAGTTCTTCAGCACGAGGATCCTCTTCGGCCTGGGTGACCAGGCTGAGGGCCCGAGCCATGTCCCAAATAAACATCAAGAAAGAGGTGTCTTTGGGTGCTGAACGCCGCTGGAAAGCAGGTGGCGAGGGGTCCGATGAAAGATCCTGGTGGGTACAGGTTTCCGGGGAGGTGTCCCCATCGGACTCCGAGTCCGAAAAATCGGTTAAGGGATCCAAGACGGGCTGGTTGCCCTGTCTGATGGCCGGCGGCCTGGAGCCGGAGGCCCTGGACGATCTCGAGTGAGACCAACGTCGAGGACCCTCACGACGCCCGCGGTTCTCGGGGGTTTCCTGGACGGATTTGGATGTCCCATGCGAGGGACCTGCGGTCTCTGGGTGCAAGTCAGCAAAGCTGGCCATAAGTGCCAGCTGGGAAGCAATGAACGCAGAAACGCTGCATTCGAGCGCCAGCATACGGGACTCCCATGCGGGCGTGGGGTCCGATATTGGGATCACTGGATCGGGCGTTGAGGAGGAGAGGGGGTCCTCACTGGGATGACCCTCAGGAGACTGGGCACTTTTGCCGGAGGCCTCCGTTTCCCTTTCGAGGTACCTTGAGGGGCCGCTCCTAGTACGACTCTCGGGAATGCCGAAGTGGGCTAAGGGTCTGGGCGCGGGAGCGATCGCGCTTGTCAGGAGCCCTGGACAGTGACTTCGAGGCCTCCTTCTTTTTGCACCGTTCCACCTCGGGGGGGGGGGGGGCCCCTGGGTTGGAGTGCTGTCTGGAACGCGGGGCCGCAGGGGTAGAACCCACCAGAGGAGAGACGACCGAGGGTGCCACTGGGAATTCCGAGGCAGCCTTTTGGAAAATGTCTTCGGACTTCTGCTTATGGCTGAGCAGGGCCTTAGAGGACATTTTCTTACAGAGCGAGCAGAGCTCTGGGTCATGGTCGGCTCCCAGGCACCGCAGACAACAGTCATGAGAGTTCGTAAGCAACATGTTCCTAGAGCACCTATCACATTTTTTAAATCTGGTGGCCATGATGGCCCCTACGAGGACAAAGACCCATGCGCCAGCGGTTAGGGAGAAAAAAAGGACATGAAGCTCGAAAAGAAAAAAATAGGAAAAAATGAGCAGGGGAAAGGATGGGTTGAGGACCGGTGCAACCGGAAAAGAAAGAGCCTATTAAAGGCGAGAAAAATGAAAATTTTCTGAAGGATGAGGACGTGCATCCGAAAGAATCCACAGAAAAAGGGAGACTGAGGAAGATGGCACCCTTGGGCGGGAAGAGGACCACGCATGCGTAGTAGCAATCCCAAAGGCTTTCTTTGAAAGCTGGGGAATTGCTCCACGTGGGCTCTGTTGGTGCCGACATCACCCATAAGTAAGGACTGACTTCCTGCTTGTTCCTGGAGAAAAATTGTATCGCATCAGAGGGGATGGGCATTTGCAGGCCTTCCAAGTGCGGAGTTGCAAAAACCCATGGCTTTTTCTTTGTTGCTTAGAGGTCCAATGCTCGCTGCCACTGCAGACAGGTAAAGTGGCAGTGGGCAAATCGCTGAGGTCTTTTTCAAAGGCAGCGTGAGGTGGCTGCCACTGGCCTGTTTGTGCCCATCCTCAGAAAAATATGCCGGTACGTTATACCATTGTGTATTTTTTTTTCTTTTTTTTGTATTTAAAACTTTTAAATTCAACAACTCTTATAATACAACATTCTCACCCACTTACATTACATTCTTATAGATCCATTCATTACCACCCTCACTCCACTATCCACCCAATAGTCCCTTAAGAGTTTACTATTTCTTCCTTTTCTTACATTCTCCCGTACTTACAATCATAGTAACATAGTATATGACGGCAGTTAAAGACCATATGGTCCATCATATACTATATCATAAACCTTTTACATTTTACATACATATTTCCTTATATCAAAAACATATCTTAAAACCTTTCTCCCCCTGGGAACTTTTATCCAGAGGCCATGAACTTTCTCCATTACCTCCACCCTTTACTCCAACTCTTTTATGCTACTCTTATTTTAATTTAATTTAATTTCCTCTTAACTTTTAATCTTATCCCTCGCCCCTCCATCTCCTCCCCCTTTTCCCTCCTCCATTAATGCTATTAACATTGTACTTATTAAAATATTGAAGTATTAATCTCAGGAACAAGCAGGAATGAAGTCTTCACATATGGGTATTGTCGGCACCGACTGAGCCAAGGCGGGAACGCTCCCCAGCGTACAATAGGAAAGCCTTTGGGAGCATCCCACAGCGCCTGAGTGCTGCCTTCCCGCCTTTCCCAACTGTCCCTCTCCAGTTCTTCGTTTTCCATGGAGCCGACAGGTCGCACATCCTGTCACCGCAGAAAATTTCCCTTCTTATTCTTCTTTTTTGTGGTCGCGTCTGCCTTCCCTCGACGCTATATCGGTACCGCCGGTGGTTCTTTTCTTTTAAAAAAACAAACAAAACACCCTTTGTTTCTGGAGTCTATTCCAGTGATTTTCTTCTCAGGTGCCACGCGCCATTCTGGGCACTAAGCCCAACTTTTTCCCTCAGAATGGAAAAACCCGCTTCGGGTTTTAAAAAGAGTTCTAACTGTGGCAGTACCATCTCCATCACCGACACCCATGAGTGGTGCCTCAAATGTTTAAGTCCTGACCACTCTATTTCAGAGTGTGTTGCCTGTGGGATGATGTCGAAGAGGGGCCGGCAAAACCAAGCTGATAAATTTAGCACCCTTTTTTCCCTCCGATGCAGCCTCCGTGGCATTGACGTCTACCAGGGCTTCATCTTCCTCCCATGGATCTCAGGTAACTAAACATAAATTTAGCTGGTCCTCAAAGGGTAGATCACCTTCTAAACATCGAGATGCCTCTGGCGTTGCCCTTGAGGGATTTTCACCGGCAAAATTGCCCCTGGCGGGAGGCTTCGGCTTCCAAAGCACTAACGGGGCTCCAGGATGTTCTCCAGGCTTCAAACTCGGAAGAACTACTGGTAACATGCTCTGGGGTTCCGGCCGCTTCATCAGGCACTGATACCCAAGCATCGGCAGCTTCGATAGACCAGAGATTCTTGGCTATTGAACGCAGTCTGGCGGCTCTTCTCACGGCCTCGATGCCCCTGAAACCGCTTCAGACAATTCAACCGGTACCGGCAACGACTGCATCAACATCGGCAGGCATTCTACTGGGACCGAGTCATGCGTCTCTATCCGGCATCGACAAGTCGGTACCGGACCACTCCGATGCCGACTTCGATCGGTACCGGTACCGTGCCTTGAATGATCAGCCGGATCGGAGATACTTCGAATCCTCAGATGAGTCTGAAGATTCTGAAAGCTCTGCCGATACCAGAGTACTTCCTTCCTGAGGATTCCTCTTCTCCTCAGCGTAGGAGATCTCCACCAGAGGATATGTCCTTTCAGGATTTTATCCGAGATGTGGCCCGAGGTCTTTCCATTACAGTGGCTCCTGAAAAAGAGCCTAGGGCAAAGGAATTAGAAATCGTACAATACCCTAAAGCTCCCAAGGAGGCAGCTACCTTACCTATTCATGAGATCTTGCATTATTGTTTATTTCACACTTAATATACCGCCCCCCATAACATCGGGGCGGTTTACAAAATAAAATTAATAATTATAGAAAGAGAAAAAAGAAATTACAATAAATGATAGAAAGAGAAGAAAGTAAAGACAGAACAATCAGGTAGACCAAAAGATAGGAGACAGAGAAATGAAATTCAGGGGGGGAAAGCTAGGGAGAATAGATGAGTCTTAAGGAGAGAACGGAATTTGGGATATGATTCTTCTGTACGGAGATTGGTGGGAAGGGAGTTCCAGAGAGAGGGTCCTAAATAGTAGAATGCCGATTTCCTGGTAGATTGCAGATGAGCTTTGGAGGGTGCTGGAAGGTGAAGGCGGTTAATATGAATGGACCGAAGACTGCGTGAGGGAGTATGGTAAGTCAGTAGATCCGAAAGGTAGGCAGGTGTAGAGAGATAAATGGCTCTATGGGTTAAGGTGAGGACCTTAAAGGATATCCGGAAGTCAACTGGCAACCAATGAAGGTGGTGCAGCAGAGGGGTGACATGGTCGCGGGGCAAAGTGTGGAGGATCATGCGAGCAGCTGTATTTTGAATTAATTGGAGACGGCGTTTTTGATATTGGGGGAGTCCGGCAAAAATAGTATTGCAGAAGTCTAATCTGGTGATGATCAAAGAGAGAAGAAGAGTGGTGATGGCCTGAATGGACAAGAAGGGGCGAATAGCACGAATTTGTCTGAGACGCAGAAAAGAGCACCGAGAGATGTGAGAAATATGGTCATGAAAACTAAGGGCGCTATCAAGGAATACTCCAAGGTAGCGAAGCTTAGGGACTAGAGTAATGATGGAACCTGCGAGAGATGGGGCAAGTGAAGGAGTAGGAGAGGTGTGCGGGAACCAAATTGCAGCAGTCTTTTTAACATTGAGTACCAGACAATTGGAAGAGAGCCAAGAAGAAATAGTGAACAGACAGTCTTCTAAAGGTGATATATCAGGATGAGATGACGAAGTGTGATGCAACAGAAAAATATCATCAGCGTAGAAGTAGCTTGAAATCCCGGATTGCTGGATGAGTAGGGCCAAGGGGGCAAGAAAGACATTAAACAATAAGGGAGCCAGAATTGATCCCTGAGGGACACCACAGGGGAGTGAAAAGCGATCAGAGGAAGAAAGGGTGGAGGAAACAGCAAAAGACCGATGACATAGAAACGAATGAAACCAGTGATACACCAAACCACGAATGCCCGCATCCCTAAGGCGAGAGAGGAGAAGGGCGTGATCCACCAGGTCAAACGCTGCGGAGAGATCAAGTGATACCGCTAGAGTAATGCTGCCTTGGTCATGAGAAGTATGAATTTCATTTAAGACAGCTGTAATTGTGGTCTCAACACTAAATCCGGATCTGAATCCGGATTGCCTGGGGTGAAGGAAAAGTGTAGAGGCAAGGTAATGAGAAAGCTGTGAGAATACTACCTTCTCCAAGAGTCTGGAAGAGAAAGGGAGATTGGAGACTGGGCGATAGTGAGCAGGGACGAAGGATCAAGGGTAGGTTGTTTTAAAAGAGGGCGGGCTGTGGCATGTTTCCAGGGGGTAGGGAAGAAACCAGATGACAAGCTAGAATTAATGATAGTCAGAAGGGGTTGGAGTAGTGTAACGGGAGGTTCAGAGAACCAAGTAGAAGGAATAGGATCCAGATCACAGGTAGTTTTACGGGTAGTAGACAGTAATTGAAGCAATTCTGGGGATGAGATGGGAGAGAAGGTGGACCAAGTGTGGGAAAGGCACGGAGAGGATGGGGGAGAAACAGGAGGGGGTGACATCAAAGCCTGGGGGCAATGAGG
This sequence comes from Ichthyophis bannanicus, assembly GCA_033557465.1. NCBI lineage: Eukaryota > Metazoa > Chordata > Amphibia > Gymnophiona > Ichthyophiidae > Ichthyophis > Ichthyophis bannanicus. The sequence goes on along the minus strand of CM066035.1, from coordinate 191,016,886 downwards.
GAGAGAGGAACGGAGATCCTGGATTTTGGAGGAAAAGAATGTCGCCAGGGAGGTGGGGCTAGGGGCCTTTTCGGGGAGAAGAGAGTCCTGAGCAGAAGAAGACTGCAGGCGAGAGAGAGTGTTCAATGTAGCGAAAAGCTGACGAGATCTGTTTGGGGCAGCTATGATTGAGGAGGAGTAAAAAGAACATTTTGCCTGATGAATAGCAGACCAATAGTAAGCATGATCTTATGTTAAGGATGTGGGAAACACCTCTGATCACATCTCCTCACTCTCGAAGACTCGACACCATGTATCGAGTTCCTCCTTGTCCTGGGTTTCAGAAGACTCAATTACCACACCATTCCATGGTGGTGGAATCAGCCATAAGACGGATAAAGAGTGCAAAAAGACATGCATCTAATCCTCCAGGACGTGAGTGTAGGACTCTTGACGCCTTTGGACGTCGATCCTTCCAGGCTTCCATGCTTTCTGCTAGGATTAGTTCCTATATCTTGTATATGGGAATGTTCTTTAAGGAGGTCACAGGAGACTTAGAGCTTATGAGTCCTCTCCTTCCTGATGATAAAAGGCAGGATTATCTTACTCTTGTTAAACATGCTCAGGATGTTTCCAAGTTTGTGAATCGTGCAGCCTTTGACTACTTTGAATGCATAAGCAGAACCTCGGCTATTGCCATAGGTGCACATAGAATTGCCTGGCTCCAGGCATCTGACTTGGAAATCTGGGTACAGGACAAACTGGGGAATATACCTTGCACAGGAGGGAATCTCTTTGGCAAGAATTGGCAGGAAAAAGCTAATGAGATAGATGCTGACAATATCACTTTGGATAGATTGTCTAAATCTACAGCTCATCCTGCGAGGAAAAGATCGTCTAAGAAACCATTCTTCAGCAAGAAGAAAAAGTTTTCTCTCTCCTATACCCAGCAGGGTCATCATTTAGGTCAGTCTGCCCAAGAGGGATAGCACCAACAACCTAGGCAATAAAGGAAACCGAAAGCAGCTAAGCCTCAACCGGCTCAGCAGACTCAGCCTCCACCGGGGCTTTGACTCCTGTCTAGAGAACTTTGCCTTCCTGGCCCTGAACCCTCCACCACCCCAGGAAGGTTATGTCATTTTGCCCCCAGATGGGATCAGATAACAGCAGAAAATTGGACTCTGTCTATTGTAAGAGAGGGGTACAAGCTTCATTTCCTCAGCATGCCCCCTCCTACAATAGTAAGACAGTTCAATTCTCAGACCTCGCTCAACGACCGGTGAGGTCAAGAAGTCAGTATGTTCCTTGCTTAAGGGGCAATAGAAGAGGTACCCATTCCCCAACGGGGTACAGGGTTTTACTCCCCCTATTTCCTTCTTCCAAAGAAAACAGGAGGACACAGACCCATTCTAGACCTCAGAGAATTGAACAAATTCCTGTTCAGAGAGGAGTTCAAAATAATTTCTCTAGGAACTCTGCTACCATACCTTCAGAGTCAGGATTGGCTTTGTTCTCTAGATCTCAAGGATGCGTTCACTCATGTTCTCATCCATCCAACTCACCGAAAGTTCCTTCGATTCCTGTTTCAAGGGAAGCACTACCAATACAGGGTTCTTCCTTTTGGCCTGGCCTCTGCACCAAGGGTGTTCACAAAATGCATGGCTGTGGTAGCAGCATTTCTCCGCACCCTGGGAATATTCGCCTTCCCTTACTTAGACGACTGGCTCATACGAGCCCCTTCAGAGCCAGAGGCCAGGGTTGCTCTGTCTCGCACAATGCGTTTCCTTCAGTATTTGGGACTTGTCATAAACTTTCCAAAGTCCAACCTTGCTCCCACTCAATCCCTAGAGTTTATAGGAACTCTACTGGATACCAGACAAACAAAGGCCTTCCTCCCACAGCCCCGCTGCCTTTGCATTGTGCAGCTAGCTTCCCAAGCAGTGCTAAAACCTCACCTCAATGCTCGGGAAATGCTACAGTTGCTAGGCCACATGGCATCCGCCGTGCATGTGGTTCATTATGCTCGCCTCCATATGAGGGCAGCCCAGTGGACATTATCCACTCAGTGGACTCAGGCCTCAGGTTGCTTGTCAGACAAAATAGCAAATTCAAATCGCCTTATTTCTTCCCTCCAATGGTGGCAAAAAATGCAATGTGTGCCTTCAAGTCAGTCCTGACTCCTGGCGACCCAGAAGCTCCTGGGTTTTCTTGGCAGTGTCACCGGAAGTAGATTGCCAGGCTTTTCTTCCTAGGCAATGGAGGGTTAAGTGACTTGCCCAAGGCCACAAGGAGGGCTAGTGGGAATCGAACCCTGGTTGCTTGGCTACCAAGCCAGTGTTCTAACCACTAGGCTACTCCCCAATGGTGGCAGTCACCCAAAAACCTTCTGGTGGGGTCTCCTTTTCAGCAACCCCCACCCCAAGCCACTCTAACAACAGATGCTTCACAGGTGAGTTGGGGAGCCCACCTGTATGGCCTCTCTACCCAGGGTACTTGGACTCCACAGGAGGCCTATCTCCATATCAACCTCCTGGAGCTCAGAGCAATCTTCCTTGCTCTTCGAATATTTCACACCTCGCTCAGCTACAAGACAGTCCTAGTTCAAACAGACAATCAGGGAGCCATGTTCTATGTGAACAAGCAGGGCGGAACAGGCTCTCTGTCGCTGTGCAACGAAGCTTTGCGACTATGGGCCCTCGCCAGAGAGCATCAGATTCATCTCCTTGCGGTGTATCTTCCAGGCATTCAAAACTCTTGGGCAAACAAAGTCAGTCGAGTTCTGCTTCCACACGAATGATCTCTCCATGCAGACCAGGTGGCCCAAATTTTTCAAATTTGGAGAACCCCGGACATAGACCTCTTTGCAAGTCCGCTGAATGCCAAACGTCCCCGGTTCTGTTCCAGAATTCCGGCTCGTGGTTGTCAGGCCAGGGATGCTTTCCTCCTTCATTGGAATCAGGACTTCCTGTATGCCTTTCCACCCATTCCCCTAATTCCCAAAACCCTGTTCAAGCTTCAGAGAGACAGAAGTCATATGATCCTCATAGCTCCACGTTAGCCACAGCAACCGTGGTACCCTCTGCTCCTACATCTCTCTCAAGCTCCGCCTCTGGAGTTAGGATCTGCTCCAGATCTTCTTTCTCAAGAGGACGGGATGCTGTGGCATCCCAAACCCCAGTCTCTGCATCTCAGGGCCTGGTTGCTGAAAGCCTAGAACTTCACGGTCTTAACCTTTCCCAGCAGGTAAAGGATATCCTTTATGCTTCCAGGAAGCCTTCCACAAGATGCTCGTATGCTTTCAAGTGGAAAAGGTTTACCATATGGTGCTCGCAGAAGGGTCTTAACCCTCTTGCGATACCTCTGGAATCATTACTGGAGTACCTCCTTCATTTATGAAATGCAGGGCTTAAGACCAATTCAGTGAGAGTCCATTTGAGTGCTATTGCAGCTTCTTTCAAGCCTCTAAATGGACAACCTATTTCCTCTCATCCTCTCATAGCGAGATTTAGGAGAGGCCTTCTTTTAACTAAGCCTCCCATTAAGCCAATACCGGTGGCATGGGACTTAAATCTGGTACTTGGGCAGCTCATGAAACCACCTTTTGAACCATTAGCCACTACCTTTTGAAATTCCTTTTGTGGAAGGTTATCTTTCTTATTGCAATCACATCAGCACATCACATCAGTGAATTGCAAGCGTTGGTGGCTGATACTCCTTATACAAGGTTCCATCATGATAAGGTAGTCCTTAGGACTCATCCACACTTTATGCCAAAGGTGGTGTCGCCTTTTCATTTAAACCAAGCAGTTTACCTTCCTGTATTCTTTCCAAGGCCTCACGCCTCAAATGCAGAAAGGAATCTTCATACTTTGGACTGTAAAAGAGCTTTGGCCTTTTACTTGCAAAGGACACAGCAACATAGAAAGTTCTCTCAACTCTTTGTTGCTTTTGATCCTAGTCATTTGGGACTTCCAGTCTCCAAAAGGACACTGTCCAGCTGGATTGCACAGTGTATATCTTTTGCCTATGAGAGCAAGAACCTTTCTCTTGAAGGCCATGTCACAGCTCACAATATGAGACCATGGCAGCCTCAATGACTCATCTTCACTTTGTGTCTATCGACAACATCTGTCGAGCAGCTACTTGGGCTTCGGTTCATACCTTCACAGCCCATTACTGCTTAGACAAGGACTCCCGCTGGGATGCCTTGCTTGGTCAGGCTGTTCTTCAATACCTGTTCCACACTTAACTCCTACCCACCATCCCTGGTAGGATGCTAGAGATCCATGGGGGGAAGTGGAGCCCTTTCACAAGGGCACACAACTTTCTGGGGCCATCTCCCTGGAATCTGCAGCTAGGGAGTCCCCATATGTGAAGACTACATTCCTGCTTGTTCCTGGAGATAGCATAGTTACTCACCTGTACGTAACAGGTGATCTCCGAGAACTGCAGGAATTTAGTCTTCACAACCCACCCACCTCCCCTAGGAGTTGTATCTCTCTATCTCTCTCTCTTTCCCTCTCTCTTTTGTCTCAGCTTTAAACTCAACTGGAGAGGGACAGTTGGGAAAGGCGGGAAGGCAGCATGCAGGCGCTGTGGGATGCTCCCAAAGGTTTTCCTATTGGACGCTGGGGAGCGTTCCCACGCGGGCTCCGTTGGTGCCGACGATACCAATATGTGAAGACTAAATTCCTGCTGTTCCCGGAGATCAGCTGTTACAGGTGAGTAACTATGCTATACAGGCGAACACCCAAGGAACACTACTGACTGTAATACCTCATAAATCATCTATTTACCCTCCCTTGCCTTCTTACACCCTTATTTATCTAGTTGTACCATTTAACACCCAATAACATGGCCACTTCTTTCTATATCTTCTGTTGTTTCTCCATTCTGTTTTTCCATCGAACATATGGGGCCCATCTGCGCTGAAAACAGCTTAGCTTTTGATTCATTCTGGCACTTAGTTCAGTCATCTGGTAAATACATTCTAAACGTTTCAAAACTTGGCTTCTCTCGGGCCCTCTATTTTTCTTCCATTTACCTGCTATTTCCATCCAAACCCCGATTGCAATAATCTTCAGCAAATATCCTAAATCATGCCCACCTGCTCCCCATTCATTCAATAAGACCTGTTCTGGACCCACAGCTCCTTTCCACCCCACCAGTGGGCCTTCGTTTTCATCCACTGCCATATTTCCTGGATTATAGGGCATGTCCACCAAACATGAAGGTACATGCCCACTGCTCCACATCCCTTCTAGAACAAGGGACTCTTTGTCTTGTCTATATTTGCTACTCTCTTCGGTGTAACATACATACGGTATAGCAACGTATAAGAATGTTCTTGTATAGAGGCGGAGCTTGTTGCAATCCAGGTCTCCTCAAATATATTATTCCATCTTTCTTCATTCCAAACCTCACCTACTGCTTTTTCCCAAGCTATTTGATAGACCTCTTTATTATTCCAAACCCTTATAAATCTGAGATATAAGGCCCCGTGATTCACTATCCTGACTTAACAATTTTTCAAATGGAGTCCTTTCTTTATCTTTTACTGCCTTGAATTTTGATGTAAAAAATGTCTTATCTGCAAATATCCGAGCCAATCACCCTTTTCCAATGAGAATATCTCCTGTAATTGCTTGAAGGTATACAACCTGCCTGTCTTATTGTACAGTTGCCCTATATAGTGCAATCCTCGACTTTCCCATCTATTGAAAATTAGTGATTGTCCCCCTTCTTTAGTCAGTGCTTCTTTATGCAGTGCTTTATTCATTGCAGCTACTATTTTGCACTTTCCTTGGTGTTAATGTTAAAGCCTTAAATGGGTTGTGCCCTTTGTCCTCTCCTCCTCTGTCCCGACACCCACTCTCCAGTTCCCATAATCTATCTATAAGATATTCTTGTTCACCCTCATCCTGCTCTAACCTCACCCAATGTTCCCGCTAATTTGTGCTGGGTTCGCCACCAACATTCCTGCCGGCGGGGGAAGGTGCAGAGTGATCGAAGCTCTGCCCCTCACCCCACCAGTAGGAATGCCGGCGGAAGACCCGGCGCAGATTAAAGAGAACATTGCGAGGGTGCTTCGGGGTGTGTTAGACACAGGGTCTAACACACGCCACAGCACCCTCGCAATGTTCTCTTTAATCTGCAAGAGAGAGAGCCTGCAGTGTCGATCGCTCTGCACCTCCCCCCGCCGGCAGGAATGTTGGCGGCGGACCCAGCGCAGGTTAGCGGGAACATTGACCTCACCCACTGTCTGTGTTCCGGGCCTTTTTCCAATATACTATTGCCCTCAGCTATGCAGATTTATAATATTGCATCATGTCTGGAATCCCAAATCCTCCCTCACTTCTATCCCTATACATCACTCTCTTGTTTATTCTCAGAAGACGCCTTCTCCATATGAAGGAAAATATCCTCTGTTATAGCAATCTTATTTGTTCTACTAGTACCTCTATAGCTAGGGATAAAAACATAAATAGTATCCTTTTTTGTAATAGCAGTTTGCCCCAGCCAAGAAAATCTGGACTTCTCCCATCTCACCAAATCTGTCAGTACACTGATGACCAGGTGGTCATAGTTCAAGCCTTTCAGTTCCTTCCCGTCTCGGCTGATCCGCATCCCTAAATATTTTATCTGCTTCTTCGCCCATTTAAATGGATACTCAGTTTTTAATTTATTCTCTACTTCGGACTCCAAATGTATTTTTAATATTTCAGTTTTCCCCATATTCATTTTATATCCCAATATTTCACTATACCTTTGTATCTCCTTTAGCAAGTACAGGAGTGAAACTAATGGATTCTCACCGTATATACGAGGTGTGACAACAAAGAAACTAGACTGTGGCAGCCACGCCCATGACTCAATGCCAATTGGCTAACCACTTATGTCACTGTGCTGTGCAACATCTCGCCACTATTCTGTTATAATATTTTTGATCTCTCTCTCTTTCTTTTTCAGGTTTTTTTGTAGCACATCGCTCCATCGCTTTGTCAGGCAACTGGAGGTGGCAGAAATATGGAGCAAAGAATCAACTTGAAATTTCTGGTTAAGTTGGAGAAGGGCACAACTGAGTGTCTCCACCTTTTCCAAAAGGCTTATGGAGAAAATGCAATGTCAAGGCTGCAAGTCTTCGAGTGGCACAAATGCTTCAAGACTGGCCGCGAGGAGGTGGAGGATGACCCCAAGTCAGGATGGCCTTCCACGACAAAGACGGCTGAGAACACTGACAGAGTGAAACAGCTGGAGCGGAGTGATCGCAGATTGCTGGTGTGGATGATAGTTGAGGAGCTCAGCCTGAACAGAGAGTCAGTGTGGACCCATCTTGGTGCAGGAGCTGGGGATGCGGAAGATGTGCCCAAGATGGTGCCCAAGCTTTTATCGGACGACCAGAAGGACCACCAGGTCAATGTTTGTTGAAACTTGCTAGAGAAGATCGGAGAAGATCCATAGTTCGTTGGCTGAGTCATCACGGCCTTCCAGTACAACCCTGAAAGCAAGAGACAGAGCCTGCAGTGGAAGACTTGATTGTCACCCAGACCCAAGAAGGCGTGCATGTCCAAATCAAGGATCAAGGTCATGCTGATTGCATTCTTCGACCAGAAGGGAGTGGTCCATCATGAGTTTGTGCCTGAGAGTCAGTCAACCAGCACTTCTACCAGCAGGTCCTCAATCGCCTCCATGACCGGGTTCTGCGCAGCAGGCGGGCTCTGTGGAGAGAAAAGTCGTGGCTGCTCCACCACAACAATGTGCCCGCACTCATCGTGCTCAACATGAAGCAGTTCTTGGCCAACAAACAGATCACATCTCTCGACCATCCTCCTTATTCCCCAGATCTCACAAAGTGCGACTTCTGGCTCTTCCTCAGGCTGAAGATTGTGCTCAAAGGAACTCATTTCGCCTCTGTAGAAGAGATCAAGGCCACTGTGACAAGGGAGCTGAGGGACCTCAAGGAGGAGGACTTTACCGAGTGCTTCCGTATGTGGCAGAAGCAAATGCAGAAGTGCATTAACTCTGGGGGGGGGATTACTTTGAAGGGGACAATGCGTAATTTCTCTGTAGATTTTGTAATAAAACATTTATGGGACAGTTTTGTTTCTTTTTTGTCACACCTCGTATAATGTCGTCAGCAAATAACGATACCTTATATTCCCCTTTTCCCACCTGGATCCCATTAATTTTCTATTGGTTTCTAATCCGTTGTGCCAGTGGCTCAATCACTATTCAAATAATAAGGGCGAGAGAGGGCAATCCTGCCTGGTACCCCTGTCCAATGGGACTTCTCTTGAATATGTCCCATTTACTCTAATCCTTGCTTTTGGATTTACATACAGTGCTCTAATCCATTTCCTAAAACTATGCCTTATCCCCATTGTTTGTAACACCTCAAACATAAAATTCCATTTAACTCTGTTGAACACTTTCTCCGCGTCAACAGCCATCACTAACGATTCCATCTGCTCCTGTCATGCCACCCAGATTACAATTAGCAGCTTTCAAATATTATCACTTGCCTGCCTTCCTGATTTGAAACCAGTTTGATCGTTAACAAATCAATTTTGGCAAGAAATGTTTTAGTCCGGTAGCCAAAATCTTTGCTAAAATCTTTGCATCAAGGCTAATCAAGGATATAGGTCAATACGATCCACTCTCCCCTTTATCTTTCCCAGGTTTGGTTAGGATTGCTACCGCCATAGAACCTGGCAACTCTCCTCCCTGAATAACCCCATTAAACACTTCTGTTAACTCACTCCCTATTTCATTATAAAGGACTTTGTAAAACTTTGCCATTAGGCCATCCAATCCAGGCGCCTTTCCTTCTTTGAGTGACTCTAGCTAAGAAAAACTCTTCTACCTCAATCGCTCTATCTTTGCTCACTCCTATCTATTTTCATTAAGCCAATCTCACCCAAGTAATTTTTAATTTCTGTTTCTGTCCTTTTTGCTCTGAGTGATATAATTTCTCATAATATTTACAAAAAATTGTATAAGAACATAAGATATGCCATACTGGGTCAGACCAAAGTCCATCAAGCCCAGTATCCTGTTTCCAACAGTGGCCAATGTAGGTCATAAGTATCTAGCAGTTTCCCCAAAAGACACAGGTTCCAGAATGCTTGTATTGGGTCAGGCAGTGATATCCCAGGTCCCTTTTAATAATGGTTGATGGACCTTTCCTCCAGGAACTTGTCCAAACCTTTTTTAAACCCAGCTACATTATAAGCTTTGGATGGATAGTAGCAGTCCCATTCCCAGCTACCCTGTTCATTCTTAAAATTAAAAAAAAAAAAAATTAATTTACATTCTCTTATATACCGCGCTATTCTGCATCAGTGCGGTTTACATTGAACTGAAATTACATTGAACAGGGCATTATAACTTGGAGATAACTATTTTACAGGGAACATGTATCTATGTATCTGTTGCTGTACTCATCTCTCTTTAAGTTGCCTAGCTAGATATCTACCTGGCTTGCTACTTCCTACAAAATAGGCATGTTGGAGTTTTTTCGTTTGAAAGGCCAACTTTAATTTCCCAAGCTCCCTGCGTACCTGCTCTATCTTCTTTAGAGTACTTTCCCTCCCTTTTCCTGGTGCTCTTTTACCAAGTAGTTTAACTGCGATCTCAAGCGTTCCTCCTCCTTTTCTGCTTCTCTTCTTTTTTGTAGCCAGTGCAATTAAATGACCTCTGACTACCACCTTCATCCCATCACAAACCACATCACAGGGAGTCTCTGTTCCCCTTGTTTACAAAGTACTCCTTAATAATTTCCATCAAGGAGCTAACCCCATTTGGATCCTCTAATAGAGTTTCATTTAAACGCCAAAAGCGTAACCCATCTCACTCTCTATGAATATCAATATCTATTTTAACTGGAGCATGGTCTGAACAGGTCAAGATTCCTATTTCAACCCTTCCCACTCTGTCCATCCAATTATTTTCTATCCATATCATATCAATTCTGCTATATGTTTGATGCGGGTGTAAATAAACAGTATATTCCCTTTCATTTCCATGCAACTGCCTCCATGCATACACCATTCCAAGACTAGCCATCATTTTGCCCAACTTCCTTCTTGCTACCCTCTCCCCCGACCTCCCTTCTCTTGAGGTGTCAATCGGGGGGTTTATCGTAGTGTTAAAGTCCCCCCCCCATATCAAAGTTTCTTTCTGATGCTCCTCTATTTGTGGCATCAATTTATCAAAAAATCTTCCCTGCGCACTGTTGGGCGCTTAGACACTACATAGTGTTACCTCTTTCCCTTTCAAAAGCCCAACCCAGATAACATACCTCCCTTCCTTATCCCTTATTATCTCTTTTGTTTAAACCAATAAATCTTTAGCAACAAGAATCCCAACTCTCCCCTTTTTGGGGCTACCATTATTAGCTGCCAGGGTGACCTTATCATATTTCCCTTAGTTCAAGCCCCCTCCTTGGGATAACTTTAAATGCATTTCTTGAACCAAGATCACGTCCGCCTGGGCCCTAGCTCCCTCTCTCACCAAAGGTCTCCTCTTTTGCCATGTAGTGAGGCCATGTACATTGAGCATTAATATTTATTATTTAGACAGTTTTGTATACCACCTTATCCTTCAATCAAAGTGGTCACAACACAATTGGGGGATACATTTAAAACGAGACACATACACAGAGAACATAGGCAATGCAGGGTTAAGTGGCTTGCCCAAGACCACAAGGAGCACCTGCGGGACTAGAAACCCCAATCCTTCCGGCCCAAGGTTGCTGTCCTCTAGTGGGATTTGAACCCCTGACCCTCCGGCCTGAAGTACCTTGCCCCAACCACTAGGCCACTCCTCCACATATTTTTTTTAAAGTATTTATTGAATTTATTCATACATTCAGGAAACTGAATGAAAGCAAATTGACAGTAAGAAAAACAATTCACAAAGTAAACAGAAAGGAAATAGAAATTATTTGTCAAAAATTAGCCCAGAAGAAAAAGGAAAAGAGGAAGAAGCTACAGGAAAAATACATAATTACCTTAGTAAAGAAATAAAATTAAACACGCCAATGTGAAGACTTATGCGTCAGCCGTATGAGAAGTAACAACAACAGATTCCTCTCTAGCAATCAGAAATTCAAGCAGCTGGCGGGGCTCAAAAAACAAATACAATTTCTCTTTATAGGAAACATGACTTCTAACAGGAAACTTCAACAAAAATGTCCCACCAAGGGCAAGCACCCTAGGCTTTAGCCCCAGGAACTCTTTCCTCCTCAGGTGGGTATCTCTAGCAAGGTCAGGAGAAATACGGACATGAGCGCCCATAAACTGCTCACTGAAATTTCTAAAATAAGATTGCAAAATTAAACCTTTATCAGATTCCAAAGCTAAAGTAATTAGAGTTCTCCAGAAACCCCGTAAGGACTCCAGGGAGCCCTGGAAGCTCACTACCACCGCCCTGGTCTCCCCGACCCACTGACAAGTATCGAGCCCTAGTTAATGGAGGTAGGTTCTCCCTGGAAAGTTTTAAAACCTCTTGGAAGTACCTACAAACCATTTCCAAAGGCGACTGCAATGGGGATCTAGGAAAATTAATCAGTCTTAAATTGTTCTTCCGGACTTGATTCTCCATGTGTTCTATTCTCCTAGCAGATACACTCCGATCTTTAATATGGGCACACTGGAGACCCTTAAGTTGCTCTAGGTCTCCATTTAACCGGGCCAATGTCCCCTCCTGATCCATTTGCTTTCTTCAAACCTCCCGAATTTCTTCACGAAGGGAAATATTTTCAGTAGTTACAAAAGCAGCAATGGTACCAAGAGAAGAATTCATAGCTGATATAGCTTCCCACAGCACCTCCAAAGTGACCTTTTGAGGCCTCACCAATACGCCAGCACCTGAAATAACCAACGGGTTAATCGTCTCCTGGGCAGGGCTGCCTTCAACCAAAGAGCAATCCACAGATCTCCCAACTTCTCCAGGGACACCACACGGAGGAGCAAAAACAAGTCCGGAGCCCTTTTCACCTCCCTGCACTGGCGTATTAGCTTTCACGCCAGAGGGAAGTGCTCCACAGTCTGCCGCTGTGCTTTTGGGGTATGGCGGGGGGGGGGGGCCCGCTGCTCAGGGGATAATACAACCCCTGATGTGCTCAGGTCCGCCAAGAAAGCCGAACCTGCCGAAGACGCCGCACCTGCTCCCGACGCTGTAAAACCACACATCAACAACGTCTTTTGGCCGGTTGAATTGTATATGGCTTCACCCAAGGGTAGGTAAGCCTGCTTGCATTTCTTCCTTCCCATCGCCAAGCTGCAAACCGCGCCGAAACAGCACACCGCCGAGGAGTCTGCTCGTCAGTAGCTAAACACTGCCGCCATCTTGCCTCTGGGTCCTCATTATTAACCTTTACCGAGCATTAATATTTTTAAGTATTGCGCAACTTGAGTATTATACGGTTCCTCAGGTCTCCTCCTCCCCAAAAGTACTTCTTTTCTCCCCCCTTGACGCCTTATTCTTCCTTTTCTCACCCCCCAGCCCCTCCTGCCCTCTTCCTACCTCTATTTTGCTCTCAACGTGAAGTCATCTCGCCCAGCCTGCCATTTTCCTTATGAACTTCCTCATTAACTTTAGTCCCCACTAGATGACACAAAACTATTTAAAGTTGTTAAAACCCAAGAGGATTGTGAAAAATTGCAAGAGGATCTTGATAAATTGGAAGACTGGGCATCAAAAAGGCAGAAGAAAATTTAATGTAGACAAGTGCAAAGTTATGCACCTAGTGAAGACCAACCCAAACTATGGTTACACGATGCAAGGTTCCACATTAGAAACCACCACCCAGGAAAAAGATTTAGGCGTCATTGTGGATAACATGTTAAAACCCTCCACCCAGTGTGCAGCGGCGGCCAAGGGAGCAAATAGAATGCTAGGTATCATAAGAAAAGGAATAGAAAATAAAACAAAGGATATTATAATGCCTCTATGTCGTTCCATGGTGAGACCGCACCTTGAATATTGTGTGCAATTCTGGTCGGCGTATCTTAAAAAGGATAAAGCGTTATTAGAAAAGGTTCAGAGAAGAGCCACCAAAATGGTAAAGGGGATGGAAGGATAGCCCTATGAAGAAAGGCTAAAAGGTTAGGACTCTTTAACCTGGAAAAGAGACGGAGGGGAGGATATGATAGAAGTCTATAAATTAATGAATGGAGTGGAACGGGTAAACGTGGATCGATTGTTTACGTTATCAGAATATAGAAAGACTAGGGGACATGCAATGAAGCTACAGGGTAAGCTATTTAAGACTAATAAAAGAAAATATTTTTTCACTCAATGTGTAATCAAACTCTGGAATTTGTTACCGGAGGATGTAGTAAAGGCTGTTAGTGTAGCTGGGTTTAAAAAAGGTTTTGACAAGTTCCTGGAGGAAAAGTCCATAAACCATTATTAAGAAGGGACCCAGGATATCAATGCTTGACCCAATACAAGCATTGTGGAACCTGTGTCTTTTGGGGAAACTGCTAGGTACGTATGACCTAGACTGGCCACTGTTGGAAACAGTATTCCAAAAAATGTGCGTTAAATGTAACAAAAATGGGAAATACATCCAAAAATATATCGCTTGTTTGAGCAAATATATAGTTATATAAACTATATCTAACTGCTACTGGATGGTCTCAGAACTCCATAGCTTCTATCCCAGAGACTAGAAAGTCAAACTTAAGGGAAAGAAAGCTAAATGACATCAATGACCTCCTTAGTAGCCAGCAGTCATATAGTTAACGCACATTTTTTGGAATATAGTTTAGCGTTTACGAGCTGACCAGTTGATACGTGTTTACTGTTGGAAACAGGACACTGGGCTTGATGGACTTTGGTCTGACCCAGTATGGCATATCTTATGTTCACTCTTTTAATTTGTCCCAAACATTCTCTCTCCCTCCTACCTCACTATTTATATTACCTGTTCCCCCCAAAACAAGAGTTGGTAGTTAAATCCTTAACTACCAACTTTCATCTTTAATATTATTGCCCTTGTTATTTATTGTTGTTGTTAAGTGCCATCGAGTCGGAGTCGACTCATGGCAATCCTCTGGATAGCTATCCTAAATTGTGTTCGGTCTTCAGTCAGGCGGCTCATTGTTGACAGACTGGTACCCGTAGCTGCTGTTATTGTATCGATCCATCTCATTGCTGGCCTTCCTCTTTTGCACTGACCTTCTATCTTGCCAAAGCATGATGTCTTTCTCTAATGATCTCTCTCTTCGCATGATGTGTCCAAAGTATGAAAGTCGAAGTCTTGTTATCTCAGCTTCTAAAGAAGGCTTAGATTTGATCTCCTCTAGTACCGACTGGTTTGTTCTTCAGGCAGTCCATGGTATACACAGTATTCGCCGCCAGCACCATAATTCAAAGGCATCAATTTTCTTCCTGTCTATCTTTTTCACTGTCCAGCTTTCACATCCATATGATGTTATTGAAAATACCATGGCTTGAACAAGTCGAATCTTTGTATGGAGAGAGACATCTCTGCTCTTGAGAATCTTATCTAGGTCTTTCATAGCCATTCTGCCAAGAGCAATGCGTCGTCTGATTTCTTGACTGCTTGTTGCTTCTTTATTGATAGTTGATCCAAGTAGGTTAAAGTTGTTCACGATTTCAATTTCTTCTCCTTCAATGATGAACCTGTTGATTATGCCAGTTGTCATGATCTTTGTCTTCTTTACATTAAGGTGCAGACCCATTTTGAGACTATGTTCTTTGATTGTGAGAAGCAAATGTTTCAGATCATCTTCACTTTCAACCAGTAATGTGGCATCATCAGCATAGTGAAGGTTGTTGATGAGTCTTCCACCAATCTTCACACCTCTGTTGTCTTCATACAATCCTGCTTCTCTGATGATTTGTTCTGCATATAAATTAAACAGGTATGGGGAAAGTATGCAGCCTTGTCTTACACCTTTGCTTATTTTAAACCATTCTGTTTCTCCTTGTTCCGTTTGAACTGTTACTTCTTGATCAATGTACAGATTGTGCAAGAGTACAGATTAGGTGTTCTGGTATACCCATGCTTCTTAATGTGGCCCAGAGTTTCTCATGGTTTACACAGTCAAAAGTTTTGCTATAGTCGATAAAGCACAAATAGATATCCTTTTGATATTCTTTAGTCTTTTCAAGGATCCATCTCACATCCACAATGATGTCTCTCGTTCCTCGCCCTTTCCTGAACCCTGCTTGCACTTCAGGTAGTTCTTGTTCCAGGTATGGTTGTAGTCTCTTTTGAATAATCTTCAGTAGAATCTTGCTGGCATGTGCGATCAGAGCGATTGTGAGATAATTTCCACAGTCAGTTGGATCACCTTTCTTTAGTATTGGTATAAACAGAGATCTTTTCCAGTCAGTTGGCCATGATGTTGTCTTCCATATTTCTTGGAGGAGCCTTGTAAGTACGGTAACAGCTGCATCAGATTGCTGTAATACTTCTATGGGAATGCTATCAATGCCTGGTGCTTTGTTCTTTGATAAGGCTTTCAATGCTGCTTCAACTTCTTCTTTCATCACCAATGGTTCCCGATCATAGGGTACAGGTTGAAAGGGCTGTTGGTCCACTTGATCTTTATCATATAAAAACTCTGTATATTCCTTCCATCTTTTCTTGATCTTCTCAGCATCATTCAACATAGAACCTTGAGCATCTTGTAACATTCCAGTTCAAGGCTGGAACTTTTTCTTTAACTCTCGTAGCTTTAGGAAAGCCGATCTTGTTCTTCCTCTAATAGTTTCTGCTTCTATTTCCTTGCATGTGTCATTGTAGTACTTTTCCTTGTCCTGTCTTGCTGCATGTTGGAAATCTCTGCTGAGTTCTGTGATTGTCTTTCTTTCTCCTCTGGCTTTAGCTTCTCTGCGTTTCTGGGCAATTTTCAGAGTTTCTTCCGTCATCCATTTTGGCCGTTTTTGCTTTTTCACCTTTTGTAGAGACTTCTCGCTTTCTTCCAACACAACCTTCTTGATGTCATTCCATAACTCTTCTGGAGCTCTGTCATTTGTATCTAAAGCAGCAAATCAATTTTGCAGGCAGTCTTTAAATTCCAATGGTATATTCACAAGGTCATCTTTTGCTGCATTCATGAGTGGTTTGCTCTTTTTCAACTTTAGCTTGAGTTTGCATACTAGTAGTTGATGATCTGTACCACAGTCAGCTCCAGGTTTTGTCTTTGTTGATGTTATTCAGCTTTTCCATCGTTGACTTCCACAGATGTAGTCAATTTTATTTTTATATAATCCATTGGGTGAAGTCCATGTGTACAGTCGCCGCTTGTGTTGCTGGAAGAAGGTGTTTGAGATGAATAGATCGTTAGTCTTGCAGAATTCTATCAGTCTTTCTCAAGCTTCATTTCTGTTGCCAAGTCGATATTTTCCAACTACTTTGTCATCTTCTTTGTTGCCAACTTTTGCGTTCCAGTTACCCAGGACTATCAGGATATCCTGTTTGCATGTTCTGTCAATTTCAGCTTGTACTTGTTCATAGAACTCTTCAATTTCATTCTCTTCTGCAGCTGCTGTTGGGGCATATACTTGAATTATAGTAGTTGTGTTGATAGGCATTCCTCGTAGACGAACAGAGATTAAGCGTTCGCTGACTGCACTGTATTTCATTACAGTTCTTGCAAGCTTCTTCTTTATTATAAATGCAACACCATTTCTTCTTTGTCTTTCATTTCCAGCATAGTAGACCATGTGATCATCTGATGCAAAGTGCCCGATGCCAGTCCATTTCAGTTCGCTGACACCCAACAGATAGCGTAGTTACTCACCTGTAACAGGTGTTCTCCAGGAGCAGCAGGAATCAGTCCTCACTTATGGGTGACGTCGGCGCCGACGGAGCCCTCGCGGAGCAATTTTCCCCAGCTTTCAAAGAAAGCCTTTGGGAATTGCAGCGCGCATGCGCGGTCGTCTTCCCGCCCGAGGGTGCCATCTTAGCCAGTCAGATGACATAGCTAAAAAAGACAGCATAAAAATTTGCAAAAAGAACATAAGCAGACGATTGCAACTCCAAGGGGAGGAGGGAGGGTAGTGAGGACTGATTCCTGCTGCTCCTGGAGAACACCTGTTACAGGTGAGTAACTACGCTTTCTCCAGGACCAAGCAGGAAGTCAGTCCTCACTTATGGGACTCCCAAGCTCAAGGCTACCGGAGACCCTAAGCACAAAAATGAGCTCCCTCTAGCTCAGCAGCACAGAAGGATAGAATCTTCGCTGAATTATCACCCACCGGTAGCCCACATCCGGGATGGAGGGTAGGAGTTGCTCAGACCTCAAAGAGATTACGGAGGACTGCCTGTCCGAAAGCACTGTCCCTACGGGACTCCCTCTCGAGACAGTAATGGACCGCAAAAGTCTGGCTCGAAGACCAAGTAGCGG
The DNA here is from genome assembly GCA_033557465.1 of Ichthyophis bannanicus. Taxonomy (NCBI): domain Eukaryota; kingdom Metazoa; phylum Chordata; class Amphibia; order Gymnophiona; family Ichthyophiidae; genus Ichthyophis; species Ichthyophis bannanicus. Next base: position 190,999,517 of record CM066035.1, on the reverse strand, counting down.
CCCGGCAGATGTCTGCCAGCGGAACAGAGCGGAGGTAAGCCACTGACGTGGTCTTTGCCCGAACGCAATGAGCCGTGACTCTACTTTCTAAGGAGAGTCCGGCTGCCCCATAAGCCCAAGAGATACAGTCCGCAACCCAGATGGACAGAGTACGCTTGGAGACCGGGAGCCCCAATCTATTGGGGTCAAAAGACACAAAAAGCTGAGCAGCTTTACGGTGCTCCCGCGTACGGTCAAGGTAGAAGTTCAGAGCCCTTCTACAGTCCAGGGTATGGAGGACCGTCTCAGCTCGGCTGGAGTGTGGTCTGGGAAAGAAGGTTGGAAGTACCACCTCCTGATTGATGTGAAAAGGGGAGACCACTTTAGGCAGAAATTTCGGATGAGTCCGTAGGACCAACCTATTCTTGTAGAACCTAGTGTAAGGGGGATCAGACACGAGGGCCTGCAATTCACTTACGCGTCTAGCGGAAGTGAGGGCTATCAAGAACAGTGTTTTCCAAGACAGAAAACGGAGAGAACAGGTAGCCATAGGTTCAAAAGGCGGACAGGTGATCCGCTGCAAAACCACATTCAGGTCCCAGTCAGGCGCTGGCGGGCGCAGAGGTGGTTTAAGTAGAAGGAGACCTCGGAGAAACCTCGCTACGAGAGGGTCATGTGAGAGAGGTCTGCCGTCCACCGGCACATGATGTGCTGAAAGAGCACTGAGGTGAACTTTGACGGAGTTGGACTTAAGTCCCAGATTAGAGAGGTGCAGCAAGTACTGCAAGATCACCGACACCGGGCAGGAGAAGGGATCCTGAGACTGTTGGGTACACCAGACTGCAAAGCGACGCCATTTAAGGGCGTAGCATTTGCGGGTAGAAGGCCGTCGCGAAGCCAAGACGACCTCCTCCACCTCCGCCGGCAGGAGAAGGGGAGCAAGGACTACCCTCTCAGCAGCCAGGCCATGAGGTTGAGAGACCTGAGGTTGGGGTGCAGGAGGGACCCCTGATCCTGAGTGAGGAGATCCGGTTGTACCCCCAGAGGGATTGGATCCTCCACCGCCAGTTGCAGCAGGAGCGGAAACCACGGCTGCCTGGGCCAGCGAGGGGCCACCAGGATCATGAAGGCTTTTTCTCGGAGAACCTTGAAAAGAGTCCGAGAGACTAGCGGGATGGGAGGGAAAGCGTACAGAAGGCTCCCCGACCACGAGATCAGAAAGGCGTCCGCCGCAACCCGAAGGGGGTGTGGCTGACGAGAGCAGAAGCGAGGAAGCTGCCGGTTGTGAGGACTGGCAAAGAGATCCACCGTGGGGAGACCCCACTTGAGGAAGAGCTTCTGAACTACCAAGGGATCCAGACGCCACTCGTGCGGCTGGAGGACCCTGCTGAGTTTGTCTGCAAGGCAATTTTCTTGGCCCGGGAGATAAACTGCCTTGAGGAGAATGCCGTGACTGACGGCCCAAGAGCAGAGCTTCTGTGCCTCCCGGCAGAGGAGGAAGGAGCCCGTGCCCCCCTGCTTGTTCACGTAGAACATGGCAACTTGATTGTCCGTCTGGACAAGGACGGACTGTTGGGAAGTCAGGTGGGAGAAGGCCTTGAGAGCTAGGCGGATCGCCCTGAGCTCCAGGAAGTTGATCTGCTGAGCAGACTCCCACGTGGTCCAGAGGCCCTGAGTACGTGCCTCTTGGCAATGTGCTCCCCAGCCCAGGAGGGATGCATCGGTGGTTAGCACCCGGGTCGGCTGAGGTGACTGGAAAGGCATTCCGAATATCAGGTTCGGCTGCCGGAGCCACCACCGGAGAGACGAGACCAGCGGCTCGGAAACGCGCACTAGGTCTGCTAGGCCGCCCGTGGCTTGTCGCCACTGCTGGCGGAGACACCATTGAGCAGACCGCATATTCAGGCGGGCATTGGGGGTCACATGGACGGTGGAAGCCATATGGCCGAGCAGTCTCAGGAAGCGCCTGGCGGAGACCAGGGGCTGGCTGCGAAAGCGGTCGGCTAGGTCCATGAGCCGTTGAGCCCTGTCGAGCGGTAGGTACGCTCGCGCCTGAGGAGTGTGCAGCCTTGCGCCGATGAACTCGAGATCCTGTGAGGGGAGCAAAGTGGACTTTGCGAAGTTTATAACAAAGCCCAAGTGCTGCAGCAGAGTCACCGTGCGGCACGTGGCGTTGGTGACCTCCTGAGCGGACGCTGCTCTGATGAGCCAGTCGTCGAGGTACGGAAAGACATAGAGGCCGTGAAGCCGTAGATGGGCCGCCACGACCGCGAGACATTTTGTGAAGACTCGCGGTGCGGAGGACAGGCCAAAGGGCAGTACTCTGTACTGGTAATGATTTCCTGCCACCACAAACCTTAGGTATTGGCGGTGGCTTGGGTGGATGAGGATGTGCGTGTAGGCATCCTTTAGATCCAAGGAGCATAGCCAATCTCCCTGCTGGAGGTAGGGCAGAAGGATTCCAAGGGTAAGCATTTTGAACTTCTCCCGCACAAGGAACTTGTTTAGGTTGCGCAAGTCCAGGATGGGTCTGAGGCCCCCTGTTCTCTTTGGTATCAGAAAATACCTTGAATAAAAGCCTTGACCTCTCAGGTGGTGTGGCACCGGTTCCACCGCCTGTTCCTGCAGAAGACCTGCTAACTCCTGAAGGAGCAACTCCCTGTGCAGAGGGGGGCGCGGAGGTTCTCCCGGAAAATAGGAGGGAGGGACCTGATGGAAGTGGAGAAGGTAGCCTTCTCGCACGACCTGAAGCACCCAGGCATCTGCGGTGATGCTGGACCACCTGTGGGCGAAGTGAACCAGCCGGCCTCCGGTGCTGGGAGGAACCAGCGGGGGGGAGAGGCTATGCTGAGCGAGTCAAAAGCCCCCACCCTGCTGAGCAGGGGCTGGTGGTGCAGGCTTGGGGGCTTGCTGCCTACGGGACCCGTTACCCCATCCCTTGGCCTGCTGGCCCTGTTGGGGAGCTGCAGGGGCCTGATAATGGGGGTATTGTTTGTAGGCAGCCGCCTTCCTCGGGTAAAAGGACTTTTTCCCCGAGCCCTTCTTTTTCTGGGAAGGGGCGGAGGTCTTCCTAGAAAGCCTGGTCCTGGTGAGAGTCTCAGTCTCAATTTGTGCAGCCTTTTCCGCCATGGGCTTGCCAAAGAGGTTTTCGCCTCGGCAGGGGACATCGACCAACTTGTCCTGTACCCAGGGCTCAAGGTCTGACGACTGAAGCCAAGCCTGTCGGCGGGCACCGATGCCGGCTGCGGCCACTCGAGCCGAGGCCTCAAAGCCATCATAGGCTGCTCGGGACATGAACTTTGAGCATTCCCGAATGCCCGTGGACAAGGCTAGGAACCTCCGCAAGGGCTCCTCGGAGAGACCAGCGGAGAATCCGGCTAGCTCTTTAGCCAGATCCCGGAGATACATGCCCATGTAGAGCTGGTAAGTCTGGACACGACATGCGAGCATAGAGCCCTGGAAGCACTTCTTGCCAAGGCCATCCAGGTTACGGGCCTCCCTTCCAGGAGGCACCGAGGAGTGCATCTTCTGGCTCTTAAGACGATGCATGGCCGATTCCACTACCATGGAATGGTGTGGCAGCTGTGCCTTTTGAAAGCCAGGGCTCTTGCGGACCCGATAGATAGAATCGACCCGCTTGCTCAGGACCGGCGAGGAGGCCGGACTCTCCCACATGCGGAAGAGTAGTCGTTCCAGCATAGGAGGAACCGGCACAGTAAAGTGTTCCCTCGCGGGAGAGTCATACTGGAGGGCGTCGAGCTCTTCGGCTCGAGGCTCCTCCTCGGGATCCGCAGGGAAGGCCAAAGCCTTGGCCATATCCCTAACGAAGTCCGAGAACCGGGCATCCTCCGGGGGGGACTGCTTCCGAGGCTCGGACTCCGGTGAGTCCGATGGGACACACCGAGTCCGGAAAGAATCAGGTGACTCTTCCTCCTCAGACTCCCAGACCGACTCCGACGAGGACTCGGTGGGGTCGGCCCGGGCAGGGTGCGGCGCCAGCCGCCCCGACGCCGAGGAGTCGGCGTCGGCGACCTCGGTCCCGAACGGGAGGCCGAGGGTGACCTCGACTGAGGATCGACTCGAGTTCTCATCGACTCGAGGATCGGCTCGGTCTCCGGGGTCGACTTGGACGTCGACGTCCCGGCGGTCGGGGCAGCGGCGCCAGCGAAGCCAGCGAGCAGTGCCCTCTGCTGGTCCATGAAGGCAGACAGTCTGCTCTCCAAGGCCGTCAACCTGAGTCCGAGCTCAGGTGACCCAGCAGCCCCCGACTCGGGCCCCGACGGCGTCGGGCCCAACGTCGGCTGTCGCGGAGGCGAGTCCAGAAGGACCACAGGACTTACCTGGGCAGGCATCTCCGACTCCAGGCGAGGTCGCTTCGGGAAGTGTTCCTTCTCCAAGGACCCGGGGCGGCTGTCGGGGCTATGCGACCTGGCCCTCGCGGAACCAGGAGCGTCCACCGACGCCGCCCTCGCGGGTTTTTCCTTCCGACGATGGTCCCCGGAGGGAGAACCCCGGTCGGAGGAGCTCCGGCGACGGTCCGAGCTGGAGCCTTTCGACGCGGAGGCCTCCGACGAGGTCCGGGTACGGCTGGGGTCAGCGAAGATTCTCTCACGCTGATGCCGCCGACTTCTCAACGCCTTTGAGGACAGTTTGCTGCAGGGCCCACAGATCAGTTCCTCATGATCCGGGCCCAGGCAGCGGAGGCAAAAGTCGTGTGTGTCGGTTAGTGACATATTTCGGTCACACCGACCACACCGCTTAAACCCACTGGCAGCCATCGGGGGAAAAAGGGCCCCTGCGAGGTCAAAGGACCGGGCTGCCAGGGAAACCGAAAACGAAAGCTGACTAAGTCAGAAAAACCGAAAAAAGTAAGAGGACTCGAGACCGGCGTCGCGAGTCCGGGCGGGAAAACGATCGGCGTCGAACCGAAAGAAAAAAGGATAAAACAAAGAAGAAAATCAACTTTTTCACGGGGACAAGACGGGGACGTCTGTAGGGCTCCGCGGAAAAACGAAGACTGGCTAAGATGGCACCCTCGGGCGGGAAGACGACCGCGCATGCGCGCTGCAATTCCCAAAGGCTTTCATTGAAAGCTGGGGAAAATTGCTCCGCGAGGGCTCCGTCGGCGCCGACGTCACCCATAAGTGAGGACTGACTTCCTGCTTGGTCCTGGAGAACAAGCTGTACACGTTCCATTTCATACTTGACACCTCCAACTTCCCTTGGTTTATGCTTCGTACGTTCCATGTTCCAATGTGTAAGACATCTTTACAGCTTCTGACTCTCATTTCATGTGCAGCTACATCAGCAGTCAGATGTCCCGAGGGCTTTGATCCAATCACATCATAAATGCTGGCTTTACTCTGAAAAGTCTTCAGCTCTTCCCCAGTAGCTAGTTGAGTGCCTTCCGACCTGGGGGTCTCATCTTCCAGCACTACAGCACAGTTTGTTTTGTTGTAACTATCCATTGGGTTTTCATGGCAAGATACAGAAGTAGATTGCCGGGCCTTTCTTCCGCGCAGTTTAAGTTTGGTGTTGTTGCCGTTGTCACAGAAATGTGTTATAACAGCTTAATGTCCCACCGTAAGGTGTTACTGCATCCATTAATTAGTCTTTCAACCTTTAGGAGGTTTGTTAACTCCAGTTCTTGTATTTCTTCCTTTCGCCCTACTCGTTGCCACACTTTTCCTTGATCTTGCTTCTGCGTAGTTCCAGTCTGTTCCACCTCAGGGATCCTTTGAATTCCCGCCTCTCTCATTGCTTTTACTAAGTTATTCATTGTCCCCGCTCTCCGCTTAACGCCATTGATAGTAAAAGCAAGGCCCATTGGATACAGCCATTTGTATCTGACATTTTCCTCACGCAGCCGAGCTGTAAATTCCCTCCAGTTTCTTCACCTTTGTCAGGTTGCAGCTACAAAGTCCACATAAATTGCAATCTCAGAACCCTGCCATTCAAACTTTCCCAGAGTCCTCATTCTGGCTGCTATTCTCTCCTTTATGGAGTAATCATGTATACAGATAATGATATCCCGAGGCTGCTCTTTTCTTCCCGGACCCAGTGATCTATGCGCTCTGTCCAATATAATTTCCTGCTCTACTCCATCCTCTGCAGCCAGCACAGCAGCACATACCTCCTTCGCTGTTTTCATGCAATCACAATAGCACTCTTTCTCAGGGCCCCCCTTTCATTCTTAAATTATGGCAGTATGCTCTGTTTTCCAGATCCTCTATTTTTAGTGCTAAGGCTTCTTTCATTCCCTCCAGATTTTGCACCATTGTTTGCAGAGAGTCCGTTCTTTTTTCCAAGTCCTCTAAACATCCCTCCGTCTCAGTTACATGGCCTCTGACTTCATTTATTTCAGTCCGAAGCTGTGAAAACATATCCTCTACCTCCACCTTAAACCCAGCGATTTCAGTTTTTAGTTCTGTGAACCAGGATCTCAATTCATCTTTTGAAATAGGTAAGAGAGCTCCAGCATTGCTCAATTCCTCCCTTTTACCTTGACCACTCGTTGTCACGTTTTCCACTGGGCCCTCCATCGCCATTTTTTCCTTCTCTTGGCTCTCAGCTCTGGCGTTCGCAAATGCAAAGTCCCTCAAATCAGCCGTTTTCTTGCGCATTTAAGTCATTCTCCTGACCTCATTGCTCGGCAACCCTTAACCCTTTCAGACCGTATGTCCACTGTAATGGACGTCATGTTATTCATCAAATTCCATGTACATATATATGGTGTCTGTGAAAAAATTCAGGTCTGAAAGGGTTAATCTTGTACTGGAGGGTATTTTCTCCGTTCAGAAGCTATTTTAGGCTTTATTTATTTTTCATACTTTAGCGGCGGAGCTGCCCCTCTTGCCGTCCATGCCTGGCGGATGACGTCACAGGCGTACCATTGTGTATTGATGCAAAAAAGGCCCTGCCACACACTAGGAGCAAAAACCACTGCATAGTAAGTGCAACAACCATGTGCTGTCACAGCCGTTCCCAGAAGTTTCTGTACTGAAAATTTCCCTAAACACGCAGCAGCAGCATTCACAGTTAATGCTGAGCCTGCATGTATGTAGGTTGATGATAAAATACCTAAATTTATGCATATACTACAAACTTTACTTGTGTTCACACATGCTATAGAGCAGGTGTAAATGTCCGCACCTGAACTTAAGGCACGATTTCTGCCACTTAGGCTAGTATCTTGTAAAACAAGTAGCTGCCTACTTGCCTTTATAAAATAGGCTCAATTAGGCATGTTTAGGCTGCCTATGTGTTGAAGCCATGCAAGTGTCTATTTTATCAAGACACATAGGTGCCTATGTATCCTTATAAAAAGTAGCATAAATTCTGCAGTAATAGTGGCTAAATTACAGCCATAGAAATTTGCACTTGCTCATGATGCATTAGTGTATAAAGTATGCATGTATATTGTGATTCTGCTCACACCCCTCCCCCTGAATATACCCAACTCATAAGAACATAAGAATATAAGACATAAGACATGCCATACTGGGTCAGACCGAGGTCCATCAAGCCCAGTATCCTGTTTCCAACAGTGGCCAATCTACGTCATACGTACCTAGCAATATCCCCAAAAGACACAGGTTCCACAATGCTTGTACTGGGTCAAGCATTGATATCCTGGGTCCCTTTTTAATAGTGGTTTATGGACCTTTCCTCCAGGAACTTGTCCAAACCTTTTTTAAACCCAGCTATACTAACAGCCCTTACTACATCCTCCGGTAACAGATTCCAGAGTTTGATTACACGTTGAGTGAAAAAATATTTTCTCTTATTTGTCTTAAATAGTTTACCCTGTAGCTTCATTACATGTCCCCTAGTCTTTCTATATTCTGATAGTGTAAACAATTGATCCACGTTTATCCGTTCCACTCCATTCATTAATTTATAGACTTCTATCATATCTCCCCTCAGCCGTCTCTTTTCCAGGTTAAAGAGCCCTAACCTTTTTAGCCTCTCTTCATAGGAGTAGCCTTCCATCCCCTTCACCAATTTGGTGGCTCTTCTCTGTACTTTTTCTAATAACGCTATGTCCTTTTTAAGATACGGTGACCAGAATTGCACACAATATTCAAGGTGCGGTCGTACCATGGAGCGATACAGAGGCATTATAATATCCTTTGTTTTATTCTTCATCCCTTTCCTTATGATACCTAGCATTCTATTTGCTTTCTTGGCCGCCGCTGCACACTGGGCGGAGGGTTTTAACATGTTATCCACGATGACTCCTAAATCTTTTTCCTGGGTGGTGGTTTCTAATGTGGAGCCTTGCATCGTGTAACTATAGTGTGGGTTGTTCTTTCCTAGGTGCATAACTTTGCACTTGTCCACATTAAATTTCATCTGCCATTTGGATGCCCAGTCTTCCAATTTATCCAGATCCTCCTGCAGTTTTCCACAATCCTCTTGGGTTTTAACAACTTTAAATAGTTTTGTGTCATCTGCAAATTTGATAACCTCACTTTTCCAGGTCATTTATGAATATGTCAAAAAGTAGCGGACCCAGTACAGATCCCTGGGGTACTCCACTATTCACCTTTTTCCATTGGGAATATTGGCCATTTAGCCCTACCCTCTGCTTTCTATCTTTTAACCAGTTCCCGATCCACAATAGTACACTGCCTCCTATCCCATGACTTTTTAGCTTCGCCAAAAGTCTCTGATGGGGGACCTTGTCAAAAGCTTTCTGGAAGTCCAGATACACTATATCAACCGACTCACCTTTGTCTACCTGTTTATGCACACCTTCAAAAAAACATATCAGATTAGTAAGACAAGATCTTCCTTGTCTAAAGCCATGTTGGCTGTCTCCCATTAGGCCATGACTATCTACATGCTGTGTAATTTTGTTCTTTATGATGGTTTCTACCATTTTCCCTGGTACTGACGTCAGGCTCACCGGTCTGTAATTTCCTGGGTCACCCCTGGAACCCTTTTTAAAAATTGGTGTTACGTTGGCGACCCTCCAATCTTCAGGTATTACAGATGATTTTAATGAAAGTTCACAGATTACCAATAGCAGGTCTGCAATCTCATATTTCAGTTCTTTCTCTAAAGCTCTAGAGAAAACTCTAAAGCTGCATGCACGTACATACCTATATGCATCACATGCATTAACCTAAGGTGAAAGAATTTTATGAGAGGCCTTTTGCATGCATCTAAGTGTGAAAATATCCTCATAAATTAACTCTCTTATTTTTAAGGCTGCTATTTTCGTGTTTATAAATTTAAGTACTTTTCAGTTAATTAGAGGAATGAACAATCTGTATATCATTGCATTCCGTACTGTTGCTGGGTATTTTTTCTAGTTCAATCACATACATACATTTCCATAACACAGATTTACTGTCATACCAATAATACGCTGTGGACCAGGACTAGTTGGAGAAGAATGGAGACCCAGCAGCTGTTAAAAACCTGTATAGCTGTCCTGACTGTACAAAAGGCATAAAAATAGAATGGAAGATCCAAGGAAGGCAAGATGAGGGGTAAAAGTACTAGGAGACATGGTGTTTTACGAACACTTGTTTTAATTTTTTCTGTGATAGGGTTCTTTTGTTGATGTTTGTGAAAACGTAAAATCATAAGCCCTAATTATAACTGATATCAACATTCTACAAAGCTTGCAAGAAGAAAACATAAAATAAAATAACAGCACATTTTTATTTGCATTTTGTCCTAGTGATAGATATAAGATGTTACCAATAGATGATGTGGCAACACTGCGTGTATAAGCCAGACGCTTCTCAAACCAAACAGCTGGATCCAAGAATTTTTCCATGAAGAAGTAACGGAACACTGGTCGAAAATGCTGGCAGATATCCAAAAAACCTTGACACTTATCCTCAGGACGTTTCTTTTGCACATCCTTGCAAAAATCAAAAGGTTGTTAGTATTCAAAATTCCTTAACTTGCATGCAGTCCAGTTAATTATGACCTATGTTGAGCTTAATTTCACAATTTTCAATCACAATACAATGGCACATTAAGCAGCATGTAAAATAATCAAGTATCATAAAAGGTACTTAGGACACAAATTAACAAGCAAAACCAGCTGTAGGGTTCCTGTGTACTAGTTAATAGAGCAGGTCATGTGGATTAAGGTGACATTTTACTTACCAGATAATGTCCTTTCCTTGAGTCCTGCTAGACCAGTCCAGACAAGTGGGTTGTGTCCTCCTACCAGCAGATGTGGAGACAAGGAAGCTTCCGGAGGCTACTCATGACATCACCATGCCATATCAGCCAGAGGGAGTTTTCAGTATTCATATCAAAGCATTCTGTGACGAACCTCAGATCTCACCACCTCAGTGAAGGTGTGACAAAACAATAACCATAATTAAGTAAAGGACCAGCTTCACAGAAGGCTTGTCAAGGCCAACCACAGAGAACAGAAGAACAAGCAGTTTTCCAGAGCAGGTCCTGGGTTGGGTCTAGCAGGACTTGAGGAAAGGATATTATCTGGTAATAAAATATCACCTTCCATATTGTCCTGCTAGACTAGTCTGGACAAGTGGGATGTACCAAAGCATGACTCCAGTGGGCAGGAAGAAGACACAGCAGCTTTCTAAACCTCTGAGCCAAAGGCCTCATCCACCCAAGTGTGAACATTCAAGCGGTAGTGATTAACAAGAGTGGAGAGCAATGCCCATGTTGCTGCCTGACAAATGTCTGAGGGGGCTACCGAGCTATGTTATGCCCACAAGAATGCTTGTGTCTGAATGGAATGCACACACAAACCCTCCAGAGCCAGTCAATTCCGCAGCTGATGCATGGAGGCAATTGCCTCCTTGATCCAGCATCCCAAAGTAGATATGAAGGCTGCCCCACCTTTACACAGTCCGACGAACATAACAGATGGTTTGACTGATGGAAAAAGTTGGTAACCTTCAAGTATCGAAGAAGCACTCTCCAGATATCCACCAGTCGATGGTCCTAGTCCTTCCCTTGGCATGCTTCCTTAGAAAAGGTGGGCAGACTATCTGATTCACATGGAAGGTGGAAACCAGCTTTGGGCAAGAAGGAAGGAATAGGCCAAACACACACGGCCTCCTCCGAGAATGAGAAGTAAAGATCCCTGCATGACAAGGCTTGCAGCTCGGAGATGCATCTCACCAAACAGATTATGACCAGAAAGGATCAGATCTTTAAGAGTAGCCTGCTTCAAGGGCTCAAAAAGCTCTGATATCAAGCCCTGGAGCATTAGGCAGAGATCCCACAGAACAACAACTGAATGCGGGGCGGGGACCCGGACCTCCTGGAGAAAAAGGGGAAACAAGAAGATGAACCACCCTGCCAACCAGCCCCCTGAAGCACAAAAGGGCCGCTACCTGAAACATCAGGGAGCTAAGAGAAAGGTTTTGTTCAGGCCCTCTTGAAGAAATGCAAGCAAGGACAGTAAGTCAACAGAATAATGTCTAGTCTGAGGCTGACACTCCAATGCTCAAGACGACACCAGACAAGTGCATATGTCAGGCTGGTAGATCTTCTCCTAACCTTGAGGAGAATGGAAAACACAGTGGGAGAGTAGCCCTTACATGCTAAGCGGTGCCTCTCGAGAGCCAAGCATAAGCAAGCAGTGAAATGGGTCATCCAGAAGAATTGTCCTGGACATAACAGCCCCTGGACTGTGGCATTCGAGGAGGAGGATCTTGCAGAAGCCACATCAATTCCCCGAACCATGGCCTCTATGGCCAATCCGGCATCACCAGGTTCACCTAGCCCAGATGCCGCTCTATGCATCGAAGCACATGACTCACTAGTGGCCATGGAGAAAACACCTACATTAGGTTGCACTTCAATCAGGGCTGCACTAAGAAGCAGATGCCCTTGGAGTCTGTTTCTCTGCAGTGACTGAAGAAGCATTTCCTTTTGTCACTGGACTAGGTCGCAATCAGGATCCATCTGGGAACAACCCCAATAGTGCAGAATCTCCCAATAGGCTGTTCAACTCAGTTCCCACTCCCGGTATAGAAAAAGTGACGACTGTTGTCAATTCCGGTGATGCGTTGTGCCGATAGTGGCGTATATTAATAAACATGAGAGCAAAAAGAGTACCGGAGTGGCCCTGGAGATGACTCTCCTGTTCTCCTGTGTGGAAAGGAACCTGCTAGCTCTGCCATATCATTGTCCGAGTAGACCCAGACCATTTTGCCCTTGACTAGGGTTTGGAAGTGCAAAAGGACCAACTGAATGGCCCTTTCCTCGAGGTAATTGATAGGCCATGCCAACCCATGGCTGTTCCAATAGCCCTGAGCTATTTTGAGTCTCACAGTGAGCTCCCAAGCCAAACAGGCTAGCATCTGTCAACAGGAGAAGCTATGAGTGATCATCTAGTAGCAAACTCTTACCTCAGATGATGCGGCTGCTGCCACCACCTTAGGCTGGAGACCATCTCAGGTTGGAGGGGCAATCTGACCTTGAACTCTCTAACAGCTGGGAGAACTCCCAGAAAGCAAGGACCTCTGAAGTGGCCTCATATGAGCTCATGCCTAATACACTATGTGGTCTATTTTGAAACACGAATAGCGGGGATGGATGTCCTTTCTCGTCCCTGACAAAGCCTTCCCATACGAACTAGGAACTTGTATGGAGTGGTTAGACAGGGTGGGAAGGGGACATGGAGGAGGCAGAATTAGGGCGGGCAGTGGGCGGTCCGTGGCCCCAGACATACAGGGCCGATTCTGAAGTCAGCCCTGTACATCCGGGGCCAGCTGACTAGATGGGGAATTTATTCCACCTCTGAGGTGGAAAATGTTCGCCTAGACATTGGGGAACGGCAGGCCTGGGCAGCGACAAAGGCTGGAGGGGGTGCAGGAGATACCCCGCAGCCCAACCCTGGCCATGGGAGGCCAGATCGGGGGTCAGGTTGCAGGGAAAGAATAAAGTCAGTGGCAGCTGGGGATCGTGGCTCCATCCAGAAGCCGGACTGAGTTAGCTGGACAGGAGCCTATACGTGCAGGCTGATCAGAATCGGACTCCAGCCTGCACATACAGACAGACGCGATTCTGATCTCTTGGGGGCTAGAAATGCTCCGCAGGATCGGAATCGTGTCTACCACTGTGCGTCCAGTTCGGACTGGATCTGACCTGATGCACAGTGGGCCGGACATATATAGTAGTTACTCACCTGTAACAGGTGTTCTCCAGGAGCAGCAGGAATCAGTCCTCACATATGGGTGACGTCAGCACCGACAGAGCCCTCGTGCGGAGCATTTCCCCAGCTTTCAAAGAAAGCCTTTGGGAATGCAGCGCGCATGCGCGATCCCCTTCCCGCCCAAGGGTGCCATCTTGCTCAGTCTGATGACATAGCTAAAAGACAGCCAAAAATAACAAAATGAATCATATGACTGCAACTCCAAGGGGAGGAGGGAGGGTCGGGAGGACTGATTCCTGCTACTCCTGGAGAACACCTGTTACAGGTGAGTAACTACTCTTTCTCCAGGACCAAGCAGGAAGTCAGTCCTCACATATGGGACTCCCCAGCTTAAGGCTACCGGGAACCCAAGCTGAAAATTAAGCTCCTTCTAGAGCGTCAGCATCCATGAAAAAATCCTTTCTGAGAACGTCCCCATACGGTAGCCCAACACAAAGGCCGGAGGGTAGGAGTTGCCTAAACCTCAAAGAGATTACGGAGTACCGCCTGTCCGAAAGCACTGTCCCTACGGGACTCCCTCTCGAGGCAGTAGTGAGCCGCAAAAGTCTGGCTTGAAGACCAGGTAGTGGCCCGGCAGATGTCTGCCAACGGAACAGAGCGGAGATAGGCTACTGACGCGGCCTTCACCCTGACACGGTGGGCCGTGACTCGACCCTGCAACGAGAGGCCGGCTGCCCTGTATGCCCAGGCGATACAATCCGCTACCCAAAGGGACAACGTTCGTTTGGAGACAGGCAACCCCAGTTTATTAGGGTCAAAAGATACGAAGAGCTGAGCAGCCCTTCGATGCCCCTGCGTACGGTCTAAGTAAAAGGACAACGCCCTTTTACAGTCCAGGGTATGAAGGATTGTTTCAGCCCGGCTGGCATGCGGCCTGGGGAAGAATGTTGGAAGAACCACCTCCTGATTGAGGTGGAAGGAGGAGACAACCTTCGGAAGGAACTTAGGGTGAGTCCGCAAGACCACCCTGTTCTTGTAGAACCGTGTATACGGTCTATCAGAAACCAGAGCTTATAGTTCACTCACATGCCTGGCTGAGGTAAGAGCCACCAAGAACAAGGCCTTCAAGGAAAGGAAGCGTAAAGGACAGGTAGCCATTGGCTCAAACGGTGGGCAAGTAAGTTGCTGCAAGACCACATTTAAATCCCACTCAGGGGCAGGGGAACGGATTGGATGCTTGAGCAGAAGCAGGCCTCTGAGGAAACGGGACACCAAGGGGTGGCCCGACAGAGATTGGCCCTCTACCTGTGAGTGGTGCGCCGACAGAGCACTGAGGTGGACCCGAACAGAGTTGGACTTAAGGCCTAGGTCCAAGAGGTGGAGCAAGTACTGCAGCACCACTGGAACCAGGCATGAAAAAGGATCCTCCCGGCGATGAGCACACCAGGTGGAGAACCTACGCTACTTGAGGGCATAAGATTTCCGGGTGGATTGCCTCCTAGAGGCCAAAACCATCTCTTCCACCTCCTTAGGCAGAAGTAAGGGGGCTAGAACTACCCTTTCAGCAGCCAGGCCATCAGGTTGAGGGATATGAGGTTAGGGTGCAGGAGAGATCCCTGGTCCTGAGACATGAGGTCATGATGCACCCCCAGAGGGAGTGGAGTGTCCACCGCCAACTGCAGAAGGAGTGGAAACCACGGCTGCCTCGGCCATCTGGGGGCTACCAGAATCACCGAGGCCTTGTCCTGAAGAACCTTGAACAAGATTCGGGCCACTAGAGGCGTGGGAGGAAACGCATACAGTAGGCCCGCAGACCAAGAGATTAGAAACGCATCTGCTGCTATTCGCAGAGGATGCGGTTGTCTGGAACAGAACCTGGGTAGCTGACGATTCAGTGGACTCGCAAAGAGATCGATGGTTGGAAGACCCCATCTTAAAAAGATCTTTTGGACCACCAGAGGATTCAACTGCCATTCGTGAGGCTGCAGAATCCTGCTCAATCTGTCTGCCAGGCAATTTTCTTGGCCAGGCAGGTAAACTGCCATGAGAAACATGTTGTGTTTGATTGCCAAGGAGCACAGGGCCTGTGCCTCCCGACACAGAAGTTTGGAGTCTGTGCCCCCTTGCTTGTTCACGTAGAACATTGCCACTTGATTGTCCGTCTGAACTAAGACAGACTGGTGAGAGAGGACATGAGAGAAAGCCTGTAGAGCTAAGCGGATAGCTCGCAACTCCAATAGATTGATCTGCTGTGTGGACTCCCCAGGAGACCAGAGGCCCTGAGTGCAAGCCCCCTGGCAATGTGCACCCCAGCCCTGAAGGGAAGCATCGGTTGTCAGCACCTGTGTGTGAGGAGGCGCCTGAAAAGGCAACCCCTGGACCAGATTTGGGAGATGCAGCCACCACCGTAGGGAGGCTGTCAGCAGTTTGGAACCCCTATCTTGTCTTTCAAGTCGCCTGTGGCCTGCACCCACTGAGCTCTGAGGCACCACTGAGCAGGTCGCATGTGCAGGCGGGCATTCGGAGTTACATGGACCGTGGATGCCATGTGGCCCAAGAACCTTAGCAAGTTTCTGGCGGAGACCAGAGAACCGCTCTGGAACTGATTGGCCAACGCTATCAGTCTGTGGGCCCTGTCCTCGGGCAAAAAAGCCTTCGCCTGGAGGGTATCCAATCTTACCCCTATGAACTCCATGTTCTGTGAGGGGAGCAAAGTGGACTTTGCAAAGTTTACCACGAAGCCTAGATGCTGAAGAAGAGAAACAGTGCGAAGGGTGGCCTGGCTGGCCTCCTGTGGAGACTGACCCCTGATGAGCCAGTTGTCCAGGTATGGAAAGACAAAGATGCCCTGGTTTCTGAGATAGGCCGCCACCACCGCCAGGCACTTGGTGAAAACCCTGGGGGCGGAGGTGAGGCCAAATGGAACTACTCTGTATTGAAAATGATTTCCTCCCACTACAAATCTGAGATATTGTCTGTGGTCTGGATGAATGAGGATGTGAGTTAAAGCATCCTTTAGGTCTAAGGAGCATAGCCAATCTCCCTGCTGGAGGTAGGGCAGCAGTATCCCAAGGGTAAGCATCTTGAACTTTTCCCTCTCCAGGAACTTGTTGAGATTTCGCAAGTCTAGGATGGGCCTGAGGCCTCCTGTCCTTTATGGTACCAGAAAGTACCTTGAATAGAAGCCTTGGCCTCTCAGGTGGTGAGGCACCGGTTCCACCGCCTGCTCCTTTAGAAGACTTGCCAACTCCTGAAGGAGAAGGTTCCTGTGAAGAGGGAGTCTTGGAGGCTCCCCTGGAAAATAGGAGGGAGGTAACTGGTTGAAGTGGAGCAAATAGCCATTTTGGACTATGCTCAGCACCCAGGTATCCCCCGTTATGGCTGACCACCTGTGGGCATACAGTGTCAGCCGGCCTCCTGTGCTGAGAGGAGACAGCTGAGGAGGAGAGGCTATGCAATGGTAGTCAAAACCCTGCTCCCTGCTGTGCAGGAGCCAGAGCTGATGGCTTGGGGGTTTTCTGCCTACGGGGCCCATGTCCCTGCCCCTTGGCCTGCTGACCCTGATGGGGAGCTGCAGAGGCCTGAAAATGAGGGTAGGATTTGTAGGCAGTGATCTTCCTCGGGTAAAAGGGCTTATTTCCTGAGCCCTTCTTCTTCTGAGAAGGGGCAGAAGTTTTCCTGGACAGCCTTGTCTTGGTGAGAGTCTCAGACTCGAGTTCTGCAGCCTTTTCAGCCATGGGTTTGCCAAAAAGGTTCTCACCTCGGCAGGGGACATTGACCAACTTGTCCTGTACCCATGGCTCGAGGCCCGATGACTGTAGCCAGGCCTGACGGCGTGCACCGATGCCGGCCGTGGCTACTCGGGCCGAAGCCTCAAAGCCACCATAGGCTGCTCGAGAGATAAACTTTGAGCACTCTCGAATCCCAGATGACAAGGACTTAAACCTCTGCAAAGGTTCCTCGGAGAGGCCAGCTGAGAACCCGGCAATCTCCTTTGCCAGGTCCCGAAGGTACATGCCCATGTGCAGCTGGTAAGTCTGGACACGGCACGCCAGCATAGAGCCCTGGAAGCACTTTCTACCGAAGGTATCCAGGTTCCGGGTCTCCCAGCTGGGGGGCATTGAGGAGTGCATCTTCTGACTCTTCAGACGATGCATGGCCGATTCCACAACCATGGAGTGGTGCGGTAGCTGTGCCTTCTGGAACCCAGGACTCTTACGGACTCGATAAATGGAATCGACCCGTCTGCTGAGAACCGGCGCCGAGGCCGGTGCCTCCCACATGCGGAAGAGCAGCCATTCCAGCATCGGAGGAACCGGTACAGTAAAGGCCTCATTAGGCGGAGAGTCATACTGGAGGGCCTCGAGCTCTTCGGCTCGAGGCTCCTCCTCGGGATCCGTGGGGAAGACTAAGGCTTTAGCCATGTCCCGCACAAAATCCGAGAACCGGGTATCCTCTGGTGGGGACTGTCTCCAAGGCTCGGACTCCGGTGAGTCCGATGGGACGCACCGGGTCCGGAAAGTATCTGGGGACTCCTCGTCCTCCGTCTCCCACTCCGACCCCTCCGAGGAGGAATCAAGTGGCTCCGGCCAGGCGGGCACCGATGCCATCCGCCCCGATGCCGAGGGCACCGGCGTCGACGACCTCGGTCCTGAGCAGGAGGCCGAGGGGGACCTTGGCCGAGGATCGACTCGAGATCGCATCGACTCGAGGATCGGCTCAGCCTCCGGGGTCGACTTGGACGTCGAGGTCCCGGTGGTTGGGGCAGATGCACCGGTCAAACCGGCGATCAGTACCCGCTGCTGCTCCATGAAGGCAGCCAAGCTGCTCTCCAAGGCTGTCAACCTGAGACTCAGCTCAGGAGACAGCAGCCCCCGACGGCGTCGGGCCCGACGTCGGCTCCCCCGGAGAAGAGTCCTAGAGGACAACAGCACTTACGTGACTCGGGGACTCCGGCTCCACATGAGGTAACTTGGACGGCCTCTCCAACTCCGAGAGCTCGGGGTGGCGGTCAGAGCTACGTGACCTAGCCCTCGAGGACCCAGGAGCCTCCACTGATGCTGCCCTCACAAGCTTTTTCTTCCTTCTGTGCTCCTGGGTGGGAGACTCCCTCTCAGAGGAACTCCGACAGCGCTCGGGGTCAGACTCCCGAGATGTCGAGGCCTCTGACGAAGTCCGTGCCCGGCCAGACGCGGACTCTGAGAAAATTCTCTCACGTTGATACCGACGGCTCCGAAGTGCCTTTGACGACATTTTTCCGCATGGGCCACAGGCCAGCGGGTCATGGTTGGGCCCGAGGCACCGGAGGCAGCAGTCATGTGTGTCGGTGAGAGACATCAGCTTCTTACACCGATCACACTTCTTAAACCCGCTGGCCGCCATCAGGGGAAAATGGACCCCTGCAAGGTCAAAAGACTGGACTGCCAGTGAAAAAGAGCGGGAACGCTAGTCACAAAGGACAAAAACCGAAAAAACTTAGCTCCGGGCTCGATACTGGTGTACCGGGCCCAGGCAGGAAGGGGAACCGGCGTCGAACCAGGCAAAACCAAAAATCCACAAAGGAAAATCAACTTTTTTACTGGGTGACAACGACACACGTCCGTCGGGCTCTGCGGAAAAAAGAAGACTGAGCAAGATGGCACCCTTGGGCGTGAAGGGAACCGCGCATGCGTGCTGCATTCCCAAAGGCTTTCTTTGAAAGCTGGGGAAATGCTCCGCACGAGGGCTCCGTCGGCGCCGATGTCACCCATATGTGAGGACTGACTTCCTGCTTGGTCCTGGAGAAAAATTAGAATAGGCCTCTACATCAATTGCCACCACCACCATCAAGATGAGAAGCTGTAGATAATCCCAAATTCCAGGAGCCTGCTGGGATCAGAAGGCTGCCAAATTGGGCAAACAACTTGCTCTCTTCAGGCAGGAAGACTCTGCCTACCTGAGTGTCAAAATGTGCACCCAGGTGTTCCAGTGACTGGGAAGGCACTAAGTGGCTCTTTCCTTGATTTATCATTCAACCAAGACTACACTACCCATTTCGAAACCCAAGCCGCTTCAGATTGTGACTTGGCCAGTCGTCCAGATACCGGTGTATACAGGATCCCCAAGTGCCTCAGCACAGTGGCTGCCACCACCATCACTTTTGAGAACGTCCTTGGGTTTGTGGAAAGGCCAAAGGGGAGAGCGGCAAACTGAAAATAAGAGGCAAGAATGGTGAAACAAAGAAAGTGTTGTTGATTCACTTGGATACAGATGTGGAAGTAAGCATTGGCTAAGTCACGAGAAACTCTCCAGGGCATACTAGTTGAATCACTAACCACAGGGTTTCCATATGGAAATGAAGGGTGTGCAGGTGAGCGTCGATTCCCTTGAGGTAGAGGATTGGCCAAAAGGAACAGTCTTTCACTGACAGCACAACATAGATGGAGTATCGGCCCCGGCTCCGTAGATGGAGAAGTCTGTCCAAGGTATAATAAACTGCAGCACTCTTGGTTGCAGAGTCACGAGGAGAGAACAGGTTCTCAACATTCCAGAACACAGCCATGGTATCCAGCACGCAAGGATTTTTGGATTTAGTTTATTTGACATTGCCTGGTCATACTGTTGGTTCCTTTATTGCATCTCAGTCATTCTGGGCTAGGGACCC
This sequence comes from Ichthyophis bannanicus, assembly GCA_033557465.1. NCBI lineage: Eukaryota > Metazoa > Chordata > Amphibia > Gymnophiona > Ichthyophiidae > Ichthyophis > Ichthyophis bannanicus. The sequence continues at coordinate 190,979,787 of CM066035.1, read as the reverse complement.
TTATCCCATTGCACCGAGGCTGCTCACATGATTTCAATCGATCCATGTCTGATGTCTCTAATTTTAATATTTTATATTTTACACTTTATAGACTTACAGTCTGCTAGAGATAAGGCTTGCCTGCTATTGTTTTCACTCACTGTTATTTGATTATTTCCTCTGCTAATAAGTTTTCCTATCTGAGATGATCTGTATCTTATTCTATTTTATTTATTCTACTTCATTTATTTAATTTTTATTCCCTCACTACCTATTATCCCTCTCCTTCTTCTTATTTGCCCTCTCTGCCATTTCTTATGGCTCCACATCATTCTTTGCTCCTTTTTCTGATCCTTCCTAACCTTCTTCCATCACCCAACCAACCTAATTACCCCCTCTTTCTCACTCTCTCCCATCCTCACTATTTTCTCCCCATCTTATCCTGCACCCTTTCCTCAGCTCTTGAGCTTCACCTTCTCCTTCCTCTCATTCATCCCTCTCTTTCCTCTCTAAAACAAACAATCTCATCCCCATTTCAGACGTGCTGTCTCCTCTCTCCCTCACACTCTTCTCCTTCTGTCCTTTGGTGACATTAATCCCAATCCTGATTCCCCTTCACTTCTCTCTCACTCCAATAATAGTTCCTTTTTCCACCATAATCACATCCACATCTCTCTCCTTCCCCCCTCCTCTCTCCCCTTCTCATGTGCTTTATGGAATGCTCATTCCATTTCTATTAAACTTCCCTCTATCCATGATCTCTTTATCTCTCGTGCTTTCATCTTCTCACTCTTACTGAAACCTGGATCTTCCCTGATGAGACTGCTTCGGTTGCTGCCCTCTGCCATGGCGGCTATCAAGTCTCCCACTCTTCTCGTCCCAATGGCTGCGGTAGTGGTGTTGAGTTTCTACTTTCTCTTTCTTGTCAATTTCAACCCTCCTTTTCTCTCAAATCTCATTCCTTTCCCTCCTTTGTCCATTCCATGCGTCTTCTTAATCCCCTACCTCTCCGGATCGCTGTCATCTATAGACCCCCTGACAACTCCTCTTCTACCTTCCTCACTGATTTTGACTCTTGGTTCTCTTTATTCCTGGATTCTTCTTCCCCCTCCCTTATTCTTGATGACTTTAATTTTCATATTGATAACCCCTCTGTCCCCTATATGTCCAAACTGCTTTCACTTACCTCCTCTTTCAACCTCCAGCTTTGCACGTCTGTCCCCACTCATTAGCTTGGCCACTGCCTAGACCTAGTTCTCTACTCTAATTGTTTACCTTCTAATTTCCATACCTCCGCTCTTATCTGATCATCACTTGTTAAGTTTCACTCTTCATTACTTCTCCCCTCAATCTCACCCAATCTCCTCCTATCTTTTTCGGAAACGTCATGCTATCAATTATTCCACTTCATGCTTCTCTCTACCACTTTGTCTGTTGGTGAAGCCATAGCTTCTTATAATACGGCTCTCTCCTCTGCTCTGGATACCCTTGCTCCGCCCATTCCATGTCCTGTGAGGTGCACCTCACCTCAGCCCTGGTTGTCTTCAACTACCCACTAGCTACGGTTCTGTGCCCACTCAGCTGAGTGCACTTGGCTCAAATTCCGCTCTCTGACTTCCTTCACTTCAAATTCATGCTATCTTCTTTCTAGTTCACCATTGCATTCGCTAAGCAAAACTATTTTCTCCATCTGACTAACCCTCGCCGTCTCTTTTCAACTCTCAGTTCTCTTCTTAAGGCACCTCCACCTCCAATACCTCCTCTCTGCCCAAACCCTAACAGAATATTTCCATGACAAAGTGCATAAGATTACTCTTCAATTCTCCCTTTTCATTACCAACCTTTCCCCTCAATGTCTATCAGCCTTTCATCCTTTTCTAAAATATCTGTTGAGGAAACCTCTCTTCTTCTTTCCTCTTCTAAACTCATTACATGTTCTTCTGATCCTAACCCTATCCATCTCCCTCCTCCATCATCCCTTTCATCTCACATATTCGCTTTCCACTGCAACTTTCCCTGCAGCCTTCAAGCATGCTGTAATCACCCTTCTCCTCATAGAACTCCTCGTTTGACCCTACTTGTCCTTCTAATTATCAACCCATCTCTGTTCTCCCATTCATTTCCAAAATTCTTGAATATGCAGTTCTACGCCGTCTCAAATTTCTTTCCTCTCAAGCCCTCCTTGATCTACTTCAATCTGGTTTTAGTCCATTTCATTCTACTGAAACAGCTCTTGCCAAAGTCTCCAGTGATCTGTTCCTTGCTAAGTCCAAAGGCCTTTAACTCAGTTCTCATTCTTCTCAATCTTTCTGCTGCTTTTGATACTGTTGACCAACTCCTCCTCCTTGACACTATTTTCTCTTGGTTTTAGAGGCCCTGTACTGTCTTGGTTCTCTTCTTATCTCTCCAATCGCTCTTTCAGTGTTTGTTCTGGAGGTTCCTTCTCTTCTGCCATCCCTCTCTCAGTTGGTGTACCTCAAGAGTCTGTTCTGGACCCTCTCCTTTTCTCTCTCTATACCCAGTCCCTTGGTGCCCTCATCTTTTCCCAGTATTATTTTTATGCTGATGACTTGCAAATCCTCCTTCGCTCCAAATTCGTATCTTTTCTTGCTTATCTGACATCGCCACCTGGATGTCTCACTACCGCCTAAAATTGAAAATGACTAAAACTGAACTTCTTATTTATTTATTTACATTCTCTTATATACCGCGCTATTCTGCATCAGTGCGGTTTACATTGAACAAACTGAAATTACATTAAACAGGGCATAATAACTTGGAGATAACTATTTTTTACAGGGAACATGGGCTATGGAGGGTTAAGTGGCTTGCCTAAGATCACAAGGAGCACCTGTGGGACTAGAAACCACAGTCCTTCCGGCCCAAGGTTGCTGTCCTCTAGTGGGATTTGAACCCCCGACCTTCCGGCCTGAAGTACCTTGCCCCAACCACTAGGCCACTCCTCCACTCCTTCTTTCCCCCTAACCCCTCCTCCCCTTTTCCTCCTTTCTCTATCACTGTTGACAACACTCTTCTTCCTGTTTCCTTAGCCTGCAACCTTGGGGTCAATCTTTGACTCCTCCTCCCTTTCCTTCTCCACACATATTCAACATATAGCTAAAACCTGTTTCTTTCTCTACAACATTAACAAAATTTGTCCCTTCCTCTCTAAACACACTTCTAAGGCTCTTATCCACTCTTTGGTCACCTCCCATCTTGTCTATTGCAACCTCCTCCTTGCTGGTCTCCCTCAGTATCATTTCTCTCCTCTTCAATCTATCAAGAACTCTGCTGTGTGGCTAATCTTCCGCCAGCCCCAATACACTCATATAACCCCTCTTCTAAAATCACTTCACTGGCTCCTCTTCTATTTTTGTATCCAATTCAAACTTCTCCTTCTGACATACAAATGCACTCTACTGCCCCTCAATACCTTTCCTCTCTTCTCTCTCCCTACACCCCTTCTCGTGAAATCCGCTTCTCCTCTGGCTTTCTTCTCTCTATGCCCTTTTCTTCTTCTGCAAACTCCAGACTTCGATCTTTTCACCTTGCTGCTCCATATGCATGAAAGAAACTTCCTTTATCTTTACGTCAAGTCTCTTCTCTCCTCCTCTTCAAATCCGTGCTAAAGGTTTACCTCTTTGAGGCTGCATTTGGATCCTAATCCCTTGTTCTCCTTGTATTTTCTTCCCTGTCTGAATCTCCCTTGTTTCTCTTGTATTGTTTTGTCTGTCTTGATTAGATTGTAAGCTCTACAAGCAGGGGTCTTTTTTATGTTTGTACAGTGCTGCATATACCTTATAGAGCTATATAAATGATTAATAGTAGTTGTAGTAATGATCTGGGCCCACTCCTGGAAGAAAAGACAAAGCCTGCTACCCACTGGGGATGTCCCTGAATGCTTCCCCAAGCTGTCACTGCACCTGATGGGAGAAGGCACCTCTGGGAGTGAAGGCTGCACTCTCTGGTGGTATTGGAGTCCCAGGCCCACGAAAGGGCCGAGACCATAACCCAGAAGAGGAGGAGGAGGGATTTACGGGGCAGTATCTAGTTGTACTTATAGTTTATGGTACTTGATATACCTCTTTCTGGACAATCAAGGTAGTTTACAATCAGTAATTAAAAATAAAACGTAGAATAATACAGGAAAGGAACTACATCATTCATGAAAATGAGGCAAAGAGCAGTGTGGAAGGCGTGCACTGCACTGCTAGTCATCCTGAAGAGCCTGGCCCAATCCCAAAGGCCTGCTTGAATAAAAGAGTTTTTGGCAAAACTTTAAATTTTTTAAAAAGTTGAGCTCAAGACGGACATGCAGGGCAGGCACTTCCATAATGAAGGGCTAATAAAGAAAAAGGCAGAATTCCTGGTGCTTTCATATTGTGCTTTTGAAGGGGGAGGGATATATAGCCTATTTCCATGCAATGAGGGTAGGCACTGCAGGAGGGAGGCATAAAGGACAATAAGGTAAGAAAGGTAATCAGGGGCTTTTCTATGTAGGAACGTGTGATGATTTTAAGGCACATTCGATAGTGGACTAGAAGCCAACATTTTTTGATCAGCAAAGGTGTAATATGGTCAAATGTCCTCACCTGGGCTAGTACCTGCAGGGCCGTATTCTGAAGTCTGTAGTTTCTTTGTGGAAGCAACGGGAGTCCAAATAGCTAGTATGAGGAAAATGGGCATACACAGATGTGTCGTCTGTACGACTCCCAGGCACTTATGGCCTATCATCTGGGAAACGACGAGGTTTGGACATGCTGAAGTCCTTAACCAGCTCATCCAAGTCCGCCCCAAACAAGAGCCTCCCTTTGAAAGTGAGCTGAATCAACTGGGATTTGGAGGATGAATCCAATGGTGGAGCCATATCAAATACTGTGCCACAGTCAACAGAGTAATCTCTCTAGTTGTCCAGTAGACGAGATCATACATAGCATTCGATAAAAAGCTGTAGCTTACTCCAAGAGGGGTGTAATATCCTCTGGTGCAAGGGACTGAAGCCATGGGAGTAGAGCTTGAGTCATCAGACCTGCACATACAGCAAACTGAAGGATAACAGCGGAGGCTGTAAACTGATTCTTCAAGATAATTCCACCTTATGATCCAAGGGGGACCTTCAGGGCTGCCCTCCACCAGAATGATGGTCTGCTTTATAACCACTGTAATCTGTGCCTCCACTCTTGGTGTGTTAAACCACTCGACGTGTTCATTAGGCAGAGGGCATAAAGCCTCCTGCAAACTTTCAGCCCTTCACTGGAGAATCGGGCAAGTACCACTCCAAGCATATCATGCTCTTGATAATCTCTGTAAAAGGAAAGGCTGTCTTGGACTTCTGAACCTCCTCTGCAAGAGGGGGTGAATGCAGCCCTTCTTCAGCTGCTGCAGGTTTGGCCAAATTTAGGGTGGATGACACCTGACCTACCAGGGGCGCCAATTCATCCTTCTTGAACAGGTGAACAACACTGGACTTGTCGTGACCTTCAGAGTGGGAGAATAATTTTGTCCTCCAGGTCAGAGTCAGCATTTGATGCATCTGGACTGAACTATGGGTCTCGGCCAAAGGATAATCAATCCGAATATCTAGACTCCAACCATCACCGAGAGTGCTTAGAAGGCAGGGCCTGAGCCAGGCTCAGATTCCACCGCTGTCCCTCCTCCAAGGAGGCATAAAGAGATTGAGAGGACATGGAGGTTCCAGGGTCCGCACTGCCATGCCAGAAAAACCAAGATTGCTGTAGAAAGGGGAAGAACTCAGAGGATGACAACCCAGGTGCTCCCCATTGGCCAAATGTCCCCCACTATTGGGGGGAGCAGCAAATGATGACCCTTTGCACAAAGGGGAGTGTCCAAATGAGAGAGTGCAGAGACCAGAGGTCTGATGATCATCCTTCTTCAGAGCAATTTACGCTGCCGATAGCAATTTATTTTTATTTATTTATTAACATTTTTTATATACCGCACTATTCGTTATCAGAGCGGTTTACATGGAACAAAGAACCTCAGCCAAGATACAAATATATGGTTATTACAGTTAACAGGAAAATAAACTTGGATAACAGGATAACAGTTAACAGGAAAATCAACTTGGATAACAGGATAACAGGAGTAACTATATACAAGACAACTATTTACATCAAAGTGTCAGGGTATGAAAATTGTCATGTAGATCTGTTGAAGTAGTTTGATGTGCTGATGAGACAGAAGGTTTACGTGTTTGGCATGTGGTTATTGGTGTTCGAATGTGATTGTGCAATGAAGAAGATAAGGCCAGAGCATGCTTTCTAAGGGTGCCTCCAAAGCCTCTATGCAAGCTGAGCAGATACCAGAATCCAGCGATGAGACTTTCTGCAGATTAGGTAGCACTTCTTCGAAGGCGGCATAAGAACCACCACTGCTGCTAGCAATCAGGCAATATAGTCTGAAAGCACATTTAGTTGGTGCACTACATGCAAAGTCTGCAGAGACAGGGCCGTGCGCTAGCACCATGAATGCAGAAACCGCATGGACAGCTCTGCACACAAGGGCCATGCAAAAGTCACCACGCATCACAGGTGTGCACTCGGGAAGGCATAGGAAAGCATGGGAAGCACAAAAGTGCACATAGGCAGTCAGGCAAGGTGGGAAACACTGGTGCGAAATAATGGATGCCCTAAGCGGCCCCAAACCAGACTTAGCACCTTGGCAACGGACATAGTAACATAGTAAATGACGGCAGATAAAGATCAGCATGGTCCATCTAGTCTGCCCAGCACGATGGCAAGAGTAGGTGCACCTGCCGCTCCATGCAGGCCACCCCTCCCCATGTCCCTGTTTAGGGGTGAACCCACCACTCCATGCAGGACACCCCTATTTGTTGAGAAATTAGATGGTTCAGTTTATTTTGATTTTATCCTGTTGCTGGAGCTCCACAGACAAGATAGAAAGACAGTTTTAGCCTTTGGTACTCACCTCCTTGGAGTCCTGGACAGGTAAAATCCATGCTGGGCTCAGTGCTACTCCACTGCTGCCAGATGTGTAGTCACATATCCCTGAAGAGATTTCTTCAAATCTTTGGGGGAGAGCAGGGGGAAGGAGGAGGGAGGAGGCACTGAGGTTGTGTAAGGCTTGATAAATCCTTACAGTATTCCTTTTCCAATCTTTGGCTGCTCAATGTGTCCTTAACAAGATAAGGGCAGGGAGCTGAACCAATTTCCTTCCTCTTATGGCATATGAAAGGAGCACTTGTTTTAAGGGTGACCCTAGTGAAGCCTCCCGCATTGACCTCTAGTGACAAATGCACCAATAAGGATGGTTGCTCACGAGCAAAATCAATATTTCCTCTCAAATCTTCCTTCTATTTTTCTCAGATTTTCAGAGGGCTGAAAAACTTGCATCCACCATCTACTGCAGACAGAATTATTTAAAACTACCTCTAGAGGTTCTGGTTTATATGGCATGATGATGTCATGAGGAGCCTCTGGAAACTTCCTTTGTCTCCACATCCGCTGGTGGGGGGGGGGGGGGAAGGGCACAACCCACTTGTCTGGACTGATCTAGCAGGATGATGTGGAATAGTATTTTCATTTAATGATCAAACTTTACAGAATAATAGTTCAAAAACAAAAATATCAAAATTAACAAATGGTTAAATGAAGAACAAAAAATTCATCCCACGTAGAGAAAGACCAATGTAAATTCCCAGTCTGGCACCTTCTTAATGATCTGGTGAGAACCAGGAGCAAAACAGAAACAGCAATTGCTCCAGTCAAAAATATTGAGGAAGAACTGGAGAATAATTTGCTAGTACATTATGAATTAAGGGGGTGTTTTTCTGCCATCAGACAGCCTGGGATGCCACTGTGGTTCTGGGTTGTGTTGGGGGGAAAAAGGCAGAATCAGTAATGAGGATCTTATGGAGCTCATTGCAGCGAAGGGTTGATGGTACAGTAATTGTCACATTAAACAGATGCTAGCTACACAATGCAAGGATAAACAAACTTGACAAGTGGGACTAGAAAAAATACATTTTAATTACTGACCTGTAATAATTTTCTGCTAACATAACAACTATCCACACAGATGGGCAATGTGACCCATTTTGTGTTCAGTCACAGGACACCTCCAGAGATCTCTAGGAAAGCTTTGTGTATGTATATATGGCCTTCTGTGTGCCACCAGACCTGCTTCTCTTCAGCTGATTGCACAACTTAGCTTGATAATTAACTACAGTATTCAAATTCAGCAGAAACAAATCCCAAACAGGAATACAGAGCTATACACATATACATATTAGGTGCAAGCATAAGGTGGTGAGGAAAGAGCAAGAGGTGTTTGTATTGTTCTGCTTTTATCAAAGAATGACAGTTATAAATAATTAATTATATTTCCCCAACAGCAAGAAGGAACAATGAGACTACCTAAGGGTTGTCTTCACGTAAAAGGGGGACAGATATGAACAATTGCTAGGGAGTGGACACAAAACAATTTTGGGTAAAGGGATATCAGGACTTGATAAAAAAAGAAAAGCAATCTACTGCAAGCATAAAAGTATGTATGGTTGATAATTCTGAGATATCTTTACCTACAGCAAGAAAGGCTGGGGCAACTACGTCTTTATTTGTCAACATCAACTATGTTATTACATTAATCTGGAAGACCTTATTTGAGTTTACCAACAATCAACAATTTTCAAAAAAAGAAAATCTTCAACTTCCCTCCTACTGGACTGGACTGGAAGACTGTCTCTTCCCTTTGAAATCAACCAAATGCTCAACAATGGCTTTCACTGCCTGACCATGAAGGACTAACAGCTCTTCAGAGTTTTACCTATGAATTGAGAACCACCATGGAAGAAATCTTGAAAACTACTTCCTCTGTAATGTATGCTAAAATGAGTGTCACCCACCAGGAACTTTAAAAGCTTGATGGAGGAGAGTCAGAACTGAGCCTCCCTACAGTTGGGGGCTCACTATTTTCTTGCCTTAGAAACAAACTGGCAGCAGTGCAAATTTGAAATCCTGGAGTAGCAGCTCCTCTGATTCCGAACCATGTGGTGCAAATTGATGACATCACCTGCCATGGACGAACAGTATGGTGCCACATTAAGGTGTTGCATTTCAGGTGTCATACTGAAGGGGCATGCCTTGGGGGCAAGTTCATACACTTAAGCGTGCCCCCTGGCGTACCAAGATGAGCTGTGGTAATATTTTTTCTGTAAGTCAGATGAGATCTGCAGCATTTTGGGTCAATTGTGACCACAGTGGGTTGTTTCTGTTCTTGTGGCGGAAAGTTGTTTTTGCATTTTATTTATTTATTTATTTAATAGCTTTTATATACCGCACTTTTGATATCAGCGCGGTTTACATTTTAACAATTTTGTACTTAAACATAGAACAAATGTTAAGTTTACAAGGAACAGGAGATAAACATGGATAACAGGGTTTAATAAATAACAGATATTCTCAACTATTTACAATAGATTCTTAAATGCTCGATCTCTAACGGTAGGTTTGTGAGGTTTGGTCTAGAACAAGTGATAAGGTTTCAGGAGCTTATTTGACTAGCCGTGATCGATGGTTTGTGTAGGAGGGGGAGGGGGTGGGGGGTCAGTACATTGTGATAAGTGTTGTAGGAAGAGATGAGTTTTTAGGGATTTTCTAAATTGGGACAGGTCTTTTTGTGATCTAATACTAGGTGGTAGCATGTTCCAGCATCTAGGGGCAAAGGATGAGAATGCTCTTAGAGTGGTTGTTTGAGTGAGTTTTGTAATGTCCTTTGGGACTGTTAGCATGTTCTCTGTTACAGATCGTCTAGATCTGGCGTTCTGTGTGTGTTGGAGGAGGTCAGATAAAGAGGATGGTGAGATATGGTGGAATGCTTTGAAGGTCAGAATGAGGGCTTTGTATAAAATCCTGCAAGATAGTGGGAGCCAGTGAAGATCAAACAGGATGGGAGTAATATGTTGACTCCTTGAGGATCCGTGAAGAACCCTGGCCGCTGTATTCATGGCCAATTGAAGCGGGTTCAGCGTGCTCTTGGGTAGTCCATGGAGTATGATATTTGCATAGTCAAAATGAGGAATGACTAATGCCTGGAAGGTTGTGCGGAAGTCGCATGGTTCGAGCATAGGTCTGAGGTGTCGAAGGGTCCTGATTTTATAGTAGATGGCTTTTACAGTATTTTTTATATGTTCTTTGAATTCAAGCCGCTGGTCAAGTATAACACCCAGGTAACGTATTGAGGTTTTGAGTGGTAGATCAGCATCTCTTGTTCTTAGAGTTGGTGGGGGAGAGAAGTCCTTGTTCCTAGTGACAATCAGGACTTCGGTCTTTTTGAAATTGATTCTGAGATTTTGTGAGAGTAGTCAGTCTGATATTGAATTGAAGCAAGTGATTATTGTAGTGTAGTCAGGTTTTAATACATTAATTGGAGTGAATAAGAGCACATCATCTGCGTAGATAAGACATGATATTCCGAATGAGCGGGAGATGTTGCAGAGAGGTTGCATATAGATGTTAAATAGAAGAGCTGAGAGAGAGGAACCCTGCGGTACTCCTTGCTTCTGATGAAAAGGCTGAGATGTGGTATCACCAATCCGTACTTGTTGCCAGCGATCTTCTAGGTAAGATCTGCACCAATTCAACGCCATTCCTTGAATTCCTTTTTCGTGAAGCCGGGTGAGCAGTTGGTTGTGGTCAACAGAGTCAAAAGCTGCTGCTATGTCTAGGAAGATCATAGCAACTCCATTTCTGATATTGTCTGTTGTATTGATGAGTGTGTTCAATAGGGAAGTTAGGAGGGTTTCAACTCCGTGAGCTTCTCTGAAGCCATGCTGGTTTGGATCTAGTGGGGCCTCGGAGTCAATGTGTTGTTGGATTTGTCTCAGTATGACTTTTTCTAGGATCTTGGCTAATAAAGGAATACTTGAAATTGGGCGATAGGAGTCTTCCTTTTTCGGGTCAAGTTTGTTGTTTTTCAGTAGGGGGCGGATGGAGGTCTGTTTGAGGGCTGTTGGAAATATCCCGGATCTAAGGGAGTGGTCGGCTAAGGCTGATATGTATGGGCTAAGTTCTGTTTTCAGTGATTTGATCCAGTGGGCTGGGCATGGATCATTAGGGGCGGTAGTGGCGTTGATGGATGTAATAATTTCTTCGATAGACTTTGGAGTTGGAGATGAGAAATTATTGAGTATGAATTGGACGTTGGAAGGTTGCATGGTTACACTTGTGGTTACTGTAGTGATCTTGATTGCCTTGGATTGGATGTAGTCAGCATATAGTTGTGGGTGTATATAGTCCTGTTGTGGTGAAGGAGGTTCAATGGTTAGGGATTTTACTATTTGGAAGAGATCTCTCGGTTTGTTGAGGGAACGGTTAAGTAGTTTTGTATGGTGTTCTCTTCTCTTATCCCAAGTTAGCTGGCGATGGGATTTCAAGTTAGCTAAGTAAATGGATTGGTCGTGAGGGTTTAGTGAGTGTCTCCATTTCTTCTCTAGTCTCCTCAGTTGTTGTAATGAGGTTCGTAACTCGGAGGAGAACCATGGTGCGTTCTTTTTCTTGACAATAGAAGAGTTGGTGGAGGTTTTATCATGTGTGGTGGTTTATGATGTCAACAATTCCTATTGTAATGGGTAAAGAATAGGTGTTATGATGACTTAAGTGGAATATTGTGTCCTTTTCATCACAGAGAGGTCTCAAATTTCAGTTCAATTTCTTTTTCCTATTGGTAATAAAATGGATAGGCTGCTGATTTACAAATGCATTTGGCTTGTGTAGATGTTTGGTCTTGTAATAAGACCCCTTTAATTTTAAATTTATTTGCCACTTTGTCTTTGGATATGTAGGGGGTTAACAAACTTTGTTGACAACAGCAGATAGTATTCTTATTAATGAACTCGTGCCTGCTGGTTATAAGGCTTGCTGGAGTTTTTGGAGCATTAGTAATTTTCAGACTATTCTGATGCATTATTGCTGGGTAATGGTCAATAGCAGATATGTTTGGTAATATTGCTGATGTTTTTAAGTTTATTGACTGGCTTCTGGGGTTTGATTGCGAGATTTGGGGACTTTTTTATTTATTTATTATTTATTTATACATTTTAACAAAAACATTCAGGGATAAGCTGAATGAAAGAAAACACATGGTACTTATATCATTATATATATTCAAGGAGAACAAAATCCAGAGGGAACAAAAAAGTCTCCCACAGGAAAGTACCAAAATTAAGCCCACAACACAAGGAAAAGAACAAGGGGCAAAGAAATACATAATTTGGAAATCCAAATATAGAAACCACATCACACAGGCTGAGTGGAGTCTAATGCATCAGATGGGCAGGAAGCTTTAACAGAAATGAGCTCTTCCCTGGCCTCCAAGAATTCCAGCAGCTATCTCGGCTCAACAACAACAAAAAATTCTTTCCTTTATAGAAAAAAACATCTAGAATGAAACTTAAGTAAAAAGGACCCACCAATGGAGAGAACCCGGGATTTATAACCCAGGAACTCCCTCCTCCTCGCTTGGGTGTCATGAGCCAAATCTGGGAAAATGCAAACAAATGAGTCCATAAACTCTCCAATGAGCTCTCCAGGAAACCAGTAAGGTCCCCAGCCACAATGGAGGTGTCTCCCCCAGCTACCAGAGGAAAAGAATCCAGGGACAGGTACTAGGCCCTACTTAGAGGGGGGAGGGGGGTAGATGTTACTGTTGTATATACAGTATCTACTAAAAGAAAAAAGTTAATATTTAAGTTATTTAAATACAGAAAATCACTTGTAGGCACAGCATTTCCTTTCCTTTTTCAAAAACTTCAAAGCCTCAGCTCAGACAGAGTGAGCACATTTAAGTACACCATTTAACATTTTTTATAATGATATGGATAGCTTAAATCTGGTCAAGCAAGTATATCATTATGTTGAGCTAGTGTATATCTACATCCTATGTAGTCTGGGACCAAACCACATTGATCATTTCTAATAATGGTATGGAAGACTTAGATCTTGCCAAGCAAGCATATCCTTATGTAGAGCTAGTACATATCTACATCGTATGTAGTTTGGGATCAAACTCCAATGAAAAACTATTGTTTTACTAAATACTGACATGAAGATTTTTGCTAAGATATTGGCATTTCGACTTGAGAAGGTGGTGTCAGGCATTGTTTAGCCACATCAAGCTAGTTTTGCATTAGGAAGATTTCTTCCCAATAAATTTCAGCAGACAGTTGGCATAATGTGAGTTTTACATAAATGCAGGGAATGGGTCTTATGTGTAAGCTGCCTTAGATGCTCAGAAGGCCTTTGATAGGGTAGAAAGGAGATATCACATATTTCAGGCCTTAAAAACCCTTTATGCCAGACCTAATACAGCAGTGGTTCTCAACCTTTTTTGTACCATGACCCCTTTTACCATTGGTCAACTTGTGATGACCCCCAATAATAAAATCAAATGCGTGTCTCTTCCTTTCCGTTAACGCATTATCGCTGTAATCATTTGTTGAATTATTAATATATTATAGGCCTTTGCATTATGTTTTTATTTATAAAATTTACTTATTTAAACCACAATAATTAATCCCAATAACAAGTAACAATATTTGATTTCAAAATTATTATGATTTTGTAGTCAAATCACTAATATGAAATAAAATTATTTTTTCTACCTTTGTCGTCTGACCAACTTATTCTCTGATCATGCTGGTCCCGATCTGAGGCTTCTGCTTTCCTGTCTTCTCTTAGCTCTCTTTCTGTGTCTATGGTCATCTGCCATTTCTTATCTCTTCTTTCATTTTCTTCACTTCTTTCCATCAGCCTATTTCCAGTCCCAGTAACCCTCCCCAGGATCAGCCCCTTTCCAGTCCTCACTCCCAGAACCTTCCAATGTCAACTTGCATTTCCATGACTGCCACTGGTGTCCATTCCCTTCCAGTCCCCCTCCTTCCCCACTGACCTGTCCCTTCTAGTACAAATACCATGGCAGCCCCTCTCAGATCCTCACCAATCAACTCATTTCCAATGCTAGCCCCCCCATCAGTCCATTATCAGTCCTACTCCCCTATCAGCCCATTACCAGTCCCAACCCCCCCTTGATCAGTCCATTCCCAGTCCTAGCCTTCCCTAATCAACCCATTACCAGTCCTAGCCCCCCCCATCTGCCCATTACCAGTGTTAGCTCCATCAGCCCACTATAATCCTAACCCGCACTGTCTCTCCCCTCTGTCCAGCATTTATCCCGTCTGTCCAGTATGTCCCCCGTCTCTCCCCTTTGTCCATGTCAGCCCCCTCTGCCCATGTCAGCCCCCCTCCCTCCCTCCATCCATGTCAGCCCCCCTCTGTCCATGTCAGCTCCCCTCCATCCATCAATCCATATCAACCCCCTCCCTCCATGTCTGCCCCCTCCCTCCATCCATATCAGCCCCCCTCCCTCCCTCCCTGTCAGCCCCCTTGCAGGTTCCCTGCCCCCTCTTCCCCTCTCCCCATGTCTGCCTCCTTCTAATGCAGCCGCGGCTCCCTGCCTCTTAGGGAACCACGGCTGTGTCTGTGAAGCCATTGCGGAGCCTTTCTGTCTCTAAACGGGCTCCATGCAGCATTGTCCCGCCTCCAAAGGAAGTGGTAAACAACTTCCTTTGGAGGCGGGACAATGCTGCACGGAGCCTGTCGAGAGACAGGAAGGCAGAGGCTCCGCAACGGTTTTACAGGCATAGCCCTGGTTCCCTAAGAGGCAGGGAGCCGCGTCTGCATTAGAAGGGAGGCGGTCAGTTTGCTGCTGCCGAGAAACGGACTCGGCAGCGGCAGCAACTTGTGCGCTTTTTAAAAAATTTTTTTTAACTTGGCAGAGTGAGGCGACCCCCACTAAATCCTGTGACAACCCCCCTGGGGGTCGCGACCCACAGGTTGAGAACTGCTATAATACAGTTATATTGGTGAATGGGAGTCATTCAGAACGCTTTAGTTTAGCGTGATTCCTAAACTCTGCAGAATTGCTCCCTTTGCCCCATTCTGTTTGTGTTGAGTATTGAACCATTGGCTTGCTATATTCAAGCAAATAAGATATGTCTGGTGGAGCACAAGACTAGGTGGAGTTGAGCACAAGAAATATTGCCTCCCGTTACACCACATAACCCCCTTACTCATCCATTTTCAATGGCTTCCCATTCCATCCCACATACAATGTAAGATTTTCACTCAGGTTCACCAGACTCTACATACC
Source organism: Ichthyophis bannanicus (assembly GCA_033557465.1). NCBI lineage: Eukaryota > Metazoa > Chordata > Amphibia > Gymnophiona > Ichthyophiidae > Ichthyophis > Ichthyophis bannanicus. Next base: position 190,964,622 of record CM066035.1, on the reverse strand, counting down.
GGTTCTCCACGTACCTCTCACCACTCATCATCCCTCATGCACCTCAGCCTTCTCTTCAGTCTATACATATGAATCATTTTTTCATACTCCCTCTCTCTCAGACTAATCGCGAATCCACGTCACTCCGTTTTTTATTTTCTTGGTCCCACACTCTGGAATAATCTTCCTCCCGCCCTCAGGCTAGAACCCCTCACTCCAAAAGTTCAAAGCACAACTGAAAACACATTTATTTTGTACTACTTACGACCTACTCCCTGACCTGCTCGAATGTTGATCTTTCCCTATGCTCCTCTGTTGCCCTTGTTGTCTCTGTGAGCTTTCCTGTCTAACCAATGGTATTCCTTTCCAAATTCCATTTTCTAGATGTTTTTATTGTTAACCGCTTTGCTGTCCCCACTTAGGGTGATACATCAAGTTTTAATAAATGAAATCGCTATATGCAGAAGACATGCTGGTTTACATGAGAAATATGGAAATCTCGGTGCCCCACCTTTTACGTAAGCTAGATTTTATGAAATTTCAGGTTTTAAGGTTAAGTTGGACAAAATTGAAGCACTACCCCTCAGTTTTTCTACTGCTAATTATAAGTGGGTTGGGATTCTTGTACCTAGGGATTTGGCTTTCTGCTAAAGTTTCTTTGTTGTTTGAGTTAAACTTTAAACCTGCAGTGTCAGTCATTTCACAGCAGCTGGAGGAGTGGAAGGAATTGACAGAGTTAGTGGGATAGACTCTCTGTGCTTAAGATGATGATTATGCCTTGGTTCATTTTATGTTATACTTTGCCTATTAAACAACCTATGTTTTTTTCAGTGCGAGAGGAGAAAAAAATTGAGTAGGTTTATTTGGAGGGGGAAGGGGTATGGATTCAGTAGGCCAGGCTGGTTTTTACTTGGGACAAAGGAAGCTTGGGTTCCTCCTAGCTTGTGTAGATATCATGAAGCTGTTGTGATGAGATCTCTGAGGGTGCATTATTTGCATCCTCCTGTGGCCGGATGGGTACAAGTGGAGAGGATCTTTTTGAACCAGTCCTCCATCTTCGAAGCTCTTAATAAAGGCAATAGGGACCTGGGAGATCACCCATTCAAAAGATCCTCTGATTAAAGGGTGGAGGAAGATAAATTGAAGAGAAAGACTATCTGATGCTTGGGTCCTTGGAGCAACCTGTGTAACTTTTCTTTCTTTTCACTGGCTGAGTACAAACCTCTCCTGAGAAGATGTCAGGAGAAGGGCTTAAGGAAATTCAGGGACATGCTAAACAGTGGTGTTTGTCTATCCCATGCCAAACTGGAGGATAAATTAGGGGGGCGAATAGCCTTTTATTGGTATTTCCTACTGAGACATGTTATGTTATCATCCTAGGTGTTTTTCCATAGGGAGCCATACCAGCTCAAGACTCTTTCATACCGCAGTACTAAACAGAAAGGATTTTTGTCTTGGCTTTATCTTTGTCTGTTGGAGAATAGGATGTTAATCACAAATCCCCATGAAGAGGCCTGGTGGAAGATTAGCCATGCAGCTGAGTTATGGACAGAATGAAGTGGGGAGAGAGGATTCACAGGAAAACCAGCAAAGAGGATGTCCAAGAAGGGACCTTCTGTAGGGAAGTGGGAACTAAAATTGGAGGAATTTAAAGGATGGGATGGACTTACATGCACGCTAAAAGGCCATTTTGATCTCTACTTTCAAATCTAGTCCCCTTAAAAAGGGAACTTTTAAATTTAAGCAGGCTCCTCGTTACACTCTGGTACTTCCTTCCCCTGTTCAACAGCATCTTTTGAAGTAGACATTACAAGACGCAGCCTAGCTGGTAGTTATGGTTTGTTGTAGCTGTATTTTATTCTAGATCATTAATCAGTGGGAATGTATGTTTGTATTTCTCTTCTGAATGGAGTAGCACATGGAAGAAAATGTAAATTTTGTTTATTATGAGAAGGGTAATGTATTTACAGGGTATAATGAATATGCCATATTTTGGTTATAAGGGAGGCGGCAATGCGGTAAATGGAGTTTGTGGATAAAGGGGATGGATGTGGCATATTTCAAATGTGTTATATCCGAATAATAATAACCAGGGATAAGCAGTAGTATTCTCCTGAGCTACCTTAATAAGAGTTTATGGATTTTTCCTCCAGGAATTTGTCAAAACCTTTTTTAAACCCAGATGCACTACTTGCTTTTACCATATCCGCCAGCATTGAGTTCCAAAGACTAATTATACATTGAAAGGAAAAATAATTTTTCCTATCTGTTCTACTTTGTAGTTTCATGGCGTGTCCCCTAGTCCTTGTACTTTTTGAAAGAACAAATAAACAACTTCACTCGAGATTTTATAGACCTTTGTCATATCTCCCCTCAGACATCTCTTCTCTAGGCTGAAGAGCTCTAACCACTTTAGTCTTTCCTCATTGGAAAGTCATTCCATCTCCTTTATCATTTTGGTTGCCGTTCTCTGTACCCTTTTCTAATGCTGCTATATCTTTTTTGAGAAGTGGAGACCAGAATTGCACACAATACTCAAGATGCTGTCGCACTATGAAGCAATACAGAGGGGCATTATGATAAGTTTTCTTTTACTTGCTATTCCTTTCCTAATGATTTCAAACATTCTCTTTGCATTTTTGGCAGCTATCAAACACTGAACAGAAGATTTCAATGTATTGTCTGCAATCACACCAATCCTTTTCTTGCGTGGCGACTCCTAATGTGGAACCTAACATTGTGTATCTACACTCCGAGTTATCCTTTGCTACATGCATCACTTTACACTTGTCCACATTCAATGACTGGCTAATCTTCCACCAGCCTTGATATATTCATATAACCCCTCTTCTCAAGTCACTTCACTGGCTCCCTATCCATTTCCGTATCCAGTTCAAAATTCTCCTACTGACCTATAAGTGCACTCAATCTGCTGCTCCTCACTACCTTTCCTCTCGTCTCTCCCTACACCTCCCCTTCTTGCGAACTCTGCTCTTTTGGCAGATCACTTCTACCTGTGTCCTTCTTTTCTATTGCTAACTCCAGCCTTCGATCTTTTCACCTTGCTGCTTGCTCCTTATGTCTGAAACAAATTACCTGAATCTGTACATCAGGCTTTATCTCTGATCCTTTTCAAATCTAGGCTGAAAACTCACCTCTTCAAAGCCACTTTTGGATCCTGATCCGCTTAGTCTCCTGTGTGTTTCTTTACCATTCCCCTAGATGTATCCTTGTCCTCAGCTGTGTTGTCATCTCTCTTGATTAGATTGTAAGCTCCAAAGTGCAGGGACTGTCTTTTACATGTGTTTGTACAGCGATGCATATGCCTTGTAGCGCTATACAAATGATCATTTTCTATCTCTCAACCAGTTTCCAATCCACAATAGGATACTGTCTCCTATGTCATGACATTTTAATTTCCTCAGGTGTATCTACATAGTAACATAGCATATGACGGCAGTTAAAGACCATATGGTCCACCTAGTCTGCCCAGCAAGGTGGCAAGAATAGGTGCACCTGACGCTCTTTGCAGGTCACCCCTGTTTAGGGGTGTGCCCACCACTCCGTGCAGATCACCCCTATTTGTTGAGACAGAGACAGTTAAGGTTATTTTGATTTTATCCTGTTGCTATAAAAGGGATCCACTATGTCTGTCCCATGCCATTTTGAATTCTGTCACTGTATTTGCCCTCACCACTTCCATCGGGAAGGCATTCCAAGCATCCATCATCCTTTTTTTGTGAAAAAGTATTTCCTGACATTGCCTTTCAGTTTACCCCCTTGCAGCTTCACATTATGTCTTTTAGTTTTGCAGCTTCGTTAATACTCTCTACATATTTAAAGGTCTGTGTCATATCTGCATGTCCCTCTTCTCCTCTAGAGTACACATATTTAGGTCTTCAAGTCTCTTTTGGCACAGGCTCCAAATCATTTTGGTCGCCTTCGTCTGAACCGTTTCCAGTCTTTTTATATCCTTTGTGAGATATGGTCTCCAAAACTGAACACAATATTCCAAGTGAGGTCTCACTAGCAACTTGTACAGTGGCATTAGTTTCTATAAAAAGAGGATTATTGCAGTTCATATGGAAGGGCAGCCCAGACAGGCTACGTGGTCCTCCTCTACCGCCATGCCTCCATGTCTCTCTTCCTCTCTGCTGGTAATTCCTCTCTGTATGCAATCCAGCATCCTTCTGGCTTTGGCCACTGCCTTGTCACACTGCTTCGCCACCTTGAGATCCTCAGAAACAATCACTCAGAGGTCCTTCTCCTGGTCCATGCACACCAACCTCTCGCTCCCTATCGCATACTGATGTGGGACTTTGTCAAACTCTTTCTGAAAGTTTAAATACACTAAGGGGCGTGCTTACTAAAGCGTGCTACCAGGGTAGCATGAGGTTAGCATGCAGTATTGGAACCATGCTAAAGACCCTATGCTACTCTTGTAGTGCACATATGGGCAGTGACCGGGGGAATAGGGGCATTCCTGTTGCAGTGCAACTAGTTCAGGCATTTGGAGCGTGGTGCAGATAGTGTGGGTGTAACTAACAGCACCTCAATGGGTGGCGTTAGTTGTACCTGTGGGCTGGTTTACTGCAGTGACACATGGTAACTACAGGGGGAAGGTCGTAACTGGCCCGCTGCCATTAGCCTGCAACTCTCACTGCTAGTAACGCGGCTCAACATGCACATTACCGGTGTGGGGCAAGACTTCCTTGGCTAAATCCACGCTGACTTTGTCTCATTAAACCATGTCTGTCCATGTGTCCAGTAATTTTGTTCTTAATAAGAGTTTCCACGATTTTGCCTGGCACGGACTTCAGGCTCACCAGTCTGTAGCTTTGTAGATCACCACTTGGACCCTTTTTGAAAATAGGAACTATATTGGCCATCTTCCAATCTTCTGGTACCACAAACTTCTTTTCCACAATTCAAATCTCAACTGAAAGCCTATTTATTTGTGCAAGTTTTTGGCCTGAAGAAGTGGGGGGGGGGGGGGTGTGCTGCATGACAGAAGAGAAACTATGGGGGGTCATTCAGAACTAAGAATAGTGGAGATGTACGTCTGATTTGGATGTACAACCCCTGCTATTCGCCCGGGGCCTATTCTGCCCCTGAAGCTCCCCAGCTCCCCACACGTACAGGGCTTTTGTGAGGGAGCTCTGGGAGGGGTCAGAGATAGGGCAGAGAGGGGGCGGAGCGAAGGCAGGCCCATGACCCCAAATTTACAGAGTCTATTCAGGTCATGGCCCTGTAATCCGGCGAGGGCAAAATATGCAGGGAACTTATTCTACCTCGGAGGAGGAATAAGTTCCCTCCCGACAATGGTGGACAGCAACAGAGAACCTCTTCCCCCCCCCCCCCCTCCCGAAAAGGTGAGCCGCAGATGGTGGATCCTCGCCACCCGACTCTGGCAGGTCCCTACGAAGACCGGGTGGTGGGGAAATGGTGTGTCACAGCAGTGCGGGGCATCGGGACTCCTACTGGGCATCCCAGTGCCATGGCGGCATCGGGGCTGCAGCAGGAGCATAGGGAGGGCTAGACAGGGAGGTTGCTGCATGTATCGGGCCTTGGAATCGGGGCCCATCTGAGTGCTTTGATTCTGCACCCGCAGGAACATCTAGCTCCCACAGGTGCAGAATTGGGTGCGAATCAGGGCTGTCCATATTTTGGATGTCCAGATGGGTCGGACGTCCCCGAATCGGAATTGGCCTCTATGTAACTAATTAATTTTACATTGCCTTCTGCTCCTTCATTTTCTCTACCCTTGTCTTTTTTTTATCTTTCTTATTTTAATTGTAGTTCCTTTCTTTTAATTTTTATACATATGCATTTTTATTGATGTAAACCGCTCTGTTAATGCCAAGCGCAGTATATTAAATTTTAAATAAACGATATACAATTGTAATGATAGGTTAAAATCACTAACAGTAAGTCTGCAATGTCATCTTTGAGTTTTCTCAGCACTCTTGGGTGTACACCATCTGGTCCAAGTGATTTGCTGCTCTTTAGTTTATCAATTTGTTCTACTACATCTTCCAGATTCACTTAGTCTTCATTCAGCTCTTCCGATTCATCACTGTTAAATACCTTTTCTACCAGGGGTAGCTTCCACACATCTTCCTCAGTAAAGACCAAAGAAACAAATTTATTTAGTCTCTCAGCTGCGGTCTTGTCCTCCCCCGAGTGTCACTTTTACCCCTTGATCATCTAATGATCCAAGTGACCCCTTCCATGGCTTCTTACTTCGTATGGGCCTGAAATTTTTTTTATTGTGAGTTTCTGTCTTTATGGAAACTTTCTTTTTACCTTCCTTATCAATGCCTATCATCTAACTTGCCAGTGTTTATGCCATTTCCTATTTTCTTCATTTAATTCATTTTTCCAGTTTCTGAGAGGGTTTTTTTGGCTGTATTATCCTCTTTCACCTCACCTATTAACCATGCTGGCTATTGTTTGCCTTTCTTAAAGCATGGATACAACTGGTCTGGGCATCGAAGATTGCGTTTTTAAACAACTTCCATGCCTGATGTATACTGTTGACCTTTGCAGCTGTCCTTTTAGTTTTCCAACGAGTTTCCTCCCTTTCACACATGGAATCTTTATCCATAAGGATTCAATGGCACATTTTATTTCCTGCAGAACTTTTATTCTATTGGATTCAATGCTTTTTTTTAAACATATAACACCATCTCTCCACCGATTTGATTCATTTTATCATTGCAACATAATTTTTATGCTGATATCCGAGTGTCCCATTGGTTATTCTCCTTTTATCAGGTCTCCAAGTTGCCTATTAAATCTTTCTCTTCATTTAGTGCTATATATTTAAATTCTCATATCTTATTTTAAGGTTTGAAGCATTTGTATAGAGACATTTTGAGGTATGTTTGCTTGAATTTGCAATAGTTATAGCAGCTGACAGGGGTAATTTGCAATCTATCAACTCTCTGCTCTTTATTTAAAGGAACCTGGGCTATTATAGCCTTGGGGATGTCCTAATTTCCCTGTTATGATATATCTTTCAAGATACCTTACTCTGAGCTATGTGCTCCTGAGTAACTGTCTGTTTTCCTCCAGGTTCCAGTTTAAAAGCTGCTCTTTCACCTTTTTGAACATTAGCCTGGTATCACAACAGTTAAGGTGAAGTCCATCTTTGTAGAACAGGCTCCCCCTTCCCCAGAATGCAGCCCAGTTCCTAACTAATCTAAAACCTTCCTCCCTGCACTATTGTCTCATCCAAACATCGAGCTCTGTCGGTCTCTTGGGTTCTGCACATAGAACAGGAAGAATTTCTATGTATGTTTTGTAAATTATGTATGTGTTGTTGTTATCTGCCTAGATAGGTGGGTTATACATTTTGTAAATTAATACATTTTTGGTGTACTTCAGGCATATTCTGGTGCTACTTGTTTGCTCCTCAGCCATAATTAATGCAAAATCACAACTAATTTTAAAAAGCAAAAAAACGCATAAGGGAAATACCATTCAGTTAAAATGTCATTATATGTCAAGATGAGGTAGTAACCATGAAAAAACAAAAATCTAAAAGTGCAGACATGCTTAACTAATGACAGTATGGAAAAAGAATAAGAAAAATTGTTATGGTATGCCTGAAGACTGCTATAAATCCAGTATAGGGATAAATGTTCTCTTCTAATGGATCAAAATAAAACTGAACAGAAGCAGGTCTAGCGACATGGAAAAGGCAGCTCAAGGCTTTTCTAGAAAACTCTAGAATACTCCAATTTGACATGCAATTCAGGTCATGCACCCCACCTGTCATGATCATTGTTTCTATTTATCATCAGAGAATTATTGACTAGGAATGAACAGGTATGGAGTACAGGGAATATAAAACAGAAATAGGAAATAAAAGACAAATCAAAAAGTATAAACGTATCTCAGTTCTTGAAACATAAAAAAACCATACTGTAACAGTATCACGAGAACTCCAATAATGTTATCAAAAGATCATTTTTCTCCTGTTTAGTAGGCTGCCTGTGACTCACCATCATTTTTTCGTGACACTTCATGCTACTGAAGTCATTCGGCCTGTATCTCTTATGGGCCCCATTCTCTGGATTCACTAAGTACTCGCCAATAGGAAGTGTCCCACTGCACCACTCAAGGACACCACTCCTCTGAGAGAGTGGAATAACCTGAAGAAAAAAAATATGTACTATCTTTACTGTAATGGATAATTTAATATACAAATCGTTCATTTCATAAATCAGGCTGTAGCAACATGGCATGGGAGAGAAAGCGTAGTTACTCACCTGTAACAGGTGATCTCCGGGAACAGCAGGAATTGAGTCTTCACATATGGGGTGAAGTCGGCACCGACGGAGTCCGTATGGAAACGCTCCCCAGCATCCTATAGGAAAGCTTTTGGGAGCATCCCACTGCGCCTGCGTAGCTGCCTTCCCAACTCGCCCTCCTCAGTTGAGTTTGTAGCTGAGATAAAAGGAGAGAAGGAGAGAGAAAGAGAGAGAGAGAAATACAACTCCTAGGTGAGGAGGGTGGGCTGTGAAGACTCAATTCCTGCTGTTCCCGGAGATCACCTGTTACAGGTGAGTAACTATGCAATCTCCAGGAACATGCAGGAATGTAGTCTTCACATATGGGACTCCCTAGCTTGGAGATGACCACAGAGTGAGTTATGAAACACAGGTCTAAGTAGGTCATGTATCCTCCAAGGATATCTGGTATTGAAATCTGGGACGAGGAGTAGAAGTTGATCTAAGCCTGAAAGAGATGCTGGAGGACAGCCTGGCCAAACAAGGCATTCCGGCGGTAGTCCTTGTCTAAGCAGTAATGGGCCGCAAAGGTGTGGACAGAGGACCAAGTTGCTGCTTTGCATATTTCATCAAATGCCACTGAGTGTAGATTTGCCATGGAGGCAGCCATCGCTCGCACACTGTGACATGACCTTCAAGGGAAGGTCCTGCACCATCATATGCAAAAGATATACAGTCTGCAATCCATTTGGAGAGTGTTCTTTTGGAAACTGATAGACCTAGATGAATGGAATCAAAGGCAACAAAAAGCTGTGAAGCTTTCCTATGCTGCCTGTTTTTCTGGAGATAAAAAGCCAAGGCACGTTTGCAATCCAGAATATGAAGGCTTTTTTCTGCACTAGAGGAATGAGGTCTAGGGAAGAAAACAGGAAGGTAAACAGACTGGTTTAAATGAAAAGGCAAAACCACCTTTGATATAAAGTGGGGATGAGTCCTAAGGACTACTTTATCCTGGTGAAACCGTGTATAAGGAGGGTCAGCCACTAAAGCCTGGAGCTCACTGATGTGTCTTGCCGAAGTGAGGGAAATTAGGAAGGTGACAATTAGGAAGAAAGAAACTTCAGAGACGTAGTGGTTAGGGTTTGAAGGGTGGCTTCATAAGCTGTCCGAGGACAACACTGAGGTCCCATGCCACTGGTGGTGGCCTAATGGGAGGCTTGGTTAAGAGAAGGCCCCTCATGAAACACGCTACAAGAGGCTGAGAGGAGACAGGCTGTCCATCTAGGGGCATGTGAGATGCCACAATGGCACTTAGGTGGACTCTATCAAATTGGTTTTGAGTCCAGAGGACGAGAGGTGGAGGAGAATTTTATTTATTTATTTATTTAACATTTCTTATATACCGCCTTTCATGATATCAAGGCGGTTTACATTGAACAAACTGAAATTACATTGAACAGGGCATTATAACTTGGAGATAACTATTTTACAGGGAACATGGGCTATGAGATATTCAAGTAACGCTTTCACTGGAACCGAAAAAGGATTAAGGTCCCTTTTTGAGCACCAGATTGAAAACCTTCGCCACTTGAAGACATAAGAATGCCTTGTAGGTGGTTTCCCTGAAGCCAATCGGATATCTTTAACTTGTTGAGAGAGGTTGATGTCCTGGAGTGCTATGCTCTCAGCAGCCATGCTGTCAGATGTAAGGACTGAGGGTTTGGATGCAGCAGCATCCCGTTCTCCTGTGATAGGAGGTCCAGAGCACAACCCAACTCTAGAGGTCTGGCTTGAGAGAGACGTAGAAGCAGAGGATACCATGTTTGTCGTGGCCAACGTAGGGCTATGAGGATCTTGCAGCCCCTGTCTCTCTGGAGTCTGAAAAGAGTCTTGGGGATAAGGGGAATGGGAGGGTAGGCATACAGGAAGTCCAGACCCCAGTGGAGGTGAAAAGCATCTACCGCCTGACTGTTCTGAGCAGGGGTTCCGGAAAACAGAAGTGGGGAAGTTTAGCCTTCTGAGGACTTGCAAACAGGTCTATATCTGGGGTTCCCCAGATCTGAAAAACTCGAGCTATCTGGTCCTCATGGAGAGACCACTCGTGAGGCAGTAGTACTCGACTGAGTTTGTCTGCCAGGAGATTTTGTTTGCTGGGGAGATACACCACTAGTAGGTGAATCTTATGGCGTATGGCGAAAGACCATAGATGTAGGGCTTCATTGCACAACACTTAAGAACCTGTTCCACCTTGCTTGTTCACATAGAACATGGCTACCTGATGGTCTGTCTGGACTAGAACTATGTGGGAGCGAAGGTGGTCTTGGAACACCCTGAGAGCTTTGTGGATAACTCTGAGTTCCAACAGATTTATGTGAAGTTGTGCCTCTTGATGAGTCCAAACAACCTGAGTGGAGAAATTGTCCAGATGAGCTCCTCAACCCAATTTGGATGCATCCATCATCAGAGTAGATGGGTGTTGTGGTATCTGAAAAGGTGACCCTACGAGAAGGTTTTCTGGTGATTGCCACCATTGGAGAGATGAAATGAGACATGCAGAGATCATGACTCTGTTCCCCAGACGACCGGATGCTTGAGTCCACTATGAAGCCAGGGTCCATTGAGCTGCACGCATATGCAGATGAGCATAGGGAACAACATGTACAGTGGATGCCATATGGCCCAGAAACTGAAGCATTTTTCGAGCAGTTAGGAAAGATTTCATACATGCCTGAGAAGCTAGCTGAACGATTCGAGCACAGCAGGCCTGAGGTAGAAAAGTCCTTGACTGCTGCGTGTCTAGGAGAGCCCCTATGAACTCTAGGGTTTGAGATGGGGCGAGTTGAGATTTTGGAAGATTTATTACAAATCCCAAGTGTTAAAGAACCTGCATTGTGCAGGAGAGAGAAGAACTGGCCTCTAGAGCTGTTGTTGCTCAGATGAGCCAGTCGTCTAAGTAAGGGAAGACAAATATTCTTAGAGATCTTAGGAATGCAGCCACTATTGCCATGCATTTTGTAAAGACTCTTGGGGCAGAGACCAGGCCAAAGGGTAGAACCCTGTATTGGTAATGTCTCCCCTGAAAAAGGAATCGTAGAAATCTCCTGTGCTCTGCATGAATAAGGATATGGGTATATGCATCCTTTAGATCTAGAGAACAAAGCCAGTCCTGACTCTGGAGATAAGGGAGAAGTGTTCCGAGAGAGATCATCTTGAATCTCTCTCGGAAGAGATACTTGTTCAATTCTATGAGGTCCGGAATGGGCCTGTATCCTCCTGTCTTCTTTGGGATAAGGAAGTAGAAGTAGAAGCCCAGGCCCTGTTGAGAGAATGGCACTTCCTCTATTGCACCCTGTGCGAGAAGCGTGGTAATCTCTTGAAACAAGAGAGTGGTGAGAGGAGGCCGAGAGCTGAACTCTCTTGGAGTAGATTGAGGGGGCATACTTTGGAAGTAAAGTTTGTTCCCCTCTGCTACTATAGAGAGAGTCCAATGTTCTGATGTTATTTATTATATTTATTTATTTACATTCTCTTATATACCGCGCTATTCTGCATCAGTGCGGTTTACATTGAACAAACTGAAATTACATTGAACAGGGCATTATAACTTGGAGATAACTATTTTACAGGGAACATGGGCTATGGAGGGTTAAGTGGCTTGCCCAAGACCACAAGGAGCACCTGTGGGACTAGAAACCCCAGTCCTTCCGGCCCAAGATTGCTGTCCTCTAGTGGGATTTGAACCCCTGACCTTCCGGCCTGAAGTACCTTGCTCCAACCACTATCTGATGCCACCTGTGGGCAAAGTGACATAGTCTGTCTGGAATGTTGACTGGATCTGGGATCTCCAGAGGTAGGGCAGCTACGTTCTCTAGAAAGAAGTCAAAGACCTTGAGGAGGCTGGGTCTGTTGAGTTGGCTGAGCCCTGGGGGTCTGAGCCTTTCTTTGTTGCTTCAGTTGCTGCTGTCCCTTCTCGGAAGCACGGACGATGAGATAAGATAAGACGATAAGATATGCCATACTGGGTCAGACCAAGGTCCATCAAGCCCAGTATCCTGTTTCCAACAGTGGCCAATTTAGGTCATACGTACCTAGCAGTTTCCCCAAAAGACACAGGTTCCACAATGCTTGTAGTACTGGGTCAAGCATTGATATCCTGGGTCCCTTCTTAATAATGGTTTATGGACCTTTCCTCCAGGAACTTGTCCAAAACATTTTTAAACCCAGCTACACTAAAAGCCTTTACTACATCCTCCGGTAACGAATTCCAGAGTTTGATTACACGTTGAGTGAAAAAATATTTTCTTTTATTAGTCTTAAATAGTTTACCCTGTAGCTTCATTGCATGTCCCCTAGTCTTTCTATATTCTGATTACGTAAACAATCGATCTACGTTTACTCGTTCCACTCCGTTCATTAATTTATAGACTTCTATCATATCTCCCCTCAGCCGTCTCTTTTCCAGGTTAAAGAGCCCTAACCTTTTTAGCCTTTCTTCATAGGAGTATCCTTCCATCCCCTTTACCATTTTGATGGCTCTTCTCTGAACCTTTTCTAACACTTTTTTTTTTTTTTAGTGCCATCAAGTCAGTGTTGACTCATAGCGACCCAGCTACCTCTGGGTTTTCTTGGCAATGTATCACCAGAAGTAGATTGCCAGCCTTTTCTTCCGAGGCAATGGAGGGTAAAGTGACTTGCCCAAAGTCACAAGGAGTGCCAGTGGGAATTGAACCCTTGATCTTCTGGGTACTAGGCAGTTGCTCTAACCACTAGGCTTCTAATAACACTATATCCTTTTTAACACAATATTCAAGGTGCGGTCTCACCATGGAACGATACAGAGGCATTATAATATCTTTTGTTTTATTTCCATTCCTTTCCTTATGATACCTAGCATTCTATTTGCTATCTTGGCCGACGCTGCACACTGGGCCGAGGATTTTAACATGTTACCCACAATGACGCCTAAATCTTTTTCCTGGGTGGTGGTTCCTAATGTAGAACCTTGCATCGTGTAACCATAGTTTGGGTTGTTCTTCCCTAGGTGCATAACTTTGCACTTGTCCACATTGCTTATTAATAGCAAAATTCAAATGTCCAGTGTTTCTCTTGGGCCCGCTCCTCTGCCTCCAGAGTGTTCATAAGAAAATTTTCCCCCCTTCTACCATATGAAGGAGAAGGAGTCATCCTCCGCCTGCAAGCCACTACGCATCATCCTAACTGGGGGTTAGATACAGTAGGTCTGCAGTACAAGCTGAATCTGGGTTTGTCGACAGTTAGTGTTCCAGACACAGCGGTATCCTCTCCTATATATCATGCACCATTCCTCTTTTGTTAAGGCTCTGCCCAGCATCTGATGCCATGCTTCAATATGCGGGTCTGGCCTATAAGCATATATTCCCAATAGAGCTTGGTAGATATGGGGAGGAGCCCCTTCCAACACATCGGGCAATCAAACAGAATCCGCTCTAGGCTGGTAGTGGGGCAGGTGATCTGAGAGTGGTGCTCAGTATGCATGATGAAGTGATACAATTGAAGATACTGGTAAAACGGGACCCGTCTTCCGCCTTTCTCTTGTAATTGAGAGAGACTAAGGCACGCATCATGTTCCAACAGGTCTGCAAAACAGCGCATACCTTTTTCCTGCCAGGCCTGATGCACTATAGCCACCCTCACATTAAACTCGGAGCCATCACAGGCGGTTTGAGACATGTATCTGAGCACTCCCCGACGCACTTCATGCGGGTTTGGAATTGCTGGAGGTGATCTCCACTGAGACCCACCAAGAAACTTGCGAGTTCTTTTGCTAGGTCTCGGAGATACATGCCGATACACATCTGGCAGGCTTGTATTTGACAACCCAGCATTGAGCTCTGGTAGCTTTTGCATCCAAGGGCATCAAGGGAGAGGGACTCCCTGCCCGGGGGCATGGATGAGTGAGTCTTCGGGTTTTTCTGCCAGTGCATGGTCGACTCTACCACCATAGATGTGTGTGGGAGTTGCACTTTCCAAAAGCCGGGGCCCCGCTGGATCCACTACATGGTATTGAGGCGTCAGCTAACTATTGGCACTGACACCGGTGTCTCCCACATCCATAGGAGTCGTTGCCTGAGGATGGCGGGAATAGAGAGCATCAGGGCTTCCTTAGGTGGAGCCTCATACTGGAGGATTTGAAGCTCCTCCATGTGAGAGTCCTCCTCCGACTCTGTGGAGAGAGACAAGGCTTTCACCATATCCCAGACAAACTCGAGGAACAATGAGTCCTCGGGTGGGGACCAGTGCCATGACGCTGGGGGAGATGGGTCAGAGGGGAGATTGCAGTGTTTATGCATTTCTAGGGAAGCCTCATCCTCTGGCTCCCAGTCTGAGTAGTCCGTTCAGGACTCAAGGCTGAATGGCACTTGAGGTGCTGGGCTCGGGTCAGGTCTTCGGTGACCCATGGCGGTTGCTTGGCCGGAGCCACATGCGTCAGGCTGGGAGGATCTCGCTCCCAAGAACCAGGATTGAGACTCTCGCCGAGGATCGGCTCAAGGCTCAGGGCTCTCAAGGATTGTCTCGGCAGCCCGGGGAGTCCTCGATGTCGAGGTCCCTGCAGTCTTGGTGCGAGCACCGGCAGGGTTGGGCATAAATACTTGCTGTGAGGCAAGGAAGGCAGTGACACTGCATTCCAATGCCGCCATCCTGGCTTCCCACTCAGGAGTTGCAGCCTTCGATGCAGACACCGAGATGACTGGGTCCGGCATCAGTGAGGAGAGCGAGTCCTCGACAGAACAGGCTTCGGGGGTCCGTGACCTGCCACTGGAGGTCTCAGTTTCTGTTTTGGGCACCTTTGCTGGCTGCTCCTGCTCCAACTCCTCAGATACCCTCCAGGGACTCTGAGGTCCTTGAGGATTTCTTCTTCTTCTTGTGCTCATGCACCAGGGAACCCTTGTCAGAGTGTCCATGGACCTGTCCGGGTGCCATGGGGCTTTATGCGACTCTGAGGATCCGTGCGGGGCCTTAGAGCATGAGGCTACCAGGGATACTGGGGCAGGATCTGACCTGTGAAAGATGTCATCTTCTTTCTGCTGATGACTTTAGATAGCCTTCATGGACATCTTTTTGTACAGAGTGTAAATTCTGGGTCTTGGTCGGCACCTAGACACCAGAAACAGCAGTCGTGTGTATCGGTTAGGTACATGTTCTTTGCGCACCGATCACACTTTTTGAACCCACTGGCCATTGGGGCAAAAAGGAGACCTGCGAGGTCGAAGACCCTCGACGCTGCCAGTAGTTAGAAGAGAGCGTGAAACCATGCTGGAAGAAAAACGATTCAGGGACTCGATGCCGGGACAATGGGGCTCGAAGGCGGGAAAGGGAATGGTGCTAACTGGAGAAGGGCGGGCAGTTTTATGTACAAAAATATCAACTTTTTTCCAGGGAAAGACAATGGACGTCTGTTGGGCTCCATGGAAAACGGGAGACTGAGTAAAATAGCACTCTTAAATGGGAAGGGTCTACACTTGCGTGGTGGCATCTCCCAAAGGCTTTCTTTGAAAGCTGGGGAGATGCTTCCACAGGGGCTTCATTGGTGCCGTCACCCATATGTGAGGACTGACTTCCTGCTTGTTTCTGGAGAAACATCAATTACACAACAAAATTTCCAGAATGGAAAAAGCTACAAGCCCACAATAGGGAAGCAATTTTATTTATTTAACAGGTTTTTTTATACTGCCCAAAACATTAATTCAGAGCGATTTACATATAACACAAAAGAAATAAAGCATTAAGGAAAACACATCTAAGACAGGAGAATACTTTACATTTGACCATAAAGTCCATCACCCATAGGGCTACCCTCAGCGACATCAATCAATGGAACCTGGGCAGCAGAAGGTCTAGATGTCACAAATGCAGAAAGTTGCTTAGGTTTCCAAAAACTATAGCTGTTCCCCCCACAATTTAAGAAAACATTTATTAGGAAAATACAACCCCCCCCCCATGGGAAACTGCAGTCTTTAATAAAATTAATTGTTTTCTTCTTTTCTGCTACCTCCCAGAGGCATCCTCACTTCAAAGACCATAAAGCTGTCTCTCTGCATCTAAAGAACAATTTTAATAGCCAGTTTCTGCCAGGTTCAAGGGCCAAAGTAATAAGTCAAAAAGAGGTAAGCAATGGTTCGGACTTGGACCTTTCTAAAATGGATGTCAAGTCCAAACTATCAGATGACATTAAGGGAGAAAACACTTGCTCAGTCAGCAGTTCCAATTTAGCAGTTGGTAAATAGAAAACCCTAGAGACCAGAGGGACAGCCTCAGGTGAAATCTTTAGCATCTCTATGAAAAACCTCTGACACAGTTCTTGAGCAGAGTCCACTGGAACTTTAGGGAAGTTTAGTAGTTTAAGGTTTTGCCTTCTATTGGCTTCCAACTTTTTATATATGAATGACTTCAGAGTCCTTAATAAACATAAGTTTATTAGCAGATCTCTGCTCTGATTTATCCTCAAGAGTAGAGATCCCACTTTGTGGCCATTTTGACTAATGGAAACAGCGATGTTCTGTTAACTGAACATCTTGAAGTTTTCAAGGCCCTTAAGGTCTAGGATGGGAGAAAATCCACTCTACCCCCATTTCCTCTGAGATCAGAAAGCATTCTGCATAAAATCTCTACCCTCATTTCCCTGGTGAAACAGGGTTTGATTGCATTAGTCTCTAAGTGGGAGGACAACGCCCTTAACAAGTACATTCTGATGCTGATGGAATTTTACCAAGATACTCTCTCGATGGCAATCTGGCAAGGTTTCCAATAAGAATCATTGATGCCTGTTCCTTATAATACTGAGGATCTGAGGAAGAAGCGACATCAGCTCACTGAATGGTCGGCTGGATATGGAGCTCCATCGATACCCCAAATAAAAGAGCAAAAACCGACCTCCCCGTGAGTCAAAGTCCAAGGTACAATCAGATGAACAGAGAAAAACTTCTTTCATGCCACCTCACCCATGAACTCTCCCCTCCCTTCTTTTCCCAGGCATTTCCGTTTACTCTTTCCATCCTTGCATTATCACCCTACCTCCCAAACTCCACTTGCACTCTCCTAATTCCCCTCCCCCCCCCTCCATTCTTTCTTCTCCATGCACTTGCATCCTTTTCCTTACCTCCTCTCTAATCTTATTGCTCTGACTCCTCCCCTCCCTTTGTCTGATCTCATCCCTTCTCTTTTGCTCTGCCCTCTCACCCCGCCCCTGTCTTCTCATTCAACCTCTCTAATCCCACTTTCTTTCTCATGCTCTGGTTCTTACCCTACACCTTCTCTTATGTAATGGATAGCTGCTCCATAGTGACAGGAGCTGGAGACTTCTGCTGGCTCTTCATCAGTGCTGGGGCTACTCTGTATCTGTGGGACCTGAAGAATCTTGTCAGCATTTCATCAGTGCTAGGGCAGTTCTGTGCTGGCAGGATCTGGGAATCCCATCAGCTCTTCATCAGTTCTGGGGCTGATCCATGTTGGTTGGAACTGGGGACTCCTATTGGCTCCTCATCAATGTCATGATGCTCCATGTTGGTGGGAACTAGGGACTCCCTCTAGCTGTTCCACATTAGCTTTGCCTTCTCCATGCTGTTGGGACTTGGAGGTTCATACTAGCGCTTCACTATTTGGTAGTGTTCTGCCCTGCTCTGAGGGCGTCCTATGCATGTTTGTTGGTACATGTGCCAACATATGTGTTTGGACAGACGGACGGATAGATAGATGGGCCCTGCCCAATAGGCGCTATTGCATAAGCAAAATGTGCCTTGTAATGGAAAAATAAACATCACTGCAGTAATGAACACAACATTACTTTTATCCCAGGAGTTTCCTCCTACTCCTCTGGGCTTCCTTGAATCAGAATTAAGTCTGAGATTGGTGTCATTAGCCTTCATTCACAACTATTCAGAATTTTTTACCCCCTATTATATACTCCTTATTATATATGCCCTTCCAACTTACTTTGGTCCAGTCATTGCAATGGACACCCTGATGGCCATTCATCAAAGCTCTTTTCAGAACTTTGCAATTAAGACCCCAGATCCAGTCATTAGGTGTAACTATTTCATTATGACTATGCCTTTGCAATATTCCCATAGCCTAGCTGACCTAGAGGATCTGAGCTGGAAATAAAACCCACATCTTTTCAACTAACGCACCATGCTGGCCCCACTGCTTATTACAAACGCCACAATGACGCTTTCTCTGGCATGATTCAAATCTTACAGCAGGTGTTAGCAGTAAATTTGAGAAGCTGAGATCAAACACTACATACCACAGGCCTAGGAGTGAGGCTCATTATTTTCATGGTATGTACAAAGTTAACTCATTTGGAGACACCACCCCCATTTTTATTACTTTATGCATTGAACAGTGAGACACAAGCAGCACATTAGATATCAATGCTGCAGACATGGAGATCCTGGTTTAGGTCTTCTTTTCACCACTTTGATATTGCCAGTCCTTTTGGGGGAAAGGGCAATGCAGCCATATGAACTGTCTTATATAGTGCTATACAAATATCAGTGTATACAACTACAAAAAATTTATTACCTGTTGTTGGTGTACTGTTTCAATGTATGCTTTTCAGACAAGTTATACCACACCTTGAACACTTTGTGGGAAAGTTTATATAAATAAAGTTTGGACTGGATTGGAACTTCTATTGTGCTCTCCCAAACAGCAGGTTATCCCTTGTGGGATCCATTGTGTATAAAAAATAGACCAAATGGTAGCTTGGGATACTTCTGACACATGTTGACTAAAGAAAGCTTATTTTTCAATACAACAATCTTATTCAATATATGACTTCAAGTATTAGTGTGTTGACCTAGGACATTTCCCACCATCACAATGCAAGGGCAAACAACTCAGTCCTTAAAAAGATCTGGTTTTCAAAATAACCAAGATATGCAAATTAACCAAGTTTTATGACAAATATAACATGAAATATATTCCATGACTATTCAGTGTGGCTTTTTGGTCCTCAGGGATGGGAAAATAGAATGGCTACATGTTTTAAAATCACATTACTTTGTATGTACGGATCATCAATTTTCTCTTCCTGGTTTCAGTGGTCCGGTGCAGTAGCAAATTACACATGTGAAAAACCTGCTGCATTACTGCATCTTGTCTCAAATCATCTCGACCCTAACAAGAAAAAATGAAGATGTAATATTCTTTTACAAGGAAATATTTACATATTACAAAATGAACGCCTGAGCCTGAAGAGAATGAGAACATCTGATAAATTGTTATCTTTGATAGGTTACTGAATATTTGAAATTATCACAATTTCTTACTCTTGGTGGTCTCTGTAAATAATTTTGGTTCCTATGTATTAAAGAAGAGCTTTTAACTTTAAAGATATTTAGGCAGGGCTGGTGCAAGGATATGAGGCGCCACAGATGAGCAATCTGCTGCATAAGAGAGATAAGGATTTATAAGATTTTTATTTGCACAGAAGCACTGTGGATACATAGGACTACATTTTCAGCAAAACGTTTGGGGCATAAATTGAAACGCATAAATACGATGTTTTACTTTATGCTGATACTCAGTGGTACTATGCATTTGCTTAGTGCCATTGGATTTAAGTGCCAGGTTATCGGAAAAGTAGATATATAGTTCAAATATCTGGGTGACAAAAATAGGACCTATACATCTTCTAGAATCTAGACTATGCATTTTGCCAGAAACTCCAGGTTACTACTACTGCAATTTATCATTGTATAGCACTACAAGCAGGGCCGGCCCAAGAATTTTGCCACCCACCAACTGACACCACTGCCGCCTCCCGCCACCCCCCCCCCCCCACAGCTGCCACCGATTCTGGTTTTGGGAGGGAGAGATGGGCAGCAACAGCATTTCTAAAAGTGGCTGCTTTCTGCCACTGCTTTTGGAAATACTGTCGCTGCCCGCCTTCCCCCCCAAATGGAATCAGCGGCAGCTGGGCAGGGTGGCATGGCTGCCCATGTGTGCCACCACCACCCACCCGGGCCAGTTGCCTAACAAACAGGCTGGCCCTGGCTACAAGGCATACCCAGCACCTGTTTTCCAACATCTAGGTTAAATGCATAGTCTAGGTGCCAAAAATAGATGCCTAGATGTCCAAACTCTGTGTTCTGGTGGCCCTGCCATCAGTCCACCCTCCCCATGGAATGCATATTTAAATCTCACTCTATGTATAATGCTGCCAAAAACTGCAAACAAGCACCTAGATGTTTGGCACAGTGCCAAACGTCTACTTGTTTTTTAAATACTGATGGAGTGAATATATGAATACAGGTTGCAATCAAATGGATATGAATTGAGATTTAATCATTAAAATGGTCAAAGATTTTCTGAATCGCATTTCAATTGCTTTATTAATAATAGCATGGTGCAAAAATTATTACTACTTGATTCCTTTAAAGATACAGCAAAACAATGAAGAAAATAATAAAAAAACCCTTTAAAAAAACCTTAACAAAACAAAAGATTCATCTTCAAAGGGCCTTTATCTCATAGTGCCAATACCAACCATATCTACTGAAGAATTCAGATAAAGACTTAACTCAAAGCAACAATTCTCATAATTTTGATTTCCACAAATATTAGACCCAATTTAAGAAATAATTTCCTCTCTCCTTTTTTTTTTAAAGAGGAATTTACACATATTTGGCACTCCTTACCCAAAAAAAGCTCCCATCTATATGAATTTTGTACCCTGCTTTCCCAAAAAAATTATATTCATGGCACACTGCCAATATTGTATATAGCCTCTCTTTCTAATGTTTACACATCACCTTGCAAATAATTGTCAGAGGTGCTTAGTAAAGAAACACGACTTCCCACCTATAAAATGATGATTTTGGACTCATGGCAACATTGGTAAACATTTCCTCGATAGGAGAGTAGATGTATGGAATGGATTCTCAGTGGAGGTGGTGGAGAAAGAATATCAGTGGAATTCATTAAAGCATGGGAGAGGAGCAGGGAGGTGAAAAGGGGATCAGAGATGAGCTGAAGTCCGTGGCATTCATCTTGAAGAGATGCGAGGTAGACCTAATGATTCTTATCTAAAATCACAGTTTATGGCAGCAGTATGGGAGGCCTTTGAATTGCTGACAACCTATCCTTCATTCCCTCTACCGCAGACACAGGGGAGAGATTATAAGAATGAAAGAAATAGCAAATAAAAGAAACACAATATAACAGATCATGGGGTAGCATGGTTGGTAGCCAGCAGGTTGATGGCGACTAGATATTTGTCTAGCAAGACCATGAGGATCCTAGGAGGCTGGATTCAAGGGCAACAGCTTCACTAATTTTGGAAGATGCCTTGTTTATTCCAGTGTCTAGAGATAATCCAACAAGCATCCCTATCTTGTGCCTAAGTAATGGATCTTAAGTCCTCATCTATCCACAATAGCAAAGAACCAAATGAGGACAAAAAAAAACGAGACTTGGATAAAGCACAGTTACTTACCTGTAACAGGTGATCTCTGGGAACAGCAGGAATAAGTCTTCACATATGGGTACGTCGGTACCGACGGAGTCTGCGCGGGAACGTTCCCCAGCGTCCAATTAGAACGCTTTTGGGAGCATCCCACCACGCCTGCGTGCTGCCTTCCCGCCTTTCCCAACTGCCTCTCCTCAGTTAAGTTTTAAAGCTGAGACAAAGAGAGAGAGAGAACAAGGAAGGGAAAGAAAGAGATAGAGAAATGCAACTCCTAGGGGAGGTGGATGGGTTGTGAAGACTTATTCCTGCTGTTCCCAGAGATCACCTGTTACAGGTAAGTAACTGTGCTATCTCCAGGAACAAGCAGGAATGAGTCTTCACATATGGGGACTCCCAAGCTCAGATGCCTGGAGGGAGTCCTAGCATGTTGCAAGTCTAGAACGAGCCCTGCTATTCCTCAGGACCTCAGGCATCCTGGGGATGGGGGGTAGGAGTTGAATACAGAAAAGGAGCTGTGGAACAGCTGGCTAGAACAGAGCTTCAAAAGGGGAAGACCCTGTATCGAGGGTATTTAGTAGTAAAATATTGTAATCTGGGCCTCCCTTATTGGCATTGCACAAGTGCACTGAGCTACATATGGATCTGCTAGAAGAGCCAGTGAATGTGCCCAAGGTGTACCTCACTGAGAAGTAGAGGTAATAAAGTAGAACAAAAACAAGTGGAGGTCAGAACCCTTCAGGGTGAGAAAAATAGTCCCAGGGGAAAACTGGGGTAGTATAAGAGGTAGAGCTTCAGCGGAGACGCAGAAGGTACTATTAAAGAAAGTTTAAGCTGTTTTGGTCCAAAAACAGTACAAATCTAGGACCAAGAGAAAAAATGAGTCTGACCCAACTGGACTGGGGTTGGAATCAGTCCATGTAGGGGAGAAAGGGTATGGAGACCCTTGTATCTGATAAGAAAGTAAGGACAGACTCAGGAGCGCTAAGCTTTAGAGCAGCTGAAGCTCCGCAATGTCTTTCCTAAATGGGGTCAATTAGGAAAGAAAGGTACATGGAGAGCTTCAGGAGTACCTAACCTGATAAGGCTATGGCAAGGAAAAAGTTTGTTGATTACCACAGGAAGTGGTTATAGGTGTAGCCCCCTAGTTATGCTGGCCCAGCAGTGATGGGGTTAGTGCCCATCTGTCAGGATCATATAGGAATGTAAGGATATCTGAACCTAACAGATAAGTAGATGGATACAGATCTATCTAAAAATATATCTCATTATATCTATATATATCTATATATATATATTTAAATATATACACCTATAGTGTATAGATGCATATATCCATAAAGAGATATGTATGGGCAGAAGACACACCGATAGATATAGATAAGTATATATATGTATCTATATATACCTATATGAATAGGCAGGCATATAGAGACATGTCTCCAGGTATATGGATGGAGAGATGTCCATAGAACTCCATCCCCCCTAGGGATATAGGGAGAGAGGAAGATTAATCTGACAGCAAGAAGTTTGATACCTGCTTGAATAGATAAATAAGGAATCCTCCTTTGCTGGTTATGACTGGCAGAGTCAGAGGAAAGGTCTCCCTGACAAGAAGAAGTCTGAATTCTTTGCAGAATTTGAGCTCTTGAATAACCAGGATGGCCTACGTGAAAAATGCAGAGGATAACTTCAGTCAGCAGACAGGAAGTCCAGATATCTCCAGAATTGCAGTGGAGAATGGATAGAGGACGCCTCTGGAGGAAGATACCCTAGTGATCCGCCTATGAGGACAAGATGTGTATTAGGCGTCCTCTAGCTGCCATTGAAGAAATTTATCTCTGACGAGAAGACTCAAGGAGATATGGGCCAAGCCAGGGAATTGGCCCTCCTTTAGGCTTTCACGTAATGAAAGGCCTGAGGCTTATGCCTCAAAAGAGATTTAAGACAAGATGGAAAGGGCAGGGAATACGTGCCAGACATGACTGGGGACCCCCCCCCCCCTAACCATCTGGGGTTATCTGCTAGGCAAGATACAAATGCTCTCTAGCAAGGGCTCATAGTGCAAAGCTACTCTGTAGAGATGCAGAGAGCATGCTGCAGGTTGGTTAGAAGAAAAAACTGGCAGTGGAAAGCCAGCAGGTGACCAGCTATTCTGCCAAGGACAAGGGGGCGAAGAATAGAAGTTAACCAACCAGACTGTGATAATAGGGTTTCCCAAACAAGGCTGATAACCTGTTTGGGACTTAGCACTGAGGCTAGGAGGATTGCTAGTGGAGTGGAAGCCCTGGTTGTGTAGTGAACAAAACCAGTGGCTTAACCACTAGGAATTGCTGTATCTGCAGCAACTACCAGGGCAGCATAGAAAATTTCTTTTCCCTCTTCCTTTTTTAGATTGGGAAAAGAAACAACAGACATGGTAGGACTTCCTATTGTCTGATGAGCTGCCCTAAGGTAACAAGGGGAAAAAACAACTCCAGAAGGGAGAATCCCCCGGTAGAACAGGTAGAGAACTATAGGGGCTTACCGGTGTAAAAGAGCCACTCTTACAAACCAAATGTAGTAAGAGGGAGGTAAGACAGAGTTGCAAGAGACCGACTTTGGAGGAAGTGTCTGACAGGTGAGATGATACATGCCAGTACAGAGAAACAACTGTCCATTGATAGTTGTTACCTCTCTTTCCTCCAAGAGGAAGAGGAAAAACTGTTACGTATGGGCATGATCATCATAAAGACTCTTAGAGGAAAGATGTCTCATGAAGAGATATCTAGGTAGGTTAGGATAAATTTAGTGCAGATACTGCTAGTGAAAAGAAGCAGACTGCCACCCCAACCACCAACCAAGAGGGACAATGATCTATTTGAAACCCAAGACTGCTGGGTTTGTTGACCCTGTTGAGTTTGTGGATTCTTCAGACCAGGGCGATGTTTCCCTTGTTTGGGAACATCTGTATGATGGGCAGATGATGGGTAAAACCTTCTCCCTCTAGGGCAGTGGTTCTCAACCTTTTTTGTACCGTGACCCCTTTTACCGTTGGTCAACTTGTGGTGACCCCCAATGATAAAATCAAATGCGTCTCTCTTCCTTTACCGTTAACGCATTGTCGCTGTAATCATTTGTTGAATTATTAATATATTATAGGCCTTTGCAATATGTTTTTATTTATAAAATACTTATTTAAATAATCAAAACAACAAGTAACAATATTTGATTTCAAAATTATGATGATTTTGTAGTCAAATCACTAATATGAAATAAATTTTTTCTACCTTTGTTGTCTGACCAATTTATTCTCTGATCATGCTGGTCCCGATCTGAGGCTTCTGCTTTCCTGTCTTCTCTTAGCTCTCTTTCTGTGGTCTATGGTCCATCTGCCAGTTCTTATCTCTTTTGTTTTCTTCACTTCTTTCCATCAGCCTATTTCCAGTCCCAGTAACCCTCCCCAGTATCAGCCCCTTTCCAGTCCTCACTCCCAGTACCTTCCAATGTCAACTTGCATTCCCATGACTGCCACTGGTGTCCATTCCCTTCCAGTCCCCCTCCTTCCCCACTGATCAGTCCCTTCTAGTACAAATACCATGGCAGCCCCTCTCAGATCCACTCCCTTTCAGTTCCATGCTCCCATCCCCTTGTATCAGCCCACTTGTAGCCTTAGCCCCCAGTTTTCTTCCAGGGTCAGCAGCTCTATCCTCCCCTCCCCACAATCAGCCCATTCCCAGTCAAAGCCCCCTAATCAGCTCACTTCTAGTGCTAATCCCCCTAAACCCATTTACAATTCTTACCCCCCCCCCTAATCAGCCCAATACCAGTCCTACCCCCCATCAGCTCATTTCCAGTGCTAGTCCCCCCCTCAACCCCATTACCAGTGCTAGGCTCCCCTAATCAGCCCATTTCCAGTCCTAACCTCACTGATCAGCTCATTTCCAATGCTAGACCCCCATCAGTCCATTACCAGTCCTACCCCCCCTTGATAAGTCCATTCCCAGTCCTAGCCTTCCCTAATCAACCCATTACCATTCGTAGCCCCCCCATCTGCCCATTACCAGTGCTAGCACCCCCATCAGCCCATTATAATCCTAACCCGCACTGTCTCTCGCCTCTGTCCAGCATTTATCCCGTCTGTCCAGTATGTCCCCATGTCTCTCCCCTTTGTCCATGCCAGCCTACTCCCTCCATGTCAGCCCCCCTCCCTACATCCATCCATATCAGCCCCCTCCCTCCCTCCCTCCATGTCAGCCCCCATCCTTCCATCCGTCCATGTCAGCCCCCCTCCCTCCATCCATCCCTCCATGTCA
The DNA here is from genome assembly GCA_033557465.1 of Ichthyophis bannanicus. Lineage (NCBI taxonomy): Eukaryota > Metazoa > Chordata > Amphibia > Gymnophiona > Ichthyophiidae > Ichthyophis > Ichthyophis bannanicus. The sequence goes on along the minus strand of CM066035.1, from coordinate 190,938,664 downwards.
GCCCCCATCCTTCCATCCGTCAATGTCAGCCCCCCTCCCTCCCTCCCTCCATCCATCCATATCAGCCCCCATCCCTCCCTCCCTCCCTCCCTGTCAGCCCCCATCCTTCCATCCGTCCATGTCAGCCCCCCTCCTTCCATCCATCCCTCCATCCGTCCATGTCAGCCTCCCTCCCTCCCTCCCTCCCTCCCTCCATCCATATCAGCCCCCATCCCTCCCTCCCTCCCTGTCAGCCCCCTCCCTCCCTCCCTCCCTCCCTCCCTCCCTCCATCCATCCATCCATATCAGCCCCCATCCCTCCCTCCCTGTCAGGCCCCTCCCTCCCTCCCTCCCTCCCTCCATCCATCCATATCAGCCCCCATCCCTCCCTCCCTCCCTGTCAGCCCCCTCCCTCCCTCCCTCCCTGTCAGCCCCCATCCTTCCATCCGTCCATGTCAGCCCCCCTCCCTCCATCCATCCCTCCATGTCAGCCCCCATCCTTCCATCCGTCCCTGTCAGCCCCCTCCCTCCCTCCCTCCATCCATCCATATCAGCCCCCATCCCTCCCTCCCTCCCTGTCAGCCCCCTCCCTCCCTCCCTCCCTGTCAGCCCCCATCCTTCCATCCATCCATGTCAGCCCCCCTCCCTCCATCCATCCCTCCATGTCAGCCCCCATCCTTCCATCCGTCCATGTCAGCCCCCCTCCCTCCCTCCCTCCCTCCCTCCATCCATCCATCCATATCAGCCCCCATCCCTCCCTCCCTCCCTGTCAGCCCCTCCCTCCCTCCCTGTCAGCCCCCATCCCATCCCTCCATGTCAGCCCCCATCCTTCCATCCGTCCATGTCAGCCCCCCTCCCTCCTTCCATCCCTCCATGTCAGCCCCCTCCCTCCCTCCATCCGTCCATGTCAGCCCCCCTCCCTTCCATCCGTCCATGTCAGACCCCCTCCCTCCATCCATCCCTCCATGTCAGCCCCCATCCTTCCATCCGTCCATATCGGCCCCCATCCCTCCCTCCCTCCCTCCCTGTCAGCCCCCATCCTTCCATCCGTCCATGTCAGCCCCCCCCTCCATCCATCCCTCCATGTCAGCCCCCATCCTTCCATCTGTCCATGTCAGCCCCCCTCTGTCGATGTCAGCCGTGTTGCAGGTTGTCTGCCTCCCTTCTAATGCAGCCGCGGCTCTCTGCCTCTTAGGGAACCGCGGCTGTACCTGTAAAATCATTGCGGAGCCCTTCCTGTCTCGATGGGCTCCATGCAGCATTGTCCCGCCTCCAAAGGAAGTTGTTTACCACTTCCTTTGGAGGCGGGACAATGCTGCACGGAGCCCGTCGAGACAGGAAGGGCTCCGCAACGATTTTACAAGTACAGCCGCGGTTCCCTAAAAGGCAGGGAGCCGCGGCTGCAGAAGAAGGCGGTGAGTTTGCCGGAGTTTGCTGCTGCCGAGAAGCGGACTCGGCAGCAACTTGTGCACATCTTAATTTTTTTTTTTAAACTTCGTGGAGGCTAAGCGACCCCCGCTAAATCCTGTGGCGACCCCCGTTGGGGTCGCGACCCACAGGTTGAGAACCGCTGCTCTAGGGGAAGAAAGTTTGGTAAGACATCTCCTACCTACTGGGAAAGAAGAAGGCGTAGAAGAGCCTCTGGAAACAGGAAAGTCAGTGGATAACTGAGTAACCTGGAGTAAAGACTCCTTGTTGAAGAGATTTTCTCCAGTGCAAGGAGTATTTCCCAGTCTTTCTTGTACCCATTTGTCCAAGTCTGAAGCTTGGAGCCAGGCTCTACGTCGTGCCCCTATAGCTACAGCAGAAGTCCTGCTAACAGACTCAAAGGAGTCTAGGGAAGCACGAGTAAGAAACCTAGAGATATTCTGAGTATGACTAACCAGTGAGGAATAGTCTGCACTCCTGGGCTCTTGAAGAAAAGGAGTCAAAAGATGTAATTTCTTTGTGACCTCCTCAAGAGAGAGACCCATATAAAAAATATATGAGAGAATTCTTGCTGAAAGCATGGATGTCTGGAAGGTTTGACGTCCAAAGTCATCTAATGTCTTAGACTCTCGACCTGGCAGACAAGAAGAGTGCTTTTTATTACTCTTCACTCGCCTCATTGCTGATTCTACCACAATGGAATGATGAGGAAGTTGAGTCTTTTGAAACCATGGAGAGGGGGGCACCTGATATAGAAGATCAGTTGCTCTGGAAGGTGGAGGTACCTTTAAAGGAGCTTCCCACATTCGTAGAAGGAGATCCTGCAGAGAATGATGCAAAGGAAGCATTATGTTCTCCTTTGCTTTGCTAGGAACAGAGAGGGATTCTGTATTCCCTTGTGTAGGATCCTGTCCAGGAATAGGAATGGCAAGTGATTTTGCCATATCCAGGAGGAACGTCCGAAAAGAAGGATCCCCAGAGGGAACTTCCCTTGGATAGGCTAGATCTGATGAAGAACTAGCGTTGGCACCGAGGGATCTATCCAAGTATATAGGAATAGAAGATCCTGAATGGTGCAGTATGGGATCCTTAGAGGGTGGTCGCTGGTACTGCAGGTCAGGACCAGCGACAGTCGGTAACACATCGTCCATGCTAGGGATCGATTCCAAACTCGGCATCGAGGGAAGCGAGCCTGACGAGAAAAGCATGGAAGGTACCGACAGCAATGGTAATGTGGATATCGTTACCGACTTCGGTACCGTATCTGATACCGGTGGATGAAGGCCAGCCGGTGGCAACTCTAACGGTATCGGAGGAACCGAGAGTTGCGGATCCGAATCATCGGAACCGAGCCTTCGGTACCGACGGGAATCGGTACCAAGGCGAGTTGGTACCCAGTCCTCCAGACTCGGCATCGAAGGAAGCGAGTCTATCGATGCATGTCTGGAGGGTACCGACATCGGTACTAGCATCGGTGCCGGTACCGATACTGGAAGGTCGGTCTGGAGCATATCCACCGGCCCCGCAGGTACCGAGGACACCAGACGACGATCCTTGGTGAGGAATGTTTCATCCAACACCAGTGCCGATGCCGGGGTATCGGTACCGCTCGAAGCGGATGCCACCACCGGGCATGGCTCAGGTATGTTCTGTGAGGGGTGAACCTCAGGAACAACCTGAAACCCCAAACAGGTTTTCGAGGCCAAAGACTCCCACTGGGGTTTTGAAGCCAGTGGATTCTCGAGGACAAGGCCATAGGCATCTCTATGCTGTGCATGAGAACTGCCGCTCGAGGATTGGCTAGTCTTAACAGACTGTTTTTGGGTTACCTGACGCTGTGTAGAAGAAGGTATGGTCGGTGCCCTGAAGTTGGAGGGGGACCGCGTGTCGAGGAAAACTCTATGTTGAAAACTTCTTCTCACAATACTATTGCCCGAGGGCTCTGTAGGAAAATGGTCAGGACCCAAGCAGGTTAGACACCAATTGTGAGTGTCTAAAAATAAAGTTGTACCGCCACAGTTTGTACATTTCTTAGGGAAAGTGGCTGGCAGTTCCATGACCTAGAAGGCCTGAGAACCGTGAGACACTAAGGAAGAAAAAATATTCTCTAAAAAGGAAAAATTTTTGAAGAAAAGAAAAAAGAAACACCGGCGGTACCGGTGGTGTCGGGGAAGGCAGCCGCGACCACAAGAAAACTAAAAAATAAAAGAAGAATTTTCTGCGGTGACAGGAGGACGTCCTGCCGGCTCCGCGGAAAAATGAAAACTGAGGAGAGGCAGTTGGGAAAGGCGGGAAGGCAGCACGCAGGCGTGGTGGGATGCTCCCAAAAGTGTTCTAATTGGAGCTGGGGAGCGTTCCCGCGCAGACTCCGTCGGTACCGACGTACCCATATGTGAAGACTCATTCCTGTTTGTTCCTGGAGATGAAAACTTATCCAGCAAGTGCCCAGTTTTGGAAGATGGAGCATATTCTTGCCACAAATGGGAAGATTGGATAGGCTAACTGTACTTTTTCTTCTGTCATTTACTGCTACTTGACACTTGTACAATCTTCTATTGCTTTTGGATTATGTTTTAAATTTGTATACCACTTTCCTTAGACATAGACGAACCCAAAAAATATAGGGCCCAGGATATTCAGTGACACTAACACAATTCTGCTACAAGAATCCAGACAAGTGAGTAGTGTCCCCCCTGCCAGCAGATGATGAAGGCAGTAAAAGATTAGAAGCTGTCAATGACCTCATCACTTGTACAAGGATTGGTGCAGCTAGGGGCATCCTTCAGTATTTACGTAAACCACCATATGGTTGGTGCTTACCAATGAGGACAGTGTTTCTGATGTTATAGTGGGAGATCATCTCGCATCCAGTGATCACCAGATGGTGTGGTTCAGTATTAAGACTAAGGCTTCGGAGTGGCACTGGAGGCCTTCTCGCTTCCAACTTCGCACTTGAGAGATGCCAATTCAGGCGGAAGAGTTACTTGTCATCGGTAATTTCCCCTCTCTCAAAAGCTAGGTGCAACTCTATCTGCTTGGCCTATGTTTGGGCTTGTTGTCTCTTTAAGACCCAGTGTTTGCAGAAAGGGTTGTCTTCTTGGTGAGCAGATCTGTCCAGTTTAGGAAAACTACATTGCCAAGATGGCCAATACATCAAAGAGTAATTAGTGGGATGGGAAGAGTTGGAAAATGTAGAAAAGCAGTGGGCAAAACTGTAAAGGGATATTTTAAGGGCAACCAATCTTTTTGTTAGAATGGTAAATAAAAGGAAAAGGAGGCTGCTATGGTTCTCAAATGAGGTAGCTGAAAAGGTGAAGAAAAAGAGGGAGGCCTTCATGAAATACAAGAGATCACAGAGAGAGGAAGATGGGCATCTATATTTGGAAAAACTTAAGAGAGGCTGGCAAAGTAGTCAGGAAAGCAAAGGTACAAAAAGAAGAAGAAATATAGCCAATGCAATAAGATGCAGGGATAAGACATTTTTCAGATGTTAATGAGAGGAGGAAGGGCAAAAGTGGTATTGTCAGACTCAAGGGTGAAGGAGAGGAATATGTAGAAGCTGATGAGGATAAAGCAGAATTGCTTAACAAATATTTCTGTTCTGTGTACACAGATGAAGGGCCGGGAGCAGATAACACCCACAACAGGAACAAAAGCGAGGGGCATCTAAAACAATTTTCAGAGGATTGTGTTCATGAGGAACTAGCTAAACTAAAAGTGGACAAAGCGATAGGACCAGATGGGACACACCCAAGAATACTGAAGGAACTTGGGGGTGTTCTAGCAGCTCCACTGACTGACCTTTTCAATGCCTCTTTGGAGTCGGAGATGGTGCCAGAGGATTGGAGAGAGGCACATGTGGTCCCTTTACACAAAAGCGGAAGTAAGGATGCAGTTGAAAACTACAGGCTGGTTAGTTTAACCTTGGTGGTGAGCAAATCATTGGAAACAACGATGAAAGAGAAAATAGTGAGGTTTCTGGAGTCTAAGGATTACAGGATCTGAGGCAGCATGGATTCACCAGGGGCAGGTCTTGTCAGACAAATCTGATTGATTTCTTTGACTGGGTGACCAGGGAATTGGACCAAGGAAGAGCTCTAGATGTAGTGTATTTAGATTTCAGTAAAGCATTTGACACTGTTCCGCACAGGCGACTTATAACAAACTCAGCACCCTTGGGGTGGACCCTAAAGTTACTGCTCGGGTTAGAAATTGGTTGAGTGGGAGGCGACAAAGGCTACAGTAAATGGAGTTCACGCTGAGGTAAATGGAGTTCACGCTGAGGAAGAGGTCACCAGTGGAGTGCCGCAGGAATCTGCCCTTGGTCCAATTATTTTTAACATCCTTTTTAGTGATATTGTGGAAGGAATGTCGGGTAAGGTTTGCCTCTTTGTGGATGATAACAAAATCTGCAGAGTAGACACCCAGGAAGGTGTAGATAACATGAAGAGGGATCTAGCTAAGCTTAAAAAATGATCTAGAATTTGGCAGCTGAGATTTAATGCTAAAAAATGTAGAGTCATGCATTTGGGCTGCAACAATTCAAGGAAGTGGTACAGTATAGGGGCTGACGGACCTCCGTCCACGAAAGAAGAATGGGACTTAGGCGTGATCGTGTCTGACAATCTCAAGGTAGCTAAACAGGTAGAAAAGGAGATGGCGAAAGTTAGGATACTTGGGTGCATAGAGAGAGGAATGGCTAGCAGAAAAAAAGGAGGTGATAGTGCCTCTGATTAAGTCTTTGGTGCAACCTTATTTGGGGTATTGTGTGCAATTCTGGAGATCGCACCTTCAAAGGATATAAACAGGTTGGAGTAGGTGAAGAGGGTGGATACTAAAATGGTTAATGGTCTTCATTATACAGCATATGAGGACAGACTTAAGGACCTTAATATGTATACTTTAGAGGAAAGGAGGGACAGAGGTGATATGATTGAGACATTTAAATACCTCCATGGCATAAATACACAGTAGGAAAGCCTCTTTTGATATAAAGCAAGCTCTGCTACGAGGGGACATAGAATGAGGGTGAAAAGGGATAGACTCAAATATGCGGAAATATTTCTTTATGGAAAGAGTGGTAGATGCATGGAATAGTCTCTTAGTGGAGGTGGTAGAGATGAGGACAGGTGTGGTAAAATTATGTCCCTCACCGATACGCATGACTGCTGCCTCTGGTGCCTCGGCCCTGACCCAGCTGTTTGTCGCTTTTGAAAACTGATGCCCTCGAAGGCCTTGAGAAGCTGCCAGCAGCAGCATGGAACAAACACAGAGGTTCTCTAAAGGAAAAAGGGGGACTCTTGTAGTGGATGATATGGAAGGGCAGACTAGATAGGCCATGTGGTCTTTTTCTGCAGTCATGTTTCTATGGAACCATCCAATAACAAAGGGCAATCCCGGGACAACCAAAACACAACCACCAAGAACATCTTTGAAGGGCTGAAACACCCATAAGGAAGGGCAAATGTGTCCAAATATATGCAGTAGCTCTGCTAACGTACATACAGTTGAATTTTGCGATACTCCTACTGCGAAGAGCAGTCAAACCTCCAGAGTGGGTCTAGGACTGGTCTAGCAGGACTCCAGAAAAGAAAATATCTGGTATGTAAAATATCACCTTCTGGATTGTCCTGCTGGACCAGTTCAGACCAGTGGGAAGTGCCAAAGGTACAACTCAATTGAGTGGGAAGACAGCTGCCCTAAGGACCTCTGCACTGAAAATCGCATCGGTCCTAGCATGGAGATCCAAGTGATAGTGCTCGCAGGTTCGGCCGATGAAGCCACCACTGTAGGGAAGAGGCCAGCGGTCTGGAGAGGCGCACTAAGTCGGCTAGCCCGCCGGTGGCTTGTTGCCACTGCTTGCGAAGGCACCATTGAGCCGGCCGCATATTCAGGCGAGCATTGGGGGTCACGTGGACGGTGGAAGCCATATGGCCGAGTAGTCTCAGGAAGCGCCTGGCGGAGACCAGGGACTGGCTGCGAAAACGGCCGGCTAGGTCCATGAGCCGTTGAGCCCTGTCGAGAGGCAGGAAAGCTCGAGCCTGAGGAGTGTGCAGTCTTGCGCCGATGAACTCGAGATCCTGTGAGGGGAGCAAAGTGGACTTTGCGAAGTTTATGACAAAGCCCAAGTACTGCAGAAGAGTCACCGTGCGGTGTGTGGCACTGGTGACTGCCGGAGGGGACGACGCTCTGATGAGCCAGTCGTCGAGGTACGGAAAGACATAGAGGCCGTGAAGCCTGAGATAGGCCGCCACCACCGCGAGACATTTTGTGAAGACTCGCGGTGCGGAGGACAGGCCAAAGGGCAGTACTCTGTACTGGTAGTGATTTCCGGCCACCACAAACCTTAGGTATTGGCGGTGGCTTGGGTGGATGAGGATGTGCGTGTAGGCATCCTTTAGATCCAAGGAGCATAGCCAATCTCCCTGCTGGAGGTAGGGCAGAAGGATTCCAAGGGTAAGCATCTTGAACTTTTCCCGCACAAGGAACTTGTTGAGGTTGCGCAAGTCCAGGATGGGTCTTAGGCCTCCTGTCCTTTTTGGTATTAGGAAATACCTGGAATAAAAGCCTTGACCTCTCAGGTGGTGGGGCACCGGTTCCACAGCCTGGTCCTGAAGAAGACTTGCTAACTCCTGAAGGAGTAAGTCCCTGTGCAGAGGGAGTCGCGGAGGTTCTCCCAGAAAATAAGAGGGAGGGACCTGATGGAAGTGGAGAAGATATCCTTCTCGCACGACTTGAAGCACCCAGGCATCTGAAGTGATGTTGGACCACCTGTGGGCGAAGTGAACCAGCCGGCCTCCGGTGCTGGGAGGAACCAGCTGAGGGGGAGAGGCTATGCTGAGGAAGTCAAAAACCCCCACCCTGCTGAGCAGGGGCTGGTGGTGCAGGCTTGGGGGCTTGCTGCCTACGGGACCCGTTACCCCGTCCCTTGGCCTGCTGACCCTGTTGGGGAGCTGGAGGGGCCTGATATTGGGGGTAGTGTTTATAGGCAGCCGCCTTTCTCGGGTAAAAGGACTTTTTCCCGAGCCCTTCTTTTTCTGGGAAGGGGCGGAGGTCTTCCTAGAAAGCCTGGTCCTGGTGAGAGTCTCCGTCTCGATTTGTGCAGCCTTTTCAGCCATGGGCTTGCCAAAGAGGTTCTCACCTCTGCAGGGGACATCGACCAACTTGTCCTGCACCCAAGGCTCAAGGTCAGACGACTGAAGCCAAGCCTGTCGGCGGGCACTGATGCCGGCTGCGGCCACACGAGCCGATGCTTCAAAGCCATCATAGGCTGCTCGGGACAGGAAAACGACCGGCGTCGAACCAAATTGAAAAACGAGTAAAACTCACGAAAATCAACTTTTTTAGCGGGGACACGACGGGTATGTCTGTAGGGCTCCGCGGAAAAAAGAAGACTGGCTAAGATGGCACCCTTGGGCGGGAAGGCGACCGCGCATGCGCGCTGCAATTCCCAAAGGCTTTCTGTGAAAGCTGGGGAAAATTGCTCCGCGAGGGCTCCGTCGGCGCCGACGTCACCCATATGTGAGGACTGACTTCCTGCTTGGTCCTGGAGAAAGGGAAGATCGTATCACTGCCAGGTTAATATTAATCATTGCGACGAAGCTCACTTCTGCTCAGGATGACACCTCACCCAGGCAAAGTGAGCCCTCAGACCCCTAGCATGGACATGTTCTTCAAAACATAGGCAACTGCCTCTATGATCCAGTATCCCAAGATAGACTTTGGAGATAGCCTCGCCCTTACACCGTCCTGCAAAAAGAACAAAGAGCCTGTCTGTTTTATGGAAAAGGTTACTTATATCTAAGTAACAGTGAAGGATTCTACAGATATCGAGCAGGTGAATGCTCCTATCCTTATTGCTGCATATGAAAAAGACAGCAGAGAGACAGCATAGTTACTCACCTGTAACAGGTGTTCTCCAGGGACAGCAGGACTCAGTCCTCACATATGGGTGACATTATCACCGATGGAGCCCTAGCGGAAGCACTTCCCCAGCTTTCAAAGAAAGCCTTTGGGAAATACCACAACGCATGTGTGGTCCACTTCCCGCTTCAAGGGTGCCATCTTGCTCAGTCAGATGACATAGCTAAAAAATGGCAAAAATAAAAGATGGTAAAGGAGCAACCAAGGGGAGGAAGGAGGGTTGTAATGACCGATTCCTGCTGTCCCCAGAGAACACCTGCTACAGGTGAGTAACTACGCTTTCTCCAGGAACAAGCAGGAAGCCAGTCCTCACATATGGGACTGCACAGCTACAGGCTACCGAAAGCCCATAGCAAAACAGGGCTCCCTCATGGGGGGGCCGCAAGCAGCAGCAATTGAGTCTGTGCCCACAGACCACAGTAGGACCCATGTGTCCAATGAAACCAGACTCCGGTAGCCTGAACACAGAAGGGTCGGAGGGTAGGAGTTGCATAAACCCCGAAAAGATTACAGAGCACAGCCTGCCCGAAGGTGCTGTCCCATCGGGACTCTCTTTCTAAGCAGTAATGGGCTGCGAAGGTATGGAATGAAGACCAGGTGTTGGCCTGGCAGATGTCCACCATCGGGACAGAGAGCAAGTTTGCCACAGAGGCTGCCATGGCCAAGACACGATGCGCCGTAATATGGCCTTCCAGCGGGAGCCTCGCCTGCTCATAAGCGAGGGCGATATAGTCTGCCACCCATGTGGACAGCGTACGCTTGGTCACTGCCTCCACCAGCCTACTTGGGTCATACGAGATGAAAAGCTAAGAAGTTTTGCGGTAGCCCTGATTGCGTTGGATATAGAACAAAGCCCTTTTACAGTCTAAGGTGTGAAGGACTGTCTCCGCCCGACTGAAGTGACATCTTGGAAAGAAGTTAGGGAACACCACTTCCTGGTTGAGATGGAAGGGCAACACTATTTTTGGCAGGAATTTGGGCTACGTGAAAAGCACCACTCTGTTCTTGTAGAACCTGGTATAGGGCGCCTCTGCCACAAGGGCCTGAAGCTTGCTAACTCTGCGAGCGGAGGTAAGCGTGACCAGGAAAGCAACCTTCCAACAGAGGTAGTGGAGGTGGCAGGTTGCCAGAGGTTCAAAGGGCGGGCGAGTGAGCTGCTCCAACACCATATTGAGGTCCCATTCGGTTGCTGGAGGGCGAACCGGGGGCTTCGATAAGAGCAGATCCCAAAGGAAACGGGTCACCAATGGTTGGGTCGAGAGGGGCTTACCATCCACTGGATGGTGGTGCACCACCAGGGCACTAAGATGCACTCGGACAGAGTTAGACTTGAGCCTGGACTGGGAGAGGTGGAACAGGTACTGTAATACCCGAGCCACTGGGCAGGAGAAAGGGTCAGCCCCATGTTCAGTGCCCCAAACCGAGAACCTGTGCCATTTGAGGGCGTAAGACCTTGCAAGAGGCCAGCAGGATGTCTTCCACTTCAACCGGAAGGTTGAAAGGGGCCAGAGTCACCCTCTCAGCAGCTAGGCTGTCAGCGATGTGGACCGCAGGTTGGGATGCAAGAGAGAGCCCCCCTCCTGAGATAGGAGTCCCGGGGCGGTCCCCAGGGGGATGAGGGTCTCCACTGTCAACTGTAGAAGCAGCGGGAACCATGGCTGCCTGGGCCACCGATTTGCTATCAGGATGAGTGAGGCCCTGCTGCGGAGGGTCCTGAACAAGGTTTTGGCAATCAGCGGCATAGGAGGGAAGGCATACATGAGGCCTTCTGAACATGAGACTAGGAATGCGTCTGCTGCCACCCTGGAGGGGTGGGCCTGCCTGGAGCAGAAACGGGGCAACTGAAAATTGTCTGAGCTGATGAACAGATCCATCATGGGTTCACCCCAGAGCCGGAAAAGCCGACTGGCTACCATGGGGTCCAGCTGCCACTCATGCGGCTGGAGAACTCTACTGAGCATGTCAGCCAGCAGGTTCCCCTGGCCTGGCAGGTACACTGCCTGCAGGAGGATATTCTGTTGGCCTGCATATGAGCAGAGGACCAGCTCCTCCCGACAAAGGATATGAGACCCCGTGTCCTACTGTTTGTTCACATAGAACATCGCCACCTGGTTGTCCAACTGGCCTAGCACTGGCTGGTGAAGCAGGTGGTGACAGAAGACCCTCAGGGCTAGGTGTATGGCTCGGAACTCAAGGAGGCTGATCTGCTGGGTACTCTCGTCTGGTGACCAGCTGCCCTGGGTGCGGAGATCTCTGCAGTGGGCTCCCCAGCCGAGCAAGGAGGCGTCTTTGGTGAGGACACTTGGGGGTTGGAGCCTGAAAAGGCATGCCCGCCTCGAGATGCTTAGGCGATTGCCACCAGACCAGAGAGTTCGCCAATCAGCGGGTCACAGAAACTCTGTCTCAGAGGCGGCCTGTGGCCTGAGACCATTGGTCCCGGAGACACCACTGCACGGCCCTCATGTGGAGGCACGGGTCATGGCTAGAGATATCTCGGACTGTGACTTGGCACTGATGAGCCAGTAGTCCAAGAAAAGTTGGACAGGCATGCTCTCCCATGGGAGAGTTGCCACTACCAACACCATGACCCTGTAAATGTTTCTGGCCACTGTCGCTGAAAATGTCTGTCTAAGATGGCGAACCGTAGGAACCAGTGCTGATCTTGGATGGGAATATGAAAGTATGCCTTGGTCAAATTGAGGGCCATAAGAAACTTCCCCGGCAGACTGCCCGGATCACAGATCTCAATGTTTCCATCCAAAACAGAGACACCTACAGGCAAGCATTGACCCTCTTTAAATCTAGAATGGGTCTGAAGGCTTCTTTCTTCTTGGGAATGATGAAGTAGATGGAATATCTTACCTTTCCCCTTTGCAGGAGAGGCACTGGTACAATAGTCTGGAAATGTATGAGCTTCTCCAGGGTGGCTCTGATGGCAGCCTTCTTGATTACAGAACATATGTTATAGTTTTATTACCCCTTTTCCAAGTTTAAGTTACCTGTTATAATGTAAGCACACCAGTGTTTTCTGATTGTGCAGTTCTGTTACTTGTAAACCGCACTGAAAACAAATAGCGCGGTATATAAAAGATGTTAAATAAATAAAATAAATAAATATGTAGAGACCACAAACATATCCATGATAGATTGCACAAACTCCATGACTTATCCATGCTGAATATCGGCAAGAACCTACTGATCTGTAATGATCTGGGCGCACTCCTGGTGAAAAGAGATGGCCACCCACTGGAGGCAACCTGGAATGGATCCTCTGCACATCAAGTAGGAAAGGAGGTAACTGTTTTCAAGGAGTCATTGTTGCAAGATCTGTGGGTGTCACAAAAGGGCTGGGATTTGCCCTGAAGCTTGTTAAATAGCATAGACTGCTTGCTTGAATGATAACACTGAGACTCTCAAAACCAGGAGCAAGATGCAATGCAATGTGTGCCTTCGAGTCAGTCCTGACTCCTGGCGACCCAGAAGCTCCTGGGTTTTCTTGGCAGTGTCACCGGATGTAGATTGCCAGGCCTTTCTTCTGAGGCAATGGAGGGTTAAGTGACTTGCCCAAGGCCACAAGGAATGCTAGTGGGAATCGAACCCTGGTTGCTTGGTTACCAAGCCAGTACTCTAACCACTAGGCTACTCCTCCACTCCACAGAGCAAGATGAGCACTGCTTGAATTGGGCAGCGGACAGTCTCTGGCTGTCCAAGATGCTGTTTAAGGTTATGCTCCTCTTCGGAGAGGAGTTTGATAAGCTGTTGAAGGATTTGGGGAAGACCAAGCCAAAGTGACCACTGGTGGATAAGCTGAGAGCTTCCTTTAAGCAGAGCAGAGCAAGATGAGCACTGCTTAAAGGAAGCTCTCAGCTTATCCACCAGTGGTCACTTTGGCTTGGTCTTCCCCAAATCCTTCAACAGCTTATCAAACTCCTCTCCGAAGAGGAGCATAACCTTAAACAGCAACTTGGACGGCCAGAGACTGTCCGCTGCCCAATTCAGTGAGTCACAGCCAGTGCCAGGCCACCATAACCACTGCAATCTCCTGAGCAGAAAAACAGAGATGACCATATAAGGTGTCTGCCAAAAAAGCTACAAACAACTCCAATCTGGCAGATGAAGAGTCCGCTGGCAGCAGTTGAACCCAGTGCAGAAGCACCTGTGCTGCTAGGACTCCACAAACAACTGCTTTGAAACTTAGTGAGGAGGACAAGAAGATCATCTTCAAGATGATGTTAAAAACCCACCTATTTAAATGCTATTACAACCAGCCATAACTCACAAAACCCAGAAAACAACAAAGTAAACTGATAAATATACACATTATAGATCCGCCTTGTATAACCATGTAAAGCCATGTAAAATGTGATTTTTCCCCAATCTGTAATCTGTAAATATGTATTTAAATGTTAAATGTAAATGTAAATGTAAATAAGTTTACCCCCAAAACAGTAACCATGTGTGCCGTGACCTCCCATTCCTCTATGTATATACTCCCCCACTGTCCTGATCGACTTATCCCAAAAGAAGAATCAAACCGCTACTGATCGCTGGAAGCAGCGGTATATAAATGTGTTCAAATAAAAATAAATAAAAGAGAGACGGTCCCTGTTGATCTCTGAGGGCTGTGTTGCCCTCCATGGGAATAGTGGTGCATTTAGTGTGCCACTACCAATGCATCCACTTTAGGAAAGTAAAGCAAACTGTAGACATTCACTCTGGGCAGGGCATAAAGCTTGCTCACTCTTGATTCCTTGCAGAGGGGGGTCTCATTTCATAAATTGTTTTGGTACATATGTCTATAGTTACTCTGTTGCTCCAAGTTTAAACTCCTGTTATAATGTAAGCACAGTACAGCCTTCTGACTGTGCAACCTTTTGTTAAATGTAAACCGCACTGATAACAAATAGCATGGTATATAAAAGTTGTTAAATAAATAAATAAATAAAATAAAGACCATGTGAGACCATGTAATGGAGAACTTGCAAAAATGGAAATGCCCTGCATGGCATACAAAGGCCTTTCAGAATCAGATCTTTCCACAGGCCCCTCTGCTATCTGTAGCAAAATCAAGACCTGAGCAATCGGGTGTTGATAACTCATCCTGCCTGAAAAGGTGTACCACCTACTCCTCCTCCTCTTCTGGTGAAAACAATTCTCCTTCCTCCAAACTACATGTGCTCCTGGAATTCTCCAGGACAGAGTCCTCATCCTAGTCACTCAGACAATCCACAGCTGACATTCCAAGGCCTCCTCAGAGGCCAAACATGCCCATCTGTAGGTCATGGGAGTAGCGTACACCTCCCCTAAACAGAAGCACTTCTGTGGAGGAAAGAGTAGTTACTCACCTGTAACAGGTGTTCTCCAGGAGCAGCAGGAATCAGTCCTCACATATGGGTGACGTCGGCGCCGACGGAGCCCTCGCGAAGCAATTTCCCCAGCTTTCAAAGAAAGCCTTTGGGAATTGCAGCGCGCATGCGCGGTCCCCTTCCCGCCCAAGGGTGCTATCTTGCTCAGTCTGATGACATACCGAAAAGACAGCAAAAAATTAGCAAAAACGAAAAGAGAGGACTGCAACTCCAAGGGAAGGAGGGAGGGTTGTGAGGACTGATTCCTGCTGCTCCTGGAGAACACCTGTTACAGGTGAGTAACTACTCTTTCTCCAGGACCAAGCAGGAAGTCAGTCCTCACATATGACATATGAAGAGAGAATTGAGAAATATTGAATCTAAATGGCGCAAAACCAAATCCATCCCTTATTACAATGCGTATCACAGCCACCTTAAAATGTACAAAGAAGCTTCAGATAGCGCAAAGAAAAATTACCACTCAAACATACTAAACAAATCCATTAATAGACCAAGAGAACTTTTTAGTATCGTCCAAAACTTAACCAATAACACATATGGGACCAGCAACGATAATATTGATATCTCTGCCCAGACTCTAGCAAACCACTATATGAATAAAGCAAAATCATTTGCTTTCACACCAAATCCTCTATCCCTTTCCCACCAACACCAATCTGAAAAATGGTCCAACTTTCACCCTATAACCAAAGACACTATCAAGACTACTATTTCAAACCTTAACACTACGACCTCTCAACTTGATCCATGTCCGGTAAACTGGATCAAGCATACCCTTACTACACTATCCCCCTTTATCCTTCCCATAGTCAACCTGTCGCTGCGCCAAGGATACTTACCACCTTCCCTCAAACATGCACAAATCCGTCCAATAATTAAAAATAACACCCTTGACAAAACATCACCCAACTCCTACAGACCTATCTCTAGTATCCCATTTATGGCTAAACTGATTGAAAAGATCGTCCAAACTCAAACACAAGATCATATAGAAACCTCAGCCCCACTTGATGATCAACAATATGGCTTTCGCCCTTACCATGGTGTAGACACCCTATTAACAGTACTCCTCGATACATTAATAAGAGGCATTGATAACCATAAACAAGCTTTCATTCTCCTCTTTCTAGACATCTCTGCAGCGTTTGACAGTGTACACCATGCTCTAATGCTTAACAGACTAGAACAAATAGGAACCCACTCAACTGTACAAAATTGGTTCACCTCATATCTAACTGATCGAACACAAACCGTCCGAACTAACACTGAAACTTCTAAAACATACAAACAGGAAATTGGTCTCCCACAAGGCTCCGCCCTCTCTGCCCTCCTATTTAATATATATATCCAACCGGTCTGTGACATCTTCAAGAAATTTAAAGTCCACTACCACATATACGCAGACGACATGATGATGTACATTCCATTCACAATCCCAACACTCCCACTACAACTGTTAACAGAATGCTTCTCTGAATTAACAACCTGGCTAAAAGAACACAATCTCCATATCAATCATTCTAAAACGGATATATTAATAGTAACTAAAAATCAATCCTACATACCTCCAACACACATCACTCTCCAAAATCACAACATTACTATAAAAAATGAAGTGAAATACCTGGGTGTCACTCTTGACTCACACCTTAGTATGGACACACATATTAGAAACATCACTAAGAAGATCTACTTTAAACTCAAAATTTTAAATAATTTACGTCCTCTTGTACTTCTACATGATTTTCTGAGCATTGTACAGGCCATCATCACACCACACTTTGATTTTGCAAATCTCACCCTACTAGGAACAACAAAACAAAACATTAAAAGACTCCAACTTGCCCAAAATGCAGCAGCAAGAATTGTAATGAAGGTTCCACCATTTGAACACATTACCCCTATACTAGCAAACCTTCACTGGCTCCCAATTCAATCCAGAATAAATCACAAATTGATTATCACCACATTTAAGACTTTAAACACAATGGCCCCAGTCCCCTTGACAAAACTTATCACCATAGACACATCCCAAACTTCGCTTCGGAGAGGCCACACAAACAGAATTAGGATCCCGAAAGATTTCACAACTGCTAAAAAGACTACTAATAGGAAAGCGTTCTCACATGCAGCTCCCACCCTATGGAACTCCCTCCCTGAAGAAATAAGAGCATTAAATAATGCAAAGGAACTCCGCAAGAAATTAAAAACTTATCTAT
Source organism: Ichthyophis bannanicus (assembly GCA_033557465.1). Classification (NCBI taxonomy): domain Eukaryota; kingdom Metazoa; phylum Chordata; class Amphibia; order Gymnophiona; family Ichthyophiidae; genus Ichthyophis; species Ichthyophis bannanicus. The sequence continues at coordinate 190,921,749 of CM066035.1, read as the reverse complement.
TCACCTCCCATTTTGGCACACTTGAAAATACCTTACCTCCGACAGGTAATGGTTAATAACAACCTAGGGTACACCAACTCTAATTCTCCTAGCAAACTACAATTACAATTAAAATCGAATAAATAACTACTTGTAAATCCTGTATATAAATATATGTAATAAATCAAAATATGTAAATAAGTTCGTTTGTTATTTAACAAGTTTTACCATATATAGTCATTCATGATTAATGTATATTGCAAAATTGTACCAAGTTAACAAATGTTCCATGTAAAACAGCTACTTTGTACCTAGTTAACAAATGTTCCATGTAAAACAGACTTGCAAATCTGTTCATTCTTGTTCATTGTAAACCGCACCTGATCTGTGGAAGGTAGCGGTATATAAGCAACTGTTAAATAAATAAATAAAAAATAAATATGGGACTCCCTAGCTTAAGGCTACCGGAGACCTCAAGTGGAAAAATGAGCTCCCTCTAGCTCAGCAGCACAGAAGGAAGGAATCTTCTCTGAAAACGCCCCCGACGGGTAGCCCAACACCAGGGCCGGAGGGTAGGAGTTGCCTAAACCTCAAAGAGATTATGGAGGACCGCCTGACCGAAAGCACTGTCCCTGCAGGACTCCCTCTCCAGGCAGTAATGGGCCGCAAACGTCTGGCTTGAAGACCAAGTAGCGGCCCGGCAGATGTCTGCCAACGGAACAGAGCGGAGATGAGCCACTGACACAGCCTTCGCCCTAACACGATGAGCCGTGACTCGACCCTCCAACGAGAGGCCGGCTGCCCCATAAGCCCAAGCGATACAGTCAGCAACCCATATGGACAAAGTACGCTTGGAGACAGGCAGCCCCAACTTATTGGGGTCAAAAGAAACAAAGAGCTCTCCTATGCTCTCGCGTACGGTCAAGGTAGAAGGATAAGGCCCTCCTACAGTCCAGGGTATGCAGGACCATCTCAGCTCGGCTGGAGTGGGGCCTGGGAAAGAAGGTGGGGAGAACTACCTCCTGGTTGATATGAAACAGAGAAACCACCTTTGGAAGAAACTTAGGGTGAGTCCGCAAGACTACCCTATTCCTGTAGAACCTAGTGTAAGGGGGATCAGACACTAGGGCCTGCAGTTCACTAACGCGCCTAGCAGAAGTAAGGGCTACCAAAAACAAAGTTTTCCAGGAAAGAAAACGAAGAGGGCAGGTAGCCATAGGCTCAAAAGGCGGACAGGTAATCCGCTGCAAGACCACATTCAGATCCCATTCAGGGGCTGGAGGCCGCAAAGGAGGCTTAAGGAGAAGGAGGCCTCGGAGAAAACGAGCCACCAAAGGGTGGTTGGAAAGAGGCCTGCCATCCACCTGTGCGTGATGCGCAGAGAGAGCACTGAGGTGGACTCTGACAGAGTTGGACTTAAGGCCCAGATTGGAGAGGTAAAGCAAATATTGCAAGACCACTGCCACCAAGCAGGAGAAGGGATTCTCAGACTGCTGAGCACACCAAATGGAGAACCGACGCCACTTAAGAGCGTAGGACTTCCGGGTGGAAGGCCTCCTCGAGGCCAAGACAACTTCTTCCACCTCCCGAGGCAGCTGGAGGGGAGCAAGGACTACCCTTTCAGCAGCCAGGCCATCAGATGAAGGGACCGGAGGTTGGGGTGTAGGAGAGACCCCTGATCCTGTGTCAGGCGATCGGGTTGAAACCCCAGAGGAAGAGGAGTGTCCACCGCCAGCTGCATTAGAAGCGGGAACCAAGGTTGTCTCGGCCACCGGGGAGCCACTAGGATCATCAAGGCTTTGTCTCTGAGAACTTTGAAGAGTGTCCGAGACACCAGCGGCATGGGAGGAAAGGCATACAAGAGGCCTGTGGACCATGGAATCAGAAAAGCATCCGCCGCTACTCTGAGAGGATGCAGTTGTCGAGAGCAGAATCTGTGAAGTGCCGGTTCAGAGGACTGGCAAACAGATCCATGGTGGGGAGGCCTCACTTGAGAAAGATCCGCTGAACCACCAATGGATCCAATCTCCACTCGTGTGGTTGGAGGATCCTGCTTAGCTTGTCTGCCAGGTAATTTTCCTGACCTGGGAGATAGACAGCTTTGAGGAGGATGCCGTGGTGGACGGCCCAAGAGCACAGTTTTTGTGCCTCCTGACAGAGAAGGAAGAAGCCTGTTCCGCCTTGTTTGTTCACGTAGAACATTGCAACTTGATTGTCCGTCTGGACCAGCACAGACTGGTGAGAAGTGAGGTGGGAGAAGGCTCTCAGAGCTAGGTGGATGGCTCTGAGCTCCAGGAAGTTTATCTGCTGAGCAGACTCCCAAGGAGTCCAGAGGCCTTGAGTACATGTCCCTTGGCAATGTGCTCCCCAACCCAGGATAGAAGCATCGGTTGTTAGCACCTGAGAAGGCGGAGGAGATTGAAAAGCCACTCCCAGCAGCAGGTTTGGCAGATGAAGCCACCACCGCAGAGAAGAGACCAGCAGGTCGGATACCTGTACTGAGTCCGCCAGGCTCCCCGTGGCCTGATGCCATTGAGTGCGAAGGCACCACTGAGCAGGTCGCATGTTCAGGCGGGCATTGGGGGTCACATGGAGTGTGGAAGCCATATGGCCGAGCAGTCTCAGAAATTGCCTGGCAGAGACCAGGGAATTGCTGTGAAAGTGGCTGGCGAGATCCATGAGCCTGTGTGCTCTGTCTAGAGTGTGGTCTGGATGAATAAGGATGTGAGTATAGGCATCCTTCAGATCTAAGGAGCATAGCCAGTCTCCCTGCTGGAGGTAGGGCAGCAGGATTCCAAGGGTAAGCATCTTGAACTTTTCCCTTGCCAGGAACTTGTTGAGGTTTCGCAAGTCCAGGATGGGTCTGAGGCCTCCTGTTCGTTTTGGTATCAGAAAGTACCTGGAATAAAAGCCTTGACCCCTCAGGTGGTGGGGCACCGGTTCCACAGCCTGTTCCTGAAGAAGACTTGCTAACTCCTGAAGGAGTAAGTCCCTGTACAGAGGGAGTCTTGGAGGCTCCCCTGGAAAGTAGGAGGGAGGTACCTGGTGAAAGTGTAAAAGATAGCCTTTTTGAACTATATGAAGCACCCATGTTGTGGGCTTGGGGGCCTGCTGCCTACGGGACCCATTACCCCGTCCCTTGGCCTGCTGACCCTGTTGGGGAGCTGCTGAGGCCTGATAATGAGGGTATTGTTTATAGGCAGCCGCCTTCCTCGGGTAAAAGGGCTTTTTCCCCGAGCCCTTCTTCTTTTGAGAAGGGGCAGAGGTTTTTCTGGACAGCCTAGTCCTGGTCAGAGTCTCGGTCTCGATCTGTGCAGCCTTTTCAGCCATGAGCTTGCCAAAGAGGTTTTCACCTCTGCAGGGGACATCGACCAACTTGTCCTGTACCCATGGCTCGAGGTCGGATGACTGAAGCCAAGCCTGTCGGCGGGCACCGATGCCGGCTCCGGCTACTTGAGCCGATGTTTCGAAGCCATTGTAGGCTGCTCGAGAGATAAACTTCGAGCACTCTCGAATACCAGTGGACAAGGCCTGGAACCTCTGCAAAGGTTCCTCGGAGAGACCAGCAGAGAACCCGGCAATTTCTTTTGCCAGGTCTCGGAGATACATGCCCATATAGAGCTGGTAGGTCTGGACTCGACAAGCAAGCATAGAGCCCTGGAAGCACTTCCTACCGAGGGCATCCAGGTTCCGGGCCTCCCGGCCGGGAGGCACCGAGGAGTGCATCTTCTGACTCTTGAGTCGATGCATGGCCGATTCCACCACCATGGAATGGTGCGGTAGTTGTGCCTTTTGGAACTCGGGGCTCTTGCGGACTCGATAAATGGAATCGACCCGCTTGCTTAACACCAGCGCCGACGCCGGGCTCTCCCACATGCGGAAGAGAAGTCGTTCCAGCATCGGAGGAACCGGTACAGTAAAGGCCTCCTTGGGGGGAGAGTCATACTGGAGGGCATCGAGCTCTTCGGCTCGAGGCTCCTCCTCGGGATCCGCGGGGAATGCCAAGGCCTTGGCCATATCCCGCACGAAGTCCGAGAACCGGGTGTCCTCCGGGGGGGGGGGGACCGTCTCCGAGGTTCGGACTCGGGTGAGTCCGATGGGACACACTGAGTCTGAAAAGTACCAGGTGACTCTTCGTCCTCCGTTTCCCAGGCTGACTCCTCGGAGGAGGAATCGAGCGGCTCCGGTCAGGCGGGCACCGATGTCCTCCGCCCCGATGCCAAGGGTGTCGGCGTCGATGACCTCGGTCCCGAACGGGAGGCCGAGGGAGACCGCGACCGAGGATTGACTCCAGCTCGCATGGACTCGAGGATCGGCTCGGTCTCCGGGGTCGACTTGAACGTCGACGTCCCGGTGGCCGGGGCAGATGCACTGGCGAGGCCAGCGATCAATGCCTGCTGCTGGTCCATGAAGGCAGCCAAACTGCTCTCCAAGGCCGTCAACCTGAGTCCGAGCTCAGGAGACCCAGCAGCCCCCGATTCTGGCCCCGACGGCGTCGGGCCCGACGTCGGCTCCTTCGGAGGTGAGTCCAGGAGGACTACAGTACTCACGTGTCCAGGCGACTCCATTTCGAGATGAGGATGTTTCGAAGGCCTCTCCGACTCCGAGGACCCGGGACGGCTATCGGGGCTATGCGACCTGGCCCTCGAGGAACCAGGAGCGTCCACCGACACCGCCCTCGCGGGTTTCTTCTTCCTATGATGTTCCCGGGCAGGAGACCCCTGCTCAGAGGAACTCCAACGATGCTCAGGACCACAGTCCCGGGACGTCGAAGCCTCTGACGAGGTCCGGGCCCGGCCGGACGCAGAGTCAGAGAAGATTCGTTCTCTTTGATGCTGCCGACTCCTCAACGCTTTTGAGGACATCTTGCCACACGGACCATCGGGTCATGATTGGGTCCAAGGCAGCGGAGGCAGCAGTCGTGTGTGTCGGTAAGAGACATAAGTTTCTTACACCGATCACACTTTTTAAACCCGCTGACAGCCATCGGGGGAAAAAGGGCCCCTGCGAGGTCAAAAGACAGGGCTGCCAGTGAAAAAGAAAAAATGGCGCGAACGCTTGTCACGAAGGACAAAAAAACGAAAAATAAAGAACGGACCCGTTACCAGCGTAGCAGGTCCGGGCGGGAAAAGGATCCGGCGTCGAACCAAGAATAAGAAATAAAATCAACTTTTTCTGCGGCGAACACAAACAGCGTCTGTAGGGCTCCGCGGAAAAAAGAAGACTGAGCAAGATGGCACCCTTGGGCGGGAAGGGGACCGCGCATGCGCGCTGCAATTCCCAAAGGCTTTCTTTGAAAGCTGGGGAAATTGCTCCGCGAGGGCTCCGTTGGCGCCGACGTCACACATATGTGAGGACTGACTTCCTACTTGGTCCTGGAGAACTCCACCAGCCATGGCCTCTGCGGTGGATAAAGGACCTGCCTTAAGCTGAGCTGCCCTAGGAGGCCCCTTTAAGAGAACCTGAGGAATATTCAAGGTCCCTTGCCAAAAGCACTATGCCTAGTGAAAAACTGCATAAACTCTAAGAAGATTAACCTGATGGATCATATCTACATCTAATCAAAGCTTCCCCCCTTTGACAGAGTCTGCCTCAGGAAGGAGGCATGGTGGGGGGGGAGTCAGACAAGGGATGCCTATAAGGCCTGGCATAATGATAGCCATTCCAGCCTTTGTCATCTCTACAGACCACTGTGGGGACGCATACTGCAGCTGAGCTGGGACCATGGAAGGCATGGCAAACACAGCAGGCCTCTTAACCAACAATTTTTCTGGCTATACAGTACAGGTCTTGCACATACTGCCAGCCTCTGCAGGGTCCGGCATTTGCCACAGGCTAGGCAACACTTCCTGCAGCCCAGGCATATGCATGTTTTTTTTTTTCCATTAAATGTTATTGAAGAATCCACACTTTAAACAACATAACATTAACACACAACTTCTTTTACAGCACAAGCTCACGCTAACAAAGCTCAAAAGCACAATAATCCTTGCTCATGATTAAACATCCCCCCTCCCCCTTCCCCCTCCACCCCCCCACCCCCCATCCCACCCCCAGGGACTAGTAGCAGTAATAGCATAATAAGTATACGAGTAATAGTAATAAGTCTAACAATGAAAACAATAATAATCAAAATACGGAATCTGAAACATCCTGTCCCGGCAGCACACTGATCTCCAACAGCCCCCTTCAGTTTTTAAACACCTACCTAAAGAACTCAGCGACTAAATTACTAAAAGGTTTGGACCACTACAATGTTGAAGTCTCCTCTCCCCCCTGCCCACCCGGGTCCGGGGATGTCTCCCCCCCTTCAACCCATCGGAAATAAGGGCCCCAGATTTTCTGAAAACTCACCAACCTCTGCTGCCGAAGGGCTGTGAGGCGGTACATCAAAGAAAGATGCGCAACTCTCTGCTGGACTTCCTCTAAAGTGGGCGGGGGTGCTACCCTCCATTTCCTCGCAATCAGCTGCCTCATTGCCCCACACACCACCTTACACCACTTCAGCCCTTCTCCCACATTCAGCAAGGCCAAACATGGACCAAGATCTATACATTCACCCAAAACCACACCCATCCACTCCGCCACCTCACACCACCTGGGCTGGAGTTTAGAGCAATCCCACCAAATATGCATAAAGGATCCCGTCTCCCCACATTCTCTCCAACATAGGCCCAACCCACCTTGCCATTTTTGTAGCCTCTGGGGTGTCCAATGCCACCGATAAAGCACCTTATAGTTATGCTCCAAAATAGAGCTAGATAGTACCCCTCTAAACAGCCCCTTGCAAACTACTTCCCAGTGTTCATCATCCCAACACACATGTAGATCCCACTCCCACGCTTTCTTATGGGCCCACTCCACACTATCCACTGATTCCATTAGCCCGTACAGCCGTGATATCAACCCCTTGATCACCCCACCCTCAACCAACCCATCAACAGCATCACCTTGCCCTCCCCCTCCCCATCCTCCTAAACTCTTACAAAAGTGACGTGCTTGCACATATTGATACCTGTCTCCCTCCATCACCTGAAATTCCCTCTGCAGATCATCAAAGTCCACCCAGACCTCCCCTTCTTTAAATTGCCCTACATGGCCTAGCCCCTGACGTGCCCACCGTTTAAACGTGGGATCATACCTCCCCGGAGGAAAATCCGGATTATCTAGTAGGAGCGTAAACTTAGAGCATCCCCGGTTACCATACCACCGGGTACGCCATTTCAACCAGTAACGTAGTGTGAGCGCTACAAAGGGTTCCCCTCCCCCTTCTCCACAGCTCCCACTTCATTCACCCATACAATATTAGATAAACGTCTCCCCCACCCACCCCCTGCTGCTCCAATTCCACCCATTCAGCCGTATCCCGCAGTATCCACTCAAAAACCGCCCGCACCCTGGTCGCCTCGTAATATCTGCCCAACTGTGGCATCCCATACCTCCCAAGCGGCGATTCGCATACAATATGCTCCGGGCTATCCTGGGTCGCCTGCCCTGCCAAACAAAGAGCAGAAGCTTATCCTGTAACTTTCTCAAATACATTACCAGAACCTCAACTGGCAAATTCATGAATAAGTATAAGAGCCGAGGAACCAAAATCATCTTAATTAAATCTATTCGACCTAGCCAAGAGATCTCATATGTCCCCCACCTCTCTAGCTCTCGGAGTACCTTACCCTGAGCCGGTAAATAATTCTCCTGAAACAGATTCCGGCTCTGGCCTGTGAGCTGCACCCCAAGATACCGAATACTATTTTTGGCCCACCGAAATGGAAAATCCTGCCTCAACCCGTCCACTTTCTCCCTGCCTATGGTGAGATTCAGTACTTCTGACTTCATGGGGTTCATACGAAACCCTGACAAAGCGCCATAGGTGGTCAATTCCTCCAGAATCACCGGGAAGGATCGCAAGGGTTCAGAAACAAAGAACAAAACATCGTCGGCAAATAGGGAGATCTTATGATGTGCCTCACCCACAACTATCCCCCGTACCTCCGCACACTCCCTTATCCTCTGGGCCAACGGTTCCATTGCAAGTATAAATAGCAGGGGGGAAAGCGGGCACCCCTGCCTCGTCCCCCTTTGCAATTCAAAAACTTGGGTGGTAGAACCATTTATTTTGAGGCAGGCTAGTGGCATCCGATACAAGACTCGCACCCAATCCAGAAAGGGCCCAACTATCCCCACCCGCTCTAATGTCATAAAAAGAAAAGGCCAGCTCACCCTATCAAATGCTTTTTCAGCATCTACCGCTAACAAGGCCATCTCTGCCCCTGATCTACCTCCATGCCATACTAAGTTCAACACTCTCCGAATGTTATCTGAGGTGTACCTCCCAGGCAGAAACCCGGATTGATTTGGGTGTACCAACTTCCCCAAATACGGGAGCAACCTGTTTGCTAAGACTCTAGTAAAAATCTTGAAGTCGCTGCCCAAAAGGGAGATAGGCCTATAGGTGCCACATTCTAAGGGATCCTTCCCCTCCTTATGCAAAATACTGATCCTCGCCAACCGCATGGAGGCTGGCAAGATACTATCACCCTTAAAAGAATTGTACATTCACACCAAAGGCCCGACCAAGCACCCCGCGAAAACTTTATAAAATCGGTTGGAAAATCCATCCATCCCTGGGGCCTTATGGGCCCGCAGGCCTTTAATCACTGTCAGAACCTCGTTCTCCCCAATAGGAAGTGATAAACCCTCAGACTCCACACTAGTCAAACAAGGCAGCCGGATAGTATCCAAAAAACCCTTTATCGCCTCCTCCGACACTATGGTCTCCGGCGTATAGAGCTCTCGGTAGTATTGGACAAACCGGTCTTCTATCTCCTTCCCCAGCCACATCAATTTGCCATCCTTCCCCTTCACTTTCACTATAGCGTTCTTAGCAGCCAATTTCTTGACCCGACGCGCCAACAACCTACCCATCTTATTGCCAAATTCAAAAAACCTCTGCTGCAATAAGTTTAATTTATGCCGGATCTCCTGCATGTGCAACTCACTCAATTCCAACTGTGCCTTCTTCAACTGCCCTTTCACTGACACATGCTGAGACCCGTGTTTCAGCCGAAGTTCCAACTCACCAATCAAGGCCAACAGTTCCGACTGCTTTTGTAACCTCAATTTCTTTTTATGAGCCCCTAGAGCTATCAGTCTCCCTCGCACCACCGCCTTCAGGCAATCCCAGACAACTCCCGGGGAATACTCCCCAGTATCATTCAATAGCAGATACTCCTCCACCTCTCTCTGTACTTGTTTCACTACTTACACATCTTCTAACAAGGATTCATTCAACTTCCACCACCGCTTTGCAGGGCTCGAATTCCCTATTTGTAAAGTACAGGTAACGGGAGCATGGTCCGACCATGTTCTTTCTCGGATGTCACAATCCTCCACTCCGGCCATCAAGGATTTATCAATAAACAACAGATCAATCCGGGAGTAAACCCCATGCACGGAGGAGAAAAAAGAATAGTCCCGCCGGCCATGATGCACCTCTCGCCATATATCCACCACCTCCAGGTTTTCCATCATACGCTTCAAACGGAACCTATGCTTTCTGGTCACGGACGATGCCCCCCTAGAGGTATCCACTAATGGATTGAGAGCCACATTAAAATCCCCCCCCCCCCAAATTAACTGCCCTTCCCCCTTGCATACAAGAACATCCTGTAGTTCCCCAAAGAAAGCCGCCTGATCAGTGTTGGGAGCATAAACGCTAGCCAAAGTATACAACTGTTTTCCCCATCGTAATTTAACAATCACATAACGCCCTCCCCTGTCCCTAATCACCTCTTCAACCTTCCCCAGTATCTTGCTGGACAGCAATAACCCCACTCCCCCCTTTTTCTTCTCCAACTTATTGGAGGCAAAATACTGTTGGGGGAATCGGGGGTGCCTCATGCGTCCCTCATCTTTGGTGAGCAAATGGGTCTCCTGAACAAAAACTACATCCCCCTCCAGTCTAGTACATTCTTTAAAAAAGAGCTGCCTCTTATAGAAGGAGTTCAGACCCCTAACATTTATAGTCACCAGCTTAAGCGCAGCCATAAACTTTCCCCACTACTCCAGATGCCCGAACCACCTCCGCCCCCCCCGCCCACTCCTCCACTCCCCTCCCCCCCAACCCTTCCCTCCCCTCCCCAACCCCCCCACTCCCCTCCAGCCCCCCTCCCCCCACCCCCCATCTCACCACCCGATCCATCAAGTAGATCGTTTCCAGGTCACGACAGACCAGGACAGCTCCCCTGCACACTGCATATACATTCCCCACAAAATAAATATACTCAATTCCCCGCTTATCAACACAAAAAATTCCAACCCCTCACCCGACTCCACCGCCCCAAAGCCACTCTCAGCCCAAAACCAAAACCTGCAACAGCAACTCTTGAACCCAAACTTTTCAATTTGCAGCATATTAACACACATATACCACCCTTCTTGCACCCTCTTCAGCAAACCCTCCCCACAGCCTCCTTACAGACCCAAAAGGTTTGCCTATAACTAATAGCCAGTTTATTCAAGCCATTAAACAGCAGTTCAAGTGGCCGACTCTTCATTCTGCAGTGCTGGCCTCGGCTTCCGCAGCCTCCACTCTACACTCTGACACTCTACTCCATCTCGTCTGCGAACTCTTAGGGAGGTCTCTCCCCTCTCTTGCTCCCTGTTCTCCTGGTAGAGTCGTCAGGAGATTTGACCATCCCGCCTGTTTCAGGCCCGAAATTGCCGCCTCCACTGTATGTGCCACATAGGATTTAGTGTTAATGGTGAACTGTAAACCCACAGGAAACAGCCACTGGTACCCCACGTTTTCCTCCCGGAGACGTCGCGTCACCAGCTGATACTCCCGACGCTTTTTCATGGTTATGCTGGATATGTCAGCGAACACTTCCACATCGGCCCCATGCCAGTTAATTTTCCCCAGCTTCCGAGCCGCCTTGGTCACCAGCTCTTTTGACCGATATTCATGCAGACAACAGACAATGCCTCTTGCTCTATTATCCCTCCTCGGGCCTAGAGACCAGTGGGCCCGGTCCACTCTGAGGCACACCCCCTCTACTTCCATATCGGCAGCCTTCAGAACAGTGCCACAAAACTCTTCCGCCAGAGCGACATAGTTGACTGCTCCTTCCCCCTCCGGGAGGCCGCGTATTCGAATATTCGAACGGCAAGATCTATTCTCGAGGTCTTCCAATTTCTGCAGGATGTCGCCATGCACCTCCTCCATCGTGGAGGTACGCTGTGCAGCAGCGCCGAGCTGTTCTTCATGCTCATCAACTCTATTTTCCAGCTCCTCCAGACGGGCGCCGAACGATAGCATATCCCCCTTCAACTCCTTAAACCAGCTCTGAACCTCCATCTTAAAGGTAGTTAACTCAGATTTTGTGGATTTAAACCAGCTTTACAGGTCTTCGCGCAGGCTCTGTATCTCGCCGGCGTTACCTTTCGCTGCTCCTCCATCTCCCGCCTCTCCGCTACTAGCTGCCATCTTATTGACCTGTGTCTTCACTCCTACTCCCCCTTTGAAGGAGAAGGTTTTTAAGTCCATTCCAGTCTTTTTTCCTGCCATCAAGTCACACAATATGTCGGGCTACCCACACGTCGCTATTGCGGTTCAAGTCGGGTTGCTCAGCGGGGCTTACTCCTTATATCAGGGCTCTTTTTGCGCTATCCCTGTCGGAGCTTACGGCTTAGGCAGCCATCGTGGTATTGACATCAACGGAAGTCGGCATATGCATGTTTAGCCTCATGGAGCACTACAATGCAGACTGCTTTGGAGCCTGGGCTGATTAGAAGGTGGGCAGAACACTGGATGAAGAGCATGTTGGAGCAAGGCCCAATGCTGCAATCTGGTGAACAAACAAATACCCAGGCCCCCTGGAATGCCCAATCTGATGGCGGAAGAAAGCAAAGAGAGGAGAAAATTAGGCCTCAGCACTCTATTCCTGGATTGCGGTCGCCAGAAGCAGGAAGTCTCAGATCAGGAAAACAGAAGGCTAAAGGTACATATTCTCACCGCTCCCTGAATGGTCAGCTCTGTAGCATGCAACAGCTGCAAGAGGCCCTCTCCAGGCTGCAGATAGACTGAAGTTGCAGTAGTTACCCCTCTACTGCCTCATGTCCTTTTTTTCTTTTGTGCCCAATTAAGGGGAAAAGGGGAGGAGAGAGAGAGAGAGAGAGAGAAAGAGACAGAGAGACTATGAATTGTAATTCTCAGGACAGCCCTCTATAGTATAATAGGCAAAGGGTTCAATCGGTCGAAGTAAACAGGAACCTACCCCACACTCCTCCTCTCATCCATATGGGAAACTCCAGTGGCGTATCCATAGATACATCCTGAAGACATCCACCAAATGGTCTCTACTGGGAAGGTGCCGTGCAGGACAGTTACCCAGGGGACACCGAATTCCATGCAACCACCATCTGCTGGAGACAGAGAAATACTTAAGGGTACACCTAGTTGCAGAAGTCTTAATACCAGTGGTGATGTCACTGGAAGCTTCTAGTCTTTCTCTGTCTCCATCATCTGCTGGCAGGAGGACACTACCCACTTGTCTGGACTGATCTAGCAGGACAATCTGGAAAAATGACATAAAATATGTAAATAGTTCAATTACGCTATGAATTTATATAGTTATGAATGTTTTATGTATTGAGGTTATAATGTTCATTGTAAAAAGATTAGTGTTTAATGTACCTTGTTCTGTTAATTGTAAACCGCCTTGATTGCCAGATAAGGCGGTATATAAGAATGTGAAATAAATAAATAAAAAGAGAAAATATCAAAACATTTCTGTACAAAACACAAATACAATAAATAAAATATACATAAATGTATAGCTTGCCTTAGTATTGGGTATTACTTGCCACATGAAAGTCTTCCCTATTATCAACATTTTTAAATGGTCTCTTTCTTTATTGTGTCTTAATTTGTACAAAATCTAGACAGTGTTTAGAATTACCTTGCTTAATATTTTCAGTTTCTTTTAATAAATTGGTCACAATCTGACTTTTAAAAACCATGGGACTCATATTCTAAAGGACTTATTCAGTTAGCAGAATCTACTAACTGGATAAGTCCCACTTTGCCTAATACTGAGAAGCACTATCTGGAAAGTGTTGTGGCATATTATCTGACTGCCATGGCCTTATATGGCAGGGCAGTCTGAGGTGGAGCAGACATTTATCTGGACAGGAGTAATTTTCATCGCTGCTAATTGGATAAGAACATAAGATATGCCATAGAGGGTCAGACCATGGTTCATCAAGCCCAATACCCTGTTTCTAACAGTGGCCAATCCAGGTCACAAATACCTAGCAGGTTCCCAAAAAAGAGACAGGTTCCACAATGCTTGTCCTGGGACAAGCAGTGGATTTCCCAGGTCCTCTTTAATAATGGTTTATGGACCTTTCCTCCGGGAACTTGTCCAAACCTCTTTTGAACTCAGCTACACTAACAGTTTTTACTACATCCTCCGGTAACAAATTCTAGATTTTGATTATGCGTTGAGTGAAAAAATATTTTCTCTTATTACTCTTAAATGGATTACATTGTAGTTTCATTGCATGTCCTAGTCTTTCTACTTTTTGATGGCATAAAGAATCAGTCTACATTTACCTGTTCCACTCCATTCGTTAATTTATAGACCTCTATCATATCTCTCCTCAGTCGTCTCTTTTCCAGGTTGAAGAGCCCTAACCTTTTAAGCCTTTCCTCATAGGAGTATCCTTAACTATCCGCATAACTTAGGACAACAGTTAGTGGTTGAATATCATTGCTATCTGGATACAGCTGTTTCTGAACACTGTATCCAGATATTCAACAGTTGCTCCTAAACTGATACTGCTGTTAAATATCTGGATTCTAGTTAACTATGGTGGTCATCATTTTAAAGAAAATGCTGACCACGGTTTGATTACTCCCTTCCTTTCTAGTCTTCAGTAAGTCCAAAAGCTGGCTTACCACGATATTCTCTGAGATACATCCTTAAATCAAGATATTCGCTGAAATGGAAAACATAACTTCCAGAAACATAACTCTTTAAGACATAAAACAGTAATTGGTGTTACATACCTTGACAAGTTGCCGCCTTTCTTTGCCATCTGATCCTATACAGTCTATTATTTTGGGGAGATTTACACCTCCTGCTAAACGAAACTCTGGCTTGAATGACCTAACTGTCACCAAATTTTCATACTTTCCAGTAAGATCCACCTAAAAATGAAAGCTTAGTTATGATCAGCGAACCCTCAGTGGAACATATACAACAAAAAAACTGCGTTTGGATAGGGAGAAGAGAATGAGATTCCTATGCAACTTTAATCTGAAGATTTTTAAACACTAAACTGGAATATTAAATGATTCCTGACTTCAGGTTTCAACTATCAGTGTACACCAGAAAGATATATATTACACCTACCTGGTAATTGTAGTTCCTGGAGGGTCCAGTTTAGTCCTCAACATCTGGGTAGTGGCACCTCCTCCTGCAGCAGGGAGACTGGACCAATCAGAATCTTTACCCCCTCTGGATGTATGCTGCTGGAGCTCCCATCAGCCCCCCAGTGAACTAGTAACAAAGCAGACTCAAAGAAGCAACCCTTGAGTGAAAAACTTAACTATAACAGAACTTATCCCTGTCCCAAGAACCGAACCCCCTCCCCAAACGAGGGAGCCAGAAATCTGCACATTGCTTCTGCCCCTTAACCTGACAAAAGTGACAGTTACAGCAGTTGCCACAAGAAATCAACAATGAAAGGAGAGCGGAGAATCCCCAACTCTGAGGACCCCAGAACTTCGCCTACCCGACTCTCTCTCTCACCGCAGTTAGCACGCCGAGGAGAAAAAAACATCTATCTCTTGGGAGGGAATGACGACTAAACTGGACCCTCCAGGAACTACAATTACCAGGTAGGTGTAATTTCTACTTCCTGAGCGGTCCTCCAGTTTAGTCCTCAACATCCGGGATGTAACAGAGCAGTTAACAACGGGAGGGACCTTGCCAACCAGTATGCAAAACAGCCGAACCAAAACAAGAATCCCTGGACGCCAGCACATCCAGCCGGTAGTGCTTACTGAAAGCATGGAGACAACCAAGTAGCCGCCCTGCAAATATCCACTGGCGGAACGAGACTATGCTCCGCCCACGACGTCGCTTGTGCTCTGGTAGAATGGGCCCGTAGGCCGAGCGGAACCGCATGGCCTTGTAGAATATACGCCGATGCAATTGCCTCCTTAACCCATCTGGAAATGGTGGACTTCGCCGCAGCTGCTCCCTTCCGACTCCCGCCAAAAAGGATGAACAGTCGGTCCGTCTTACGGAAAGTCTCTGAAACCCGGAGGTACTGGCGAAGCACCCGTCGAACATCCAGTCGATGCAACCCGCTGTCCGATGCGGCCGTTGCCTCCGAGTTAAACACAGGAAGAAACACGGACCGATTCAAATGAAAGGGAGAAACCACCTTAGGAAGGAAGGAAGGAACAGGCCGCAAAACCACTCTATCCCTCGAAAAAGATAAGAATGGTTCCCTACACGAAAGCGCTTGCAGTTCTGAAATCCGCCTAGCCGAACAAATGGTCACAAGAAAAACCGCCTTTAGCGTCAGATCTTTAAGAGACGCCAGGCGAAGGGGTTCAAAAGGCTTTCGAATCAATGCCTGTAATACTAGATTCAAATCCCACGGAGGAATGGTCACCCTGCGTGCAGGGCGCAGCCGGAACACCGCTTTAAGAAAACGTTGCACATCAGGGTGCGCACCCAGGGGAAGCCCGAGAATATTACCCCTGTGGCACGCGAGAGCCGCTAACTGCACTTTCAGGGGAGCTGGCCGCCAAACCTTTATTTATTTTATTTATTTATTTATGCTTTTCTTCTATACCGCTTTTTCCCAAGATCAAAGGCGGTTTACAATTAACAATGAACGGTTTACAATTAACATAATGAACATGGTTTTACATGGAACATCGTATTTTCTTCAAACTATGTACAATTAACTTTTCATGAACAATAACATGGAGCATATAATTATACAACTGCTTTAACTATTTACATCAGTCAAATATTTACATTAGTCAATTATTAATCGTGGTTTTTAAGGGTTGTTTTTTCCTAAGTGTGTTGAGTTTTGAGGCTTTTTGATCTGTGGTTAGGGAGGATTTTTATGGAGGTGTGGTGAGGGGGATGGGGGGGTTCATTAGGATTTATAAAGTGTTCTTTAAACAGATATGTTTTTAGTTCTTTCCGGAATGTCTGGAGATCCTTTATTTTGCGGAGGCTTAGTGGGAGTTTATTCCATAGGGTGGGGGCTGCATATGAGAATGCTCTTGAGCTTGTGGTTTTTTTTGTTTTTTCAAATTGATTTTTTTATGTCTAGTGAGTGGGTTGCGTTTTGTCTGCGGGTTCTATGTTCTTTTGGAGCATGTAGTAGAGTGGTTAGATGTGAGGGTGATATGCCGTTGATAAGTTTAAATGTGGTTAAGAGTATTTTGTATGATATTCTACTATTTATGGGAAGCCAGTGTAGTTCGGCGAGGATGGGAGTTATGTGGTCAGTGAGGCGGGCTTTTGCTGTTACTCGAGCACAGATGTTTTGAGCTCGTTGGAGTAAGTTGGTATTTGTGAGAGGGAGGCCGATAAGTAGACTATTACAATAGTCAAAGTGTGGAGTGATGAGTGTGCTGATAACAGATCTGAAGTCATGTGTGTCTAGTATTGGTCGTAGGTGTTGAATGGTCTTAAGTTTATAGAATATAGTTTTCACGGTTTGTTTTATGTGAGGGAGCATACTAAGTGTGTGGTCTATTATGATGCCTAGGTATTTTACTTCCTTTTTGATTGGGATTATTGTGTCGTTAATTGTTATTGTTTCAGGGAGAGTAGTATCTGGTTTTCTTGTTACGAACATTGCTTCAGTTTTTTTAGGTTGATGCTGAGGTTATTATTTTCTAGCCAAGTATTTGCTTCGCTGATGCAGTCTAGTAAGTTCTGGTAGGTGGGATTGTTTGTGTTTATTGGTTGAGTGAGCATGATATCATCTGCGTATATGTAGTGGTTGACTTTATGTTTTTTAAATATATTTGTGATGGGTTGAAGATACAAGTTGAAAAGGAGGGCCGAAAGGGCCGAGCCCTGTGGAATACCTTGTCCTTGTACGAATGGCTCAGAGGTGTCTTGGCCTAATTTAACGTGTATCGATCGGTTTGTGATGTATGATATAAACCATTGTAGAATTGTTCCTCCTATTCCTAGGCTTAGGAGTCTGTTAATGAGTGTGTTGTGGTGGACATTGTCAAAGGCACCAGCTATATCAATGAATATGAGGATGTAACCTTGGTTGCATGTGTCAGTGCCTTTTATGAGGTCATCCATAAGTGTTATTAGCAAAGTTTCGACCCCGTGTGATGGGCGGAAGCCGAATTGATGTGAGTCAAGTGGTGCATGTGTGTCGATAAAATCTTGTAGTTGGAGCTGTATGATTTTTTCTATTACTTTGGCAATAAACGGTATGCTGGCTATGGGCCTGTAGGAGTTTGGGGTCTGTAGGATTGAGTTTATTATTTTTTATTATAGGGCGTAAGGATGTGAGTTTTAGGGCATCTGGCATGATGCCCTGGGATAGTGATTGGTTTACTATATTTTGTATATGGATAGCTAATTCATTTTGGTGTTTTTTATCCATGATACTGGACATGGATCTAGGGGGGAGGTAGTGGTGTTGATCATTGATATGATATTGAGGAGGTGTTTTTGTTCAATGTCTTGAAAGGTTATCCATTTATTGGTTGGTTTTAAGTCCGTGGGTATAGTTATGATTGTGTTAGATGATTTGTTTTTTAATTTGTTAGCAAAATGAGTTGCAAGGGTTTGTGCGCTTATCGTTGATTGTTCAGGCTCTGGAGTTTGGGTTTTTGTTAGTGTTTTTATAATTGCAAATAATTCTCTCGGTCGATTGAGTGCCATATTTATGACTTTTGTGTGGTATTCCCTTTTCGATCTGTTAATAGTGTCTTTGTATTTGTTGAGAAGACTCAGGTATTGTGCTTTATTATCGCTTGTTTTCGATTTCCTCCACCGTTTTTCTTGTTTTCTTAGTTGCTTTTTTATATTAGAGAGGTCTCTATTGAACCATTTTTCCGACTTTCTTTTTGTGAATTGTTTTTGGGGACCTTGAGTGGGAGTTGCTGCTTCTTTTATTGTTGAGTTCCATTGGTCTATTATAGTGTTGACTTCCGTTGTGTTATTTATAAGGTTAGGTAATACGGTGTCTAGGAAGGTGTCTTTGTTGAAGTGTGTAAAGCGAGATTTATAAGGTGTTGGAGTAGTTTCAGTGTTGGTGTGTGATAGTGAGAGTAAATTGAAGGTTATTAGGTGGTGATCTGACCATGGTACTTCCGTAATAAGAGGTGGGGATTGTAGTTGGTGTTTATTAAATGGGGTGGGAATGAATACAAGGTCTAGAGCGTTACCTTTTGTATGTGTAGATGTTTGTATGATTTGGTTGTAACCCATTTCTTTCATGGAATCCATAAAGTTGATTGTGTGTTGTGGGTTGAGTGATGGAAGGTTCAGATCGCCTAATATAACAAGTGGTTTTCTCTGTGTAGCTGTACATGCAAGTTCTAGGATGGGGGTGAGATTTTTGTGGTCCGCTGAGGGGGGCCTGTAGATGAGGGACAGTGCAAGGGTTTTGTTTTCTATATTTATGATGTCCATACCGTCTATGTTATTCACATTTTTTAGTGAGTATTTGAGCTCTTTTTTGGTGATGATAAGGGCCCCCGCCTCCCCTTTTTGCTTCTCGGTGGCAGTTGAAAAGGTCATATTGATGTGTGTTGAGTTGGTTTAGGAGGATTGTGTCTGTGGGTGCGAGCCAGGTCTCTGTGATGAGAAGGATATCAGGTTTTTCATCAGTGATTATGTCATTAATTATTGGTATTTTATTTCGTATGGATCTTGCATTTATGAGGATGAATTTTCTGATGGTGTTTGTTTCAGAAGATCTGCTTATAGGTTTGACTTGTACGAGATTTATTTGTATTAGTCTTGAGTGTCTGGGAGTGTTGGGACGGTGTGTCTGGTTAAGTGTGTGTGAGTATGGTTGTGGTGTGGTTTTGTATGGGTTGTGAATGATGGGGATGGTGTTGTATGCTGTAGGATTTGGTTTGAGAGCGTAGATGTTTTGGGTTAGGTGAATGGTTAGTATGGTGATAATAAGGTAGGATTGGTACTTGTGAGATCCATGTTTGTAAGAAATGTGTTGTATTAAATGATTAGGGAGTTCTGCAGGGGTTAGAGGCCTCTGGTGATAGTGTATGTGTCTAAATGCAACAGTATATATAGTTTTGGCAGCAGTGATATTAGTTACTGTCAACAGTGTATTCATGTACTGACAATAGTATAGTTTGTTACTGTCAATATTATAGTACTATTAGCAACTGTAAGATTAGTTACTTTCAACAGTATATGTATCTATTAGGCAACAATATTGTAGTATTATTGGCAATAGTAATTAGTTACATTCAACGTTATATTTACCTATTGGCAACAGTGAAATTTGTTACTATCAATAATATGTTCATCTACTGACAACAGTATGATATATATGGCTACTATATAGCAGTATATTGTATGGCTATTAGTGATAGTACATGAGTGTTGAGTGGAGATAATACATGTTACTGACGACAGTAAATGTAAGTAGCTTTAGTACAGGTTACTGACGACAGTAAATGTAAGTAGCTTTAGTACAGGTTACTGACGACAGTAAACGTAAGAACAATATAAATAAATGTGGTAACAGTTTATACAGTCAAGAGCATATGTAGGTGTGGGTATTAGTCCATGAGATGTAGTTGGTATACTTGCTGTGTGTTGTCCGGTGGCAAGTCGATTTTGGTCCGTCCCGATTGGGCTGTTGAGGTGGTTGGAGGTGGAGCACAAGAACGCTGCAGCTCAATCCCTCCTGGGAGATCCGTGTCGCTGAAGATAGAGAGGCAATTATGGGTGGGTATACTTGCAGATTCTTGGTGTATGATGGCTGTGGTTCCACGTGGGCTCAACCCTGGGGGAGCTTAGCAGCACTATGGGGAGGCTGTTTGCCTCTGCGATGTAGTGCTTTTATGATATTCATGCAGGTTTAAGGATCGTGAAGCGCTTTTTCATGCATAGGATGTACTATTGTAGATACAATCGGTCATTTAGTTGCTTTGTTGGAGATGGTCTAATTTAGTAGAGAGGTGGTCTTGTCAATAGCTGTTGATTTTTTTATTAGGTTACAGTTTTTCTCCAAGGGCTATGTGGCTGCAATTGTGGACAAGGGCTGTCTCCTACCGGTGGCGTTTCTTTTTTTTTTTTTTTTTGCGATCTCCTGTGTCCTCCCACAATATCGCTTCTTGCTCTGTGTTCAGCCCTGACCAGTGGGCCACGACCTAAGGGCCACGCCAAAGGGCCCTCTGGCGAGGCCCTCCGGCGCGGGCCCTCCGGCGCGGGCCTGCCTGTGAGTGGGTTGCTTTTTCAATCTGCTTTCTGCTCCTCCCACTCCCACAGCCCCGATTGGGCCGGAGTAATTGCTGGGGAGGGCAGGCCAGGCAGCGGCGTTGCTCTCACCCAGACGGGGAGAGTGAAGATGGTGGCGGCGAGCCAAAAGGATTTCCCGCCGGCAGCAGCTGCTTTTTCAAGCTGCTTTCTGCTCCTCCCACTCCCACAGCCCCGATTGGGCCGGAGTAATTGCTGGGGAGGGCAGGCCAGGCAGCGGCGTTGCTCTCACCCAGACGGGGAGAGTGAAGATGGTGGCGGCGAGCCAAAACCTTTGTCAAAACCATCCAGCAAGAAATTGAGTATGGCCGGCACGGAAGCCGACACCGCCCGAAGATTGTGCCTCAAACACCAGTCTTCAAAAATTCGCCACACCCGCACATACACGAGTGAAGTGGAAGATTTTCTCGCCTGAAGAAACGTGGCAATGACCGCCGACGAATAACCTTTCCTTCTCAACCTAGCCCTTTCAATGGCCAAACCGTAAGCGAGAACCGATCCACCTGTGGCATCCGCAGTGGACCCTGAAGCAGGAGGTCCACTAAGGAAGGGAGACGCCACTCCGTCGAGCAGCCGAACCAGATCCGCATACCAAGGCCGTCTGGGCCAATCGGGCGCTACCAGCAGGACTCTTCCCCGGTGCACTTCTATGCGTTGAAGCACCCGACCGATCAACACCCACGGAGGAAAGACGTAAAGAAGGCCGGATTCCGGCCAAGGCTGAATGAGGGCGTCGATACCTTCGGACAAGAAGCGATTTGTTTTCGCCGACTGAAAGGTCGCCATGAGGTCCATGACCGGAGGTCCCCACCTGCGAACGATTTGAGCATATACCTGCGGGTGAAGCGCCCACTCCCCGGCGTCCACTTGCACTCTGCTGAGAAAATCCGCCATCACATTGTCCTTTCCTGCGATATGTGCCGCTAAAATGGCCAGTAGTCGGGCCTCCACCCACTCGAACAGCAGCTCGGATTCCTCTTCCATGGCTCTGCTTCCTGTCCCACCTTGCCAGTTGAGGTACGCTACCGTTGCCGAGTTGTCTGAGAGGACTCGCACCGCTCGTCCCGTCACCGAAGACTCGAAGGCCTGCAGCGCCCGCATCACCGCTCGCAGTTCAAGACGGTTGATCGACCAAGTGGCCTCCAGAGCTGACCAAGTCCCTTGTGCGAAACGACTTTCGCAGTGGGATCCCCAGCCCGCAAGACTCGCATCCGTTATCAAGGGAATCCGAACTGGCTGTTCCAGGGGTAACCCCGCCTGCAACGACTTCGAGCTCAGCCACCACCGCAACGATTGATGCACTCGTCTCGGGCAGGGCAACCGCTTGCTCAGTGAATCCGTTTGGTTCGACCAACGATGCAAAAGAGCTCTCTGGAGCAGACGCATATGAAACCTGGCCCAGGGAACCACTTCCAGAGTTGCCACCATCATCCCCAGCAAACGCAGGTACCACCAAGCGGACGGCGTTGGGAACCCTAAAGACTTGTGCACCAGTAGGCACAGAGCTTGCGCCCGGTGGTCCGGTAGATACACGAAGCCTTTCGCCGTGTCGAAACGAACCCCGAGATATTCGAGGGATTGAATGGACACCAAGTGACTCTTCTTCGCGTTTACCACCCGAGACTGCAGCAGGTCTACCACTCTGCTCGTGGCTCGCAAGCTCTCCCCCTCGGATTTTGCTCGAATCAACCAGTCGTCGAGATAAGGGTGAACCAGGATACCTTCCTTGCGCAACGCCGCCGCCACCACCACCATGACCTTTGTGAAAATGCGCGGCGCCATAGCCAGCCCGAACGGCAGTGCCTGAAATTGGTAATGTCCCCATGGGAACGCAAACCATAGAAACTTTTGATGAGCTGCCCTGATAGGGGATATGCAAGTAGGCCTCCGCAAGATCCAGAGACATTAGGAATTCTCCTTGGCGTACCGCCACTATGACAGACTTTAGGGTCTCCATGCGGAAATGAGGCACCTGAAGGCAACGGATTCACTCCTTTGAGATCTAAGATAGGACGGAGCGACCCGTCCTTCTTTGGCACCACGAAATAAATGGAATACCGACCCGCACCGAGATCAGACTATGGAACAGGCACCACCGCCCCCAAGTCCACCAGGCGGGCTAACGTTAACCGAATCGCTAGAACCTTTTGTTGACCTTTGCATGGCGACAAAACAAAGGAATCCTGGAGAGGACAAGCCAATTCCAATGCATACCTCTCCTGGACTATCTTGAGCACCCACTGGTCGGAGGATAACTGGACCCAGGAAGAAAGAAAGTGACGGAGGTGACCGCCGATCACCCGACCTTCCTCCGGGGCCCACCTCGCTTCATTGTGGCTTGCGACTAAAAGAAGAGGAAGATGAGGAGGGGGCAGCAGAGAAACCTCTGCCCGCTCCACGAAACCCTCGAAAACCTGGGGATCTAGACCCAACCCTTCCGCGCTGAAAACCACCTAGACGGGAAGAGCGGAACCTACGAAAGTCCCGAAATTGACCTCGAGCTGCCGAAAGACTCCTACCCTGCTTAGGCTTATCCTCTGGCAGCCTCCCGCCTTTAGATTCCCCGAGGTCCTTAACTAACTTATCCAGATTGTCTCCGAACAACAGTTTGCCTTTAAAGGGGAGCTTGCTGAGGCGCGACTTGGAAGACCCGTCGGCCGCCCAATTACGTAGCCAAATAGACTTGTGCGCCGCCACCAGAGAAGCCATGCTGTTTGCCAAAGTCCTGATCAAATCATAGTGAACATCCGCAAAATAAGCTGAACCAGACTCCAACCGGGTCACTTCCAGCAACCCCTGCTGGTCTAGTCGAGTGTCCTGCCGCAAATGCTGAGCCCACCGTAAACAGGCTCTAGACACCCAGGCCCCACAAATAGACGCCTGCAATGACAAAGCATTGATCTCAAAGGCCTGCTTCAACAAACCGTCCACCTTTCTATCTTGAACGTCCTTTAAGGCCGCACTCCCTTCAACCGGGATCGTCGTTTTCTTGGTCACAGCAGATACCACTGTGTCGACCCGTGGCGACCGAAACTTCTCTTTGTCCTTGTCCACCAAAGGATAAAGACGGTTCATTGTCCTAATACCCTTCAAGCCTGACTTAGGTTTATCTCACTCAGCTTGAATCATCTGATCCACCACTCTATGCACCGGGAACACCATCTGAGAGTCCCGAACCGCCTGAATAAGAGGGTCCTCCAGGTCGTTTTCATCAATGGGTCGTACTGGAGTGAGATTGAGCGCTTGAAGGGACTCCGTAATTAAAGGAAGGAGCTCCTCTTTCCGAAACACTCAGATGATCCGGGCCTGGTCCTCAGGCTCCGGAATCTCCCCTTCCTCCAGCTCGTCAAGCCTGTCCTCGGGCTCCACCTCCGAAAACTCCGCTTCCTGGCAGTCCATATCTGCTGGTTCCACCTCCAAAGGCCGAAACCGCTTGGCGGGCTGTGGGCTATGCACTCTTGCCTCCTCCCCCTTAAGGACATATTCATAAATGACCTGGAAAGTGGAATAACGAGTGAGGTTATCAAATTTGCAGATGACACAAAACTATTTAAAGTTGTTAAAACCCAAGAAAATTGTGGAAAATTGCAAGAGGATCTTGATAAATTGGAAGACTGGGCATCAAAATGGCAGATGAAATTTAATGTGGACAAGTGCAAAGTTATGCACCTAGGGAAGAACAACCCAAACTATGGTTACACAATGCAAGGTTCCACATTAGGAACCACCACCCAGGAAAAAGATTTAGGCGTCATTGTGGATAACATGTTAAAACCCTCAGCCCAGTGTGCAGCAGCAGCCAAGAGAGCAAATAGAATGCTAGGTATGATAAGGAAAGGAATGGAAAATAAAACAAAAGATATTATAATGCCTCTATACCGTTCCATGGTGAGACCGCACCTTGAATATTGTGTGCAATTCTGGTCACCGTATCTTAAAAAGGATATAGCGTTATTAGAAAAGGTTCAGAGAAGAGCCACCAAAATGGTAAAAGGGATGGAAGGATACTCCTATGAGGAAAGGCTAAAAAGGTTAGGGCTCTTTAACCTGGAAAAGAGATGGCTGAGAGGAGATATGATAGAAGTCTATAAATTAATGAACGGAGTGGAACGTGTAAACGTAGATCAATTGTTTACGTTATCAGAATATAGAAAGACTAGGGGACATGCAATGAAGCTACAGGGTAAACTATTTAAGACTAATAAAAGAAAATATTTTTTCACTCAACGTGTAATCAAACTCTGGAATTTGTTAACGGAGGATGTAGTAAAGGCTGTTAGTTTAGCTGGGTTTAAAAAAGGTTTGGACAAGTTCCTGGAGGAAAGGTCCATAAACCATTATTAAGAAGGGACCCAGGATATCAATGCTTGACCCAGTACAAGCATTGCGAAACCTGTGTCTTTTGGGGAAACTGCTAGGTACGTATGACCTAGATTGGCCACTGTTGGAAACAGGATACTGGGCTTGATGGACCTTGGTCTGACCCAGTATGGCATATCTTATATTATGTTCTTATGTAAGGACTGAAAGGGAAAGTGGAGCCGAGCAAGCATCTGGGAACTTCCCTAAGCGACCCATCCGGAAGGCTTGATGCATAAGAAGTACAAAATCCGGAGAGAAATCCCCCAAAGAAGTTTCAACTGCTCCTAACGCCTGCGCACCCACTTGCGCAGACGGGGTAGGAGAAGAAGCAGGCACGAGAGCCCCTGGCAAGGGCTCTTCCCCTGGCAGCCCTGCAGAGTCCAAGGGTTCCAACAGGGAACTGCCCTCCATTTGGTGCTCTGATTCTGACGAGACCAAACTGCAGCTCTTGCAAACAGCAGAGTCAGATAGTGCTCCTTTGCGTGACCCGCAGATCACGCACTGCGGCCGCACAGGCATGGAGGGAGAGGACCAAGAAATAATCTACCTTAACCGTGAGAGAAGACAAAGTTCAATAAAGATGAAAAGAAAATTTCCCTTCTCTTTTCTTTTTCTTTTTTTTTAAAACAAAACTCTGTGAGCTCTACAAGCCCAAACGGCAACCCCGAGCCATCTGAGAGTGCCCCGGACATGCCGCAGCACTGAGCAGTGCAAAACGCGGGAATCGAAACTAAAATGGCCGCCGCTACCGACCACAGAAAAAAGGGCGCGAAACTAAAGAAAAACTAAAACAAAATGAACGGCACCGGTCCCCGCTCACCGTGCAACCCCTGGGGTCCAACAACAAATGAAAATAAAACTTACCCCGAAAGAAGCTGAAAACCTTAACAGGCTATGCGCTAGTGCCCTGCAGGCTGAAAATGCACTGACGCCGTCAGAGCCTCAGGTCCACCGCTCTAAACTCTCCCCCGGAGCAGAGCAGATGCTGAAAAGTGCTAGATCTCTCCTCCGTGCTTTCTAGGAGGAGAGATCGCCGGCTGCTGACTGAACCCAAACTGCCACCAGCAAGTAAGAAGCAGAAGGGCAGCGAAGACTCGGCTCCCCAGTTTCCTTTTTTTTTTTTTTTTTTTTAAAGGGACAGACCCCTAATGGAATTGAAAGAAACAAAAAATACAGAGGTAAAGAAATCAAACCAAAAAACAAAACTAATGTTGCCTATTAATGCCCCCAAGTGAGCCCCAAGACAGGCTCACACGTCCTCCTGCTGCAAGGAGACTGGCCACACTGGGGGGGCTGATGGGAGCTCCAGCAGCATACATCCAGAAGGGGTAAAGATTCTGATTGGTCCAGTCTCCCTGCTGCGGGAGGAGGTGTACTACCCGGATGTTGAGGACTAAACTGGAGGACCGCTCAGGAAACTGCCTTTTCATCTTAAAGTCTGAAAGTCAAATTGCTTCTAAATATATCTCCTAGCTCACTGCTTAGAGGCCTTTTACTAAAGTGCACCAAGCAGTTAGTGTGCAAATTAGCACACAGCCATGGTAACTATTACCGTCTGAGCATAACAGCAAGCACTATTTCATGTACTAAATGAATGCCCCGGATCGAGTTGGAGAGTGGGTACAGTGGCCGGTGACAGCTAGCATGTGGGATGTTGTTGCATGCTAGCTGTCCTGACTGTTGATAGAACTGTGTTCGGCCACTGAACGATATGTATACTATGACTTTCACAAACTATCGCTCATCTCTCACTTGAGGGGAAACCAACCACTATAACAACTGGCAGATAAGGTCTCAGTTCAAAAGCACACCACTAGAGCTGGGCTTGCACCCAATGCATAGTATAGGTGTTTTATTACATCAATGACCCACTGTCAGTTTGGTATAAAACTTTAAATCCTTATTAGAAGCTTTGAAAGCATTGAAAACATTCGATTTTCTTTTAATGTTGAATAAGTGTGTACTCAGCTTCTAAGCAGGATCTGGATAAGATCTTCTCAATTTTTCTTTTATCCAGATCCTGCTTAGAAGCTGAGTACACACTTATTCAACATTAAAAGAAAATCGAATGTTTTCAATGCTTTCAAAGCTTCTAATAAGGATTTAAAGTTTTATACCAAACTGACAGTGGGTCATTGATGTAATAAAACACCTATACTATGCATTGAGTGCAAGCCCAGCTCTAGTGGTGTGCTTTTGAACTGAGACCTTATCTGACTGTTGATAGCACAGCTACATTTAACACTCCTCTCAATAGGTGTTCTTAAGTGCAGTCGCACCAACAGCATCCCAGTAGCATAGCTGCTGCTGCCCATACAAAACAAAAAAGAAATAACTGGTGTGCTTTGGTGGCACTTCCCTTTCCCCATTCCAAGTCCCGATCGCATCCTCCACAGATGAAAGCCCCCCTTCATTCTTAGTTCCCATGGTCAGCACCCTCCCACCAGAAAGCAACCCAACTATACTAAGGCACCCTTCCTCCAAGACCTTCTATTCCAAATCAGGCCTCCCCACCTCCACAAGGCCCTAGCAAGGACCATCTTCCCAACCCCCAGGTCTTACTTGGAGGCTGGCTCGTGGTCATTATGAATGGAGCAGGAGTGATCTCCCTCTGCTCTTCCTCCGGCAACTTTCAAAATAGTGCCAGTAACCTCTAAAGATGGTCTCGTGGTAGTACCACTAGGGGTCAATACCATGAGACCACCACTAGAAGTTACTGGCACTATTTTGAAAGCTGCAAGAGTCAGGGCAACAGCAGAAGAGGATTGTTCTTGCCTATTCACCACTAAAACCACCATGGAGCCCCTGAATAAGACTCGAGTGGGAGAAGGGTCTAAGGTTAGGGCCTTGTGAGGGAGACATAAGTGGGGAGTGGAAGGTGTTGGAGGTTTTCTAAATTAGTGATATTTTCTGGAGCTGTTGGTGCTAAAGGGAGGGCTTTGATCAATTGGGGGGGGGGGGGTTGGCTGGGATCAGTAAGTTGGGGGCGGGGTAGAACACTGTGGTTAGAGCCGCTTGTCCCTTCTCTTGTTTATGGTCACCAGCCTGCATTCTCTGCCTCAGTTGAGGCAAGGAACGTGAGCCCTTGAGTTAAGTGTCTATCCTGTGCATTAAATGCAAGCCAGATGCTGGGCACACCCTTCTGCATTTACTGCACAGGGTTTGCACTTACCATACCTTAACTACTGCAGTTAAGATGTGGCAAGTGCAAACACTTACGGCCCGATTCCATCCTGCACGTAGATCCCCTCTGTGTCCCTGGTCTTAACCGGATGCACAGAGGGGATTGCAATTCTGATCCTGTGGGGCACGTCTAGCCCCGCGGGATCTGAATCGCGAACAGTCCTGCATGTGCAGGACTGCCCCCAGATAACTCAGTCAAGGCTCCTCAATGGAGCCATGGCGCCATGGTACCGCGGCTCTATTGAAGAGCCGCGATGCCGGCTGCCTGAAAAAGGGGTTTATTCCCTGCAGCCCGACCCCCGATCTGGAATCCTAAGGCCAGGGCTGGGCTGCGGGAAATGTCCCCTGGCCCCCCCCTGCCCCAGCATTAAAATTAAGACACGTCCTCGGAGGTGGAATAACTTTCCCCCACATGTTGCTGTACCTGGACGTACAGGGCCGACATTAGAATCGGCCCTGAATGTCCAGGGTCAGTGACCGCCCACTGCCTGCCCAGACTCTGGCCCTGGGCCGCCCATTCTCCGCCCCTGTCTAACTTCCCCACACAAACGGCGGGAATGTTAGTTGGGGGCAAGAGCCATCACGGGCCAGCCATCACTGCTATTTGTAGCACAGAATAAACCCCTTAACATACTTTATTTAAAGGACCCCCTTAGTCTTTTTGTGGAAATGTAACATTTTTTCTCATCTATACTGTACAATGACTAAGATTATCTGACACATGGATGCATGGTATCTCACATTAAATTGTTATATAGCAGAGCGATCCATTTGCAAAATTTTACTATACATTTTTATTTATCTTTTGTCTTAGATGGATAATTTCAATTTTTTTTCAAATTGCACTTGCGATATCTATTGCTCTACTTTTTTTTACAAAAAATATCAGGGTCAGTGGTAATGGAGCATGACTGGTTGTCGCATAAGAATTATTCATAATTTGTCATGAGAAAAAACACACATCACAAATGAATTAATTACTAATGCCAGCAGCTTAACATTTATATTCTGCCCATATACTAGAATGGAAAACTAGGCAGGACAGGGGACTCCAGGAATGGCATAAAAACCGAAGTCTATAAAGAAGTTTCATCTTACTCACCTTAACTTCCATTGTGGGAATAACAACCTCACTTAAGTCCTTCAGTTTAATGATAGGTTGGTCTGCTGGAATACTGATGCCTTCTGTATTCAAAATAAAGAAGTTATAAATCAGAACTTCAATTCCCTCCAAGCACTGCCTAATGATTAGCTTATTTTGTTGAGATCATCATTACCAGTGTACTTTATATAATAAGCCCATTATTTATTTATTTTTATTTATTTTATTTATTTAACAGTTTTTCTATACCGCCTTTTCATTTAATCAAGGTGGTTAATTCCTACCAACACAGGTTTGAACATCAGCTTAAATTTCCCACCAAGCCATATTAGTAACTTTTGGGATCATGGAATAGCTGCACCGAATTCATGCTAGAAATAGTTTTATAGTAGCATACAGAATAATAGCAGTTTACATCACTGTATATAACACTGCAGACTATTTAGAAATGAAAAAAGTATTTTATGCACAAAGGTATCACTCCTAACCTTTTTCAATGTGCAATGCATAACTATTGCTGTAAGTAAAAGAAGAGAAGGCTTACCCAAAGTCAAACAAGTTAATGAGGTCACTCACCATAACAGGCATTCTCCCTGGACAGCAGAATAAGTCCTCACATATGGGTGATGTCACCGACAGAGTCCTTGTGTGGGAGCATTACCAGTTCCTTCTAGAAGCTTTCAGAATGATCCTACCACACATGTGCACACCTTTCCACCTGCTGCTGCCACCCAATTTGCCTCACTGATACTCCTTGTGGCCTTGGGCAAGTTACTTAACCCTCCACTGCCTCAGATACAAACTTAGATTGTAAGCCCTCTGGGGACAGGGAAATGCCTATTGTACCGGAATGTAACTCACCTTGAACTAATACTGGAAAAGCTGGGGGCTAAATACAAACATACATACAAATAAATATTACTCTAGTAACCAGCTAAACTAGACAACTCCATGGGGAGGTAGGAGGGTTGTGAAGACTCATCATGCCCTGATTAAGGTGAGTAATCTCATTTTCTCCATGGACAAACAGGATAAGTGCTAACCTATGGGTTTCCCTAGCTGCCTTGCAATGAAAAGGTGAAGTGAGTGTCCCAACTGGCAGATGCCAGAAAACAGCAGCTTAGGACAAATAAAGTAGAGGGTAATGAAGATAATCATCTTATTTTTTTAAATAAAGGAAAGTGTGTAAGCAAGGCAGCAAGGAAGAGAAAGAAAGTGGCCTAGGTGGGATGGAGTTGGATTCTAGTGCCCAAACAGATTCTAAATCCCACTAGAGGACAGCAACCTTGGGCTGGAAGGACTGGGGGTTCTAGTCCCACAGGTGCTCCTTGTGGTCTTGGGTAAGCCACTTAACCCTCCGTTGCCCATGTTCCCTGTAAAATAGTTATGTCCAAGTTATAATGCCCTGTTCAATGTAATTTGTTTGTTCAATGTAAACCGCCTTGATATCATGAAAGGCGGTCTATAAGAAATGTTAAATAAATAAATACATAAAGTACTGATTGGAAGAATCTGCTATTGTGTCGGGAATCCCCATTCAAACAGCAATGTGATTTGAATGTATGGACTGAAGTCCATGTTACCACGTTGCAAATCTCTTCCATGGAGACCGAGCACAAGTGGGCCACCGAAACAGTCATGGCTCGGACATTGTAAGTCATGACTTAAGCCTGCCTGAGCATAAGGGAAAAAGATGTAGTCTGAGTCAAACTGAAAGAGTGCATTTGATGATGATGATAGCCCTTAATTTACATGGGTTACATGAAACAAAAATCTGGACAGAATTTTGATGGACTTTGGTCCACTCCAAATAGAAGACAAAGGCTTTTTTACAGTTCAATCTGTGCAGTGCACTTCCCCTCTTGTGAGCATGGGGTCTTGGGAAAAGGTTGGAAGGACAATTGACTGCTTAAAGTGAAAGTATGATCCCACCTTCAGAAGGCATTTAGAATGCGTTTGGAAAACCACCCTACTGCTAAAAATTCTGTAAAGGGCGGAACAACTACTAGGGCCTGGAAATTGCTAATTCTGTGTACTGAAGTTACTGCCACCAAAAATAAGACCTTCCATGTTAAAATCCTCAGGGCACAGACATTTAGTGGCTTAAAAGGAGCTTTTAAGAACAGATTAAGATCCCAAGACACTGTAGGAAGCTTTGGGGGAGGCATCACAAGAAGCAAGCCCTACACAAAACCAACAACTAAAGTCTGTAAAGAGAAGGGCTTACATTCTACATGATAGTGATAAGCAGTAACTGCACTTAAGTGAACTCTTACAGAGCTGGTTTTCAAATCAGAACCAGACAAATGTAAAAGGTATTTGAGTAGTTTTTGTATGGGACATGAGAAAAGATCTAAAGCCTCAACAGACATAAAACCTCTTTCATTAGAAAATATAGGACCTCTAGGTAGAATCTCTTTTGAAAGCTAACAGAACATCAGTAACAACAACCGACAGATTAAAGGATGACATCATCTACATCTCAACATCCAAGCTCTAAGGACTAGGCACTTTATGTTGGGATGCAGCTTTTTCCCCCGATCCCAGGCAAACTGGCTCCTAGATGGAAAGTTCAAGGGGAACCAAGCTGTTGAGGCCAGTAAGAAACAATGAGAATCAATGTGCCGCCATTGTCCCCAAGTTTCAGAAGAGATTTCGCAATTGGAGGAACAGGAGGATATGCATACAGAAGTTCCTCCCCCTCTCAATGGAAGAAGGCGGCATCTGAGGCTAATTTTCCCTGTGCCCCCAACCCTGGAGCAGAACTGAGGCATTTGGTGTTCTGAGGAGTGGCAAAAAGATCTAACAAGGAGATACCCCACTCCCGAAAGATGGAGACATCCATTTGTGAGGTTGAAGGACTTAGTTTAGTCTGTCTACCAAGGCATTGTCCTCACCAGGTAGGTATGTGGCTTTGAACTCCATCCCTTGATAGATTACTAAGTCCACATCTTGTTTCCCAACACAGGAGATGCAAAGTTCTTTCCTGCTTGTTGATGCAGAACAAGGCTACTTGGTCGTCCATTTGAATCATCACTAATTTGTTGGATAACTGATCTCTGAAAGCCTTTAGAATGTTTGAGATTGCCTCAGTCCCAAGAAACTGATCTGGTGGAGTCTTTCTTGGATGGACTATGTTCCCTGAGTTTGTAACCCATCTGCATGAGTTCTTCAACCCAGCTTTGATGCATCTGTTGTGAGTATTTTTTGATAGAGAGGAATTTAGAAAGTAAGACCTCTGGCCATATTGGCATGATCCATCCAATAGGAAAGAGTCATGGAGGGCAAGAGTAACAGTTATGCTGCTGAGACTGTTTGTGGCCTGTGTCCTCTGAGTGCTCAAAGTCCACTGAGACTGTCCAGTATGGAGACATGCAAAGAAAGTGAGATGAACTGTTGAGGTCATGTGACCCAACATTCTCAAAATGGCTTGAGCTGATATCTGCTGACTCCTTTGTATATTCTCCACTATTGTCAACAAGAGTGAGTCTATTGTGTGGAAGAAAGACTTTTGCCAAAGTCATGTCTAGCAGAGCACCAATAAATTTCAATTGCTGCGAAAGGCTCAACTTAGATTAGGGGTAATTGAGGATAAACCCTAGCAGCTCCAACACCCAGATGCTGATGAGTACAGATTCTTAGCTCCTTCCTGAGAGATGCTCTTGAGCAACCAATTGTCCAGACAGAGGAAATACATGTAGTCCCAGTCTGTATAGAAATGCTGCAACAGCCACGAGGCATTTTGTGAAGACACGAGAAGAGAATGTAAGGACAAAAGGCAATACATGATACTGGAAATCATGCTTCCCTATGATGAATCACTGATTATTCCCATAGCTGGGATATATCTGAATGTGGGAGTAAGCCATCCTTTAAATCCAGATAACATAGCCAATCCCCCTTTTTGGAGAAAAGCTAGAAGGGTGCCCACAGAAACCATTCTGAACTTCTCTTTGACTAGAAATTTGTTCAGGTCTTGGTTAGTAGGAAGTACCTTGAATAAAATTCCTGCCCTGGCAAAATGGGTTCAATCACATATGCTGATAGAAGGGTGGAGAGTTCCTAAAGCACCACCGCCTGATGATGAGGGGCAATACATGGACACTTTGGAGGAAGCTTGAATAATAGTCTGTAACATTCTCAGACTATTTTTTAGAACCCAAGAGTCAGTGTGCTACTTGATTATGGCAGCCGCTTCTTGAACCTTATTGCCAAAGAGATTGTCTTTGTGTACTACATGGCAGCAAGTTGCTCTGGACACTAGCCTGCATAAAATACCAGTCATAAAAGTCTCCAGGCACAAACCCTTATAGAGGAGGCTATCAATGCCATATCGAAAATGTGTTGCATGACCAATGTATTCACCACACTTCTTCCCCTGACTCATGAGGGAACAATACTGCTTGGTTTTCTCAGAGGGAGATAGTAGGGCATATCATTGAGGCTGCAGATGATGTTCTGTAAGTGCACGCCCATGAAGAGCTGATAGGACATCATGCAGGGACATTAGCACGGCATTCCAGCAAAACTTTCCCCCAAAATAAAACAATGTTTTTGAGCCTCCCTCTCTAGGGTTGGAGTGTGGCTTGGAGATTTTGCCTCTTTTGAGAGTGGATTCGATGACCATAGAGCGGTGCGGCAGCTGAAGCTTCTTAAAATTTGGGAGCCTTCTGGACTCTATAGACTTGACCTTCTTAGTAATTGGAGGTACAATTTGGGGGGGCGGGGATCTCCAACATTCTCATCTGTAATCTCTGAAGGATGCGGTGCATGTGACTATCATTGCTTCCTTAGGGAAACTTAAGAGGAATATAGGAGGATATCCAACTCAGCCCTGGAGTCCTTCTCCATCTCCATAGGGAATGGTATGGCCTTAGCCATATCTTTTACGAAACTGTGAAACATTAACTTTTCAGGAGGAGACTTGGACTTCTCATGAGGGGGTGAGGGATCAGAGAGCAACTCCAGAGATCCCTCCTCTGAGAAATATCTGAGGCCATATAAAGATTCCTGTGGAGTGGAGGAGTAGCCTAGTGGGTGGAGTGGAGGAGTAGCCTAGTGGTTAAAACACTGGCTTGGTAACCGAGCAACCAGGGTTCAATTCCCACTAGCACTCCTTGTGGCCTTGGGCAAGTCACTTAACCCTCCATTGCCTCGGAAGAAAGGCCTGGCAATCTACTTCCGGTGATACTGCCAAGAAAACCCAGGAGCTTCTGGGTTGCCAAGAGTCAGGACTGACTCAAAGGCACACATTGCATTTTTTATAAAGATTCCCATGAGCAGTCTTATTCTGACAGAGTGGCTTCTGAGTTGCTGCCTGTATGGACGGCCTATGAACCGATGACTTCCAGTGTTTCAGGGAGCAATAACCAACCCAATGCATTGGAGAGTAATATCAACTTGTGTTGAGGCCCTTTGATATCTCAATGACTATTCCTCTATCATAGACAGACAATGAGTCTCAAGGATAGGATAGATTCCTCAATGTACCATGGTCGATGCCTCTGGAAACTTAAGCTTGAGCACACTGAAGAGCATCAATATTCTGTCCTCGAGACCCTTCATCACCCTTCTCAAGGGCTGCCATCTCAAGGAAAGGGATCTATAGCAGATCTAGCTGATGTTCCTGGAATCTGAGGGGGGAGTATAAGCAGGCTACTCTCAGTCTCGTAAAGTCTGGCACAGCCCCTTCATCATCAAGGAGGATGAGCAGTCCTCAAGTCAGAACTGCTTTGAGAGTCGAGACTATGATCTCTCAATGCTCTTGGCATAAAGCTTTGATAAACCTCAATGTCAATGCAGCTTAGCCTCCACCTGATGCTTGGCAGCTATAGTCCTCAATGCTGAGGAGGAGGGCGATTAATCCTTCTTCTCTTCTTCAGGGAAATATTCTGGGAAACAAATTCTGAGGTGATCTAAAGAAGCTCAACTCTGACTGAGATTGAGGGCCCCTCAATGATGATATTCCACCTGTGTCCAGTGCAGCTTCTAAGGCCATGGAAATCACTGCAAAGTCAATGGACTGGACTTCAGAGCATTAAAAGTGTAGTTACTCACCTGTAAAAGGTGATCTCCGGGAACAGCAGGAATTTAGTCTTCACATATGTGTGACGTTGGTACAGATGGAGCCAGCGCAGGAATGCTCCCAGGCGTCCAATTGGAAAGCTTTTGGGAATACTCTACTGCACTTGCGCGACTGCCTTCCCGCCTCCCTCTCTTCAGTTGAGTTTGTAGCTGAGAAGAGAGAGTAAATGAAACCCTATAACTCCTAGGGAAGGAGGGCGGGTTGTGAAGACTAAATTCCTGCTGTTCCCGGAGATCACCTGTTACAGGTGAGTAATTACACTAATCTTCAGGAACAAGCAGGAATGCGGTCTTCACATAAAGGACTCCCTAGCTCCCAGATGAAATGACCTCAGAACCAGAAGAGGTTCACCTCAGAGTTGGCATGATAAAGTTAGGGATACCACATGATTTCTGGTATCTTCAAAGTCCAGGATGGATGGTAGGAGTTGCATCTGAAAGAGGTGCTGGAGTATAGCCTGACCAAACATTGCATTCCGACGTGAGTCCTTTTACCAGACAATAATGGGCAGCAAAGGTATGGACAGAAGATCGTTGCTGCTTTGCAAATTTCGTCGATGGTACTGAGCGTAGGTTTGCCATTGAGATAGCTATGGCACGAATGTTGTGAGTAGTGACATGCCCTTCTAGGGAGAATCCTGCTTTGTCATAGGCAAATCAAATGCAGTCCACTATCCATATGAGAGAGGGTATGCTTAGAAACAAGTAATCCCAGGTGACTGGGGTCAAATGAGATAAACAACAGTGATGCTTTACGATGACCTTGAGTCCTTTGGAGATAAAAAGCCAATGCACGCTTGCAGCCAAGAGTGTGCCTAGTTGCTTCTGTTCTAGATGCATGCAGTTTAGGAAAGAAAACTGGAAGGTAAATTGACTGGTTCAGATGAAAGGGAGATACCACCTTTGCATAAAGTGTGGGTGAGTCCGAAGGTGGAAGCGGGTATAGGGTGGATCCGCCACCAAAGCCTGAAGCTCACTAATGCGTCTAGTTGAAGTGAGGGCAATTAGGAAGATCACCTTCCAAGAAAGGAATTTAAGTGAGATTGTGGCTAACGGTTCAAAGGGCTGCTTGAGAAGTTGTGCTAGAATGACACTGAGGTTCCAAGCTACTAGAGGTGGCTTATTGGGAGGTCTGGACAGCAGGAGACCTCTCATGAAACACACTACTAGAGGTTATGTGGGCTGTCCATCGAGTAGATGATGAGAGGCTGCAATAGCACTAAGATGGACTCTTACCAAGTTTGTCTTTAGACCTGTTGAGGACAGGTGGAGGAGATACTGGAGGAGTGACTCCACCGGAGCAGAAAAGGGATTGAGAACCTTCTGGGAACACCAGACAGAGAATCTATGCCACTTAAAAACATAGGAATGTCTGGTGGAGGGCTTTCTAGAAGCCAAAAGAATCTTCTTAACCTCTTGAGTAAGGTCAAGACCCTATAAAGCTACACTCTCAGCAGTCAAGCTGTGAGGCAGAGAGACTGTGGATTGGGATGGAGTAGTGAGCCGTTGTCCTGGGAGAGGAGATCCGGTGCACATCCCAATTGCAGAGGATGAGTGAGTAAGACATAGTAGCAGCAGAAACCATGGTTGCTGCGCCCAGTGAGAGGCTGTGAGAAAGCGTAGTTACTCACCTGTAACAGATGTTCGCCAGGGACAGCAGGAATCAGTCCTCACATATGGGTGATGTCGGCGCCGACCAAGCCTGCACGGA
The DNA here is from genome assembly GCA_033557465.1 of Ichthyophis bannanicus. Classification (NCBI taxonomy): domain Eukaryota; kingdom Metazoa; phylum Chordata; class Amphibia; order Gymnophiona; family Ichthyophiidae; genus Ichthyophis; species Ichthyophis bannanicus. Next base: position 190,884,797 of record CM066035.1, on the reverse strand, counting down.
ACCACTCCCTAGCTTTCAAAGAAAGCCTTTGGGAGATACACCGCTCATGAGTAGTCACCTTCCCACTCAAAGCTGCCATGTTGCCTCCGTATAATACCATAGCACAAGATGGCAAAAAGCGAAAACAAAAAGAAAAACTCCTCCTACGGGAGGAGGGAGGGTTGTGAAGACTGATTCCTGCTGTCCCCAGAGAACACCTGTTACAGGTGAGTAACAACACTTTTTTCTGGGAACAAGCAGGAAGTCAGTTTTTACATATGGGACTCCGAAGCTACAGCCTATTAAAAAAACCTGTAAAAGCCATGGGCGACCCAAAAAGCAGACTGCAAAGAGCAGCAGGGGGTGCTGGTTGGCTGGTAGTCTGAAACTGCAGCAGCAGCAGCAACATCGAAGATGCAATCTCACCCTCGGTAGCCAGGACACAGAGGGCTGGAGAGGAGGAGTTACATTATTCCCAAAAGAGTTGATGGAGAATAGCCTGGCCGAAGGCACTATCTCTCTGGGAAGTCTCCAGACAGTAGTGCACTGCGAAAGTGTGTACGGAGGACCAAGTGGTTGCCAGGCAGATGTCCAATAAGGGCACTGACCGCAGGCTAGCTATGGAGGCCACCATGGCCCACATATTGTGTGCTGTCACATGTTGCTCCAGAGAGAGCCCCGCCTGCTGGTAGGCGAACGTTATGCAGTCAGCTACTCACCTTGAGTACACTTGGAGACTGCCTCCTCCAAGTGGCTGGGATCAAACGACACAAATAGTTGTGTCGACTGGCGGTGGGGCGGCATCCTCTGGATGTAGAAGGCCAGGGCCCACTTGCAGTCCAGAGTGTGCAATGAGGCTTCCACCATCGAGGCAAGAGGCCAGGGAAAGAAGGTGGGCAGAACCATTTCTTGGTTCAGATGGAACGCTGAGACCACTTTGGGTAAGAACTTCGGGTGCTTCCGAAGGACCACTCTATTGCTATAGAACCTGGTGTAGGGTTCATGGGCCATGAGCGTCTGCAGTTCGCTCACTCACCTGGCAGAGGTGAGAGCCACAAGGAAGACAACTGTACAGGAAAGGTACCTTAATGGGCAGGCCGCTAGAGTCCCAAAGGGAGCTTGCATGAGCTTCCACAAGACAACACCGAGGTCCCATGCCACTGGCTGTGGGCGAATTGGGGGCCATGAAAGGAGAAGCTCCCACATGAACTGGCCCATCAAGGGATGGATGGACACAGCTTGGCCCTGCATGGCATAGTGATGTGCCGAGATGGCACAGAGGTGCACTTTAACGGAATTGGATTTCAGGCCTGTACCTAACAGGTATAGCAGGTACTGTAGCACCTTTGCAATAGCGCAAGAAAAGGGATCAACATCCTGCTGCGTGCACCAAAGGGAGAATCGGCGTCACTTAAAGGCATAAGCTCATCGTGTAGAGTCCTTACATGAGGCCAACAGGACATCCTCTACTTTTCGTGGGAGGTGGTAGCACACAATGGCTACTCTTTCAGCAGCCAGGCCGTCAGGGACAGCAACCAGGGGTTGGGGTGACGCAGCGCGCCCCCCGCCCCTGCAATCTCTGGTGTGCACTTCCGCCAGAAGATCTTCACTAGAACTGCGGGATTCAGACACCTCTCATGCAGCTGGAGAACACAGCTTAGGCGGCTGGCCAGCACATTGTCTTGGCCCGGCAAGTACACCGCTTGCAAGCCTATGCTCTTCACTGCTGCAAAGGTCCAGAGGCGGATCGCCGTACCTCCCTGCTTGTTGATGTAGAACATTACAACTTGGTTGTCTGTCTGGACCTGGACAACCTGCCCCTCAAGATGATCCCGAAAGACCCGCAGTGCATAACAGACTGCTTGAAGTTCGAGCAAGTTGATCTGCGAGGCACTTTCTTCCAGGGACCAAGGTCCCTGTGACTGGAGATGGATGCCATGGGCTCCCCAGCCCATCTTGGAGGCGTCCGTGGTGAGGATGTGTTGAACTGGACAGGCCTGGAAAGGCAGCCCAATTCTCAGGTTGTGGAGGTCCTGCCACAAGGCCAGGGAAGATGCAAAGGCGGGCGTGATCTGGATATGGTCCCCCAAGTGGCCCGTCGCCTACGCTCACTGGGCACTAAGGGTCCATTGGGCTTGCTGCATTTGCAGGCATGCAAAGGGGGTCAACATGGACGGTGGACACCATGTGCCCGAGCATGCGAAGCATTTGCTGGGCAGTCATGGCAGCGGCCACCTGCACCTGCTGTGCCAGAGTGGCGAGACGCTGAGCCCGACAGGGGCAGGAAAGTCTTTGCCTGGGTGGAGTCAAGCATTGCTCCAATGAACTCCATGGATTGTGTTGGGACAAGGGTGGACTTGGGAAAGTTCACCACGAACTCTAGGTACTGCAGCAGTTCCAACGTGCACTGGGTCGCATTGCGCACCTCACCTGGCATGCCAGCCCACATGAGCCAATTGTCAAAGTACGGGAACACAAAGACTCAGAGGAGCCGGAGACGAGCGGCCATGACTGCCAGGCACTTCGTGAATACCCACGGGGCGGAGGCAAGTCCGAAGGGAAGCACCCTGTTCCGAAAGCAACGGCCTCCCAGCAAGAACCGGAGGTACTGATGGTGCCATGGTTGGATCAGGATGTTGGTTTACACATATTTGAGATCCAATGAGCATAGCCAATCTCCCTGAGGAAGGTAAGGCAGCAAGGTTCCAAGGGATACCATCTTAAACTTCTCCTTAATCTTTTGAGGTCCCAAAAGATCCAGGATGGGCCTGAAGCCCCCTGTTTTCTTGGGGACCAGAAAATAGTGGGAGTAGAACCCCTGTTCCTGAAGAAGGGGCGGGATGGGCTCAATCGCCCGTTCCTTGAGCAACGACTCGAGCTCTATCTGGGGCAGCTGCCTGTGCAAGGGGTCCACTGGTAACTCCCCTGTAAAGTGAGGCGGGGGCAGCTGGGCAAAGTGAAGGAGGTATCTTTCGTGACTATGTGCAGCACCCAGGAGTCTGCCGTAATGGCCGACCACCAGTGTGCAAAATGGACCAGCCGACCCTTGTGAACCTCGGGCCTGAGACCTACTGAGGGAAGGGGGCTATGCCCAAGGAGTCAAAAGCTGCCCGCCCAGGCTGTGGCTGAGCCATTCTTTGGGGCTTGGGAGCCTTGGGTTTACAGGGGCCATGCCTTGGGAACTTGGCCTGCGGCCCCTGACGGGAAGCGGGTAGGCCTGGAAGTTGGGGTAGTTTCCATAAGCTTTCTTAGTCTTCAGGTGGAAGGTCTTTTTACCTGAAGCCTTTTTGCAGGAAGGGTATGACACCTTCTTGGACAACCTGGTTCTGGTCATAAGCTCCTTCAGCTTGTCAGTCATAGGCTTGCCGAAGAGGTTATCTCTCCGGCATGGGACATCAGCTAGCTTTTCCTGCACCCATTGCTCTAATTCAGAGGACTGTAGCCAGGCAAGGCAGCAGGCACTAATATCCACCATGGCCACACAAGCCACCAACTCAAAGCCATCGAAGGCTGTTCGAGTTAAATTTGGAGCATTCCTTGACCAAGGAAACCAGAGTCCAAAAGCATTCAAGGAGCTCACCTGATAGACCAGCTGAGAACCTGGCGAGCTCCTTTGCCAGGTCTCTCAGGTACATGCCCAAACGTGCTCATGGTGCAGGCTTCCCTACCTGGTGGCACCGAGGAGTGCATCTTCTGGCTCTTGATCTAACGCAAAGCCGACTCCACCACCATGGAATTAGGTGAGAGTTATGCTTTCTGGAATCCTGGGCTCTTGCTGACTCGATACCAGGAATTGAGTCAACGGTTCACGATCAGCACCATCACCGGGTTCCTCCCATATCCTGAGCAGAAGTCGCTCTAGAATGGGGGAGGGGGCATGGGCACATCAGTGCTTCCTGAGGAGGGGCCTCGTACTGCAGGATCTCCAGATCCTCAGCATGAGGCTCGGCCTCCGGCACCGCCCGAAGGCGAGAGCCTGGGACATCTCCCGTACGAACACGAGGAAGGCCAAGTCCTCCAGGGGAGATATCCGCTGGTGGTGCAGCAGGGAAAGGCTGGAGGCAATGTCACAATGGAGCACGGTATCAGGTGACTACCTGCCTGTCTCCCAGTCCAATTCTGATCCCGAGGAGTTTTATTGGCACATCACGGTCCCCAGACCAACTCGGCACCGCAAGAACTCCAGACGCCAGTGGTCCGACAGCATTGTGTCTGTCATCGACACCGACAGAGTGAGGACCTCCAGGATTGGAGATGCCTCCTCCAGGGATGTCCTTAGCGAGGAGGTTCCCGTGTGGGGTGCCAACCACCCGGAGGGACCGGGAGTCGGGCCCTGCTGCACCTCAAGGAAAGCTACAAAGCTACGCTCGAGGGCAGCCATGCGAGCCTCGATGCCCAAGGGCTCCGCAGCAGCTCAGGACCCTGACAGCGCCGAGGCTGGAGTAGACTCCATGACTGGGGAGTCTTGGATGGTGATAGAGTGGGGAGCAACTCGCCACTCCTTTGATGCTGGTCTCTCATCCCTGTGGGGCTGCTTCGATGGACACTCCTGTCCATCGTCCCCTGAGTCGCACCAAGAGCTCCGAGGCAGAGTTGAAGAGGACTTACCCCCCAATGCCAGGTTGGTCCTCGCTGTCAACTTTGAGGGTGCCGTTGATGTCCACGGGAGCACTGTTCCCTCTAAGGTGTGCGCGCGCACACACCTCGCCGAGCGAGCGCACATACTTTACAACGGAGCGCACAAAAATTACAGTTCTGATTCTAATAGAATACAACACAGACGTCTTAAAATTTAAAAGTTGTTGTGTATTTACGGTTTTCACAAGTTCTACAATATCTTCTAGTGCAGTCAATGTGGTGTACATACTGTATTCTGACGTGTAGTCAAATTTTAAAGTATATAACTCCGAGTGTCGTTATGTGGCGCACAAAAATTTAACCTTTCTTCAAAAGCTGCACAGCTGATACTTTATGCGCACATAGCCTACAGAAAATTAGAGGGAACATTGCACGGGAGGTTGTCCAACAAGGACTCGGACAACCTGTGCCCCCTGGGCTCCAACTGAGACCGGCCACGCGATGCCGTGTCACCCGTCGCTGGCGTTGAGGGAAGGGATTCTCCCCCAATGCCAAGCCGGAGCCAGACTTGCCAAACAGCTCCCCCTGCTGCAGGGCTCTGCGGAAAAAGACAGACAGAGGTAAGATGGCACTTTGAGAGGGAAGGTGACCTCCAATGTGCGGTGTATCTCCCAAAGGCTTTCTTTGAAAGTTAGTGAGTGGATCCACGTGGGCTCCGTTGGCACGGACACCACCCATATATGAGGCACGACTTCCTGCTTGTTCCCGAAGAATCATGGAGTCCCTGTCAAACTGAAAATTGAAAAGCATCTTGGGAATCAGGGGTTCGGGAGGGAACGCATAAAGCAGACCATGACCCCAGAGTAGATGGAAGGCTTCCACTTGTTGGTTGGTGGATGTATGAGTTCTTGGGTAGAAGCGAGGAATCTTGGCATTTTGTGGAGTAGCAAACAGATCTATGTCTGGAGTTCCCCTGATCTGGAAGATGTAGGACGTTGTGTGTCCAGATACAGAGACCATTTGTGGGGAAGAAGGATGCGTCTCAGTCTGTGTGCCAAGAAACTGGAATTCCCTGGAGTACACCACTTGGAGGTGGATTTGATGAGCAATGGCAAAGGACCAGAGGTGTATTGCCTCAATGTAAAGGGCCCAAGAGCCTATTCCTCCCTGCTTGTTCACATAGAAAATGGCAACCTCATTGTCCGCCCTGACTAGGATCTGTTGTGCTGTGAGGTGGTATTGGAACACCTAGAGGACTTTGGAGATAGCCCGAAGTTACAGGAAACTGATCTGGAATTGTGACTCCTGCACTGTCCAGAGCCCCTTTGTAGTCATGTTGCCCAAATTGGCTCCCCAACCTAGTTTGGAGGCATCCGTCTCAGGGTGCATTGAAGTGGAGGCATCTGAAAAAGTGAACCTACAAGTAGGTTTTTTGGAGAACACCACCACTGAAAGGATGTGGTTAGACAGGCAGTGACTTGGATCCTGTCCTAGAGACGACCCGAGGCCTGCTTCCACTGGGAGGCCAGAGTCCACTGGGCTGTCCACATATGTAGTCGGGCATATGGAATGACATGTATTGTAGAGGCCAAGTGCCCAAAGAGCTGCAGCATCTCGTGGGCTGTGAGAAGGTAGGAACATCTGGGATGATAGTTTGATTAAATGGGCACAACAGAGCTGGGGCAGAAATGCCCTGGACCTTGGGTGTCTAGTAGGGCTCCGATAAGCTCTAGTCTGAGTTGGTGAGCTGGGATTTTGGGAAGTTTATGATAAATCCCAAGTGTTGTAGCATTGTGATGGTACGATGCAAGGAAAGCAGTACCTCATGGGAGGTGTCTGCCTTTATTAGCCAGTCATCTAAGTAGGGGAAGACGAATATCCCCAGAGTTCTTAGATATGCAGACACGACCACCATGCACTTTGTGAAAGCTCTTAGGGCAGAGGTGAGTCCGAAGGGAAGGACCCTGTATTGATAATGTTTTCCCTGAAAGGTGAAGCGTAGATATTTTCTGTGTTTTGGATGGATGAGGATATGTGTGTGCACTTCTTTTAGATCTAGAGAACAGAGCCAGTCCTGACTCTAGAAGTAGGGAAGAAGAGTCCCGAGAGAGATCATTGTGAACTTTTTGTAAACTAGAAACTTGTTGAGGTTTCTGGGGTACAGAATGGGCTTGTACCCTCCAGTTTTCTTTGGAATGAGAAAGTAGAAGCCCACTCCCTGTTGGGATGTTGGGACATCTTCTATGGTCCCCTGAGACAGAAGAGAGGACACTTCCATCTTGTAGGAGAGCAGCAAGTGGGGGTTGCGTTTGATATTCCCCCTTGAATGTGGAGGGGGCAGAGTTTTCAGGTGAAGTCTGTACCCTTCCTGAACTATGTTGAATGTCCACTGCTCTGAGGTGATGAGGGACCATCTATGGGCATAGTGACACAGTCTGACTACTATGTGGAGGGGTTGGGTGTCCTCCAGAGGCAGGGTGGCAATGTTCTCCATTGCAAAGCAAGGTAATACTCTGCCTGAAAGCTCTCAAAGGAGTTAAGGTATTATTTTTAAAAGCTAATTCTTAAAGGGGTTTTGCAGTCTTTTTTTAAAAAGCTAATTCTTGAAGGGGGATTTGCTGTTCATTTTTAAAGGATAAAATCTTTCTTGTTTTCTATAGAACAAAGGGGGGCGTTTTCTTTGCTTGTTGTCAGTTCATTCACAGCTAACTTTTTGAAACCACTGATCTCATCAAGTGTTAGGACCCTCTCTACCCATCCTGACAACCACCCATCTCATGTGAGCATTCTAGTTTTATAGGGCAACTCCCCATTTAGTTACACACAGAGACATAGACAAACACTGTTAGAACACACTTAAAATAGGTTATCTGCTTTTTTTCCAAAAGGACATAGCAGCAGATGGAGACGTAGAAACATAGAAACATGATGACAGAAAAAGACCACAAGGCCCATCTAGTCTGTCCTTCCATAACTTGCTTTCAATTGAAAGAGGCTCTCTCCCTGAACATTTATGCCACGGAGGTATTTAAACATCTCAATCATATCACCTCTATCCCGCCTTTCCTCTAAGGTGTACATATTAAGATCCTTAAGTCTGTCCTCATATGCTTTATAATGAAGACTACTAATCATCTTAGTAGCAACCCTCTGCACCGACTCCATCCTGTTCACATCCTTTTGAAGGTGCGGTCTCCAGAATTGCACACCATACTCCAAATGAGGTCGCACCAAAGACTTATACAGAGGCATTATCACCTCCTTTTTTCTGCTAGCCATTCCTCTCCGTATGCACCCAAGCATCCTTCTAGCTTTTGCCGTCGCCTTTTCTACCTGTTTAGCTACTTTAAGATCATCGGACACAACTACGCCTAGGTCCCGCTCTTCTTTAGTGGACAAAAGTACTTCACCTCCTATGCTGTATTGCTCCCTTGGATTGCTGCAGCCCAAATGCATGACCTTACATTTTTTAACATTAAATCCCAGCTGCCAAATTCTAGACCATTCTTCAAGCTTAGCTAGATCCCTCCTCATGTTATCTACACCTTCCTGGGTGTCTACTTTATTGCAGATTTTGGTATCATCCGCAAAGAGGCAAACCTTACCAGACAGCCCTTCCGCTATATCACTAACAAAGATGTTAAAAAGGCAGGCAGTGGAGGCCTACCATGTGGCGATGGCCCAGTGCAGCAAGGTAATGACAGCCTCCAACAGAGTATTCTGGGATTGGTACTTCGCTGCTTGAGTCCCTGGGATACTGCAGTCCCCCGCTGATCACAAGGTAGATGTACCCATCTCTCTTGAACTACTCACTGATTGGTTCCAGTGGGACTGTACAGATTGATGACCTTCATAGAGCTCGCTTCTCTTAGCTCATGATTCAAGTTGCAAATAATATTAATTTTATTTATTTATTTATTTAGCTGTATTTATATCCCGCTTTTCACCGGGTCGAAGCGGTCAATTGGGAGATACATTTAACACGAGGGGATATGACACACATATGCTAATACTTACAGGGAACATGGGCAATGGAGGGTTAAGTGGCTTGCCCAAGACCACAAGGAGTGCCTATAGGACTAGAAATCCCAGTCCCTCCGGCCTGAGATTGCTGTCCCCAGGTGGGACTTGAACCCCTGGCCCTCCGGCCTGAAGTACCTTGTCCTAACCACTAGGCCACTCCTCCCAGGTTTTAAATATTTACATGGCATGCAATATTAAAGAGGAATTCTACTGATGTGGAGATCATTGTGCAGGAGCTGACATGAGTTCAGTCATGAATCCTTCATTATCGTTTTCTTCTTTCCATGTTATTAGTGCTCTCTGTGTGCTCCACCACTGACATTTGTGTGGGCTGTGGCAGCAGAAATAGAAAAGAAACAAAGAGCAGAGCCTGCAAGTCAGTGCGTGCCAATGACAGTCTTTTATAAGAAGGGAAATCTATGGTCAGGAGAAATTACTACTTGTATTAACAGATGTCTCTTCCAGACCCTTGATAAGCACTGGAATGGTCACAGCTGCTACCACAACTATTTATCATTTGTATAGCGCTACAAGGAGTATGCAGCGCCAGGGCTGGCGCTACACAGTAACACAGAAACATGATGACAGAAAAAGACCACATGGCCTATCTAGTCTGTCCTTCCATAACAACAACTACAACAGTCCACTTTTTACCTTTAGAGATCCTCTGTGTTGGTCCCATGCTTTTTTGAATTCAGTTACTATCCTCATCTCTACCACCTCCACTGGGAGACTATTCCATGGATCCACTACTCTTTCTGTAAAGAAATATTTCCGCATATCACTCCTGAATCTATCTCCCTTCACCCTCATCCCATGTCCCCTCGTAGCAGAACTTGCTTTCAATTGAAAGAGGCTCTCTCCCTGTACATATTAAGATCCTTAAGTCTGTCCTCATATGCTTTATAATAAAGCCCATTAATCATTTTAGTAGCAACCCTCTGCACCGACTCCATCCTGTTCACATCCTTTTGAAGGTGCGGTCTCCAGAATTGCACACCATACTCCAAATGAGACTTATACAGAGGCATTATCACCTCCTTTTTTCTGCTAGCCATTCCTCTCCGTATGCACCCAAGCATCCTTCTAGCTTTTGCCGTCGCCTTTTCTACCTGTTTAGCTACTTTAAGATCATCAGACACAACCACGCCTAGGTCCTGCTCTTTTTAGTGGACAAAAGTACTTCACCTCCTATACTGTATTGCTCCCTTGGATTGCTGCAGCCCAAATGCATGACCTTACATTTTTTAACATTAAATCCCAGCTGCCAAATTCTAGACCATTCTTCAAGCTTAGCTAGATCCCTCCTCATGTTATCTACACCTTCCTGGGTGTCAACTCTATTGCAGATTTTGGTATCATCTGCAAAGAGGCAAACCTTACCCGACAGCCCTTCTGCTATATCACTAACAAAGATGTTAAAAAGAATCGGACCAAGGACAGATCCCTGGGGCACACCACTGGTAACATCCTTCTCCTCAGAGTGAGCTCCATTTACTTGTACTCTTTGTCGCCTCCCACCCAACCAATTTCTAACCCAAGCAGTAACTTTAGGGTCCATCCCTAGGGTGCTCAGTTTGTTTATAAGTCGTCTGTGAGGAACAGTGTCAAAGGCTTTACTGAAATCTAAATACACCACATCTAGAGCTCTCCCTCGGTCCAACTCCCTGGTCACCCAGTCAAATAAATCAATCAGATTTGTCTGACAAGACCTGCCTCTGGTGAATCCATGCTGCCTCGGATCCTGTAATCCATTGGACTCCAGAAACCTCACTATTTTCTCTTTCAGCAGCGTTTCCAATAATTTACTCACCACCGAAGTTAAACTAACTGGCCTGTAGTTTTCAACCACATCCTTACTTCCGTTTTTGTGTAAAGGCACCACATGAGCCTCTCTCCAGTCCTTTGGCACCACTCCCGACTCCAACGAGGCATTGAAAAGGTCAGTCAGTGGAGTTGCTAGAACGTCCCCAAGTTCCCTCAGTATTCTAGGGTGTATCCCATCCGGTCCCATCGCTTTGTCTACTTTAAGTTGAGCTAGTTTCTCACGAACACAGTCTTCTGAAAATTGTTCAAGATGTCCCTCGCTTCTGTTCTTATTTGTGGGTGTTTTCTGAGGTCCTGCTCCTGGTTCTTCATCTGTGAACACAGAACAAAAATATTTGTTAAGCAATTCCGCTTTATCCTTATCAGCTTCTACATATTCCCCCCCTGCACCCTTGAGTCTGACAATACCACTTTTGCCCTTCCTCTTCTCACTAATATATCTGAAAAATGTCTTATCCCCCCATTTTATTGCATTGGCTATTTCCTCCTCCTTTTGAATCTTTGCCTTCTTGACTACTTTGCTAGCTTCTCTAAGTTTTTCCAAATACTCTCTGTGATCTCTTGTATTTCATGAAGGCCTCCCTCTTTTTCTTCACTTTTTCAGGTACTTCCTTCGAAAACCATAGCGGTCTCCTGTTCCTTTTGCCTTTATTTACCATTTTAACAAAAAGGTTGGTTGCCCTTAAAATACCCCCTTTCAGTTTTGCCCACTGTTTTTCTACATCCCCCAGCTGTTCCCATCCCACTAACGACTCCCTGAGGTATTGGCCCATCTTCGCAAAGTTAGTCTTCCTAAAGTCTAAGATCCTCACCTTGGAATGGATTCTAACAGCCCTAGTCCTAATACTGAACCACACCATCTGGTGATCACTGGATGCAAAATGATCTCCCACTACAACATCAGAAACACTTTCATCATTGGTAAGCACCAAGTCCAGTATGGCCCCTTCACGTGTGGGGTCTGTTACCAATTGCCTGAATAGTTCTCCCTGTAGAGAAAGCACAGTTGCTTACCTGTTAACAGGTGATCTCTGGGAACAGCAGGAATAAGTCTTCACATATGGGTACGTCGGTACCGACGGAGCCTGCGCGGGAACGCTCCCCAGCGTCCAATCAGAAAGCTTTTGGGAGCATCCCTCAGCGCCTGCGTGCTGCCTTCCTGCCTTTCCAACTGTCTCTCCTCAGTTGAGTTTTATAGCTGGGACAAAGAGAGAGAAAGAGGAAAGGAAGATAGATAGAGAGATACAACTCCTAGGGGAGGTGGGTGGGTTGTGAAGACTTATTCCTGCTGTTCCCAGAGATCACCTGTTACAGGTAAGTAACTGTGCTATCTCCAGGAACAAGCAGGAATGAGTCTTCACATATGGGGGGACTCCCAAGCTAAGATGCCTGGAGCCCTGCATGGTGGGGATTGGAACATGCTACACCTCATATGGCCAGGCATCCTGAGGATGGAGGGTAGCAGTTGAAAAGAGAGGAGCTGTAGGGAAAAACAGCTAACCTAAAATAGGACTACATGTAAGGAGTCCTTGTATGTATGATAATTATCATGAAAAATATTGAAATGAACAGTCACAATATGGACCTCACCTACTGGATTGCAGGAAGTAGAGAGGCTGATGGAGTCTACTGGGGATCCAGTAGAGGAATCTTCAAGGTGACCTCACTGAAGTGAAGGTGAAGGTCCAAATCCGGAAGTGACAGGTGGATTCAGGTGTCAACTGGGGTAGTACAAAAACGGTAGGTCTTTAGGAAAGCTTTATGGAAAAAGCTGGGAACTCTTTTGGCTACAGAGTTACTCACAGTTAGGAGCAAAAGAGGAAGACTGACCGGTTTGGATAAACTAGCCCAGTCCTGGAGGGAAGAAAGGTTATGGGAAAAAAGCCCGTATTCCCAAGGACAGATGTCTGAAGGGATGAAACCTCAGATCTACTGAAGATCCACCCTGTCTTTCCTAACTGGTGAGAGAAACCTTCATAAGCATAGACAGTTAGAGAGATAAGTATGCAAATACATATCTACCTATAAGGAAGCATCTCGACAGATAGACATATATGTAGATATATATATATATATATATATATATGTGTATATATATGGGTATATATATATGTCTATATATGGAGTGGAGGAGTGGCCTAGTGGTTGGGGCAAAGTACTTCAGGCCGGAAGGTCGGGGGTTCAAATCCCACTGGAGGACAGCAACCTTGGGCCGGAAGGACTGGGGTTTCTAGTCCCACAGGTGCTCCTTGTGGTCTTGGGCAAGCCACTTAACCCTCCATAGCCCATGTTCCCTGTAAAATAGTTATCTCCAAGTTATAATGCCCTGTTCAATGTAATTTCAGTTTGTTCAATGTAAACCGCACTGATGCAGAATAGCGCGGTATATAAGAGAATGTAAATAAATAAATAAAATATAGTGATATCTGGAGGGGCATAACATATGCACACGCAGCTTACAGACATATGTATCTATAGAGAAGTATATAGAGATATATACATACATGAATATATATATGTCTAAAGATAATGTCTGCAATTAAGCAGATAAGAGATATGCCCATAAGAACATTCACATGGGAGATGTGAAGAGGAAAGATTCATCTAATAACAAGAAGGTGGAACCTACTTGAGAAGATATAGAGTATCTGTTCCCCCTGGTTAAGATGGAGCAGGAATACTATCCAGTGAGATAACCAGGATGGTTGCATGGAAAAAACAGAAGATAATATCAGTCTGTAAACAGCAAGTCCTGAGTCCGGTAGAACTCTAACATGGTGAATGGACCGAAACGCAGAGGATGAGATACCAGGGTGACCCTCTTGAGGGACAAGGGGGGGGGGGGGTATCATGCGTTGTTTAATTAAATATGTGCTGTCCATGAAGGATTAGGATACCATGAGGACAAGCTGTAAGGAAAAAGAGCAGATTTCCTGTAGAAACTGGGTAACTCTTTAGACTGTCACATAGAGAAGGCTTATGTCCTTTATTAAAAGGAAATAGAAGGGTATAAAGAACCCCCCTACAGTCATGAGGAATGACTGAGGAAGCCTTTTTCAACCATATAGGATAGTAATTAGAGAAAAAAAATCCCCATGCTCTCTAGCAAGGGCCCATAGTGGAAAGCTTCTCAGTAGGATTGCAGAGAGCACTATGCAGGAAAATTGGGAAATAAAAGTGGCTGTTGGAGAAAACCAGCTGCCACTTCAGTTATGCTGCCAACTCCAGAGATTTGGAGATGACAGAAAAGAAGCGATAAGGATTATCCAAGATAGATGAGCACTATCTTGGAAGCACTACTAAGGCCAGAGAAAAAGTAGTGGAAGACAAGACTGGAACTCGTAGAAAAGTACCAGTAGTCCAATCACTGGAACTCCTGCATGGGCGGCTGCTGAATAGAACAGCAGAGAGAATTCTTCTGTTTGTAACAGAGAGAACAGACAGAACAAGAGGAAAAAATCCTGATCATGTCCGATGAGCTGCCCAAGGAAAGCAGGGAGATTACTCCAGAGAAAACTCTACACTAGAAAGGACAGGAAGACTAGAAAGGCTAAGAGAGCCTTCCAGTGGCATGGTAGCACTCTTACAGGGGAGACCCTAAAAAGAGGGTAAAGAAAAATAGGAGCCGGAGGGAGACTTGCCATATGGTAAGTCTGCAGAAGGAAAAAATTCATGGTGGAACAGGAGAAAACTATCATGAGATAGTTGGCAAACCTCTCTTCATGGTAGAAAGAGGAGGAAAACCCTGTGACCCATAGACATGAAACTCCTGACAGCTCAGCCTACCTAAGAGCAAGTGGATGTCCTGGGAAAACAGGAATCCATGTGTAGAGTTTTAAGGAAAAAAACAGTGAAAAAACTTCTGCTGAGAAGAAGTGAATTGTAGGTTATAAAAAGATTAATTAGAACCCTATTGAGGGTTAATTTTCCTGGCTTGAGTTTGGATTCATCAGATCAGAGCGAGGTTTCCCTTGTTTGGGAACATCCGTATGATGGGCAGGAGAAGAATAAAACCTTTTTCTTTTAGGGAAAGAAGGTTGGGTAGGGCATGTCCTACCTACTGGGGAAGGAGAAGGCTTAGGATAGCCCTCAGAAACAGGGAAGTCAGTGGAGCAATGAGCAACCTGACGTAAAGACTCCCTATTGAAGAGATTTTCTCCAGTACAAGGAGTATTACCCAGTCTTTGTTGTGCCCATCTGTTCAAGTCTGAAGCTTGGAGCCAGGCTCTACGTCGTGCTCCTATGGCTATAGCAGAGGTTCTGCTAACAGACTCAAAAGAGTCTAGGGAAGCACGAGAAAGAAACCAAGAGATATTTTGGCTATGACTAAGAAGTAAGGAATAGTCTGCAGCCTTGGGCTCTGATAGAAAAGGAGTCAAAAGAGATAATTGCTTTGTGACCTCCTGAAGGGATAGACTCATATAAAAAATATGAGAGATAATCCTTGTTGCCAGCATAGATGTTTGGAAGGTTTGACGTCCAAAGGCATCCAGTGTTCTTCTTATCCACCAGGTCGTGAATCTAGAATGCTTCTTCTTGCTTTTTACCTTCCTCATTGCTGATTCCACTACAATGGAATGATGTGGAAGTTGAGTCTTTTGAAACCCTGGAGAGGGGGGCACCTGATACAGAAGATCAGTTGCTGTAGAAGGTGAGGAAACTCTTAAAGGTGTTTCCCATATTCTCAGAAGAAGATCCTGCAAAGAATGATGTAAAGGAAGCATTATATTTTCCTTTTCCGCAGAAGAGCCTTGTGTAGGATCATAGCCAGGGATAGGAATAGCAAGGAATGTTGCCATGTCAAGGAGAAATTTCTGAAAAGAAGGATCTCCAATGGGAACCATCCCTGGACAGGCTAAAGTTGAAGCAGTAGCCTGGGCACCGGAGGATGTACTGGTCCGGTGCAGAAAAGGAGCCCTAATGGATGGATACTGGTACTGGCGGTTACTTATTTATTTATTTTTCTTATATACCGCGCTCTTAAATCAGTGCGGTTTACACATGAACAAATATAAACACAATGGTACAAACAGCATTGGTTTTTTACAATGAACAAGGTAAATAAACTTGGTAGAACATGGTAATTATATATAAATAACTATATACATGGCAACTATATACATGGATATTTTGGTTAATTATTAATGCCGTGGATAAGAAGTTAATTAAATTAAAGAGTAAATATGCTAAATATAGTGAGAATAAATATGTCCTATAGTGAGCAGGTAATAATCATCGTAATTATCCATTCTCTACAGGGGTCAAATATGAAAGATCTGCATGAGAGCTGTTTTCAGATGGAGTAGCTTCGGATGACTTGAGACAGTCAGTACTGCATCGTCCATGCCAGGTATCGACTCCAAACTAGGTATAGAAAGGAGCGATCCTGGTGAAAAAGGCATGGAAGTAGCTGGTCCCGATGTCACTGCAGGAACCGGCATCGATACCGGTAGCTGTGCCGGAATCGGAGGCGATACCGACAACGAAGCAGTCATCGGAGGCTGCTCAAGCGGTACCGAGGCAACCAAAAACCCTTGGTGAGTATCCTCGGTACCGCGCATCCAGAATCGGTAAGCGTCGGTTCTGAGACGCATCGGTACCCAGTCTTCCAGACTAGATATCGATTCCAGACTCGGCATCGAAGGAAGCGAGTCTATCGATGCATGTCTAGAGGGTACCGATGTCGGTGGTCGTATCAGCGATGCTGCCGATACTGGAAAGTCAATCTGGGACGTATCGATCGGTCCCGAAGGTACCGAGAACGCCAGATGACAATCCCTGGTGAAGAGTGGATCACTCAACATCAGTGCCGATGCCGGGGTATCGGTACCACTCGAAGCGGATGCCACCACCGAGCATGGCTCAGGTATGTTCTGTGAGGGGTCAGCCCCAGGAACAACCTGAAACCCCTGAAAGGCTTTGGAGACCGAAGACTCCCGCCAGGGTTTTGAAGCCAATAGGGTCTTGAGGGCAAGGCCGGAGCCGTCATCATGCCTGGCATGAGACCTACCACTCAAGGATTGGCTAGTCTTAACAGACTGTTTGTGGGTTACCTGATCCTGTAGAGAAGAAATGGTCGGTGCCCTGACACTGGAAGGGAACTCGGTATCGAGGGAAACTCGAAATGGAGAATCTCTTCTCATAAAATTGTAGCCTAATGGCTCCGCAGGAAAAGGGTCAGGACCCAAACAGGTTAGACACCAGTTATTGGAGTCTAAAAAGAAAACTATTTCCACAGTTAAGGCACTTCTTAGGAGAAGAAGGCTCCATGATGGAGAGGCCTTACAGGCCCAAAAATTTAAGACAGAAACTGAGGGAAAAACTCTCCCTGAGTTTGAGAAAAAGAAAAGAAAAAACCCTATCGGCGGTACCGGTGGAGGCGGGGAAACAGCCGCGACCACAAGAAAAAAAGAAGTAAAGAATTAAAGAAAAAATTTTCTGCGGTGACAGGAGTACGTCCTGCCGGCTCCGCGGAAAAACTAAAACTGAGGAGAGACAGTTGGAAAGGCGGGAAGGCAGCACGCAGGCGCTGAGGGATGCTCCCAAAAGCTTTCTGATTGGACGCTGGGGAGCGTTCCCGCGCAGGCTCCGTCGGTACCGACGTACCCATATGTGAAGACTCATTCTTGCTTGTTCCTGGAGATTCCAGGATCTCCTTACTTCTAGATGATACTGCAGCAGGAATGTGCCAATCAACACCTGGCATATTGAAATCTCCTATCAGTAGCACTTCTCCTTTCCTAGCAATGCTGGTAAGCTTGGTAAGCATGGCTGGCGCTACACAGTAAGCTTGGTAAGCATGGTTCAAGGACGTCAAAGCTGCCGCCGTAATTGCTGCCAGCAGTTTGTTGTGGGTCCGCGGGACAGGCTGCTCCTGTGGCGCGAAGAAGGGATCATGGTCAGCAGTTTGTGCAGGCCAAAGGGATCATGACCAGCAGTTCTACTTTGTGCCCAAGAGACAGGTTGCTCCTGCAAGCCAAAGAGCAGAAGCATGCTGCAGAAAAATGAGCTGGAGCCAGAGATGCATAACAGGCAGGGCCGGGCGTCCAGTAGGTAGCCTAGGCAGCCATCTAGGGCAGCAGATCTCTATGGGCAGCAGGCCATGTGCTTCAGCACACATGGCCTGCCGCCGAGCTGAGCCTCCCCCTCGACCCCGCCACCGGAATTAGCAGCAGCAGGGGGGGGGGGCGGTAGTGTGGCTCAGCATGCGGGGGGGGGGGGCGAAACAGCACAAGGGGGGTGGCTACTACTACTACTATTTAGCACTTATATAGCGCCATGCACACAGCGCTGTACAGACACACATACAAGAGACAGTCCCTGCTCGTCAGAGTCCTGCTCGTCCGAGCTTACAATCTAGTCACGACAGTTCAGAGCATTAGTCAATTCTGTACAAAGTACAATATGGTCTTTGCAATTCGGTCATGGAATTGATGGGGGTTAGGTTAAAATAAAGGATAGAAGTCAGGATCTGAAGGCGACAGTGAAGAGGTGGGTCTTCAACCTGGATTTGAAGAGGGCCAGGGAGAGTGCTTGGCGTATAGAGATAGGTAGGCTGTTCCAGGCGTAGGGTGCAGCAAGGTAAAAGGAGTGAAGTCGGAAGTTAGCAGTGCGAGTTAAAAGCCTAGATAGAAGTAATTCGTTAGCAGAGCGAAGTTCCCGAGAGGTGATGTAGGAAGAGATAAGAGATGAGAGGTACTGAGGGGCCGCAGAGTGAATGCATTTATAGGTCAGTAGGAGAAGTTTGAATTGGATAGGGAGCCAGTGAAGCGATTTGAGAAGAGGAGTAATGTGGGCATGGCGAGACTGGCAGAAGATTAGTCGAGCAGCATAATTTTGTATAGATTGAAGGGGAAGGAGATGGCTCACGGGGAGACCAGCAAGGAGTAGGTTGCAGTAGTCAAGGCAAGAGGAGATTAAGGAGTGGATAAGCGTTTTGGTAGTGTGTTCAGAAAGGAAAGGGCAGATTTTGATAATGTTGTAGAGAAAGAAGTAGCAGGTCTTAGCTACGAGTTGGATATGTGTGGAGAAGGAGAGAGAGGTGTCAAAGATAGCCCCCAGATTGCGGGCCGAGAGAACAGGAAGGATTGTAGATCCATCCACGGAGACTGAGAAAGGGGGAAGAGGAGGGGAGGAGTTGGGGGGGGGGAAAGACAAGTTCAGTCTTGGCCATGTTCAATTTCAAGTGGCAATGAGACATCCAGGCAGCGATGTCAGAAAGGCAGGCAGAGATCTTGGTCTGGATTGCTGGAGAGATATTAGGTGTGGAGAGGTAGATTCGGGAGTCGTCGGCATAGAGATGGTACTGAAAGCCATGGGAGGAGATAAGCGCGCCAAGGGATTGGGTATAGAGAGAGAAAAGGAGGGGGCCCAAGAAGGATCCCTGGGGTACACCAACATGGAGCGGGGTGGGAGAGGAGGAGCAGCCACCAGAGCATACATAGCATGGGGGGAGGTGGTAGAGACAGGGCTTCTGCTTAGGATGGCAGAAACCCTTGGGCCGGCCCTGACAACAGGTAGGACAAACTTTAAAGGGACAGTGGGTTTCGGAAAGAAAGATGGGCGAGGGGAATGGAGGGTAAGGGATGAAAAAGCAAGGTGGAGAGGGAGGGTGAAGGGACAGAGACTGGGAAAGGAAGAGTGGAAGAAGGCAGCAAGAGAGGGGTCTGTAGGGAAGGGTATAAATGTGCAAGGGCTGGGAGTTGAAGAGAAGGAAGAAAACGGCACAATGAATATATGCTAAAAGATGGGGCCCACCACCTCCATCAGAAGATACATAGGCACCTCACCCCCACAGCACACAAACATACACAGAGGCACTCCACCCCTGCACCACTCACACAGCATGTGCACACCCACCTGACTCACGCAGCACACATACATACACAAAGGCATCTGACCCATGCAGCACATTTACATACACAGGCACCTGACCTGTGCAGCATATATCTATCTATATACACACAAACACACACACAAAAGCACCTAACCCATGCTGCATGCACACACAGAGGCATTCTAACCCTATACCATACAAACACATACACACAGGCAGACACCCCACTCCCATACTGCACCACATGCACGCACCACACATCCACAATCTGAAGATAGATAGATATACAGGGTGGCCCAAAAAAGTAAGAGCATCTCGTAGCATACAGTATAAGTTATTTAAAAATTCAAAAAGACAGATGTAAACGATTGACAAATTAAAAGAAAAAAAAAAGATGGCGACCAGAAAGTGTCGAAATAAAGACGTTATATAGCTAAAAAAGGTAAATAAGTAAACTATTTAAGCTTTTAATTTATGAGATGTTCTCACTTTTTTTGGGCCACCCTGTATATATGAAACACTAGTTATAAAGATTCCTCATACACAGAACTCATCCCCCCCCCCCGATATATATGATTTTGCAATTAAATGAAGGAGAAATGTATTGCTTTGTCACATTGTAAGTGTGTTGTTTTCAAATGCACAGAGTCCCCAACAGATATTAACACACATAGCTCTGTATACACACATGCATTCAGCCCCCGACACTCCTCATGGCACACAAACACACACACATGCAGGCCGACACTGTTCATGACACTGACATGCATGTAGTTCCCAACAGGTCCCATGACACATGCATGCACACAGAATCTCACACGTGTGCATGTAGCACCTGACAGTCCCCATGGCACCCACATACACACACAGGTGCGCATGTAGCCTCCATCAATCTCCATGACACACAGAAAGACACAAACACACTCAAGTGTGAACTCCCTGACACTTCCTATGACACACATACATAAAGCCACTGAATGTCTGATCCTGTGAGTGAGGGAAATGTGCCATTAGGTCACACTGTAAAGTTTGTACTTCTCAACTTGCTTCGGCTTTGCTACAGGGCACTAAATATGCCGGACCTCCCTCCTTCCCTCTCATGGCACCCTGTTAGGGTGATATTAACCTTTATGTCCCAGTCAGGCAGGCAGCACAGAGAATAGACAGAGTGGGGGGAGCTTCCGATGTAATGAGTTGGTCGGTCAGAAGCAGAGAAATGAGTGCCACAGTGCAGGGCTTGAAGCTTATGGCTAGCATCACTGCCTGTCCACTACAAGAAGCACCACTGCTGGCTCTCATGTGAGGCTAGAGTGATCTTTCCACTTTCAGTCACCCTGGCTGTAATGCCAATAATGCCTCTGTGTATTTCACAATTGCAGAAGCTCCAATAGCAGCAAAGCAGTGCTCTCAAAGAAATCTCAAAGTCCAGCCAAGTGGTGGCTCTCACACTGATGCTGCTGACATCAGCTCAAGGATTGATTTGGGCTTCGGGCCCCCATGAAGGAGACTATCATGCAGCCAGCCCATAAGCTGTTTCAGGAAGTGCAGAGCAAGCCAGCCAACCATTAAAACCCCGGGCCCTGAAGGGTCCCTATGCATGTTGCTAGGACTACCCTGCCATGCTTCATCTCTGCCAGACACAAACTACCACCTACCTGAACTGGCACAAGCGCTCTCCAGCTTGAAAATAAAAATAAAAATAAAAAGACCTGCAGGGGCCACAAAAAATGGCATCAGGCACAGGGTTCCCAAATGGGGTCCCAAAATGCCAAAAAAAGACTTTGCAGCCACATCGGAGGCAAAAAACAGCAGCCAAAGTAAAATCTGAAAAAAAAGAAAAACCCAGGGCTGTGACGTAAAGGGAGTTCTGAAAAAGCCTGTTGGGCTGACCAGTGAAATCCACGTAGGGAAGCCCTGGATGTCCACACAAGCAAGGGAGAGCCCAGCTGCCACAGAACCTTTTTTTTTCTTATCAAGTTTGAAGTTGATTTATTTAAAGCAGCAGAGCCAAGGGTTTCCCATTGAAATCAATGGGGAAAAATCATACAGAAACATCTAAAAACTTCAGAAAAAGCCAGGACATGCAGTCAAGGACAGCAATAGGTAAGGGGGGCCTGGACCCAATTTAATGCAACCTCCCCCCCCCCCCAATCAGGGATCCAATGGGGGTCTCCTGCTCCTCTTCAGGATCACCAAGCACTCATAAATCTGTGCTGGATTCTGGTTGGCTGCCAGCTTGTGGAGTTGAGAGCACATCTTCGCTCTGAGCACCGTTGGGCCCTTCTGGATTCAATTCTGAAGCCACTGCACTATAGTTGGGCCAGGAGAATCAGGTCTATCCGCACTGCTGCAACAGTCCTCACACCTTGAAACTACTGGTTTCTCTTAGTGCTGCATCAGGTGATGACATCACAGAAAGGGGACCTTGTCTGCTTCCACCTGCTGGCAAGCATAACCCAGTCGTCTATAGACTTGCCTAGCAGGATGATAAGTAGAATGGATTTTAGTGGTTTGTCTAAGGCAGCACTACTACTTTCGTATCTTAAATATTTTTTCTCGCTTTCAAATATCTTTTCTTTGACTGAATACTGTCCTAAAATCTACATTCAAAACAACTATTATTTAGGTCTGTTCTATTATATGGGGTCAATTTTATAGTCATTTTAGCGCATTATATGGTAATATACATGTGTAAAATGTCTTATAAAATTGCAGTAGGCATAAAAGTATGGTGCAGTGGAA
This sequence comes from Ichthyophis bannanicus, assembly GCA_033557465.1. Classification (NCBI taxonomy): domain Eukaryota; kingdom Metazoa; phylum Chordata; class Amphibia; order Gymnophiona; family Ichthyophiidae; genus Ichthyophis; species Ichthyophis bannanicus. Next base: position 190,862,812 of record CM066035.1, on the reverse strand, counting down.
ATGATATATTTGCTGAAAGATGGTATAGCAAGAATATGGAAAAAAAAAAGTAAAATGAATGCATATACATCTACTGTAGTTGCTGCCATGGGATGATCTGGGCAGAGCACAGGTAGAGTCATGAAGTATGTGTGCTGTAATGTGCACTGATTTAAAAATAGTCTAATCATATAAGGTAGTTACTCATCTGTAGCAGCTGCTCTCCGTGGACAGCAGGAATATGTCCTCACATGTATGGGTGACATCATCCTAACGAGACCGCTTGGGAATGCTCCCTAGCTACTATTAGAAGCTTCTGGGAGGTTCCACTGTGCCTATGTGCTCTTTTCCTGCCTGCTGCCATGACGCCATCGTAAAGTAGTCTATTACTATAGCTACAGTAGAATACAACTCCCAGGAGAGATGGGAGAGTTGTGAGGACTTATTCCTGCTGTCCATGGAGAACACCTGCTACAGGTGAGTAACTACCTTTTCTCCATGGACAAGCAGGAATGAAGTTCTCATGTATAAGATACCCTAGCTACAGGCTACCAAAAGTCAAAGATAATACAGACAAGCCTAACCAGAGCAACAATCCATTTGCTTAATGGCAATAGGCCTTAGCAGCTCAAGAAACATTACTATGTCCAATAGAAATGGTTATCTCTTCCCCCCATTTTTGGTAGTCTGAACAGAACAGAAAGGGCCTAGAGTGGATGGAGTTGGATTCTAATCCACAAACAGATTCCAAAGGACAGACTGGCTGAAGTTGCTGTCTTGTCAGGAATCCCCTTCTAAACAATAATGAGATGTGAATGTGTGGACAGAAGAACTCGATGCAGCCCTGCAGATCTCTTCAATGGAGACCACGTGTAAGTTGGCCACCTAAGCAGCCATGGCTCTAACACTGTGAGCTGTGACATGACCATCAAGGCTGAGGCTTGCCTGGGCATACGCGAAAGAGATGCAGTCTGCTAGAAAAACTAAAAGAAAGTGTTTGGAAACAGTAGCCCACAGCTTGCTGGGGTCAAAAGACATAAAAGCTGGATGGACTTTCTATGGATTTTTGTCCGCTCTAAGTAGAAGGTTAAGGTTCATTTGCAGTCCATCATGTGCAACTCAGCTTCTCCTTTGCAGGTATGATGAGGCATTGGAAAAAATGTTGGTAGAGCAACTAACTGATTAAGATGAAAATCAGATACCACCTTTGGAAGGAATTTAGAATGAGTATGGAGGACCACTCTATTATGATCGAATTTGGTGTAAGGTGGATGAACTACAAGAGCTTAAAGCTTCACTCACTCTGCATGTTGTGACTGCCACCAAAAACAATACTTTCTAGGCCAAATACTACAGAGGGCAGGAATTGAATGGCTCAAAGGGATCTTTCATGAGCTGTGCAAGAACCACATTGAGGTTCCAAGACACTGCAGGAGGTCTGTAGGGAGACATCAAGAGAAGAAACCCCCACATGAAGCAAACTAAAAGCTATACAGCAACAAGCTCCAATTGCATTGAGGTGAACCCTGATGAAGTTGGACTTAAGATCAGACTCAGAGAAGTGTAGAAGATATTTCAACAGTTTTTGTGTGTAACAGACGAAAGGATCAAGGGCATGGCCCTCACACCAGACTGAAAACCTCCTCCATTTATGGGAATAAGACTTTTTCATTGAGGCCCTCCTGGAAGCCAAAAGGACTTCGGTCATGCCTGCCAGCAAGTTTAGCTCAGACAACATCAGCCTCTCAATATCCATGCTGTGAGAGCCAAGATCTGGATTTGAGAGTGCAACATTTCCTGAGAAATCAGATCCAGTGCATGGCCCAGCTGGAGCCACTCCTGACTTGAGAGTTGTAGAAGAAGAGGAAACAAAGGCTGTCTGGGCCTGTAGTCAGCGATGAGAATCATTGTGCCTCTGTCTGTTTTGAGCTTCAGGAGGGTCTTTGCAATGAGAGGTTTTGGAGGCTATGCATACAGAAGACCTTCCCCTCCAATGCAGGAGGAAAGCATCAGAGGCTAGTCTGCTGTGTGATCTTACCCTGGAACAGAACTGGTCCACCTGGGCATTCTGCGCCCCACTCCTGAAAGATAAAGGCCACCACCTCCCTATGCAGTGTCCATTCGTGTGGTTGGAGGACTGTCAGAGTGTTTTGATCACCTGGCAGGTATGTGACTCTTTTAAGTGCATCCTATGTGTGATGGCAAACTTCCACAACCTGACTGCTTCCTAACAGAGGAGGTATGAGCCAGTTCCTCCCAGCTTGCTGATGTAAAACATTGCGACCTGATTGTTGGTTTGAACCAGAACAATTTGGTTAGCTGGCCAATCTCAGAAAGCCTTTAGAGCATTTGCTATGGCTCTTAATTCCAAAAAGTGGATCTGGTGGAGACTCTCTTGGATGGACCAATCGCCCTGAGTGTGAAACCCATTGAGATGAGCTCCCCAACCCAGCTTGGACACATCTGTTGTCAAAACATTTTGAGGTGGAGCAATTTGGAAGGTGAGATCTCTGAGCAAATTGTGGTGGATCGTTCACCATTGCAGTGACTGAACGAGAGGATTGTGACATACGGATGATCCCCGAGTTGATCTGTGGTCTGGGTCCACTGAGTCCTCAGAATCAACTGAGTCTGCCTCAAATGTAGGCGTGCCAAGAGTGTGACATGCACGGTGGAGGCCATTTGGCCTAGTTCAGTTAACATCCTGTGAGCTATTACTTGCTGACTCAATTGAGTCTCCCGCACTAGTGCTGTCAATCTGTAAAGTCGGCCATAAGGGAGGAAGGCTCTCGCCCGAGTTGTGACAAGCAGGGCTCCAACGAATTCTAATTGCTGGGTGGGTTGAAGGTGGGATTTGAGGTCATTTATAACGAACCCTAGTAGTTCTAACACCCAAACGGTCAACTGTGTTGATTTCTTGAATCCCTTCCTGAATAGTAATCTTGATCAGCCAATCGTCAAAGTAGGGGAAGACAAACACTTCCAATGTCCAGAGATAATTTGCTACTACCATGAGGCATTTTGTGAAAACATAGGGTGCTGAGGCTAGGTCAAAAGGCAACACTCGGTACTGGAAGTGTTGTCCCCCCAGGACAAATCCGAGATACATCCTGCTCACAGGAAGTATTTGTATGAGGGTGCATGCATCCTTCAGATCTAGGGAGGCAAGGTGCCCAGAGAAATCATTCTGAACTTTTCTCTTACCAAGTATATGTTCAGATCTCTTAAGTGTAAGATATGATGGTATCCTCCTGTTTCTTGGGGATCAGGAAGTACTTAGAATAAAACCAATGTCTTCTCTGCTCTGGTGGCATGAACTTGATTGCAAGATCCCTCAAGAGGGAGGTAATTTCTCTCTGAAGCAATTTCTGATACAGAGTGTCGATGTGATGCACCTCGGGTTGCAATTTGGAGGTAATATAAATAAATGTAATCTGTAACCACTTTGGACGATTCAGAACCCATGTGTTTGAGGTTATAAGGGGCAATCTTTGTGCAAAACAGGTGAGCCTTCCCCCAACTGGAAGTTGTCCACTGTGGTTAGAGGAGCAGACTGGGCTTTTTGAGGCTTCTCTCGTCGCAGCTGTGGGCGAGGAGCCTACTTGGGTTGGGAGGTTTGGGATCCAGGAAAATACCTATGCCTATGAGAGTAATAGGTCTTCTTTTGGCTCTCTCCTTGATAGGAGGCCTGCTCGGACATGCACCTTGAAAGATTACAAAGGGTGACATACTGCTTTTTGATGAAGCCAGCCTTTCCTTCGACCTGTTCTCAAAAGAGATTCTCCACGGCACGGAATGGCACATCATCAAGCTTGTTCCAGGTGTGAGTACTAGAACCAGGTGAGTCTTTGGGCACCCATACCCAAGGCAAAAACTCTTGATGCCATTTTGAAGATGTCATAGGTCACCTGGATCAGGAACTTTGAACAGTCCATCCCGGGAGCTACTAAGGAAATATACTGTTCCAATTTCTCTGGAGGGAGAAACTGTGACAGATCAATAAGATCACACATGATGTTCTTCAAAAACATGCCCATGTAGAGGTGGTAAGAGGCCATGAGAGCTATGAACATGGAACTCCAAAAATACCTTCTTCCTAGAGTTCAATGTCTGAACCTCTCTCCCCCAGGGTGTCAAGGAATACGTCTCTGAACTCTTGGACCTCTTAAGAACGGATTCATCCATCAAGGAATGGTGTGGAAGCTGGGGCTTCACAAATCCGGGAGCTTCTAAACTCTGTACATGGAATCAAGCCTTCTACTGACCGGAGGTACGATGAGGGGGTTCTCCCACATTATCCTCTGTACTGACATTACTTCCTTAGGGGACGAGGAGTACTGGAGGATCTCCAAGTCTTCTGCCCTGGGCTCATCCTCAGTCTCCAAAGAAAATGGTATGGCCTTGGCCATTTCCCTGACAAAATTCTGGAAGGTCATATTCTCAGGGACTTGCACTGCTCATGAGGTGGAGAAGGGTCCAACGGAAGTGCCAGGGACCTGTCCTCTGACAAATTCTCAGACTCTATGTTGGTAACCCACCTTTCTGAATTAGACTCAGAGAGGAAATCAAAAGAATTCTGAGTCACTGCCTGGATCTCTCTCCAGACCCGGGGGGTGGGGGGGGGGGGGGTGGAGTGCAGGGGGAAAGGGAGATTGGAAGTGATGATATACTGATGCTCACCTAGATATACTGATGCTCACCTAGATTTCGAGGGTGCATCGGCCCCAAAAATGCTAGAGTGTGATATAGGGTGGGCAGGCACCAGTGTCAGGGCCCTTCGATGCCCCCATAATGATGCATCTCCTACATGCAAAGTGTGAGTCTCGAGGATCAATTGCACAGAGGCTGATTTCTATGCAGCTGACAATGAGGCCCTGGCTTGCTGTACTGCAATAGCGTCGCAATTCATTCCTTGAGAGCCTGCAGAAGGCGTTTCACCATGGCTACCAATCCCAAAGGCCTCTGACTGATGTACCGGGATTCTGACCAAGGTTATCAGGGGCTTGGTCTCAGCTCTCGGTAGGCTGATACTGCCTCTCTGATGTTCTGGAGGATGAGCTCTCCTCCCTCTGGAGCATCTTTGAGGGACGCTCTCATGGATCCTCCTAGCTCTCAAGCCATGCCTTGAGGGGCTCTGACGCCGATGCACTAGAGTCTTCACTTGGTGCGATCATCCTTCAACATCAAGGAAGACTAAGTCGAAGCCTTCCTCATCTTTGGGTAGAGACTGATCAATAGCCGATGCTCCGGAGCACTATGGGTGCTCGGTTCTGAGTGGGCTTGAGAACTCCTTGATGTTGCTGTGCTGCCAGCGTCTGATGCAGCCCTTGAAGCCATGGAGACCAGTGCTGTTGGTGCCAATGGATCAGACTTCTGAGCCTTAAGACGTATGCTTCTCTTGACCCTTGAGTTCTTTTTGTCATTTGAGGACAAATTACAATATGCGGGCTAATGATCGGGTCTCAGGCACTGAAGGCACCAATTATGGCTAAATCCATAGCAAATATGGTCCTTGTGCACTGGGAATGCCTTTTGAATCTGCTAGCCGGTTTTTGGGACATGCTACCTGGAAAGATAGCTGCGGTGAAATCAAACGGCTTGATATTTAAAGCAGGAGGGCCCGGTCAATACACTGGTGTCTAAAGGGACGAAGTGCCACGGAAATGAAAAGAAAGATAAAAAAACTGGAACGGGTAAAAATAAAAGGGAAAGAGATGGAACTGCATTAGCAAACAATTACTAAAACAACCAGAAGGTGCAGGATTCCTGGAGGGGAAAAAATGAATTACCAAGTGGAGAAGGCTGGAATGCATCCGTTGGTCTCCGCAGAAAAATGAAGACTACTTTAAGAAGGCTCTACAACGGCAGGCAGGAAAAGGGCACACAAGGTGCAATGGAACTTCCCAAAAGCTTCCAACAGTAGGTGGGGCGTGTTCCTGCATGAGATCCATTGGATGATGTCACCCATATATGAAGACTTCATTCCTGCATGTCCACGGAGAAACTCATGTACTCTATGCACAGAAATTTACACTTGCTCTTAAGCAGGCATAATGTCTGTATCTTCAATGTAGGCATGATTTCAGCAGGATTTCGACTAGTATTTTATAAAGACACATGAGAACCCTCTTAACCTAGATGCCCAGTTATAAACTAATCTCCACATATCTTTTGGAGACCAAAGGCATCACTGTAGAAGTCAGTGAACATACTACAGTTATCATCCAATCCCATATAGTACTTACTCCTTTGAGCTTTCCAATGGCTGACATCCATGTTTGCTAAGGTGATATATGCATCACAAAGTCTTTCAACATCCCGGACCATGTCCGGTCGGTTATGCTTTATAATGTTTACTATATTACACGCTGCTTCTATTCGGTCCTACCAAACAAAACAAGAAGAAATTCTTTTTCAGTGCCTACATAAGCAAGTGAGGGAGAAAACATTTTGTTCTATTCTGACACCAAAATCATGTAATCAAGACCAAATTGTTTGTGGACCATTTTGTCAAAGAACTTACAGCACATGTGTACTTAAGAGGTGTCCTTTTTGTATTCCTGTTATCATTCAAGTGGCACTAAAGCATAGTTACTCACCTGTAACAGGTGATCTCTGGGAACAGCAGGAATTTAGTCCTCACATATGGGTATCGTCGGTACCGACGGAGCCTGCGTGGGAACGCTCCCCAGCGTCCAATCAGAAAGCTTTTGAGAGCATCCCACAGCGCCTGCGTGCTGCCTTCCCGCCTTTCCCAACTGCCTCTCTCCAGTTGAGTTTTAAAGCTGAGACAAAGAGAGGGAGAGGGAAAGGAAAGAGATAGATAGAGAGATACAACACCTAGGGGAGGTGGGTGGGTTGTGAGGACTAAATTCCTGCTGTTCCCGGAGATCACCTGCTACAGGTGAGTAACTATGCTATCTCCAGGAACAAGCAGGAATGTAGTCATCACATATGGGGACTCCCTAGCTTTAGGTGCCAGGGAGAGACCCCAGAAGTTGTGTGTCCCTGAACAGGGCTCCACTTCCCCCTATGAATCTCTGGCATCCTACCAGGGATGGTGGGTAGGAGTTGATTAGGTATGGAACAGGTGTTGGAGAACAGCCTGACCAAACAAGGCATCCCGGCGGGAGTCCTTGTCCAAGCAGTAATAGGCTGTGAAGGTATGAACCGAGGCCCAAGTGGCTGCTCGACAGATGTCATCGATAGACACAGAGTGCAGATGAGCCATTGAGGCTGCCATGGCTCTCACATTGTGAGCTGTGACATGGTCCTCCAGAGAAAGGTTCTTACTCTGATAGGCAAAGGTAATACACTGAGCAATCCAGTTAGACAGTGTTCTCTTGGAGACTGGAAGTCCCAAATGAGAAGGATCAAAAGCAACAAAGAGTTGAGAGGACTTTCTATGTTGCTGTGTTCTTTGTAAGTAAAAGGCTAAAGCTCTTTTACAGTCCAAGGTATGAAGATTCCTCTCTGCATTTGATGCATGAGGCCTTGGAAAAAACACAGGTAGGTAGACCGCTTGGTTCAGATGAAAAGGCGAGACCACCTTTGGCATAAAGTGTGGATGAGTCCTGAGGACTACCGTGTCATGATGGAACCTTGCATAAGGTGGATCAGCTACTAGTGCTTGCAACTCACTAATGCAGCATGCCAATGTGATTGCAATGAGAAAGATAACCTTCCAAGAAAGGAATTTCAAGGAGGTAGTAGCTAAAGGTTCAAATGGTGGCTTCATGAGCTGCCCAAGAACCAGGTTTAAGTCCCATGCCACCAGTGGTGGTCTAATGGGAGGCTTAGTTAAGAGAAGGCCTCTCATAAATCTTGCTATAAGAGGATGAGAGGAAATAGGTTGTCCATTTAGAGGTTTAAGGGAAGCTGCAATAGCACTCAAATGGACTCTTACTGAATTAGTCTTAAGACCTGCATTGGATAAATGAAGGAGATACTCAAGCAATGATTCCAGAGGTATCGCAAGGGGGTTAAGAGCCTTTTGCGAACACCATTTGATAAACCTTTTCCACTTGAAAGCATAAGAGCGTCTTGAGGAAGGTTTCCTGGAAGCAAGAAGAATATCTTTCACTGGCTGAGGGATATTGAGATCATGGAGATCTAGGCCTTCAGCAACCAAGCCCTGAGATACAGAGACTGGGGATTGGGATGCCATAACATTCCATCCTCCTGGGATAGCAGATCTGGAGCAGACCCTAACTCCAGGGAGGGAGCTTGAGAGAGATGTAGAAGCAGAGGGTACCACACTTGCTGTGGCCAATGTGGAGCTATGAGACTCATATGGCCTCTGTCTCTCTGAAGCTTGAACAGGGTTTTGGGAATTAGGGGAATGGGTGGAAAGGCATACAGGAAGTCTTGACCTCAGTAAAGGAGGAAAGCATCCCTAGCCTGAGCCCTCTGAGCCGGAATTCTGGAACAGAAACGGGGAAGTATGGCATTCCAAGGACTTGCAAAGAGGTCTATGTCCGGGGTTCCCCAAAGTTGAAATATCCTGGTCACCTGGTCTGCATGCAGAGACCACTCGTGTGGAAGCAGAACTCGACTGAGTCTGTCTGCCCAAGAGTTTTGAATGCCTGGAAGATACACTGCCAGAAGATGAATCTGATGCTCTCTGGCGAGGGCCCATAGTCGCAAAGCTTCATTGCAAAGCGACAGAGAGCCTATTCCCCTCTGCTTGTTCACATAGAACATGGCTACTTGATTGTCCGTATGAATGAGGACTGTCTTGTAGCTGAGCAGGGTGTGGAACACTCACAGAGCAAGAAAGATTGCTCTGAGCTCCAAGAGATTGATATGTAGATAACTCTCCTGTGGAGACCAGGTGCCCTGGGTGGAGAGGTCTTGCAGATGAGCTACCCAACCCATTGGAGAAGCATCTGTTGTGAGAGTTGCTTGGGGTAAGGGTTGCTGAAAAGGGGACCCCAGCAAACAGGTTTTCAGTGGACTTCCACCACTGAAGGGACAAAATGAGGCGACTTGTGTTTGCTATTTTGTCTGACAGGCATCCTGATGCCTGGGTCCATTGGGCGGATAAAGTACAATTAGCTGCCCTCATATGGAGGTGAGCATAGGGAACCACATGCACGGTGGATGCCATGTGGCCTAGTAGTTTTAACATTTCTCGAGCAGTTAGATGAGGCTTTAGCACTGCTTGAGAAGCTAACTGCACCAAGCAAAGGCAACGGGCCTGGGGGAGATAGGCCCTTCTCTTTGTGGTATCCAGGAAAGCTCCTATGAACTCTAAAGACTGAGTGGGAGTCAGACTGGATTTTGGGATGTTTATTACCAGCCCTAAATACTGAAGGATACGCATTGTGCAGGATAGAGAAGTCCTGGCCTCTGACTCTGTTGGGGCTCGAATGAGCCAATCGTCTAAGTAAGGGAAGACGAATATCCCTAGAGTGCGGAGAAATGCTGCTACAACAGCCATGCATTTCGTGAACACCTTTGGTGCTGAGGCCAGGCCAAATGGAAGCACCCTGTATTGGTAGTGCTTTCCCTGAAAAAGGAACCGAAGGAACCTTCTGTGAGTTGGATGGATGAGAACATGGGTGTACGCATCCTTGAGATCTAGAGAACAAAGCCAATCCTGACTCTGAAGGTATGGCAGCAGAGATCCGAGAGAAATCATTTTGAATTTCTCCTTGACAAGGAATTTGTTCAATTCTCTGAGGTCTAAGATAGGTCTGTAACCCCCTGTTTTCTTTGGAATAAGAAAATAAGGGGAACAGAACCCTGTACCATGTTGATGGAGGGGTACTTCTTCTATTGCCCCTTGGGCAAGAAAGATAGCGACCTCCTGACCTAATAGATTGAGGAGAGAGGTCGGAGAATTGAACTGCTTTACTATTGTGTGAGGGGGCATGCTTGAAAAATGAAGCTTGTACCCCTCCCTTATGATGGAGAGTGTCCATTGCCCTGCTGTTATTTGCCCCCATCTGGGGGCAAAATGACAACCTGCCTGGAATGGTGGAATGTTCTGGTCCCCCCAGAACTAGGAAGGTTAAGTTCTCTAGATGAGAGTCAAAGGACCTGTGGAGGCTGAGCCTGCTGGGCCGGTTGAGGCCTAGCAGCCTTTACTTTCTTTTGTTTGGGTGGTTGCTGACCTTTCCTGGCAAGCTGACCTGCAGAACATCCCTGCTGAACATAAGCAGGATAAAATTTTCTCTTTTTAGAAAAAAATGGCTTCTTGAACAATTTTCTTCTAGCAGGATCAGCAGTGGACTTGGATAATCTATCCAAGGTGGAATTTTCAGCATCCATTTCATTGGCTTTTTCCTGCCAATCTTTACCAAACAGGTTCTCACCAGTACAAGGGATGTTCCCCAATTTGTCTTGTACCCAGAGCTCTAAATCAGATGCCTGGAGCCAAGCAATTCTACGTGCACCTATGGCCATAGCAGAGGTTCTGCTTATGCACTCAAAGCAGTCAAAGGCTGCACGGTTGGAAAATTTTGAAACATCTTGGGCATGTTTGATCAAAGTGAGAAAAGCCTGTCTTTTATCCTCAGGAAGAAAAGGACTTAAAGCCTCTAAATCATCTGTGACCTCCTTCAGGAATATTCCCATATAGAGACTATAGGAACTGATCCTGGCAGAAAGCATGGAAGCTTGGAAGACCCGATGTTCAAAAGCATCAAGGGTTCTGCACTCATGTCCTGGAGGAGTAGAGGCATCTCTTTTTGCACTCTTGATCCTTCTCATAGCTGACTCCACTACAATAGAGTGGTGAGGAAGCTGAGTCTTATGGAATCCAAAACAAGGAGGGACTCGATACATAGTATCCAGTCTACGAGAATGAGGAGAGGTGGTAAGAGGTGTTTCCCACATCCTTAACATGAGATCATATAGAATCTCATGAATGAGCAAGGTAGCTGCCTCCTTAGGAGTTTTAGGATATTGTAGAATTTCCAACTCCTTGGCCCTTGGCTCTGTTTCAGGGGCCACAGTAATAGACAGGCCCCGAGCCACCTCCCTGATAAAATCTTGGAAGGAAATATCCTCTGGAGGAGACATCCTGCGTTTAGGGGAGGAGGGCTCCTCTGCGAGAAGCATCGCTGCATTGACAGAACTGTCAGAATCCTTAGATTCTTCTGAGGACTCGAAGTATCGTCTGTCCGGATGCTCTTGAAGAGCCCGATACCCGTACCGACCAAAGTTGGTACCGGGAGTAACCGGTACTGGGGTATCGGCACCGGAGGCCATCGGATGACTGGGTACCGGCAAAGCAGACACCGATGCCGATGCTATCGATACCAATACTGAGGCCGGAGTCGGTACCGGTGGAATTGTCTGTCGCGGTTCCGAGGGCTTCGATGCCGCAAGGAAAGCCGCCAGACTGCGTTCCATAGCCAGAACTCTCTGGTCTATCGACGATGCCAATGCCTGGATGTCGGTACCGGAGGAGACCGCCGGTACCCCAGAGCATGGCACCAGTAGTTCTGCCGAGGTCGAGGCCTAGAGAACATCCTGGAACCCCGATAATGCTTTGGAAGCCAAAGCCTCCCGCCAGGGTAATTTTGCCGGTGCAGAATCCTTGAGGGCAATGCCAGAGGCATCTCGATGCTTAGAAGGAGATCTGTATTTGGAAAAACTTAGAGAAGCTAGCAAAGTAGTCAAGAAGGCAAAGATTCAAAAGGAGGAAGAAATAGCCAATGCAATAAAATGGGGGGATAAGACATTTTTCAGATATATTAGTGAGAAGAGGAAGGGCAAGAGTGGTATTATCAGACTCAAGGGAGCAGGGGGGGGGGGAATATGTAGAAGCTGATAAGGATAAAGCGGAATTGCTTAACAAATATTTTTGTTCTGTGTTCACAGATGAAGAACCAGGAGCAGAACCTCAGAAAACACCCACAAATAGGAACAGAAGCGAGGGACATCTTGAACAATTTTCAGAAGACTGTGTTCGTGAGAAACGAGCTCAACTTAAAGTAGACAAAGCGATGGGACCGGATGGGATACACCCTAGAATACTGAGGGAACTTGGGGACGTTCTAGCAACTCCACTGACTGACCTTTTCAATGCCTCGTTGGAGTCGGGAGTGGTGCCAAAGGACTGGAGAGAGGCTCATGTGGTGCCTTTACACAAAAGCAGAAGTAAGGATGTGGTTGAAAACTACAGGCCGGTTAGTTTAACTTCGGTAGTGAGTAAATTATTGGAAACGCTGCTGAAAGAGAAAATAGTGAGGTTTCTGGAGTCCAGCGGATTACAGGATCCGAGGCAGCATGGATTCACCAGAGGCAGGTCTTGTCAGACAAATCTGATTGATTTCTTTGACTGGGTGACCAGGGAGTTGGACCGAGGGAGAGCTCTAGATGTGGTGTATTTAGATTTCAGTAAAGCCTTTGACACTGTTCCTCACAGGCGACTTATAAACAAACTGAGCACCCTAGGGATGGACCCTAAAGTTACTGCTTGGGTTAGAAATTGGTTGGGTGGGAGGTGACAAAGAGTACAAGTAAATGGAGCTCACTCTGAGGAGAAGGATGTTACCAGTGGTGTGCCCCAGGGATCTGTCCTTGGTCCGATTCTTTTTAACGTCTTTGTTAGTGATATAGCGGAAGGGCTGTCGGGTAAGGTTTGCCTCTTTGCAGATGATATAAAATCTGCAATAGCATAGACACCCAGGAAGGTAAAGATAACATGAGGAGGGATCTAGCTAAGCTGGAAGAATGGTCTAGAATTTGGCAGCTGGGATTTAATGTTAAAAAATGTAAGGTCATGCATTTGGGCTTCAGCAATCCAAGGGAGCAATACAGTATAGGAGGTGAAGTACTTTTGTCCACTAAAGAAGAGCAGGACCTAGGCATGGTTGTGTCTGATGATCTTAAAGTAGCTAAACAGGTAGAAAAGGTGACGGCAAAAGCTAGAAGGATGCTTGGGTGCATACGGAGAGGAATGGCTAGCAGAAAAAAGGAGGTGATAATGCCTCTGTATAAGTCTTTGGTGCGACCTCATTTGGAGTATAGTGTGCAATTCTGGAGACCACACCTTCAAAAGGATGTGAACAGGATGGAGTCGGTGCAGAGGGTGGCTACTAAAATGATTAGTGGTCTTCATTATAAAGCATATGAGGACAGACTGAAGGATCTTAATATGTACACCTTAGAGGAAAGGCGGGATAGAGGTGATATGATTGAGATGTTTAAATACCTCCGTGGCATAAATGTTCAGGGAGAGATCCTCTTTCATTTGAAAGCAAGTTCTGCTACGAGTAGACATGGGATGAGGGTGAAGGGAGATAGATTCAGGAGTGATATGCGGAAATATTTCTTTACAGAAAGAGTAGTGGATCCGTGGAATAGTCTCCAAGTGGAGGTGGTAGAGATGAGGACAGTAACTGAATTCAAAAAAGCATGGGACCAACACAGAGGATCTCTAAAGGTTAAAAGTGGACTGTTGTAGTTGTTGATATGGAAGGACAGACTAGATAGGCCATGTGGTCTTTTTCTGTCATCATGTTTCTATGTTTCTATCTTACCCCTCGAGGACCGGCTGGATTTGTGTTTAGTTACCTGAGATCCACGGGAGGAAGAAGCAGCCCTGGAAGATGTCGATGCCACTGAAGCTGCATCAGAGGGAAACAGGGTACTGAGCTTAGCAGCTCGGTTCTGCCGACCTCTTTTAGACATCATGGCGCAGGACATACAATCCGTGATGGAGTGGTCAGGACCTAAACATTTTAGACACCATTCATGGGTGTCGGTGATGGAAATGGTACCGCCACACTTGGTGCACTTTTTGAAACCTGAGGCAGGTTTCTCCATGGTAAGGAAACATTTTTGGGCCTAAGGCCCAAAAAGGCACATACATCTGAAGAAAAAGAAAAAAGAGAATATATATATTTTTTACAGAAGAAAAGAAAAAACCGGCGGTACCGGTAGAGCGTCGAGGAAGGCAGACGCGACCACAAAAAAAAAATTAAAAAAAAAAAATCTTCTGCGGTGACAGGAATACGACCTGCTGGCTCCGCGGAAAAAGAAGAACTGGAGAGAGGTAGTTGGGAAAGGTGGGAAGGCAGCATGCAGGCGCTGTGGGATGCTCCCAAAGGCTTTCTGATTGGACACTGGAGAGCGCTCCCGCGCAGGCTCCGTCGGTACCGACGATATCCATATGTGATGACTACATTCCTACTTGTTCCTGGAGATTAAAGAAAACGTATTGTAAGAAATAAAGAACTATGTGTTGCTGCTGCTGACCAACTCTCTTAGAAGGCAGCGGGTGCTACTTAGAGACTTTATTGGAATCAAACAACTTTTCTATTTGGAAAAAAACAGTATAGGAAAACCAGTAGCAAATGCTGCTCTATTCTGTGAACAAGATATACATACTAAAATAACAAACCGATTCAGGGCTCAGAAACTAGCAAAAGAAGATTTTTGACATATAAAACAAAGTCAAACAAGAAAAAATAATTAACTGGAAAAAGTACCATATCAAGCTGAGAGATCTGTTTTGGTGCACTTTTCGTCAATTTGTTTCTTTTGATTATTTCGGGCTTCAACAGAAGATCATCCTTGTTGGCATTTGCCAAGGCCAGTATTATAAACAAGGTATGGTACGGATGGTCCACTGAAATTCTTGCTATGAGCTGTCAAAAATATAGTAACATTTGATTATCAACTGAAAAGCACTGAATACAATCTGATTTGAACTTTTAATTCAGAGTTGCTTTGCCAATTTTAATTATCATTAAAACCACTATATTTATTTGCAAAGGTATGCAAAATTAACTGATTTCCTGACCCTTCAGATGTAAATAACAAAGACTAAATAAGTCACAGGAAATAAAGGAATGGAATTTTCTTTTTATAAGATGCCTCTTTGACTTTTAAAATACTATCGATCCTCATGAAGAGCCCAATGACAGTCTAAAATAAAATAAAAAAATCTTTATGTTGACACTCGTGGGAGGAGTGGCCTAGTGGTTAGGACAAGGTACTTCAGGCCGGAGGGCCGGGGGTTCAAGTCCCACCTGGGGACAGCAATCTCAGGCCGGAGGGACTGGGATTTCTAGTCCTATAGGTACTCCTTGTGGTCTTGGGCAAGCCACTTAACCCTCCATTGCCCATGTTCCCTGTAAGTATTAGCATATGTGTGTCATATCCCCTCGTGTTAGATGTATCTCCCAATTGACCGCTTTGACCCGGTGAAAAGCGGGATATAAATACAGCTAAATAAAATAAATAAATAAAAAAATATAAACCTAAACAAAACACCAACTTGATATCACAAAACACAACAGTGCACAGAACACAGTCCCTTCAATGAGAGGAAAAAGACCTCAGCATCCCTCGGAGCCAAAACATGACCCAAAACAATAGAGGAGAGTCCCGATACTGGGTGTTTTGCCATCCCTGGTTTCATAAGAGAGCCCGATGATGCAAGAACAGTTGCAAAAGACAAAATGAATGTGACTAATACTCCTCACCATGTGGTATCAGTGCACAAACAGCAAAAATATATATATATGAAGATCTAATTAGGTACTTACAGAACTCAGGAACACTTGTGTCAGTCAAACAATGCAATGGCATGCCATGCCTTAGCTAACAGAAAATAAGACACCGAGCATGTATTTTATTAAAGGAAACCCCGGTTGACGTCATATGTCAGAACGAGGCTACAATCTCATTCAGAAAAAAATGGACCTCGAAAGCCATACTGAAATCAATATGCAAAACCAATCTACAGAGTCGTGCTTACAGTCAGTAACCAGCTGATTATATGTAGCCATAAATTTGAATAAGCCACAGAGAAAAAAACCCCACAAAAATACCAAACCTTGCAACCTTAAATGGCTAAAAAAGAAAAGAAAAAACCTACAACCATCCCTCCCAGACCCAACTTAAAAACAGGCCTTCCATGCAATATGATCATTTAAACCATAAGGTACCAAAGTATTCAAACTACAGGGATTAAAACGTGTAACAAAATTCACCATGTGCTCAGCTGTAGAAAACACCCTGGGTATCAGTAACCATGATCTGTCGTTATAGTGTGCATGAATATTGGCTTGATGAACCAGCTGTGCCAGAAACCCGTATTGTATAAAAGCTGACTCCAGACACTGGGCTTGCTGTTCATATTCAATGATAGAGGAACAATTCCGATGGTAATGTAAGAATTGAGCCAAAGGAAGACACAGTTTCAAATGGAGAGGATGAACACAGGAAAAATGTAAAAATGCTGATTGATGGGAGGGCTTACAATACACAATAGTATGGAGATGATCCTCTTGACGGAAGAGCAGCACATCCAAAAACAGAATACATTCAGGGTAAAAGTAAACTGAAAGTTGATGTTGACATCGCATTGGTTAAGCAATCTGCAAAATTCTAACAGGGCTTAAATAGAACCAGTCCATAACAAAAATGTCATCTATATATCTAAGCCAGAGACAGATGTTAGCCTGAAATGGACAAACTTGTAGCCACAAACACTCAAAATTCGCCATGGCCACTTCCCTTTATTTGTTGAAAAAAATTGGCCATTAAAACAAAAGAAATTCTTTGTCATTACTACTTCCATCAATTGTAGAACAAAAGCAATCATTTCTTCATTTAGATCTTGTCTGTCCATCAAAGACTGTTTTACCACTCGTGCTGCACCACTCTGAGGAATACTTGTGTATAATGAAGATACATCCAGAGTAACCAATAATAAATCAGCTGGTAAATTCACATCATAGCCATTATGGCCTCCACCTTTTCATTGAATATAAACAGCAGGCCCAGTGTCTGGAGACAGTTTTTGTACAATGCGGGTTTTCTGGCATGACTGGTTCATCAAGCCAATATTCATGCATGCTATTTATTTTTATTTATTTATAGTCTCTTTTATACCGCGCTATTCGGCATCAGTGCGGTTTACATATAACAACTTACACATCTCATTAGCTGAAACCGTGTTTACAATGAACAAGGTAATAGAACTTGGATAAAACTGTGGGTAACTATATACATCTATTTGACAAGGTAGGTATTACCTCGTAGGACATAGTCGTGGTTGGATGTGTGGTAGGGCTTACTAGACTGTGTCGGTTTAAGTGGAAGATGAGGCTATTAAAGCGCCGTCTGTAGGGTAATAGGGTAACTGCTAGGTACGTATGACCTAGATTGGCCACTGTTGGAAACAGAATACTGGGCTTGATGGACCTTGGTCTGACCCAGTATGGCATATCTTATGTTCTAATACTGGAGGAAGAGATGGTGCTTCAAGGCCTTTATAAACTGGGTCAGGTCAGGGATTGCTCGTATGCTAGGGGGTAAGGCATTCCAGCATCTGGGCGCACAAAATGTGAAAGCTCTGTTTACGGTTGAACAGGTGCACTGGGTTATAGCTTTCAGGACTATGAGCGTATTAACCGCTATAGATCGTCTGGACCTATTGGGGGGCGTGGTCTGGATCATCTCTGCTAGTGAGGTAGACGAGAGTCCGTTGACAGCCTTGAAAGTCAGCAGTAAGGTTTTGTATGTGAGTCTGGCGCGTATCGGGAGCCAGTGTAGATGCTTCAGGATTGGCGTCACATGATCTTTCCTGGATGCTCCATGGAGGACTCTTGCCGCCGTGTTCATCGCCAGTTGTAGCGGGTTCAGCGTGGCTTGAGGGAGTCCATGCAGGATTGAGTTTGCATAATCCAAGTGTGGTATGATCAGTGCCTGATAGATTGTCCTGAAGGCGTCTGGTTCTAGCAAAGATCTTAGGTGCCTGAGGGATCGTATTTTGTGGTACACTGATCTCACCATGTTGCCTATGTGCGCCTTCATGTCCAGGCACTGGTCTAGGGTGACTCCAAGGTACCTGATCGTGGGTTTGGACTGGAGTTCTGCTTCGTCGACTTTCAGGAAGGGCGGCGTGGAGCAGCTTTGATTCCTTGTAATGAAAAGGACCTCCATTTTCTTGTGCTGAATTCTAAGGTTCTGGGCTTGTAGCCAGTTGGATACTACATTAAAGCAGTTTGTCAGTGGGGAGATGTCTGGGTTCTCAGTCGAGAAAGGCATGTAAAGCAGTACGTCGTCCGCATATATTAAGCAGTTGACATCGAAAGATCTGATCAGGTTACAGATGGGCTGCATGTATATGATGAACATCAGGGCGGAGAGGGAGGATCCCTGCAGGACACCTTGCTTCTGGTGGAAAGGATCCAATGATGTAGTCCCTGATTGTACATGCTGCCAATCTGTCAGAGAGGTAGGACATGCACCAGTCTAGTGCTTTGTCGGTGATCCCCTTCTCTGTAAGACGCTCGAGGAGAAGCTCGTGGCTTACAGAGTCGAACGCCGCTGCGATGTCCATGAAGATGAGGACAAACCCTTGACGAACGTTGTCTATTCCTGCTATTATGCTATTGACGAGTGTGGTAATGTTTCGACATCGTGGGCCTCTCTAAAGCTGTGTTGGCATGGGTCTAATGGCGCAGAAGCATCTATGTGATCTTGAATTTGACATTGGATTTCCTTTTCGATTATTTTTGCTAGTAGGGGTATACTCGATATCGGTCTGTATGAGTCTACCTTCTTAGGGTCCAGCTTGTTGTTTTTTTAGCAATGGTCTTATGGACGTGTGTTTGAGGGATTGCAGGAATGCACCTGTTGCAAAGCATCGGTCCATGAGTCTGGCTATAAAAGTACTAAAGTATGATCGTAGTTCTTTAATCCAGAACGCAGGGCAGGGGTCGGATTGAGCAGTGGTTGTGTTGATTGCAGCAATGGTGTCTTCAATGCGCTGCTTGTGTGGTGTGGAGGAAATGGTGAGAAGTATTATGTGGCTTGGCTCGAGAGAGGCGACAGGTGCTGAGGTCTTGTTGGTCCGACATAGCTTGGATTGTAAGCAATCCGCAAATTCTTGAGGGTGGATCTCGACTGGTTGGTTTGAAGATGGTTCAGTTGCCAGGTTTTTGACGAGAGCGAAAAGGTCGTGTGGTTTGTTCAGTGAACGTTTTAGAATGTCTGTGTGGAATTGTCTCATGTTCTTTGTTACTGCTTCGCGATGTACTGCTAGGTGGTCGTTGTATGCTCTTTGGTCGTCTGCTGAGTGGGAGCGGCGCCAGCGTCATTCAAGCTTCCTTAGGAAGGTAAGGGAGGCTTTCAGCTCAGCAGAGTACCATGTTGTGGAGGCTCGCTTCCCTGGAGGCTTGTTAGAAGGCTGACGTTGCGCAATTGAACTGAGGGTCTTATTCCAATTGGAATAATGACAGATCATATTTACTGACACCCAGGGTGCATTCTACAGTTGAGCAAATGGTGAATTTTGTTACATGTTTTAATCCCTGTAGTTACATTCATTTTTTGTCTTTTGCAGCTGCTCTTGCATTATCGGGCTCCAAGATGAAGCCAGGGATGGCGAAACACCTGGTGTTGGGGGGGCTCTCCTCTATTGTTTTGGGTCATGTTTTGGCTCCGAGGGATGCTGAGGTCTTTTTCCTCTCATTGAACAGACTGTGTTCTATACACTGTTGTGTTTTGTGGTATCAAGTTTATGTTCTGTTTAGGTTTATATTTTTTCTTGTCAACATAAGGAGTTTTGACTTTTAAAACAGACACCCTCCTTCAGTAATTTAATACTAGGTTGATATTAAAAAGAGGATTTTACTTTAAAGTTACCATGCCATGAATGGAAAACAATCTCTAAGAAACATCTCTGTATTTTATAAATACATAAGCAGCTGGAAACTTCAGCATTACACTTTCATGAAGTACATGCCAAGTTAATGATGCAAAAAAGCTGTAAGTGTACACTTTCAGAACATTTTCTCAGGGAAAAGGTCAAACTACAAGTTTTGGTAACACTTCTTTATGCTCTGATAAATCAGTTTTGATTTACTCTCTATGGAGTTTCCCTTGGAAAATCTGTCTTGATAGGGAATGTGGCTCTTTAGCACTCATGCATATTTGCACCTATTCTTAATAAGGAGCAAACAAAAGTATTAAGTACTCATATGGTTTGAAAAATTTAGTCCCGATGCATCCTTTTCTCTCCCTTGATCTAACACCACCCTTTTTTGCCATGAGTACTACTAGTATTTCTACTGTAAGACCATAAGAACAAAAGAAAAGCCATGCCGGGTCAGACCAAGGTCCATTGAAGCCAGCATCTTGCTTCAGACACTTGTCAGTCCTGGTCACAAGTACTGGCAGATTCCAAAAAGTAAACCAATATTCTATAGTTCATTTGCAGGGGTGACCAAAGGCTCCTCCAAGTCTACCCTACTTTTCCAAACCTTTTGTGTCATGTTATATTGGTTGCCTTGACCACACTATCCTGCAACAGATTGCACAGCATAATTCAATACAGCATAGGAATAAAAAAATTATGCAATTTCTTCTTTCAACTTGCCAGTCATTATATTCTTTGATAAGTTAAACTATCATTCTCTATTTAATCAACTCATTTTCTGGGATCTGATAAGCATTGCCATTGGGTGCCATAACCCAGCATTCGGTTCATCCCATAGCACCGGTTCTGCTTACCAAATGTGGCCACTAGGAGCATACATTCCATGTTCAGCACAACATCAGCAAGCTTGGCATCTTATCCATTTAGTGCCCAATATGTCGAAGGGCATTTACATGGTTTACAGCCTAGTAAACCATGTAAATGCCTTAGATGGGGAAATTCACAGCACATAACAGTTAGTGCCATTGAATATCCCCGTCTATGTCCTACGCGCCCGATGTTATCTGGTTAGCATCGGGGCATTTTGGGGGCGTTCCGGGGTCTCGCCTAGTTTTAGCTGTAGATGGCTAAATGGGTAGCGATACAATATTGCCGCTACCCGATTGGGGATTTACACGCCAAGCCTAACTGGGTAGCGGCAATATTGGACTGTTACCAATTAGCTATCCACAGCTAAAACTAGGTGAGCAGAGTGACAGAGTCTGCCGGGGATGTGGATGGGATCTGGAATCTCCAGAGGCAGAATGGCTTTGTTCTCCAGAAAGGAGTCAGACTCTGAGGAGGCTGGGTCTGCTGAGGTGGCTGTGACTTAGGAGTCTGAGCCTTCTTTTGCTGCTTTGCTGGCTGCTGCCCCTTCTGAGGAGCATGGTGTTGACACTGTACAGCAGGGGTGTAAGAAGGATAGTACTTATTTTTATTGAAAAAAGATTTCTTTGCTGCTTTTTTCCTAGCTGGGTTGGCAATAGATCTAGATAGCCTATTAAGAGTGGTGTTCTTGGATTCTAACTGAGAGGCCTTGTCCTGCCAATCCTTGCCAAAAAGGTTTTCACCGGTGCAAGGGATATTACCCAGCTTATCTTGAACCCATTGCTCAAGATCCGATGCTTGGAGCCAAGCAATCCTGCGTGCACCAATGCAGATGGATGAAGTTCTGCTGATGCACTCAAAAGAGTCAAAAGTTGCCCTGTTAACAAACTTTGAAAAATTCTGAGCATGCTTCACAAGGGTGAGATAATCTGCTCTCTTGTCATCAGGGAGAAGACGAGCCATTAACTCCAAATCCTTAGCCACCTCTCTAAGGAACATACCCATATAGAGTATGTAGGAACTGATCCTGGCCGACAACATGGAAGCCTGAAAACAACATCGACCAAAGGCATCGAGGGTTCTCGATTCCCTACCTGGATAGTTTGAGGAATGTGTCTTAGCACTCTTTATTCGACGCATTGCTAATTCCACCACCATGGAATGGTGCGGCAATTGCGTCTTTTGAAAACTAGGACAATCCGGTACCTGGTACATGGTATCGAGTCATTGGGTATGTGGAGAGATAGTAAGGGGCGTTTCCCACAAACGAAGCATAAGGTAGTGAAGTATGCGATGGATAGGGAGTGAAGCAGCCTCCTTCGGGGCTGTAGGGTTTTGAAGAATTTCAAGTTCTTCAGCCCTAGGCTCTTTCTCCGATGACACTGTTATGGACAGACCCCGAGCAACATCGCGAATAAAGTCTTGAAAAGACATGTCCTCTGGAAGGGACATGCGACGTTGTGGAGACGGAGATGGGTCTTCTGGGTTAGTTCTCATGTCCTGGGTATCGGCCGATTCATCATCCGATGAATCAGAATCCGAAGACTCAAAGTATCGACGGGCAGGGTGTTCCTGTTCTGCACGTATTTGGTACTAATCAAAAGCGGTATCTGAGGCTTGCGGTACCAGAACCTCAATACTGGAAATGGATTTGAGGGCCGGCATGGGCGGTAGTGTGGTAAGCGGCAAAAAAGTCAATGCAGGTTGTGTCAGTACCGGAGCTGGTACCAATGCCTGTGGAATCAACTGTATAGTTTTTACTGGTACCGAGGTCGCCAGTAAGGCCGCTAAGCTCCGCTCGATGGCCAGGATATGTTGATTCATGGAGCTTGCCAATGCTTGGGTATCAGTACCGGAATTACGGGCCACGATCCCTGAGCATGGCACCAGGAGCTCTCCAGAGATGGAGGCCTCGGGAGCATCCTGGGACCCCACTAAGGCTTTGGAGGAAAGGTCCTCCTGCCGGGGTTGTTTGGCCAGTGTGTCACTCTCCAGGGCAACGCCAGAGGCACCTCGATGCTTCGAAGGAGATCTACCCTTGGAGGACCAGCCAGTCTTCGATGAAGACTTAGGTTTCGATACCTGAGATCCTCGGGAGGAAGATGAAGCTCTTGATGACGTTGATGCTAAACATACTGCATCAGAGGCAAAGAGGGTGCTGAGCTTTGCAGCTCGATTCTGTAGGCCTCTCTTTTTCATCTTCCTACAAAGAGAACATTTTGACGGTTGATGATCCAGTCCTAAGCATTTTAGACACCAGTCATGGGTGTCTGTGGCCGAAATGGCACTGCCACATTTGGAATACTTCTTAAAACCACTGGATGTTTTTTCCATTTTGTCTGTGACAAAAGGGGAGGCCTAAGCCTAAGATGGTGGTGATGCGCCTGAAGGAAAGAAATAATTCTTTCCCTCACAGAAGATTTTGAGTTCTTTTTTTTTTTTAAGAAAGAAAGCAAGCACCGATGTGGGTCGGTACCAGTGTCGATAGGAAGGCAGATGCGACTACAAAATAAATAAGAAAGGACAAATTTTCTGCAGTGACAGGAATTGCTTCTTGTTGGCTCCACAGGAAATGAAGAACTGAGGAGGGAGAGCTGGAAAGGCAGCTACGCAGGCGCAGTGGGATGCCCCCAAAAGCTTTCTTATTAAGACGCTGTGGAGCGTTCTCACACGGGCTCCATCGGTACCGACATCACCCATATGTGAAGACTACATTCCTGCTTGCTCCTGGAGCTCTCTCTTATTGTACTACTCTTTTTTAGGCTACTTGTTTTATTTAAGTGTTCTCCTCTTTTATATTGTTTGGTAATTTATAAAGTCCTTCCAATTTCCTCATCTTCTCTTGATGATCTAAGTTCACTGGTGAGTTCGTATTTTTTGCTGGTTCGTTATGTTGCTCTGTGATCTAAATGCAGTTGGATAACCTGACAACTAGAGCATAACTAGAATTTCTATCTCTTTTGGATAATTTAGAGTTTTCTTCACTATCCTCTGCTCCTACTCACAAAGGTGGGCACTGTCTTGATTTTGTAGCAGGGAGATAAGTAATTTTCTAGATAAACCTCCATGTATTATGCCTATGTCATGGACAGATTATTGGATAACTTTTGCTAATCAATACATTCTAGTTTAGCAAACAGGTACATTTTTTACTCCTAACTTTTCCTATTTGTAGCTCAGTGTCTATTAGTTTTACCTGACTTTTCCCCTCTGTTTTTTAACAATAAGCTTCAAGCCTAGTCTGCTGCTTTTTGGTCTTCCTTGGATAAGCTCGCCCCTTTGAAGGTGGTGGTGAAGAAACAGCTATCAAAGAATTTGTGGTTTACCATTACATTTAAGGGAATTTAGAAAAATAAATATGGCAGGCACACTGCCAATGGAGGAGAGACTTCAAACGAGATATACAACCTTGAATAAACCAGTCAAACATATCTATATTTCACTGGTAATTAATTCTCAGGAGAACTGTCCTTGCCAGCTGTTTCAGGGTAGTTGGGACGCTATATTCCACTGGGGACTCTTGCCTGACTCTTATGGCTACTAGTCTCGATCAATACACTATCTTCTCAGTAAGCAAGGTAAGCGGCTATCAAGGCAAAGTTGCTGGAAATTAATAATTTCCTTCCAATTTCCTTGATCGCCGTGCATGACACATTGGTAAGAGTTCATTTGCAAGTTTAGCACAGTTACTTACCTGTAACAGGTGATCTCTGGGAACAGCAGGAATAAGTCTTCACATATGGGTACGTCGGTACCGACGGAGCCTGCATGGGAACGCTCCCCAGCGTCCAAAAAGAAAGCTTTTGGGAGCATCCCACATGCATGCCCGCTGCCTTCCCGCCTAAACACTTCCCTCTCATCAGTTGGGTTTGTAGCTGAGACCGAAGGAGGGAAGTAGACAAATTAGAAAGAGAGAGAGAGAGAGAGAGAGCAACTCCTAGGGGAGGTGGGTGGGTTGTGAAGACTTATTCCTGCTGTTCCCAGAAGATCACCTGTTACAGGTAAGTAACTGTGCTATCTCCAGGAACAAGCAGGAATGAGTCTTCACATATGGGGACTCCCAAGCTAAGATGCCTGGAGGAGGCCCCAGCATGTTTCAAACCTAATGGATGGGCCATGCTTATTCCTCAGAACCTCAGGCATCCAAGGGATGGAGGGTAGGAGTTGAACTAGAAAAGAAAAAAGGGTGCTGTGGAACAGCTTGACTAAACAAGGTATCCAGAGGGGAGTCCTTGTGTAGATTATAATTGTTAGAAAATATTGAATCTCAATTTTCTAAAGTGGATCTTACTCAAAAAAAGTATTGCGAAAGTATTTGCTGAGGCTAACATGGGTCTTTTGTTGAGAGCCAGTACATTATCCTCAAAGAAATTTCCTCACTGTGAAGTAGAGGAAAAATAAATTTTGCAATACAGGAAGAGATAAGGAGCCTTAATGTTTAGAACTAACCCCAGAAGACAAAATGGGGAAGTTTAATGAGGATAGACTGGAGAAAATAGCTAAAGCTTCTGTAAAGTCCAAAGTTTGAACTCCTTGTCCTTGGAGCAGAATAAGGCCCTAGGAAAGAGTGGAGATAAATCTGACTGGTTTGGATGAAAAGGTAGAAATACCCTTTGCAGAAAAAAGGATAGGTCTTTAAGACCCCCTTTATCCAAATGAAAGACAAAGATATTTGTAGTAGGCGTTGGGCCCCCAATTTCTTGAAGATCAGTAAAGTCTTTCGTAAGTGATGTCACTTATGATAATGACTTTACATGGAGAGCTTCAGATGTGAGGTAACCGAAAAGGTAACGGTAAAGAAGGTATTTCCTAATTTACCATAGAAATTGGTTGTCCATTAAGTTTTATGATATGCTGGGACAGCATTAATATGGACAGTAAACAAATCTTTCAAAGTCAGATGTTGTATAGAGATTGACCCAATAACAAGAAGGATTAAGACCTACTTGAGAATACTGATGGAGAATCTCTGTCTGGTTAAAAATGGAAGAACTATAGAGAAAGCTTCATGGAAACTGGTACTATGTTTTTCACTTACAAGGAGAGGACTAGATTTCTTTAAAAAAAGATCTAGCCCCTGAATAACCAGGTCTTGAGACGTACGTGAAGGAGTGCAGAGGAGATCCTTAGTCTTAAGACAGCAAGTCTGGATCCTTCTAACTTCAAGTAGTAGCTGGAGAAAAAGACGCAATATAAGGGGATACCATGTTTGCCTCTCTATGAGGGCAATATGAGTATCATGCGTTCTTTTGTTCATCATAAGCTACAATGAAGTATAGGGAATTAGAAGGAAAGTAGTGAATAAGGACCGACTGCAGTGAAAGGAATGCATCCCTGTTGTAGAAGTTCCAGTGAGATGTGGAACAACCCAGGGAATTGTGCAATTCTCTACGTTTCACGTGGTCTAAACCCTGGTTACTTTTCCTTAAAAGGAAATTTTTAAGGAAGATGGTAAGGTTAGGAAAAAAACAGTCATGTAGGAGCATGACTGGGCAGAGTCTACCAGCTGAAGCCCTTTTTAACCGTCTGGAAGCTACCTACTAGGAGTAGCTCTGAAGCTCTCTGGCAAAGGCCCATAGTTGCAGAGGTTTCTTATATAACTGCAGAGAGCATGTTGTAGGTTGCTTAGATCTGGCTGTTTAACTGCCAGTGTGCAACCTAATCTATTCTGTTGGAGCCAAAGAGAATTGAAGATGGCTAAGAATAGTAGACAGGCCTGATGCCTGCAACAATAAATTGTCCAAATGGGTTCTGGAACCTCTCTTGGAGTTATCTGCTATTAAGGCAGCAGAAAAAAAGTTAGGTCCTATAGGTTGGAGAGGACCGATAGACATAATTTGGAGTGGTAATACTCAATTTCCGTCTGATAAGCTGCCTTAAAGAAGTATCTGAGAAGGTTTGTTCAAAGATACACAGAGAAGAAGATGAACCGCAAAGGGGAAGAAAACTCTGTATGGAAACTACTTACTGGAGTAGGTATTGAAGAAAATCCTATGGGCTTAGAAAAAGAAATGCTCCAGTTGATTAGTAGTACTCTTAGAGACTGAATGTCTGGATTAAGAGGGATAGAAAGTAATACAGAGTTGAGAAGACTTACAATTTGGTAAGTCTTTGAAGAGGTAGGGTCCCCTTGCAATTAAAAGTATGAGATATCCTCGTACAGGAAACTGACAAGGTGAAGGCATAGCTCACCTTATTGTTAGTTGTTACTCCTCCTCTCTTTTTTTTTTTTTTTTAAAAAGGAGAAACCTGTTATCTCTAGGGTATGAAGCTCCTCAATAGCTCTTGGAGCTAAAAGGATGGATTTCTCTTGTAGCAAGAGATTCATACCCAGAGTCGAGGAATTGTGTCAATGCATGACTAATATCTCAGCATGGATGAGACGAACCTTAGATGCTTCTGTTGAAAAGAAGTAGGTTCAGAGGTTCTAAACCTCACACAGGAAAAGTGAATAAAATATCAGAAACCCTGCAACTGCTGGGTTTGCTGAGCCTGTTGAGGTTTTGATTTTCTTAGCCTGGTTTGGTGTTCCCTGTCTTTGGAAACATCTGCATCATGGGTAGAAGATGAATAAAGCGCAGTTACTTACCTGTAACAGGTGATCTCTGGGAACAGCAGGAATTAGTCCTCACATATGGGTACGTCGGAACCGACGGAGCCTGCGCGGGAAAGCTCCCCAGCTTCCCAGAAAGGAAGCTTTTGGGGCCTCCCACTGCACATGCGCGCTGCCTTCCCGCCTTCCTGACCAGCTCTCCTCAGTTCGAGTTTATAGCTGAGACAATAGAGAGAGGAAAGGAAGATAGATAGAAGATACAACTCCTAGGGGAGGAGGGTGGGTTGTGAGGACTAATTCCTGCTGTTCCCAGAGATCACCTGTTACAGGTAAGTAACTGTGCTATCTCCAGGAACAAGCAGGAATAAGTCCTCACATATGGGGACTCCCTAGCTAAGATGCCTGGGAGATCCCCTTCCAAGGGTTCGCCATCTTCGTATGGATCTCAGGCATCCATCCTGGGAAGGTGGGCAGGAGTTGTTCAAGTATGGAACAGGTGTTTGAGGACAGCCTGACCAAACAAGGCATCCCGGCGGGAGTCCTTGTCCAAACAGTAATGGGCTGTGAAGGTATGAACCGAGGCCCAGGTGGCGGCTCGACAGATCTGATCTATGGATACAGAGTGAAGATGAGCCATAGAAGTGGCCATGGCTCTCACATTGTGAGCTGTGACATGGCCTTCCAGAGAAATGTTTTTACTCTGGTAAGCAAAGGAAATACACTGAGCAATCCAATTGGAAAGTGTACGTTTGGAGACTGGAAGTCCCAAATGAGAAGGATCAAAAGCCACAAAAAGTTGGGAAGACTTTCGATGTGGCTGAGTCCTGTTGAGGTAAAAGGCAAGAGCTCTTTTACAATCTAAAGTATGAAGGATCCTCTCTGCACTGGATGTATGAGGAGCCGGAAAAAAGACAGGTAGATATACCTCTTGATTAAGATGAAAAGGCGAGACCACTTTGGGCATAAAGTGGGGATTCGTCCTAAGGACCACCTTATCATGATGGAACCTAGTATAAGGTGGATGAGCCACTAAGGCCTGTAGTTCACTGATGCGGCGAGCCGAAGTGACTGCAATAAGGAAAAGGACCTTCCAGGAAAGAAATTTCAAGGAGGTAGAAACCAACGGTTCAAAAGGTGGCTTCATAAGCTGACCTAGAACTAGGTTCAAATCCCATGCTACCGGAGGAGGCCGGATGGGAGGCTTAGTTAGAGTCAGGCCTCTCATGAACCTTGCAATAAGAGGATGAGAGGAGACAGGTTGTCCATTTATAGGTTTTAAAGATGCTGCAATAGCACTCAAATGGACTCGTACTGAATTCGTCTTAAGGCCTGCATTAGAAAGATGCAGGAGATAGTCTAATAGAGAATTCAAAGGAAGTGCTAGAGGGTCAAGACCCTGTTGAGCACACCAAATGGAAAAGCGTTTCCATTTGAAAGCATAGTAACGCCTTGTGGAGGGTTTCCTAGAGGCATGAAGGATATCTTTCACTGGTTGAGAAAGATTGAAGTCATGAAGGCTTAGGCCTTCAGTAACCAAGCTCTGAGGTGTAGGGACTTGGGGTTTGGGTGCCACAAAGTCCCCTCCTCCTGAGACAGAAGGTCTGGCGCAGCTCCCAGGTCCAGGGAGGGTCCCTGGGAGAGATGCAGAAGTAGAGGGAACCACACTTGGCGTGACCAGCGTGGAGCTATGAGGATCATCGATCCGTGATCCCTCTGGAGTTTGAACAGAGTCTTGGGAATCAAAGGAATGGGTGGAAAGGCATATAGGAATTCCTGACCCCAATGTAGGAGAAAGGCGTCGTTGGCCTGAGCTCCCTGACACGGAGTCCTGGAACAGAACCGGGGAAGTTTGGCATTCCACGGACTTGCAAAGAAGTCTATGTCCGGGGTTCCCCATTCCTGAAAGATTCTGCGTATCTGGTCCATATGCAAGGACCATTCGTGTGGAAGCAGAACTCGACTGAGTCTGTCTGCCCGAGAGTTTTGAACCCCTGGAAGATACACTGCCAGAAGATGAATTTGATGCTCTCTGGCGAAGGCCCATAATCTGAGAGCTTCGTTGGAAAGCAACAGAGAGCCTGTCCCTCCTTGTTTGTTTACGTAGAACATGGCCACCTGATTGTCTGTCTGAACTAGGACGGTCAGGTTGACAAGGAGGGTATGGAAGACTTTGAGGGCAAAGAAGATTGCTCGCAGTTCCAGGAGGTTGATGTGAAGGGTGGTCTCCTGTGGAGACCAAGTACCCTGAGTGGAGAGGGATTGTAGATGGGCTCCCCACCCTGTTTGGGAGGCATCTGTTGTGAGGGTTGCTTGGGGCAACAAAGGTTGGAAGGGGGCCCCCAACAACAGATTCTTGGTGGACATCCACCATTGGAGGGACCAAAACAGACGCTTTGAGGTGAGAATTTGGTCGGAGAGCGCTCCTGATGCTTGAGTCCACTGGGTGGCCAAGGTCCATTGAGCTGCTCTCATATGAAGACGAGCGTAGGGCACCACGTGAACCGTGGAGGCTATGTGGCCCAGAAGTCGCAGCATTTCTCTGGCTGTCAAGTGACTGCTGGACTGAGCTTGGGAGGCCAAGCACACCAGACGTTGGCCCCGGACTTGAGGTAGGTAGGCCCTTGCAGTGGTGGTGTCCAACTGGGCCCCTATGAATTCCAGAGACTGAGTAGGGATAAGTTGAGACTTGGGAAGGTTTACCACCAGTCCCAGATACTGCAGAATGTGCCTTGTGCGGTCCAGGAAAATCTGGGCCTCTGACTGAGATGGAGCTCGGATGAGCCAGTCGTCCAGATATGGGAATACAAAAATTCCCAGACCTCTTAGAAGTGCGGCAACAACTGCCATGCATTTGGTGAACACTCTTGGAGCAGAGGCTAGACCGAAGGGAAGTACTCTGTACTGGAAATGTTTTCCCTGAAACAGAAATCTTAGATATTTTCTGTGGGATGGGTGGATGAGTATATGTGTGTACGCATCCTTGAGATCTAGAGAACAAAGCCAATCCTGACTCTGAAGGTATGGAAGGAGAATACTTAGAGAAAGCATTTTGAATTTCTCCTTGTACAGAAATTTGTTCAATTCTCTCAGATCTAGGATAGGTCTGAATCCCCCTGTCTTCTTTGGTATGAGAAAATAAGGGGAGTAGAATCCTGTCCCTTGTTGAAGAAGAGGAACCTCTTCTATTGCCCCTTGGGCAAGGAGACTTCCTGACCCAACAGGCCCAGGAGAGATGGGGGAGAATTGAAGTGCCTCACCATGGTATATGGAGGAAGGTTGGAAAAATGAAGTTTGTAGCCCTCTCTGATGATAGAGAGGGTCCATTGCTCTGATGTAATTTGCTCCCATCTGGGAGCAAAGTGAGCTAACCTTCCGGGAATGGTGAGGGGCTCTGGTTGTTCTAGAGCCAGAAAGGTTAAGTTCTCTAGGGGCAAGTCAAAACCCCTGAGGGGGTTGAGCCTGCTGAGGAGTGGCAGACACTGCAGGCTTTGACCTTGCCTGTTTAGGCTGCTAACGTTTAGCAGCAAAGCGAGGCTGAGAAGATTGTTGGCCAGTATTTGTGGAAAATCTGGCCTTCTTGTAGTAAGGCCTCTTGAAAGACTTTTTCTTGGCAGGAGTAGAGGTAGACTTAGAAAGTCTATCTAAGGTAGCATTTTCTGCGTCCATTTGAGTGGCTTTAATTTGCCAGTCTTTACCAAATAAGTTCTCACCTGTACAGGGCAGATTCCGTAAGCCATCCAGGACCCAGGGTTCTAGGTCAGAGGCCTGGAGCCAAGCAAGTCGTCGGGCTGCAATGGCAATGCCCGAAGCTCTACCGGCACCTTCAAAGGAATCAAAGGCTGCTCTGTTGGAGAACTTAGAAACATCTAGAAGCTGTTTCACTATAGAAATGAACTCCTCCTTTTTATCCTCAGGGATAAAGGGGGAAAAATGCCGTACCTTAAGGGCAAGTTCCCTGAGAAACATGCCCATATACAGACTGTATGAATTAATCCTGGCTATAAGCATACTAGCCTGGAAGATTTTCCTACCAAAAGAGTCTAGGGTCTTACATTCTCGCCCTGGAGGGGTAGAAGAGTGCCTTTTGGTACTCTTAATCTTTTTTAGCGCAGACTTCACCACAATGGAATGGTGAGGCAGCTGAGTCTTTTGAAAACCAGGAGGAGGAGGGACCCGGTACATGGTGTCCAACCTACGAGAATAAGGAGACAACGTTAGAGGAGCCTCCCATAAGTCCATCAAGTGTTCTTGAAGGATTTCATGGATAGGCAGGGTGACTGCCTCTTTAGGAACCTTAGGGTATCCTAAAATATCCAGTTTCTTTGATCTAGGTTCTTTTTCAGAGAATGTGGTAATAGAAAGTCCTTTAGCTAGTTCTATAATGAAGTCTTGAAAGGACAAATCCTCTGGTGGAGACATTCTCCTCTTTGGGGAAGAAGGGTCTTCAGGAAGAACTAGAGACAGCTCATCAGAGTCCTCAGAGGAGTCAAAATCCTCAGAAGAATCAGAGTATCCTCTATTTGCTTCCAACGCACGATACGCATACCGTTCGGTATCGACATCGGGCGTACCGGGTATGGGATCGGTATCGGGTGAAAACCCGGATCCGGCATGCGGAACCGATCTGCGTTTGGAAGACGATGGATGCGGTACCGAGGGCGTCGCAGCTTTAATGAAAGCCAGCATGGCCTGCTGCATGGTCTGAACAGTATTGCTCATAGACGCCACTGCTGCCTGGATGTCGGTACCGGTATGGGCCGGTATCCCAGAGCAGTCTAACAGGTGATCAGTCGAGGCCGTGCCATCGATGTCAACCTGTAACCCCATAGATGGAGCTTTGGAAGCCAGAGCTTCCCGCCGGGGTTGTTTGGCTGGGGCAGGATCCTCAGATTCAAAAGTGAGAGCCTCTCGATGTTTTGAAGGAGATTTGCTCTTTGAGGACCTGCCCGAAGAAGGTTTGGTTACCTGAGATCCATCCGGAGAGGAAGACCTGGATGACTGTGATGCTGGATTATCTGAAGCAAACAGCACATGGAATTTGTTGGCCCGGTTCTGCAAACCACGTTTAGACATCTGGGAGCAGGATGGGCAGTCCGGAATGGAGTGGTCAGGTCCCAAACATTTAAGACACCAGTCATGGGTGTCTGTGACAGAAATAACAGCACTACACTTGGTACACTTCTTGAAACCAGGGGCTGGTTTCTCCATGAGGAGAATTTGTGTAGGCCTGAGGCCTAACCGAAGTCACCAAGTTGTGCAAAAATAAAGATTTTTTTTTTTTTTTTGAAAGAAAGAAAGAGAGAGACCGGCGGTACCAGTTTCGGTATGGGGAAGGCAGGTACGCGGTCTAAAGAAACAAAATAAAACAAGAATTTCTTCAGCGGTGACAGGAACACGACCTGCTGGCTCCGTGGAAAAAGAGAAACTGAGGAGAGCTGGTCAGGAAGGCGGGAAGGCAGCGCGCATGTGCAGTGGGAGGCCCCAAAAGCTTCCTTTCTGGGAAGCTGGGGAGCTTTCCCGCGCAGGCTCCGTCGGTTCCGACGTACCCATATGTGAGGACTTATTCCTGCTTGTTCCTGGAGATAACTTTTTTCCCCTAGAGGGATAAAGCTTTTTAGGAGATTTTTTATTAGCTGGGATAGAGGAAAGTTTTGACAATCCTCTGAAAGCAACAGCATCAGTGCTTAACTGATTAGCTTGAAATAAAGCCTCCTTGTTGAAGAGATTTTCACCAGTACAAGGAGTATTTCCCAGCCTTTCCTGTACCCATCTGTCCAAGTCTGAAACTTGGAGCCAGGCCATGCGTCGTGCTCCTATGGCTATAGCAGAAGTTCTGCTAATAGACTCAAAATAGTCCAGGGAAGCATGATTAAGGAACCTACAGATATTTTGAGCATGATTGACTAATAAGAAATAGTCTGCTCTTTTATGCTCTTGAAGAAAAGAGTTCAAAAATTTTAAGTTCTTTGTGACCTCTTCAAGAGATAATCCCATATAGAAAATATATGAGATAATTCTTGCTGAAAGCATGGATGCCTGGAAGCATCGACGTCCAAAGGCATCTAAAGTCCTAGACTCACGACCTGGCGGATAAGAAGAGTGCTTCTTTGCACTCTTAATATGCCTCATTGCTGATTCTACAACAATAGAATGATGAGGAAGTTGAGTCTTTTGAAAAACTGGAGAAGGTGGCACCTCGTACCTAGTTTCAAGTGTCTCAGAATGTGGTGATACTGTTAAAGGAGTTTCCCACATCTTTAAAAGTAGATCCTGTAAGATCTGATGCAAAGGAAGCATGATTAGCTCCTTTGGCAACCAGGGGGATTGCAGGGTCTCTGAATCCCCTGGTAAGGATTCTTCACCAGGAATAGAAATGGCAAGTAACCTCGCCATATCAAGCAGAAAAGCTTGAAAAGAAATCTCCCCTGAGGAGGACCCTCTAAAATGAGAGGTAAAGGCTAGACTTGTTGAAGATTCAGCCTTGGTACCGATGGGGTCATTGGTATCGGAAGACTTGAAGGGATGAAGCATCGGATTTTCCCTAAACCGATGTCTTCGGTACCACCCGAAGTCGGTACCGAGATGAGTCGGTATCAAGTCATCCAAGCTAGGGATCGATTCCAGGCTCGGCATCGAAGGAATCGAGTCTGTTGAAGCAAGCATGGACAGTACCGACACCGATACCGAAGATGATACCGATACTGGAGGAACGGTCTGCAGCCACTCTAACGGTACCGAAGTAAACGAGAGCGCTAGACTACGTTCATCGGTGAGGAGTGTTTCATCCATCACCGTAGCTGATGCCGGGGTGTTGGTACCGTTCGAAGCGGCCACAACCACCGAGCATGGCCCAGGTATGTTCACCGAGGTGAGAACACCGGGAATGACCTGAAACCCCATTAATGCTTTGGAGCCCGAAGACTCCCGCCGGGGCTTTATTGCCAAAATGTCCTCGAGGGGAAAGCCGAAGCAATCTTGATACTGGAAAGGAGATCTACCACTCGAGGACTGGCTAGTCTTTACAGACTTTTGTTTGGTTACCTGATTCTGTGGAGATATTCTAGCTGGTGACATCGAGTGCGATGTGAACCGGGTATTGAGCTGTGCTCGATTCTGAAGATTTCTTCTGTTTGAACTCCAGCAGGAAAGACACTCCAGTGAGCAATGGTCAGGACCCAAACATTTTAGACACCAAGTATGTGTGTCTAAAGGAATATTTGTACCGCCACACTTAGAGCATTTCTTAAGGGTAGTGGCTGGCTTTTCCATAGCCGAAAAATGTAGGCCTAGTGGCCTAGAAAGTGTCAGACACTAACAGGAAAACATTTCTGTCGAAAAGAAGAAATTTAGAAAAAAGAAAAGAAAAACACCGGCGGTACCAGTGGCGTCGAGGGAAGGCAGACGCGACCACAAAAAAGTAAGAATAAAAAGAAGAATTTTCTGCAGTGACAGGAAGGCATCCTGCCGGCTCCGCGGAAAACGAAAAACTGATGAGAGGGACGTGTTTAGGCGGGAAGGCAGCGCACATGCGTGTTGGATGCTCCCAAAAGCTTTCTTTTTGGACGCTGGGGAACGTTCCCGCACAGGCTCCATTGGTACCGACGTACCCATATGTGAAGACTCATTCCTGCTTGTTCCTGGAGATACACTGTTAACACATCTAACTTTGGAGAAAATTATTAGTTCTCGCATATGAATTATCCAAGCTACTTGGCCATTGAGATCCCCCCCCCCCCCAAAGCTGGTAAAGAAATGTTGGATAGCACTAGCACCATTTCACTTAGACTTGATTAACTTGAGTTTGGATCAACAGTTGGGTACCTGAGAAAAGGAAATGCTCCACTTGAAAAAAACTAATTTAGAGGGGTCACGGTAATGAGGGTTTCTTGAACAGATGCTTTGAGATCATGCTCTGTCCCTTAGCCCTAGAAAACTGCTTTAAAGTAGGGCTCGCTGATAACCTTGGGGACCGGACCCTCCCAGAAACACTCCCTGCGCGCCACAGTGTCTTCCCCAGCAGCCCAAATTGACCGGAAACCTCTGGGGATGCCGGTGAAAACCATGCAACAGGTGAAGGAAAAGAACAAAGAGAGCGAGGGCAAAATGGCAGCTGATCTTCAGGTACCCATATATGCTCTCCCGGAGGAGGCCATATGTGAGCTGACCGAAAGCATAACAGCAATATTAGACGAGAAATTGACCCGGTTATAGACCTCCATTAATATTAAAGGTACATTGGAGGGGCAGCTGAATCACCTAAGCGCAGTGGAGGAAAGGGTGAAACAGCAAGATGATCGAATTGCCCGATTGAAGGCCCAGGTCGCAGCCCTGGAGAGCAACCAGCGGGTCCTAATAGACAAGAGAGATGATCTAGAGAACCGAGGGAGGTGCAACAAAATCTGCCTCATAGGCCTATCCGAAGCCATAAGAGAGACTGAATTATGGGAGGTGGTGGAGAAGTGGCCTCTCAGCAGCTGGACCACACCCCCGTGGGAGGAAAAATGGTGGCGGAGCATATGCACAAACTTGTCCCTCGACAAGAGGATGCAGGCTGGCCCAGACTGGTCATAGCCCGAATATTGAACTTTGCTGATAAACACTGCTTGATGGACCATTATAGAGGGAAACATACCTCACCTATAAAGGGAACAAGATTTTGGTGTTTAATGACTACTCAGCGAGGGTAGCTCCCTACTGCACTGAAATGGTCAGACGAGGGATCCGCTTTTCTTTACAGTTCCTGATGCAGCTAAGGGTGACGCACGAAAACCGGACACAGTAGCTTGAGACTGTGGAAGCAGTGAAAGCCTTTGTGGTGGCCTCCCAAGCACCTGATTTTATTTATTTATTTACATTCTCTTATATACTGCGCTATTCAGCATCAGTGCGGTTTACATTGAACAAACTGAAATTACATTGAACAGGGCATTATAACTTGGAGATAACTATTTTACAGGGAACACATCTAACATCTTTGATCCCATCTTTGATCCCAAAGAAAGACACTTAGGCCAGTCTGACATCTTGCCAGTAAACAGACAGTAAATTGCCCGGTTGGTAAGATGTTGGACGTTAGTAGTGGCCACAAGACCTATAGAAACATAGAAATAGAAATATGATGACAGAAAAAGACCACATGGGCTATCTAGTCTGTCCTTCCATATCAACAACTACAACAGTCCCCTTTTTTCCTTTAGAGATCCTCTGTGTTTGTCCCATGCTTTTTTGAATTCAGTTACTGTCCTCATCTCTACCACCTCCACTGGGAGACTATTCCACGGATCCACCACTCTTTCCATAAAGAAATATTTCCGCATATCACTCCTGAATCTAACACCCATCACCCTCATCCCATGTCCCCTCATAGCAGAACTTGCTTTCAATTGAAAGAGGCTCTCCCTCTGAACATTTATGCCATGGAGGTATTTAAACATCTCAGTCATATCACCTCTATCCCGCCTTTCCTCTAAGGTGTACATATTAAGATCCTTAAGTCTGTCCTCATGTGCTTTATAATGAAGACCACTAACCATTTTAGTAGCCAGCCTCTGCACCGACTCCATTCTGTTCACATCCTTTTGAAGGTGCGGTCTCCAGAATTGCACACTATACTCCAAATGAGGTCACACCAAAGACTTATACAGAGGCATTATCACCTCCTTTTTTTCTGCTAGCCATTCCTCTCCGTATGCACCCAAGCATCCTTCTAGCTTTTGCCGTCGCCTTTTCTACCTGTTTAGCTACTTTAAGATCATCAGACACAACCACGCCTAGGTCCTGCTCTTCTTTAGTGGACAAAAGTACTTCACCCCCCTATACTATATTGCTCCCTTGCATTGCTGCAGCCCAAATGCATGACCTTACATTTTTTAACATTAAATCCCAGCTGCCAAATTCTAGACCATTCTTCAAGCTTAGCTAGATCCCTCCTCATTTTATGTACACCTTCCTGGGTGTCTACTCTATTGCAGATTTTGGTATCATCCGCAAACCTTACCCGACGGCCCTTCCGCTACATCACTATAGGAGGACATGATCGTCCAGGACAGACTGCAGATGCCTCATGAGGGCCTTGGACTGTGAGGGAGAGACCAGAAACATCAACTGTGCAGTAGCGAAGGCAACCTGGAAGTTTGTGCGGCAGAACCCCCGATGGACAGCAAATATCCTTGCTTTGACGGCTAGAGTGATTGGGGAGCTGGGATGCTTGAGATTACATGCACATAAAGTATGGGTTATGAATGCACGGTGAGGTGAGGTGGGGTGGGGCTGGGCTCAGGAGGGCAAAAGGGCCGGGGTAAGCATGGGATCTAGCACTCCATTTAGTGAGCATGGTTAGTTCGCACTGAGTTGGTATTTTAGCTGATGGGAGGGGGAGAGGGTCGGAGAGGAGGGAGCACAAACACGAAGGAGGGGAGGGGAGGGTGGATCTGCTCATCTTGCTCTAGAATATATAAGGGGAGAATAGAAGGGGACACCTGGGCCTGCTGGAAGACCTAGGGAAACCCAATTTGAACGGGGCAAATTTGGTGGAATAGTCTATGGTATCAAAGAAGTGTTGGATGGCTCAAAATATGCACAATAAACATGGACAGCATACACTCCCAAGTGAAGCGCACCAAACTGCTGTCCTTTTTGCAAAGGGGGGGGGGCAGACAGTTTTCATGCAGGAGACCCACCTCAGTGTGGGGAAACACTGAAAATTGCTCAGGGGATGGATGGGAGAGCTAGGTACCACTATTTATAATGGGAGACAGAGAGGAGTGGCTACGCTCATACATAAAAGAGACCCCTTTACAACACACAAGAGCATGGCCGATCTAGAGGGCCGCAATAATCTTTTAGGAGGGGAGATACAAGGGAAAAAGATTGCTTTCTACAATATCTACGCCCCAAACATGTACCAGCAAAACATCTTCACTAACTTACTGACTAAGATCCTTAGTTTTGGTGATTATGTATGGGAGTGGTTGCTGAGAACTTCAATTTGCCACGAGATCCCTTGGTGGATTGCAAACCCCAATGAATTGGGCAGGCACAGGCAGTAAAATGGAGGGGTAAACCTTTTGATCAATGAGCTGGGACTGGTGGATACATGGAGAATGCTATACCCGCAAGAGACGGACTTCACATTCTACTCAAATCCACAGGGAAGTTACTCATGGCTAGATTACATTCTCATAATGGACGGGCTGTTCCCAAGGTTAACACACACCACCATAGGAGACACTGCACTTTTGGTCCATGACCCAGGCAGGATAGAGCTAAGACTGGGCCTTGTGGGGCAGTGGAAAAGGGAGGGTGGATGGCGCATGTACCTAACCCTCTATAAAGACCAGGCCTTCCACAGACACCTGCAGCAGGCTTGGAGTAGGAACTGGGGAGAAAACATGGATGCGGCTATGGACCCACTCACTCTCTCGGCAGCAGCAAAGGCCACTATGCGGGGAGTTATCATGGAATATACTAAGTAAGAGTTGAAGGGTCAACCGAGAGGTCCTCAGTTTGTCACAACAACTGTATATATACAGATGGCGACATATCCGCACCATGCAGGTAGAGAAGTGGGAAAAAATTCAGGAAACTAGGCATACCTTGGATGCTCTGTTGACCCAGCAGACAGAAAGGGATATCAAACTTTATAAATACCAACTTTATCGCTGGGGGAATAAGGGGGGACACCTCCTGGCCCATTTGGTAAGCCCCGCAAGAAAGAAAAGCCCTATTAACAGTATAAGGGGACGGGGGGGGGGGGGGGGAGAGACGGGGCAACCTTGCTAACAGAAGATCAAGATATCCGGAGCCACTTCCACCATTTCTACAGTATGCTATATAATGCCGGGTCCACTGATGCTGAGAAGCAAATTCTTTAGCGACATGGTGGGAGAAGCAGAACGGGAGGCCCTAGTTGGCCCATTTACCCCAGCAGAGGTACAACAGGCAGTTAAACAACTTAAACTGGAGAAGGCCCCCAGGCCGGATGGCCTAGGCTCAAAATTTCTGAACTGCTGTGAGGAAGCAGTAAAAAGAGGAGATTTCGAATTGCATTAAAAAAAGGCCACGGTAGTGTTTCTACCGAAACCTCTTATAGAACCATCTCCCTCTTGAACCCAGATGTCAAGCTCATAGCTGCCATTCTGGCTAGACAATCAGGAAGGGTTATAGCGGGCCTGGTGCACCCAGACCAAGTAGGCTTTGTACCTGGCAGATATGCCTCGTCGAACCTCCTGCGTTCACTGGTGCATTGTTTGAAGGAAGGCAGAGAGAGGAGGATAACCTCATCATAAGCCTTGATGTCGAAAAGGCATTTGATAACGTGTCCTGGGAGTAAATGTTTTAGGTAGCGGAACGGTTTGGTATACCAGACACCTTCTTGGAGTGTATCAAAATGCTGTACCACACGCCCATCGCAAAGATTTTTGTCAATGATGGACTCTGAGCTTTTCGCACTATGCAAAGGCACGTGGCAGGGATGCCCCCTATCGCCTATGCTGATCCTGCTTGTGTTGGAGCCCCTGGCCATTAAGATTCAGCTGACGGAAAAATGGGGCGGCATCCAAAGGAGATTGGAAATGTACAAAATTAATCTCTTTGCCGATGATATGCTTCTCTGTATTAGCCAGGCCAGCAATAAGATAGAATGGGTGATAACTACAATTACACAATTTGGCACTTTCTTGAGCCTTAAGATCAATTGAGGGAAATCAGAGGCAATGACAGCTTCTCGAGATTGTCAGTGCTGGGGCCGAATGAACTTCCCACTGGCATGGGCAGGGAATCCTCAAATACTTAGGTTTGTACGTATGTGCTGACCCCTGGAGAATATATGATAAGAACATCCACGACAAAATAGCAGAGCTGAAAGACCTTTATGACAGATGGAAAGAGCCCCCCTTGTCCGTCCTTAGAAGGGTAGCGTTGATAAAAATAGTGGTGCTGCCCCGTTTTTTGTACTGGCTTCAGATGCTTCCCTTGTGGGTTAAGGGATGGGAGGAACAATCTATAAGAGTAGGCTACACGCCTTCCTGTGGCGAGGAAAGAGAGCATGGATTAGTAATACTAAGCTAGTAGCCAACCAGAACAAGGGAGGAGTGGGCCTGCCTGACATACATTTGTACAATGTAGCAGCATTTATGTGGTGGGTGCATGAGCTGCACACAGGAGAATGGTATGCCCCCTGGGCTTCTTTGATGCCCAATTTAAACCCTACAAACTCTTTTAGCCTGCTGCAGGTTAGCACAGTGTGGCAGAAGAGGGAGATAGGAGACCGTTGGCTATCACCCCCACCCCTAAGGAAAGTGTTGGTTTGGTGGTGGAAATTAGGGAGAGCGGGGAAAGGAAAGTCACCCTTTGGGGAATTGGACAGTAACCCCAAATTTACCCTGGGAGTTGGTTGATCGGTCTTTGAACACTGTGCTTCCAAGGGGTGCAGATATGGGTCAAATGATAGAGTTCCCAACTTTTGATCAAATAAAGGGGAAATGGGGGATCCTAAATAAGCACCTTATGGCATACTTACAGAGCTGACACTATGTCGACAGTTGTTTCTGAGAAAGATAAGGGGGGCTTCACCACTATTGACAAATGCATCATGGGGTCTGCACCTAAACACAACTGCCTCTCCTACTGGCAATGACTTCAGAGAGAGCAAAGAGACGCAGAGTGGGAAGAGTTACTAGCTAGGTTCTCGACAGAAGAAATGAGAGAACAGGTAGATGCCCCTACTCTTCAGGCGTGCTTTAGAGCAGCCTTCGCTGCCACTGAAGACAAGAGTTTTTAATCCATCTTTTTCAAATAGAATAGTGGGCATGTAGTTCTTGATGCCATCATTTTACATCTAAGGTATAAATAAGTTTTTCTCTTAGCAACAGGCAGGCAGGGCCCTCCCTTTCCTCTTTTTTTTGCCCCCTCCTCGTCCTCCTTTTTATGTTTTTAAGTTCAGTTACTTGTTCAGTGTTTATGGATACGTTTTGTTGTTCTATGCATCTGACCCTTTTCTTAAGTATTATTGAGTGCTTTTTTTTCCCATAATCAATATGGATATTGTATACCGCTATGATGGCTTGTTTTACACAGTGGTTTATCAAGTAACTAACCAATCAATTAATAAATTACCCAGTCAATATTAGGGTACTGAAATCTCCCACTATCATCATATTACAAAGTTTGTTAGTCTTCATAATTTCTGTTAGCATTTTATAGTCTGCCTCTGCATCCTGTCCAGGTGGACGATAGAATAATCTACAAGTATGCTCCTCCTCCTTTCATATTTCCTGCAGAAATTTTATCCTGTGAATACCACTTTTATTTGCAGTGATGGTAGGGGAGTGCAATTTTCAATCATCATTTTTTACACAGGTAAACAACAGTCTACCATGAAAAAATAATTAATCATACTCCTTTTTATGTGGGAAAACACTGCTATACAAGAAACAGACGTTAACCAAGTTCAATGTCCTTCTGCATTACTCTTAATCAAAACACTTATAATCTGGTCTTATTACATTATTCAGAACTTCATGGAATTTGTGTTCTTCTGTCTTCTTGGTTCCCATTCGTGCGGCCAACTGGTACATTAGAGGCAAAAATTTATATGAAGGAATCTTCTGTGCATCTTGCTGTAAAAAAAAAGTAGAATTGATTTAACATCAAAATGGACAGACAAATAAATATGTACTATTGCATTTCACTGCAGCTGGAGGGCAAGTGACAGAAAAAGTGGCATTCAAATCATGAAATTTTACTATGAATGCAAGACTAACCAGTCAGGGTTACACGAGAATTTCATGACAACTGAGGACTGAAAGATTTTCTGTGCCGCTAATTGGATAGTAATCTGCATAACTTACAGTAGGTCAGCATAAAGAAAAAATATCCTACGTGATATGTAGACTGGCAATTCAGACAGCAGCTGAATATTGCTACTAAGTGGATAGTGGATGCCCTGGCTGCTAAATCTGGATATTCAGTGCCAGCAGGGTCTGGATACCGGTGCTGAATATCCAGATTCCATGTCACTGCAGTGGCCAGCATTTTAAAAAGCACTGACCGCTGCAGATGAATATCAATCCCTTTGTTTCTAAAACACATTGCTTGAAACAGTATTTAACATCACTATGGTAGAACAATGCTCTGGCAAATTGTAAAAGATAGCTTATTTATTCACACTTCCAATTTGGTATTATCTAACTGACACAGCCTTAATCCTATCATGTTAAATTTTTACTAAAATTAATTTCTTTTTTCCTGAAAGAAGGGTACAACAGGGCTTATCTTGTGCTTATGAGCATGGCAACATGCTGCAGAGCAGACGACACATATGCAAGTCACTTAAGCCCAAGGAGAAGGCAACAGAAGACAGCTGCTACTATTGTGGTTGACCTTACTGGCCAGAACAGTGTTGAGGGATAATCTTGGATAACCCATACCACTTGGGGTTCGCAAAGTTCCCCAACACACCAACATGTCATATGTGGTGTAGAGATGGCAGTTAAATGAGAGGAGGGATGGAATTAAATTTTAAAAATTGTTTATTTCAAATCATTTTTATTAGGGTTTTTCAAAATATTTCAAAACCAATCAGTACAGAGAGAGTAAAAAGTATAAAAGTTCAGTTGTCAAAACATCCTCTTAGCAATCCAGTCTAAAACACTCAATACTACTGGTAAATAAGTATGTGCAATTGGTCAGCCAACATAGTAATCAAACACAGTAACAAAGGCATTAACACCAACTGAACACACCAAGGAGTTCTCCCCAAGGAACTAACTAATGGGGTAGTGTAAGGTACCAATCCACATATTACACACAGTGTGCTCTAAGCAATGCATATTCCCCAAAAGAAAGAAGTGAGCATATATATCAGAAAAGAAAGGGAGTCATCGAAAAAAAAGAGAACTGAGAGCAGAGAAACATTATGTCAGCCCGCAAAATTAACTAACTACAAGACTGCATTGTCGGGTACAGGCTATCCAAAGAGAACCCCGTCTCTAATCCCTCCCCTCCATATCCCATCCCCCTCCCCCCCATCCCCCCTCCCCCCCTCTAGCACAAGCAATATGTCAATAACTCAGTAGGATGACAATGCGCAGGTCCTCTCCCCGCCACCAAAGGCAGTCTCGGATCTCCTAGGGCAGTACTATTTTCATGTAAGGCAGATGCCATCATCAGTAAGGCACGAGTGGGGGAATACGGCCAACCTAAACATTCAGAATTAAAGCCCGTTCTTTAGGGGACATGTGAAAGATCATTGGGGACCACAAAGCCATGAACGCATCCCAACTTTTACCTCCTCTTTGCTTCGCCGTCGTTTTTTCCAGGCGGAGCAAATCGTACATAGCAGATTCCCAGACTACAAGACCCGGAGGGGAATTCTCAATCAAGCGGTGGAATAGGGACTTCTTTACTACCAAAATACCGCGCTCCAGC
Organism: Ichthyophis bannanicus; assembly: GCA_033557465.1. Classification (NCBI taxonomy): domain Eukaryota; kingdom Metazoa; phylum Chordata; class Amphibia; order Gymnophiona; family Ichthyophiidae; genus Ichthyophis; species Ichthyophis bannanicus. The sequence goes on along the minus strand of CM066035.1, from coordinate 190,819,352 downwards.
AGCGCCCGGTGCCCAACCGTCAACCTATCGGCGCATAGCCCCCAACCGTGGAAAAGGCATATCTCTCTATGAGCCGCAAATTTATACCCAACCAACCCTCAAGCCTCCGGCAGACCTGCAACCAAAGAACCTGGACTAGTCGACATGCCCAAAATTTGTGCAGGAGGGTGCCGGATTCTGAGCCACACCAGCCACAGAGAGCCGAGTCTTTAAGCCCCACCTGCGAAGCCCATTTATCACTGGTATCTGCTCGCCACAAGAATTTATATTGAAGCTCCTGCAAATACACCCACTCCGGCCCTTTCCCAATCCCAAGAAAAGCTGCCTGGAGCAATTCCTTCGTCAAAGCATCCGCTCCATCCCGTTGCCACCGCGCGGTCAACTCCGTGAGGTACACGTCCCCCCTACTTGGCCGAGTGAGCGTCCTACAGGCCTCATCTCCCCATTGATTGTCAACTATTCTCTCCAGAACTATGCGGGGGGAATCCGACGCTTCCCCAACACGGTGAGACAGGATCAGATCCCGCAAATAATGCCGCACTTGCAAGTACCCATAGAAATCTTGTTTTGGGAGAGAGTAGCGGCGCTGCAAATTCTGAAAACTATCTATGGTCCTACCATCCGCCATATAGAGGTCTCTCACACATACCACCCCTTTCTCCATCCAACCCTGAAACACGTTCGGCCTAGAGAAGCCCGGAGCAAAATCGGGGTTGCCCACCAGAGGAAGCAATGCCGAGCCTCTCCAATTCCACCCGAAGCGCTGGCAGAGTACTTGCCAGGCGGAGCGCAAAGCGCCCATGTAGCTGCCCCCCACCCCTTTCCGAATGTTCGATGGTAGCTTGCCCATCTGCACAACATAAAGGCGATGATAATGATCCAAAGCTTCAGCAAGAATCGCGTATCCACCAGGTCCCCCCAATAAGGCTCCCACATGAAAAGCTAAATAACGAAGATTGTAGTTCCGCAACGAGGGCATTTCCAAGCCACCTTCTTCCCTCCTGCTCATCAGGGCCTGCAATGGAATTCGAGATCGCTTACCCTTCCACAAAAACCCCCGCAAACCCATTTCAAGACGCTTCCAGTACGCGTTGGAAATCCACAGTGGTAACATACGGAGGACATACAACCAGCGTGGAAATTCTACCATTACATAGAGTGCAATTCTCCCCTTGAGAGACAAGGGCAGACGTCGCCAACCCTGGAGGGTTTGTAGGCTGCGGGCTAAGAGGCCCGGAATATTCGCTTGATATAACAAGTCTGGTCGGTCCGGCAATTGTATCCCAAGATACTTAATAGCCCCATTTGCCCAGACTAACGGGAATTCCCCCTCCCATTTTGGCTTCACCTTACCCCCCACATCCAATACAACCGATTTCAATTCGTTAATTTTCAAACCTGAGAAACTGCCATAGTCCCTTATCAACCGGAGCAGGCGCTGTAGCGAGGCAGGCAAGTCAGTTATGCAAAGTAGCACGTCGTCAGCAAAAGCGCTGATTTTTAGTTCCTCCCCACCCATCCGAATGCCTGCTATCCCCCCATCCTGCTGAATGGCCCGTAGTAGAGGCTCCAACGCAAGGACAAACAACAGTGGCGACAGCGGGCACCCCTGACGTGTGCCTCTCTCCAGAGTGAAGGGCTCCGAAAAAATCCCGTTAATCCCCACCCGTGCCGAGGGTTGTTCATAAAGCGCTCTAACCCAATGTACAAAATGTCCGTGTAGGCCGAAAACCGTCAAGACATCCCAAAGATACTTCCAGGCAACCCTATCGAATGCCTTTTCTGCATCCAGACTCACCAATAATAAAGCTTCGTCTTTCCTTAAACAATGCTCCATGCCTAACAGCAATTTGGTAATATTACGAGACGCCTCCCTACCCTGCACAAAGCCCACCTGTCGCTCATCGATAAGCCTTGGTAAGATCGGGTTAAGCCGGTCCGCCAAGATGTACGCCAAGATTTTCATATCGCAATTAATAAGAGATATGGGTCTGTAGGAGGCCGGGTCCACCGTATCTTTCCCTGGTTTCGGAATAACCGTAATATCGGCACACCGCATATCTCTAGGGAAAATCCCCACTGTACGGGCATCTTCATACATCACCACCATGGACGGGGCCAACCGCGACGCCAGCATTTTATAGTATTCAATACTGAACCCATCTGGGCCAGGAGCTCGATGCGGTTTACCCTTTTTAATGCCCTGGAGAAGCTCCCGTACCGTTAGCGGTGCATTCAGCATCTGTAGCTCGTCCGCCGACACTTGTGGAAGTGATAAGGCAGCTAAAAAATTGGTTCCCTTCGAGTAGTCTCTCTCCTCTTCACTATATACCTGGGCATAATACGCTCTAAAAATCTCAGCTATTTGGGCCGGCTGATGGTGCAGGGCACCTGACTCTCCCCGAAGTACGGGGATAAAGCGGGCCCCCCGAGGATCCCGAACCAGTCGGGCTAGTAAAGTACCCGAACGATTACCATACCGATAGAGGCGATGCCGATGATAGTACATTGACATGCGCGCCCTACTTCTGAGTAAGTCGTTTAATGCCGTCTGCGATCGTAAGTATTCCCGCTGCAAAGCCTTATCTCTCCCTCTACCCAACCGACGTTGGAGATCATGCAGGTTACGTTCCAGCACAAGCAAACTTTGGTCCATATGTCGGCGTCGCGTCACGACATAAGAGATAATTGCACCCCTTAGCACTGCTTTACTAGCTTCCCAAAATAGGATTGATGAGCACTGGGGAGTGTCATTAAAGCGAACATACTCATCCCACTGTTTTTCAAGATATTGCCGAAAAGCCTCATCCTCCCAAAGATAAGCGGGAAACCGCCACCCCATTCTCGGTGGTCCTTGAGAATCCCAAAGAATCCAGATCAATCCATGATCGGAAACCACAATAGGGTCTCTATTCCCGCTTGTAATACCCAGGACATCCCTTCTTCGTTGACCAAAATATAATCTATACGAGACCACGTGAGATGCGCAAGCGATTGGTGTATATATTCGCGTGCCCCTGGATTGAGAACTCTCCATACATCTATGAAATCTCCCATTCTACACAGGTATCCTACCCCCTTTCGCGTCCAAGAGCCCATATTCGTCTGTTGGGACTTATCCAGACCCGGATCGTGCGGACAATTAAAATCTCCCGCAACAATCACTTTATTCTTTCCGGGGTTGGCTACTAACTTCAGTATCTTTTTGAAGAAATCGTGGTCATAGGCATTCGGGGCATAAAGGTTCATGAACCACACGGATTCATTATACAGTTTAGCACGCATTAAGATGTAACGACCCAGGGGATCAGCCTCTATATGGCTCACTTCACAGGGCACACCCTTTTTTATTAAAATCACAACTCCCGCTTTTTTTGTGCCTGAAGCCGCCCCGTGAGCTGCCGCCACCCAATCTCTAGCAAGCTTGCGATGTTCCAAGGCATTTAAATGGGTCTCTTGCAACATGGCAATATGGACTCCCTTTCTCTTCAATGTCTGCAAAATTTTGGCACGCTTAATTGGAGAGCCTATCCCTCCCACATTCCACGAAACTATCTTAACCTCAGGCATGGCACCCGAGCACGTCAGACAACAACAGCTGATACAACTGTGTGCGTCTCCAAGGGTGCCCAGCCTCACCCCCAGAGTTCAAGCGTAGTATCATCCCCATAGGAGACCTGACAAACAGACCTGCATCCCTGACCACCCTCCAGACATCCCAAAATACCGTGCTATCCCACCTACTAGAACCCCCCCTATCCTGTCCCCATCCCCCCCGCCCCACTCACCCCCCCAAACAGCGCCCACCCCTCTCCCCACCCATGCCCCCCTCCATTCAACACTCCCCCCTCACATACACAAACTACCTTTGCAAAGAGAACCACATAGCCCCCAACATCCAACTCACACAATCTTCCTACTGCACGCACTCCCCCCCCAACAAGAGAACCTCAATCAAACCCCCACTCAACCCAACACACATACAAATATACAAAATAGCAATAATATCAAAAACATTAACTTGCCCTCTCCCTCCCCGCACCCCCCCATATTTTTTATTTTTTATTTTTATTTAACAGTTGCTTATATACCGCTACCTTCCACAGATCAGGTGCGGTTTACAATGAACAAGAATGAACAGATTTACAAGTCTGTTTTACATGGAACATTTGTTAACTAGGTACAATGTAGCTGTTTTACATGGAACATTTGTTAACTTGGTACAATTTTGCAATATACATTAATCATGAATGACTAAATATGGTAAAACTTGTTAAATAACAAACAAACTTATTTACATATTTTGATTTATTACATATATTATATACAGGATTTACAAGTAGTTATTTATTCGATTTTAATTGTAATTGTAGTTTGCTAGGAGAATTAGAGTTGGTGTACCCTGGGTTGTTATTAACCATTACCTGTCTGAGGTAAGGTATTTTCAAGTGTGCCAAAATGAGAGGTGAATAGATAAGTTTTTAATTTCTTGCGGAGTTCCTTTGCATCATTTAATGCTCTTATTTCTTCAGGGAGTGAGTTCCATAGGGTGGGAGCTGCATGTGAGAACGCTTTCCTATTAGTAGTCTTTTTAGCAGTTGTGAATTCTTTCGGGATCCTAATTCTGTTCGTGTGGCCTCTCCGAAGCGAAGTTTGGGATATGTCTTTGGTGATAAGTTTTGTCAAGGGGACTGGGGCCATTGTGTTTAAAGTCTTAAATGTGGTGATAATCAATTTGTGATTTATTCTGGATTGAATTGGGAGCCAGTGAAGGTTTGCTAGTATAGGGGTAATGTGTTCAAATATCTCAACATCCCTTCGGTCCTGCGGTCTTAAGACAAGACCCTCCCAAGGGAGACAGATCACAGTTCATGGCGCCTCCGGGCTACCCACAAACGGATGATGGTGCCACATGGTTGAAAGAAAATATCCATGGGCATTGCACATGGAGCCCAAAAGCTGAGTGAGCTCAAATCCTGCAACCAACAGTCACGCATGTTGGAGCTCGGCATGCCTGCGAGCCTGCAGTAGTGTACACCCCCGAGCAAGGTATCCTTCTAGCCCTTCAGGGCTCAGTGTCCCCAGGTGCTCCTCGTTTAGCCGCAGTCGGTGACAGAGGCGGGGTCATTTTTGCCAGAAACTTGCGGGCGTCCGCCGGCTTCTCGAAGGAATGAGCGGCACCCATGTGGAAAACCTTCAGAATCGCCGGGTACAGCAGGGCAAATCGAATTCCCTTTTGCACTAGCGTGGTGCATATAGGAGAGAAATCTTTACGTTTGGCAGCAAGGGAGGCAGAATAGTCCTGGAATAGGAGCACAGCTACATTGTCCAGCTTCAGCTCTCGGCGCTTGCGGTAGGCCTGCAGCAGAGCAGTTTTGTGCTGAAAATTCAAAAGTCGCGCCAGCACTGGCCGCGGCCTGCCTCTACCCTCAGTCCGCTGCCCCAACCGATGAGCCCTTTCCACCTTTATTTGACCCATCAAGTCCGGGAGACCAAGCTCCTTCAGCAGCCATTCCTCAAAGAGCTGGATGAGCTGGGCATCTGCCCATGATTCAGGTACCCCCACCAACCTCAAATTGTTCGGTCGGGAGCGATTTTCGAGGTCATCCACTTTCTGAAGCAATGCCTCTATCTGCTTTTGCTGCGCAGTGGTGCTCCATTCTAAAGCCAGCTCACCCTCCTCTAGCACAGTCACCCTTTGTTCCACTTCGTCCACGCGCTTCGTGAGATCTGCAAACGTTTCTCCCATCTCCTCCAGCTTCTTTAGCACGTTGTCAAATTTGGGGTCAAGTAATTTTACCACTTCATGCGCTACCTCCTCCGGGCTAGAATCTCCACTTTCTGCACCCGGAGATCCCGGCATACTGCCAGAGCGGGCTGCAGCCGCCATTTTTGATTCCCTCGTGCTCGGAGGCTTCTCCTTCTTTGATGCCGCTCTCATAGCCTCTCAATATATGTTAGGCCGCCAGGAAAAGCGCAGCACTCAAGCTTAGCAGTTAGTGCACCAAGTCCAATGGGAAATGCCCCTCTAGCAGTTGTCAACGCCGATTAATTAGCAAGTTTCTTCGGGCAGCCCGGGAGCGCGACGAGGAACACTCCTCACCCGCTCATGCGCTCACGTGATTTCCCCCCTTAAAAATTGTTTAAAAGATTAAATACAATCATTTTTAGCCTAGTTAAAATTTTATCAAACATAAGACTCATGACATTGGAGCTGTGATGGATTATTTTCTTCTCTGCTCTCAAATAATTGCTTCTATTCTCTTTCATTGTTAAATCCAAGCTTCAAACTTTCTGCCTTGCAGCACCATGTGTCTGAAATGGCCTTCTTGAGTTGGTGCACCTTGGAGGGAGGAGTGGCCTAGTGGTTGGGGCAAGGTACCTCAGGCCAGATGGTCAGGGGTTCAAATCCCACTAGAGGACAGCAACCTTGGGCCGGAAGGACTGGGGTTTCTAGTTCCACAGGTGCTCCTTGTGGTCTTGGGCAAGCCACTTAACCCTCCATTGCCCATGTTCCCTGTAAATAGTTATCTCCAAGTTATAATGCCCTATTCAATGTAATTTCAGTTTGTTCAATGTAAACCACCTTGATATCATGAAAGGCGGTATATAAGAAATGTTAAATAAATAAATTGCTATATTAAAGTACAGTTTAAAGACCTACTTATTTGCAATTGATTTTAAATCATCAAACCCTGACTCTTTCTAACACAGTAACATAGCAGATGACAGCATAAGACAACCAACATGGTACATTCACAGTCTGCCCAGTAAAGGTTGTTAGGTCAGAATCAGCGGTGCACTGCGAGTTACTTTCCTCATGCCTTTAGTTTTCAACAATCTCAAATATATTGCACTAGGTCAATGGTTCTCAACCCAATCCTCAGGACACACCTTGCAGTCAGATGTTCAGGATAACCACAATGAATATGTATAAGACAGATTTGCGTGCATTGCTTTCATTAAATATAAATCTGACTGGCTAGGTGTGCCCTGAGGACTGGGTTGGGAACCCCTGTACTAGATTAAGAACTCAGCTCACTGCTGAACCAGCAAGCCTGTCTTTTCTGCAACCAGTGCAGGGACCCCCGCCTACCCTTTCATGTTAAACATGCTTTGCTACAAGTGATTTGTCTTGTCTGTGTGTCTCAACAAGAGCACCGTGGAACAGGACAAATCTGTACAACGCTGCATCAGCCTAGTAGCACTACAGAAATGTGCTGTAGTACGCAAAAAAAATAAATGGATTACCATGCTATTTTGAGATGGTTATACATAAGCAATGCATTCTCTTTCCCTAAGGAGGCTGCTTTTTCTCATAATATATTAAAAAAAATAAGACATTTATTTACATTTGTAAATGTATGGCAATAGCGAATAATTGGGTTTTTTTTTTTTTTTAGTGATTGCATCTCTGTGCTTCCACATTTGTAGCCATATTATAGCAGTCGTAACAGCCATGTTCTACCAACCACATCACTGTCAGAATTAATAAATCGTACAATCTACTTCAGCCCACTCCGCCCAACAGATCCAGAAGATCCACAACAGCAAACACCCTAATTATACCAAATGCATCAACAAAATGCACATTAACAACATCCAACAGAGCATTCAGTTTTTATGCCCCCAAGTGTTGGAATACATTACCTCCAGAAATTCGAGCAATTACCGATCTCATGCAATTCAGGAGGGCACTCAAGCACCACTTATTATACAATACTACAAGATAAATCATAATCCACCATAGCTGCACACAATGACTACGTTTAATACCTATCCGTAGATTGCTCATAAACCATTCCTATCCATAGATTGCTCATAAACCATTCCTCAAAGAATCCTGTTACATATGTAAATAGTTGTTTTGCATGTCTCCCTAAGTTATCCAAGTTGTATTTCCCTGTTCTATGTAAAAACCAATATGTAAAAACTAAGTTATCCAAGTTGTATTTCCCTGTTCTATGTAAAAACCAATACTTGTTATTTATGGTTCTTTGTTCCATGTAAACCGCGCTGATGCTAAAGAGTGCGGTATATAAGAAAATAAAATAAAATAAAATAAATAAATAAATAAGTATGAAGAGAAAAAGAGGATGCCTATTTCCACACTTCTTTATGTGGTACAAAATATCTGAGATGAGATCGGCACTTAAAAAAAACAATTAGATAGAACAAGCAAGAATAATACAGCTTAACTACTTTGTAGTTCAAGAACATGAAAATCCAATCAAAAAAAGATTTTTCAGATGGAGGCCATACAGGTTTCAGATAGCGACTCTCACAGGGGACTTCATCACTTCTAGTAATTTACCCCATAAAACTAATTTCAGTGGGTTTCCTACCTGAAGCTGGGTAACTTGGTAGGCTGCATGCATACAGTACATGCATACATTTACACCTTCTTTGGAGCAGCTGTAAATTTGCGCATGAGCACTTGTGCACAGTTGGGGCTTGTTCTGGGTGCTTATTTTATAAATACACATGGGGTCTATGTTGTCTCTGTAGAACAGGTATAAAATAGACAGTTTTGTTACTCTGCCATAGTAACAGACACCCTCTTATAAAAGCGCCTCAGAGTCAAAAAAACATATTGTCCACATTTAAATGTCATCTCCATAGAAACATGATGACAGAAAAAGACCACATGGCCTATCTAGTCTGTCCTTCCATATCAACAACTACAACAGTCCACTTTTTACCTTTAGAGATCCTCTGTGTTGGTCCCATGCTTTTTTGAATTCAGTTACTGTCCTCATCTCTACCACCTCCACTGGGAGACTATTCCACGGATCCACTACTCTTTCTGTAAAGAAATATTTCCGCATATCACTCCTGAATCTATCTCCCTTCACCCTCATCCCATGTCTCCTCGTAGCAGAACTTGCTTTCAATTGAAAGAGGCTCTCTCCCTGAACATTTATGCCACGGAGGTAATTAAACATCTCAATCATATCACCTCTATCCCGCCTTTCCTCTAAGGTGTACATATTAAGATCCTTCAGCATAGGTGTCAAACTCTGGCCCGCGGGCCAAATTTGGCCCGTAGTGTAATTATATTTGGCCCGCGAGGCTATACCAAATGACTACTAGAGCTAGCCCGCCGGTATTATACAGCGCATTCATTCATCGCTAATACTACAAATCCCATAATGCCTTGCTGTTGTTTTGGCGCGTCAATCAGGACAGGTCCCAGAAACGCCCTCTCCTGTGTGACAGAAGTCATAGCGATCTCAAGCTACAACTGTCACTGTGGAACCCCTTCCCAAAAATGGCAAAAAGAAAGGCAGACAACAGGAACTTTCTGGACAGGTGGGAGACAGAATATTTGTTTACATATGTAAAAGACAGACCTGTTTGTCTGATTTGTGGAGTCAACGTGGCTATAACTAAGGAGTATAACATTCGACGACACTATGAAACAAAACACCATGACAAGTACAAGGACCTGGACATGACTCAAAGGAGCCAGAAAGTGGAGGAGATGAAAAGAAGTTTGGTTTCACAACAGAATATGTTCAAAAAAGCCACATCACAAAGTGAGGCTGCTGTAAAGGCTAGTTATATTGTGGCAGCAGAGATCGCAAAATCAGCCCGGCCCTTTAATGAGGGAGAGTTTGTGAAAAAGTGCATGTTGAAAGTTTGTGACATCGTGTGCCCAGAGAAAAAGCAAGCCTTTTCAAACGTGAGCCTGAGCAGAAACACAGTAGCTGATCGCACATGTGATCTTGCCACCAATCTGTATGACCAGCTTTTGGAAAAGGGAAAAGATTTCGTTGCATTCTCCCTTGCTGTGGATGAGAGCAGCGACGCATCTGATACTGCTCAGCTGTCAGTCTTCATCCGTGGAGTGGACTCAAATATGTGTGTTACGGAGGAGCTATTGGGATTCAAATCAATGCATGGCACAACCACAGGAAAGGAAATTTTTGAGGAGGTTTCCAAATGCGTAACTGAAATAAAGCTGCCGTGGGATAAACTCGTGGGATTAACGACAGATGGTGCGCCAGTGATGTGCGGTAAAACAAGTGGACTGGTGGGCAGGGTCTGGGAGAAGATGCAGGAAGAGAACTGTGCAGGTGAACTAACTGTTTATCACTGCATCATACATCAGGAATCATTGTGTGGCAAAGCCCTAAAGATGGAACATGTTATGACCACAGTAACACAAATAGTTAACTTTATAAGAGCCAAAGGTCTGAATCACCGCCAGTTTAAGTCTTTTCTGGAGGAGTGTGGTTCGGAATACGCAGACGTGCCGTATCACACAGAGGTGAGATGGTTAAGCCGAGGAAAAGTACTGAATAGATGTTTTGAGCTGCATGAGGAAATATGTCAGTTTCTGGAAAGCAAAGGGAAGGACACAGCAGAGCTTCGGGAGAAAAAAGTTTCTGTGTGAGCTGGCCTTTCTGTGTGACATCTTGAGCCATCTCGATGCGCTGAACCTGCAGCTTCAGGGGCGGGGGCGCATCATCACAGACATGTACGCTGCAGTGAGGGCTTTTAAAACTAAACTGTGCCTGTGGGAGAATCAGATGCTGCAAGGAAACCTTGGCCATTTTCCCTGCTGCCAAACCATGAAAACGCAGTTCTTTACCAACTTGTTCCCATGCGCACAGTTTGCTGAAAAACTCAAGTGTACTCGGCGCTGAGTTTAGCCGGCGATTTGCCGACTTTGATGTCCAGAAATGTAGGTTTGAACTGCTCAGTAATCCCTTTGCAGTTAATGTGGAAAACGCACCAACCAACCTCCAAATGGAGCTAATTGAACTCCAGTGTAATGACACGCTGAAGTCAAAGTATGATGCTGTGGGCGCCGCCCAGTTTCCACAGTTCATCCCTGACACAATGCCTCAGCTCCGCACCCAAGCTGCTCAGATGCTCTCCATGTTCGGCAGCACTTATCTATGTGAGCAACTTTTCTCCTCGATGAAGATGACCAAAACATCTCACAGGAGACGTCTGACTGATGAACACCTTCGCTCGATACTGAGGATTTCCTCAGCTCAAAGCCTGAGCCCAGACATTGATGAACTATCATCCAAGAAGAGATGCCAGGTATCTGGCTTGGGCACATCAGATTAGATCAGTGTGCAGCAAACTGAGCAATAATTAACGTTTTCTTTATGCACTTTTTCTTGCTACTCCAAGACATGGGCTTGAATGGTTGATTAATTTTATTATTGTTATTTTATTTTAAAAATTATTATTTATTATTATTTAAATCTTATTTAATAAATGAATGTCATTGATGTTTTTTTTTTATTTGAAATTGGTTTTTGCATATCTGAACTATTAAGTTATAAATTGTATAGTAATAAGTGTTGCTTCATATTCAATGTTAAAGCAAATCTTGTTTGGGTCCATATTAAAAGGTTCATTTGTTCAATGCTGGCCCGCGACTTTGTTCAAGTTTTACATTTTGGCCCACTGTGTATTTGAGTTTGACACCCCTGTCCTTCAGTCTGTCCTCATATGCTTTATAATGAAGCCCACTAATCATTTTAGTTGCCACCCTCTGCACCGACTCCATCCTGTTCACATCCTTTTGAAGGTGCGGTCTCCAGAATTGCACACCATACTCCAAATGAGGTCGCACCAAAGACTTATACAGAGGCATTATTTATTTATTTATTACATTCTCTTATATACCTCGCTATTCTGCATCAGTGCGGTTTACATTGAACAAACTGAAATTACATTGAACAGGGCATTATAACTTGGAGATAACTATTTTACAGGGAACATTACATTATCACCTCCTTTTTTCTGCTAGCCATTCCTCTCCGTATGCAGCCAAGCATCCTTCTAGCCTTTGCCGTCGCCTTTTCTACCTGTTTAGCTACTTTAAGATCATCAGACACAACCACGCCTAGGTCCCGCTCTTCTTTAGTGGACAAAAGTACTTCACCTCCTATACTGTACTGCTCCCTTGGATTGCTGCAGCCCAAATGCATGACCTTACATTTTTAAACATTAAATCCCAGCTGCCAAATTCTAGACCATTCTTCAAGCTTAGCTAGATCCCTCCTCATGTTATCTACACCTTCCTGGGTGTCAACTCTATTGCAGATTTTGGTATCATCTGCAAAGAGGCAAACCTTACCCGACAGCCCTTCCGCTATATCATTAACAAAGATGTTAAAAAGAATCGGACCAAGGACAGATCCCTGGGGCACACCACTGGTAACATCCTTCTCCTCAGAGTGAGCTCCATTTACTTGTACTCTTTGTCGCCTCCCACCCAACCAATTTCTAACCCAAGCAGTAACTTTAGGATCCATCCCTAGGGTGCTCAGTTTGTTTATAAGTCGCCTGTGAGGAACAGTGTCAAAGGCTTTACTGAAATCTAAATACACCACATCTAGAGCTCTCCCTCGGTCCAACTCCCTGGTCACCCAGTCAAAGAAATCAATCAGATTTGTCTGACAAGACCTGCCTCTGGTGAATCCATGCTGCCTCGGATCCTGTAATCCGCTGGACTCCAGAAACCTCACTATTTTCTCTTTCAGCAGCGTTTCCAATAATTTACTCACCACCGAAGTTAAACTAACCGGCCTGTAGTTTTCAACCACATCCTTACTTCTGCTTTTGTGTAAAGGCACCACATGAGCCTCTCTCCAGTCCTTTGGCACCACTCCCGACTCCAACAAGGCATTGAAAAGGTCAGTCAGTGGAGTTGCTAGAACGTCCCCAAGTTCCCTCAGTATTCTAGGGTGTATCCCATCCGGTCCTATCACTTTGTCTACTTTCAGTTAAGCTAGTTTCTCACAAACACAGTCTTCTGAAAATTGTTCAAGATGTCCCTCGCTTCTGTTCCTATTTGTGGGTGTTTTCTGAGGTCCTGCTCCTGGTTCTTCATCTGTGAACACAGAACAAAAATATTTGTTAAGCAATTCCGCTTTATCCTTATCAGCTTCTACATATTCCCCCCCTGCACCCTTGAGTCTGACAATACCACTTTTGCCCTTCCTCTTCTCACTAATATATCTGAAAAATGTCTTATCCCCCCATTTTATTGCATTGGCTATTTCCTCCTCCTTTTGAATCTTTGCCTTCTTGACTACTTTGCTAGCTTCTCTAAGTTTTTCCAAATACAGATGCCTTTTTTTCCTCTCTCTGTGATCTCTTGTATTTCATGAAGGCCTCCCTCTTTTTCTTTACTTTTTCAGCTACTTCCTTCGAAAACCATAGCGGTCTCCTTTTCCTTTTGCCTTTATTTACCATTTTAACAAAAAGGTCGGTTGCCCTTAAAATACCCCCTTTCAGTTTTGCCCACTGTTTTTCTACATCCCCCAGCTGTTCCCATCCCAATAACGACTCACTGAGGTATTGGCCCATCTTCGCAAAGTTAGTCTTCCTAAAGTCTAAGATCCTCACCTTGGAATGGATTCTAACAGCCCTAGTCCTAATACTGAACCACACCATCTGGTGATCACTGGATGCAAAATGATCTCCCACTACAACATCAGAAACACTTTCACCATTGGTAATGTGATAAGGAAGCTTATCATAGCTCAGGAAGGAGCTATAGAAAAGGTGAAGTGACTCTGAACAAGCAACCTGTCAGTTCTGGTAGAAATAAGAAAACAGAATTTTCCCATAAAAGACTACCAGTCCCAGAATGCACCAGGTTTCCAACAGCCATTAGAGGAGCTGAAGTGGGGAAACGTGTGCTCAATCAGGAGGGCTATAAGGTAATCCCTAAGCACTTATCTCAAAGGGCAGGGCCTGATTCAGCACAGCTGCGCTGTGCTAAGGTGGAGCACTCATCAAAGCAGAATAAAGGTAGAGTTTATTCTACAGAGAATTATCCTCATCCTCAGAATCAGCTTGGAGATCCTCGTCTTGGAGATCCTCAGCTTGGACATCTTCATCTGGAGGATCATCAGAAGCAGAAGCCAGAGCGGACGGACAGAGAGGGCAAGAAACCCTTTGGAAGAAAGAAGAGAAAAGCATTTGGGAGGTCTAGAGGAGTCCAGAGCAGTACGTATACTGGGAGACATTCAAAAGGCCAGCATACACCATTGGACTGGGGAAAACCAGAAGAGTGGTGCTGCAGGGCTAGGAATCTCCAGACGGTACCTGTGAGGGAGACGGCTGCACGTGGAAGGGACCCTAAGACCCGTGCCAGAAGGTATGTGAAGAGAGATCCAGTGTCCAGGGATCTGGATTGGAAGGCTGGACATAAGAATTGGACTACATACTGGCCAGGCTATTTAGAGAGGAACTCTAACAGCAATGGAAGCTTAGGTATGAACACTGATCTATGCCCTAGCTATAACCTTGAAAGACAGCAGGGAAACAAGTATTCTCCTGAAAGTGCTCCATTGAGAAATTCCTCTGTGCCAATCCCTGATATTGAACCCATGATTGTTGAAGAAGGGGAAGGAGCGGTCTTAGATACAGGCTGTGAATATATGGATTGCTCTCTGTCTAAACTCCTTTGGTAATTTTCTGTTACAAAGTACAGCAACCATCACAAAGAAATACAAACTTGTTCTTTAATCTACTCAGAAAAGCTCCTGAAGTAGGATTTGAGCCACGCAGTAGAAAGCAAGCCAGCTAAGGGGTTTCAGCTGGGTAACTGCTAGCAATTGAGCCTTACCTAATTGCTTGTGAGCTCTGAGGGAATAACTTCTGAATCTAGGTGTGAAGATATAAGAAGTTAACCTGAAAAGAACAGTTTTTCCCTTCTTTGTGGGTTTTGCTTGTTGTTTGAAACACTGCTAAGAAAATATTAGCTAAAGCCTACAGAAAAGACCAGTTTGTTACCAACCAGGTCTTTATTCTTTTGCTTTGATTGCCTGACAAGTTCAACTGTTGTTTTCCTGATTTTGTTTTTCTAAGTTAAACACTGAAAGCAAGTATCCTGTTTTATGTGCTACCAAGCATATCTGTGTTGGGAGAAATAACCCCATAAATAAATATCTTATTGGCTTTACACTCAAGCACAACTAATTATTGTGAGTGGCTGTGTCTGGTGTGAATGGACTGCATTTCCTACAATCCCTTGCAAATCATATTGATATATGCACTTGCCAAGACTGTGAACATTCTCACCCAGGCAGCCGTATGACAGTAAGCACCAAGTCCAGTATGGCCCCTTCACGTGTGGGGTCTGTTACCAATTGCCTGAATAGTTCTCCCTGTAGAGAATCCAGGATCTCCTTACTTCTAGATGATACTGCAGCAGGAATGTGCCAATCAACATCTGGCATATTGAAATCTCCTATCAGTAGCACTTCCCCTTTCCTAGCAATGCTGCGTATGTCTTCAATTAACTCTCTGTCCACCTCTTCCTCTTGTGAGGGAGGTCTGTATATCACACCAATGCAAATAGATTTCTCTTTCCCTCTTTCTAGTTTAACCCACAATGCCTCCTCTCTCCCTTTTAAGCTCTGTAATTCCAAAGCTTTAATAGTAGTTTTTACATATAGTGCCACTCCTCCTCCCCTTCTTCCTACCCTGTCCTTTCTGAATAAAGTATAGCCAGGTATAGTTACATCCCAGTCATGGTTTTCTGTGAACCATGTTTCTGTAACTGCCACTAAATCCAAGTCAGCCACTCCCACCAAAGCTTCAACATCAGGGATCTTATTTCCCATGCTACGGGCATTTATACACACTGCTTTCCATATGTTACCCCTGTTACCCATTTCCATAAAGGTATTTAATGTATCACCTACCTGGGGGCTTTCACTTACCTGGGGGCTTTCTTCACCTATCCCCAACGAATCTAGTTTAAAGCCCTCTTCAGTAGATTAGCCAGTCTACTACCAAAGATGCGTTGACCTTTCTTGGACAGATGGATGCCATCTCTGCTCTGCAACCCTTGGAACAGCATCCCATGGTCTAGGAAACCAAAACGCTCTCGATGACACCATCCACGCAGCCATGCATTCATCTCCAGGATGCGAGCCTCTCTGCCTTGGCCTTTACCCTCAACAGGGAGGATTGAAGAGAACACCACCTGTGCACCTAACTGCTTCACCCTCTGTCCCAGAGCCATGAAGTCACTTTTGATACGTTCCGAGGTATACCTGGCAGTATCATTTGTTCCAACATGGATTAGCAACATTGGGTAATAGTCAGTGGGCTTGATGAGTCTCGGCAAACTCTCCGTAACATCTTGGATTTTGGCACCAGGCAGACAGCATACCTCTCTGGACATCAAGTCTTGTCGGCAGATGGACGCCTCAGTATCCCTCAGAAGAGAGTCTCCAACCACTACTACCCTTCGTTTCCTTCTGGTCACTGATTCTGCAACTTTGGAGTACTTGAACTCTGGTTCTTCCCTTTCCAGGGATGCTTTCACCTCCTCCACTTCCAGAGCTGCATAATGATTCTTCAATTCAAGGACAGGAGAAGTTGGATTGGTGATTTTGCAGGCCCTGGTGACTTACAATATGTACATAGTTCCTCCCTCGTTTTTACTCCATGTTTACATTCCCTGTTCAATGTAAAAAACTTGATGTAATTTGCTTACATTCTTGTATGTTCTGTTTCAAATGTAAACCGCACTGATTATAATAGCGCGGTATATAAGAAATATAAATAAATAAAATAAAAATAAATAACCATCGACATTCTGTTGGCACCCATCTTCTCCTGTGCTGGAGAGCTTGGTTGCTGCAAGAATTATCTCATCAATGTACTTCTCACTATCTTGAATGCCCCTCAGCCTCGCCACCTCCTCTTTGAGTTCCTCCACTTGTTTCCTCAGAGCTTCAGCATGCAGGCACCCTGCACATGGAACTGGTCCTTCAACTGGCATTAGGACCTCTGTCTGGACCATGGCAGAAGCTGTAACGGGGGCAACAGCTTTAGCAATACGATTTTTCCCAGCCATTGTTCTGTTCGTGGAGCTTAGGTATCTGTTAAAGCAAAAGAGAGAGATCTACCAAGTACCAGCCGGTTTCGCAGCTGTCCTTTCAGAGAAAAAGCAGTTAAATCTTTTTAATTATATTCAAAATATGCTGGTCCAATTCTCTGTGATTTGTTAAAGGGGGAGGTGCCCTATAAAGCAAGTCTGCTCACTAGGGGTGGGTGGGAGTCGGGGTGGGTAGGGAGTGAACTAACACCTGATTAGGTGTTAGCAGTTTCCAAACCTGAGGAGGTTACTATAGTTCAGCAACCTACTGTGTTCAAGGAAAGTTCCCCTAAAGCACCAAAAAGAAAGTAACCTTGCTTTAAAAAATATACAAAAAACCCTTTTAAGAGCTCCCAGTCAGAGAGCTAGCAATGTAATATAATAAAAACAAACAAACAAACCCTCAAATCCTTACTGTTTGTTGATCTGTAGAGCCCTGGTTAGGAAAGCCTCAACAGGGCAGGGCACTGGAGCCTTTTATGCAGGCCTCAGCTGCACTCAGGAAATCAGGCCCACTAACTCCTGATTAGGTGTTAGCAGTTTCTAAACCTGAGGAGGTTACTAGAGTTCAGCAACCTACTGTGCTCAAGGAAAGTTCCCCTAAAGCACCAAAAAGAAAGTAACCTCGCTTTAAAAAATATACAAAAAACCCTTTTAAGAGCTCCCAGTCAGACAGCTAGCAATGTAATATAATAAAAACAAACAAACAAACCCTCAAATCCTTACTGTTTGTTGATCTGTAGAGCCCTGGTTAGGAAAACCTCCAAAGGGGTTGATACTATATTTTTCTTGAAGCAGCAGTTTGCATCAGATCAATGATTATGAGAACTCAAATCTTGAAAAGAGAGAGCTTTCCAAGAACAGAATATAGCCTACCAACGATTTTGAGGTTAGAAAACAATCATAACATCCTTAAAAAAAAATTATTTGAAACCCAGTTATTTTCTCAAACTAGTAAAGAAGAATAAATTGCTACTTAGCAATTCTCTCAATATAACTTCTGAAGAGATTGTGGATTGGTATGGGAGATCTTGCTGGGGAGTTATAGCTGATTAAGTCATAATATGATTGCAAAGGAATTAGTTAGGCACTTTTAATACTGTCTGTCTGTATTTTATTGGCTTATGTTGATTTTTATTTAACCCGCCTTGATTGGAAATGTTAGAAGTTGGGTGTGTCATTTTAAATTAAAGGATACATGTATTTGAAATTCACACAGAAAAATGGTTGTGCAATCGAACAATCCAAACACAGGGAAGACCAAAAGAATCTCTTGACATCAGCTGATATTTCAGTTATGCTTCCATCATGGTAAAGAAATGCATACAACTTTTCACGACTCTTCATGACCAAAAAAAAAGAGATACAAGCAAATGCCAAAGGAGTGATGACATCACTACAAGCCTGATGTTTACTGGTTCTGTTACTGTGGGTACTGAACTAGACTACTACAGGTGCTATTTTAACACATTCAACACATGGTGGTGGAACCAATAAAAATGGGAAAGTGTGGTCCTACTTGCTAATTTTCTTTCCTTGAGTCTATCAAACTAGTCCAGTTACATGTCTTTTGCTACTCTACCAGTAGATGGAGACAAAAAAACAGCTTGCAGATCTCACCCTAAATATGGAGCACCATGAAGCCTGTAGCTTCCTCGCATTTCTGTAACAAAACCATAAATGAATAAGTCCTTGAACCCCCAAAAAGCAGGGGGGGGGGAGTGTGCCCAGCCCCCCCCATCCAAGGGTTGATCAACTGGGAACCTAAGCCTCTTCAAAAACTCTAACCAGCCTAAAACACTTCAACTGAATGCAACAGTGTGACTCAAGGAAAGAAAATTGGCAGGTAAGACCAAATTTACTCTTCCTTACCATCCCACCTGAACAGACCAAATTCATGGGATCTAACAAAGAACCCTGCTAAATAGGGTGGGAATTTGCATGTAGAATGCTTGCTCCAAAAGCAGCATCCTCCCTGGCCCGAACATCCAAATGGTAATGCTGCATAAATGAATGCAAGGATGACTACATGACTGCCTTGCAGATGATCTGAAGAGAAACAGAATGAAACTCAACCCCAAAAAGTCACTTGGGCCCTGGCCAAACAAACCTACAGCTACTCAAGAAGTATCTGCCTCCTAACCATGTAGGCCAAAATGATCACATTTATGAGCCATTTAGCTATGGAAGCCAGAGATGCTACTTTCCCCTTTCTGGATCACAAAAAACAACAGTAAATGATTAGATCTTCAGAAAGTGTTCGTGACCTACAAACACTGCACAAGGACTCTGAACATCCAGAAGGTGCAGAATCAGGAATTCTCACCATACTCCCCTTTCGAAAGAGGGAGAACTACCACCTGATTGAGATGGAATGAAGAAACCACCTTAGGAAGAGAAGATGGCACTATTTGTATAGACATTACCACTTCCAAAAAAATGGAGAAAGCACTCCCTATAAAATAGTGGAAAACAATCTTAAGAGTCAGATATTTCAAGGACTTTCAATGCAAAAGTTCAAAGATAGAGGAAAACAACATTTGAAGCACTGGGTTAAGATCCTGAGACAGAACCAATCTCCTCACCAGTGGTCACAAATGCTTTACTCTCTTTAAGGAGCATGACACATTCAAATAGGAAAACAAGTGCATGCTCTGTATCCGACCCTGATAACATGCTATTGCCATCTCTTGGACCCTCAGCAAGACCAAAGTCAAGCCCTTCTGCAGACCATCCTGCAAGAAGAAAAGAATGAACCGAACCCCTGGTCCTTACACTGGGATACAAATACTCTCCAAACCATAACAGAAGACAGGGATGTTGACCTTTTCTGTGCCCACAGAAGCATCATGATCATGTCTGCTGATAACCCTTCCTTTTTAAATGGGTCCTTTCAAGGTCCAGGCTGTAAGAAAGAAGAAAAATTATTCATCCAGCACCACTGGATCCTGCAAGAGAAGAACCCTGTTTGGTGGAAGCCTTAGACTCTCCTATCTGAATTCAGTCTCAGAAACAAAGTATTAGAAAAATATCCAGCACAAGGACGGCATGAATATTCAAAGGCAATGTCCCCAAATTACTGAACTGCCAGATGCCCTTACCGGTCAAAGAATAGAAGCAGCAGCTATGAAGCGATGCTGACCTAACTATCACCGAACTAGAAAAGATTGGGGAACAAATGCCGCTACAGTCACCCTCAATCTGCAAGGCGGGGCTTTTTTTTTTTTGCAGATAAGTAAGAAAATGGACAGGCTTTCTGGCCCAAAGCATACTGCCAGCTGTACCCCTAGATGACTATCATCACCAAAGCTGCAGAGACCGAAGACACAACCGACCTGCCGAGATGCTAACTGCAGATTGATCCAGGCTACCGCAGGCAGACCCACTCCTGAAACCTATACTGCTCCTAAAGAAAAATGCAATAAAAAGAAAGTATAATGTGCTGCCTCGCCCACGCCAAGGATCACAGAGCTTAATGCAGCGCATTGAACTCAAACTGACAGGAGAAAACCTACTGTTTAACCCAAATAGATATTACCAATGAATTAATCATATATTTACTTATCTTTCTTTTTTTTTTTTTTTTTTAGAAGCATTGCTGCTGCTCTATAATCTGTGGCTGAGCCCCTGCAATTGGGTTTATCCAGCTAAATACACAAAATCCCAACAAGCTCGTTTGAGACCGACACTTACTCTATGGTACAGTGGAGTCAGCCGAAAGGCATCACATGATAAAAAAAAAACAACTAGTGCTCTCACAGAAAGCCAAACCCAAAGCTCTCTACCTCATATCTGAGGCCATCCTTATTAGAACAAAGGCTCCCTCGAAAGGGACGACAAAAAGCCATTGAGAAACCTCCAAGATAAGCGTCTAGAACTGAAATTTATTTTTATTTATTTAATAGATTCTGTAATACCATTTTTATTATTTAGTCAAAGCATTTTACATTGTAACTTAAATTTGGTAATGTACATTAAACAGGGACATTGATAACTTGGATTCTTCTGAGGTTATGGAGGGTTAAGTGACTTGCCCAAGGCCACAAGATGAGCTAGTGGGAATTGAACCCTGGTCTCTTGGTTCCCAAGCCAATGGCAGATGAAATTTAATGTGGACAAGTGCAAAGTTATGCACCTAGGGAAGAACAACCCAAACTATGGTTACACAATGCAAGGTTCCACCTTAGGAACCACCACCCAGGAAAAAGATTTAGGCGTCATTGTGGATAACATGTTAAAACCCTCGGCCCAGTGTGCAGCGGCAGCCAAGAGAGCAAATAGAATGCTAGGTATCATAAGGAAAGGAATGGAAAATAAAACAAAAGATATTATAATGCCTCTATACCGTTCCATGGTGAGACCGCACCTTGAATATTGTGTGCGATTCTGGTCGCCGTATCTTAAAAAGGATATAGCGTTATTAGAAAAGGTTCAGAGAAGAGCCACCA
Organism: Ichthyophis bannanicus; assembly: GCA_033557465.1. Classification (NCBI taxonomy): domain Eukaryota; kingdom Metazoa; phylum Chordata; class Amphibia; order Gymnophiona; family Ichthyophiidae; genus Ichthyophis; species Ichthyophis bannanicus. Next base: position 190,798,031 of record CM066035.1, on the reverse strand, counting down.
AAATGGTAAAGGGGATGGAAGGATACTCTTATGAAGAAAGGCTAAAAAGGTTAGGGCTCTTTAACCTGGAAAAGAGACGGCTGAGGGGAGATATGATAGAAGTCTATAAATTAATGAACGGAGTGGAACAGGTAAACGTAAATCGATTGTTTACGTTATCAGAATATAGAAAGACTAGGGGACATACAATGAAGCTACAGGGTAAACTATTTAAGACTAATAAAAGAAAATATTTTTCACTCAACGTGTAATCAAACTCTGGAATTTGTTACTGGAGGATGTAGTAAAGGCTGTTAGTGTAGCTGGGTTTAAGAAAGGTTTGGACAAGTTCCTGGAGGAAAGGTCCATAAACCATTATTAAGAAGGGACCCAGGATATCAATGCTTGACCCAGTACAAGCACTGCGGAAATAGGGTTGCCAACCGGCCGGTTTTCAGCCGGCCTGGCCGGTTTTTCCATGGCCAGGCCGGCTGCCGGCACAGATGTAAAACTGGCCGTTGAAAAGCTGTTTTTTTGCTCTGGCCGCAAGATCGGGAGCGGCCAGAGCAAAAAAACGGCTTTTGTCCCGAAATCCGCGGCGTGAACGCGATTCCCCATAGCAGTGCAGCCGCTGCTTCTGCTTAGTACAGAGCAGCGGCTGCAATACACTTACATTGAAAAGTAAAGATAAACTGTGTGAGGAGCCCTCCGGTAATCGCAGAGCCCGAGGAAGTGACGTCATGGGGGCGGGCACCTCACAGGTTGTCTTTCCTTTTCAAATTAACTTTAGCTGCAATAAAGTTAATTTGAAAAGGAAAGACAACCTGTGAGGAGCCTGCCCCCATGACATCACTTCCTCTCGGGCGCTGCGATGACCGGAGGGCTCCTCACACAGTTTGTCTTTACTTTTCAAAGTAAGTGTATTGCAGCCGCTGCTCTGTACAAAGCAGAAGCTGCGGCTTGGGCGGGGGGGGGGGGTGTGGGAACCGGCAGGGGGGGGGGGGGGGGTGGTGGTGTGAGTGAACCAGCGGGGGGGGGGGGGGGGGGTGGTGGAGTGAACCAGCGGGAGGAGGGGGGGTGATGGTGTGAGTGACCCAGCAGGAGGGGGGGTTGGTGTGAGTGACCCAGCAGGAGGGGTAAGTGACCCAGCAGGAGGGGTGAGTAAGTGACTGGGGGGTGGGGGAGGGAACCAGCAGGGGAGGGGGGGGGGTGGTGTGAGTGAACCAGCAGGGAGGGGGGGGGGTGAGTGAGTGACCCAGCAGGGGGGGTGAGTAAGTGACAGGGGGGGGGTGAGTGAACCAGCAGTGGAGGGGGGGGTTGGTGTGAGTGAACCAGCAGGGGAGGGGGGTTGGTGTGAGTGAACCAGCAGGGGAGGGGGTTGGTGTGAGTGAACCAGCAGGGAGGGGGTGAGTGAGTGACAGGGGGGTGGGTGAGTGAACCAGCAGGGAGGGGAGGGGTGGTGTGAGTGAACCAGCAGGGGAGGGGGGGTGAGTGAGTGAACCAGCAGGGGAGGGGGGTGAGTGAGTCAGCAGGGGGGGGGTGAGTGAGTGAACCAGCACTGAGGGGAGGGGGGGTGAGTGAACCAGCACTGAGGGAGGGTGTGAGTGAATCCTCGGTAATTTTTGTGGGTGGGGCTTGGGCCGGGGCAGGGGTGGGGCTGGGGGCGGAGAATGGGTGGAGCATGGCGAGCCACAGGTGTCGGGTTTTTCTCAGTAAAAAAGTTGGCAACCCTATGCGGAACCTGTGTCTTTTGGGGAAACTGCTAGGTACGTATGACCTAGATTGGCCACTGTTGGAAACAGGATACTGGGCTTGATGGACCTTGGTCTGACCCAGTATGGCATATCTTATGTTCTTATGTTCAATTAGGCTACTCCTCCACTCAGCTATCCAGCTGCTAGTCACACTAACCTACCTTACCTACTTTCTGACCAAAACATAGCAGTCCAAGAGCAAAATTTGGAATTCTGAAAGCAAAAGAAAAATTAAATATTGTGCACCTTAAAGCAAGTTGTCATGGAGACTCTAGTATGGGTCCAACAAACAGCCAGCTCAGACATAACTAAAGCTACAACTAAATGCAGGGGAACAGCCAAAAGAGGAATTCAATGCTAGGAGAAGCATAGGCCCGATTATAGACACACACTCACTTATTTTTTATTTTTATTTTTTTTTACAGTTAATACTTTCACTGTACCACCATTACATTCAATTTCGCTTTACCAGGAAAAAACAGACCAGCCCCCCTACAGCAGGGAAAAGCCTGGCTGGCAAAGCAATCACCTCAGGGCAACTGGTTTTCCCCACTGGGAAGGTCTCCTGCTCTGTCTGAACTTCAAGATGTCCGCCATTCATGCCAAAAAACCTAAAACCCAATGGCCATAGACTTGGCCCCCCCTCCCCCCCCCCGAATGATTACTCCCTCAGGGCCCAAAGGAAAAAAATATCCAATTTGGTCTGTAGGCTTCCTATATTCTTATTGAAGCCTTTAAATGCCTCTTTTTTTTTCAAACTCTGAGCTGCAAGCAAGAGAAAAAGGAGGCTGTTCTCGCCATCAATTGTGAAGAGAGATGGAAGAGCCCACTGCAGGATACCATAGTTAGCAGAAAACCAACTCTACTAGGGAGGTTTGTCAAAAACTACGAACCCCAGGCTTACCTCACTGCAAAGCCCCCGAGGACTCTGCCACACCAATGCCCACAGAAGAGGAAAAGAATGGAGGGAGAAACTGACAAAAATCACTAGCGGGAATCCCTACAGTAAAAGAGCTGGCTAGCCCCTGACAAAAATACCGACCAAGTATTGCAACACAGCCTGCCTATCTCTGAAGCCCAACTCTGGATGGCTCCATCGCCCAAAAATACAAAGCATTCTCTGAGCCTATTATCACCGAGAGCAACGGTCCACCATACAGACCATCAGCATCACAGGCACCCTACTCAAGGGGATGCATGGCAGCATCGGACCTGCTAAAGCTACCAGGAATGCTGTTTCTCACAGGAGACCAAGATTAAATCCCTCTCACAGGACCCTAACATAAAATCCCTCTCACTGCCGTGGCTATTACTAGCAGCCCAAGACATGCAGAGGAGACACGGCAGAGCTCTGTGTTAAGTCTCTCTTTTTTTTCCCCCCAAGGCCCATCTCTTAAACGAGGCTTTAGCCTGTATCGAGAGCTTGTGCTCACGACTCTCCCCTCTGCTCTCTCCTCAAGTTGGACTCTGGTAAGTAGGGAGAAAAACATCATTTGGCTCAACTCCACTACCAAATAACACAAAGAGGAGAGTAGATGGCTGAAGGAGGGGGAGGGGACATGGTACCACTAGGTTCTGCACCCCATAACTGCCCCTACACTACAGATTCCAAATTTGTTGATGGGGAAGTGAAGGGGAGGGACTCAGTACCACCGAAGTATGCACTCCAGGGCTCCATGGATGACACAGACACCCTATGCCCTTTAAATTTCATCTATTCCAATCCATTCTAGACTGCACAGAGATGACGACTTCCATCTGCTAGAGACTGAGAAATACTGGTGAGATAGAGGCTGCCCAGACCCCTTTATGCTATGAAGTTAAATTCAAACCAGTGGTTCTCAGTCTCCGTCTGCTGGCAGGCATGCATAACCACACATCTGGACTGCATTTGAGGGATGATAAGGAAATGTATTTCATTACTATTTTTAAGGGGGCAGAAGCAAGGCTGCATGCTGAACCATCCACTCTGTTTCAGCCCTTCATATGAGCTAGTCCAATATTTTGTTTGTTATAATTAGGGGCCCTTTGCGCTCATAGCACTCAAAACCATTGTGCATTAAATGTAACACCACTGAGTTAATTGTCAGGGGCATGGAAAGCATATTCCTAGCAGTTAAAAGCAGTTCACCCTGCCCTAATGCGGGTCAAAATTAGCATGGGTGCACTTACCTCCACCTTTAGGGGTGGTGATAAGTACCATATACCTGCGTTAACTGCTCGCCTTGACCTTAGCGCAGGGTGCGCTGACTACAAGGTGATTACCCCGCCCACTTTCTGCCCCTAACTCTCCCACTTGAAATACCAACATGCGTCACACTGTACAATAATTCGGCTGCACTGTGCAGGCCCAATATGAGTGACGCACAAGGAGAGCGAAGCTCCTGCAGACAAAGTCTAGGGTGCACAATAAGCAGAAGCGAGGGATGACCACAAATGCTTGAGAGGGTGCTTTATTGGAGTCCCCAATGCGTTTCGGCTGACGCCTTTTTCAAGGGGAGGGGTACTTACATAAAAATAGGAAAACAAATATATTAAAAACACTTATCAAAAGAATATATATGCCAAAACATATGTATCAAAAGCAACCAGAGCATTATGAAATAAATACATATAAATACATTGTAACCATAAAAAGTTAAAAATAAAAACATAATTTAATACATGTATATCAAACACTTAAAAAACTTAAATATGGAACCCATAAGTAAATCAAAACCAATAATAGCAAATAAACTATAAATGAAAGCCATTAAAAAATAATAATTAAAAAAACACCATGAATCTAGACGCACGGCAGACAGAAACTGATTTAAATTTAAAGCATTACAATCATAGATAAGCTACTCACTAACTGTGTACCAAAGTGTCGTTTGGAATGTAAAGACACTTTTATCCCCAATGATGTAGGAATCGTGTCACTACAAATAAAGGAGAGGAAATTACTCTGTTTTTAAAATATACCAGTATTGTGTATAGAGGCTTTAATACATGTAAATTTATCGGTGCAAATGGTTCAAAAGGAAGTAAATTTAGATTTAAATACCTGAAGAAAAAAGCACGCTCTAAAATGTATGGTTGTTAAAAGACTTCAACAAAGCCGGTAGCAAGAAACTGCAAAACAACGTTATGAAATAAATGAATGGTATTGTGAATTTTAAAACATGTGTGTTATGCCAGCAAGGTATTGATGAACAAAATGAAGTAAAACAATCACGGATGATTCCAGTATCTAACAAAAGTTACTCACTGCGGACGGCAAGGCTATTGCAAAAATATTCAAGGAAACAGATTAGCGCTGGATTTAGAATGGTGTTTTAAAGACGCCGATTTTCGCACCAAAAGGGGCGTGGTTAGCAACATCCAATCAGTGTGATAAGAACTCAATGTTACTTCGTAATGCATTTGTGAGAAAAATGAAGTAAAACAATCACGGATGATACCAGTATCTAACAAATGTTACTCACTGCGGACGGCAAGGCTATTGCAGAAATATTTGAAGGGAACAGATTAGCGCTGGATTTAGAATGGTGTTTTAATGACGCCGATTTTTGCGTCAAAAGGGGCGTGATTAACAACATCCAATCAGTGTGATAAGAACTCAATGTTACTTCATAATGCATTTGTGAGAAAAAACGGAGATTTTTTTAGATTAAAACCTTAGGAAAAGTTTAAGAAAAAATAGTAGCAACTGCAGGCATTTCTTAACACCTCCTCCTCAAAACATGATGTTATAATGGAACATCGATGTGCACCTGGGAAACTTAGTGGAAACTTGTCAATTCTGCAAAAAAGGGGGGGTGAAGGCATGAACGTGCAATAGCGTTTTTGCCTTAAAATACTGCTTTTATACATGCTTAAAAATGTGGAGCTATATAAGGGATAAATCAGAATGCAGATACTTGTATGTACAAGATTCCTACAGGCTTAACTTGTAAAGATGTATAATACTTTGTTAATGCGATTTCTTAAACGTGGAGAATCAATTGAAAGATGTTATGGAGAGAACTTAAACAACAATATTCATTATAAACTCCTAAAAAAAAAAAAAAATATATATATATATATATATATATATATATCTATACACACGCACATGTAAAAATGAATAATTGGGGATGGCTTAACACTTCTACCTCAGAAACTGATGTTATAATCCAACGTCGATGTTCCACCAGGAAAACTTAATAAGAACCTATCAATCACTCAGAATACAAATACTTGTATGTACGGGAGTACTACGAACTTAGATTTTATCAATTGAGCATGAGTGATGTAGACGTCTGATAAACTATTGTGGCGATCGCTTCATATGAAGAAACAATTGAGAAGTTTTATGAAATAAACTTAATCAAATTGTTCTATATAAGCTAAACTACTTAAAAGATACATAATATAATAAATAAATAAATAAACAGGAATAGAATAAATAATTAATAAGAGCTAAAATGGAATAAATAATTAAAAAGATAAAAGATCAACGAGTAAATTGAAGTGTTCAGAGACTCAATGAACTTATGAGCGTGACTAAAAACAACTGATATTAAACCTAAAAGATATAAAATGTGAACTGAACTAAAATGAAATTAAAAGAATGAGAGTTAATGAATAATAGGAAGTTAAGACCCAGTATAAACTATGGGCCTGGCTAAAAATAAGATACTGAATTAGAGATCACCAACTTTTTATCATAACTAAACTACAAACCATATTGTATGTTAGAATTTCTATACCTCTAAATAATCTAATGGGACCAACTCATAATACGCAAAATATAATGATGCATATCATGAAAACTAAATTATAGGAACACTGATTAAGACCATTGGGTTCTAGGCAATTAAATTCATATATGAATCGCTGCTCTAACTTGAGGAGAGTCTTATAAACATCCCCTCCTCTCCAGTGAGGGAGCACTGCTTTTAGAACAACATATTTCAAATCTTTGATAGTATGCTTCATTTTTAGCCAGTGTTTTACTTCATTTTGTTCATCAATACCTTGCTGGCATAACACACATGTTTTAAAATTCACAATACCATTCATTTATTTCATAACGTTGTTTTGCAGTTTCTTGCTACCGGCTTTGTTGAAGTCTTTTAACAACCGTACATTTTAGAGCGTGCTTTTTTCTTCAGGTATTTAAATCTAAATTTACTTCCTTTTGAACCATTTGCACCGATAAATTTACATGTATTAAAGCCTCTATACACAATACTGGTATATTTTAAAAACACAGAGTAATTTCCTCTCCTTTATTTGTAGTGACATGATTCCTACATCATTGGGGATAAAAGTGTCTTTACATTCCAAACGACACTTTGGTACACAGTTAGTGAGTAGCTTATCTATGATTGTAATGCTTTAAATTTAAATCAGTTTCTGTCTGGCCTGCGTCTAGATTCATGGCGTTTTTTAATTATTATTTTTTAATGGCTTTCATTTATAGTTTATTTGCTATTATTGGTTTCGATTTACTTATTATGGGTTCCATATTTAAGTTTTTTAAGTGTTTGATATATAGCCCGTTATGGCCATGTTCTGACAATCAGCTGCTTCAGGAATCAAAGCTGCCTACAGTAATAATTATATATAAGAAGCCCCTTGATTAAAGGGTGCTAAGCAGTTTGCATGGGCTACAGCATGCACTAACCCCATGGTGTCACTCATATTGGGTGCACAATAAGCAGAAGCGAGGGATGACCGCAAATGCTTGAGAGGGTGCTTTATTGGAATCCCCAACGCGTTTCGGCTGACGCCTTTTTCAAGGGGAGGGGTACTTACATAAAAATAGGAAAACAAATATATTAAAAACACTTATCAAAAGAATATATATGCCAAAACATATGTATCAAAAGCAACCAGAGCATTATGAAATAAATACATATAAATACATTGTAACCATAAAAAGTTAAAAATAAAAACATAATTTAATACATGTTTTTAATGTATTTATTTGATTCAATTATGAAATGCTTTTTGAGGCGTTTATATTTTTATAACAAGTTTTTTTTTGTAATTAAATTTTTATTGGCAACATTCCAAACACATTCAGGAACACATATTCATAACGCTCTAACAACTAACATCTAAGCAACGGAGCCACCCCTACCGGGCTTCCAGCTCCAATTTCAACCCCCCACAGGTAATATCAACGACTCCTGACCCGAGCCATCCGGTTAGCCCCATAACAGCTTTTCTTTTGCTCAGCACTCCAACACCCAGTGTTATGACCATGCATGTTGTCATTAACATTTTTGTTTACCATATCTCCCCCCCCCACCATAAACCCTTTCATACCCTCTCCAACATGGCTCCGCCCACAAGACCACTATCCCTCCCTTCCACCTACTGCCCCCCCCACTGATCCCCCCCCTCCATACCCCCCTCCCTTCCCCCCTACCCACCGACTCCCCGCTCCCCTCCCCCCTTCATACCGTCCCCCGCTCTATCTCCTCCTGCCCACTCCTTCCATACCGCTGTTACCACCCCCCACTCCCCCTGTAACATAGATCCCTCCTCCCCCCTCCCTCCCGATACCCACCCCCCCAATCTAGAATCCACCCTCTATATCCCCCATCTCCCCCCCCCCACCGCCCACCCCCCCTCCCCTCTACCCATACTGCCCCACTCCTTCCCCCTACACATTACCCCTCCCTCCCCCCCCTGCCCTCCCATCCCTAGAACACCCCCCAGGACCCCCCATTGTTCCTCATATCTGGCTAAAGTTTGCCTACGCGCCGCCGTCAATTTTTCCATCAGCACCGTGCGTCAAACGCGTTGTTCAAAGAGCTCCAACCCGGGAACCCCACTCTGTCGCCAGGCTGCGGCAATTTCACATCGAGCCGCACTCAAACAAGCCATCACCATCTTACCTCCCCTATTCCCTTGCCCCTCCTCCCAAAGGTTCAAACAAACACACTGTAGGGGCCATCGGAACCACTACCCCTAATTTCTGGAGAATCCAACCAACAATCCTCCCCCAATACTCTTGTACCTTCTGACAACTCCACCACACATGCCAAAAAGTCCCAACTTCACCACAGCCCCTCCAGCACAGAGGCGACACCCCCACATACATCCTATGCAGACGACTGGGAGTGTAATACCAGCGCATCAGCACCTTATAACTATTCTCCTTAGACCTACTTGACATAAGCCCCCTCCTAATCTGATCCCACACACGCTTCCACTCCACAGCCGTTACCGATCGCCCGATATCCGCCTCCCACTCCGTCATGTACCGGTGTTGCCCCCCTGGCTTCTCGCGTACCACCCGGTACAACCCTGATATCATCCCTTTCGCCCCCCTCTTCCCAAACCACATCGTTTCCAGACCTGTGAGCTCCCTTCCCCACCCCTCCTTCCCCACCACCTTCCCTAGAAATGAACGGACCTGCATATATGCATACCTATCCTTATCTTCCAACTGATACTCCGCTTTGATCATGTCAAAGCTCTTCATTTCTCCTTCCTCCAAGCATTGATAACTGCAGATTAAGCCTTTCTTCGTCCATTCATCAAATCTCCCCCATCCCACCCTGGCTTGAACTCCCGCGCCCCCCTCCAAGGAGTCAGCAAGGAATAACCCCCACTCCGTGGCCCCCTCTCCGTCCCCCTCACTCTATCCCATATCCTGACCCCTTGACACATCGCTGGGGAACCAGTCCCCAAGGCCCTCCTCCCTTCAGCGTCCGCCCATAGCCAGGCCGTCAAGTGACCCCCCCTGACTCTCCCCCGCTCTAAGGACACCCACGGCCTTTCCTCCCCCCCTCTCGCCATTGCATAACATGCACCAACTGTGCCGCTCGATAATACGCCCACAAGTTCGGCACCCCCAACCCCCCCTCCTCCTTGGGGGCATACATCACTTTCCGCGCCACCCGAGGTGGCTTCCTCTTCCAGATATACTGAAATACTCGCCTCTGCAGCCCGCGCATCGCCCCATCCGGTATCGCTACCGGCAAAGCCTGGAACCCGTACAGTAACCGGGGCAGAATATTCATTTTGACGGCTGCGATCCGCCCGATCCAAGATATTTCTAATCCCATCCACCCTTCTAAATCTCTCCCAATTTTTTGGAACAGGCTGGGATAATTAGCCTGATAGAGAGTCTCAAAACGATCGGTAATGTGAACCCCCAAATACCCCAGTGAACCACTAACCCATCGCAGAGGGAACCGGCGCTGCAAACACTCCTCCACTTCGTCCGGTAATCGCACCTTCAGAACCTCTGTCTTGTCCACATTCATTTTAAAGCCCGACACCTTTCCATACCTGTCCACCTCCTGCATCACCTCTGGAAGCGATATAGATGGGTCCCCCAGATACAATATATCGTCCGCATACAAGGATATTTTATGCATCCTCCCCCCTCTATGCAAGCCTATGATCTTATCGTTCCCCCGAATCCTTTCGGCTAGGGGCTCCACCGCTATGGCAAAGAGGAGTGGAGACAGTGGGCATCCCTGTCGGGTCCCCCTTCCCAATTCAAAATCTCGAGAGTACATCCCATTGACTTTAATTCTAGCTCTGGGCCCCCTATACAACGCCTTGATCCACCCCAATAGATTAGGTCCACACCCCATCCGCTCCAATACCTTCAACAAAAAGGCCCAGTGCACCCTGTCAAATGCCTTTTCAGCATCGATTGACATCAGTACCAAATCCTCTTGTCCCTCCCTCGCTTCCCAAACAACTCCAATCGCTCTCTGGATGTTATCCGCCGCTTGTCGTCCTGGTATGAAGCCAGCTTGATCCCCACCTATAAGCCCCGGCATCCACTCAGCTAACCGTCCCGCCACCACTTTGGCTAACAATTTGGTATCCACATTCAACAGGGAGATCGGCCTATAGGAGCCGCATTTCCCCGGGTCCTTCCCGGGTTTCAGGAGCACCGTTATCCCAGCTGTCAGCATTTCCCGCGATAACTCCCCCCCTTCCTCCAGCACCCCATTGAACACCCTTCGCATTATCCCTTTTACATCCTCCCAAAAAACTTTATAGAAGAGTCCCGTCAAACCATCCAAACCTGGGGACTTCCCTCCGACCAGCCCTTTCACTGCCCGGGCTATTTCATCCTCTCTAATCTCCGCCTCCAGGATCTCTACCGCCTCCACTGGGAGCGCTGGGAGTGTTATCTCCTCCAAATAGGCCTCGATCTCCCCCTCAGACCCCCCTTCCATCGCCCGGTACAGATCCAGGTAGTAATCTCGGAATCTCTCCCGGATGGCATCTTCCTCCCAACACCGCCGCCCATCTTGCCCCTCTAAATAAGCTATAGTGACCACCCCTTGCTTCCGCCGCAGTCTCCGCGCCAACAAGCGCCCCGCCTTATCCCCAAACTCGTAATGGGTCTGCTGAACCCTCTGCATCAGAAATGCCACTTTCTCTAGCTGAAGATCCTTCAACGCATCCCGCGCCTGTTCCAAACCCAGTCGGTCCTCCTCGGTTCCCGACCCTCGAAACCTCTCCTCCTTTTCACCCACCTCCCTCTTTAATTCGTCCTCCTTCTGTTCTCGTTCCCTCTTTTTCTTAGCCCCCCCACATTATAAATCTCCCCCGTACCACCGCTTTCAGCCCCTCCCATACCATAACCTCCCTCACCTCCCCATTATCATTGAAACCCAAGTATTCCTTAATCACCCCCCGAAGATCATCCACCACTCGCCTATCTCGGAGAAGACTATCATTCAGTCTCCAGAAGGCCCCTCCTGACCTCCGTACATTCCGTAGAAGGATCTCCACCCCTTTATGATCTGTCCATCCCACTTGCACTATTTCTTCACCTTTAACTGCAGGCATCCAGGTCTGATCTATCAAGAACATGTCTAACCGGCTCCAACTAACGTGTGGAGCCGAGTAGAAAGTGTACCCCCCCGCTTGCGGGTTCATCACTCTCCACACATCCATCAAGTTAAATCGTTTCATCAACCCCTTCAATCCCCGTCTATTCTTCCGCCCACCATCCCCCCCCTTCGGCTTCCTATCTAACCCAGGATCCAATACAACATTAAAATCCCCTCCCACCAGCACCTTCCCTCCCCCCCCGGCTTTTTCAATTAAAGCCCCCACCTCCCTCCAGAAACCCTTTTGCTGCCCATTAGGCCCGTACACAGCCACAATCACAATATCTTCCCCCCCCAGCTTCCCTGTAAGCCCCACCACCCTTCCCTCCTAGTCTTTAAAAGAGTGCCCCACCTGGATCCCGCACCCCCCCCCTAAGCATTATCCCCACCCCACCTTTCCGTCCCCCCTCCTTATTGCAGGAGTAGAATTGGTCAGGGAAGTGGCGGTGCTTCAACCGTCCAACATCCCGAGCTCGTAGATGAGTCTCCTGTAGGAGGACCACATCCCATTTATTCCTCTCCACTTCCCGAAACAGCAACCCTCTCTTGTTGGGCGTATTCAGACCACGGACATTGATGGTGCCTACACGTATCATCCCTCAGCCTCCCCCGTCTTCCCCGCACTTACCCAGATGGTGTTCCTTTCCCCTCCCCCCCTCCCAACCCACCCACCCCCCGCCTCCCCCCACCCCCTCCTCTATCCAGCCCACTCATCCCAATCTTCCCAACCTCCCAGTCCTGACGTCCAATCCCACCACTTTGACCCCCTCCCCAACCCCTCCATATACCCACTCCCTCCTGCCTCCCCTTCTTATCTCTTCCCCGATTATCTACCCCGACCCCCCTGGACACCCTTCCCCACCTGCGTTCCCCCCACCCTCCCCTCTTCCCACCTCCCTGGTTCCCCCCCTCCTTAGCATGCCCTACAAGTCCAGCGTCCAGATACCAAGGGCTCCAGAGCTCTACCGCTCTTTACCTGAGTCCTGCCAACAACCTGGCCAGTCCCGCTGTGCTCCCGGTTCACGACACCAGCTCTTCAGATGTCATCTGCCGTTCCTTCGACAACCGCTTCAAGCGCTTCCCTTGCTCCCCCACTCATTGCCACTGAGAGCTGACTTGCAGCCGTTGTTTGCCTTTCCCCACGTTGGTCTTGTGCTGCTGTTCACCCAGTCCCACCGCCGGCAGGCCTTCGCATCCCGATGCTCTTAACACCTCCGCTGTTTTAACTTTGCGATTCAGTCCATTAATGGAGATCAACACCCCGAACGGGAACAGCCAGCGGTACTGGTATTGTTTCTCCCTCAAGTAGGCAGTCACTGCTTTCATTGCTCTCCGCCGCTCTAGAGTCCCCTTCGAGAGGTCATTAAACATTTCAATCTCAGCGCCCTCCCAGGCCACTCTCCCGAATCTCCGAGCCACACTTAGAACTTGTTCTTTCAGAGGGAAGCTACTCAGACAGGCTATAATGTCCCTGGACTGCTTTTCTTTCCGGGGCCCCAGACTCCGATGTGCCCGCTCCACACTGATTTGCTCTGGAGCATGTCCTGGCACTTCCCCCAATTGAAGCATATGGCTACATATTCGCCGGACCAAACCCACACAGTCCTTGGGGTCCATCTCCTCCGGGACCCCTCTGATCCTTAAATTATTCCTCCGGGCCCGGTCCTCCATCTCTTCAATTTTCTCCTGCACTGCGTCTTGCTGGGCCTGCAGTGAGCTTTGCATAACCCCTAGGCCGCGCAGTTCCCCCTCACACTCTTGCACGTGGGTTTCCAGCTCTTCTACCCGTCCACCAAGGCTGCACAGCTCCTGTTGTATCGCCTGGAGAGTTGCCCTCATCTCCTTCCTCATCGCCTTTATCTCTCCCTTCATGTCCAATTTAAACTCCTGCAGCCATCTCCGTAGGGGCACATCTTCCTCCCCCTCGACATCCGTGGCATCATCCTCCTCCGAGGCGCCTCCTTTGCCGCCGCTGCCATCAACTCTTTCCGGACGTAAGGAGATTGAAACCCCTCCAATTTCGCCCGTGCTGCCATCCCCGACTGAGATGCTAGCAGTCTGTCCACTTTTATTTATGGGGACCCACTGTTTATTGCTCTGCACTTGGGATTTGAACGGAGCTCGGCGTTCAAGCTGCCATTAGCTCCCTTTTATAACAAGTTAACTTGTATTCTTTTGTATTATAGCTAATTAATTAATTGTTCAATGTATCTCTGTTTTAACTGTAAACTGCTCTGATTACAAGACATTGCAGTATAAAAAACGTACAAATAAAATAAATAAATACATAATTTTCAGTATAATTACTGCTGTTAAGCCATTCACTTTGCTTTCTGCTTCTCTCTTCTTTTATTTACAGAACACTGGTTTCCCTCTCTCTATTCTTTAGAATGGTACATAAACTAGAGCTAACCCATAGCAAAAGGAAGATAGTTGTGCCTACAGTGAGAAGGTCAGCTTGGTATGGCTACAGTGAGTCTGTTCCCTTTACAGCAACAGGATAAAATCAAAGTAAACTGAACCATCTAATTTCGCAACAAATAGGGGTGTCCTTCATGGAGTGGTGGGTTCACCACAGGGACATGGGGAGGGGTGGCCTGCAAGGAGCGGCAGGTGCACCTACGCTTGCCATCGTGCTGGGAAGACTAGATGGAACATGCTGGTCTTTTATCTTCCGTCATTTACTATGTTACGATGTTACTATGTTACATAGATGTCCCAGACATTATATGCTCATAGGCAAAAATATAAGCATGTCCACTGAAAAAGAGTAATGGAGGAAGGGGAATTAAAAAGAAAAGTAGCAACCCTCCCCCCAAAAAATAATGGCATAAATACCACCCCCTCCCAATGTTATAAACTTTTAAAAATCATATTTAGTCAGTAGGTTGCCAGAATAGGGTGTGCCAATTTTGGATATGTCATAATTTTAAAAAGCACTAGTGAAAGGTTGGTACAATTTCATGTCGCAAATAAACAACCAGCTTTAAATTTTGTGTAATGTTATTTACTTACAGTACCTGTATGCAAATTATGCAAAATACACAAAATTTCCAGGCATAATCTTAAAGGAAAGAATCTGGAAAACTTAAGAATTTTTGAAGAGTTAGTTTTGTGTTGTGGTTTACATGGTGAACTGGCTCAATATAAAAATAAACAGCAATTAGACACAAGGTCCCAGGCATCTCCTTTTCCAGCTGCAACTGTTGAAAGAACAGTGTGAAGAGGTAAGGAAGATAGTCATACCTACAATGAGAAGGTCAGCTTGGTATGGCTATAGTGAGTCTGTTCTGCAAGCTATGCTGTGCAGTGAAGAGGAACAGGAGAGAGGAGAGCAGTGGAGAAGATATTGAAGATCAGAGGTGAAAGATGAGAAGACTCAGCTTGGAAACAGCAGTGTGAGACCCAGGAAAATACCATCCATCAACACTGAGGCAACTACACTCGCCCAATTACTTGATTGGAGCTTCGGAGTCTCTGAGTCTCCTCTTACCTGTACCATGACAGCAGCAGAGATCAAGGCATTTCTGAACAAGCCCATAGTGGTTCCAGACCGGCCATCACACACCCAGTGTATAGAAAGGTGTATAGAAAGGTGTGTAAAAATGACAATTGAGGCTGCTGGTCATGTGTACAATCAGGAGAGGAGGAATTATATTAGGGGTCAGATGGTCAGTAGGGAGCTCATGAGTCAAAACAGAAGCAAACGAGATATGGCTTCTTTGCTGGATTTTGTTAAATAACATTAAATTAACTGCATAAGTGCCATTTTAAAGACAATTAAGTGGCTACAGGTGGTGTTCAGACTATTTGTACGTTCAAATAAATATTATTTAATTTCCACATATTTCAACTGTGATTCGATGTAGGTAAGACTCACTTTAAGCAGTTCTGAAGATAGCTTTAGATTCAGCATGCAAAACTGCATAATTTGGTCACTAGTAGTTTGTAAAGTTTGGAAAAATAAAAATCTACCCCTTAAACTGGCATGCCCTATTGCCAGAAAGAGGCTATATACAATTAAGCAAGTATTTTATATATATTTAATACATTTACAAGGCCAACAAAACAAAAATCTCACCTTCATGATATCATTGACTTCAGAAACTAAATGATTCTCCAGCCAAAGAGAACAGAGCCTGAAGATCCACATATCATGCTCTTCTCCGCCTATAAGGCAGCTGATATAATTCTCAATAGCTCTGCACAGGAAACTCTGCCGGTCCTCTTTCAGAGAGGCAATTGCACATTCATCTAGTTCCAGTTCCCGCTGAACCTTCACTGTATATCTGTCATATAAGTACACATGGCATAGTAAGATAGTGGTAGCACAGTATATAACAGCAGGAAAAAAAAATCTGCCCATCCAATTTGCCCAGTTATTCCTTTCCACGCAGCTATGGTTATACATCCCAGCTGTGAGCTATGAAAAGGTGACCACTAGCAAGACATGGCTACTTATTCAGGATAATGTTTGTTCCCTGCCTAATTTGTATTCTCCCATTTCAGGTAGACAAGCAGAAAAGATCTCCATCTTAGTTCACATCCTCTATCTCTCTCTTCCTATAAAGCTTTGTAATAATATTAATAGCTACGAATACTAGCATGGTAACAGTCAGAGCCTACCACACATACTCGGCCATATGAGTTCCACTACTTCTGGGAGTACTTCTAGTGCGAGTTTATAGCAGGATGGAGTCTATATAATTTAAAATAGAGAAGAAATTTATTTGGTGTTATGTGGACTTCCAGTGGTGATATAAATCCAAATGCAGCTGCCGAATACCAATATATAACTTTGTACGGATTTCTCATCTGTATAAATTTATATCTGCTATTTGTGCATTGGCACTTAGACATGGAAGTTATATGGAAAACAGAATTTAACTGCTTTCGGTATCTGTTTTAACTCTGTCTATGGTTTGCCCCAGATCCTGCCCCAAAGAAAATGTTTATTTTGGCCATACAATGATTTATACAGTAAAAGAGTTAGGTGTTTGGCAGGACAAAATTTTAAGATCAAAGGATTTACGTGGTCAGCAATCGCTGCTGAACATCCAAGTCTATTTGAATATTGTCCTTTTAAATATCACTGTACTTGTACTGTACTTATTCATAACCAACGACCCTACCTTCACCCCGTCAACTTCCCTCAGGGTGAAAGACTTCGACCTCATAACCAAGCAAGAAGTTTGTTATCTTGGAATCACAATCGACCAACATCTGAATTGGGAGGCCCCACATTCAAAATGTCACCAAAGCAGTCAACCACAAGCTGAGAACCCTCTGGCATCTACGCCCTCTCCTTGATTCCTCAGACTACCGCTCTGTATCCCAAGCCCTCATCTTCCCTCACTTAGACTACTCCAATATCATCTTCCATGGCATGTCAAAGCACGCTCTCCAACCATTACAACTAGCCATGAACACAACTGCCCGAACACTCATGTCTGCATCCAAATATGACCACATCACTCACCTATTTATTCAGCTTCACTGGCTCCCCATAGCAAGTCGCCTGATATACAAAGCCCTCCTACTCACCTTCAAGGCCCTTCACGGAATGTCTGCAACCTCTCTCACAAAGCTCATACAATGTACGCCGGAGACCAGAACTAGGAGATCGTACATGGCAAATTCTCACGTCATCCCCTCAGCAGTAAGGTCTTGTACCCAACTGACTAAGAATCGTGCATTTTCTTTATTTGCACCAACTCGATGGAACGCCTTACTCCCAGTGATACGAGCCATCCCAGATCTAACATCTTTCAGGAAGGCATTAAAGACATACCTTTTCCAAATAGCTTACAACCAGCCACCCTAAACAAGTCATAGGTTTTAACCAATAACCATCGCTTAACACTTAGCTACCACCCTCAACACTAGTTTACTTCTGTTCTCCATTGGTTCCTACCCAAGTTAAACTGTCCTATACAAACCTGTTAATGTTTACTGTTAACCGTTCATGTTAATGCCAATTTGATGTAAATCTGTTCTATGTAATCTGTTCTATGTAAACCAGTTTATTGTTCATGTTATATGTAAACCGCACTGATCTGAAAAAGCGTGGTATATAAAAACAAATAAACAAACAAATAAATAAATACTTGGCAGCCACACACATCTGGCTATGTGTTTCTATTAGGATGTCTAACATTTCACATTACTCATTTTGTCATTCATTCTAGAAGCCATGACATTTTCTTTTGAGTTGTTTGAGTAAGGCTGTGCTGCTAAGTCATGCTTCTGCTCTCTTATCTCCCAGGTGTAGAGCATTTCCACACAAAGTAAGAGTTAAATACAGTGTTTTTTTTCTAGCACAAAAGGTGCTGCTACTCAGATGTAGGGCTATCCTTAAGGAGTGGGGTGACCAGAAGGTCCTACCCACACAACAGCCACACCCTCTGCAACTCATCACAGTGTCTTTGAAAAGGCAGTATTGCAGGAGTTCCGATGACATAAGCGCACAGAATGGCAGCATGAACCATGCGCTCCTGCGTCCCCTCAGCAAAAGCAGCGACAGTTGCTACTATTCTGCTGTCTGGCAAACTGCAAAAGGCAAGAATAGACAGGCAGTCAAAGGTGGGGCATGGCAAGCAAAAATAAGCCTGATTTAAAAGAATTCCTCTATGACCATGCCCCGAGAAAGAATCTCAAAATGACGGCGAGTGCAGCGGTGCACAAAGCTGGGAGAAACATGCAGATCAGGGAAGTGAATCGGAGGATGAAGCTTCCGAGATGAGTGCGAAGGAGATCTGCAGGAGGTTCCTAGAGATCAAGAGCGAAATGAACAATATAAGAACAGATATTGACACAATGGCAGCGGATCTAAGAGCCGAGCTGCATGATTCAGGAAGAAGAATTTAAATGGTGGAGGAACAAAGTACTGATAATGCAGAGCAAATAAAAACTCTGAATTCAAAATTAAAGGATCTTGAGAGAGCTCAGGATACTCTAGCAGATAAGCTGGAAGATGTGGAGAACAGGAGCAGAAGATGCAACATTACAGTCCGAGGGTGTTTTGCTAAGTGAACGGGATGCAAAAATAAAGGCCAACATACTTTGCGCTAAAGATAAGCAATTTATTCATAAAATAAAGAAAAGATAACTGGAAAGAAAGTAATTCACTTATCTACCTATATTTAGTTAGAAAGGATAGCTAGAAAGCAAGTAATTACAGAAGAATGATACATCACCGACAGAGTTATGAACTTCATCTCATGCCACACTTCTACCAAATGAATCCCAGATTCAGACAGGCAGGAGAGACCGCTCAGTCAGGAAACTTTCCAGGCAACGCATGTGCTCGTTCCATGGATGAGATTCCTTCACTACTTACTCGGCTGAAAAAGGCACCCATTCTAGTCTGTTGCAGGAGCAACCAGTAATTTTCCATCAGGTGGCACACACATAGAACAGTCCATTAAACAATCAAGACGCTGGCTAGACGCCTGACTGCAAAATTGCAAGAAGAATGGATAACTGCAATGGAAATAAAGTTAAAGGAGGCTAAAACTAAAGTAATAGACTTGCAGGTGGAATCTCTGGCATATTAACTACAATGTTGTCGTCAAAGATTTTATGAGCATGGTGACAAACCAGGGAAGCTTTTAGCCCGAAGCCTTAGAAGTCAACAAGCACAACTATCAGTGGCTAAATTGAGAGGTGCAGGAAAAAGTTGGATATATGGGGATGAGGCTATAAGGGAATCCTTTAAGAAATTTTACCAACAGCTATATAGTGTGGAAGCAAGAGAAGTACTTGGAAGGATTGGAGTTCCCCAAACTAACGCCAGAAGAAGGCGCACAATTAGATAGGCTTATCATTGAAGAGAGGAAGTTCAGACGGCAATAGATGCTTTATTGAACGATAAAGCCCAAGGACTGGATAGACTAACCGCGAGAGTTTATAAACTTTCAAAGAGCAATTAGTGCATAGACTAATGCAGGTCTATAATGGAGCGCTGGTATCAGGGCTACTCCCTCACACAATGGGGCAAGCCGGGATAAGTATCAAATTGAAACCTGGAAAGCCACCTGAGCACTGTGCCTCAGATAGGCCAAAATCCTTAATAAATTAGTTGCAAAAATGTTAGCTTGTGTATTAGCAGCGCAAATTAATGTCTAAATGGAGTGGAATAGCAGCCTAGTGGTTGGGGCAAGGTACTTCAGGCCGGAAGGTCGGTGGTTCAAATCCCACTAGAGGACAGCAACCTTGGGCCGGAAGGACTGGGGTTTCTAGTCCCACAGGTGCTCATTGTGGTCTTGGGCAAGCCACTTAACCCTCCATAGCCCATGTTCCCTGTAAAATAGTTCTCTCCAAGTTATAATACCCTGTTCAATGTAATTTCAGTTTGTTCAATGTAAACCGCACTGATGCAGAATAGCGCGGTATATAAGAGAATGTAAATAAATAAATAAATAAATGCCTAGACTCATTTACAATGATCAGGCTGGCTTTATTCCCAGTCGACTAGCAGTGGATAACATGAAGAGTGGTTAATTTGTGCTGGTGGGTAAACGAGAAAATGGTTCCAGCTATAATGGTAGCCATAGGTGCCAAAAATGCATTTGATAGTAGACTGGGAATTCCTATGGGCGACGCTAAGGGCCTTTGGAGTGGACAAAAATTATATACAGTGGATAAAGCACAGTTACTTACCTGTAACAGGTGATCTCTGGGAACAGCAGGAATAAGTCTTCACATATGAGTCTTCACATATGGGTATCGTCGGTACCGACGGAGCCTGCAAGGGAACGCTCCCCAGTGTCCAGTAAGAAAGCTTTTGGGAGCATCCCACAGCGCCTGCGCGCTGCCTTCCCACCTTTCCCAACCGCCTCTCTCCAGTTCGAGTTTTAAAGCTGAGACAAAGAGAGAGAGAGGAAAGGAAAGATAGATAGAGAGATACAACTCCTAGGGGAGGTGGGTGGGTTGTGAAGACTTATTCCTGCTGTTCCCAGAGATCACCTGTTACAGGTAAGTAACTGTGCTATCTCCAGGAACAAGCAGGAATGAGTTTTCACATATGGGGACTCCCTAGCTGTTGATGCCAGGGAGAAACCCCAGGTTGTGTGTCCTTGAAAAGGACTCTACCTCCTCCCATGGATCTCTGGCATCCGACCAGGGTAGGTAGGTAGGAGTTGATTAGGAATGGAACAGGTGTTGGAGAACAGCCTGACCAAACGAGGCATCCCCGCGGGAGTCCTTGTCCAAACAGTAATGGGCTGTGAAGGTATGAACCGAGTCCCAGGTGGCCGCTCGACAGATTTGGTCGATGGACACAGAGTTTAGATGAGCCATTGAGGCTGCCATGGCTCTCACATTGTGAGCTGTGACATGGCCCTCCAGAGAAATGTTCCTACTCTGGTAGGCAAAAGAAATACACTGAGCAATCCAGTTGGACAGTGTTCTCTTAGAGACTGGAAATCCTAAATGAGAAGGATCAAAAGCAACAAAGAGTTGAGAAGACTTTCTATGTTGCTATATTCTTTGTAAGTAAAAAGCAAGAGCTCTCTTACAATCCAAGGTATGAAGATTCCTCTCTGCACTTGATGCATGAGGGTCCTGGAAAAAAGACAGGTAAATATACCTCTTGGTTCAGATGAAAAGGCGAGACCACTTTAGGCATAAAGTGTGGATTGGTCCTGAGGACTACCTTATCATGATGGAACCTTGTATAAGGTGGATTAGCCACCAAAGCTTGCAACTCACTGATGTGGTGTGCCGAGGTGACTGGAATGAGAAAAATAACTTTCCAAGAAAGAAATTTCAAGGAGGTGGTGGCTAAAGGTTCAAAGGGTGGCTTCATAAGCTGGCCAAGAACCAGGTTTAAGTCCCATGCCACTGGAGGTGGTCTAATGGGAGGTTTAGTTAAAAGAATGCCTCTCATGAATCTTGCTATAAGAGGATGAGAGGAAATAGGTTGTCCATTGAGAGGCTTGAGGGACGCTGCAATAGAACTCAAATGGACTCTTACTGAATTCGTTTTCAGACCTGCATGGGATAGATGCAGGAGATACTCTAGTAGAGAATTCAGAGGTATTGCAAGAGGGTTTAGACCCTTCCCTGAACACCAAATGGTAAATCTTTTCCATTTGAAAGCATAGGAACGTCTAGTAGAAGGCTTTCTAGAGGCATGAATAACATCTCTGACTTGCTGAGAGAGAGGAAAATCTTGAAGGTCTAGGCCCTCAGCAACCAAGCGCTGAGATGAAGAGACTTGGGGTTTGGGTGCCACAACGTTCCTTCTTCCTGGGATAGAAAGTCTGGTGCAGAGCCCAAGTCCAGGGAAGGAGCTTGAGAGAGATGCAGAAGTAGAGGGTACCAAACTTGGTGTGGCCAATGTGGTGCTATGAGGATCATGGTCCCTCGATCTCTCTGAAGCTTGAATAGAGTTTTGGGAATTAGGGGATTTGGTGGAAAGGCATAAAGGAAGTCTTGACCCCAGTGAAGGAGGAAGGCATCCTTGGCCTGAACTCCCTGACACGGAATTCTGGAACAGAAACGGGGAAGTTTGGCATTCCACGGACTTGCAAAGAGGTCTATGTCCGGGGTTCCCCAAATTCGAAAAATCCTGGCTACCTGGTCCATGTGGAGGGACCACTCGTGTGGAAGCAGAACTCGACTGAGTCTGTCCGCCCAAGAGTTTTGAACGCCTGGAAGATATACTGCCAGAAGATGGATGTGATGCTCTCTGGCGAAGGCCCACAGTCGCAAAACTTTGTTGCAAAGCGACAGAGAGCCAGTCCCACCCTGCTTGTTTACATAGAACATGGCTACTTGGTTGTCAGTATGGATGAGGACTGTCCTGTAGCTGAGCAGGGAATGGAACACAGAGCTAAGAAAATTGCTCTGAGTTCCAATAGATTGATATGCAGAGAAGTCTCCTGTGGAGACCAGATGCCCTGGGTGGAGAGATCCTGAAGATGAGCTCCCCAACCCATTGGAGAAGCATTTGTTGTAAGAGTTGCTTGGGGTAGCGACTGCTGAAAAGGGGACCCCAGTAACAGATTTGGAGAGGACTTCCACCACTGGAGAGACCAAAAAAGGTGACTGGAGTTTGCTATTTTGTCTGACAGGCAACCTGATGCCTGAGTCCATTCGGTGGACAAAGTCCATTGAGCTGCCCTCATGTGAAGGCAAGCATATGGAACCACGTGCACGGTGGATGCCATGTGGCCTGATAGTTGTAACATCTCTAGAGCAGTTAAATGGGACTTTAACTATATCTGGGAGGCTAACTGCACCAAGCGTAGGCAACGGGCTTGAGGAAGATAGGCCCTTGCAGTTGTGGTATCCAGCAAGACCCCTATAAACTCCAGAGACTGAGTAGGGGTGAGATTGGATTTTGGGATGTTTATTACCAGTCCCAAATACTGAAGGACACGCATTGTGCAGGTTAGACATGTCTGGGCCTCTGCCTGGGATGGAGCTCGAATGAGCCAGTCATCCAGATATGGGAATACGAATATTCCTAGAGTGCGCAGAAATGCAGCTACCACTGCCATGCATTTCGTGAACACCCTTGGTGCAGAGGCCAGACCGAAAGGAAGCACCCTGTATTGGTAGTGCTTTCCTTGAAAAAGGAACCGAAGGAACCTTCTGTGTGTTGGATGGATGAGGACATGGGTGTACGCATCCTTGAGATCTAGAGAACATAACCAGTCCTGACTCTGAAGGTATGGAAGCAGAGCACCTAGAGAAATCATTTTGAATTTCTCCTTGAATAGAAACTTGTTCAATTCTCTGAGATCTAATATGGGTCTGTAGCCCCTGTTTTCTTTGGAATAAGAAAATAAGGGGAGTAGAACCCTGAGCCCTGTTGAAGAAGAGGTACTTCTTCTATTGCCCCTTGGGCAAGAAGGGTAGCAATCTCCTGACCCAGAAGGTTGAGGAGAGATGTTGGAGAATTGAACTGTTTCACCATGGTGTGAGGAGGAAGGCTTAAGAAATGAAGCTTGTACCCTTCCCTTATGATGGAGAGGGTCCATTGCTCTGCTGTGATTTGCTCCTATCTGGGAGCAAAGTTAGTCAACCTTCCTAGAATGGTGAGGGGCTCTGGTTCTTCCAGAGCTAGAAAGGCTAAGTTCTCTAGTTGCAAGTCAAAGGCCCTGAGGAGGCTGAGGCTGCTGGGCCGTGGCAGGCCTGGCAGCCTTTGGCTTGGCCTGTTTAGGTGGCTGCTGACGCTTTGCAGCAAAACGACCTGCGGAAGATGCCTGCTGACCATAAGCAGGATAATATCTTCCCTTTTTAGAAAAAGATGTCTTCTTGAACAATCTTTTCTTAACAGGAGCAGAGGTAGACTTTGAAAGTCGATCCAAAGCAGAGTTCTCAGCATCCATCTGAGTGGCCTTTGCTTGCCAATCCTTGCCAAAAAGGTTTTCACCTGTACAAGGAAGATTTCCCAATTCATCTTGGACCCAGAGTTCCAAATCAGAGGCCTGTAACCAAGCAATTCTGCATGCACCTATGGCAATAGCCGAGGCTCTGCTTACACACTCAAAAGAGTCAAAGGCTGCACGGTTGGAAAATTTGGAAACATCTTGGGCATGTTTGAGCCAAGTGAGAAATTCCTGCCTTTTGTCTTCTGAAATAAAAGGAGTTAAAGTCTGCAGATGATCTGTGACTTCTTTTAGAAACATCCCCATATAGACACTATAGGAGTTGATTCTGGCAGCAAGCATATTAGCTTGGAAAACCCTTCGGCCAAAAGCATCTAGGGTCCTACATTCACGTCCTGGAGGATTAGATGAGTGTCTCTTTGCACTCTTTATTTTCCTCATGGCAGACTCTACCACAATAGAGTGGTGAGGAAGCTGAGTCTTATGAAAGCCAGGACAAGGAGAGACACGGTACATGGTGTCTAACCTACGAGAATGAGGAGAGGTGGTGAGAGGAGTCTCCCACATGCCCAACATGAGATCATAAAGAATCTCATGAATAGGTAAGGTAGCTGCTTCTTTAGGAGCCTTAGGATATTGTAAAATATCTAATTGCTTGACTCTAGGCTCTGACTCAGGGGCCACTGTAATGGAGAGGCCCCCTAGCCACTTCCCTAATGAAGCCTTGAAAAGACAAGTCTTCTGGAGGAGACATTCTTCGTTTTGGAGAAGCAGACTCCTGAGGAAGAAGTACCGGTGCCTCGACAGAAGCCTCCGACTCATCAGAGTCTTTGGAGGAATCGAAGTAT
Organism: Ichthyophis bannanicus; assembly: GCA_033557465.1. Classification (NCBI taxonomy): domain Eukaryota; kingdom Metazoa; phylum Chordata; class Amphibia; order Gymnophiona; family Ichthyophiidae; genus Ichthyophis; species Ichthyophis bannanicus. The sequence goes on along the minus strand of CM066035.1, from coordinate 190,773,261 downwards.
CGCCTGTCTGGATGCTCCTGTAAAGCCCGATACGCGTACCGAGTGGGATCGACATCGGGAGTAAGCGGTACCAGTTCGGTACCGATGGGCATCATAGGACAGAGTACCGTTGCAGTCGACACCAAAGCTGATGTCGATGCAATCGGTACCAGCACCGGTAACGATGCCGTGCCGGAGTCGGTACCGGCAACGGAGATTGTTGCGGTACTGGAGGCGTCGAAGCCTGCATAAACGCCGTTAGGGTGCGCTGCATGGACAGAATCTTCTGATCCATCGACGCCACCAGAGTCTGGATGTCGGTATCAGTGGAGGCCACCGGTACCCCAGAACACGGCAACAGGTGATCGGTCGAGGCCGAGCCATCGATGTCAACCTGTGACCCCATAGACAATGCTTTGGAAACCGGAACTTCATGCCGAGGTAATTTTGCCGGTGCGGAATCCTCGAGGACAAGCCCGGAGGCATCTTGAAGCTTAGAGGGAGATTTGCCCTTCGAGGACCGGCTAGATTTATGTTTGGTTACCTGAGATCCATGGGAGAAAGAAGCAGCCCTGGAAGACGTCGATGCCACTGAGGCTGCATCAGAGGGAAACAGGGTACTGAGCTTGACTGCTCGGTTCTGCCAACCTCTTTTAGACATCATGGTACAGGACACACAATCCATGATGGAATGGTCAGGACCCAAACATTTTAGACACCAATCATGGGTGTCGGTGACAGAAATAGTACCGCCACATTTTGTGCACTTTTTGAACCCGGAAGCGGGCTTCTCCATGAGGAGAAAAATATTCAGGCCTAAGGCCCAAACTGAAAATGCACAGTTGAAGAAAGTTGTTTTTTTGTTTTTTTTTGAAGAAAGAAAAGAAAAGACCGGCGGTACCGGTCTGATGTCGAAGAAGGCAGACGCGACACAGAAAAATAAAGAAAAAAATAAAGAACTTCTTCTGCGGTGACAGGAACATGACCTGCTGGCTCCGCGGAAAAGAAGAACTGGAGAGAGGCGGTTGGGAAAGGCAGGAAGGCAGCGCGCAGGCGCTGTGGGATGCTCCCAAAAGCTTTCTTACTGGATGCTGGGGAGCTTTCCCGCGCAGGCTCCGTCGGTACCGACGATACCCATATGTGAAGACTCATTCCTGCTTGTTCCTGGAGAAAAGCTCTATATGCTGAGTAAACAGAAGCAGTGAAGGTGAATGGGGGCTACTCGGATTTCTTTTTTTTAAAAAGAGGAACAAGGCAGGGATGCCCCGTATCACCTTTATTATATGCGCTCTCAGTAGAACCTTTTGTGGCCAAAATTAGGCAACAAAGTGATATGGTAGGGGTGAAGGTTGGCAAGCAAGAGTACAAGATCTCCTTGTTCGCAGACGATATTTTGCTAACTCTGACTAAGCCGAGTAGGTTGTTGAGAAAGCTTAGGGAGAATTGGCGAAGTTCCAGGCAATGTCTGGATTTCAAGCCAATTTGGAGAAAACAGAGATCCTAAATATCACTCTAACAGATAGAAAGTGGCAAACCTGAAGGAGCAATTCCCCTTTAGATGGACAAGAGGTCTGCTGAGATACCTGGGGGTTCAGCTTTGTGTGGATGTGTCTAATTTATATAAAATTAACTATGAACCTCTATGGAAAAAAATGGCTGAGGATTCAGAGTGTTGGCACAGATTTTCGCTGTCGTGGCTGGGACGGATAGCAGCTATCAAAATGGTTATGTTGCCTCGCGTATTATATTTGTTTCAGATGCTGCCCATAGAGGTACCAAAGCATGCTATGGAGCAAGCACAAAGAAAAATGTTTCATTACATTTGGTGCCATAGGCAACCGAGAATAGCTAGGAAAACTCTGTATAGATCAAAAAGGACAGGTGGACTAGCAATCCTGAACTTATGGTATTACAGAGCAGCTCAACGAACCAATATTATAGGATGGCAAGAAGGCCCTAAAAGAAAATGGGTAGAGTTATTACAAGGGATAGAAGGAGAAGATTCCCTTAGGGGGTTGCCTTTGCTAAATCAGAGTTCAAACATGTCTTTAATCCATATATACGACACGTGCTGAAAATTTGGGGGATGATCAGAGAGGGGAAGAAATTTAAGGGCACAAATTCCTTGTTGCAGCCAATTTGCCAAGCTTCCCTCCTGGAATGCAAGACCCCCTGTTCGAGATGGGAAAGGAAGGGATTAATAGCTCTCACTCAGTTAAGAACATAAGATATGCCATACTGGGTCAGACCAAAGTCCATCAAGCCCAATATCCTGTTTCCAACAGTGGCCAATCTAGGTCATAAATACCTAGCAGTTTCCCCAAAAGACACAAGTTCCACAATGTTTGTATTGGGTCAAGCAGTGATATCCCGGGTCCCTTTTAATAATGGTTTATGGACCTTTGCGCCAGGAACTTGTCCAAACCTCTTTTTAAACCCAGCTACACTAACAGCTTTTACTACATCCTCCAGTAACAAATTCCAGAGTTTGATTACACGTTGAGTGTAAAAATATTTTCTCTTATTAGTCTTAAATAGATTACCCTGTAGCTTCATTGCATGTCCCCTTAGTCTTTCTTTTGCTCAGTCTCCAAGCTGCTGATGGGGGTTGACCACCCAGAGATGCGGGACTGGAGGGACGATAAGGAACCAAACAATTAACGTAAAAGGTGTGTGGGTAGAATACTCCAAACTGCAGGAGAAATTTGGGTTAATCCACTCAGATTTCTATGGATCTTTGCAGATAAGGCATTGGCTATACAGCAAAAAAATGGGTAGAGCGTATAGAACAGGCTTGACAGATTTTGAAAGAGTGTGCTGGAAGCAGGCATCCTGCTGCAGGGGGTGGGGGGGGTGTTATCAAAGCTATACTGCCTAATCAGAGAAGAACAAGAATCTGGAAGGCTAACATGGCAGCAACAGTGGGAAAGGGATATAGGGGTATTAATTGACAAAAGGAAGTGGGGAAAATATATAAAACAATAGCAAAAGGATTTAACACAACCAGATATGTAGAGACATTTATAAAATGCTATATAGCTGGTATATTACACCAGCACGATTATCATTAATAGTGCAGGATCAAACAGGCGAGTGCTGGAGAGGATGTAAAGAGATAGGAGACTATGTCCATATGTGGTGGGGGTGCCCTAAACTGCGGACATTCCGGGACAATGTATACCAGGAAATTTCAGAAATGGTGGAACATGCAATTGAGTGGAATATGGAAAATGTATTGCTAACCTTAAGAGCAAAGGGTTGGAAGGGGAGTGAAGGAATATTAATAAGATACGGGGCAACTGCAGCAAAATGTGTTATAGTGAAACAATGGAAAAAAGAGGATGCCCCAAAAAAATTTGTTTGGTACCAATGTATGCATGAAATTTATAGATTGGAACGGCAAGCAGCTATCTGCAGGGAATAGTTGGAGGCATTCGAGGTGAGTTGGGCTCCCTTTTCCAAACAATATTGTCTGTAGAGGTGTTGAAGAATGGGAATAAAAGGAGGAAAGTACCCAAGAATTTAGGGGAATTTGGAGATATAGGTTAAAAAAAAAAGGTAAAAGATATTAGAGACAGGGGTGGCCAATGAAGCGATGGTAAGGAGACGAGAAGGGGGGATGGGAATGGGGAGGAAGGGAAATGTGTGTGTGTGTGTGTGTGTGTGTGTGTGTGTGTGTGTGTGTGTATATATATATATATATATATATATAGAGAGAGAGAGAGAGAGAGAGAGAGAGAGAGAGAGATAAAACCATCAGGTACGATATGATGAAAGCAGAATGTAAAACAAATAAGAAATTGTATGTTTGTGATGGTTAATAAAAATTGTCAAATTTAAAAAAGGCAGTATTGCAATTATTACACCACTCCTTAGAACACATCTTTTGTTGGGAAACGAGAACAAGCCAGACTGTTACAAATCCTGAATAAAAAATATCTCTTGCCCTTAATATCTCCAGCTGCTTTCCATATGCAAAATACAGATACAGCCTTTCCAGATACTAAACAAATGACTGCATATTAGAAAACTGAACGGAAAACCCCAAAAAGCTGGACTCACAGGAGAAACAGTAACAAACATGAACTTCAGTACTGAGCAAAATACAACTATATCAGAAATGCTGCACATTCGGATAACCTTAGTTGGCATATTAAGAACATAAGATATACTGTACCATACTGGGTCAGACTAAGGGTCCATCAAGCCAAGTATCCTGTTTTCAACATAGTTCAATCCAGTGCACAAGTACCCATCAGGTTCCCAAAAAGGTACACAGATTCCATGCAGCTTATCCCAGGGGTAAGCAGTGGATTTTCTCCATTGAGAAAATTGTCCATGTAGCCCTACTCAATGCTTTCTAACTTTTAACCAATTCCTGATCCAGAATAATTCACTGCCTCCTATCTCATGACTTTTAAATTTCACAAAGAGTCTCTCATGAATGACCTTGTCAAAGGCTTTCTGAAAATCCAGATACACTATATCAACCTGTTCACTTTTATCTACCTCTTAATTCACATCTTCAAAAAAATATAACAGAATAGTAAGACAAGATCTTCCTTGACTAAATTCATGTTGACTTTCTCCCATTAAATCTTGACTATCTACATACTCGGTAATTTTTATTCTTTATAATAGTTTCTGCCATTTTGCCCAGTACAGGAGCCAGGTTCACCGGTCTGTAGTAGGAAACGCAACATATTCAGGTGCAAGGCTATATACTGCTCTGCTACCAGCCCCCTAAAGCATGACAATACTGCCATATGAACCTTCACGAGAACTAAGGGAGAGGCCCTTGACAAGGTCATCCTAAAGAAAGGGGTGCAATTTAGGGGGGAACCGGCCATACTTGGCCCAATCTGACACTCATGGCACCAATACTCGAACAGTCAAAACACACGCACATAAGCAACCTAGGAGATCCTTTCCTCATTTTCAGGAGTGGGGAAACCATGGCAGGAGAATAACCCTTACATGTCAGACATCATATCTCAAGAGCCAATTCGTAAGCAAAAAGGAAGCCAGATCATCCAGAAGAGCCAGACCCTGTTGCATTAGTCCTCTGGTCTGTACGAAATTGTAGAGGAGGCTCCCACAGGAGCCACATCCATTTCCCAAACCAATCCGGAACCACTAGGACCACCCAAGCCTGGATGTTGCTCTATATGGTGAAGCACATGCCCCATGAGCAGCCACAGAGAGAACATATACAGCAAACCCTGATTTGGCCAGGATTGAACCAGAGCATCTACACCCTTGGAGCTTGCTTCCTTACCGCAACTGAATAATCTGTGCAATTTGACATTGGACCGGGTTGCCATCAAATCCATCTTGGGACGATTCCAAGGTCCAGAATCTGTTGAAACGTTAACCGATTCAATTCCCTCTCCCAAGGATAGAACGTAGTTACTCACCTGTAACAGGTGATCTCCGGGAACAGCAGGAATTTAGTCTTCACATATGGGTATCGTTGGTACCGACGGAGCCTGCGTGGGAATGCTCCCCAGCGTCCAATAGCAAAGCTTTTGGGAGCATCCCACAGCGCCTGCGTGCTGCCTTACCGCCTTTCCAGTTGAGTTTATAGCTGAGACAAAAGAGAGAGAGAGAGAGATACAACTCCTAGGGAGGTGTGTGTGTGTGGGGGGGGTTTGAAGACTAAATTCCTGCTGTTCCCAGAGATCACCTATTACAGGTGAGTAACTACGCTATCTCCAGGAACAAGCAGGAATGTAGTCTTCACATATGGGGACTCCCTAGCTGCAGATGCCAGGGAGATGGCCCCAGGAAGTTGTTAGCCCTTGTGAAAGGGCCATACTTCCCCCCATGGATCTCTGGCATCCTACCAGGGACGGTGGATAGGAGTTTATTAAGTCTGATAAAGGTGTTGCAGAACAGACTGGCCAAACAAAGCATCCTGGCGGGCGTCCTTGTCTAAGCAGTAGTGGGCTGTGAAGGTATGTACCGAAGCCCAAGTAGCTGCTCGACAGATGTCGTCGATAGACACAGAGTGAAGATGAGCCATTGAGGCTGCCATGGCTCTCACATTGTGAGCTGTGACATGGCCTTCAAGAGGAAGGTTCTTACTCTCATAGGCAAAGAATATGTACTGAGCAATCCAGTTAGATAGAGTTCTTTTGGAAACTGGAAGTCCCAAATGACTAGGATCAAAAGCAACAAAAAGTTGAGAAGATTTTCTATGTTGCTGTGTCTTTTGCAAGTAAAAGGCCAAAGCTCTTTTACAGTCCAAGGTATGAAGGTTCCTTTCTGCACTGGAGGCATGAAGCCTTGGAAAGAATACAGGAAGGTAAAACGCTTGGTTTAAATGGAAAGGCGAAACCACCTTTGGGATAAAGTGTGGATGAGTCCTAAGAACTACCTTATCATGGTGAAACCTTGTGTATAAGGAGGATCAGCCACTAATGCTTGCAAATTCACTGATGCGACGTGCTGATGTGATAGCAATGAGGAAGATGACTTTCCAGGAAAGGAATTTCAAAGATGTAGTGGCTAATGGTTCAAAGGGCGGTTTCATGAGCTGCCTGAGCACCAGATTTAAGTCCCATGCCACCGGTGGTGGCTTAAAGGGAGGCTTTGTTAAAAGAAGGCCTCTCATAAATCTCGCTATGAGAGGATGAGAGGAAATAGATTGTCCACTTAGAGGCTTGTAAAAAGCTGCAATAGCACTAAGATGGACTCTTACTGAATTTGTCTTGAGACCCACATTTGCAAATGAAGGAGATACTCCAGTATCGATTCCAGAGGTATCGCAAGAGAGTTAAGACCCTTCTGCGAGCACCAAATGGTAAACCTTTTCCACTTAAAGGCATACGAGCGTCTTGTGGAGGGTTTCCTAGAAGCATGAAGGATATCCTTTACCTGTTGGGAAAGATTAAGATCCTGAAGTTCTAGGCTTTCAGCAACCAGACCCTGAGATACAGAGACTGGAGATTCGGATGCCAGAGCATCACATCCTCTTGGGAAAGAAGATCTGGAGCAGATCCCAATGCCAGAGGCGGAGCTTGAGAGAGATGCAAGAACAGAGGGTACCACGTTTGCCGTGGCCAAAGTGGAGCTATGAGGATTATATGACCTCTGTCTCTCTGAAGCTTTAATAGGGTTTTGGGGATGAGGGGAATGGGTGGGAAGGCATATAGGAAGTCCTGACCCCAGTGAAGGAGGAAGGCGTCCCTTGCCTGACAACATCGAGCCGGAATTCTGGAAAAGAACCGGGGAAGTATGGCATTCAGTGGACTTGCAAAGAGGTCTATGTCCTGGGTTCCCCAAATCTGAAATATTTGGGCAACCTGGTCTGCATGGAGAGACCATTCGTGTGGAAGCAGAACTCAACTGAGTTTGTCTGTCCAAGAGTTTTGAATGCCTGGAAGATACACCGCAAGGAGATGAATCTGATGCATAGCGACAGAGAGCCTGTTCCGCCCTGCTTTTTCACATAGAACATGGCTACCTGATTATCCGTTTGAACTAGGACTGTCTTGTAGCTGAGCTGGGCGTGAAATACTTGAAGAGCAAAGAAGACTGCTCTGAGCTCCAGGAGGTTGATGTGAAGACAGGCCTCCTGTGGACTCCAGGTACCATGGGTAGAGAGATCGTGCAGGTGGGCTCCCCATCTCACCTGTGATGCATCTGTTGTTAGGGTGGCTTGGGATAGGGGTTGCTGGAAAGGAGACCCCAGCAGAAGGTTTCTGGGAGATCGCCACCATTGGAGGGACGAAATAAGACGGTTTGAGTTTGTTATTTTGTCCGACAGGCAGCCTGAGGCCTGTGTCCACTGAGTGGATAAAGTCCACTGGGTTGCGAGCATATGGAGGCGAGCATAAGGAACCACATGCACAGTGGATGCCATGTGGCCTAGCAATTGTAGCATTTCCAGAGCAGTGAGACAAGGTTTGAGCACTGCTTGGGAAGCTAGTTGTACTATGCAAAGACAGCGGGGCTGCGGAAGGAAAACCCTTGTCTGTCTGGTATCCAGATGAGCTCCTATGAACTCTAGGGACTGAGTGGGAGCAAGATTGGATTTTGGGAGGTTTATGACCAGTCCCAAATACTGAAGGATTCACATTGTGTGAAACAGAGCAGAGCTGGCTTCTGGCACTGTAGGGGCTCGAATGAGCCAGTTGTCTAAGTAAGGGAAGACGAATATTCCCAGAGTGCGGAGAAATGCTGCTACCACAGCCATGCATTTTGTGAACACTCTTGGCACAGAAGCCAGGCCAAAGGGAAGAACCTTGTATTGGTAGTGCTTTCCTTGAAACAGGAATCGGAGGAATCTCCTGTGATTTGGATGGATGAGAATATGAGTATACTTATCCTTGAGATCTAGAGAACAAAGTCAATCCTGACTTTGAAGGTATGGCAGCAGAGTTCCTAGAGAGACCATTTTGAATTTCTCTCGGAACAAATATTTGTTCAATTCTCTGAGGTCTAAAATGGGTCTGTGTCCTCCTGTTTTCTTTAGAATAAGGAAATAGAGGGAGCAGAATCCTGTACCCTTATGGGGAATGGGTACTTCCTCTATTGCTCCTTGAGCAAGGAGCATTGTGACTTCTTGACCTAAGAGACTGTAGAGAGAGGTCTGAGAATTGAACTGTTTTACAATTGTAGGAGGGGGCATGCTGTGAAAATGAAGCTTGTACAATGGACAGAGTCCAATTTTTTGCTGTTATTTGGTACCATCTTGGGCAAAATGACATAACCTGCCTGGGATGGTCGAGGGTTCTGGACCATTCAGGGGCAGGAAGGCAAAGTTCTCTAGGAAGGAGTCAAAGCCCCTGAGGAGGCTGAGCCTACTGAGCTGACTGAGGTTTTGCAGCTTTTGGCTTCTTTTATTTTATTTATTTATTTTATTTTATTTTTCTTATATACCGCGCTATTCTGCATCAGTGCGGTTTACATTGAACAAACTGAAATTACATTGAACAGGGCATTATAACTTGGAGATAACTATTTTACAGGGAACATGGGCTATGGAGGGTTAAGTGGCTTGCCCAAGACCACAAGGAGCACCTGTGGGACTAGAAACCCCAGTCCATCCGGCCCAAGGCTGCTGTCCTCTAGTCCTTTTGTTGTCTAGGTTGTTGCTGTTGTCCCTTTTGGGCAGTCTGACCTGGACGGTGTCCCTGTTGGGTATAGGAAGGATAAAACTTCTTTTTCTTATTGAAAAATGGTTTCTTAGAGGATTTTTTCCTTGCAGGATCGGCTGTAGATTTGGACAATCTATCCAAAGTGATATTGTCAGCATCTATCTCATTAGCCTTCTCCTGCCAATTCTTGCCAAAGAGATTTTCTCCTGTGCAAGGAATGTTTCCTAATTTATCCTGTACCAAAATTTCCAAGTCAGATGCCTGAAGCCAGGCAATCCGACGTGCACCAATGGCAATAGCAGAGGTTCTACTTATGCACTCAAAACAGTCAAAGGCTGCAAGATTTACAAACTTGGAAACATCCTGAGCATGTTGGACTAGAGTAAGATAGTCTTGCCTTTTGTCATCAGGAAGGAGGGGGCTCAAAAGCTCCATGACCTCTTTAAGGAACATTCCCATATACAAGATATAGGAACTGATCCTAGCTGAGAGCATGGAAGCTTGGAAGCATCGACGCCCAAAGGCATCGAGAGTCCTACATTCACGACCTGGAGGATTGGATGCATGTCTCTTAGCACTTTTCATCCTTCTCATGGCTGATTTGAATGGTGTGGTAATTGAGTTTTTTGAAAGCCAGGACAAGGTGGAACTCGATACATGGTATCGAGTCTTCGAGAATGAGGAGATGTGGTTAAAGGTGTTTTCCACATCCTTAGCATAAGATCATGTAAGATCTCATGAATAGGCAGAGTAGCTGCCTCCTTGGGAGCCTTAGAGTATTGGAGAATTTCCAACTCCTTTGCCCTAGGCTCTTTTTCAGGAGCTACTGTGATGGAAAGGCCTCGGGCCACATCATGGATAAAGTCCTGAAAGGACATATCCTCTGGCGGAGACATTCTGCGCTGAGGAGAAGAAGAATCCTCGGGGAGAAGTACTCTTGTATTGGCAGAGTCTTTGGAGTCTTCAGACTCATCAGAGGATTCAAAATACCTCCGATCCCGGTGATCGTGCAAAGCACGGTACCAGTATCAATCGAAGTCGGCAACGGGTTGTTCCGGTACCGATCTGTCGATGCCAGAGACAGACGCATGACTCGGTATGGGTGGCATACCCGCCGATGTTAATGCAGTCGGTACCGTTTCCGGTACCGGTTGAGGTGTCTGAAGCGGTTTCAACGGTATTGAAGCCGTGAGAAGAGCCGCTACACTGCGTTCTATAGCAAGGAATCTCTGGTCTATCGACGTTGCCGATGCTTGGGTGCCGGTACCGGTAGAAGTGGCTGCAACACCAGAGCATGGCGCCAGTAGTTCTCCCGAGGTTGAGGCCTCGAGCCATTAGTGCTTTGGAAGCTGAAGCCTCCCGCTGGGGCAGTTTTGCCGGTGAAAATTCCTCAAGGGCAACGCCAGGGGCATCTCGATACTTAGGAGATCTACCCTTTGAGGACCGGCTAGATTTATGTTTAGTTACCTGAGATCCATGGGAGGAAGATGAGGTCCTGGAGGACGTCGATGAAACAAACGTTGCGTCTGAGGGAAAAAGGGTGCTAAGTTTAGCAGCTCGGTTCTGCCGGCCCCTTTTTGACATCATTCCACAGGAGAGGCACTCTGAAATAGAGTGGTCAGGACCTAAACATTTGAGACACCAATCATGGGTGTCGGTGATGAAAATGGTACCGCCACATTTAGAGCATTTCTTAAAACCTGAAGTAGGTTTTTCCATTTTTAAGGAAAAAAATTGGGCCTAGTGCCCAAAATGGCGCCTAGCACCAAGGAAAAAAGTTTCTAAAGTAAAACACCTCAGAAACTATAATTTTTATTTTTTTTTTAAAGAAGAAAGAACTGGCGGTATCGGTATGGCGTCGAAGGAAGGTAGACGTGACCACAAAAAAGATTAAAGATGAAAATTTTCTGCAGTGACAGGGTATGTGACCTGTCGGCTCCGTGGAAAACGAAGAACTGGAGAGGGACAGTTGGAAAGGCGGGAAGGCATCATGCAGGCGCTGTGGGATGCTCCCAAAAGCGTTCCTATTGAACGCTAGGGAGCCTTCCCGCGCAGGCTCCGTCGGTACCGACGATACCCATATGTGAAGACTACATTCCTGCTTGTTCCTGGAGATAGACAGTGACAGCTGAGAAATCCACTTACAAATGTTGGACACCCGCAATGTTTTGCGCCGAATGAGCTAGGAGATTCCTTTCTGCCCAGAACAAGGTCATCTCCAGGGCTATTCTGGCACTCTTTGTGGTCCCTTGCTGGTTGACATACACTACTGCCATGACATTGTTCGAGAATACCCAGACTGCTCTACCCTGGACTAAGAACTGGAAACATAGCAAAATCTAGCGAATGGCTCTCGTCTTAAGTGGCTTGATGAACTATGCTGCCTCCCAGTTGTTCGAACAGCCCTGAGCTGTTCGGCCCTCATTATGAGGTCCCAAGTCAATCATGCTGCCATTCATCGACAGGAGTCATCATGAAGGATCATCTAGTGCAGTGATGGCTAACCTTTTTGAGCCCGAGTGCCCAAACTGCCGCACAAAACCAAAGAATTTCCTCAAAGTGCCAGCACGTCAATTAAACCTTAACAACAAGATTTTAGTATCTAAAAACTCTTTATAAAGTTGCCTGAACTATGTAACATCATTTGTAAAGGTTGGAATCTTTGTATTGTCAGAGAATCAATTTGATTCACAATCCTTTGGTTTTCATTTCAATTTATTGGCAATTTATAATGTTTTAATGATTTCATTCAATTTAATGAATTTAGGAAGAATTTGATTCAGTTACACAATATATTTTAAATGTATTATTCACATAACATGTCAAATGTATCCTGAGTAAAAAAAAGATAAACTTCTTAAAACTGTTAACTGTGTCAGGACTCGGTGTGTATTCCCAAAGAATCTATACATGAAAAAAATTAATGTGATGTTTGTTGTTGCATGCATGCTGATAACTTGTCAAAGAGATATCTTTCTACCTTTTGTGCATTTTTTTTCAGTTGCAATTGCTCCAGCCACTTTCTTCTGGTTTCTTCATGTTTTCTGCTAACTCTCCATCATCTGCTGTCCATTTGTCCTTTCTTCTCTCTTCTAGTTTTTTTTTCCATTCTCTCTCTCTACATCCGCTTTAACATACTAATCTTTCTCCTTTTGCTCTTTCCTCATTCCTATTTCATCCACTCAAATTTTACCCCTCCATCCTCAATCCCCACTTACTCTCCCAATACCCGGCCAATTGTAGATTTTTTATCCCTCCCACACAAAATATTTTTCCCCTCTCCATTTTACTCTCCCAGCCCCATCCCATTCTAATCCTCCCCCAACATCAGCTCCCTTCTAGTTCCAGCCTCACCCAGCATCCATTCCCTTCTAGTCCCTGCATCAGCCCATTTCCAGTCCTAGCCCCCCATCAGCCCATTTCCAGTCCTAGCAACCCCCCAACCCAATACCAGTCCTAGCCCCCCCCATCAACCCACTTCCAGTCCTAACCCCATCAACCCATTTCCAGTCAGCCCCCCATAGCCCATTGCCAGTCCTAACCCCCCATCAGCCCACAGCCCATTACCAGTCCTAACCCCATCAGCCCACCTCAAGTCCTAACCCCTCCCTATCAGCCCATGTCCTGTCCTAGCCCCCCCCCCATAGCCCATTATCAGTCCTAACCCCCCCATAGCCCATTACCAAACAGCCCCCATCAGCCAACAGCCCATTACCAGTCCTAACCCCATCAACCCACCTCAAGTCCTAGCCCCCCCATAGCCCATCAGCACTCCTAACCCCCCCAGACCCCCCATAGCCCATCAGCACTCCTAACCCCCCCAGCCCATCAGCACTCCTTACCCCCCCAGCCCCCCCATAGCCCATCAGCACTCCTAACCCCCCAGCCCCCCCATAGCCCATCAGCACTCCTAACCCCCCAGCCCCCCATAGCCCATCAGCACTCCTAACCCCCCCATAGCCCATCAGCACTCCTACCCCCCCCAGCCCCCCCATAGCCCATCAGCACTCCTAACCCCCCCAGCCCATCAGCACTCCTAACCCCCCCCAGCCCCCCATAGCCCATCAGCACTCCTAACCCCCCCAGCCCATCAGCACTCCTAACCCCCCCAGCCCCCCATAGCCCATCAGCAATCCTAACCCCCCAGCCCATCAGCAATCCTAACCCCCCCAAGCCCAGCCCAGCCCATCAGCAATCCTAACCCCCCCCCCCCCGCCCAGCCCAGCCCATCAGCAATCCTAACCCCCCCCCCCCAGCCCAGCCCACCCCCCCCCAGTGCATTATTTTTTTTTAAAGCGGTCTTCTCCCGCTGCCGGGGCCGCCGCGGCAGAATCGAGTGTGCCGCGGGGCCCCCCCTGCCCAGCACCGCCTGCCCTCCCCCTATATCCGCTCTCTCGTCGCAGCTCACAGTGACACGCGCCGGCTTTCAGAGCGCGAAGGGATTAGTTTCCCTTTCGTGGCTCTGTTAAGCCCGCGGGGGCTGATGGGAACTTCCCATCAGCCCCCGCGGGCTTAACAGAGCAGCGAGGGAGAAACTCTTCCCTCGCTCTCTGAAAGCCGGCGCGTGTCACTGTGAGCTGCGACGAGAGAGCGGATAGAGGGGGAGGGCAGGCTGTGCTGGGCAGGGGGGGCCCCGCGGCACACTCGATTCTGCCGCCGCGGCCCCGGCAGCGGGAGAAGACAGCTTTTTTTTTTTTTTAATTTTACTTGCGGACCTTCCCGCGTGCCAGCTGCAAGGCCTTCGCGTGCCACAGCTGGCACGCGTGCCATAGGTTCGCCATCGCTGATCTAGTGGCATACCCTTCTGCAGATGCTGGGGTTGCCCTACCAATGCAGACAGAGTCTCTCTGAGGGGAGGCCTGACCTTGAAATCCAACATGGTCTGAACGGTGACCCTCTTGGCCACAGACAAAACAGGTGTGCCTGGACAGTGGTAGCTTAAGCAGTCTTTATTAAAACCCCAATGCATTTTGGCTGGCGCCTTCTTCAAATAAAGTAAAAACATATACAACAAATCACATACCAAACAATAAGGCATGAATAAAAAAAAAAAGCAATTAAAAAGCTATAAATAAACGGCTAGTAGAATAAATGAGCCTTAAAAGTAATAAGAATCATACTATTGAGCAATAAAAATCATGTTAAGAACTCATATAATAAAATGAAGACATCCAAACATAAGTAAAACAAAACATGCACAAGATAGAAGGGACGAACAGAAGGGACGAGGAGGACCAAATGTGAACCCCTAAAGATGAAACTGTGTATTGTATATACTGTGTTATCAGAGAAAACTACACTGAAAATATTTAAAAAATGAAAATAGGACATGCCAAAAAATACTGTGAGCCATTATGGTTCATTGGAAAACCAGAATATAAAAACTAAAGAACTAGTTCAGGGTATTTAATGTCAAAAAGAGTGAAAAAAAGCATGAAACCGTGTAAATTTAAAAACTATACTTAGTCACTGTGGACTAACTATAGTTCTTATGTTCTTATGCTGACCACCAATAGAAAAATCTAATAGGAAGAAAAAGCACCTAATTATATATTGTAATTATCAAAAGCCATCCCATAGTGTTTAAAAAATGAACAAAGGACTTGCGCCTTGTACACTAAGTACAATGTCCTTCATGCAGGTACAATATCAGCATTACAGACGGCACTCACACAAGCGCCATTTAAATCTCTTAGAATGGCACCAAAAAAGCGAGGTCAAAGGTGAGCAGCAAAAATGTATCTATTAATTTTTTTAAAAAAGGGGTACTGTGTGGATTTCGGAATATCTTCATAAATACACAAACTCAAATAGGCAGAAGGAGTAAAACTCGAAACATGAAATGCAGACAACAGAACTGCCATAAATGTTAATTTAATCTATGCAATTGAGGATCCCATTTAAAATCCCACACCCTCCACTACAACAAATAACAGAATGTTTTAAAGAACTAACAATATGGCTCAGCGATCAGAACTTACACATTAACTTCTCAAAAACTGATGTACTATATATTACTAAAAACCAAACATACACACCCCCAAGCACCATCACACTCGATAACCATGAGATCAACATAAAAAAAGAAATAAAATACCTAGGTGTGATACTTGACAATAAGCTTAACATGGATTCACACATAAAATATCTAACAAAAAACATACACTACAAACTTAAGACTTTGAGACAACTAAGACCTTTAATTCACTTACAAGACTTCATAACCATAATTCAAGCTATCATAACCCCACACTTTGATTTTGCAAATTTAATCCTTAATGGCATCACAAAGCAAAATATTAAAAAGATACAACTAACTCAGAACATAGCAGCAAGGGTAATAATGAATATAAGCTCAATTGAACATATCACACCGACATTGGCTGAACTCCATTGGCTACCTATTCACAGCAGAATAAAATACAAGATTCTTCTAACCACATTTAAACTAATAAATAACTTAGCGCCATCTGTACTCAATACACTCATCAAAGTAGAAATAGATAAAAGACCACAAAGGAGTAGAAACACAAACACTATAGCAGTACCAAAAGACTACTCAAAAGCTAGAAAACAAACCAACATGAGAGCCTTCTCACATTCAGCACCTATCCTCTGGAATAACCTTCCTGACAACATTCGCCTACTGTCAGACATAAAGGAATTTAGAAAAAAAACTGAAAACCCATTTATTCTCTTTACACTACAACAAAGGAGCAGAAACTAACCAGACTACACAAAGAGACACAGGTTAACTACTATACTACAAACAATATATAACTACGTGCCTTGAAGATTAAATTAATGTTTACAACCACAAGTAATATATGATATAATTTGTAAATATCTACTATGTACATATGTTCTAATAGTTTAATGTTTTAATAATTTACTGTTTAAACTTTATACTGTTACCTGTACCTAGTTCCACCTGTTCTATGTAAAATGACTTGGTATGATACTACCCATACCATATAACATACTGTTAATTGTAAACCGCACTTGATACTTGGGAAAGAGCGGTATAGAAATAATTGTTAAATAAATAAATAAATAAATCTATAATAGCAGTGTGAACCACTGGACGAGGCTCAAAATGTTGTCACTTGGAAAGAACATATGTAGGAGCAGTGGTTTAGCGTGTATCAATATCATATTTAAGACTGTAGCGATCTGAGTGATAAGCTGTCAAACCATCTATGTGCATTATGTAGTGCGGCGGCAAGAACTGTAACAAAATGAATGGTGGCAGGAGGAGGAACAATAACTCACTGGACCCTAAAAAAAGTCGAAAAATGTTATAAATGAAGTCAAATCCATGCGAACCATACTAAACCTATTACCCATCCCTCAGAGTGCCATGATTGTGCTGAGCTAAATTTCACACCATGGTAAATATTAAAATGCATAAGAATGAAAACATGATGATCAACTTCCATGTGATGGGGAAACCCCAAAATATGATACTAGAAACCCAAAGCACTGTCTAAGGCATGTGTAATGGAAGAATGTCTAATTTTACTAAATTTGCCCTGTGGTGGGATTCGAACTCATAACTCCTCAAAGGTATGCAATGAAGTAAAATAAATTAAGGTGTGTGACTAAACAAATGAAATATAACATGCCAATTAAAAAGTAAAAAAAATAATAAGTTAGTCAGGTGACAATAAAACGTACTAAGTTAACATTAGGCATTGCTAAGATTCCACTGTGAAAACAGACACATCCTTTAGTAGTACTATGATCTATTGAGCCAGTGCCAAAAAAGGGGGAAAGAATAAAAAAGTATAAAAAATAAAACCAGAGGGGAAAAAAAGAATGTCAAACCATAAAGTAAAATAAATAACGAGGTTGCAAGGAGTCCAGTCTTTCCCAAATGCTATATTGTTGTTGTTGACTAATATTAAAAGAAAAGAATACAAAAAGGGGTTAAAATAAAGAAGCCATATTAAAAGCGCATGTAAAAAAATGGGTACCTAAAAGAGGAAGACCATATACTACCACAGGAGAGGGAAGAGAAGATAGGGGAAGGGTGGGGGGAAGGGGAGAAAGAGGTGGGAAAGGAGAAAGAGACAAGAAGGGGGAAGGAAGGAGAGGGAAAGGAGGGGAAGGGGGAATGGGAGGAGGGAAGGGAGAGGGGAGGAAAAGGGGGGAAGGGGGATGGGAGGAGGGAAGGGAGAGGGGAGGAGGGAAGGAAAAGGGGGGAAGGGGAGGGGAAAGGAGGACGGGAAGGGGAAAGGGGGAGGAAGGGGGAAGGGAAAGGGGAGTGGGGTGTAGTGAAGAGGGGAGGGAGGAGTAGGTGATGCATTGTATATAAGCGGGGCTAAACCAGAAGAATAAAAAGATAAAACACTGTGAACGGAAGGGCCCACTGGGCCGTCCGCATCCGCAAGCGAGCATCTGGAGTGACATGCACCGTGGATGCCACATGTCCCAGCAGGCGGAGCATGAGGCAGGCCGATGCCGACCGACAGTGCTGTGTGCTTGCGACAAGCATTTGGAAGTGTAGGGCCCTGTCCCGAGGGAGAAAAGCCCTGATTTGGACGATGTCTAGCCAAGTCTCTATGAACTCCAGTTCCTGGGTTGGCTGGAGGTGGGACTTCGGGTAGTTCTTGATGAAGCTGATGACTACAGCAGGAGGATGGTGCGTGCTGTCCCCTGACAGGCCTCGACAGCCATGCTGCCATTTACAAGACAGTTATCCAGACAGGGAAGACAAATACACCCTTGGAGTCTGAAGTGGGCTGCAACCACCGCTACACAGTATATACAATAGATTCTAGTCATACGTGAGAGAGAGACATGTGGCTGTCATGTTAAAAGTCATGATTTGTCCTATTACGACTGCCGTTATAAAATGTTACAAAAATATGTTTATACTGTAGGGACTTTATTCAGATTGTTTAAGACAATTGCTATTTTGAATGAGCACATATGTCCATTTTTGAACCATACCAATTAAGTTGGTGAAAAAAAAGACACTGTTTACTCATGTTGTTATATTTATTAAGAAGAATCCAAGTTTATATTTTCTATATACTATTTGTTTACCACAATACTAAGTTTCTAACAATTGTTTGATGTTCTTAGCATGCCAATTAAGAGGTGGTACTCTGATGGACATTAAACTGATGAAGGTTATTTAAAGTGACATATTTGCCTAATGAACATGTAAACAAATTTTATTCAACTATGCTGTCTCCAGAATCTTTAATTCAGGAAGTCATTTAAGCCCCAACACTTACTCAACAATTGGAAATAGACACCTGGAGACAGGCTAGGTGCATTTTGCACCCTGATATGCTTTGGAACATTCACACTGGCCATGTGGTACTTCCAGATGTTTTTTGCCTCATTTTGCCTTTGTATGTACTGGCCAGACATGCATGGGTAAAGAGAGGGATGATTTGATGACAAATTTTCACAAATAAAAATTGGAGTAATTCTGAAACTTGCCAAACTTACAGAATATGTGCGTGCAACTTGTCTAATCTATTAATATGTAAAGATCAGTTAAGAGCATAGTGGAGTATTTCCTACCAGCAAATGAATCTCCAGTGATGGAGAGACAAGAAGTTTATCAAACTGAGAGACACAGTTGATACCATATGAGATAGTTATGATCTTAAGTAAATGTGGATGAAATTATGTTTGTCACATTGCATTGTCTCATTGTGGAATCTAATCTAGAATATTTAGTCTTTTCATTTAATATTGGTGCTGCTCTTCTGAATGGGACCTGGAGCCATGTCACCAATTGAAATCCAGAGATTCCAACAGAGGAATTGGCCATAATCCAGATGGAACAGTCCACCCCAAGACCTCTGAACTAAACCACACCTAAACTTCGGAGACAGGTGAAGCGCACGACGCAGTCCTGAAAAACTGCTGGGAAGCAGGCCCAAATTATCTGAAAATAAAGACTATTAAGACTGATTGGGACTTTTGGGAAAATCTACAAGCAATTTGGGCTACAGCAATTGCAATACCCATACCAGCTCAAGTTGTACTGTAACATTTTCAAAGCTTTCTTCATCACTTTGTTGAATATTTGATGTGTTCAGTATTATTGCAAGCTGTATGTCTTCCATTCTCTTAGAATGTTGCCTGCTGGTATTCCGGACTTGGAGGAGGCCTAACAGCTTTCTTTATAACTCTTTTAAGTATAGCTTGTTTTGCAATCATTGCCTGTTGTGCCTTATCCATTTTACTTGCCTGTTGTAATGATGCTGCAAAGCACTAAAACCATGTACATTGTATCTATGGAACAGTACCAGCGGTTGCCTCTCAATGATCCCTCTCTGTCTCAAATGGTTGTTATCCATGCCCCTTAGTGGGATTACTTTCGCTTCCCTCCACACAGACAAAAAAAAGGAAAAGAAAAAGTGGGGAATGAAGGGATAATTGGAATAAAGGGATAATCAGCTCAGATCTGCTTTATATGTTTGCCTTATGATTGCATATATGTCTGCCTTATAACTGCACTCTGGCCTGTTTGAAACAGACACAGCAACATATGGTTGGCACAAACAGGTGGGCAACAGGAAAAGAGCACATGCAGCTTACTACTGTTATAAAGCCTAAAAAAGCTATACTTTGGACAGAAGTGTCCAAGGATATAAGCCTAGGTTCAAACAGGTCAAGCCAGGAATTCAACTAATGCTCTTGCCCTGAAGGTTTCAATTGGTGCCAGCAGATGGAAAAACACAGGAGGAGGCAGAGGGCTATGATTGATTGCATAGATAGGCGAGCCTTGATCAGCAGATCTAGCTGCATAACCATAGAAGGCCCTGGGAAAGAGTTTTGCATTTGCTGAAACTATTTAGAATTTGAAGCAGAGAGGTATATATAAGACAGCAATTTTAGAGGGTCTTGGGGCAGTTCTTTTCTCCCCTTGCAGAGAGAAGGCTGCCCCACTGTCCCTCAGACAGGTACTTGCTATCTGCATCTATAACCATTTGTTTGCTGTGCCAAATAAAAAGTTTCTTTGTAGCTGAGCAACTTGCTGTCTGAACTGTTTATTGGTAATTGGGGAGGCTTTGTAGGTGGACCCGGCCTACATGCCTCACTTTTCCTCTGTATGTCCTGGCCAGGCATGCAGAGGCAAAGGGGGATGATTTGATGACAAATTCTCACACAATTGGGTATAATTCTAAAACTTGTCAAAATTGCAGAACACGTATGTGCAGCTTGTCTGATCTGAAACATGTAAAGGTCATTCAAGGGCAAAATGGAATATTTCCTACAAGCAAAATGAATTTCCAGTGATAGAGAGACAAGGAGTTAATCAAACTGCGAGATAAGATTGACACCATACGAGATAGTTACTAGTAGATCACTGAAAGTTTATAAAAGCAATATTTATTATTTGTAGGATATGATCTTAGTAAATATAGATGAAATTAAGTTTGTCTTATTGTGAAGTCTAATCTAGAATTTTTAGTCTTTTCATTTAATATTGGCGCTGCTCTTCTGAATGAGGCCTGGAGCCATGTCACCAATTGTAAGCCAGAGAGTCCGGCAGAGGAAATTGGCCAGAGTCCAGATGGAGCAGACCATCCCGAGAGATCTGGACTACGCACCGCAGAAACGTGTGAGGAAGTCCCTATCTGCTTCAATGTGTCGCAATGAAAGAAAGGCCAAGATGTCCACCTACGAGAATGAGAGGTTCAACTGTTGAGAGAGGCCAAGTTTAAACTTCAGAGAAAGGTGAAAATGACGCTACGGAGTCCTGAAAAACTGCTGAGAAGCAGGCCAAATTATCTGAAAATAGGAAAAGGACTACTGGACTTTTGTGGACTTTTGTGAATGATTTTTTTTTTTCTCCTTATGTATTGTTATTGTTTCCTTGGAAAGTAACTGTAATTTTAGTATCTCAGATTTTTTCTGCTGAACATCATGTGCCCAATTGCTTATGTCACCTGTTCCCCAGATTTTAGTTATTAGAGTCTATGGGGCAGATGTACAATGGGAAAAAGTTCTGAATGTGCAGGTGAAATGAGTCCCCCACTGCATGGGGAACTGATAAAGATAGCTGAGACCTACAAGCCATTTGGCTTTGACAATTGTAATGCTGAGGGGGGGGGGAATGGGAAAATATCACCCAAATTACACTGAGGCTTGTCCCCTGCAGTGTTTGCCTTAATGCTATCCACTATGTTTTAGCCCAAGTTGTTATTACTGTATTTCTAAATGAATTACAAAGGCGATTCAGCCATTGCTTACGTGCAATATCCTTGTTGATCCAAGGGTGGAATGTATTACTAATTAAAGATTTATTTGGATTTTTTTTTTTGGATCAGCAAAGATATTGTACTTTATTATAAAAAATTGAACTCATGAGCCATTCTGCCTGTGAGGACAGGATAAGAATTCATCATTTGTAATGTAGAAGCCTTGAGCTGTTTCTAAAACCATGGGGGGTGTCTCCCTTGACAAGGAGTCCTTAAGGCAAACACATTTAAACCCATTAATGATGACAAAAGAACACTTCATCTAGCCTCTGAATGTAGACCATGGGGGATGTGTCCTTTGAGCATTCTCAGATGTCTGACCACAAGGGGGGTGATCAGAAGCCTGCCCGGAAACCAAAGCAAAAAAAGGTGGATGGGGTGGAGAGAAGTTCATGTGAGTCTGACCAGCAAAGAATGTTGTAGGTCAAAATTCTCTAAGCAGGCAAACAGGTTTGGCCGGACAAAACTAGATGAGTGACTCAGCAGCTAACACTGCTGGTCACGAGCACAGATTTGGCCCTGGCCAATCCTGGTGTGAACCATGTGCACAGGATTGGCTCTGACCAATCCTGATTTGAGCATGCAGCGTGTTAACCTATGGCATGCAGCCAGCACGAGTCTGATTCTGTGTTAACCTATGGCATGCAGCCAGCACGAGTCTGATTCTGTGTTAACCTATGGCATGCAGCCAGCACGAGTCTGATTAGAGTACTTAACAGGGGGACTTGCAGCAGGAGGGCGGGACTGCAACTGATATACGAGGCAGGCGTGTCTCTGTAGTTTTTCCCGGATTTTCCTCCTGAGTGATCGCTGAACAGTCCCCCACCTGGAGTGATGAGCTATAATATCCAGTAAAAGTATTAATGCTTACCTTTGTGCTTTATCATTATTTCAAAAGGACTTAATTTAATAAACTCATATTGCATTTGCTAAAGTGTCTATGCATAGTCTGTGAGCTAAATGAATGACAGGGTTAACTCATATTGTATTTGAGCTAATGAGTGACAGAGTTAACTCATACTGTATTTGCCAGAATATTTTTGCCTAGTCAGTGAACTAGTGAGTGACAGGGTTAAAGGAAAAGCGTAAAACTTGGCAATACAATTACATAGAAACATGACAACAGAAAAAGACCACATGGCCTATCTAGTCTGTCCATTGAGCAAGAATGTTGTTTGCACAGGGCCCCGCGTTTCAGGGGACCCCGCGCAAACAATATCCTGAAAACCGGCAGCAGGCAGAGCAGCTTTAGAGGGAGCTGGAGAGGCCCTGGCTCCCTCTAACAGCTGCCGAAGTGAAGCGCGTCTTTTCCCTTCACTTTGGCAGCTGTACTGACGTTTAGAACGCTGCCGTACTGTGCGCAGGGAACAGGAAGTCCCCTTTGGCCTCAGCGCGGCAGCGTTCTAAATGTCAGTACAGCTGCCGAAGTGAAGGGAAAAGGTGAGCTGCACTTCGGCAGCTGTAGAGGTGAGCTGGAGCCTCTCCGGCTCCCTCTAAAGCCGCTCTGCCTGACACTGGTTTTCAGGATATTGTTTGCATGGGGCCCCCTGAAACGCGAGGCCCTGTGCAAACAACACTGTTGCTCAATGGACGGGCCATCCTGCCTGTTGGGTTCCCAAAGGAATACACATTCCATGCTGCTTGTTCTAGAGTTCTACTCCCGCTGTTTCCTGTAGCCATGGGGCTCTTCGGGAGGGGAGGGGGGTGTTTGGACTGAAAATGGGCTGTGGGGGGTTGCTAGGACTGGAAATGGGCTGTGTGTGTGTGGGGGGGGGGGGGTTACTAGAAATGGGCTGTGGGGGCTTGGTAATACTGAAAATGGGCTGGGGGAAGAACTAGGACTAGATATGGGCAATTTCTCCAAATGGGTTATTTTTGTACATTTCCAAGAATCAAAAACACCCCTTAGTAAACCACCAATACATAAACCAACTCTAATCTAACTTTTAGGCCAATTCTAAAGTTTTTTCATAAACATTAAAAATAGGTTCTCACCGGACCTCAGGATTTATACACCCTCCATTTGTACATACCATGATAGTCATGAACTTCAAAGGATACATGGACTATGATCTGAGTCTCTCAAATTTACTGCTAATGCTTGGCATAGCACCTGCACCATGCCAAAGAGAGCCTCCTTCTAGAGTTCGCAAGATGTAACATGTATGAGTAATCTTTCAAGAATGTCTGTGTCAGAGGGGAGGGGGCGAAAGCAGCTACGAGCAGCAGGCAGAAACCCCAACAAAGCACAAGAGCCTTTGGTAAGCACTATATATTCACAGTTCCCCTTCCACTGCTGCTACTGCCAGAAGACTAATGTTTGAGGCCGCTTCCTAGTTTGCCTAATGGTAGCACCAGCCCTGCATGGAACCTTTTGATAGTGATAAAATTGTAAGTGCAACTGCAAAAGTCATAATAATTCAGCTTTTCAATCAGCTATAGCTTTTATGTTAAGATGAGAACAAAGTATCTGAACCTTACGGTTTGCTTAGAACATTTCAAATGTGTTAGGGCGTGGTATTAGCATGATGCAATTATATTTCTTAGCCTGAACACATACCTGTTTGTCTGCACCTTGTATTCCCTCATTAAGGAAACCTCATCTTTTGCTTTCTTTAACAAGGCTTGCTTGTTGTCAAATTCTGACGATTTCATATAATTCTCAATTCTTTGGTACTGAGCATCAGAGAATCTGGCCAGTGAAAGGAAGGCTTTCATCTTCCCACTCTGCATTTCACTGCTGCTTTTACCACTCTGGCTTCCCGCAACTTTCACAGCCTGGCAGGTAATACAAAGACAAAGGTGAGGCATGACAAATGAAACTTCAGACTTTGGGTAACCAGGACTTGCGCTTCACAACCAATTGTGCCTGGTTGGAATGAACACCATCCCTCACTTTTATTAATGTATTCAATTCACTCATTCAGAACAGCATGTGGCATTCACCTGACCACCTTAATTCAAGGTGTCTCCTGCAATAAATAGATCCTTTGAATGAGATCCTTTGTCAAAAGTGTAGGCAAGTGGTTCCCAAATCTATCATTGGAGACTCCCGGCTAGACAGATCTTCAAGATATCTGCAGTGAATATTCAAAAGAGAGATTTGCATGCACTGCCTTCAAGTGCCTGCATATTTCTCTCATGCATATTCATTGTGGATATCGTGAAAACATGATTAGACTGCAAGGTTCCCCGGGACAGATTTGGGAAACACTATGTAGGGAAAGACAGACATTTGTTCATCTTCTATATCCTATAATGGGTGAATGAACCAACTCATCAATTTTTTGGACTTAATGGATTTTTTTTTTGGTAGACTGCCTTAGATTTAAGTAGAAGAGGAAGGAAAATGATCAATTTACTAACAAATAAAATATGAGATAAAAAATGTTAGATTGTACTATGAACAACATTTATGGTAAAGACATGCCTGTTTTTTCTTAAATGTGTTTCAATTTTCAAAATAGTAATATAATGAAGTTATTTACCTGTAGGTGGTGTTCTCCGTGAACAGTAGGAGATGAGTGCTCATTTGTGGGTGACAGTGCATGAGGAGCTCCCCAGCTTCTAATGGTCTAGACCAGTGGTTCTTAACCAAGTCCTCTGGGACTCCCAGGCCAGTCAGGTTTTCAGGATATCTACAATGAATATGCATGAGATAGATTTGCATGCTCTGCTTCCAATGTATGCAGATCTATCTCATGCATATTCATTGTGAATATCCTGAAAACCTGACTGGCCTGGGGGTCCCAGAGGACTGGGTTGAGAACCACTGGTCTAGAAGCTTTTGGAAGCATCACACCGTGCATGCATGTATGTTACTGCTTGCCGTTGTTACTTGGGATTGTTTCAGTCAATATACAAAGCTGAATGCAGAATACAACTCCTTGGGGAAGTGGATGATTTTGTGAAGACTCACATCCTACTACTCACAGAGAAACTGCTACAGGTAAGTAAATTTGTTCTATTAATTTTGAGAAACCTGAAGCACAACAAAGAAAAAGAAAGAAAGTGTTTATTATAAATGTTGTTTGTAGCATTTTTTACCTTATATTTTATTTTTTGGTAAACTGATAATTTGCTTTCTTCTTTTATGTGGATCATCCAAGGCAATGTAAAACAACAAAACCTCTGAAAATATATAGATCCATTATGTTCAAAATATTGAGTTTATCTTCTACATTCTATATTTGGCAAACCAGTGTTTGTCTTGTTCTAGAACAGTGTATTGAATATTGATAGCAACAGAGCATAAGTAGATGGTATTTTTATTATTGCTTTTTGATGTCTTCTTCATCTTTAACTCTGTATTTCAAATCATTTTGTTGAATCATTTAGCTGAGCGAGGTAACGGGTATAGTGTTGAAAAGGTAGTTCTCACCTGTAGCAGGTGTTCTGCATGGACAGCAGGAGAGGTTCTCACGTATGGGTGATGTCATCTGACAAAGCCCCTGCATAGGAGCATTCCCAGCTGATTCTGGAAGTTTATGGATTTTCACCGCGCATGTGCATGTCTTACCACCTGCCGCCACAACGCCATCTTTGCCTCAGTCTATTCAAAGAGCTGAAGAGGAGGGTGAGGTGGAAGGGTTGTGAGGAATTTTCTTCCTGTCCATGGAGAACACCTACTACAAGTAACTACCTTTTCCCATGAAAAAGCAGGAAAATAAATCCTCTGGTATGGGACTGCCTAGTTATAGGCTACATTGAACAAATAAGGGGTTAATAAACTGCCCAACCAGAACAATAGAACAATTGTTTTTGGTGGAAATAGATCTTATGTATACTATATTCATTCTTTTTGCTTTTTTAAGGTAGCCTGAATAGAAAGAAATAGGCATAGAGTGGATGGGGTTGGATTCTACTTCTTGAACAGATTTCTAAGTACTGACTGGCTGAAATTGCTGTCACATTGGAAATCCTTATTCAGGCAGTAGTGAGATGTGAAGGAGTGGACTGAAGTCCATGTTGCAGCTTTGCAAATCTCTTCCATGGAGACTGAATGCATTTGGGCCACCGACGCAGCCATGGCTCTGACATTATGAGCTGTGACATGACCTTCAAGGCTTAGGGCAGCATGGGCATAAAGTGAAAGAGATGAAGTCTGCGAGCCAAATTGATAAGGTGAATTTGGAGACTGCAACATTTAGCTTAGGGTCAAAAGAAACAAAGAGCTGGATGGATTTTCTATGGGCTTTCATCCACTCCAAGTCAAAAGCTAAGACTTGCTTGCAGTCCAACATGTGTAGCACAATTTCTCCTTTTGTGAAAATGGGGTTTGGGGAAAAATATTGTAAGGATAATTGACTGGTAATAGGAAATTCTTTTACCACCTTTAGAAGAAATTTGAGATGAGTATGAAGCACCACTCTGTGAACCTGAAGCTCGCTCACTCTGAGCACTGAAATGACTGTCAACCGAAACAATACTTTCCAGGTAAAGAATTTCAGAGGCCAGATATTGAGCAGCTCGAAAGGAGCTTTTATCAGCCACATGAGAACCACATTGAGGTCCCAAGACATTGCGGGCAGCTTATAAGGAGGTTTCAAGAAGAGGCAAGCCCTGCATGAAGCAAACAACTAAAGCTGTACAGAGATGGGTTTACCCTCTATGCCAAGATGATGTTCCAAGTGCACTGAGGTGTACCGTTATGGAGTTGGAGAATCCAGACTCTGAGTAGAAAGTATTCAAGCAGTGTTTGTATGGGATAGCAGAAAGGATCTTCGGAGCTTTCCTCACAGCAAACATTGTAACATCTCACTTGCTGGGCTCCCCCAGTACCAACTACACAGACTTCAACTTGTTCAAAATATAGCAGCTCGGATCCTCACACATGCTACCCGTTTCGACCACATCACTCTCCTTCTCATCCGTCTTCAATGGCTTCCCATGTCCTATAGAATCCAGTATAAAGTACTCACCTTTGTCCACAAAGCCATTCACATCGGTGTCCCCCAGTACCTTTCCAACTTGGTCCACCTCCATACTCCCTAATGCTCACTCCGATCCATCCACGCCAACCACATGTTCCTCCCCTCCCCCTCCCACCTAGAATCTACCCATTCCTCTGCCTTTTTCTTCCTTGGCCCCCAAAGCCCTGGAACTCGCTCCCTCCAGCCCTCCGTCTCGAGCCCTCCTTTGTCAGATTCAAGGTCAGCCTAAAGACCCATCTCTTCTGTGCTGCCTTTGATCTGATCCCGCCATCCCCCCACCCCCCTAGCTTCATGCACAATCTGTTCTTCCCTGTTTAATCTGTTCCTCCCTGTCTTATGTCTGTCTCTACTCTTGGTTCTATTCCTTTCCTATTCAACCAATTGAGTTCTGTTTCCCTTTTCTGCAGCCTTTAATCTAATTTTTATATTGTAAACCACTTTGGTACTTCTGTGTGGGCGGTATATAAAGTAATGAATAAAGATAAAGATCTTCCACTTGAAAGAATAAGATTTTCTCACTGAGGCCCTTCTGGAGGCCAAAAGGATATTGGTGACACCAGCTGGCAGACAGAGTGGAAAACGTTAATCTCTCAACATCCAGGTTGTGAGGGCCAGGGACTTGATGTCGGGATGCAACATCACTCTGTTCCCATGCAATATCAGATCTGATGCTTGCCTAAGCCCAATTGGACCTGAATGGAAAGTTCCAGAAGTAGAGGAACTACAGCTGTCTGGGCCAATAAAGAGTGATGAGAATCATCATACCCTTGTCTGCTTTGATTTTCAGGAGGGACTTGGTAATGAGAAGTATTGGAGGATATGCGTACAGAAGACCTTCCCCCAAATCGAGGAGGAAAGCATCAGAGGCTAGTTTGCTGTATGACCCCACCTTAGAGCAGAACTGAGATACCTGGGCATTCTAAGAAGTTGTTAAAAGGTCTATGGGGGGGGGGTGCCCCATTCCCAAAAAATGTGCTGCACTACATTCCCTTATCTAGGGTCCATTTGTGAGGTAGAAGGACTTGTCTCAGTCTGTCTGCCACAGTGTTCTGTTCGCCAGGCAGGTAAGTGGTTCTCAACTCCATCCCATGAGAGATGGAGAAATTCCACAACCTGACTTTCCCCAACACAGGAGGTACAACCCCATTCCTCCCTTTTGTTGATGTAAAACAGTTACTTAATTGTCTGTCTGAATCAGCACAAATTGGTTGAATAACCAATTTTTGAAAGCCTTTAGAGCAATAAAAAGTCTTTCTCTGGTTGCCACTTTGATACCTCCTGCGATAGGACAGTTCAGACGTGTGCCTTGAGAGATTTTAAAGAGTGCTGAAACCTGATTTCTCTTTGACGAGATTCTCTCCATGGCATGGTATGTCAGCAAGCTTGTCCTGCACTGATAGTTGGAGGGGTCTGAGATCCACAGCCGGGAAAGTCTCCGGTCACCAATACCTGCTGCAGAAGCTCTCTATACCCGCATCGAAAATGCCATAGATCACTTGGACCATGAATTTTAAGCAGTCCTTGCTGTGTCTCATTAGAGAACGATATTGCTCAAGTTTCTCTTGATGGAGAAACTGGGACATATCATCAAGTTCACGCATGATGTCCTTTAAGAACATGTTCATATAGAGTTGTTCAAGAAGCTATGCAGACAGCGAGCATGGAACTCAAATACGTTCCTCCCAAAAGAATCCAATGTCTGAGTCTACCTCCCTGGGAATGCCAAAGAATATGTCTTGGAACTTCTGGATCTTTTGAGGGCAGATTTGACAACCAAAGAGTGGTGTGGAAGCTGGGTCTTATCAAATCGTGGAGCCTTCTGAATTCAGTATATGGAGTCACGCTTTCTACTAACAAGAGGTACAGGAGGGGGCTTCCCATATAGCCTCTGAATGATGCCATGCATGGGCACTGTCATCACTTTCTTGGGGGGCACAAGAGTACTGTAGGATCTTCTGCCCTGTGCTCATTTTCAGTCTTCAAAGTAAATGGTATGGCCTTAGCTATATCCCTCACAAAATCCTGGATGGTCATGTCCTCAGGAGGAGACTTGCATTTTTCATGAGGAAAAGAAGGATCAAAGGGAAGCTCTGGAGATCTGTCCTATAACAAGTCACCAGACTCCTCATCTGTGATCCAGCCCTCTGAATCAGATTCAGAGGGAAGTCAAAATACTTCTGAGTCTCAGCCTGGTCGACTACTTCTCTGTGGGGATCAGGTGCTCCTTTGGGCATATTGATGAACTGATGACTTCATGCGTACCACGGGTGCATTGGACTCTGATGTACTGGAGTGTAGTATCGGCCGAGCAGGTACTGGTGTCGGGGCCCCTTAATGTCCCGAGCTCAATGTCTCTTCTGCAGGCACTTTGTACTTAAAGGACAAGTTCGATGGCTGGTGACACCATGGTTATAACCATCGAGGTCCTCAGATGCTGCAAGGCTAAAAAGCATTCTTCTTCTTTCCTGGATAGCTTTCAGAAGGTGACTCTCCAGGGTTGCCATCTCCAAAGGTGCTGGGCATACAGCAGAATCGGCTGAAATTTATGAAACCTGAGAGAGGATGTATTGGTAGGCTGATCTCAGCTAGTTTATGGTTTATTAAAACTTGCTATAGCAACCTTCATAACAGCATAGTGGTGTACATAAAACAATTCAATAAGGAAGACAAGAAAGTTAATAAAATCATAGAAAAGGAGAAAAGATATACAACAGAATGACTAAAAGAGGGAGGGTAGAAGAGGCTGCTGTTGTCCTTCCAGAACTGTGGAGGTTGAGCTTTCCTCTCTTCAGGGGAGCTTAGAGGGGCGTTCTTGCGAACCCTCAGTGCTCTTGACTCCAAGCCTCAGAGGGCTCTGATAACGATGAACCAAGGCCTTTACCCATGTTAGTGCCAATGAATATCCTGCTAAGTAGAATTTACATGGTTTGCAGGTCTGCAAAGTGTATAAATGCCTTTGAATAAAGGGCCCAATTTACAAGGGGGCAGCTCATGTTCAGGTCCCAAGCACTGGAGTCACCAATTATGTGTGTCTATTATGGATATGGTCCTTGAGCACTTGGAATGCATTTTAAACCTGCTGGCAAGTTTTTGGGATATGCAGTCCAGAAAAATAGCCATAGCAAAATCAAACTCCTCAATTTTTATAGGAAAAAGTTGAATAACCACAACCAGCATGCCATTGCCTAAGGGTGCTGAAGCATCAAGGAACAACACTGGAAACTTAAGGGGCATTTTTCTTGAAGGATTTAAAGCGCATTAATAAAATTAACGTACATTAAGTGCTCAGAGCATTTTTATTTCTATTGGTGTAGTGGCAGTTAATATGCGTTAACCTTTAGTAAACATGCCCTGAAATGTGCAAAACTAAGAGAAGGAAAAATTCAAATACCATGATGGCAGGCAGGGCCAGCCAAAGGGTTTCTGCCATCCCAGGCAGAAGCCCCGGCCGTGCCACCCTCCCTCCCACGGCAGGCCATGTGCTTCGGCACAGATGGCCTGACACTTTTAACCCCCTTCAGATACAACTTTTAGTTCGTCTTACGAAGGGCGGCATATCAAGTTTTAATAAATCATAAACTAGCCAAGATCAGCCTACCAATACACCCTCTTAGGTTTCAGGACATCAGAGGGGGTGGTCAGACGTGGCAGGCCATATGTTCCAAAGCACAAGGCCTGCTATAGGTGCCATGCTGTGCCACCTGCCAAGGTTTCTGCCCTAGGTGACCGCCTGATGACAGGTAATTAAAAAAATCACAAAACAAAATGATGAATTCTCATCCAACCGAAGATTAGAGAGTACTGTAGACAACGTTTGAGGGGCTCTGTGGAAAAAAAACAGGCTGAGGCTAAGATGGCACACAGCGGCAGCTGGGAAGATGTGTGCATGTGCGGTGAACATAAGAACATAAGATATGTCATACTGGGTCGGACCAAGACCATCAAGCCCAGTATCCTGTTTCCAACAGTGGCCAATCTAGATCACAAATGCCTAGAAGTTTCCCCAAAAGACACAGATTCCACAATGCTTGGTATTGGGGCAAGCAGTGGATATTCTGGGTCCACTTTAATAATGGCTTATGGACCTTTCCTCCAGGAACTTGTTTAAACCTTTTTTAAACCCGGCTACACTAACAGCTTTTACTACATCCTCCTGTAGCAAATTCCAGAGTTTGATTACACGTTGAGTGAAAAAATATTTTCTCTTATTAGTCTTAAATAGGTTACCCTGTAGCTTCATTGCATGCCCCCTAGTCTTTCTATATTTTGATGGCGTAAACAATCAATCTATGTTTACCCGTTCCACTCCATTCATTCATTTATAGACCTATATCATATCTCTCCTCAGCCATCTCTTTTCAAGGTTGAAGAGCCCTAATCTTTTTAGCCTCTCTTCATTGGGGTAACCTTCCATCCCCTTTAGCATTTTGGTGGCTCTTCTCTGTACCTTTTCTAATAAATGCTATATCCTTTTTAAGACATGGCGACCAGAATTGCACACAATATTCAAGGTGCGGTCGCACCATGGAACGATACAGAGGCATTATAATATCCTTTGTTTTATTTTCCATTCCTTTCCTTATGATACCTAGCATTCTAATTGCTTTCTTGGCCGCCGCTGCACAATGGGCGGAGGGTTTGAACATGTTATCCACGATGACGCCTAAATCTTTTTCCTGGGTGGTGGTTCCTAATGTGGAACCTTGCATCATGTACCCATAGTTTGGGTTTTTCTTTCCTAGGTGCATAACTTTGCACTTGTCCAAATTAAATTTCATCTGCCATTTGGATGTCCAGTCTTCCAATTTATCAAGATCCTCTTGCAGTTTTCCACAATCCTCATGGATTTTAACAACTTTGAAAAGTTTTGTGTCATCTGCAATTTTTTATTTTTTTATTTATATTCTCTTATATACCGCGCTATTCTGCATCAGCGCGGTTTACATTGAACAAACTGAAATTACATTGAACAGGGCATTATAACTTGGAGATAACTATTTTACAGGGAACATGGGCTATGGAGGGTTAAGTGGCTTGCCCAAGACCACAAGGAGCACCTGTGGGACTAGAAACCCCAGTCCTTCCGGCCCAAGGTTGCTGTCCTCTAGTGGGATTTGAACCCCCAACCTTACGGCCTGAAGTACCTCACTCGTTATTCTTATTTCCAGGTCATTTAAGAATATGTTAAAAAGCAGCAGACCCAGCACCGATCCCTGGGGTACTCTACTATTCACCTTTCTCCATTGGGAAAATTGGCCATTTAGCCCTACCCTCTGCTTTCTATCTTTTAACTAGTTCCTAATCCATAATAGTACACTGCCTCCTATCCCGACTTTTTAATTTTGCCAAAGTCTCTCATGAGAGACCTTGTCAAAGGTTTTCTGAAAGTCCAGATAGCACAGTTACTTACCTGTAACAGGTGATCTCTGGGAACAGCAGGAATTAGTCTTCACATATGGGTACGTCGGTACCGACGGAGCCTGCACGGGGATGCTGCCCAGCTTCCAATCAGAAAGCTTTTGGCAGCCTCCCTCGCGCCTGCGCGCTGAGTTCCCGCCCTCTCCAGAGCCTCTCTTCAGTTGAGTTTCAAAGCTGAGACAAAGGCGAGGAGAGAAAGGAGAAGAAGATAAGAGATGCAACTCCTAGGGGAGGTTGGAGGGTTGTGAAGACTAATTCCTGCTGTTCCCAGAGATCGCCTGTTACAGGTAAGTAACTGTGCTATCTCCAGGAACAAACAGGAATGAGTCTTCACATATGGGGACTCCCTAGCTGGAGATGCCAGGGGGAGATCCCATAAAAATGCAGCAGCCTGGACCAGGGGTGCCTTTTGTTTCCAGAAATCCCTGGCATCCAATGTGGGATGGAGGGTAGTTGTTGACAATAAAGGAGCTGTGAGGAAGAACAGCATAGCCAAGGACTAGAGGGCCGTAAAGATTGTAGGAGTCCTTGGTGTATATGAGGAGTCACATGAAACACATGTAACGTACCAATAGATAGGTCACTTACGTACTGCACTGTAGGAAGTAGAATGCCTGATATAGTCTGCTGGAGAAGCAGTGGCGGAATCTTGAAGGGACCTCCCAGCAGTGAGGATGAAGGTCCAGACCTAGAGGTAGTAGACGATCCAGGTGTCAACTGGGTAGGATGGGACGTCATGTCTTCAATGGAGAGCTTTATGAGAAAAAGCTGAAAAACTCCTTTAGTCATAATGTTATTAACAGGGAGGACTAAGGAAGAAGACTGACGGAGTTGGAGAACTAGCCCAGTCCTGACGGGGAGAGGGAAAGTGGAAAAAATCCCTATTCCCAAGGAGAAGAGCTGTGTACTCAAAGATAAAGATGTACACCGTTTTTCCTAACTGGCGAGAGATAGGAAAAAATATTGAAGCCCAATGCTTCAAGGGTTTAAGAAAAAATAGAGAAGTTAGCATCACAATGGTTAGTGGTGTCTAACAGTTTCTGCATGGTAATATGGTATGCGAAATAGGGCGATGGACTGTCTAAATCCTCTAGGAGGTAACATTTAGTATAGACAGTAAGGGTGAGAGTATAGAGATATGAACCATTAAGAAACCGCCCAAGAGACACATATATATACAGATGTTTATATATATATATATGAGGGGGGGATCTAAACCTGAATCGATATGTCCAGATGCATAAATCGGGACATGGGTGGAGAGATATATCAAAATATATATATATATATATATATATATATATATATATAATATAGATATGAAATACGTAATTATAGATGTCTTTGTGGGGCATGGAATTGCACCACCAGAGAAATGATATAGGTATGTAGACATATATAGAGATGCTACATACAAGATGACAGGTTGAAGAACATGTCTAGCACCCAGCCCCATGATTGAAAAAGATTCTGTATACTACCAGAGGGTGAAGCCACTTGGGATATGTAGAGAGAATCTTTTTCTATGAATTGAGGGATGCAGGAAGGCAATCCAACAAAATAACCGTGATGATTGCGTGAGAACAGATTATAAGATGAATCTGTAAGGAACAAGGCGGGAGTTCCACCGAACACTGACACGGCAGAGGTGCAAAATGCAGGGGAAGATACCAGAGGGACCTATTAGAGGGACCCAGAGGTAGCATGCATGAATGTCAGCCTTGGATCTTCACGCAGAAGAATATATCTCGTGAGGTCACGTGATGCGAGCAGAGTAGTGGTCGCATCCTGAGAGCGCTCCGTGCCCCGCTGCCCAAACCGGCGATTTAGCACCTTGTAATTCCCGCGGATAACGGCACAATAAGCATCCCGGATACCTTGGAGAACGTAGAGAGCTCTGGCAAGTCGTTCCGGTGGGCAGATAGCATGGCAGCAGCACCCAAAGCAACCAGGAGGGAGCGGGAGCGGGTGGCTGGCCCCAGCAAGATGGCTGACGTGGCTGCGGTGCCCAGCTCGCCTAAATCCCCCGCCTCCCTAGATGCGATGTCAGCGGCGGTAGCCGCGGCTTTGTCACCGCAGTTTGATGCACTCCATGCAAAGATGGACGGACTGTTGTGCCTCGGTCGATAGCCTTGGGAATCGACTGCGGGAGGCGGAAGACCGTCTGGGGCAAGCCGAGGACAAGATCGAGGTGCTGGAGACAGAGATGGCTGGCCTACGACACCAACTTGCAATGCATGAAACTAAGCTCGATGACCTGGAAAACAGGTCACGACGTAGCAACCTCCGCTTCATGGGTATCCCCGAGAGTGTGGCCGACAAAGACCTGCAGGGCTACCTGGAGACGCTTTTCGTACAGATTCTGGAGGGCGATGAGTGCGGCGGTCCGATTCGCATTGAGCGAGCACATCGCGTTGGTGGCAAACAGCCAAGGGACTCCCGGCCCAGAATCGTGCTAGTAAAATTTACTTATTTCCCGCAAAAGGAAAAATTATTACGTGCGGCTCGACAGAGAGGGGCAACTCTATATAGCAACTCAAAGATCCGTGTTGCACAAGACTACTCAGCGGTTCTGAGTAGAAAGCGCCGTGAATATGCCCCTCTCTGTGAGAAACTTATTGGAGCTGGAATCCGGTTCACGGTACAATACCCGGCTAAATTGCATATAACACATGGAGGCTCCCATCACGTTTTTGCAGCGGCTGCGGAGGCGGAGGACTATGTGAACCAGCTGACTGCCCGGGGACAGTCACCCTCAACACCACCTCGCTGAACATCTTAACATGAACTGCTGAGCGGTGCCTGGATTCTCCATTGAGAGCAAAGCACGTGGCGGCGAGGGAGGAAAGACTAGGCCTTAACATTGGTCAGGCCTGTATCTTGACTTCTAGCCGAGTAACAATGTACCCGTTAGATAGTTCGTTTAGTTACAAACTTACTTTGTGGTGTTTGATTTTTCATGGTTGTTAAGAAATGTATCCTGATGCCTGTGCTGCTTCCTCTGCCCTTTCTTATGTCTTTCTTCGGGAGAGCCTTTCTCTTGACGCAGGTCTGTTTCACAGTTTGTAATCTCTGGGGTATGATGTGAACTTATTCATTTATTTTCTTTCTTTCATTTCCTTTTCCTTCGTACAACAGCAGTTTACCCCGGGAGGCTAGGGACCGGGTCCAGACCTCAGGTCCCTCCCTACGGGAGTGGGATTGTTTTTGTCTTTTTCCTCCCCCGCTTTCTTTTATCCTTCTGCGGCCCGACTGAATGCCTCAGTGCGGTGGGAGGAGGGCCCGGTAGACTGCAGCCCGGGGGGTTTGTCCATGCCTAGTAATATTGTGGGATCAGTTGATTGCGTCTCAAGTAATTGTTTACATGGGCATTAAGCCTTCTATGGAGTTCTATTTTTGTGTGCTCTGATGGGTAATTAATAAGCTTTGAGCCTGCCATAATGGGCCCCCCCCCCCCCAATTGAGGCCTGTGGGCGGCTTTAGCCCGCCAGCAGACGGACTTGGCCATTAGTAGTCCCTTGGACCCTCATCGGGGGTCCGGGGATTTGGGGGGTCTGGGGATTTGGGAGTATGGGATTGCCTGAGCGCAGCAGGGCTGGCCACTGTTAGTGGTATTGCAGGGAGGTGATGAAATTGCCCATGGGACTAAAGGTTCGAGGGTGGAGGGGCGGGGGGTGGGGCGTCCTCAGTGGGACCTAGGCTGGGCTTCTCGAGAGTGGGGAGGTGGAGAAGGTCCTGAGATTAGAGGGGAGAGGGGATTGGGGAAGGGTTTGGAGGGGGGAGGGATGGTTAGGGGGGGCTATGGGGGGGAGGAGGTGGGGAGAGCAATGGGATCACGAGGTTAGGTGGGTGGTATTCCCTGAGGAATGGGGCTGGTGCAGGGGTGGACCCCAGGCTGGGGGGGTTCACTCACAGCTATCTCATATACCAGCCTCGGTGTGGTGTTACAACCCGCCTTAAGCTGAAAATTGTGTCCTGGAATGTTTGTGGAATCGGCACCCCTATTAAACGCTATAAAGTGCTACAGGCCCTAGCCCGGCTGCAATGTGACCTTGCTTTCTTACAGGAAACCCATCAGACTGCTGAGGAGCATGCGAAACTACGGAGGGATTGGGTAGGGCAGAGCTGGGGGGCCCCTGCACAAGGGAAAAAAGGGGGAGTGGTCTTGCTGATCCATAAGCATGTGCGCTTTGAACTTGAGCAACAGTATGTCG
This sequence comes from Ichthyophis bannanicus, assembly GCA_033557465.1. NCBI lineage: Eukaryota > Metazoa > Chordata > Amphibia > Gymnophiona > Ichthyophiidae > Ichthyophis > Ichthyophis bannanicus. The sequence continues at coordinate 190,736,380 of CM066035.1, read as the reverse complement.
ATCCCAAGGGTAGATATCTCTTGGTCTATGGCTCCTTAGAGGGCAGGAGGGTGGTGCTAAGCAATTTGTATGCCCCTAATGTTCTCGATAAATCCTTCTACGCTTGTTTGGCCTCGCAGATTGAACAGCTCCCAGATGCCCCTCTGATCTTAGCGGGTGACTGTAATGGGGTGCTGGATATCGATTTAGATACGTCCGGAGGCGGGCGGGAGGGGTGGCGAGTCCCGACCACTAAAGCACTTCAGGGCTTTCGACGTCGCCTTGGGTTAGTGGACCCGTGGCGCTTACTTCACCCATTGGAGCGGGACTTCACACATCAGTCGCGGGCTCATGACTCCAGCGCACGGATTGACTACGTGTTGCTCTCGGAAGGATTATTTGCACAGGTTGAGGCAGCAGAGATCGGTCCGGGTGTGATATCTGATCATGCACCAGTGTGGGTAGACTTGCGCTGGGGGGACCCAGGTCCCTTACAGCGCATATGGCGATTTCCTTTGGGGCTGTACTCGGATGCCGAATTTCATGCCCACTTAGAACAAAGATGGGAAGAATTTATGGACAATCATCGGCACCACAAAGAGGAGCCTGAATTATTGTGGGAGACGGCGAAGGTGGTGCTGCGCGGTGACATTATCGCCTATGGGGCACGGAAACGAAAGTTAATTGCGTCCCGCATTGTGCAACTTGAACGACAGGTAGTACGGGCCCGTCGGCGATGTGCGGGGAACCCTACGGTGGTCAATAGGCGTCTACTCAGTGAGTTACAATCCTCTCTCAATGAACTGCTCCACCAGCGGGCAAAAAAATCTTTGTTATACTACCGATATCAGCTTTATCGTTTTGGGAACAAGCCGGGGAGACTTTTGGCGCGCTGCCTGTGTGGTGGCAGGGGGCCCCGTTCTATAGTGGCATTGCGCGACGACCGGGGCCAACTGCACACCAATAGTCAGAAAATTGCCCGAGTATTTCGAGGCTTCTTTCAGAAATTGTACCAGGGAAGTGTGGGATCGTTGGCGTCTATGGAAAGCTATTTTCAGAAATTGAACCTTCCCACGTTGACAGCGGAGCAGCGTTTGGTGCTGGGTGCACCGGTGACAGCAGAGGAGATCCACAAAGTCATCAAGGAGGCCAGCTGCTACAAGTCGCCTGGCCCGGACGGCTTTGGAGCAGAGGTCTATAAATTGCTGGCAGGTCGTCTCGCCCCTGTTTTAGCCGAGCTATACCATAAGAGAGTGGAACAGGGGAAGTTTAATTGGGGAATGAATCATGCATTCATTACTTTGATTCCTAAGCCCGGTAAGGACCCCCTGCTGGCTGCCTCCTATAGGCCCATCTCTTTATTAAATTTCGACTTGAAGGTGTTTGCGAAGGTCCTAGCGGATCGCTTGGCTGCTGTTTTGGGAAGTCTGTTGCATGAATCACAGGTGGGCTTTGTGCGAGGGAGGTATGCGGTGCGGAACCTGCGCAAGATTCTGGCCTCTATGGAATGGGTGTGTGCGCGAGAAATACAGTCCCTGTTGATCAGTTTTGACCGAGTCAATTGGGACTATCTGAAATTCCTCCTACCCCGCTATGGCCTGGGCGCCCCCTTTATCGCAATGGTGCAGTTATTATATACGCACCCTACCGCTAGTATTATATGCAATGGGGCCCAATCGGATTCATTCAACTTGGCACGGGGCACGCGACAGGGCTGCCCACTCTCCCCGTTATTGTTTGTGTTAACTCTCGATCCCTTGCTGCGGAGTATAGCGGGCTCCAATACGATTCGTGGTGTCCCCGTCGGGCCCGGTGGTTTCAAAGTGGCCGCCTTTGCAGATGACATCTTAGTACATCTTTGCGACCCGCAACACTCACTTCCAAACTTACTTGCTGAGTTTACTCGCTATGGTGATTTTGCGGGCTTACGGATCAATCAGGACAAATCGGAAGCATTGGACATTGGGGGCCAATTGCGAGGGGGTTGGCGGGGGAACTTCCCGTTGCGATGGGCGGATACCGCCTTCAATTATCTGGGGATCCTACTCACTAAAGATCTATCGGTGTTGTATAAACAGAATTTCGAGCATATTTGGACTAAAGTGCGCACGCAGTTGCGGGCCTGGATGCCTCTTCCCTTATCCCTTCTAGGTAGGGCGGCAGTCCTGGGGATGATGATATTACCGAAGATTCTTTATTGGCTACAAACCCTGCCGGTATGGCTGCTCCGTCGCGACCTCTTGCGTATCGAACGGGAGCTTTGTGGTTTTCTTTGGCGGGGCGCTAGGGCACGTATCCCCCTGCGCCGCTTACGAGGGGGCTGGCGATCTGGAGGGATTGGCGTGCCTGACCTCGGGACCTACGCTTTAGCTTGCCAGGCTAGGCACCTGGGAGACTGGCTTGGTGCCACGGAGCAGTATACCCCTCGGGAGCTTGAAGAAGCCTTGATAGCTCCGCACTCATTGTTGGCGGTTCTTCACCTCCCGCGAGCGGCTTTGCCGAGTCACATCATGAACAGTGTGTTGGTACAGGCAGCGCGCCGTACTTGGCAACGGCTGAATGTACTGTGGGGGAGTTCCTCCACGACTTCGAGCTGGCTGCCATTGCAGGGGAATGCCCTCTTCCCCCCGGGTTCGGAGTCGGTTCCCTTTGGTCAATGGGCGCAGGCCGGCATACGATTGCTGGGGCATGTAGTCGAACTGGATGGGCGATGCAAAACTTTGGAGGCCCTATGCCGTGAGTATGACCTGTGCCCTCGGACCTCTTCATTCCCCTACCGGCAGCTATTCCACTATGTGAACTCCGTGGAGAGACGGGACTTGCAAAGTGACCGCTCTTTACGGATCTTAGAGTTCTTCGCCTTGGGAACCGGGGACGTACCAACTATTACATACTTTAAAAAAGCATTGGAGCCCTATCTGACGCCGGTAGACTACTCGGCGGAGGAGGCCTCCTGGGCGCGCGAATTGGGCTGTGAGGTGCCCCCGGGTTCCATAAGAGCGGCGTTGTGCAGAGTGGCTAGTTTAGTGGAAGGAGCCCGTTGGCGGGAAATCCAGTTTAAGAGTATTGTCCGAGCTCACTTCTCTCCGAGGAGGGCATTGCGGAGTCACCTTACGGACAACGGGGGGTGCCCGAAATGTACATGTCCATTAGCGGATCTCGGTCATATGTGGTGGGGTTGTTCGCATATTCGCCGTTATTGGCTGAAAATAGCAACTTTTTTGGGCAATATATTGCAACGACAGGTTCGTTGGACGGGGCGGCTCATAGCGCTGGATCAGCTGGGACCACTCCACCCGAAGGGTAGATGGCAGCAATTGTTGATAAGGAAGGCATGTCTGGTGGGGAAAGGCCCTGTTCTAAGGCGGTGGCGGGAGCCTGTAGCCCCCTCTTTTTGGGAATGGCGGAATGAATTTCACCATTTTATGCTTTTGGAGAAGAGGTGTGCACAGCGACACCCCCGCAGTTGGGCCTCTTTTCTTCTGGTGTGGACACCCTTTATTCAGACATTGGGGCCCAAAGTTCGTAGTGAGATTTTATGCCTGCGGTAACCATTGGGGAGCTTAGTCTCATAGTGGGGAGTATCCACGATGGCCTCGTAGATCCCGGGAGGGGGGGGGTGGGAGAGGGGAGGGGGGGGGTGGGAGAGGGGAGGGGGGGGGGAAGGGGGGGTAGGTGGCTGGGGGGGGGAAAAAATTTTGGGTTTGTACTGTGACCACACCCTTGGGCGGAGGATAAGAAACCACCCTGCCCAGGATATGCAGGCATTTCATCTGGACTATATATTGTAAAAATTTGAAGCAATCCTGTAATTGTAATTGTTGCTGTAATGTTTTCAGTGCTTCTAATAAATATTTTTGAAAAGAAAAAAAAAAGAATATATCTCGTGCTAACACCCCAGGTTAAAGGGTGTGGAGAACTTTCACAGGCATGGGAAGGGTGAACAAGCTTTTTCCTACTAATAGCGAAGCTTCAGAGACAAGGTCAATGCTCTATAGCAGGCCCTCATAGTAGAAAGCTGCTCTGAAGATTGTAGAGAGCATTGTGCAGGAGAGATAAACTGACTGAAGTCAGGTTTGTTACCATATCCTAGGAGAGGAGATGGATAGAATAATGTGAGAAAGCCTAAGGGAGTAGGAGGATCCAAGGTAGCTAACGAATAGCTTGGAAACACTACTAAGGCTAGACAGAAATTGAACAAAAGATTGGAACTTGCAAAAGTACCAGTAATACAATCACTGTAACTCCTGCAGGCACAGTAGCTGACAGAAACAGCAGAAAGATTGCCCTGTGCCCCATAAAGAAAAAAACAGATAAAGAGGGAGGAGATATAACTTCTCCCTGTCTGTGGAATAAGCTTGCTAAAAACATTTTTAGTATGGTACCCCTCCGTTAGGGAAAAAAACCCATTGGAGAGGGTAGAGCAAGTAATTAGAGGGTGACATACCATAGGGAAGTCAACAGAAGGAAGAATGTTCAGTTGGGACAAAACCATCATGGGATAGGTGCAACTGCTCTTCTAGAGGATAAGAAGAGGAGAAGTTAGCAGTCCCTGAACATAAAATGTTTCACAAGGTAGTACACTGAAAGAAACACAGTGTAGAAACTTCTAATGAATTAGAAGGAAAGTATAGAGTATAAGTCCCAGCTCCTATGGTTGCTGGGAATGCTGAGACTGGTTAGAGCTGGAGGAGTTCAGACTAGGCTGAGGTGTCTCCTGTTTAGGTACAGCCGAATGATGGGCAGGAGAGGAATGAAACTTTCTTTTCTTAGGGAAAGAAGGTTTGGTAGGACATTTCCTACCTCTCGAAGAAGGAGGTGGCTTAGAAAGGTCCTTAGTGGAAGGAGAGTCAGTGAAGCATTGAGCAACCTGACTTAAAGCCTCCTTATTGAAGAGACCCTCTCCTGTACAAGGAGAATGAGCCAGTATAGTTTGTGCCCATCTACTCAAGTCTGAAGCTTCAAGCCAGGCTCTGCGACGTGCTGTTATGGCAATAGCAGAGGATCTGCTAACAGACTCAAAAGAGTCTATAGAAGCACGAGACAGGAACCAAGATATATTCCGGCTGTGATTGATGAGTAAGGAATAATCAGTAGCCTTGGGCTCTGGTAAAAAAGGGGTCAAAAGAGACAATTTCTCTGTGACTTCCTGGAGTGTTAGACTCATGTGAAAAATATATGAGAGAACTCTGGAGGCCAACATAGAGTTTTGGAAGGCCTGACGACCAAAAGCATCGAGTGTTCTTGAAGAATGACCCGGTGGATAAAAAGAATGCTTCTTCTTGCTCTTAACTTTTCTCAGAGCCGATTCCACTACAAGGGAATGATGAGAAAGTTGAGGCTTCTGGAACCCTGGAGAGGGTGGCACCCGGTACCGAACCTCAATGTTTGTAGAAACTGGAGGAAGTCGTAAGGGTGATTTCCAGACCCTGAGAAGGAGATCCTGCAGAGCCGGATGTAAAGGAAATTGTATATGTTCCATCTGTGCCTGTGAGCCCTGAGTAGGACCACTACCAGGGATAGATATATTGAGAAAGGTTGCCATGTCCCGGAGAAAAGCCTGAAAAGACTGATCTCCTATGGGAACCATCCCTGGCCCGGCTAAAGAAAAAGCCGGAGCTCCAGAGGAGGCACAGGGGACTACACCAATGCCAGGTATCGGTTCTAAAGTAGGCATGGGTGCCAGAAGAGGCATCGATACTGATACAGGAGTAGCAGATGAAGCAGCCATTGGGAACTGCTGCAGTGGTAGCGAGATCATGAGAGAGTTATGACTATGATCTTTGAAACTGCCGATCTGGAATCGATCCGAGTCGGTTCCAGGGCACGTCGGTACGGAGTCATCGAGACTAGATATGGACTCAAGACTCGGCATCGAAGTAAGTGATACTATCAATGCGTGTTGCGAAGGTGCCGACGCCCATGGCAGTATCGGCGATGCCGATACCCCTAAGGCAGACTGGGTCACATCGACCGATACCAACGGTACCGAGGATACCCGATGAACACCTTTTTCAAAGGGAAAGGTGGTCCACCTCGATGCCGATGCCAGGGTATCGGAACCGATCGACGCTGGTACCGGCCCGGAGCATGGCTGAGGTTGAAGGAAGTCAATGCGGTGCGAATCGATCGGGCCCGAAGGTACCGAGGATGCCCGATGACAATCCTTGGTGAAGAGTAGGCTACTCGACACCGGTGCCGATGCCGGAGGCTCGGTACCGCTCGAAGCGGATACCACCTCCGCGCATGGCTCAGGTATGTTCTGTGAGGGGTGAGCCCAAGGAACAACCTGAAACCCCTTTAACGCTTTGGAGCCCATAGACTCCCGCAGGGGTAATGCCAATGGATTCTTGAGGGTAAGGCCGGAGCCGTCACCATGCTTGGCATGGGACATACCACTCAAACATTGACTAGTCTTAACAGACTGTTTTTGGGTTACCTGATGCTGTGAAGTAGAGAGACCTGGTACCCTCACTGCCGAGGAAAAAACGGTATCGAGGGAAATTCTAAAAGTTGAAGGTTTCTTCACAGAAATATCCCCCGACTTGCCAGGGGAAAAAGGGTCAGGACCCACACAGTTGAGACACCAAGCATTGGTATCTAAAAAGAAACAGGTGTTTCCACACCGAATGCACTTCTTAGAAAAAGAAGGCTACATAATGAAGAGGCCTGGTAGGCCCAACAAGTTCAGGCAAAAACTGAAGAAAAAAGTTTCTCAGAATTAAGTCAAAAATCCACCAGCGGTACCGGTGGGAGCGGGAAATACAGCCGCGACCACAAGAAAACAAAAAAAACCTAAAGTATTAAAGTAAGTAAATAAGTAAGTTTCTGCGGTGACAGGAGGACGTCCTGCCGGCTCCGCGGAAAAACGGAAACTGAAGAGAGGCTCTGGAGAGGGCGGGAACTCAGCGCGCAGGCGCGAGGGAGGCTGCCAAAAGCTTTCTGATTGGAAGCTGGGCAGCATCCCCGTGCAGGCTCCGTCGGTACCGACGTACCCATATGTGAAGACTCATTCCTGCTTGCTCCTGGAGATACACTATATCAACTGACTCACCTTTGTCTACCTGTTTATTCACACTTCAAAAAAGACATAACAGATTAATAGACAAGACCTTCCTTAGCTAAAGCCATGTTGGCTGTCTCCCCTTAAACCATGACTATCTACATGTTCAGTAATTTTGTTCTTTATGATGGTTTCCACCATTTTTCCTGGTACTAACATCAGGCTCACCGGTCTGTAGTTTCCCGAATCACCCCTGGAACCCTTTTTAAAAATTGGCGTTACATTGGCCATCCTCCAATCTTCAGGTATTACGGATGATTTTAATGATAATTCACAGATTACTAATAGTAGGTCTGCAATCTCATATTTCAGTTCTTTCAACACCCTTGGATGCATACCATTCAGTCCAGGTGATTTGCTACTCTTCAGCTTATCAGATAGTTGTAATACATCTTCCCAGTGTATCAATATTTCTTTCAATTCTTTTGCGGCATCTCCTTTAAATACCATTTCAATCATGGGTAGCATTCCTACATCTTCCTCAGTAAAGACCGAAGCAAAGAATTTTTTCAGTCTCTCCGCTATGGCCTTGTCCCCTCTTAGTGCCCCTTTTACCTCTCTATCATCTAATGGTCCAACTGACTCTCTCACAGGTTTTTTGCTATGAATGTACTTGAAAAAGTCTTTATTATGCGCTTTTGCTTCCACAGCAAGCTTCTTCTCAAATTCTCTCTTTGCCTGCCTTATCAATGCTTTGCATCTAACTTGCCAGTGCTTGTGTTGTTTCCAGTTTTCATCATTTGGCTCCTTTTTCCAAAAGCTTCTAGGAGGAGCTGGGAATCCTCTGTCAGATGACATTACCCATACACTAGGACTTTTTTTCTGCTTCTCCATGGAGAATTGGGGTTTGCTTCCTTCTTGACTGGAAGGTCCCAGATAAGACATATTCTAAAGAAAGTCCGTTGCAGCATGGTGTGCCACAAGGTTCTTTGCTGTTTAATATCTACAATATTTGGTGCAGTTTTGTTGCAAGGTGCCACAGCTATTACCCTTCTTAAAAATTCTTCATTGTTTTCTGACTGCTATGCAGTAGATGGTGGATAATGGATTGGTGATAAATTTTAAGAAAACTGAGGTGATGATTGCCTCGAGACCTATACCTTCCACAGTTTATTATATTAAATACTCATACTATTCCTGTGAAAGAGAAGTTGCTATGTTGGCGTCACCCTAGATTGCAAATTCTTATTCCATGATCAAATAGTAACTATTCTATGCGATGTGTTCTATAAAATTATGCATTGTGCAAAAATCCTGCATGTATTTGGAGCCTTCAGATTTTCAAACAGTGGTCCATTTGGTGGCAATTCACCAACTGGACTACTGTAATATGACTTAAAGCCATTACAAATGATGCAAAATGTGGCAGTGAGAGTCGTTAAAGGTATGAAGAAGTTTGACCATGCTCTCTTTTATTTGAACTCTATTTGGCATTTTGGTTACAATTTAAATGTTTTATGTTACGTTTTCAAAACCTTACATGTGATGATATCTTCTGAACTTTGTACATTCCGACACCATACTCGTCAAACCAAACTTTAAGATCTAGTTTTCAGTGTTTCTTCAGCCTCTGGGAGGTTCATTATGATGCTAAATGTGAGGGTTTTCTCTGTCATTGGTCCTGTGGAATTCTTTACTGTTAAACTTTCAAAGCATCCAGGTTATCTGGATTACCAAAGAAAACTGAAAGTCCGCTTTTTTTTGGCTTGCTTTCAGCTAAGAATTAGCATATACTTTATTGTTCATGTATTGAAATGTTTTGTTGTTGTGTGCTACTTTTGACTTTTTATGTGTGTTTTCTTGTAAACCGCCTACGATATGATAATAGGGTGGGGCAAAATACAACAAATAAATAAATAATACTTGCTACAGATAAGCAACTTTATTTTCTCTGTGGACAAGCAGGATAGAGAGTCCTCACATACGGGAATTCCTAGTTACAAGCTACTTTGAAAGAATAAAGGCACTCTAACAAATGTCACAAGTGGCAGACAGAGAATGTTTTTGGTGGCAACTAGCCCTTTTCTTCCTTTTCTCATTTATTTTAAAAGGCAGAGGCCTGGAAAATTAAATAATTGAGCCTAGAGGGGATGGAGTTGGATTATCTTTCCCAAATAAATTCTGGATGATAGACTGCCTAAACTTAATGTTTACATCGGGAGTCTCTTTATAGACAGCAATGTGATGTGAATGTATGGACCGATGCCCATGTTGCAGCCTTGTATATATTTTCCATGGAGGCTAATCTCAAGTGGGCTACCGATATAGTCATGGCTCTGACACTATGAGCAATGACATGACCCTCAAGGGTCAAACTTATTTGGGTAAAAGTGAAGGAAGCCAACCAGATAGTGTACATTTGTTGATGGCAGTCTTCGGCCTGTTTGGGTCAAAAGAAACAAAGTTGATTGAACTTTCTAAGGGCTTTAATCCACTCCAAATAGAAGGTCAAGATCTTTTGCAGTCCAATGTGTGCAATGTTTTTTCACTTTTGTAGTATCAGGCTTGGGGAAAAATGTTAGCAGGACGATTGACTAGTAAAGGTGGAAACTCGACAACACCTTAGGAAGGAATGGAAGATGAGTGTGGAGAACCATCCTGTTATTAAAAAGTTAGTATAAGGTGGGATCCATTTATTAGAGCTTGACTCAGCAACTCTGCCTGCTGAAGTAACCACCACCAATAAAAGGACCTTCCAGGTCAGGTACTTCAGTTCACATGAATATAGTGGCTCGAAAGGAGCTTTCATCAGCTGGGTCAAGACAATGTTGAGGTCCCATGACTCTGTGGAAGGCTTCAAAAGAAGCAAGCCTCATACAAAAAGGTAGCATGCACCAGTTGCACTTAGGTAGACCCTAACAGATCTGGTTATAAGATCTGACTCAGAGATGTAGAAGGTACATGGGCAGCTTTTACTTATGGAGAGAGATCTGCAACTGTGAGTATATATTTCTGGGACTTTTCTGAAAGGAATTCTTTTTATTAAAGCTAATTAATCTGTGAACCCACTATTTTTTGTTAAATCAGTCAGGGCCTAGAAGCAGCAGTTTAAGTTTACATTTAAAACACAGAAGAGAGCTTTCTGGTTAAATTTCATACCCAGCAGGGAGCTTGTAGTTTAAATTTAATAGTCATTCAGGGCCTAGCATCAGCAAAGTACTTTTAGTTTACATTTAAAATACAGAAGAGAGCTTTCTGGTTAAATTTAGAACCCAGCAGAGAGCTTGTAGTTTACATTTCATAATAAGTTAGAGCCTAGCAGCAGCAAAGAGCTATAATTTAAATCAAATAAGAATATAGCTTACCTCAGCAGCACAGGACAGGGTACTGTGTAGCAGCCCTCTTTTAATAAATGTTAACTCTATAAATTAATGAACGGAGAGGAACGGGTAAACGTAAATCGACTGTTTATGTTATCAGAATATAGAAAGACTAGAGGACATGCAATGAAGCTACAGGGTAAACTATTTAAGACTAATAAAAGAAAATATTTTTTCACTCAACGTGTAATCAAACTCTGGAATTTGTTACCGGAGGATGTAGTAAAGGCTGTTAGTATAGCTGGGTTTAAAAAAGGTTTGGACAAGTTCCTGGAGGAAAGGTCCATAAACCATTATTAAGAAGGGATCCAGGATATCAATGCTTGACCCAGTACAAGCATTGCAGAACCTGTGTCTTTTGGGGAAACTGCTAGGTACGTATGACCTAGATTGGCCACTGTTGGAAACAGGATACTGGGCTTGATGGACCTTGGTCTGACCCAGTATGGCATATCTTATGTTCTTATGGACAAGAGAAAGGATCTAGGGCCTTTCTGTAACACTAGATAGCAAACTTCTTCCATTTGAAATTGTATGGTCTTCTAGTGGAATTTCTCCTGGAAGCAAGAATAATCTGTAAAATGCTATCAGGCAGGTTGAGGGAAGCTAAGGTTAATCTCTCAACAATCAAGCTATGAGGGTCAGGGACTAGAAGCTGGGTGCAACAGTTTCCAGAGCTTGCGTGATTAATGCTGACTTAAGTGCCTAGTTTTATGGGACTCTCTATGGAGGGTTTGAGAAGAAGGGGAAACCATGGCTACATCTGCCAGTAAGGAGCTATGAGAATGATGGACCCCTGGTTGTTCTTGAGTTTCAGGAGAGTTTTTGTCAGGGTAATTTCTCAAAATGGGTTAGTTTTGTGCATTAAATCACAGATTATCACACACTACTGCACTAAGGAAAAGCAAAATGCACACTAAAAAAGATTCCTTAGAATAACCCAAACCTACAACAAGTTCTAATAAAAATGGGAGGTTGAAGGGGGCTAAGGCTACCTGTTCAGCAGCCATGCTGTTAATGTCAAGGACCCCAGGTTGGGGTGAGAAGGGAGCCCTCCTCCTGGGTGAGTAGCCCTGGGCGTTCCCCAGAGGGACAAGGAGCTCCGTCAGGAGGCAAAGCAACAAGGGGAACCAAGGCTGCCTGGGCCGCCGCGAGGCCACCTGAATCATGGAAGCCTTGTCCCGCAGGACCTTGAAGAGAGTCCGGGAAATTAGTGGCGTGGGAGAGAAGGCGTACAGGAGGCCCTTTGATCATGAGATAAGGAAGGCATCCGCTGCTACCTGGGATGGATGCGGCTGGGGACAGCAGAAGCAGGGCAGCTGAGCATTGGTCAGGCTGGCGAAAAGGTCTAGACTTGGGGTGCCCCAGAGTAGGAAGAGCCACTGTGCCACCCTGGGGGCCTAGTTGCTATTCGTGCAGCTGGAGAAGTCTGTTCAGCCTGTCCGCTATTACGTTGTCCTGGCCCGGAAGGTACACCGCCCTGAGGAGCCTTCCTTGACTGATCGTGTATGAGCAAAGGGCTTGTTCAACTAGAACATTGCGCCCAGGTTGTCCATTTGGACCAACACTGACTGGTGTTGCAGGCGGTAGTGAAAGGCCTGATTGCCCGAAAAATGGCCCTGAGCTCCAACAGGTTGATCTGCTGCTTGCTCTCTACCAAGGACCAGTTGCCCTGCGTGCGGAGTTCCTCACAATGGGCAACCCAGCTCAGTAAGGAGGCATCTGTGGTAAGGACCTTCTGGGGATTCAGGGACTGGAAAGGCATGCCCTCCTGCAGGTGCTGTGTGGCCTGCCACCAGTCGAGTGACCACTAGCTTGTGGGACAGTAAGACTTTGTCCCAGAGCCTGCCTGTGGCTTGTGTGCACTGGGAGCGGAGGCACCACTGGGCTGCCCACCATGTGAAGGTTGGCATTGGGAACCACATGGACTGTGGATGCCATGTGGCCCAACTGGTGGAGCAAGACAGCACCTAGCGACTGTGGCTGCCACTATAGCACAGGTCGCTAGACAGAACAGATCATAAAAGGCATCTGCTAAAAAGGTCATGACTGACTTCAGCTGTGCAGCCACCTGGTCCGCTGGGTCCACCAGCAGGAGTTGAATCCAATGAAGAAATGCCCAAGACACAAGTCCTCCAGAAGAGGAAGCCTGCAAAGTCAGGGAGGAGGAAAAAAAATGTCTTCAAAAGACCCTCAACCTTACGGTTTTTCTGGTCGCAGAGGGCTGCTCCTCCCTCAACAGGGATGGTAGTATGCTTGGTTACTGCTGCGATGATGGTGTCCACCTTGGGGTACTAGAGCCATCTGTTGAGGTCCTCAAGGGACCAGCTGTAATGACAACCCATGAAAGACTGCGAGGGTTTGTGGATGCCCACCAGAATGGGGTCTGACTGAGGCTGATCTGGTGCAGGTGCTGGTGGATTGGAAACTGGAGCAAGTCATAGGGCTTCCACCTCCTTATTTATTTTATTTATTTATTTATTTATTTAAAGTCTCTTATATACCGCACTATTCGGCATCAGCGCGGTTTACATGGAACAGAAATGCTCAGTACAGTTAACACGTATGAGTTCACAGATAACAGGGCAAATAACTTGGATAACAGGGGTAACTATTTACAAACTTACTACATAAACTTGGATAACAGTGGTAAACTTTTTACAAATATTGCTACATCGAGTCGTATAATCATGAATTCCATTGAAACAACTGCACCACTAAGGTTAGAGAATCTTTCTTGACATGTTGTTGGGAAACCATATATTAGCTTAGCGGCTTACATCTCAGTCTCAGTGGGTGAGGTTGGGTTCTATGAGGTACTTATTGAAAAGGTGGTATTTGATGGCTTTCCTAAACTGTGTAAGGCTCTTAATAGCCCGGATATCTGGAGGTAGTGCGTTCCAGCATCTTGGCGCACTGATACTAAACGCCCTATTGGCTGTGGATGTGGTGCAATCTGTTAATGCTTTCGGGACTTTTAGGGTGTTTGTAGTTGTGGATCTCCTCGCTCTATTAGGAGATGTGGTATGGATTAGGGCATTTATTGATTCAGAGGAGAGCTTGTTAATAGCTTTAAAAGTGAATAGCAGAATCTTGAAAACGATTCTAGCCTGGATAGGTAGCCAATGTAACTGTATCAGCAGGGGTGTCACGTGGTCACTTCTGGAGGCTCCATGGATGACCCTTGCTGCCGCGTTCATGGCGAGCTGTAGTGGTTGCAAGGTGGATAGGGGCAGGCCTTGAAGGATGGCATTGGCGTAATCAAAATCCTGAGTGATAAAGGATGACAGCTCCTCTTTGCAGAAAAGACAGACGTCATGAGTCTCTTCGGGGTTCTCAACCACATCATCCTGAGGGGATCATTCCTCATCCTCAGTCGGACACACTGCCGGCTGTCCTCAGAGGACAGGTGTTCCCCCTCCTCCTAAAGGCCAGGACACCATCTTTGCGCGTGACCCACTGGAAGAGAGTGGAGTGTCCTAAACACGCTTGCATGCAGGACGATCTTTAGCCGCAGAGACAGCTGGAGGTCTGCTTGAACTAGGGGCAGACTTCCAGAGATCCTATGTCTGATGGAAGAGCCGCTTGAAGCTATCGGTCTTGATCAGTTCCCTCTAGTGTCTGTGAGATCTGCTGAGGAAGAAGAAGAGGACAAGAAGGGATCATAGGGGCAGCCTCATCTGCATGCCCTGATCCCACAGGAGGAGATGATACCATAGCAGTATTCCCCTGTGCCTCAACAGTGGTAGTGGAAGTATCTTGTGCCAGTTGAGATGACTGTTAAGGGTCCTCTAAGCATGTGGTGCAAAGACGGTCCACTAAATACCAGCGTTTGCGAATGCATGCAAGACAGCGCGGTAAGGCAGAGGGCGTTTATAACAAAGTCCACCAATCGCGAGTTAAAAGGACAGGCAGAAGATTATCAATATGGGAGCCGAGATCAGCACTGTAGAGGAGAAAATGAAGTTCTGACAACCCGCGTCACTCTGTTGAAAGCATGCAAAATGGCCACCACAGCACAGTAAGGCCGCCAATGGAGCTGAAAATGGCAGGAAGGAGCAGCAGTAGTGACGGATGAGGTCCCCCACATCCCCAGTATTAACGGAGGCCCCGGGGGAGGGGAGGGATGTGTCGGAGGAAAAGGGAAGCTGGATAACTCACTGCGACAGAGGCTGTCAGTAGAAACGAGGCACTACCAACGATGCCATCCAGACTAGAGCATCCACTGGAGGTTTGTGCTACTGCTCATAAAAACAAAAAAGACCGTATCCTTCCTTTGCTGAGAGTACTGCTGACTCCCGGTGTGGGCTGAATGGGTCCTCTTGACCAGGAGCCCTCCCCCTTAATATCAGCAGGTAGCTGCACCGACCTTCGTGGTCAGGAGCTGAATCCTACACCGTGGAAAGTGTGCCAAAGAAACACTTCTTGTGTAACCTGGTAGGTAACCACTGCCACGAAAGGAACAGATTTGCAGCTAAATAAAAGGGCTGCTGACAGGGAATTTTCTTGGTGACCATCAGGAGCAAAAGAAAATGCATCCACATCTGCTGGATACAGAGAAAATACTGAAGGCAAACCCTAGGGGTGGAGTTACATGTACTAGGGCATGCTGCCTGAAGCCTTTGATACTTTGTCTCAAATGCTGGCAGGAGGGCATAAATGGAAATTACACTAACCTGGTAATTGTAGTTCCTGTAGGATCCAGTTTAGTCCTCCACAATCGGGTAATGCCCCTCCTACTGCAGCCTGGAGACTGGACCAATCAAATCTTCTGTAGTACATATCCAGCAGGAGCTCCCAGAAGCCCCCCAGTGTACTAGTAACAAAGCAAACTTAACGAAGCAACACATCAGATTATTATTAGGCTATCAATAAACTATGTACTTCCCCCCTGGAATAACCAACTCCCTCCCCAAACGAGGAAGTCAGGACACTGCATGGCGCCGGTATCGACGCCTTTAAATTTACACCGAGCTTCCCCCAGAAACTAAGGAGCTAACTGAACTCCAAAATAAAGGGAAGAGCCATAGCGATAAGCACGACTGCCGACAGAGTCCGAACGGGACGAAAACCATCCTACAGGCACCCACTCGGGACAGCGCGCCGCAAATCATACAGATAGTCGGGAGGGAAGGAGGACTAAACTGGATCCTACAGGAACTACAATTACCAGGTTAGTGTAATTTCCATTTCCTGTGCGGATATCCAGTTTAGTCCTCCACAATCGGGATGTAACAGAGCAGTTAAGACCGGGCGGGACCTTGCAGGCCGGCGCGCAAAACCGCCGAACCAAAACAAGAATCCCGAGCCGCTGACACATCCAAGCGATAGTGCCTGCTGAAAGCATGCAGAGACGACCAGGTGGCCGCCCTACAAATCTCTGCTGGTGGAACCAGGCTATGCTCCGCCCAAGAGGCCGCCTGAGCCCGAGTAGAATGAGCCCGGAGCCCCTCCGGGACCGGCCGCCGCTGCAACAGATACGCGGACGCGATCGCTTCCTTGAGCCATCGAGCAATGGAGGCCTTAGCCGCCGCCTCCCCTTTTTTTGTACCCCCAAAGAGCACAAAAAGCCGATCAGTCTTTCGAAAGGACTCGGTAGACTGCAAATACCGTCGCAGCGCGCGGCCCACATCAAGCCGGAGAAGACTCTTGTCCACCGACTCGACCGAGCATGCCGAAAGCACTGGCAAAAATACCGCCTGATTTAAGTGAAAGGGAGACACCACCTTTGGTAGAAAGGAAGGAACCGGACGGAGCACAATCCGCTCCGAAGAGAAAGACAAGAAAGGCTCTCGGCAGGACAGGGCCTGCAGATCCGAAATACGCCGTGCCGAGCAGATGGCAACCAGGAACACCGTCTTCAATGTGAGATCCTTCAAGGACGCCCTCCGCAAGGGCTCAAATGGTTCCCGAACCATAGCCCGCAGAACTAAATTCAAGTCCCACGAAGGGATCACCGCTCTGCGGGAAGGCCGTAAATGAAAAACGGCGGTCAAGAAACGCCGCACATCCGCATGAGCACCAAGAAGGCGGCCCAAGACCTTGCCTCTATAACACGAAATCGCCGCCAGCTGGACCTTCAGGGAACTGGCCGCGAGACCTTTCTCGAACCCATCCTGAAGGAAGCTTAACACAACGGGCACAGAGACCGTCGCCGCCCGGACTCCCCGCCGGGAGCACCAGTCCTCAAAAATCCTCCAAATCCGAACATAAGTGAGAGAAGTGGAGGACTTTCTCGCCCGCAGTAAGGTGGAAATCACCGCGGGCGAATAACCCTTCTTTTTCAGCCGAGCCCTCTCAATGGCCAAACCGTAAGCGAGAATCGAGCCACCTGGGGCATCCGCAAGGGGCCCTGAAGGAGAAGGTCCGGCAACGCCGGGAGGCGCCACGGCACGCCGTCTTGAAGCCGGACGAGGTCGGCATACCAGGGCCTCCGGGGCCAATCCGGAGCCACCAGCAGCACTCGGCCCCGATGGCACTCGATGCGCTGTACGACCCGGCCGATCAGCGCCCAAGGAGGGAAGACATACAGTAGCCCGGACGTCGGCCACGGCTGAATGAGAGCGTCGAGTCCTTCGGACATTCGCTCCCGCCGTCTGCTGAAGAAGCGACTCGTCTTGGCCGATTGGTAGGTCGCCATGAGATCCATGATGGGCGGACCCCACCGCCGAACTATTTGCGCATACACCTGTGGATTTAACTCCCACTCTCCGGGGTCCACCCGCACTCTGCTGAGGAAGTCGGCCTGGACATTTTCTGCGCCCGCTATGTGCGCCGCCGAGATCGCCGGCAGGCGAGTCTGCACCCAACTGAATAAGGCCGTCGCCTCCGTCTCCAGGGCCACACTCCCTGTGCCCCCTTGGCGATTGATGTACGCCACCGTGGTCGCATTGTCCGACCAGACGCGGACCGCCCGACCCCGGACCAGAGGCTCCAGGGCCAACAGGGCTAGCCTGACCGCCCGAAGCTCGAGACGGTTGATCGACCACGCAGCTTCCCGAGAGGACCACACCCCCTGCGTGAAGCGGGCCTCGCAGTGAGCTCCCCAGCCGGCTAGGCTCGCATCCGTAGTGAGGGGAACCCACAGGGGAGGCTCCAAGGGAATCCCCCGCGTCAGGTTCTCGGAGGAAAGCCACCATCGAAGCGACCGCCGCACTGCCTTCGGACAGGGCAGCCTCCTGTGCAAGGGATCGCACTGGTTGGACCAGCGGCGAAGGAGCGCCCTCTGGAGCGGGCGCATGTGGAACCGTGCCCATGGCACCACCTCCAATGTCGCCGCCATCGTTCCGAGAAGCCGTAGGTACCACCACGCCGACGGAGCGGGCATCCCCCGAAAGAGTCGGACAAGAGCCCGCAACACCAGGACGCGGCGCTCGGGGAGACACACCAGTCCCCGAGCGGTGTCGAAGCGCACTCCCAGATACTCCAGGTCCTGCGAGGGACGCAGACAACTCTTTCTTTCGTTCACCACCCAGCCTAGAGATCGCAGCAGAGCCACCACCCTGCTCGTGACTCGCAGGCACTCCCGACTGGATTTTGCCCGTATCAACCAGTCGTCGAGATATGGATGGACCAAAATGCTCTCCTTGCGCAAGGCCGCCGCAACGACCACCATCACCTTTGTGAACGTGCGCGGAGCCGTAGCCAAGCCGAACGGCATGGCCCTGAACTGGAAGTGGCCCCACGGAAACGCAAAGCGGAGAAACCGCTGATGAGATGGATGTATCGGGATGTGCAAATAGGCCTCGGTGAGATCGAGGGACGTCAAAAACTCCCCCTGTCGCACCGCTACAATGACTGACCGCAAGGTTTCCATACGGAAATGCGGCACCCGGAGCGCGCGATTCACGCCCTTGAGGTCCAAAATCGGACGCAGGGAATCGCCCTTTTTGGGAACCACAAAATAGATGGAGTATCGCCCGGCGCCTCTTTCCAAAGGAGGAACCGGGATCACCGCTCCCAGCGCTAACAACCGATCCAGGGTCACGCGAATGTCCCGCGTTTTTTGCTCTCCCCTGCTGGGAGACAGAACAAATGAATCTGGAAGTGGGAACGCAAATTCCAGAGCGTAACCCTCTCCTATAATTTGTAGCACCCAGCGATCCGACGTGATTTGGGCCCAAGAGGAAAGAAAGTCGCGCAAGCGACCCCCGATAATCGGACCTCCCTCCAGAGCCTGCCTCGCGTCATTGTGGCTTGCGCCCAAAAGAAGAGCCCGAGGAAGAGGCGGCTCCGGAGAAGCCTCTGCCGGCTCCCCTGAAGGTACGAAACCCTTGATTACGGGCTCCAAACCTGCCCCGCTGCGAAGCCCACAGGCGGGAGGAACGAAACCTGCGCTGATCCCGAAAGGACCCCCTCGCCGAGGGGGAGGACCTGTTGGACCTTGGCCTATCCTCCGGGAGCCGGCCCCCCCTTGGACTCACCGAGATCCTTTACCAACTTCTCGAGAGCCTCCCCAAATAACAATCTGCCCTTGAAGGGCAGCTTACTGAGGCGGGACTTGGAAGAACCGTCCGCCGCCCAGTTGCGCAACCAGAGGGACCGGCGCGCCGCAACCGCGGATGCCATACTGTTAGCCAATGCGCAGATTAAATCATAAAACAGATCCGCCAGATAGGCCGAGCCGGACTCCAGCCGGGTAACCTCCAACAGACCCCGCTGGTCTAGCCCGGGGCTCGAGCGCAAATGCTGCGACCATCGCAGACACGACCGAGCCACCCAAGCCCCACAGATAGAGGCCTGCAATGACACGGCATCAGTATCGAAGGTTTGCTTGAGCAAATTATCAATCTTCTTGTCCTGACCGTCCTTGAGGGCAGCCGCCCCCTCAACCGGGATGGTGGTTTTCTTGGTCACTGCGGAAACCGCAGCGTCCACCCGGGGGGACCTGAACAAGTCCCTGTCCTTGTCGGCAAGGGGATAAAGCCGATTCATGGTCCGAATCCCCTTTAAGCCGGATTCCGGATGCTCCCACTCCGCCTGGATCATATGATCCACCACGCGGTGAACGGGAAAAAACCACCTGGGAATCCCTGACTGCCTGAATTAGAGGATCCTCAAGACCCTCCTCCTCCAGGGGCCGCACCGCCGAAAGGTTAAGCGCCTGCAGGGACTCCGTGACCAGAGGAACCAGCTCGTCCCTATGGAACACGCGAATGATCCGAGCCTGGTCCTCCGGCTCAAGGATCTCCCCATCCTCCAACTCCTCCGCTTCAGTCTCAGGATCGCCCTCTGCCTCGGAATCCAGGAGACCTAGGGCGTCCTGCTCCTGCTCCCCCAACCGAAGACGCTTGCCCCCGGGTTGCGAGGTGCATTGAGCCGCCCCAGAGGACCCCGGGGGGAGAGGGGGGCCAAACTGCCGGCAACTGACCGGACCTGCTCAAGCGAAACGCCTGATGCATGAGGAGCACAAAATCCGGGGAGAAATCCATAGGCGGTGCAGCTATAGCCGCCTGCTGGAGCGCAGCCACCGACCCGCTGGCCGGTGGAACCGACCCAGACTGAGGGAGGCTCGGGGATGGAACACTAACCCCTGAATTAGAAGCATCCCCAGGGGTAGGCTGATCCGGGAGACTCACAGATTGCTCTAACTCTGCAGGCACTGCAGCACAGCTCCTGCAGATGCCAGAGTCAGTCCCTACTGCTCTGCGGGACCCACAAATCACGCACTGGGGCTGGGAAGCCATCCCAAGGCCACCTCTGCCCAGCGGGATAGAATACAACAGTCACAGGGAAGCCCACACCACAGGGGCAATCCTATGCAAATCAGCCCCGATTTTAAATTAAAACTTTTTTTTTTTTTTTTTTTTTTTTTACAAGAAACAAAATATGCCCCAGACTCCCTGGGGTGCCCTGAGCAAAATCGCCAGCAAGAGGAACCCCAAAAACGCCAGGGGAACCTGTGCCCAAGTGCTCAAAAGTGCCTCTAAAGCACACTTTTAAAATTCAAAATGGCCGCCGGACTTTTTCACCCGCGGTAAAAAACGGCGCGAAAATACAAAAGCCACCAAATAAAATGGAAAAGAACTAAAACGACCCTGTGAGACAGGGCAAACGACCAAATTTAAGAAAAATTGCCAAATGGGCTCAGGAGAGCCTACAGAAATGCTGGCAGCTCTAACAGAGCACTGCACACAAGAAGAAATGAAATGAAAATCTCCTACCAGCTCAGGAACCACCAGGATTCAGCCAACATCTCCCAGTGCCAGCCACTACTGTATCAGGTATGGCTTTACCCCGTACTGTCCAGGGGAAGCTCACCCAGGGCTGTGAAAATTTGCTAGGCAGGAACACAGGAGCCAACAGGTCTGACTTCCCCCTAGTCTCCTGTGGCAGTGCTCCAGAGAGACAGACTTCTTCTTTCTTCCTTTTAAAGATACAGCTAGCTATCAAAGAAATAGCAAGGAAATGCCCCAAAACAAACCCTAAAACAACTAACTAACAAGTGTTGCTCCTGCAATAGTCACTCAGTGTGCCCAGGAGGACACACTTATACGTCTTCAAGCTGCTAGAGACTGGACACACTGGGGGGCTTCTGGGAGCTCCTGCTGGATATGTACTACAGAAGATTTGATTGGTCCAGTCTCCAGGCTGCAGTAGGAGGGGCATTACCCGATTGTGGAGGACTAAACTGGATATCCGCACAGGAACCCACTTTATGGACTGGTCTAGCACGATGAATTGGAAGGCACGCTTGGACGGGAAGGGGATCATGCATGTGTGATGGCATCTCCCAAAGGCTTTTTTTGAAAGCTGGGGAGATGCTTCCACGGGGGCTCCATCGGCATTGACGTCAGCCGTATTTGTGAGGACTGACTTCCTGCTTGCTCCTGGAGAACCTTAATTACATTGTGAACTACAGATACAGGAATCCCAAGGTCTTTGGATTGACGTTTGGTGATAATGGCTTTTTTTGACAATCTCAGGCAGCTCTTATCTTCACCACTGTGAAAATGAAACAGGGAGTGAATCTGGCCATTTTAAACATTACAGCCATTATTCATTGATTGATTCAAGTCAAGTGAGTACTGAGTATCACAGGTGCATCTTATTTTACTACAATGGAATGTGGTTCTTCTGTTCAAACTGATTTGAATTGTTTATAAGGGTGCCAATAATCAGGTCCTATGCCTAGAAAGACTACTAAGGCCCAGGAAGGAGCGAGTCCAGGAAAGATTCAGCAGCGAGAGACTACAATCCCAGGAAGGATTTAGTAACATTTGACTGTTTTGACATTTTTGCCAATTATTGTTGAAAGTCTATTAAGACGGAGCAGTTAAACCTTTGAGGAAGCACTTGAAGACCAATGTGTTCCCTCGGAAGGATTTGGAGGAATAGTTATTCTAGCTGGAAGTCTAGTAGTGTTGGGGATACACAAGAGACATTAAAATAAGAGTAAGAGTGTGAAGATCTGTGCCCTATATTTATTATATAGGCTTTCAGTGAGATCCTAATACTGTGAGAATACAGGACTTTTAAACTTTACTTAGAGTCCGGTATCAGGAAGTGAAACACAGTGATATGTTCTCCGAGGGAAGCTAAAAACATCTACATAAGATGACTTGTGGAGACATTGGAGAGTTTCCTTAAGACTAGTGGCCAGGCATAGTGCGGCTAAACGTTACAAAGATAAGTATATCAGGGGCCTACTTTGCTGCGTTGTTCCTCCAATTGCTTTTTTAGGTTGGGAGGCCTGATTATAAGAGAAAAATGGAAGATGAGCTATGAGAAAGGGGTTCCTTATAAGGCAAGCAATCCAACAAAAATTCAGAAAGTATTTTGGGGAGGTAGTAGATGATATAGGTCAGAGTATTGGATTTTAGATCGGGTCTTACTTAATTACTGAGTAATCAGGTCCTGGCAATGTCCCAGTTTTTATATTATTTCCTACTATTTCCTTTAATTGGTCTTGTTTTATTTGATTCTTTTATGTGTCAAATATGTGTGCATATAGTCCAAAGCCATTTCACTGGCCACTTTTCTTTAGGAGATATTGGACATTAAGTGGTTGAACTACAAGGATGCCATAATTTTGACGACAACTGTATGTACATTACACTTCCAAACTCCTCACCTTTTCTAAGTACATCTGCATGATTACTGTAGGACTCTCAAGACAGGTTTCTGCTAGCCAATTTCCACATAACCTCAAGCACTCTGCAAAGATCAGTTGCAGAATAGGGTCTTCTTCCTCCTTTAAAGCAAGCAAGTATTAGAAAATAAATTCAAGCAGTATTCACTCAGAAATGAAACAGAATTAAAGCTAACTCAGTTTCACTGCTGTTTGCAAAGATTGAAGCATCTCTGGTCAAATGGTATGGTTTTAATCAATGCCTAAAGGTACAGAAACTGACGCATCTTCCTGCAAATTTTAATGCATAATTACTATTTTCTTATTCTGAATCAGTAAAAAAGACAACAAAAAACAACCGAGTATAGCATGTGCAACAGTTTAGATAACCTTTAAAGTCAATACTTTGTAACACCTCCTTTAGCAGCCAAATATTTCCTATAGTCATTTAAGAGTCTTTCTATTCTTGCTTTTGAAATTTTTTTTTCAACGATTTTCCTTGCAGAACTCTTAGCTGAGAAATACTCTGCATGTTTGAGATCTCAGGACTGTGAAGACCATTCCAAAACCATCAATTCTCTCTATATATATTTCATGATTGATTTTGAGGTATGAGAGGAGTAGCCTAGTGGTTAGAGCACTGGCTTGGGAGCCAAGAGACCAAGGTTCACTTCCCACTTGCACTCCTTGTAGCCGTGGGCAAGTCACTTAACCCTCCATTGCCTCAGAAAAATCCAAACTTATCAATGCCCCTGTTTAATGTACATTAACAAGTTTAAGTTACAATGTAAACCACTTTGACTGAAATGATAAAGCGGTATAAAAAAACCCTTTAATCATATATAAATCATTGCTTTCCTTTCACCTGCACAATAAATTCTGTGCTGTGTGCCACTGGCCGATACACAACCCCAAAGCATAATAGATCTATTCTGGAAATGTGTGCTATCTTCAAATGCTTCACCCTTGTGTAGTTGCAGTCAAATAATTCAATTTTTGTTCCATCAGTCCAAAGGACTCTGTCTCAAAGTTTATACTGTCAACAACTAATAGTGTCAGCTCAACTGTTCAATAGTTCATTTGTGGGGATCTGTGGGTTCTGTTTTCAAGATCGGACCAGTTTTTGGGTAGTTCTCTCAGAAACCTTCCTTAGTATCCAGATCTTGCCATGGCTTCAACACTTCCATTTCTTAAAATTTCTGGAAGTTGGAAACAGAGATTTTTTTCCCCCCTGCTCGGTAAAGGTGAATGATCTTTATGGTCTAATCCCATTATAATTCTGCACTATTGTGCTTTGCAGAATTGTGTATAATTCTCTTCCTATGCAGAAGTCTGCATTTATTGTGCAGAATTCTGCACAGAGAGCAGGAGACAGTGGCGACGCTCACTGCTGCCCTCTCTCATTCTTGGCATACAAGCCTCCCCCTCTCCCTCTTCAGCCTGACCTCCTCTCCCATTTGCTGCTCAGTGCTCATAAAGGAGGAAAGTGACTGCACACTGAGTCAACATCATCCCTCTGCCATGCAGGGCTGACTGCTGAATTTGATTATGGGACTCTACAGTGTCCCGTGTGTTTCAAATTCAACAGTGAGAGCCAGAGCAGCAGATCAGCATGATGCAGCCCGAAAGGGTAGCCTCTCTTTTGCTTCTCCACTTGTACTGAGGAGTGCCAAGTGAAAGGAGGGGGAGGGAAAGGGAGAGGAGGATCATGTCCCCATATATGAGAATTTCTAGCTACAGGCTGCTTCAGAAGAAAAAAAAAAAAAGAGGACAAACAAGCAATGTCATGAGGAGCAGACAATCAACAACATATATTTTTGTTGGCAACAGGCCTTTTATACATTTTTTTTGAAAGGGCAGTCTGAACAGAAAGCACAGTTACTTACCTGTAACAGGTGATCTCTGGGAACAGCAGAAATAAGTCCTCACATATGGGTACGTCGGTACCGACGGAGACTGCGCGGGAACGCTCCCCAGCGTCCAATCAGAAAGCTTTTGGGAGCATCCCACAGCGCCTGCGTGCTGCCTTCCCCCCTTTCCCAACTGTCTCTCCTCAACTAAGTTTTAGAGCTGAGACAAAGAGAGAGAGAGAGAGAGAGAGAGAGGGGGGGAAAGGAAAGAGAAAGAGAGAGAGAGAGAGAGAACTCCTAGGGGAGGTGGGTGGGTTGTGAAGACTTATTCCTGCTGTTCCCAGAGATCACCTGTTACAGGTAAGTAACTGTGCTATCTCCAGGAACAAGCAGGAATGAGTCTTCACATATGGGGACTCCCTAGCTTTAGATGGCAGGGAGAGAGCCCATAAATTGGGTGTCCCTGGAACAGGGCTGCACTTCCCCACCTGGATCTCTGCAGGAGTTGATTAAGTATGGAACAGGTGTTTAAGAACAGCCTGACCAAACAAGGCATCCCGGCGGGAGTCCTTGTCCAGGCAGTAATGGGCTGTGAAGGTATGAACTGAGGCCCAAGTGGCTGCTCGACAGATGTCATCGACAGATACAGAGTTCAGATGAGCCATTGAGGCTGCCATGACTCTGACATTGTGCGCTGTGACATGGCCCTCCAGAGAAAGGTTCCTGCTCTGATAGGCGAAAGAAATGCACTGGGCAATCCAGTTGGAAAGTGTTCTCTTGGAGACTGGTTGTCCGAGATGAGAAGGATCAAAGGCAACAAAGAGTTGGGAAGACTTCCTATGTTGCTGTGTCCTCTGTAAGTAAAAGGCCAAAGCTCTTTTACAGTCCAGGGTATGAAGGTTCCTCTCTGCACTTGATGCATGAGGTCCTGGAAAAAAGACAGGTAGGTAGACCTCCTGGTTGAGGTGAAAAGGCAAGACCACTTTAGGCATAAAGTGTGGATTAGTCCTAAGGACCACCTTGTCATGATGGAACCTTGTATAAGGTGGATTAGCTACTAGTGCTTGCAATACACTGATGCGGCGTGCAGATGTGATTGCAATGAGAAAGATAACTTTCCAAGAAAGGTATTTCAAGGAGGTGGTAGCTAAAGGTTCGAAAGGCGGCTTCATAAGCTGACCAAGAACCAAATTTAAGTCCCATGCCACCGGGGGTGGTCTAATGGGAGGCTTTGTTAAAAGGAGGCCGCTCATGAATCTTGCAACAAAAGGATGAGAGGAAATAGGTTGTCCATTTAGAGGCCTAAGGGAAGCTGCAATAGCACTCAAAAGGACCCTTACTGAATTTGTCTTAAGGCCTGCATTAGACAGATGGAGGAGATAATCCAGCAACGATTCCAGAGGTATGGCACGGGGGTTAAGACCCTTTTCAGAACACCAGATGGTAAACCTCTTCCACTTGAAAGCGTAAGGAAGTCTAGTGGAAGGTTTTCTGGAAGCAAAAAGAACATCTTTCACTTGTTGAGAAAGATGAAGATCCTGGAGATCTAGGCCTTCAGCAACCAAGCCCTGAGATGTAGAGACTGGGGATTGGGATGCCATAACCTTCCGTCCTCTTGAGAGAGGAGGTCTGGAGCTGACCCTAACTCTAGGGAGGGAGCTTGAGAGAGATGTAGAAGCAGAGGGTACCACACTTGCCGTGGCCAATGTGGAGCTATGAGAATCATGTGGCCTCTGTCTCTCTGAAGCTTGAACAGGGTTTTGGGAATTAGGGAAATGGGTAGAAAGGCATACAGGAAGTCTTGACCCCAGTGAAGGAGGAAAGCATCCCTTGCCTGAGCCCCCTGAGCCGGAGTTCTGGAACAGAACCGGGGAAGTTTGGCATTCCACGGACTTGCAAAGAGGTCTATGTCCGGGGTTCCCCAAATTCGAAAAATTTTGGATACCTGGTCCATATGTAGGGACCACTCGTGTGGAAGCAGAACTCAACTGAGTCTGTCCGCCCAAGAGTTTTGAACACCTGGAAGATAAACTGCCAGAAGATGGATGTGATGCTCTCTGGCGAGGGCCCACAGTCACAGAGCTTCGTTGCAAAGTGACAGAGAGCCAGTTCCTCCCTGCTTATTTACATAGAACATGGCTACCTGATTGTCCGTGTGGATAAGGACTGTCTTGTGGCTAAGCAGGGTGTGGAAAACTCGCAGAGCAAGGAAGATTGCTCTGAGTTCCAAGAGATTGATATGTAGACAAGTCTCTTGTTGGGACCAGATGCCCTGGGTGGAGAGGTCCTGAAGATGAGCTCCCCAGCCAATTGGAAAAGCATCTGTTGTAAGAGTTGCTTGGGGTAGAGGTTGTTGAAAGGGGGACCCCAGCAACAAGTTTTGAGGGGACTTCCACCACTGGAGGGACAAAATGAGGCGACTTGTGTTTGCTATTTTGTCTGACAGGCAGCCTACTGCCTGGGTCCATTGGGTGGATAAAGTCCACTGAGCTGCTCTAATGTGAAGGCGAGCATATAAGCAAAACATGTTATCCAAGTTGTTACTCCTGTTCTATGTGAAGCCAAGCAGTTTGTTATGCTCATTTTGTTTTATGTAAACCGCGCTGACAATAGTG
Organism: Ichthyophis bannanicus; assembly: GCA_033557465.1. Classification (NCBI taxonomy): domain Eukaryota; kingdom Metazoa; phylum Chordata; class Amphibia; order Gymnophiona; family Ichthyophiidae; genus Ichthyophis; species Ichthyophis bannanicus. The sequence goes on along the minus strand of CM066035.1, from coordinate 190,709,483 downwards.
CGGTATATAAGAAATTGTAATAAATAAATAAATGGTACCACATGTACAGTGGATGCCATGTGGCCTAGCAACTGTAACATCTCTCGAGCAGTTAGTAGGGGTTTCAACTCTGCTTGAGAAGCTAACTGCACCAAGCGAAGGCAACGGGCCTGGGGAAGATAGGCCCTTGCCCTTGTGGTATCCAGCAACGCCCCTATAAACTCCAGGGACTGAGTAGGGATCAAATTGGATTTTGGGATGTTTATTACCAGCCCTAAATACTGAAGGATACGCATTGTGCAGGTGAGAGAAGTCCTGGCCTCTGATTGAGTGGGAGCTTGAATGAGCCAGTCGTCCAGGTAAGGGAAGACGAATATTACCAGGGTGCGCAGAAAAGCAGCAACCAATGCCATGCATTTCGTGAACAGCCTTGGTGCAGAGGCAAGACCAAAAGGGAGCATTGATATTGCTTTTCCTGAAAAAGGAACCGAAGGAACCTTCTGTGAGATGGATGGATGAGAACATGAGTGTATGCATCCCTGAGATCTAGAGAACAAAACCAATCCTGACTCTGAAGGTATGGCAGCAGAGTTCCTAGAGAAACCATTTTGAATTTTTCTTTGACTAGGAATCTGTTCAACTCTCTGAGATCTAAGATGGGTCTGAAGCCCCCTGTTTTCTTTGGAATAAGAAAATAGGGGGAGTAGAACCCTGTGCCCTGTTGTTGAAAAGGCACTTCCTCTATGGCCCCCTGGGCAAGAAGAGTGGCAACCTCCTGCTCCAACAGGTTGAGGAGGGAGGGTGGAGAATTGAACTGGTGCACTCTTGTGAGAGGGGGAAAGCTTGAAAAATGAAGCTTGTACCCCTCTCTCATGATGGAGTGTCCAATGCTCTGCTGTAATTTGCCCACATCTGGGAGCAAAGTGACATAACCTTCCTGGAATGGTGGAGGGCTCTGGTCCTTCTAGAGCGAGGAAGGGTAAGTTCTCTAGCAGAAAGTCAAAGGCCCTGAGGGGGCTGAGGTTGCTGGGCTGGAGCAGGCCTCGCAGCCTTTGCTTTACTCTGTTTGGAGGATTGCTGACGTTTGGAAGGGAACTGAGCTGCAGAAGATGCCCGCTGACCATAAGCAAGATAGAATCTTCCTTTCTTAGAAAAAGGTGTTTTCTTGAACAACCTTTTCTTAGCTGGAGCAGCTGTAGATTTGGATAGTCTATCCAAAGCAGAATTTTCAGCATCCATCTGATTGGCTTTTGCTTGCCAATCCTTACCAAACAGGTTCTCACCTGTACAAGGGATATTTCCCAATTCATCTTGAACCCAGATCTCCAAATCAGATGCTTGAAGCCAAGCAATCCTACGTGCACCTATGGCAATAGCTGAGGCTCTGCTTATACATTCAAAGGAGTCGAAAGCTGCACGGTTGGAGAACTTGGAGATATCCTGGGCATGTTTGAGCCCAGTGAGAAATTCCTGCCTTTTATCTTCAGATATAAAAGGACTTAAAGTCTGCAAATGGTCAATGACTTCTTTTAAGAACATTTCCATGTAAAGACTATAGGAATTAATTCTTGCAACAAGCATGGAAGCTTGGAAGACTCTTCTTCCAAAAGCATCCAGGGTTCTACATTCACGTCCTGGAGGATTAGAGGCATGTCTTTTGGCACTTCTAATCTTTCTCATTGCAGACTCAACCACAATAGAGTGGTGAGGAAGTTGAGTTTTATGGAAACCAGGACAAGGAGGGACACGATACATGGTATCCAACCTGTGAGAATGAGGAGAGGTGGTTAGAGGTGCTTCCCACATCCTCAACATGAGATCATACAGAATCTCATGAATAGGTAAGGTAGCTGCCTCCTTAGGAGTCTTAGGATATTGTAAAATATCTAACTCCTTGGCTCTGGGCTCTGTCTCAGGTGCCACTGTAATAGAGAGACCCCGAGCCACCTCTCTGATAAAGTCTTGAAAAGACAAATCCTCTGGAGGAGACATCCTCCTGTGGAAGAAACATCACTGCATTGACAGACTCTTCAGAATCCTCAGAGGAATCGAAGTATCGTCTGTCCGGATGCTCTTGCAAAGCCTGATACCTGAACCGACTGGGATCGGTATCGGGAATCACCGGTACCGGGGTATCGGTACCAGAGGGCTTTAGAGGACAGAGTACCGGCATAGCGGACACCGATGACGATGGTACCGGGATCGGTGCCGATGGCGATGCTAGAGCCGGTACCAGTGAAGTAGTCTGTTGCGGTACCATGGGCGTCGATGCCACAAGGAAAGCCGCCAGACTGCGTTCGATGGACAGAATCCTCTGATCCATCGACGCCGCCAATGCCTGGAAGTCGGTACCGGTGGAGCCACCGGTACCCCAGAACATGGCACCAGGGGATCTGTTGAGGCCACGCCATCGAGATCATCCTGGAACCCCGATGATGATGCTTTAGAGGCCGAAGCCTCCCGCCGGGGTAATTTTGCCGGTGCAGAATCCTCGAGGGCAAGGCCAGAGGCATCTCGATGCTTAGAAGGAGATCTACCCTTCGAGGACCGGCTGGATATATGTTTAGTTACCTGAGATCCATGTGAGGCCACCGAAGCCGCATCAGAGGGAAACAGGGTACTGAGCTTGGCAGCTCGGTTCTGCCGACCTCTTTTAGACATCATGGAACAGGACACACAATCTGATATGGAATGGTCAGGACCTAAACATTTTAGACACCATTCATGGGTGTCGGTGACAGAAATAGTACCGCCACATTTTGTGCACTTTTTAAAACCTGAGGCAGGCTTCTCCATATTTAAGGAAAAAATGTTTTGGGCCTAAGGCCCAAAACTGAAGTGCACCTGAAGAAAAAGAACGGTAAAAAGGTTTTTTTGGGTTTTTTTTTTTACAAGAAGAAAAGAACAAGGACCGGCGGGGTACCGGTACAGCGTCGAAGAAGGCAGACGCGACAGAAAAGAAATAAAGAAAAAATAAGGAAATTCTTCTGCGGTGACAGGAACATGACCTGATGCCTCCGTGGAAAAAGAAGAACTGAGGAGAGACAGTTGGGAAAGGCGGGAAGGCAGCACACAGTCGCTGTGGGATGCTCCCAAAAGCTTTCTGATTGGACGCTGGGGAGCGTTCCCGCGCAGGCTCCATTGGTACCGACGTACCCATATGTGAAGACTCAGTCCAGCTTGTTCCTGGAGATAAGAATTGAGCATAGGATGGTGGAGTTGTTTTCTATTTCCCGACAGTCTCAGCTGAGGTGCCAGACGAAGACAAACCACCCATCTGGGCAGCAGCAGAATGGGATAGTGTTGACGGCGGAGGATCACATTTCTGTGACAACGGCAACAACACCAAACTTAAACTGCGCGGAAGGAAGGCCCGGCAATCTACTTCTGTATCTTGCCATGAAAACCCAATGGATAGTTACAACAAAACAAATTGTGCTATGGTGCTGGAAGATGAGACTCCCAGGTCAGGAGGCACTCAACTAGCTACTGGGGAAGAGCTGAAGACTTTTCAGAGTAAAGCCAGCATTTATGATGTGGTTGGATCAAAGCCCTCGGGAAGTCTGACTGCTGATGTAGCTGCGCATGAAATGAGAGTCAGAAGCTGTAAAGATGTCTTACACATTGGAACATGGAACGTACGAAGCATGAACCAAGGGAAGTTGGAGGTGGTCAAGAATGAAATGGAACGTGTACAACTTGATCTGTTGGGTGTCAGCGAACTGAAATGGACTGGCATGGGGCACTTTGCATCAGATGATCACATGGTCTACTATGCTGGAAATGAAAGACAAAGAAGAAATGGATGGTGTTGCATTTATAATAAAGAAGAAACTTGCAAGAACTGTAATGAAATACAATGCAGTCAGCGAACGCTTAATCTCTATTCGTCTACGAGGAATGCCTATCAACACAACTATAATTCAAGTATATGCCCCAACAACAGCTGCAGAAGAGAATGAAATTGAAGAGTTCTATGAACAAGTACAAGCTGAAATTGACAGAACATGCAAACAGGATATCCTGATAGTCATGGGTGACTGGAACGCAAAAGTTGGCAACAAAGAAGAAGGCAAAGTAGTTGGAAAATATGGACTTGGCATCAGAAATGAAGCTGGAGAAAGATTGATAGAATTCTGCAAGACCAATGATCTATTCATCTCAAACACCTTCTTCCAGCAACACAAGCGGCGACTGTACACATGGACTTCACCCAATGGATTGTATAAAAATCAAATTGACTACATCTGTGGAAGTCAACGATGGAAAAGCTCTGTAACATCAACAAAGACAAAACCTGGAGCTGACTGTGGTACAGATCATCAACTACTAGTATGCAAACTCAAGCTAAAGTTGAAAAAGAGCAAACCACTCATGAATGCAGCAAAATATGACCTTGAGAATATACCACTGGAATTTAAAGACTGCCTGCAAAATCGATTTGCTGCTTTAGATACAAATGACAGAGCTCCGGAAGAGTTATGGAATGACGTCAAGAAGGTTGTGCTGGAAGAAAGCGAGAAGTCTCTACAAAAGGTGAAAAAGCAAAAACGGCCAAAATGGATGACGGAAGAAACTCTGAAAATTGCCCAGAAACGCAGAGAAGCTAAAGCCAAAGGAGAAAGAAAGACAATCTCAGAACTCAACAGAGATTTCCAACGTGCAGCAAGACAGGACAAGGAAAAGTACTACAATGACACTTGCAAGGAAATAGAAGCAGAAACTATTAGAGGAAGAACAAGATCGGCTTTCCTAAAGCTGCGAGAGCTAAAGAAAAAGTTCCAGCCTCGAATTGGAATGTTACAAGATGCTCAAGGTTCTATGTTGAATGATGCTGAGAAGATCAAGAAAAGGTGGAAGGAATATACAGAGTTTTTATATGATAAAGATCAAGTGGACCAACAGCCGTTTCAACCTATACCTTATGATCAGGAACCATTGGTGATGAAAGAAGAAGTTGAAGCAGCATTGAAAGCCTTATCAAAGAACAAAGCACCAGGCATTGATGGCATTCCCATAGAAGTATTGCAGCAATCTGATGCAGCTGTTACCGTACTTACAAGGCTCTGCCAAGAAATATGGAAGACAACATCATGGCCAACTGACTGGAAAAGATCTGTGTTTATACCAATACTAAAGAAAGGTGATCCAACTGACTGTGGAAATTATCGCACAATCGCTCTGATCCCACATGCCAGCAAGATTCTACTGAAGATTATTCAAAAGAGACTACAGCCATACCTAGAACAAGAACTACCTGAAGTGCAAGCAGGGTTCAGGAAAGGACGAGGAACGAGAGACATCATTGCGGATGTGAGATGGATCCTTGAAAAGACTAAAGAATACCAAAAGGATATCTATTTGTGCTTTATCGACTATAGCAAGGCTTTTGACTGTGTAAACCATGAGAAACTCTGGGCCACGTTAAGAAGCATGGGTATACCAGAACACCTGATCGTTCTCTTGCGCAATCTGTACATTGATCAAGAAGCAACAGTTCGAACGGAACAAGGAGAAACAGAATGGTTTAAAATAAGCAAAGGTGTAAGACAAGGCTGCATACTTTCCCCCTACCTGTTTAATTTATATGCAGAACAAATCATCAGAGAAGCAGGACTGTATGAAGACCACAGAGGTGTGAAGATTGGTGGAAGACTCATCAACAACCTTCGCTATGCTGATGATACCACATTACTGGCTGAAAGTGAAGATGATCTGAAACATTTGCTTCTCACAATCAAAGAACATAGTCTCAAAATGGGCCTGCACCTTAATGTAAAGAAGACAAAGATCATGACAACTGGCATAATCAACAGGTTCATCGTTGAAGGAGAAGAAATTGAAATCGTGAACAACTTTAACCTACTTGGATCAACTATCAATAAAGAAGCAACAAGCAGTCAAGAAATCAGACGACGCATTGCTCTTGGCAGAATGGCTATGAAAGACCTAGATAAGATTCTCAAGAGCAGAGATGTCTCTCTCCATACAAAGATTCGACTTGTTCAAGCCATGGTATTTTCAATAACATCATATGGATGTGAAAGCTGGACAGTGAAAAAGACAGACAGGAAGAAAATTGATGCCTTTGAATTATGGTGCTGGCGGCGAATACTGTGTATACCATGGACTGCCCGAAGAACAAACCAGTCGGTACTAGAGGAGATCAAACCTAAGCTTTCTTTAGAAGCTCAGATGACAAGACTTTGACTTTCATACTTCGGACACATCATGCGAAGAGAGAGATCATTAGAGAAAGACATCATGCTTGGCAAGATAGAAGGTCAACGCAAAAGAGGAAGGCCAGCAATGAGATGGATCGCTACAATAACAGCAGCTACGGGTACCAGTCTGTCAACAATGAGCCGCCTGACTGAAGACCGAACACAATTTAGGATAGCTATCCAGAGGGTCGCCATGAGTCGACTCCGACTCGACGGCACTTAACAACAACAACAACAGTGAGATGTGAATGTGTGAACAGAAGTCCATATCACGGCCTTGAATATCTCCTCCATGGAGGTTGATCTCAAAGAGGCTACCAACACAGCCATAGCTCTGGCATTGAGAGATGTGATATGACCCTTGCGAGTCAAGCCATTCTGGGCATAAACAAAGGAGATGCAGTCTGGAAGACAAATGGATAGAGTGCAATTGCCGACAGCAGCCCCCAACTGTGGGTCAGCAGAAACAAAAATTGTGTGGCCTTTCTAAGGGCTTTAGTCTGTTCCAGAAAGAAGACGAAGGCTCTCTTGCAGTTCAAGATTTGCAATACATTTTCCCCTTTGTGAGCATGAGATCATAGAAAATATATTGGTAGGACAATTGACTGGTTAAAGGGGAACTCTGTCAGCACCTTAGGAAAGTACTTAGGATGAGTACGCAAAACTACCCTATTGTTGTAAAATCTGGTATAGTGTGGATCAGTTACTAGAGTCTGGGGCCTTACTAACTGCGTGCTGATGTTACTGTCACCAAAAACAAGACCTTCCAGGTCAGTTATTAAGTCCACAGGTATCTAGTAGCTCAAAAAGAGCTTTCATCAGCTGAGTTAAAACCATACTGAGGTCCTAGGACACAGAAGGCTTGAGAGCAGGCTTCAAAAGATGCAAGCCCCACATGAAGCAAGCAATAAAAGGCTGTAGAGAGATGGGTTTACTTTCTACATGATGGTGGCAAGTACCAACTGCACTGAGGTGTATCCTTACTGAGCTAGTTTTCATATCAGACTCTAATAAATGTAGAAGATATTTGAGCAGTTTGTATATCGGTCAGTTGAAAGGATCTAGGGCCTTTCTATTACACCAGATGGCAAACTTCTTCCATGTAAAACCATATGACCTCCTAGTGGAATCTCTCCTGGAAGACAGGATGAAACTAGTTATGCTGATAGGTTCAAAGAATACCTCAACATTCAAGCTATGAGGGCTAGGGACGATGTCAGGATGCAATAGTGTCCCTCCAATTTTGCAAGATAAGGGTTGGCGAACTGTTTAACTAAATTGGCTCCCTGACTGATAGTTCCGAGAGAACCATGGTTGCTGAGGCCAGTAAGTATTATGAGGGTCATGTGCCCTCTGTTGTCTGCGAGTTTTAGGAGAGGTTTTGTTATGAGAGGTATTGGAGGATATGCAAACAAAAGACCCTCTCCTAATTGCACCAGAGGATAATTTGTCATATGTCTCTGTCCTGAGCAGAACGGAGGCGCTTGCCTGTTCTATGGAGTGACAAATATATCTGTGGACGGGGTGATCCACCCCTAAAATATTTTCAAGGTCACCTTATTGTCCAGAGTTCACTTGTGAGGTTGGAGCACACAACTCCGTATGCCAGGACATCATCTTCCCTAGCCAGTTAAGTGGCCCCAAGAGTCATCCCATTAGAGATGGCCCAGTTCTACACCTTGACTAATATCCAACACAGAAGGTACGAACCTCTTTCTCCCTGGTTGTTGATGTAGTACACGGCTAATTGGTTGTCTTTTTGGATCATCACAATTTGTGGAGTGGAGTGGAGGAGTGGCCTAGTGGTTGGGGCAAGGTACTTCAAGCCGGAAGGTCAGGGGTTCAAATCCCACTAGAGGACAGCAACCTTGGGCCGGAAGGACTGGGGTTTCTAGTCCCACAGGTGCTCCTTGTGGTCTTGGGCAAGCCACTTAACCCTCCATAGCCCATGTTCCCTGTAAAATAGTTATCTGTGTGCTGTGCTTTCCTGTCTAATCAATGTGTTTATACCTCAAAGATTTCCTGTCATGATTTGACAATTTCCAATCTGTAATCAAACCGCTGCTGATCGCTGGAAGTAGCGGTATACAAATGTATACTAAATAAATAAATAAATAAATCTCCAAGTTATAATGCCCTGTTCAATGTAATTTCAGTTTGTTCAATGTAAACCGCACTGATGCAGAATAGCGCGGTATATAAGAGAATGTAAATAAATAAATAAAAATTTGATTGGTCAAGCAATTTCTGAAAGCCTTTAGAGAGTTTGCAATTGTTCTTTCTTCCAGGATACTGATCTGATGAAGACTCTCCCAGGAGAACCATAGATCCTGAATGCTAAACTCATCTACAGGGGCTCCCCAGCACAGCTTTCATCTATTGTGGGTACTTTTTAGTAGGGAAGAATTTAGAAGGGAATTCCTTTGGCCAGACTAGAATGAGCTGCCCACCAGCACGGAGTGTCCTGTGGCGAAACTGTGACAGAAATGACATCTTGGAGCCTGTAAGTGGCCTGTAGCTACTGTGTTCTCAAGGTCCACTGAAACTTTCTCATCTTGAGATGCACCAAGGCTGTTGCTTACACTGTCAAAGTCATATGGCTCAACATTCTCAGCATGTTCCTGCTGACTCTTATACATTGTCCACGATGACAACCAGCTTGGTGAGTCTTTTTTGGGGGAAACTGACTGGGTCATATCTAACGGTGAGACCGCACCTTGAATATTGTGTGCAATTCTGGTCGCCGTATCTTAAAAAGGATATAGCGATTTTAGAAAAGGTTCAGAGAAGAGCCACCAAAATGGTAAAGGGGATGGAAGGATACTCCTATGAAGAAAGGCTAAAAAGGTTGGGGCTCTTTAACCTGGAAAAGAGACGGCTGAGGGGAGATATGATAGAAGTCTATAAATTAATGAACGGAGTGGAACGGGTAAACGTAGATCGATTGTTTACCTTATCAGAATATAGAAAGACTAGGGGACATGCAATGAAGCTATAGGGTAAACTATTTAAGACTAATAAAAGAAAATATTTTTTCACTCAACGTGTAATCAAACTCTGGAATTTGTTACCGGAGGATGTAGTAAAGGCTGTTAGTGTAGCTGGGTTTAAAAAAGGTTTGGACAAGTTCCTGGAGGAAAGGTCCATAAACCATTATTAAGAAGGGACCCAGGATATCAATGCTTGAACCAATACAAGCATTGTGGAACCTGTGTCCCTTGGGGAAACTGCTAGGTACGTATGACCTAGATTGGCCACTGTTGGAAACAGAATACTGGGCTTGATGGACCTTGGTCTGACCCAGTATGGCATATCTTATGTTCTTATGACTCCTATGAATTCCAATTGAAGTAATAGATTGGATTTGGGATAGTTTATGATAAACCCTAATAACTCCAGCACTTGAATGGACGTGTGCCTAGATTCTTGAGCTCCTTTTGGTCCTCTTGATTAGTTAGTCGTCCAAACAGGAAAATATGTGAACATCTAGTCTGCATAGATATGCAGTGACTACTGTTAAGACACTTGATGAAAACACAAGGTACTGACATGAGGCCAAAGGGCGGTAGTGGTGTTTCCCTATGACAAATCACAGATATTTCCTTTGACTTGGATGGATCTATATATAAATATAGGCATCCTTTAAATCCAGAGAACATAGCCAATCTCATTTCTGAAGGAAGGACATTTGAGCTTCTCTCAAACTAGAGAACTGTTAAGATTCCTCAGATCTCAGATGGGACAGAATTCTCCTGTCTTCTTTGTGACCAGGAAGTACCTGAAGTAGAATACTTGCTCACCTTGCTCTGTAACTCGATGGCACTTACCTGGAGAAGGGCAGAGAGCTTGTCTGAATATTTCCTGATGCAAAACGTTGCTGGATGAAACTTTTGGAAGGGAATTTGATGGGATCTCAAATAGATGCAGTCAGTACTCGAAATGGACAATCTTTAGGACCCAACTGTCAGAGATAACTAGAAGCCATTTGTCTGTAAAGAACCATAGCCTTTCCCTGACCAGAGGGTGTCCAGAACCAATAATGCAGTATTGGCTATGTTCCTGAGGAGCAGGTCAAAACCCTGTTGTAATTTTTGGTTGGGGAGCAGGCTGGGACTCGTGGGCCTTTTGCTGACAAGGTGACAGCGAGGACCCTATCTAGTTTGGGTTCAGAGGGAGGATGGAGGATACCTAAACCTATGATAGAATTAGGATTTCATTTGGCCTCTGCCAGAAAACCTCCTAGATGTTGAGGAGGCTCGGTTGGAAGTGGGCCTCAATGAGCATTGCTTCCTCTTGCACCCAATCTCTGAAGAGATTCTCACCATGGCAGGGCATGTCTGCGAGCTCCTATTGGACATCATATTGAAGGTGTGAAGCCTAAAGTCATGAGTCTCTGGTTGCTAATACCCATAGAGAAGGTTCTTGATGCCATATTGAAAGTATCATAAGTTGCTCAGCCTAGGTACTTTGCACACCCCTTCCCTTTGTTCACTAGCTAATCGAGTTGCTCAGCCTTTTCTACAGGGAGAATGTTGGCAAATTTGTGCATGCCATGCATGATGTTCTGCAAGTGTATGCCCATGAAAAGCAGCTAGGATGCAATGTGGGAAGTGAGCCCAGTGCTCTGAGAAAGGTTTTTACCAAAAAACTCCAAAGTCCAAGCCTCTCTCCCTTGGGACATTGAAGAATGCAAGTTGGGGCTCTTTGCCCTTTTGAGAACAGTTTCCACAACTATGGAGTTTCTCGAATTTTGGAGACTTCTGTACAATCTATTGAGTCAACCTTCTTGTTCACAGGATGTATAGAGAGAACGGTCTCCCTTATTCTCATCTGTACATCTCTCAAGACTCCGAACAGGCACAGTCACAGCTTCCTTAGACTGATCAAAGGAAGTGGAGGATTTCCAATTCTTTGCCCAGTAACTCTTCCTCTCAGGGCTGGCCCGTCCACTATGCGGCCGCCTATGGCGGCAGACCTCAGTGGATGGCTGGAAGGCCATGTGCTTCAGCACACATGGCCTGCTGCCACCCCACACTGCTGCTGATTCTGGAGTCGGGGGAAGCTAGGCTTGGCAACAGGCCATGTGCTTTGGCACACATGACCTGCCGCTTCTGACTCCCCCCCTCCAACACAACTTGGAGGGGGGGGTCAGAAGCAGCAGACCATGTGTGCCAAAGTACATGGCCTGCTGCTGAGCCAACCCCGCCACCAGAATCAGCGGCAGTAGGGGGGAGGGACAGTCAGATGGGGTGAGCCCAGCATGGGGGGGAGGGGACGGATGGTTGAGGCTTCTTCTGCCTGGGGCAGCAGAAACCCTTGGGCCAGCCCTGCTTCCTCCAACTTAAATGGGAGGGACCTAGCCATCTGCCTTACAATATTTATGAAGGAAACTCCTCCAGAGGTGATTTTGGTCTTTCATGAGGAGACAAGGGATCTGAGGGCAACTCAGAAGACCTCTACTCTGAGAAGTACTCCAAGTCGCAGTCAGGCTCCCAGGGCACCCTGAACTAGTCTCAGAAAAGTACTCTAAAGGCATTCGAATCTCTGCCTGGGCTGACCCCTTCTCCACTTGTGATGTGAGTCTGTGTTCAGAGTGTCAGTGCACTAATGTTCTAGAATGCTTTGGAAAGCCATCACCCCCTGAAGAACCAGTCATGACACTAGCCAGGCATTCACTGGTGTCAAGACTCTTCGAGGTCTTGATGTTGGCAAATCTCCTGCAGGCAGTTGGTGAGTCTTAAGAATCAACTTGATGTCTTGATGCACCAGCCTTGATGCTGCTGAAGCAGAAGTTTTGGGCTGTGCAGAGAAGGCCTCCATTCTTCCTTGAAGGTCTTCAGAAAGTCCTCCTCGAGGGCTGCCTTTGGCAAAGGTGGAAGGACTACAGCAGATCTGGTCAATGTCTACAGAGTCTAGCGTAAAGTAATGGCAGGCTGGACTTAGCCTCTTGGAGACCGTCACAGCCCCTCCATCACAGAAGAGGATGAGCATTCCTCACACATCAGGGCTGCTTTGAGGGCACTGGCTTATTATGTGCCTTGATGCTCACAACATTATACTCCAATTAATGGAGACATCGATGCACCTCAATCTCCATCTGGTGAATGGTGTCCCAAAGTTCTTGATATCGAAGTCAGGGATGAACCCATTCTCTTCCCGGAGCACCTTTTAATGCTCTACTCTGATGGGCCAATGCAGAAAACTAGGGTGGCCTTTAAGCACAGATAACACCATTTTTAGGCACAATTTGCACCACAGCCAAATGAAGAAGAGAGGGGGATGCGTGCGTAAACAGCAAAGGAAAAACTAGCGCACAATTAATTCCAAGAGTATTAAATTATAGACAAATCAGCTAGATGTATTAAAATGGCATGTAATATTGTCTGCAGAAAAATGCATAGAGGATTTCATAACCAGCTGTAACGCCAATATCGCTACACCTGGTCTTGACATGGTTTAAATGTTTAGCACGTGCCCCTGACAGCATTTTGATGGTATTGGGGGCTTTCCCCGATGTCTGGATCATCTCAGGGGAAGTGTCAAACTTCCCCTCAGATGATCTAGGCATCAGGGACGGTCCCCAATGCCATCAAAATACTGTCGGGGGGCTGGTGCCCTCGACAGAAAGCAAATCCCTGGTGGCTCAGTGACCCCGATCCCCCCACCTGCCCAACTAAAAATAATCCTGGTGCCCAGCAGCCCCTATCCCCCCATCCGCTCAACTGAAATAATGCCTTGTAGCCCAGCGACCCCAAACCCCCCACCCCCCCCCCCAACTAAAATTAATCCTGGTGGCTCAGCAGTCCTGATCCCTCACCCGCCCAACTAAAATAATGCCTGGTGGCCCAGCAACCATAATCCCCCCATCCACCCAACTGAAAACAACACCTGGTGGCCCAGCAGCCCCAAACCCTCCATCCCCCTCCCAGTACCTTTACAAAGGAGTGGAAGCACTGCCCATGCGCTCCTGCTCCTGAATTGCCATCCTGAAAAATGCCAGGATGCATCGCATGGGGCCAGGTGTTGCCATTTTTGAAGATTACAGCGTAAAGGAGCATGCCAAACTTGCGCTGATTTCTGTGCGCTTGTGTTTGGCTCCCAGTTTAACACTGCCATTTGTGGCAAGTTTGTGGCTAACACATGGCTAATTTGCAAATGAGCCCTTTTCTGCATGCCTGTGCTGAAGTTGCGTGCTGTCAGTACACTGCAAAAACTCATACAGAGTTGATATAGCGTGACTTCAGCGCCGGCTTTCTGCATCGGCCTGTGAATGAGCTAGATGACCCCTCCTCAATGGCAATAATACCAGTGTTCAATGCAGCTTCCTGGACCATGGAAATTAATGCTGCCAATGCCAAACTCGATGACTTATCTGCGCCAGAAATCTTTTTGCACTGTTTGTCTTGACCCTAGAGTCCTCTCTTTGTCATCTGTGTGCGCAAAAGATGTCGAGAGGGATCATAGTCTGGTCCCAGGCATGAAATATGGTTTACAGTTTATTATTATTTCATATACCGTCATTCAAACAAAGTAATCAAAATGGTTTACAAAAGTTTAAAAACAATCAGGTAGAAAGGAACTACAATATACGAGACAGAAAGCAGGAGATCATATAAAAAAAAGAGGGAAAAACAGCTCATGGTTCATAACGTTTTACACACTGTGACCCCTTCCTAACCTTTCATCATGAATCATTCTTCAGACACCATATTTAGCTCTCTGAACTCTCCATGTGAATCACCCCTTTCTTACCCCTACTTCCCATGCACAATATGAATCTACCAAACACTTAGGGCCCAATTCTGATCCCGATGTACATCTCCTTTGTACGTCCGGGTCATAATTCTGATCCCACAGGGCACAACATTAGAATTGGCCCTGTACGTCCAGGTTGGCCGGTGGGGTGACAGGGAAGGCACTGTGGCGGTCCCACCGACATGCGGGTTGGATGTCCTCGCCGGTATGCAGAGGCATGCTGGGCCGTCTCAGGGCCCGACCCTGCATCCGCAGGAACGTCTGGCTCCAGCGGTGCAGAATCGGGTCCCAACGAGCCCGTCCTGCTCGGGGCCGTCCAGACAACCCAGACATGCCCCTACTGGGATTGAGCTCCACATGTTTTTTCAGCAACTGCAACAGCAAAAATGCCGCAGGGGCTCCTTATATGGAGTATCTTATATGGCAGTCTGACCCCACCTGGTGCATCCCAGGATGCACTGTATGGGGCAGAAATTGCCTTTTTTCAAGATGGCGGTTCAGGAGTGTGAGCACGTCGGCAACACTCATGGTCCTTTGTAAATGTACTAGGAGGGAGGTGGAGAGATCGGGGCCGCCAGGCCACCAGGGTTATTTTTAGTTGGGGGGGGGAAAATCAGAGCCACTGGGCCACTAGGGATTTGCTTTCTGTTGGGGGCATCGGCCCCCCAACAGTATTTTGATGGCATCAGGGGACATTTCACCTCAAATGATCCAGGCATCAGGGAAAGTCCCTGATGCCATCAAAACACTGTCGGGCACGTGCAGGATGTTTAAGCCACCTCAGACCAGGTGTAGAGGGTATTGGCGCTTCGGTTGGTTATGTAATCCTCTATGTGTTTCTCTGCATTGGGCACAGACAATATTAGCATGCCATTTTAATATGCGCAACTCATTTGATCATAATTTAAATACACTTGGCACTACTGTGCGCACTTGCTTTTCCTTTGCTGTTTACGTGCGCGGACATCTCTTGTGCATTTAGCCTGTTGGAACTTGTGCTTATAAGGTACATTATCTTTGCGCAAAGAGCGGTCTTTCTGCATCGGCCCGTAAGCTTGTACCTGATGCAACAGAAGGTTAAATGTCCAGGTCAGTAGGAGTGCCAGTGAGAATCGAACCTGGCTTCCCTGGCTGTCAGCCCACTGCTTTAACCATTAGGCTACTCCTGTATTCTGGCATATAAAGAACTTTTAAATGTTGTTGTTGTTGTTAAGTGCCATCGAGTTGGTGTCGACTCATGGCGACCCTCTGGATAGTTGTCCTAAATTGTGTTCGGTCTTCAGTCAGGCGGCTCTGATATATAGCAGAGATTAGTGTCATTTTCAGGACCCATCCATAGCTAAAGAAGTCTATTTGAATTTGGAAGGGCCTGGGGAATCTACAAAGGGAGATCAATGCCAACTTAAACATGACTGTCCTTGTCCTTATCCTTTTTTCCTATAATCAGAATTGAGATTGGAATCGAAGTATGTCAGGTTCTGAAAAAAAAAAGTAAAACTTGGCTCTTTGTGGTGTAATGGAGGTAAGTAAGTGATCCTGCAAAATATGCATTTAGGTAGATGCTGTGCTTCGGTAAACCGGGTGGGAGATGATAGTGATTGCTTTTAGCTTGTTTTTATTATATATTATTCCTTTTAATTTTATTTTTAACTTGTATACTGCTTTGGATGACTATCAGCCAGTAAGGCAGGGACTGATATTCAAAGGAATTAACATAGCAGACCTGCCAACTATGTTAATCCTCTTGTTCAGGATATTCAGTGGCACTAACACTGATTAAATGGAATGCTAGGTATCATAATGAAAGGAATGGAGAATAAAATAAAGGATATTATAATGCCTCTGTATCATTCCATGGTACGACTGAACCTTGAATATTGTGTGCAGTTCTGGTTGCCATATCTTAAAAAGGATATAGTGGAATCAGAAAAGGAACAGAGAAGAGCCACCAAAATGGTAAAGAGGACAGAAGGATACCCCTATGAGGAGAGGCTTAAAAGGTTAGGTCTCTTCAACTTGGAAAAGAGACAGCTGAATGGAGATATGATGGAGATCTATAAATTAATGAATGGAGTGAAACAGGTAAACATAGAGCAATTGTTTACACCATCAAAAAGTAGAAAGACTAGGGGGATATGCAATGAAGCTACAGTGTAACCTGTTTAAGACTAATAAGGGAAATATTTATTCATTTAACGTGTAATCAAACTCTGGAATTCGTTACCAGAGGATTTATTAAAAACCTTTTGTGCAGCTGGGTTTAAAAAAGATTTTGACAAGATCCTGGAGGAAAGGTCAATAAACCATTATTAAAGAGGACCCGGGAAATCCACTGCTTGCCCCAATACAAGCACTGTGGAACCTGTGTATCTTTTTGGAAAACTGCCAGGTACTTATGACCTGGATCGGCCACCGCTGGAAACAGGATACTGGGCTTCATGGATCCTGGTCTGACCCAGTATGGCATTTCTTATGTTCTTATCTCGAACCGCACCGAGTTCGCCTGTTGTCTTATGTACAAAATTCACCTCCTTGTTCCCTGCTATACAATATCCAAGTTGATTTACCTATAAAGTTCATTCTATTTCTGAATTCAACTGAGTTCTATGTAAACCGCTTTGATTACCCAGAAAAGTGGTATATAAAAAGTGTTAAATAAATAAATAAAAATAATCAGCGGCAGCAGCTAGCCGTCGCCACTGAATATCAGGCCTGCAATATATAAATTTGTTAAATAAATAAATGACCCAGAATTCAGTCGGCAAAGGTACAGAGATACTTTCCATCCAAATGTTGATCCTAAGCAATTAAGGGATTTTCTAGATAAAAAAATTATTACAAGAAATTAATAATGACAATTAGACCCACCTGCTAATTTCACAGATTCACCTACATGACGTCACCTTAGTTTTTTCTGTATTCTTTTTTTAGTCTCTCTAATGATCTGGATGTTCTCTCCTCCCCCTCCCCCCCCCCCCCCCCCCCATTTTAGTGGATGATCTGAGGTATTCTTAATTTGTTTCCTGGAGTACCCCAGGGATCTGTGCTGAGCCCATTACTTTTTAATACATTTATAAATGACTTGGAAACACGAATGACGAGTGAGGTGATTAAATTTGCAGATGACACAAAATTCAAAGTTGTTAAAATCACAAGATTTGTGAAAAATTGCAAGAGGACCTTGAAAAATTGGGAGACTGGACATCCATATGGCAGATTAAATTTAATGTGGACAAGTGCAAAGTTATGTACTTAGGGATGAACAATCCAAATTATAGCTATACCATTCAAGGATCCATATTAGGAGCCACCACAGAGGAAAAGGATCTAGGTGTCATCGTGATAATACATTGAAATCCTCTGCTCAGTATACAGTGGCAGCCAAGAAAACTAATAGAATTCTAGGAATTATAAGGAAAAGAATGAAGAATAAAACAAAGGCTATCATAATGCCCAATGGATTTCCGGAATTGCTCCATGGTACGACCGCACCTTGAGTATTGCATGCAATTTTGATCGCCGCATCTAAGAAAAAAATATTTTGCAGCATTGGAAAAGCTACACTTTAGTGCAACCAAAATGATATAGGACAGGCATGTCCAACTTCAAACAGATCGTGATCTACATTTTCTGGCCAAAAGTGCTGGTGATCTACCACCATGAAAATTAAGTTTCAAATTAGTTTCAAATTAAATTTTAACCCAATAAAGTTGGAGGATCCCCCCCCCCGCATTTTTTCTTAAAGTTTTATTGAGCAATAACTTTCTTTAACTTTTATTGAGTAATTTGTGGTAAATTTAGGTTAAGTATTGATCCAGGCTGATCTTGCACAATCTTTAATATTTCGCTCTTGCTCATTAGTGAGACGTCCGAGCCTGCATTTCATCCACCAGCTTTTTGAAGTTGGGTGAATATTGCATGAGGGCCAGTCTCAGGGAATCCTGGAGATGTTCATCTGTCATGTTGGAACATTGTGTACTCTGTCATTTTCAGATGGGAAAACGCAGATTCACACAAATAAGTTGAACCGAAACAGGAGTGTACAGCTTCACTGCATCTTCTCAAGTTGGGAAATTTGTCTCTAGTCACTAGCTTCCAAAACGATTCTTGCTCAGCACGGGTCTTGAGAAAAATGTCATTTTTAAGGGTTAATATTTCGTTTTCAAGAGATGGCTTGTTCAATGAGTAATTTTTACTGATAGCAGCTGCAGTTTCTTTAATGTCCACATCTACTTTGAATGGGTATGACAAGTACTCCACAACTGTTCCAATTTTTTGGAAGTCACAGAACCTATTTTCAAATTCCTGGATAACAGAACAGATTTCTGTCACATACTTCTCGTTCTGAAAAACAAAATTTGGATATTGTCCCAGATGGTCCTGCGTATTAGGAAAATGATCAAAAGTGTTGCTTGCAAGGTCAGTCATCATTAGTTCAAATTTACTCTGGTAGGATGAAACTGTACTCATCATCTCATCAATGCATTTGTTTTTACCTTGTATTTCAAGGTTCATATCACTTAGTTCGCCTATAAAGTCAGCGAGAAATGCCAGATCACATTACCACTCCTCAATCTTCTAACTCTGCTGGGTCATCTCCCCTCTCCTTCAAAAAACTTCTTATTTCATTCAGCAAATCACAAAATCTTTGCAGAAATTTGTGCCTACTTAGCCACCTTACATCTGTGTGCAAAATGATTTCCGCTGCCCCTTTATCAAGAGTAAGATTGAAAAGCAGTCTTTGAAGTGATCTTCCATGAACTGAATTTACAATTTTGAAAGTGATGTCCATGACAGTCTTTGTATTGAGTCTCTTGCTTGCCAAAACTTGCTGGTGAATGATGCAGTGGTAAGAAAGGAAATCTGGGAAGTTGTCATGCTGTCTACAGAGGGCTATGAAACCATTAACCTCACCTGTCATTGCTCTTGCTCCATCAGTAGTGATGGAAACAAGTCTATGCAATGGAAGATTACACTTTGTCACAAAAGAATAGAAAGAACTGAATATTTCCTGACCGGTAGTTCTCCCTTTTAAAGAAATCATTCCAAGTAGTTCTTCTTTAACACTGAAGTCTTCAAAAACCATCCGGATAAAGACTAGTAACTGGGCTATGTCTCTTATGTCTGTAGATTCATCCAGTTGGAGTGAGAAAGCAACACAATTTGAAACATCCTCCAACAATTGTTCAGTTGTGTCTCCACACATCTTTTTTATTCGCCGCACGACGGTGTTTCTTGACAACTGTACATCTTGAATAGCAGCTATGATCTCTTTCTTATTTTTAAATCCTTCAAAAGGATTGTCAGTTGCTTCAAGAAAACAATATTTTACAAATTCCCCTTCAGTGAAAGGTTTGCATTTCTTTGCGATCAGGTTGCTGACCTTGAAGGATGCTATGGTTGCATTGACCAAACGTGACCTTGGCTTCGCCATAAACTGTTGCTGAGTAGCCAATTTTGATTTAACCCATTTTGGACCAGCGTATGTTTTACATACATAAGGTTTCCATACTTACTACTCAACTGTTTACTAATTAATGGTTATAAATTCAATGGAACTATGTTTAGCTATTATCGTTATGTCAAAAAATGTTATATACAGAATTTTTATCTGGGATCTAGTTAGTTTAATAGGTATTCAAAGTTTGCTGATTTTCACGGTATTGGCGGCTCAACATAAAAAGATCATAAAAAATAGTAAGTTTCACATAGTGTATGTTTTTCATACACTGGTCCAATATAGTATATTGTCCGTCTTCAGAAAAGATAGGATTCAGTTTCAATAACATAAACATACTTAAGAACATAAGATATGCCATACTGGGTCAGACCAAGGTCCATCAAGCCCAGTATTCTGTTTCCAACAGTATGATACCATTGAAACTGCAGTTTTCATTTAAAACACTTTATTATGCTGTAATATAGTTTGTCAACAGTCCATTCTGACGGCGGAATATGATACACGTGAAAACACTTCTGATGCAGTGCATCGATATTACACCATTGAAACACCTAGAACAGAATGCTTGACAGCAATTAGTTTCAACAACATATTAGCCCAGCGTATGAAAAACATACAAGGCTGATATACGCACCAATAACTCTGACACTAAGTAACTTACAGTTATCTAAACCTATTTTCTAAAGTCTACAAATACTTTTATTTGCAAAATAGCAGCTATTACAGCATTATATTTTGCAAATAAAAGTATTTGTAGACTTTAGAAAATAGGTTTAGATAACTAAGTTACTTAGTGTCAGAGTTATTGGTGCGTATATCGGCCTTGTATGTTTTTCATACGCTGGGCTAATATGTTGTTGAAACTAATTGCTGTCAAGCATTCTGTTCTAGGTGTTTCAATGGTGTAATATCGATGCACTGCATCAGAAGTGTTTTCACGTGTATCATATTCCGCCGTCAGAATGGACTGTTGACAAACTATATTACAGCATAATAAAGTGTTTTAAATGAAAACTGCAGTTTCAATGGTATCATACTGTTGGAAACAGAATACTGGGCTTGATGGACCTTGGTCTGACCCAGTATGGCATATCTTATGTTCTTAAGTATGTTTATGTTTATGTTATTGAAACTGAATCCTATCTTTTCTGAAGACGGACAATATACTATATTGGACCAGTGTATGAAAAACATACACTATGTGAAACTTCTATTTTCTGCAAAGTTTTAATATTTTTTTATTATTGCGGGTATTTCATAGTTGTTTGAGTGTAACAAATCTAATAAATCATCCAGAACAGAGAAAGAATATGCAAGCTGTCCAAAACGGGTTAAGTTATTTGAGCTTCAGTTTACGAATTTCACTTTTGGGTGGAAAATCAGCATCAAACCTATTGCTATGCAGAGCCTTATGACGATGTTCCAGATTACCCTTTTTGGGCAAGGATATTGGGGCGTTACAAATTAGACAACAACATTTGTCTTTCACCATGATGAAGTCGTCGTCTATTTCACATTCATCATGAAAGTGGTAGGTTTTGCTCTCCTTTGGAACACTCATCTTTGTTATACTGGGTGGATGGATGTAAGAAGGCCAAATCTGCTAAGTTAGTATAAACATTAGCTGAATCTGGTCCAAAACTGTCACTGTCCCAAAGTATTAATGATCAACAGGAACTGAAGACCTCTGGATGATGTGCAATACAAGGACTGGAGATGCCAAAACCACACATGCAGTTCTAAACGTAAAAATAAGAATTTATCATACTGGCACCAATAATCAAATACCACCAAACAATCATCAAAAAAACTCAAACACCTGTCCAGCAAACCAGATAAAATCAAATACCGCCACATGCGATTTAATAAATTCTGCACACAGTGTAGAATCAACGCAAAGGCAAGGCGAAATAAAATTGCAGTGTAGAATCAACGCAAAGGCTAGGCAAAATAAAATTGCAGAGGCAAGCAAAAGTCACAGTGGTTTGAACCAATTTGAAGGCAAGGCATAAGCAAGTTAGAACAAAATTGGAAAAGCCCGCCAAAATCACCAAATTCTTGACACATTGTTGTGTCTGCCTGAAAATGTTTAATGAAAGCAAACTATAAAGCGACCAATGATCAGCACACGACACAACTAATACGGTAAGTGTATTCAGGTAAAGCCCGGGCGAATGGATATCGCCTGGTATATAACACACTTCTAAGGGGTGTTGGGGCGGGGGCTGGAATGGGTGATTCTGAGAAGCAGGAGACCAGGTATGACGCCGGGCCTGTGGCGTCTCATCGTGGGGCGCGGGCGGTGGCCCCCTGGGGTACCCACAAACTATTGGCACGAAAACAACAAGCGCCCCCAATAGATCCGCAGGCAAGATTCCCGCAGGCAGGGAAAAAAGACAGGCAAAGGATCATTAGCGGCGGCAAGCCCTCGGCAGACAACCTGCCGGCACGAGCTCTCTCCTAGCGACGGGGCGAGCTGCTGGAGAGGTGGAGCCAAGTGGGGCTGATGATCTACCTCTGACCCCTCTGCGATCTACAGGTAGATCGCGATCTACCAGTTGGGACATGCCTGATATAGGACATGGAAGGATATCTCTATGAAAGAAAGGCTTAACAGGTTAGGGCTCTTCAGCTTGAAGACATGACTGAAGGGAGATACGATACAGGTCTGTAAAACAAATTAGAAGAGTAGAATGAGTTAATGTGAATCAGTTGTTCACTCCTTTAAAATGCATAAAGACTAGGAAACATGCAAACTACAAAATAGTAAATTTAAGACTAATTGGAGAAAATATTTTTTTTTTACTCACTGCATAATTAAACTCTGCAATTTGTTGTCAGAAGATGTAGTAAAAGCTGTTAGTATAGCTGGGTTAAACAAAAAGAGTTTGGACAAGTTTCTGTAGGAAAAGTACATAATCCATTATTAAATTCACTGCTTATCTCTGGAATCCTTTTGAGGTCCTTTCAGGTACTTGTGGCCTGGACTGGCCTCTGCTGGAAACAGGATATTGGGCTTGAAAAACCATTGGCCTGACCCAGCATGGCTAATATTATGGTTTTATGACATCAGGGAGAGCTCTTCCTCTCCACCAGGCATCTGCAGCTCATGGAAGGTCTGGTGCATGTTCACTCTGCTAGGGTCTCATTAATTTGTCCTTTTCCCAATAAATTTAACAAGACTGGTCTCCCAGTGAAGGGATTCTCTTGTAGAGATGTAAAGACAGGGAACAGTGGAGGAAGGTGGGAAGTGGTGTAAAAAGAGGAAGAAGTTGAAGTGGGATATAACCTTCCTGATTCAGTCCTGCTCATCCAGAGGGACAATGAGCCATGAAGAACACTTACTAGCACCTGCTCTAGCAGAGGCAGCAGATGTTTGAACCCTGGAAGCCTCACTAACCACAGGCCAGCATCCCAGGAGCATATTTACCACATCTGATCTATCAGAGGTAGCCAAAACATGAATCCAGGGATACTGCTCAACTGGAGACTGAAGTTACAGGGCCATACCTTCCAGCAGAAGCAGTTGGAGCTGAACTCTGTGAGCCTTCCTAACTGGTGGCCAGATTCCTGGGAGAATGCTTACTAGTATCTGCTCTACAAGGGGCAGATGAAAGCCAAACCCTTTGGATCCTGCTGAAAAGGAGGTTGGAGCTCTGCAAGCACACTTATCAGTACCTGCTCTACCAGAGGCAAATGAAAGCCGAACCCTGAAACGAGATTAACAGACGGTCACCATCTGCTCTGTCAAGAGGTAGCTGATAGCCAGGTCTGTATTGACTTTTATTATGTATGTTTTATTGTGTCTATTATCGTAAACTGCTGAGAGAGAGTTTGATTGGAAGTACAGTCCATTAAGAGGATAATTTTTAAGGAAGTGATGTAAAGATAAGCACCATTTATGTGTTAAGTCACTATTTTATATGACTTAACATGCATGAATGGGCACCTATGTACATACTACAGCCAGTTGCTATTGTCTAAGTACACACAACACTGATATCATGTACTTTCAGTGTGGGCATGCTCAGGGGTGGAGTGCAAATTTATGCACATAAGTTGTAGTATAATACTTGTGCTTTATTGGCACTTTCTATAGTGCTTCTGAAAACAAAAACAAAAAAGCATTCACACACACACACAGTTATACCATAACAAAGTCTGCTTAAAGCTTTAAGGAAGAATTCACAGGCCTGCAAACCTGAGCAGTCTCCTGTAACCCCCTCCTCTAGCTTGGTCTATGTTCCTGTAGGGAGCAAAGGAGCCATACAGGAGCATAAGGCATGACAAAGATATTAGGTATGGGGATAGGCCTAATTTCAGAGCTCTGTATGTGAGGATCGGTATCTTATAATGGATCCTGTAGAACAGTGGTTCTCAAACCTGTCCTGGGGACCACCAGCCAGTCGGGTTTTCAGGATATCCACAATGAAAATGCATGAGAGAGATTTGCAAGCCTACTTGATGTGCAAATCTCTCTCATGCATATTTATTATGGATTTCCGGAAACCCAACTGGCTGGTGGTCCTCCAAGACAGGTTTGAGAACCCCTGCTGTAGAAGACTGGCAGCCAGTGATGTTGATTTAGCAGTGGCATTACATGATCATAGCTACGGGTTTGAGAGGAGTCGCACCACAATATTTTGTGCAGTTCACAGCCGCTTGATATTCTGATGGGTGGTGCTGGCGAAAACAACATTATAGTAGTTCAAATGGAAGATTACTGTAGCATGAAGCAGAGTTAACTGGGCTGCTTTATCTAAATATGGGTGAAGTGAGAGGAAGTGTTTCAGAATGAAAAATGTACTTTTGGTAAGAGACCTACTATGTTGATCAAACGAGAGCTGGTAAGTGAATATCAGTTTGAGGTATCTGAAATGTCCAAGAAGGGATGGGAGCATCCTGTAGGATAGGGGCAGATGTGGATCAAGTATCCCTCTTGGTTAAGGAGGCAGCACAAGTTTTTTTCTGGGTTACATTTCAGATGGTTATAGGTAAACTTATGCGTGTTCCTGCAAAATGTAGGCATGGGCATTTACACCTGCCATAGGGCAGGCTAAGTGTCTCGAACTAGTTTGATGGCTATTTTTACACCATTTATACTCCTATTTTATAAAGTAAAGTAGATATGAACTTTGCTTTATAAAACAGATTTCAAAAAATGCATGTACAAATGTGTATAAACTCTGCAGGAGTTTATGAAATTACCCTCAATATCTCATAAAATAAATAAATATAATTTTGGAAGCAAAGCAGAGCCCTAGGAGCACACTTATTGGTACTTGCACTTGTAGAAGCAGAAGAAAGTAAAGTCCTGGGGGCCTGCTCAATCAGAGGCCAGAAACTTGGGAGAATACTTACCAGCATCTGCTCTGCCAAGGAACTCAGATCAAAGACTGCTTTCCTGGAATCCTGCTCAACCAGGGGAATCAGGTTCCCAGGATTCGGTGGCCTTCAATTGTTGTCTCAAGGCCGGGATCCCGCTCTGCCAGGGAAAAAGGACTAGTGCTACAACAAATTTAAATAACTGACTTAAGGCTTTAGCCGTACTAACTTTTTTTTTTTTTTTTTAAATCATGACATCTCTTTAGTCCTATGGCTCTCTAGAGGCAATCGTCAACTAAATGTTACTCCACTGATGGCAGGTGTTCTTTTGCACGTTCATGACACGCTAATCAGTCCGAGGGGTGGTTTTTGATAGCTAGTTAACATAGACGCCTCAAGAGAATAAAGTGGGCTGTGTTTGTTTTTAATGACTTGTGAAAGGCTTGAAAAGAAATGATCACATACTGTAGAACTATACTGGCTGCCTGCTGAAGCCAGATATAAATTTAAGATTCTGTTTAACATATTTCATATTTGTACAATGGTGAGCTGTGCAAGATTATGCTCTAAATCTGACTTTATGTTTATTTCAGAAAGGATTACTGAGTGTTCCCTCTTCACCTGGCACTGCTTTTTCTCTTTTTGGTCCATCCTTCTGGAACTCTATGCCACAAGAATTGAGAAATATTACTAATTTGATGTTTTGGAAACATGTAAAACAGCAGAACTGTTCACCCAATATCTTCATGAGTAAACTGCAGAGGCCTTACCTTTGGATTAGGTTAGTTATTTTTACATAAGTAGTTATTTTTATTTATGTTATTATTAGACAATGTTATTTGTTATTTTATTATTTTATACCTATGTTCTTATTGATTTTATTTTATTTTTTGAGGGTACAGAACACTTAGGACCATGTTTACTTAATACTACCACATGCTATTTACTGCAGCGTTATTCCTCTGAGCCCAATGGCAGATAGCATATGTTAACATTTAGTAACCATGCCCTTAATGTTTATTGGTGTTTTCACACCACGGGCATTATTGCTGGGTTCTTTTTCTAATGGCATCAAATATGTATGAGTGACTTAGGAGGAGTCAGTACAGAAGAAGCACCAAAACTGAGTGGAGAATACAAGACAAGCCAGGGTAGGTGTGAATGAGGGTCTTTTAACCAAGGGGTATATCAAATGAATAACTAGAATAGAATCAGCCTGCTGACTGGTGCCCTGAGAGCATGATTGGGATTCAGCTCTGCTGGGGAGGGGGATGACCCAGAGACCACTGCCTTGTGGCCTAAAAATCTTTCTGCACCAGTCCACATCTGCACCACCTTTTGGAGACAAAGAAATATTGCACGGCAACACCAGACCCCCTATAAGAGGAATGAAGTTAGTTCTGAACTTTTTTCCATCATCTTCATCTGCTGACAGGGGGCATAATTCACTTTAACAGAGTTCTACTTCAGTCCCTCCCTCGAGAGGTGAAGAAGGTACTGGAGAACCCACCGAACTGGGCATGAGAAGGGGTCGATTTGGTGCTCCGAGCACCAGACGGAAAAGCGTTTCCACTTAAAGGCATAAGCTCGACTTCCGGTGACATCAGCAGACAGAATGGCAGCGCGCTCATAGAGCTCTGCCACAAACCCGCCGAAAAAGAAGTTAAAACCCCCAGAAATGTTCATTTAAAGAACTCCATTAAGAGCTGATAATGCCGGCGATTCCCCGCTGCTTAGGGAAGGGAAAGCAGTGAGGCGATCCCCCCACAGTGCAGCGGTGGCAAAGCAGACCTGGCCGGGATGGGCCCCAAGAGACGAGCGGCGGCGCAGGAAATAAAGCGGGGAGAGAGCGGTAGCCGCCAGCGGAGCACCGTGTGAGCAGGAGGAGGAGGTGCACCAGGCAAGTCTGCTCCACAGACGAAATGTAACCCCAGAGGGGCTGCAGAGAAGGACCGGATGCTGAGAGAGGTAGCAGAGGAGAGCACGTGGCACAGTCCAGTGGAGATAGAGGTCCAGAGGCCGCATGCAGTAAAGGTATCGGGGCCGGCCACCTGGGGAGTGCAGTAGCGCACAGCAGACCAGAGTAAAAAGAGTCTTCGGGCCCCCTCTCTGGGCTGTTGGCGCTGAGCTGGTAGAGAAGGTCTGCAGGCCCGGAGCAGGGTCCACGAGCCTAAAGAGGAGGGGAAAGAAGCGAGGGGAACCCCCCTTCCAGATAGGAGGAGGACTGAAGTGTGCCAATAGGGAGCCACGGATGGCGGCAAGAAAGTTTGCAGTAGACCTGAAAGCCTGTTCCTTTAAAAGCCCTGCGGCGGTAAAAAGCCACGTGGCCAAGATGGCGGCGACCGGTGAGGAACAAAGAACCACCGCAGAGGCTGGAGCAATGGGAGGCATGTCAACGGAGATCCAGGCTCTGCAAGAGGATTTAAAGGAGTGGTTTGCCTCCATGAAACAGGAGCTGGAAGCGCTGAAGAAAGAGGTACATGGCTGGCTCCAGGAGATGAAAGTGGATATGGCTTCCATGGGGACCCGACTGGATGAGGTGGAAAACAGAATTGAGGAGCAGGAGGGCAGGTGGGGCCCGTACGAGAAGCGTGTGGACTCTGTGAATGAGGTGCAGGAGGAACTATGGCAAAAAACAGAGGATCTCGAAAACAGGTCCCAAAGATCTAATATCCGGATCAGGGGAATGCCTCAAAGCGAAGGAGTGGTGAATTATGTATCTTTAGCAGAGGAGTTCTGCGGGGCTGCTCTCAAGGCTGCAGATATAGAGGTGGAGGGACTATGCCTAAAGGTGGACAGGGCACATAGAGCCTTGGGACCGAGGAGAGACAACAAGGTGCGAGATGTGGCAGTATGCCTACATGAATACAGATCCAAAGAGCTGGTGATGAGGGCTTCCAGGAAAATGGGCAAGATCAAGTGGCAAGGCTCAGAGGTGGAGATATTTGCGGATATATCTAGCCTCACTATAAAAAAGCGCCGAGCCTATCAAGTGGTAACCAGGAGGCTGCGAGGGGAGAATGTGCGCTACAGGTGGCTTTTCCCCATAGGCCTGCAGTTCACTATTAATACTAAGACGACGAGAGCTCACTCGGTGGAAGCAGCAATACTGGGTATGAAACAAGCTGGCTGGACTGAGCTGCCTATGAGGGAGAGGAGCAATCTGGACCAGCAGGAGAAGGACAGTCGAGAGAGAGAACCTCAGCACCAGTGGAGTAGAGCACCTGGAGGGGAAAAGAGTTTGAGACGCCAGAGGATGATGAAATGAACATTGGATGTGGCTAGGCTGTATAATGTGTTGCTGGTTACAATGGGGGGAAATTGGATAAAGGGGGGAGGTCTAGTGGGTAAGAAATTTATGGGTCTAATGGAGAAGTAATACGGTATGAAGATGAGGAGCAGGGGATGGCAAGGGGAGCCCAAGTAGCCAGGACAGCGGGGGTTCCCGAGAAGGAGAAACGGGTGGGGGGTTGTCTGTAGTTGCCGGGAAGGGTTCTCTGGAACTGGTAGAGGTTGGGGGAGGTGGGAGAGGGGAGGGGATTATGGGATAAAGGGGAAGGGGGGAGGAAGGAGGGGAAGGAGAGGAGGGGGGACGTTCATTGATTAAGGGCATGGCAGCAGGGGGAGAGGTGAAAGGATTCATGCCTGAGATTAATATAATGACTATGAATGTTCAAGGCCTTAATTCCTTTGTGAAACGGCAATATCTTATGAAAGAAAGTAGATGTCTGCAAGGGGACTGTAGAGATGGACAGATAAGAGGGATACCAGAATCCCCAATATGTAATTGAAGATGGATGAATTTCTTGATACAAAATGTGTTTAGAAGTTTGACTTCTCACCTACTTCCTTTTAAATAGAATAGGATGTCATGGTCATGAGTTCTCTGTAACTGTCTTTAAAATAGATGGAACAGTGTTAACTAAGCATAACGCCTATGAACTGTGCAACCATAGTTCATTGTACAGTCAGCTGGAAGTCCCTGCTGACACAACATAATTTTTGCAACTTTTGCACTTATAGCTAATTTTGCCATAATTAAGTGAAATTCATCTAATACACTGTAATCAGATCTTACTCTGTAAAAAGAACTTTGGCGACACCTTGTGTTATTTCATGGTTATAATAAATGATTGTTACTTCCTCTTTTTTCTCTAATAAAAAGAGAGCCTTTTGGAGGAGGACTTTGAATTCAGCAGGTGTGGAATTATGCCCGTCCATATACCGCTTGCCGTCTTCCCTCTGAGCTCAAAGAAAATAGCACTTGTGTGTGTGTGTGATTGTGTTCTGTATTACTCTCTGCCTGTCTCTCACTACTGATGGACCAGAGACCTAAAGAGCCGTGGTATTGTGGTCAGATCATGAAGTTTTCTTCAGGGACATTGTTTTCCTACAGGAGACTCATCTTGTGACAAAAGATGAGCACTGAGTGAGTCATCCCCATTACCCCCAGAAACTATTTGCGTCAAATAAGATAGAAAAAAAGAAGGGTGAGGTGGGTATACTACTATCAGCACGGGTTAAGGGGCAAGTGGGGGATGTCATTAGGGATAGAAGGGGAAGTTTGTTATTCTGAAATTAAAATGGGACCAGAAGATGTATACTTTGGTGTGTGTCTATGCCCCGAATACTAAACAGGCTAAATTCTTCAGGGAACTCCACAGTAAGCTAATGGGGACGGTAGAGGGATGTGTAATTATGGGGGGGGGGGGGGGTTCAATGTGACATTGGACCCCCGTATGGATACATCAAAAGGGGATTCATCTACAGCTAAGCACCATAGGAGATGTTTGAAGAGCCTGATCTTGGGGCTGGGTCTGGTGGACTTATGGAGGGAGGTAAACAGAGGGCAAATGGCTTATTCCTTCTTTTCAGTGGTACACGAGGTGTACTCCAGAATAGATATGATATTTGTGGATCGTACCCTGGTATCAGCTGTAAGGAAGTGTGAAATTAGAGAACGCACTTGGTCTGACTATGCCCCGGTGACGTGTGCCCTCCAACTAGGGGGTTTAGATCTAATAAGGGGTGGTGGAAATTAAACAAAACTCTTTTGGAAGATAAAGATGTGGTGCAACAGATAACAGAGGATATAAAGGAATACATTCTGTTAAATGATGGGAGGGAATGCCCAGCGGGAATGGTATGGGACTGTTTAAAGGCGGTAGTGAGGGGTAAGCTCATTGCAGTGGGGGCGCATCGGAAACGGATGAAGTTGCGGCAGCAAGAATCCCTGCTAAGTAAGATTGGGGAAGTGGAGGATCGATTAAAAAAAGACCCACGGGATGCTCAGTTAACATGGGAATTAGGGAGGTTAAGGGGGGATTTAAGTGAACTGCACATGCAAGACATTAGGTGTAAACTTAATTTGTTGAAACAGAGTAGTTTTGAATTTAGCAACAAGGCTGGGAGGATGTTAGCACGGAAGGTCCACAAACTGAGGGCGAGGAACACAATAGTTAGCATTAAGGACGCAAAGGGGGATGCTTTATGTGCGGGAAATGAGATTGAGGAGAAATTTATCCAATATTATCAACAACTATATACCCCGGAGCAGCCGGCTGAAGAGAGGGACATACAGGCATACCCGGGTAAGTCCCAGGTCCCAAAACTTACAGAGAAGGCGGCGGAGGAATTGTCAGAGTCAATTAGAGAGCAGGAGGTGCTGGCAGTGATCAAAGAGCTGCAGAAGCACAAAGCCCTGGGGTTAAATGGATTTACGAACCAATTCTATAAGGTGTTTGCAGGAGTTTTAGTGGGGCCACTGGTGCGAATGTATAACTCCCTCAGTGGTGGGGGTGAGATGCCACCCTCAATGCGTATGGCGGGTATTAGTATCTTGCATAAGAAGGGAAAGACCCCGCAGAGTGTGGTTCATACTGGCTGATCTCGCTGCTGGGGGGGGGGGGGGAGGACTTCAAAAGTTTCACTAGAACCATGGCAAACCGGCTGGGTCCGTTCTTGGTGAAACGAATACACCCAAATCAGTTGGGGTTTGTTCTGGGTCGGGACACATTGGATAATATCCGGAGGGCTTTAAATGTAATATGGAAGGGGGAAGAGAGAGGGGAAGAGATAGCCTTATTGGCGGTGGATGCTGAAAAAGCTTTTGATAGGGTGAATTGGGGGTTTCTATTCGGAGTGCTTAAAAAATTGGTATACAGGGGAAGTTCCTGAGCTGGGTTCAGAGTATATATCAAAGGCCAATGGCTTGTTCAAAAATAAATGGTAGTATATCACAGGGGTTTGAATTGTTTCGGGGCACGCAACAAGGGTGCCCTTTGTCACCCCTGTTGTTCATCTTGTCATTGAAACCAATGGCGCAAAGGATAGATGATCGGGGGGATATAGCGGGGGTGATGGGGGGCCAGAGTGTACATAAGGTCTCGCTGTTCGCGGATGATGTGTTATTTTTTTCTTTCGGACTTGAAGAGGTCGTTGGGGGCCATTCAAGAAGAACTTAGAGAGTATGGTGAAGTGTCGGGCTTCCGTATGAATGCCACAAAATTTGAGATATTGAACTTAACTATAAAGAAAGAGGAAGAGACTCAACTACGGCAGAACTTTCCTTTCAGATGGGCAGATGCCAGTATTCGCTACCTGGGTGTGCAAATAGGGACAGGTTGTTCCGGGCGAATTATATTCCAGCTAGGAATAAAATGTTTAGGGAATTGGACAACTGGGGCAGATATGAAGTGTCATGGCTGGGCAGACGAGACCTGGTCAAGATGATCCTGCTCCCTAGGTTACTATATTTGTTTATGAATCTCCCGGTGGAAGTGCCAGGGGTGTTTCTGAAGAAGGTGCAAGATAGGGTGATGAAGTATATTTGGAAGGGTCGGCGGCCACGGGTAGGGAAAAAAAATCCTGTGTGCAAGTAAACATATTGGGGGAATGGGAGTGCCTATGCAATCTAGGTATTATGAGGCTGCGAGAGTGCGGGCAGTGTTTGAGTGGGATGTGAGGGGTTCGGCTGAATGGGTGCACATAGAAGGAGAGGGGTGGGCTGATGAGAGAGACCTGAGAGGGCGGACTTTGATCCAGGGAGGGGTGGCCCTCAGAGAGGGGCAGGGGAACCCATATGTAATGCTTACCCTGTGGTACTGGTGGAAAGGGCAGGGGAAATGGTATGGTACCTCAGGGGGATCTAAGTTTATACCGTTAGTGGGGAATTTAGAGTTCCAGCATGGTTTGACGGACCCAGGCTTTAAGCGATGGATGAAGGTGGGGTTGCGGAAGGTGGGGCAATTTAAAGTGAATGGGGAATGGGTGCAGTTTGTAGAGTTGCAGGAGGAGTATCAGTTACCGGATACTGATCGCTTTAGATACACTCAAGCCCTGAATTATTGTAAGGAGGTTGCGCAGTGGGGTAATGGACCCCAAGGAGCAGAGATAGATGAGCTCTTTGGGAAGAGAAAGGTGAAGGGCCTTATTTCCCGATTATATAAAGCAATCGACATGGAGAGAGGTGATGGGTGGGCCCATCATAGAGCGTGGGAGGTGGACCTTCATAAAAATTGGGATGGAGACCACTGGGAACGAGTTTGTAAGGAGCTGTTTAAAGGTGTGATATCCAGCAACATTTTGGAACATAATTATAAAATGTTGTACCGGTGGTACCTTACGCCCCAAGGGTTACAGAAATGGCAAGGAGGAAGAGCAGAGTGTTGGAGAAGCTGTGGGGCGGTGGGATCCTTTTTACATATTTGGTAGGAGTGTCCCAAATTAGGACTCCTATGGCACGGAGTCACGAAATGGTTACAAATGGTCTGTGGGGAGGAGGTCCAGTTGGGGCCCTGCCTTGCATTGCTTAACGTGACGAATGTGGGGATGACAAAAGAGGGAAAGGGCTGGTGTGGAGTAGTATGCACTGGGACCAGGCAATAGACAGCGCATAAGTGTTGCTCCCCAGGTATCCCTACAGTGGAGGAGGTTCAGGGGAGAGTGGAGCAGCTCTGTGTGATGTACTGCCTCGCAGCGAGGCACCAAAATAGTTTGATGAGTTTTCACCGTACCTGGGGGCCATACCTTAAGTGGAGGGCTCCAGAGGGGGCAGAGGGGGAGGGAATAGGATCCCCGAGGGATGAAGGAGGGGGGTGAAGGGGTGCATTCACCAAGTGGGAAACTCTGTTCACGATTACATGGGGACGTAGCAGGGAGGGTTGAAGGAGAAGGAGAAGGAGGGTCGAGATGGTTGGTGGGTACCCTTTATGATTGTAATCTGTAAAATTGTATTACTTATGCAACTGTAGGGGCCAGCGTAGATAAGGCCAGATAGAGGTATAGTGAGCATATCAGAATGGGGAAAGATAATGATGACATGACTGCGGAGAGTGGTAAAAAGGAAGAAGTCACGCCTTTGGGAATGTGTAACAATATTGGGGGGAGAGAGGAAGGAGGGGAGGGGGGATAAACTTTGAGGAAATCAAGGATTGTGGCTGTATTTGTTGGCAGTATATAGTTGTGTTTGATTCCTTAATAAAAAATAACATGGAAAAAAAAAAGGCATAAGCTCGCCTTGTGGAGTCCTTCCTCGAGGCAAGGAGGATTTCCTCGACCTCCTCCAGAAGGGCCAGAGAGGTCAGAGAGACCTATTCAGCCACTAAGCCGTGAGAGATAGGGAGGGTAGGTTCGGGTGTAGTACTTGACCCCTCTCCTGCGTCAGCAATTCTCTGGCAGAGCCCAGGGGAATCGGAGGCTCCGACAACAGCTGGAGCAGGAGTGGGAACCAAGGCTGCTGAGGCCACGAGAATCAGCGATGCCCCGTCCCGTTGAGCCTTGAACAGAGTCTTCACAATGAGGGGGAAAGGAGGGAATGCATAGAGAAGACTGGAGGACCAGTCCAGGAGAAATGCATCGGGGCCCTCCCTGCCCAGATGTGACACCGGGCCACAGAAGCGAGGGAGTTGTGTGTTCTGAGGGCTGGCGAAGAGGTCCATCGCTGGGGTACCCCAGCGTAGAAACAGCCAGATTGCTACACTGGGATCCAGCCGCCACTCGTGGGGGCAAAGGATTCTCCTGACCCGGGAGGTACGTCACCTTGAGAGACATCCTCCGCCAGGCGGCAAAAGAGAAGATGAAGACTGCATCCCTGTAGAGGGAGCGCGACCCCGTGCCCCCCTCTTTGTTGATTCAGAACATCACTACCCGGGTGCTGGTCTGCACTGGCAAGAAGGCCAAGGCCTGCCGAGTATTGAGGCACGCCCTAATGAACTCGAGACACTTTGTCAGCTCGAGGTGAGATTTTGGGTACTTGACCAAGAACCCCAAACTCCCCAAGAGGAGGACAGTGCGTGACATCGCTTGCCGAGCCTCCTCAACGGAGGAACTCGTAACAAGCCAGTCGCGTCAAGGTAGGAAAACACCGACACGCCTCGGCACTGAAGGTGAGTGGCAGCCACGATGAGGCACTTCGTGAAGACCCGCGGGGCGGATGCAAGGCCAAAGGGGAGCACCATGTACTGGAAGTGCTCTCCCTGCACCCTGAAATGCAGGTACTGCCTGTGTTGGGGGTGGATCAGAATACGGGTGTAAGTGTCCTTTAGATCCAAGGAGCACAGCCAGTCGTCCTGCCAGAGGAAGGGCAGCAGCACACCAAGAGATAACATCTTGAATTTCTCCCGCACCAGGAACTTGTTTAGCCTGCGGAGGTCGAGGATGAGCCGCAGACCCCCCGTCTTTTTCAGGACGAGTAAGTACCGGGAATAGAAGTCCAGACCTCGAAGGTAGGGAGGGACCTTCTCGAATGCCCGCTGGGTAAGGAAAGAATGTAGTTCCTGCTGCAGCAAGAGCTGGTGTGCAGGGAGTCGAGGAGGCTCCGCCGGGGAGAAAGGGGGTGGGAACCTGTCGAAGTGGAAGTGATAACCCTCCCAGATGACCTGGAGGACCCAGGTGTCCAAGGTGATAAGCGCCCACGACGGGGCAAAGCAGGAAAGGCGTCCCCCACTAACTGCTGCGTCACCGGAGGTAGAGGGGCCACACCATTGGTGTCAAAACCCCTGAGGGGGTTGAGGGGGTTGTGGGGGAGCCGGCATCTGGGCCTTCAGGCCCTTTGGTTTACGGTGACCCTGGCCAGGCTTCCCCTGCATGGGAGTGGTTGGTGTGCGGGTAGCCGGGTATGGTGGGTAGCCGTGTTACTGGAAGCCTTTCCTGGGGAAGAAGGGCTTCTCGGCAGGCTGCTTCTTCCGAGGCAGCATCGAGGTCTTGCGGGAAAGACGGGTCCTAGTGATGTACTCCGTCTCAATC
Source organism: Ichthyophis bannanicus (assembly GCA_033557465.1). Classification (NCBI taxonomy): domain Eukaryota; kingdom Metazoa; phylum Chordata; class Amphibia; order Gymnophiona; family Ichthyophiidae; genus Ichthyophis; species Ichthyophis bannanicus. The sequence goes on along the minus strand of CM066035.1, from coordinate 190,674,494 downwards.
TCCACAGCCTTCTCTTCCATCGGCTTACCAAAAAGTTGTTCGCCGAGGCAGGGTATGTCCAGGAGCTTCTCCTGCACCCACTGCTCCAAATCCGAAGATAGGAGCCAAGCCTGGCAGTGGGCTCCGATAACCACGGCCGCCACCCGAGCCGATGTCTCGAAGCCATCATAGGAGTCTCGAGAAATATACTTGGAGCAATCCGCCACTGATTTCAACAGGATGCGGAACCTGTCGAGGGGTTCTCCCTCGAGGCTCGCGGAGAAGCCTTCAAGTTCTTTCGCCAAGTCGTGGAGGAACATACCCATATATAACTGGTATGCCTGGATGCGACAGGAGAGCATGGAACCTTGATAGGCCTTGTGGCCCAAGTAATCAAGGGCTCTGGACTCGCGGCCCGGCGGGACCGAGGAGTGGGACTTCGGTCTTTTCTGCTTCCTCATGGCTGATTCAACCACCATCGAGGTGTGTGGAAGTTGAGTCTTACAGAAGCCTGGCCCGCTCTACACCTTGTACACTGTGTCAAGGCACTTGCTCATAATGAGGACCGAGGCCAGGGTCTCCCACATGAGGAGCAATAGCCGAGATAGGATCGGCGGCACTGGCACAGTGAGGGATTCCCTTGGCAGGGACTCGTACTGAAGAATATCAAGTTTCTCAGCACAAGGGTTTTCCTCGGCATGGGTGACCAGGTTGAGGGCCCGAGCCATATCCCGAATAAACACAAAAAGGAGGTGTCCTCGGGTGGCGAACGCCGCCGGAGACCAGGCGGCGAGGGGTTCAATGGAAGATCCCGGTGGGTGCGGGTCTCCGAGGATGTGTCCCCATTGGATTCCCAGTCCGAGAAATTGGTCGAGGGATCCGAGCCAGGCGGTTTGCCCTGTCCGATGGCCGGCGGCCTGGAGCCAGAAGCCCTGAAGATCTCGCCCCCGAATAACGGGAGAGTGAGCGAGACCGACGTCAAGGACCCTCATGAGGCCTGTGGCTCTCGGGGTTTTCCTGGACGGATTTGGGTGTCCCCGGGCGCAAGTCAGTGAAGCTGGCCATGAGCGCCTGCTGGGAAGCAATGAACACAGAAACATTGCGTTCTAGTGCTAGCATACGGGACTCCCACATGGGTGTGGGGCCCTTGGACGCTGATACTGGGGTCACCAGATCGGGCGTCGAGGAGGAGATGGGGTCCTCTTCGGGACTCCCTCAGGAGACTGGGCGCCTTCACCGGAGGCCTCTGTTTCTCTGCGAGGTACCCTGCAGGGAGGCTCCTTGTCCGACTCTCAGGAACGCCGAATAGGGCTAAGCGACCGGGCGCGGGACCCCTCGTGCTTGTCGGGGACCCCAGACAGCGACTTCGAGGCCGCCTTCTTTTTGCGCCGTTCCACCTCAGGGTCCCTGGTCCAAATGCCGCTTGGAACGCAGGGCTGCAGGGAGAGAACCCACCGGAGGGTAAATGACTGAGGGTGCCACCAGGGATTCTGAGGCAGCCTTTCGAAAAATGTATTTATTTGTACATTTTTCTATACTGTTGCTTATAACCTCCCAGTATCACAAAATTGACCTGGTTTATCCCTGTTTTGTCTGACCTCCTCTTTATGTCTTGTCTTCGCTTCTCCTGTTGCTTCTTCTTTATTTATTTTATTTATTTATTTATTTGCAAATCTTTTATATACCACCATTTCCTAAGATCAGTGGCGGTTTACATTGAACAACAAGAGATACATAAAACAGTGCTGTGAAAAAAACAGTTTAATTGTAGTTCTTTTCCTTTTTCCGTGGCTTTTAAGCCATCCTGTATACAATTTTTAATTGTACACCACCCTGATGTCATAAAGGGCGGTATATCAAATGTGAATAAACTGAAACTGAAACTACCGCCCCTTCCAATGATCAGAAGCAGTTTACAGTGAACAGAAAGATAATAATAATAAAAAGAATTATTATTATTATTTACAAAGAACGGTTTTAAACATGTCAACTATTTACATTGAACATTATAACTTATTAACTTCATAACTAATTACATGAAACTATTTACAGGCATATATAATGACATGGTTTAATTAGTCTTGTTTGATTTACCTGGAATGGAGTGGTGAAGATAACGGTGGAGAGAAGGGAATTGTGCTCGACATGGGAGTGTCTAGGTGGGGTCGACATGGGGTTGCTGATCAATAATGACCCGTGAAGACTGATCATTAGTGAGCTGAAGATTGTAGGTTTTTAACTCCCTTCTAAAAGATTGCAGGTCTCTAATCTTCCTTAAGTTAACAGGGAGATTGTTCCAAAGCAAAGGGGCAGAGTAAGAAAATGCTGTGTTGCTAGTTTTTTGCCTCGTTCTACGAATGGACTCGGGAACTAGCAACATGTTAAGATTAGTTCTTCTTCTCGAACTGCTTTCAGGGGAGGTTTGAATTAGAGTTGAGAGATGAGAAGTGGCTATTTTATTTATGAGCTTGAAAGTTGTGACAATTTTTTTATATTTAATTCTACTGGTAACAGGAAGCCAGTGGAGGGCGTATAGGTGAGATATGGTCAGATAATTTTGCTTTGGAGATAATCCTTGTAGCGACATTTTGTGCCATTTGCAGAATGTGAATGTCTTCGGACTTCTGCTTACGGCTGAGCAGGGCCTTAGAGGACATTTTCTTACAGAGCGAGCAGAGCTCTGGGTCATGGTCGGCTCCCAGACACATTAGACAGCAGTCATGAGTGTCCATAAGCGACATGTTCCTAGAGCATCTATCGCATTTTTTAAACCCGGTAGCCATGGGGGCAAAAAGGGCCCCTGTGAGGTCGAAGACCCACGCAGCCAGCGGTTGGAAAGAAAAAAAGGGCGTGAAGCCCAGGAAGAAAACATTTAGAAAAGGTATCCCCGCAAGCTCCAAAAGAGAGCAAGGGGAGGACGGATAGAGGACTGGTGCAACCGGAAAAAAGGGATACAACCTGTTAAGGCGAGGAAAACAAACATTTTTTCCAAGGGACGAGGACGTGCGTCTGAAGGGCTCCGCGGAAAAAGGGAGACAGCAAGATGGCACCCTTGGGCGGGAAGAGGACCATGCATGCGTGGAGGCAATCCCAAAGGCTTTCTTTGAAAGCTGGGGAATTGCTCCGTACAGGCTCCGTTGGTGCCGACGTCACCCATTAAGTGAGGACTGACTTCCTGCTTGTTCCTGGAGAATGTTAAAATACTTGCTGAATATTTTGTTCTTATGAAACTTGGGCAGGACCAAAAACACTGGCTATTAGAGAGCACAGGGAATAAAAGGCATATTCATCTTTAAAGTTCTCCAGTTTGTGCACAGAAAGTCCTTAGATCAGAATTGCATTTGAACAATAGCTATTTATGTCATATACACAGAAAAATTACAAACCTCAGACCAAACCCTATTCAACTTGTCTATCATCTGTTTGAGGATTTCTAGTGCCAGACTTTGTTCTTTTTTTGCCCAGAAAACTTTGGCTTCTTCCAGTTGCCATTCTGAAATCTGGAAATGAGCTGGATTGTATTGCTTTATCTGAAATATTGCCCTCTCAGGAAGCTGAAAGTCAAAAACTATATATTAGTGACATCGAGCAAAAATACCGTATGTTATATATGTTATAAAAATAAACTCTTGGGTAATCCACACCAAGTCAAGTATTAAAGATATTTCCTCCAACCAAAAAAGCCAGACCCCAACAAAGTAAGTTCCTGCCAAAAAAGTAATTTTTGTCAGACAAGGTCTGTGTGAGGATTTAACCCCTATACCAGACTGCATCCATTTTAATCAAAAGATTGCAGTAAAAAGCAACTTGGCTTTAAACAAAAGGTGAATAAAACAGACACTTATCTGTACCTTTTTCAAATGGATGACCTTCATAAACAATACAGATGTAAAACAGGGTTCTCTGCGACATAGCACTGCGTTTCGGGTCTATGCCACATTTCAAAGACCCTGCATCAGGCAAAAAGTCCCCGATAATCACAAAAAGAAGATCGCTCACAATTAAACAATATAGGAGGAACGCAAATACCAGCGTCCGACGTCAGCAAGGAGAAATTTCACTTACCGTTAATTTCCTTTCCTGGAATACTGCTAGACCAGTCCAGACAAACGGGTTATGCACCCCTGCCAGCAGATCTTGGAGACAGAGAATTCTACCAGAGCTCTGATAGGCTGGAGCCTGGTGATATAATCCTACCCCTAGGGGTCTCCCTCAGTTACGTCTACAAGCTAATGCAACATGAACTGTAACATCACCCCAGAGGGTCTCAAGTGAACTATATACAAGGGAGCCGAAGAACAGTATCCACCTACGAACCCATGGACTGCCCAGGGTGAGGCATACAGGCAAAGAGAAGAACCGCGGTCGGCGGCTGCACCGCACCAGCGGCACTCCAACAGACAGCAGGGCGGGTCCTGGACTGGTCTAGCAGTATTCCAGGAAAGGAAATTAACGGTAACTGAAATTTCTCCTTCCAGTTCATACTGCTAGACCAATCCAGACAAACGGGCAGTACCCAAGCTACCTGCTTTCAAGGGGGAACAAGGCCGCCGACAGCTCAGCAACTCCAAAACGGACCGCCTGACGGGCATGAACGTTCCACCTATAATGACCGACAAAGGTGGACAGCGACGCCGCCCGGCAAATATCGAGACCTCCCGGCCCACGAAGCTGCTTGCGCGCGAGTGGAGTGAGCACGGAGACCTGGTGGAGCTGGCTCTCCCAGAAGAAGGTATGCCGCCTCAATAGCCTCCCTAACCCATCTAGAAATGGTAGATTTGGAGGCTGCGGATCCCCGACGAGGACCCGCGAACAAGACAGAAGAGGAACAGTCATACGGAAAGGTTTCGTGACCCTCAGACACCGAAAAATAATCTTTTCAAGGTCCACCGCCCGCAACAGAGACCGACCACTGTCACACTGCGCCTTTGGAAAAGACGGAAAGAAAAGAGGCTGGTTAACAGTGAACGGTGTCAGCACCTTTGGGCAAAAAGGAAGGGACAGTTCGCCGAGAAACGCCTCCTGAGGAAAATGAGAGATAGGGATCTCGACACGAGAGAGCCTGGCGCTCAGAAATACGGCGTGCCAAAGTTATGGCCACCAAGAAGACTGCCTTCAGAGTCAAATCTTTAAGAGAACAGGCCCTCAGAGGCTCAAAGGGAGGAGCAACGAGGGCACAGAGGACAAGCACGAGAGCCTAAGCCGGCACAGGCGAACGTAGAGGAGGCCGGAAGGCCCTAACTCCGCAGAGGAGGCGAGACACGTCCGAATGTGAAGCTATCTATCGCTCCGCAATAGGACCCCGAAAACAAGTTAAACGGCCACTTGCACTCACAAGGAACCGAGTGCTAATTCCTTATCCACTCCAGCCGGTAAAAAGGACAGGATGTCCGGGACACCGCAACTCCAGGGAGAGAGGTTATTTCGCAAACACCAACCGTCAATAGACGCCAACCCGAGCGTAAGCCAGCGACGTAGAAGACCGCCACGCCGTGAGAAGCGCCACGACCACGCTAGGCGAATAACCGTAGCGAGCAAACCGGTGGCGTTCAATAGCCAGGCCGTAAGCGAGTAAGGAGCCGGGTCTTCCATCTCCACTGGTCCCCGAATCAGAAGGCTGCGAAACGCCTCGAGGCGGAGCGGCGACGCTCGAGACAGACGGAAGAGATCCACATACCATGGTCCGCGAGGCTAATTCGGAGCCAGCAGGAGCACTGGGCCGCGATGGTCTCGGAGGCGCTAGAGAACCATGCATATCATGGATCAGGGAGGGAAGAACATACAGGAGAAGATGAGTCGGCCACGGCTGAGAGCATCTATGCCATGCGCTCCCTTGTCCCTCCAATGGCTGAAGTACAGTGAAGCCTTGGCAGTCTGCGCCGTAGCCATTAGAACCATGGTCGGTAGTCCCCACAGGTGAACAATGGACTGGAACGCATCCGGCTGCAGAGCCCAGCCCCCGGGCTCCAGAGAGTGCCGGCTGAGAAAATCGGCTTTCACATAGTCCACGCCTGCGATGTGCTGCGCCGATAGCCTGAAGATGTTTCTCCGCCCACGGGAGGAAGAAAACGCCTTTCCTGTGAGACACCCGGACATTTCGCGCCGCCTAGGCGGCTTAGGTAAGCAACCGTCGTGGTGTCGGACAGGATCCGAACCGCACGCCGCCACAGATGAGGCTGAAACTGAAGGGCTAAGCGCACTTTCCGCGTCTCGAGACGATTGATAGACCATTGGCTTCGCGAGGTGACCAACTCCCCTGCGCCGAGGCTAAGCCGCAAGGCGCTCCCCAACCGGAGAGGTTGGCGACTGGCGTCACCAAGATGCAGCGCAGAGACTCCAGAGGGACCCCCCCGCAGAAGATTGTGTGCCTGAAGCCACCAGCGGAGGCTGCGGCGCACCGGCGGAAGCAGAGGCAACCGGATTCGATAACTCTCCGATACCGGCGACCAACGAGATAGAAGCGCCGACTGCAAGCAGCGCATGTGTGCTCTCGCCCACGGAACGAGGGCTATCGTTGCTGCCATGGACCCCAAGAGTGGAAGGTAGCCCTAAGTCCGAGGCGCCGCTTGATCCAAGCAGCGGCGGAGCTGAAGAGAGATCTTCTGAAAGCGTTCCTGAGGTAGAAACACCCGTCCTCGACGAGTATCGAACCAAGCCCCTAGAAAAATCCAGGACCTGAAGCATCCCAAAATAGACAGAGTAACGGCCCAGTCCTCCTTCCAACGGTGGACCGGGACGAATGGCATCTGAACGCTGGAGCCTTTAAACGAAGCAACATCCGCTGCCCATTGACGCAGGCAGAGCCATCTCCGAGCTACCGACACCGGTGCTAGGAAGCGAGCTGAGAGCTGCAAGAGATCACAGAAGGCCTCTGCCCGGAATGCAGCGATGGATTCTAAATGAACCAACTCGGGAACACCTGGAAGCTGCTGAATCCATCGAAGGGAGGCCCGAGCTGCTGGACCTCAGCACACCCCTGCATGAAGGAAATAGCGTGCCAAGGAAAAATCCGTCTTTAGCAGACTCCGAACTCTCTAGGTCTTGCTGGTCGCGGAGTGCCGCTCCGCCCTCAACCGGAAGTGTGGTATTCCTGGTGACCCTGGTCATAATGCATCAACTGTCAGGTATGCCAGCCAACGGTCCAAGTCAGAGGGAGACCAAGGGAATAACTGACCAACACCACGTGCCCGACGAATGCCCTGGAAAATGGGATCCGGCTGCAACCGGATTTGAGAACTCTGAGGATCAGGCGTGTCGGCTAGGAGCAGCGACTGCATCACCTGAGTGATTAGAGCCGGCAACTCCTCTTTCCGAAAAAGGCTGAGAACTGTCAGCGAAGAAAACAGACGGAGAATATTCCCCATCTCCTTACTCCAACGAGTCAGGGCTGACCTCTGAAGATTTAAAGTCTTCTTGTATATCCATAGTACCCCGCCAGGCACATGCAACGCTCCTAGGAGGACGTACTGCTCTAAGGTTTGAGGACTTACGGGACCGCTTGCGAGACCACGCCATATCCTTGCCTGCTACTGGGCGGGTGTCGGAGATATACCAAAAGACTCCAAACGCCACAGGTGTCATGCCAGATGGAAGAGTGTGAGGAACGCACTGTCAGTCAAGGCTGCTGTGGCTTCCAGCGGATGTGGAAGCGAAATGGGAGCTGACTGAGTCCTTTCCCGCAGGAATATCCTGCAGCAGGGGCTCCGAGGAGGGAGGAGATAAGGTGCTGATGATCCCATTTAGCAGCACAGTGGGAATGGGGAAAGAGTCTCCCGGATGTAGCGTGCAGGTGGAACACAAGCAATCTATTAATTCCCCCTTCGGCTTATGACATATCACATATAATACAGCCAGAGAAACAAGCATTGCGGAGACTTAAACCACCTTTTCTCCTTTTTTTTTTTTTTTTTTTTTGTTTTTGTTCTTGGTGTTTAAAACAAAAATCAAGGTAGGCTCAGGGAAACAGAAGACTCTTCAAGAAAAGGATTTTGAAACTCCCCATGTCTTCACAGCATGTTTAAATGTGTGGAAACTGCTGTCCAGAGCTGTTCCCTCCAAAAAGAAACACTGAAGAGAAAAACAAAACAGCCGCTGGCACAGAAAAAACTGTCAGGTATTCACTGAGCTGATAAGGAAACTGTCAGTCATTCACTGTGCTGGTACAGAGAAACTGTCAAAGTCAGGGTAAGTCTGAAAGTAGGGAAAATAGAGTTTGATCCCTCCGCAGCCACTCAGACTTCCATGGCAGGGGCTGAAAGGTGTTTCTGGGGAGGGATGGAGAAGCCCAAACCCAGCTGTACTGAAGATTACAGTAAGTAAGCCTTTTTAGGCCGAGCCCAAAACAGTCAGTATCCAAAACACTGACCTAAAAGTCCAATCAAACGGTATATTGAATAAGACAGGTACAATATTCCAGTAAGACTTACAAAGTAACTCGGCTGCAGATTGTGGATTAAAAATTTAAAGTAAGAACTTCAAAACACAGAGGCAGCCGGTCCGGATGCAGTTGAAATCAACCCAGGGCAGCTGAAGCAAGTAAGAAAAAAACAGTCTACTTACAGGTTTCTTTCAGAAAATGATACCTGAACTTCCAGGGGATGTCCAAGTCCCCGTGGCAAAGACTCAGCGCTGCGTAAAGCCAATCGGGCGCTCCACTGAAACCAGGCTCAGGAGTTCCCAAGTTTACCTGGGGAATCAAGTCGCTGGGGGAAGAGCACAGCTGATGCTTGAGGTCCTTTAGTTTCTTCTGACAGCCTATGCAGCATAGACCTGAATAAGGCATAGTGAGAACTAAAAAAAAATAACTCTGCCTTGTAAGAACAGCCATTTAACAATCTTCCCCATAATAGGCAATGCCTCAGCCAGCCTTCTTTGTTGGGCACAGTGGGGGATTGAACCCATGATCCCTGCACCATTGGTCAGTGTCTTAACCATTGTACTGTGGCTCTGAATTGCATCCTGTTCTCTATTCATGCCTTTCCTACTTTTTATTTATTATGTTAATACATAGGCAGAGAGAAAAGAACCCCTCCACAACTCACAGCTACCAAGTGCTGTGGAAAAACACACAGCAATAGCGTTGCTAGAAAGCAAGTAGAGAAGGAATCTGGCTTCCCGCCAAAAACCGGGGCTCATTAGCTATTCAAAATGGCCGCCGGCAAAAATAAACCTCAAAAAGAGTGAATTAAAACCCCCAAAAGCTAAGGAATTAACTTAAAAAGTCTAAGGACAAGGTGGGAGGGTTGAGAAAAATGTCTAAAATCGCTGAAAAATCAATAAAATTAAATCGAGTCACCACAGAGCTGCCGACATCAGTGGGAGAAAGACAGTTTCTGTACTCACAGTACCGAAAGTGCAGAGAAGCCACGGACCGCTGCTCAGCCCACTGCCAGCTGCCTCATCACTAAAATCAGCCCCAGGGACTGGATTTTAGGAGGCTTACCATCCAGCTAAATAGTCCTCTTGACTAGTGCTGGGGAGTCTTCACATCAGCGATCTCTACTGTGACAGGACACAGGAGCTCAGCTGGAAAACATCCTGGTGCTCAGATAAGTACACTGGCAACTACAGGGGATAATCTCTCCAAAAGAAATCACAAAGAAATAAATCATTTTAAATGTTTTTGAAGGAGCAAAAAAAACAAAGCATCCAGATCTGCTGGAGACCCTAGGGGTAGGATTATATCACCAGGCTCCAGCCTATCAGAGTTCTGGTAGAATTCTCTGTCTCCAAGATCTGCTGGCAGGGGTGCATAACCCGTTTGTCTGGACTGGTCTAGCAGTATGAACTGGAAGTGCAATTGTTTACCACAAAGGATGATTGGGAAGCAAAGGACAACCACGCAATCACCCCACCAATCAACCGACTGCCCCATTCATAAAAGACTATGCCAATCAAGTTCAAATTAGAGCCCATGGGGGGAAAACAGAATCAAGAATGAAGATCCACTTCTGTTCACGTAATTGAAGGAGGGCTTCACGATCGCCACCTCTAGTGAGTGAAGGAATCCAGTCCAATACACACCACACAAACTGAGAAAATGAGTGATCCAATAGAACACTATGTTGAACCATAAGGACAAAGAGGGTTTTTGTACATCATCAAGAAGCATGTTCTGATAAACATTTCTTAAAGGGACGCATAGGGAGGCCCACATATTTAAGACCACAGGGGCATAAAATAAGGTATACAACAAAAGCAGATTCACAGGTGGCACCGTTGCTTTGCATGTCACTCTTTGTGGCATGTAGTGCCTAACCACGATTCACCTTCTAAAGTTCCAGAGCAGAATGAACATCTTCTACAAGGGAAGTGACCCGCCTGCTCAAAAGACAACTGAGGTCTAGGAATCGTGTGCATCAAATAATCCCTGAGGATTAGTATAAGCAATGCTCAAAGGTTCTTGAAAGCATGTATGCACTCTACAGACCTGCCAAAACTTGCACAAAATCTGTGTAACCTGAGTAAAACGATCACTAAAAGATAGAATGCCCACTATTTTTTCTGCTGGTGTAGAAGAAGCAACCCGCTGAAACTGAGAAGACAAATATCACTCTCTATGGTTATTCAATGAGTGCTTATAAGCGGCATAAACAATGGGGCAGGGGTAGCCTCTTTCATAAAGTTGTTGGCTTAACTCAATTTCAGCGGTTGATTCTTCTGCACCAGCAGAAAAAATAGTGGGCATTCTACCTTTTTAGTGATCATTCTACTCAGGTTACACAGATTTTGCGCAAGTTTTGGCAGGTCCTTAGTGTGCTTATACTAGAGGTAGGAGCCTCAAGGATTATTTGGTGCATGTGATTCCTAGATCTCAGTTGTCCTTTGAGCAGGCGGGTCACTTCCCTTACAGGAGATTTTCATTCTGCTCTGAAACTTCAGAAGATGAATCATGGTTGGACACTACATCCCGCAAAGACCATATGCAAAGCACCATAAGACCTGTGAATCTGCTTTTGTTGTGTACCTTATTTTATGCTCCTGTGGCCTTAAATATATGGACCGCACTACACGACCTTTTAAGAAACATTTATCAGAACATGCTTCTTGACGATGTACAAAAACCTTCTCTGTCCTTATGGTTCAACATAGTGTTCAACAATTGCCTCACTCATTTTCTCAGTTTGTGTGGCGTGCTATTAGACTGGGTTCCTCCACTCACTAGAGGTGGTGATCGTGAAGCCCTCCTTCAATTATGTGACAAGAAGTGGATTTTCATTCTTGATTCTGTTTTCCCCCCCATGGACTAAATTTAGAACTTGATTGGCATAGTCTTTCATGAATGGGACAGTTAGTTGATTGGTGTAGTAACTGCATGGTTGCTCTTTGCCTCCCAATCATCCTTTGCAGTAAGCAACTGTGCTCGCTGATGTCAGACGCCAGTATTTAAGAAGAACATTCCTCCTATGTTGTTCAGTCATGAGCGTTCTTTTTGTGATTATCGGGGACTTTTTGCCTGATGCAGGGTCTTTGGAATGTGGAATAGACCGAAAACGCAGTGCTGTGTCGCGGAGAACCCTGGTTTCACATCTGTATTGTTTATGAAGGTCATCCATTTGAAAAAGTTACACATGAGTGTCTTGTTTCATTCATCTTTTGTTTAAAACCTTGTTGCTTTTTACTGCAATATTTTGATTAAAATAGATGCAATCTGGTGTAGGGGGTTAAATCCTTACACAGATCTTGTCAGACAAAAATTACTTTTTTGGCAGGAACTTACTTTGTTGAGGTTTGACTTTTTTGGCTGGACTATTCATGGGTTTGAGCCTTCCCCATATAGCCCACAGGGATGTGAGTCATATCCCCTCCTGTTAAATGTATCCCTCCAATTGTGTTGTGACCAATGTTCCCTCTAAGCTGCGCTGGGTCCTCTGCCGGCATTTCTGCCAGAGGGGGGGGGGAGGGATGCAGCGCGATCGATGCTCCGCTCCTCCCCCCACTGGCGGGAATGCCGGCGGAGGACCCAGCGCGGCTTAAAGAGAACAGTGGCTGCGGCGTGTATTAGACCCAACAAAATGCCGCAGCCAATGTTCTCTTTAAGCTGCGCCGGGTCCTCCGCTGGCATTCCCCCCGGTCGGGGGAGGGGCGGAGCATCGATCGCGCTGCCTCCCCCCTCCCCCCCCCCGGGAAGGAATGCCGGCAGGGAACCCAGCACAGCTTAGAGGGAACATTGGTAGTGACCATTCTGATTGAAGGATAAGGTGGCATACAAAACTGTCTAAATAAATAAATTAAATAAAATAAATTGTGAATTATTTCCTCGACATCCACCTTTTTCTAATCAGGGAAACAAAGCACCCCTCCAGGGGTCTTTGGCCCCATGATAGGTCAACAAGTCTTTATTCAGCATACTAAATGAAGCTTTATCACCTGTGTGCTATTAAGCTACTCAGAAGCCTTAAGCATAATCATCACCACCTGATTGTTTTTGGCAATCCGTGCTAGGGTTGACAATGCCACAAGATGTTTGGTAAGAATATCCTTAATGCATTCTCTTTTGGTGTTATCCGTTTCCTTCTCCAGTAGGGTTTCTAGAATAACTGTACGCAAAGCCATAATAGGTTCCTGGAAGCTAAAGTCACTGTCTTTGAGAAGCTGGGACTGTTTCTGCCACTTTATGTAGACTTCCTTCAAATCCTGATCAATAACAGGTCTGAAAGTAAAACATTACAGACTATGATATATCCAATGCCACTTTTCTAAAAGGAACATTAAGAAACACAATAACTTCAATAATTTTACCCTCAGCACATTTCAATGAGATTTTGAATGCTCAACAATTTGCTTCCAGCTTGCTTACTGAGAGAGGACCAATGGAGGTAGGTATAAAGCACAGAAGTCATTATTTATGAGTACTGACAGTCAGCATGGAGTTCCAGATCAAGTATAATATGGAAATAACCCAAAAAAGAGAACATAAGGATAACTAAACTGTTTTTATAAAACAGCTGTCAAGGTTTGGCGTTCACACAGAAAATCCAGAGCAGAAAGGTAATCGCATCATGAAAGGGATCAACATGACTATATACCATACTATATACTATATTGTAACTACTCGTGTTTTTCTAATACGACACTGATGGTACAAGTGTTACGAAGAAAGAACTACCTAAATATTTATCAAGCATTTGTATGACCTACATTTTTATTATTAAATAGTTGATCCTGATAAATAAATTTGTGCATTTTTTTCCAATTTACCAAGTATAAAAAGAGGAAGAAGAAATAAAACTAAAGTACTGATTACCTAGTGAGGAATTGGCCTATACTTTCCAGTTCATCAAGGGCTTGTAGCTTACAGAGTGTGGGATAAAGTGAGAAGACGGATTCCAAACTGCCTTTACATAACTCTTCTATTTCCTTCACTCTGAGGACATACAAACAATAAGGAGAGAGAAATTTCAGAAATGACAGCCATTTCAGTGGCAATTCTCAGCAATGATGCTGGAACTGTTCAGACATTCTAAATAGTTTTTCATTTTCTTTAATCAGCTTTATCTGTTTTAAAAGAAGAGCCAACTAAGAAGACAACAAACACTGATTTTAATAAGGATCAATATTCTTCAGATGATCAAGTTTCTATCACTGGCAGCTACGCTATATCTTTAGCAATATGGACTGGAATAACTGGGCAGACTGAATGGGCCAGTATTCTTATATGCCATTATCTACTATGTTATTTTAACTTACAGTTTTTTAAATAAAGGTATCAGAAAAAAATCCACAAGACACTGATACTTTTGGCTTCAAATTCTTCTTTCTTGGCAAAACATTTAGCTTAGTAAACTTCAAACTGCAAACACTATAAAGTGTATGCACTTGGTATTTCATGCTATTGTAACTCCAAGTTACAGGAAACTACAGAGCATAATCTTATAAAAGCAAATTTGTGGGAGAGAAGATCACCAGTACCTACCCCTGCGTCATAGTGAGGTGGATGAGGCCCTTCCCTGGAGTGCAGCTGTACGTGGTCCCGCTGATACCATCAGCGAGGGACCCAGCAGCTTTTAAAACTCAGGGTGCCTGAATGTCTTTGGGAGAGAAGGTCGCCAGTAACTACCCTTGCCATCGTTGGTGAACAGGAAGAGGTCCTTCCCAGGAGAGCAGCTGTGCATGGTCCCGCCAATGCCATCAGCAAGGGACCCGTCAGCATTTAAAATTCAGGCTGTCTGCGGTCTGTGGACGTTGGGGCGCAGTCTGAAGGGGCATGTAACATACCCTGAGAGCCCCTTTGGATCCCATGGAACCCAGATGTTTGCGTCTTCATTTTGTGTACATTTTTGTAGATTTTTAGTGAGTTTAATTTCTTTTATTCTATATGGAGGAAGGGGAAAAAGTTAAAATTTCCCCACATTTCCATTGGGCCAATGGATAAGCATGTTGTTCCAGCTACTTTAGCACATGTGGGCTAAGGGTTGGCTAGTATATCTTCACCAACATCTGGAGCATCTTTGAGCTCTGGTGGCTCTCAGACTCCTTCTCTTTCTAAGGGTTTGGACCCTTTGGTGTCCGAGGTTCAAGGGACTCTTTCCAGCTCCACTCCCAAGGGAGGAATAGGTACTAGAGATGCTGTCCCTTCCTTGGGGGACCTTGACATGCTTATAAGGGTGCCTGTTCCGAATCCTGTTTCCTCTCCTGATGTGGGTGCTTCCTTAGTAGATTCTCCTCCTGATTCTGTTTCAATTTTGGATATTTGGAAAGTAATCATCAGGACTAAGAATATGTTAAAAAGTTCTATATAGTACATCTTGGTCAATTTTCTACAGATGTTTTCTTAAGATGCAAGATGTTGATATAATAATTAAATAATTGGAGGGTCGAGTTTCTACTTTGCAGCAACAGGAGTCTCTGCTATTAAAGATAGCTTCTCGCTCCATCATAAGCTTGAGGCTCTGGAAAAGAGGGACAGGTCAAATGATATTTGGTTGTTAAATTTTCCTAATATTTATTTGCTCTCTTCAGAAATTATGTTTATAAATGATGTTAAACTGATAAATTGTTATCATTTGCCAAAGAATATGGTGAAATAAGACCATTTGGAAGAGGGTTTTGAATAGTTGATATAACTGCTTTTTTAGAGTCATCTCAAGATAAAATTATCACTTGTAGTACACTATTGCTTACTTTAGTTTCAGAGATCGATAAGAGTCTTATTTTTAAGTTATATCTTAAAAAGAAAGATTTTTCTTTTTGTTGTGACAAAATCCAGATGTTCCCTGATGTTTCTAAAATAACAGTCCAGGAGGAAGAGTTTTTTGGTGCTCAATCCAAGGGTATTATCCGTAGTAACTTAATTTTATTTGAAATTCCCCTTTAAGTATGTCATTGGTTTTCAAGATCACACATATATGTTTTTGGATCCTGCTCAATTAGAGCATTTTTGATGCAAAAAACGAGTTCTTCTGTTTAATGGTATTTTTTTATTTAATGGTCATTTGTTTGAGAGGAAAAGGGAGTCCTATATCAGTATAAGCACTAATTTATGGCATATAGCCTGGTTTTCTTTTATTTTTTTCTTCTTTTTAGTAATTTTCTTCTCCCCAATTATGTGGGCCAGACTTCAAGTTGTTTCTGATGTGTAAATTTACATAATGTACCTATATTGAAAATATAGTCAGCACAATTAATACAACAACTTCCCCAGCTGACCCATGTCCAGTGGAATGGATTAAAAGTACTTAAAATCAAATTAGTTTTCACATTGTAAATATCGTCAACAACTCTTTAAAACAAGGACACTTACCATCTATACTAAAGAAAGCTATAATTCAACCAATCTATAAAGGTAAATCACTAGACATCACTGACCCCAAGTCATACCATCCTATTTCAAGTTTACCTTTATATCAAAAATTATAGAAAAAGTAGTACAAAAACAACTGCAAGATCACATTGACTTACATGCCCCACTAATTATACATCAGCATGGCTTTAAACTAAATCACAATGTGGAAACGCTACCGATTTCTCTCTTTAATAATCTTATACAGGTCTTGACAAAAACAAATTATTTCTATTAATCTTCATCGATGTCTCAGCAGCATTTGATACTGTGTCTCACTCAATAATGCTGCAACGTCTACGAAATATTGGTTTATCCAACAATACAATAAAATGGTTTGCTTCTTACTTAACCAATCATTCACAACTAGTAAAAAAATGGGGACAAAAAATCCTCACAATTCACGATTGTACAAGGTATTCCGCAAGCTTCTGCTTTATCATCTATCCTCTTTAATATCTATATTCAACCCATATGTCAAATTATTAAACATCATGAAATGGATTATAATTTATACGCTGATGACATTATGATTTATACGTCAATTGATCAAAATACCTTTGATACAACAAAAATGAATAGCTGTTTGAATGATATGAATAATTGGCTCAATAACAATTTAAAAATAAATTCTGACAAAACGGAAGCATTGTTCATATCGAATTGTCAGTCCTTAAAACTACCAAGTGAAATTAATCTATTAAATAAAAAAATAAAAATTAAAGATGAAGTAAGATATTTAGGTATAACCTTAGATAAATATTTAAACTTAAAATCTCATATAAACAAAATTGCAGCTAAAGCATACCATCGCTTAAAGATTATAAGACGACTAAAATCAATATTAAATACAAATCACTTTTGCACGGTATGTTAAGCTGTCATAACACCCCTTCTTGATTTTGGAAACATCTTGTATCAAGGTCTTTCTAAAAACGCTATCCATCCTCTCCAATTAGTACAAAACACTACTGCACGTATAATTACTGGCTCTGCAAAATTTGATCACATAACTACTGTCCTTAAACAGTTACATTTCCTTCCAATTATTGCAAGAGCAAAATACAAAAAACTAATGATTATTTTCAAAATCTTTCACCAATCTTCAGCTCATATTCTACTGCATATAATACAGAGCCTAAGACCTAGATGATCTCATAACTCCAATAAGCTTAGTACACCTTTAAACTTCAATAGATCAAAACAGATGACCTCTAAAAGAGCATTTTCCTTCATGGCACCAGAGGTATGGAATTCTATTCCTGAAGAATTAAGAGCTCAGGAAGACATCAAAGACTTTCGCATATCTTTAAAGACTTATTTATTCATAGAATCATTTGGTCAAATAACTTAAATTGATCAACTTGTATATCGAGTTTCACTATGAGATAATATTATAATTTACTGTTTGTACTGTATTTATATTGTAATGTATTGTATTTGATCATCCCATGCCCTCAACATGTAAGTCCTTTGTTGTCTTGTCAACCACTTTGATTGAAGGATAAGGTGGTATACAAAACTGGTTAAATAAATAGTTACTTTGTTGCCTTTTTTCTTGTCTCCTTGATTTGCAATCATGAAAAATTCTCAGTTTTAAAAAAGCTAATTTGTTACCTAGCATATTTAAGATTTTCATAGAAGCCAGAGAATTCTCTGTCTCTCAAAGACTGCAAAGCAAAATACAAAGACTCATGGTAGCCTGGTCCAGTTGCCTCATTTCTAAGTAAAGGATGAGAGAAAACAGAAAATTAGTGCTGCAAATGAAACATATGAATAGAACAGAATCAACTTTAGCTATATTAAAGAAAAAGAGGCTGTAGTATCTCTTTGCTTTAATGAAAAAAAGAAAAAAGTAATTTATAGTTCAGAATAGCAATGCAGTTCCTTGTACTATCACTCACCAGCAGTAGTTGTGCGTACGTGTCATGCTACTTGTGCACAAATGGTGCACCAGTGTTTCTGTATGGCCTGCTAGTTTAATTCTGAATAGGTAATGTCCAGCTCATTTACTTCTTATGCTCCTGGCTTCTAATGTTTTGTATCTAGATTAGGCTGTGGCTGGATAGAACTGGGGGAAAGAAGGGATTAGAGTGATCGTGTGGGGAATAGGGAATGAACCTGGATTGGCCACTGTTGGAAACAGGATACTGGGTTTGATGGACCTGCGGTCTGACCCATAATGGCATTTTTTATGTTCTTCAGACTTAGTTGTGGGGGCAGGGGAGAGCAAAAACATGAAGATATTCTCCATTGTGCCTTAAGAGTAGTTACTCACCTGTAGCAGGTGTTCTCCAGGAGCAGCAGGAATCAGTCCTCACATATGGGTGACATCGACGCCGATGGAGCCCTTGCGGAGCATTTCCCCAGCTTTCCATGAAAGCCTCTGGGAATGTAGGCACGCATGCGCGGTTCCCTTCCCGCTTAAAGGTGCCATCTTGCTCAGTCAAATGACATAGCTAAAAACAGCACACAAAAATGTAAAATAAACTATGTACAACTGCAACTCCCAGGGGAGGAGGGAGGGTTGTGAGGACTGATTCCTGCTGCTCCTGGAGAACACCTGTTACAGGTGAGTAACTACTCTTTCTCCAGGACCAAGCAGGAAGTCATTCCTCACATATGGGTGACTCCCTAGCTCTGGGCTACCAGGGAACCCAGGCTGAACAAGAGAACTCCCTCTAGTCCCAGCATCAAAGAAAGGCTTTTCACTGACAGAACCTCCACCGGTAGCCCAACAGAGGGGTGGAGGGCAGGAGTTGCCTAAACCTCAAAGAGATTCTGGAGTACTGCCTGGCCAAAAGCACTGTCCCTACGGGACTCCCTCTCCAGACAGTAATGGGCTGCAAAAGTCTGGCTTGAGCACCAAGTTGCAGCCCTGCAGATGTCCACCAACGGTACAGAGCAGAGGTGAGCCACTGAGGCAGCCAGTGCCCTGACACGATGGGCCGTGACCCGACTCTGCAAAGGAAGGTCAGCCGCCCTGTAAGCCCAGGTGATACAGTCAGCTACCCAGGTGGACAAGGTACGCTTGGACACAGCTAACCCCAAATTATTAGGGTCAAAAGATATGAAGAGCTGAGTAGCTCTTCTATGTCCCTGCGTACGGTCAGGGTAGAAGGATAAGGCCCTCCTACAGTCCAGGGTATGCAGAACTGCTTCAGCCTGGCTTGCATGAGGCCTAGGGAAGAATGTTGGAAGAACCACCTCTTGGTTAAGGTGGAAGGAGGAGACAACCTTTGGGAGGAACTTTGGATGAGTCCTAAGAACTAACCTGTTCCTATAGAAGCGAGTGTAAGGCCTGCCACAGACCAGGGCCTGAAGTTCACTCACTCGCCTGGTCGAGGTTAGGGCTACTAAGAAGAGTCTCTTCCAGGAGAGGAAGCGGAGAGGACAAGTAGCCATCGGCTCAAAAGGTGGGCGAGTCAGTTGCTACAAGACCACATTCAACTCCCACTCGGGAGCAGGAGGACGGACTGGAGCCTTGAGCAAGAGCAAGCCTCTGAGAAACCGGGACACCAAGGGGTGAACCAAGACAGAATGTGCTTCCACCAGTGAGTGGTGAGCTGCTAGAGCTGAGAGGTGGACCCGAACAGAATTGGACTTAAGTCCCTGATTAGATAAGTGCAGTAAGTACTGAAGCACTACTGGTACCGCACAGGAGAAAGGATCTTCTGTACGTAGCTGACACCACACAGAAAACCTTTTCCATTTCAGGGCATAGGTTTTCCTAGTGGACTGCTTCCTAGAGGCTAGGATAACCTCCTCAACTTCCTGAGGGAGGACCCAGGGAGCCAAAACTACCCTTGCAGCCTCCAGGCCATCAAATTGAGAGCTTTGAGATTGGGGTGCAGAAGGGAACCCTGATCCTGAGAGAGAAGGTTGCATTGCAACCCTAGAGGCAGTGGGGGATCCACTGCCAGCTGAAGCAGAAGTGGAAACCAAGGCTGTCTCAGCCATCTGGGAGCCACCAGCAGGACCGAGGCCTTGTCCTGAAGAACTTTAAGCAGGGTTCGGGCCACCAAGGGCGTGGGCGGAAACGCATACAGGAGGCCCTGGGACCAGGAAATCAGAAAAGCATCTGCTGCTAGCCGCAGAGGATGCGGTTGCCTGGAGCAGAACTTCGTCAGTTGTTTGTTCGATGGACTGGCAAACAGATCTATGGATGGAAGTCCCCATTTCAGGAAAATCTTCTGAACCACTAAGGGATGGAGCTGCCATTCGTGGGGCTGCAGAATCCTGCTCAACCTGTCTGCCAGGTAGTTGTCCTGGCCAGGTAGATACACTGCCTTGAGGAGCATGTTGTGCCTGAGAGCAAACAAGCAAAGGTCCTGTGCCTCCTAACAAAGGAGCCTGGATCCAGTTCCGCCCTGCTTGTTCACATAAAACACGGCTACTTGGTTGTCCGTTTGAACCAGGACAGACTGATGAGCCAGTGTTTGAGAGAAAGTCTTGAGGGCTAACCGAATAGCCCTGAGTTCCAGTAGATTGATCTGCTGTGCGGCCTCCCAGGGAGACCACAGGCCCTGGGTGCACTTGCTTAGACAATGAGCCCCCCAGCCCTGCAGGGAGGCATCCGTGGTCAACACCACTGTGAATCCAGGAATCTGAAAAGGTACCCCTTGCAGTAGATTGGGTGGGTGCAGCCACCAGCGGAGGGAGTTCAGAAATTGTCTGGCCACCCTTATTCTGTCTCTGAGGCTGCCTGTGGCCTGTGACCACTGAGTTCGAAGGCACCATTGTGCAGGCCTCATATGGAGCCTGGCATTGGGGGTCACATGTACTGTCGAAGCCATGTGGCCAAGAAGCCTCAGGCAGAGTCTGGCGGAGACCAGTGACCTGCTGAGAAACTGGTTTGCCAAGTTTATCAGTCTTTGGGCTCTGTCTTCTGGCAAGAATGCCTTTGCCAGCAGAGAGTCTAACCTTGCCCCTATGAACTCCAAGTTTTGGGAGGGGAGCAAAGTGGACTTTGCGAAGTTTATGACAAACCCCAGGTTTTGAAGAAGAGCAATAGTTCGAAGGGTGGCTTGTCTGGCCTCCTGGCACGTCTGACCCCTGATGAGCCAGTCGTCCAGATAGGGGAAGACAAAGATTCCCTGATTTCTCAGGTAGGCCGCAACCACTGCTAGGCATTTGGTAAAGACCCGGGGAGCGGAAGTGAGGCCAAAAGGCAGTACCCTGTACTGATAATGGTTTCCTCCCACAATGAACCTGAGGTACTTTCTGTGGTCTGGATGAATGAGGATGTGAGTGTACGCATCCTTTGGCTATGCTCCTTAGATCTAATCTCCCTGCTGGAGGTAGGGCAGAAGTGTTCCAAGAGTAAGCATCTTGAAATTTTCCTTCTCTAGGAACTTGTTGAGATTCCTGAGGTCTAGAATAGACCGGAGGCCTCTGGTTCTTTTGGGTACAAGAAAGTACCTGGAGTAGAACCCTTGACCCTGGAGGTGTGGAGGCACAGGCTCCACTGCCTTGTCCCGCAACAGACCTTGGAGCTCTTGAAGAAGAAGATCTGTGTGCAGGGGAGGCCTTGGAGGCTCCCCTGGAAAGTATGGAGGCGGCAGCTGCTGGAAGTGTAGCAGATAGCCCTTGTGGACGATGCTTAGCACCCAACTGTCTCCAGTGATGAGTGGCCACTTGTGGGCAAACAGGGCAAGTCGACCTCCTGTGCAGGGTTGGGAGAGCAGGGACGGAGAGGCTATGCCTAAGGAGTCAGAAACCCCCACCTTGCTGAGTGGGAGCAGGGGCCGGAGGTTTGGGAGTCCTCTGCCTACGGGGCCCATTACCCTGCCCCTTGGCCTGCTGACCCTGAGGGGGAGCTTGGGAGGCCTGGTACTGTGGGTACTGTTTGTAGGCAGTGCCCTTCCTCAGGTAAAAGGGCTTTTTACCCGAGCCCTTCTTTTTGTGAGAAGGGGCAGAAGTCTTTCTAAACAGCCTTGTCCTCGTGAGGTGCTCGGTTACGAGCTGTGCGGCCTTCTCGGTCATGGGCTTGCCAGAAAGGTTCTCACCTCGGCAAGGGACATCGACCAACTTGTTCTGAACCCATGGCTCGAGGTCCGATGACTGCAGCCATGCCGGCTGCCGCAACATGGGCCGAAGCCTCGAAGCCATCGTAGGCAGCGCGGGACATAAACTTGGAGCATTCCCGTATCCCCGAGGACAAGGACTTGAACCTCTGCAAGGGGTCCCGGAGAGACCAGCAGAGAACCCGGCCAGCTCCTTGGCCAGGTCCCACAAGTACATGCCCATGTACAGCTGGTAAGACTGGACACGGCAAGCAAGCATCGAGCCCTGGAAGCACGTTCTACCAAAACCATCCAGGTTCCGGGCCTCCCTGCCAGGGGGCACCGTGGAGTGCATCTTCTGACTTTTCAGGCAATGCATGGTTGATTCCATCACCATGGAATGGTGTGGTAGCTGCGCCTTCTGAAAGCCAGGACTCTTCCGGAGTCGCTAGACAGAATCGACCCACTTGCTTAGAACTGGCGCGAGGCCGGTGCCTCCCACATTCGGAAGAGGAGCGAGTCCAGCATCGGAGGAACCGGAACAGTAAAGGCCTTCTTCGGAGGAGAGTCATACTGTAGGGCCTCGAGCTCCTCGGCTCGAGGCTCCTCCTCGGGGTCCACAGGGATAGCCAACGCAGTGGCCATATCCCGGACCAACTCCGAGAACCGGGTATCCTCCAGAGGGGATCTACTCTGGGGCTCAGACTGCGGTGAGTCTGATGGGACGCACAGAGTCCTGAAGGTGTCGGGAGACTCCTCGTC
Source organism: Ichthyophis bannanicus (assembly GCA_033557465.1). Lineage (NCBI taxonomy): Eukaryota > Metazoa > Chordata > Amphibia > Gymnophiona > Ichthyophiidae > Ichthyophis > Ichthyophis bannanicus. The sequence continues at coordinate 190,651,967 of CM066035.1, read as the reverse complement.
CTCCGTCTCCCAAGCGGACTCGTCCGATGAGGAATCGGGGTCCGACCGCGCGGGGCCTGTGAGCACACGCCCCGACGCCAAAGGCACAGACATCGACGCCCTCGGTCCTGAACGGGAGGTTGAGGGAGACCGTGACCGAGGTCGACCTCGAGCCTTCATGGTCTCGAGTATCGGTTCGGTCTCCGGGGTCGACTTCGATGTCGATGTCCCGGTGGTCAGGGCAGATGCGCCAGACAGGCTGGCCATCAGTGTCCGCTGCTGTTCCACGAAGGCAGACAATCTGCTCTCCAAGGTTGTCAGCCTGAGACCCAGCTCAGGAGACTCAGCAGCCACCGACTCAGGCCCCGGCAGCGCCGGGCCAGACGTCGGCTCTCTGGGAGGAGAGTCCACGAGGACTACAGGACTTACGTGTCCAGCAGACTCCGGCTCCACACGAGGTACTTTTGGAGGCTTCTCCTGTTCCACGGGCCCGGGGCGACGGTCGGGGGTCTGAGACCTAGCTCTTGAGGAGCCAGGGACCTCCTCTGACGACGCCCTCGCGAGCCGCTTCTTCCTCTTTCGTTCCCGGTCGGGGGACCCCCTGTCCGAGGAGCCCCGACGGTGCTCGGGATCCGATTCCCGAGATGTCGAGGCCTCAGATGAGGTCCGGGCCCGGCCGGAGGCCGAGTCGGAGAAAAGCCTTTTCTTTTGGTGCTGACGACTTCGAAGCGCCTTGGAAGACATCTTTCCACATGGTCCACAGATCTTAGGATCGTGGTCAGGACCCAGGCACCGAAGGCAGCAGTCGTGTGTGTCGGTGAGAGACATTAGTTTCTTACACCGATCACACTTTATGAAACCACTGGAAGGCATCGGGGAAAAAAAAGAGTCCCCGCGAGGTCAAAGGACCGGCCTTCCAGGGAAAAAGAAAAAAAGGACGCAAACACCAGCCACGAAGGGCAAAAACGGAAAAAATAAGATCGGGCTCGATACCGGTGTACCGAACCCGGCGGGAGGGGAACCGGCGTCGAACTGGAGAAAAAATAGCGAAGGAATCGCAAAAAAAATCCAACTATTTTCCGGGAGGACTAGGACACACGTCCAACGGGCTTCAAGGAAAAAGAGAGAATGAGCAAGATGGCACCTTGAGGCAGGAAGGGAACCGCGCATGCGTGCCTGCATTCCCAAAGGCTTTCATGGAAAGCTGGGGAAATGCTCCGCAAGGGCTCCATCGGCGTCGATGTCACCCATATGTGAGGACTGACTTTCTGCTTGGTCCTGGAGAACGTGCTGATGTATAAAAGGAACAACTGTATGTCAGCCATATTTGTCTTGCTGTATTGTTTCAAGAAAGATATTTAAAAAAAAAGCTTTTCCCTAGATATAAACCTAGGTTCTGAGATTATTCAAACTGCCCCATTACACTTTGTCCTCCCCCATATTCCTTTGCTGCATAAATTACCAGCTGGGTATTATGCAATGGTCACATTCTTATTCATCGAGGCAACAAAACATGAAAAATGACCATCAGCACACTTTTAAATAGCTTTCTCGAAAAGGAGACTGTTACTTGATGCTAGGGCTGTGATCCCACTGCATATTTCTCCAGGCTGCCTGATAACGAATTTCCTGCAGCTCCTCGCCCCACTCTACATTTTCATGCTCCAGTCCTTTTAAATAGGTTGAGAGTGTATGGCAGAGTCCAAAATTCTGCAAGGCCTGAAGTAGGAACAAAATGAGAAAGAGGAAAACTCACATCTGCACCTTCTAGGGAGAAATCCCTTCAAATAACTCTCATAAAATATTTTTGTCAAGCCTATTTACTAAGGCCTATAGTCTATAAAATTCAGGGGGGGGGGGGAGGGTTAGTGCCGCTGAATATCTGCGGGTGCCGTCACTAAATGTCTTGATGCTAGCCGGCTAGCATCAGGGTGTTCTGGGGATGGATTGGAGGCAGCATCTCGGGATAACCAGCTAGCCGCACTAGATATGGCCCCAGTTTTGAATATCTGGGTTTAAAAATTCAGTGGCAGTGGCTAGTTGTTTATAACAGTGGCTAGCTATTTTTTCAGTGCTAGCCGCTGCTGAATATTTCCCCAACAGATGCTTAAACATATATAAACAAGAGCTGGCAACACAACTTTTGTACAAAATGCCACCTGATTTCTATCCATTTCTGGGCCATAGGAATTTTGATAAGTAAAGGACTATAGGATTTCTCCACTTCATTCCTATGGAAAGATTCTTTTAGTAGAATCACAGACTCAAAATACCACCTTACATAGTAACATAGTATATGACAGCAGATAAAGACCACTATGGTCCATCTAGTCTGCCCAGTAAGGTGGCTAGAGTAGGTGTACCCACTGCTCCGTGCAGGACACACCCCCTCTATGCCTTTGTTTAGGACTGTACCCGCAGCTCTGTACAGGTCATCCCCTCTATTTGTTGAAGTATAAGAAATAGTTAAGTTTATTTTGAATTTATTCTTTTGCTATAAAGGGATCCTCTGTGTCTGTCCTATGCCATTCTGAATTCTATCACTCTATTTGCCCCACCACCTCCATCGGGAGGGCATTCCAAACATCCACCATCCTTTCAGTGAAAAAGTATTTCCTGACATTGTTTTTACCTCCATGCACAGATTCATTTTATGCCCTCTGGTTTTACAGCTTCCCCTTCTCTGAAGAGGGCTTGTTTGTTCATTAATACCCTTTAAGTGTTTAAATGTCTTTATCATATCTCCCCCGTCCCTCCTCTCCTTTAGGGTATACATATTTAGGTCTTCAAGTCTCTTCTCCTATGTTCTTTTCACCCTTCTATTTATAGCACTTGCACACTATTATTCTCTATTTCTTATTAGACATGTTATACAGAAAGATCATCAACCTTACATAAAACTAAATTATTTTTCAGTACTGGAACACAGAAATGCACCTTTAACTAATCAAATAATTGGAATATTTAAAATTCTGTTTTAGTCTAGCACATTTAAGGCCCGATAGTCGAAGGGCATTTACATGGTTTACAGACTAGTAAACAGTGTAAATGCCTTAGATGGGGATATTTAATGGCACATATATGGAGTAGTGCCATTGAATATCCCCATCTTTCCAGCTAGCATAGGGGCATGTCAGGGGCGGAGCAGAGGTGGGGGTGCAAGATAACCGGGCAACAGTGATACTGCATGCTGCTCGGTTAGTGCTCTGCGCTGAAAAGATAGGTGGGGAAAACTTTTGCAATCTTTATGGCACAGCGCTAACCAGGCAGCATGCAATATCGCTGCTGTCTGGCTAGCTTCGGCAGCTTCCAGGTTGGGCGGCAATATCCGGATATTCAATGCAGGGGCTACGTATGATCCTGGCATGGAGTATATGGGTTTAAGGGTCGGCGGGCAGGGCTATGTGCTGACGCAGTGCAGCACATAGCCTGCCCAGAAGAATATTGGGCCCTTAGTCCCTGGAGAAGGCAGTCCCTGAAGATAGTAATCTAAGAAGGGGTATTAGTTTCTTAATTTAGAGAAAGAAAAAGATAAACAAAGTTACCTGTATTACTCCTGCATGGCGTGTGGCTTGAGGAAGATTCATTTCTACATCGTAAGTTACCAGGGCTTTTCCCCACATTGCCTCATGCTCATAAGTTCTTATTCTGTCCATGAAAATACTGTAATCAGCTTTGGAAAGGCACTTTTTTACATGTGAATTTAATATTTATATATATTAGAATCCTACCTGGCAAGGTGCTGTAACATCTTCCCTCCATCACAACCGTACAAACTATCAGGCTCACCTATACTTCGGTAGATTTCCATCAGAAGGTCCTAATACACATAGAACAATTTCAAAAACTGCCACCACATATAAAACATTACAAGCTTTTAAATAGTCACTGTTTGGTCTTCTTTTTCATTCTCCCAGAAAATACTTTGTTCTTACTCTTTTGCATCTGTCCCTAAGTGGAGATTGATCATGTTCAGTTTTCAGTAATTCTTGTTTTTACCCACAATGCCTTTCATACAAAGGTCAAACACTGCATGGACATCTTATAACCAAGATTAATTGGCAATTCATGACAAATTATTTTTTTAAATAACTTTATTTATAGATTAGCAATACATGCCAAAACAACATCCAACAACAACAACAAGCCTCCGACCAAGGTGTGTTCTTATCCTCGGCAGGAGGTAAATGACCTATACAGGCATATGCTAAGACAAAAATACAAACATTCATGGCTATTACGATTTTATGCTTTTATGCTCTACTCCCCCCTCCCTTCCCTCCCTCCCCACCCAGTCGCAAAATCTAGCGCCCTCCTCCACTGTACCATCCTCACCACCTCTAGCACTCCCCTCCACCCTTCACACTATTCTTCACTCCTTACGCTACAATCCCCTAGTATCCCACACTCAATATTTCATTACTGCACCGCGGGCCCAAGTTTTGAATATAGGGCTTCCACATCCGCATGAAAGTGGACCATTTCTGCGGGTTACCCCTTGCCCTCCATCGTTCCACTAACATCAGCTGATGAAAATTATTGCGCCACTCCCAAAAGGAAGGCGGATTCGGCTCTCGCCATCTGTGAAGTACTGGACCTTTTCCCACCAGACACGCCTTACGCATCCATCACCGCACCCACCTCCCCCTAGGGAAATCCTGGATCAATTGATCCAGGACCACAAACGAGCCCGTCCAAGAAATCCGCTGGTGTAACAGACCCGCCAGCCAGTTGCTGATCTGTGACCAGTACGGTCTAATGTACTTACATTCCCACCACATATGTAACAAATTAGCCAGTGGCTCCGCACATCTGGGGCAGCTCCCATCTAGCGTAATGCGACTACGTAGAGCTCTTCTAGGCGAAAAGTGCGCCTGAGTTATACACTTAAATTGGATCTCTCTCCAAAGGGCCCCTTCCGCCATGTCAGTAATCCGCCCTAGGGCCCTCAGGATAGAGCCAGGTGGCACCTCCCGGCACAATTCTAGCGCCCATGCCCTCTCCACTCCCCCATACTCCAGTTTAACTCCATAACGCTCTAGCCGCGCCTTCAGCCGAGCTATAGACGGAAGACTATCCCCTCCAAGTTCAAAAAATTCTAAAATCTGTGCCGATCGTTCGACCGTAAGCTCGTCCACTGGCAACCCAGCCACATAATGGGCCAACTGCAAGTAAGCAAAGAAATGGTTCGGCCGCAGTTCATACTCTACAGATAACTCAGAAAACAGTTTGCACTTCCCAGATAGGTCTACCACATGCCCGATATTCCGGATTCCCTTTTCATTCCAAATTTGAAACACACTTGTCTCTGAACCTGGGGAGAAGCACGCATTACCTTGTCCATTTAACGCATTACCACAGTCCATTTAACCCTTTATATAGCTACATAAAGTGGTTTGTATATATTTATCATGTTTTTCCCTGTTAAGAAATTGTTTTAATGTATATCCAAGTTATGATACCTGTTTATTGTAAGCACAAATCACCAAGCTGAGATGTGTAGTTTAATGTTCACTGTAAACCGCGCTGATGTCAATAGCGCGGTATAAAAGAGACTTTAAATAAATAAATAAATAAAAATAGTGGTAGCCAACTCGATGCCGTCCAGCTCCAGTACACGTTTAAATTGTCTCCACGTATGTCTCATCGAATTTATCATTCCGCTCCACCTAATACAACCGGGCAACTGATTACTCTCAATATGTAAGACTGCTAATACTGTATGGGGGGCCACCAAGGCTTCTTCTAAGGCCCTAGGCGTATAGGTTTCGGTCCTCCCTAACCAGTCGCCCAGATGTCTTGCCTGACAAGCCAACGCGTAAAGCCAAAGATCAGGGAGTCCTACTCCACCGGTCTTCCATCGGCCCACCAAACGATCCATTGGCACCCGGGCTCTAGCCCCTTTCCACAAAAGCCTTTGTATTTCCTTCTCTATGGAACGTAAATCCCTACGCTTCAGCCATACCGGGAGGGTCTCCAACCAATATAAAATCCGCGGTAAGACCACCATTTTTACCGCAGCCACTCTGCCCAGCAAAGACAACGGAAGAGGATTCCAGGCTCTCAGCTGCGTCCGCAGCCGAGACATAATTTTCTCAAGGTTACATGCATATAGGTCCCGTGGCAGCCGAGTCAAAACAATACCCAAATATACAAATTGGTTTGTAGCCCATTTCAATGGGAAAGCCCCCCCCATCGTCCCTGAAGTTGAGCGGAGACGTCTAATGCCTCAGACTTATCTACATTAATACGGAGCCCAGCACAGCTACCAAAAGTCGAGAATTCCACCAATAGTCGAGGTAAGGACTCCCTTGGGTCCAGCACGTGTACCAAAAGATCGTCCGCGAAAGCCGATATCTTAAACCCTTGTGAACCTATACGCACTCCACGTACTCTGTTATCTAGCTCTATCCTACAAATTAAGGGATCTAATGACAGAACAAACAAAAGCGGGGATAGTGGACAGCCCTGTCTCATACCTCTTTCCAATGGAAAAGGCTCAGACAACACGCCATTACATAAAACCCGGGCCGTCGGGTTCACATACAGAATCTTCACCATTTCACAAAAAGACAGCCCCAACCCATACATTGGCAGCAGATAAAGCAGGTAATCCCAATCGACCCGGTCAAATGCTTTTTCCGCATCAAAACTGACTAAAAGCGACTGCAGGTTCTGCTCATGCACCTACTCCAGTGAAGTTAGGATTTTGCGCAGATTATGCACCGCATACCTTCCCCTAACAAAACCAACTTGGTAGTCATGTACCAAATCTCCCAAAACTTCCGCCAGACGATCCGCCAATATTTTGGCCATCAACTTCGAGTCAAAATTCAACAAAGAGATAGGTCTATAGGAAGCTGCCTGGGTCAAGTCCTTTCCCAGCTTAGGAATCAGCACAATATGTGCCTGATTGCCTCCCCAACGAATGGAGCCTGTCTCTCTTCTCTGACAAAACATAGCTACTAATAAGGGACTTAGCATTTCTGACAAGACTTTATAGAATTCAGCCCCGAATCCATCTGGGCCCGGTGACTTATATCCGCTCGCCTTTGAGATAACTTGCTGCACCTCCTGGAGAGTAATAGGCTGCCCAAGACGTGCACTCTACTCACAATTTTGGCAGGGCAAGATCCTGTAAGTATTGCTCCATTTTACTCCCCCCCACCCCCCGCCACAGTATACAACTTTTGAAAAAAAATCTTGAAAGACCGCTGCTATTTCACCCCTATCCTTCTGAAGAACCCCCCCGGGCATCATGAATCGCCGCCACCAATTTCCCTCCCCTTGAGCCCCTTAGACATCGACCTAGTAATTTACCTGGCTTATCTCCAAAGCAGTATAACTTGTATCGGTAATACAACATTGATTTCTTTGCTCTCTGATGCAAGAGCTCATTTAAAACCGTTTGAGTTTCCCAGAATCTCTTCTTATTCTGCATCGTGGGGCGGAGTCCACAAGCACGTCTCTCCTGTGTTACACGGCGTTCTAATCTAATAATTTGTTCTGCCAACAGCCGCTTCCTCCTTGCCACATAGCCAATGATATCACCACGCAACACCACTTTGGCGGTTTCCCACATCAATTCCGGGTCATCCTGATGGCAGTGGTAATTTGCCTCAAAACCTTGCCAACGTTGGCGGAGAAATTGAATAAACTGAGCATCTTTGTACAGATCCATGAGAAACCGCCAAATGCGGGTGGAGTTAAGAGCCCTCCTGCCGCAGTGCAAATCTACCCATATCAGGGCATGATCAGAGATCTCCATGGGACCAATCTGTGCTTCACCCATTGAAGCAAAAAGACTTTCGGATATCAGAAGATAATCTATCCGTGCACTGGTACCATACGCCCTAGACTGATGGGTAAAATCCCTTTCTGAAGGGTGAAGCAGTCGCCAGGGGTCTACCAGCCTCATTCTGGTCCGAAACCTATGCAGCACACGAGCTGTCAGGGTTCTCTCCCGCGATCCCATCCCTCTAGAAGTATCCATATCGACCTCAAAGACTCCATTAAAATCCCCTCCGAGGATCAGCGGGAAGTCAGCCAACTGCTCCACTTTCGCTGCCAAACGATTATATAGATCCTGATCTAACACATTGGGGCTATACAGATCCCCCAAAATTACCTCCTTTTCCTCTAACATTCCTTGCAGCAGGACAAAATACCCGTTAGGATCAACAACTTCCCTGTCCAGGACAAAGCGGACTCGTTTGTGAAATAAAATGGCCACTCCTCCTTTTTTACCTACTGCCGGGACTCCCCACACATGGCCTACCCAATCCCTACACAATTTACTGTGCTCGTCGGCCGTCTGGTGGGTTTCTTGCAATAACGCTATATCACACTGCTGTCTGGCGAGAGCCTTCAAAATTTTATATCTCTTCACCGGGCTACCCAGCCCGCAGACATTCCAAGAGATTATCTTCAGGGTGGCAAGAAGGTATCAAGCCATATCAACAGCACTAAATGCATTTCTTCGGAGAAGGCCCCCCCCCCAGCCTGAAGCCTCTCCTTGAATGCACTTTCAAAACTAGTTGATTGCACCTCCCGGGCGCCTAGTATGCGACTATCTCCCCCCTAAGTACCTGGAGCTCTCTGTCTCCCTGTGTCTGCCCATAAAGCAACCCTTCCCCTCCCCCCCACCTGCCTCCCCCCTCCACATACTCCACTCCTTCCATCCTCCCCCCCCCTACCCACCTCTCTATACCTTTGCTCTCCTCCGCTACCCTGCCACATTGGATGTGACCGGGATCCCCCCACTCCCCTCTCACTGTGTTTCCCCCCCCCCTCCACGGCTTTCCAGTAAAAAAGCAAAACAAGTATTAGCCAAAATTCTCAGAACCCCCAACAGGTGTTTCTATACTAAGTGTTTTAACAATACTAAAAGGAACATTTCTGTCCCCTAGCACAAAACCTTAACGGCCCTCCACTGAGAGAGCCCTCCATGGGTCCAAAGGCATTTTCAAATTACTAACCAGAGATCGTAACCCCCCCAACAGGAATCACTATACTAAATACTTTAACACTGCTATGAGAGACAATTCTACCCCCCAATACCATGTTCACATGACCCTCCGCAAGTCCCATATGTCTTGGCCCAAGAAGCCTTATCTGGGATGTAGAACAATAATACAAGGCTCTCAGACCCCGACAAGCTCTCTCCATCACATTCCACACTCAGCACCAGCAGCGCCCTTCGCAGTGGTCTCATGGCGTTCTCGCTGGCGAATCTCCTTGATGTAGGATCTGTCTCTCCAGCTGTTCCACGTAGGGCACGGCCTCCTCTGCTGAGCCAAACATCCGATGCTTCCCCTCGTGAACCACATGCAAGCGCGCCGGGTACTGCACCGAAAACTTGATATTAGCTGCTATAAGCCTCTGGCATATAAGCGCATAAGCCCTTCTGCGCTGGCTTACTGCTGCAGAATAATCCTGTGTAATTCAGATTTTAGCATTGTCTCTTTCAATTATTCCACATCTCCGAGCCTCCCGTAGGACTGCCTCCTTTTGCTGAAATTGCAGCTATTTTGCCAGCACTACCCTAGGCCTTGGATCATTAGACTTCTTTGGGCCTACTCTGTGCGCTCTTTCAATGACCACTTGGGAGGTCACCCCCTCTTCCCCCATCAACGAGGCAGAGAGAGACTCCAAATAGGGTCTCAGATCCCTATCACCAATCGAGCCAGGAATCCCTATCACCAATCGAGCCAGGAATCCCCAGAAACCGGAGGTTACTACACCTCGAACGATTTTCCAAATCCTCCAATTTCTCCTCTTGGGCCCTCTGGGTGGATCGTACCTGCGCCAGCTCCTGGACAAGCCTCCCCACCTCCTCCTCTGTGTGAGAAATGCGGGCCTCAGCCTGCTGCATGCAAACTCCAACAGCGTCCACGGAGCTTTGCACGTCGTCCAGCTTGCTGCGCAAGATTCCAAATTGTACAGTCAGTGCACCCGAAACCACCGAAGATATCTCTTCCACAGAGACCGCTGGGGCTGATGCAGGCAAAACACCAGGGATCGGGGACGACTCCGCCATTTTGTGAGTTCCCACAACGCGGTCTTTTTCCCTCCTACCGGACCTCGCAACTGATGCCATCCTTCCCAGGCAACTCGGAGTAAGCTCCTCGCGTCTTCCACACAAAAGGGGGAGTTGATTTTTCGTTATTGTGCCGCTTAAAAAGGCACACTTTCGCCGGTTTGGAGCAGGGGATCCCGGAGCTCAAGAACAACGCGACCTCCCGAGCTCACCACATCACGTGGATCTGACAAATCTATTTTAAATGTTACTTTTAGCAGACCATTATCATACACTTTAAGGTCAATATTCAGCAGCATGGAGAACATATAACAATCAACCCTCTGAACACCTTTCAGGCTTTTTAAGGTCATCCTAAGGAGCATCTATAACTGTACCTTGCTAAAGAAACAGAAGATGTGACAGCAGCCAATAAGCCTTCTCAGAAGTTGTCACTACATTCAAATTCCAGAGGGGCTTCGCCTAACTTAAGACTACCTCTGTTTCAGGAAGCAGGTGAAAGCCTGGCTCTTTTCTCAAGCTTTTAATGGTTGTGGTGACTGACTATCCTGTCACTCACACCACATCAGGACTAATCTCCTGAACACCCTCCAACTGAGACCAATTCCACATATTTTATTCAACTGTACATGTAATTTACGCTCAATCTAGCCACCCGCTGCTTTTGGATCTTGACCCACCCTTATACTCCTGTTTAATACCCATGTGTGTTTTAATCATTCAGAATAAATTAAATCCCTAGTCCTGCTGTCTGTCGGTCTGAACAGACATCAAGCTCTGTCAAGCAGCTACCCTCTCTTACATGTATGTGTACAGCGCTGTGTATGCCTAGTACCGTTATAGAATTAAGCAGTAGTGACTTTTCCATCCTGTCTATATGTTCCAACTGCACATCCCTTCAGCTGCCTATTAATGTGTTTTATTGTATTATACTGACTCTGCGAGTAGGATTATATGAATGTTACTGTGTTCCCTAATAAGGTTTTTCTTTTATATTCTGCTGACATTCTACTGTGCTGTTTTAATGTGTACACTACTATCACTGTATCATATTATTGCTATTTTGATTTAATTTGCCTATTTCCAAGTTCACCTCTGTTCTTATTATGTATTACAATGACATTTGGTCATTTTGCTATTGTTGCACTATTACTACACTTGAAATTGTCTATGTGAAGCTACACCTGTTGTATACTGCCTTGAGCAAATCTCTTCATAAAAGTGGTTAATAAAATAATTCACTAAATGACTGATCTAATAAAAAGGTACTGACAGTTGATATCTAATAAAGGCCAAAAAGATTTGGGCAAGTTCACACAAAAGGTAAATATAAATCTGGACCCCGGAACTACATTTTAAACAGCATGCATTGACTGGACCCACCCTTGCTGTCTGCTTGTAGGCTTCAGGCTAAAAAGTACTGGTGGGATTTGAAATTTACCCTCTTAGTTCTACTACTACTGCTTGGTATATCTTACTTACCAGATAATGTTCTTTCCTTGAGTCCTGCTAAACCAGTCCAGACAAGTGAGTTGTGTTTCCCTACCAGCAGATTGGTGGAGACAAAGAATCAATGAAATGCCCAGGTTTCAATGACATCACTCACATGCCTATATCCGCCACAGTCACCAGAGTTCTTTTCAGTATCTGTCCCCAAGCATAAGGGAGAACATGGCAAGCCTCACACAACTTCAACGTGGGCAACAATAAGTAACGAAACAGTAGATAACTATTTATGGATAGCATACTTGGGATTTGGTAGGTGAGTAGGCTGGGGGGGGGGAGGAAGAAGAGAAGGGGTATGGGGAAGCTGGTGTGTAGGCTGAGGGAGGGGAGATGAGACTAGGGTATGGGAAGAGTGTGAGTAGGGTAGAAGGGAGGGCAGGGTCGGAAGGGGGCAGGGTAAAGGAGAGGAAAGCTCACACAGAAGACTGTCGGTCCTTCAGAGTCAAGTATATAAATCATAGCGGACCTCAGGGTACAGGTCGCAGAAGAACAGAGCAAAGCAGTTCCAAGGGGCAGGTCCTGGACTGGCCTATCAGGATTCATGGAAAGGACATTATCTGGTATGAAAATGTCACCTTCCATATCATCCCGCTAGATTAGTCCAGACAAGTGAGACGTACCAAAGCTACTTCTTCATTGGGTGGGAAGAAGACACAGAGCCAAAGGTTGTAGCATTCCGAGTGTGGAAATCCAAGCAGTAATGTTTGACAAAAGTAGAAAGTGATACCCATGCTGTCTGCAGGGGCTACCAAGTTCCACTCCATCCATGAGAATGCTTGCACTTGGGTAGAATGTGTGCACAAACTCTTCGGACAAGGCTAGTTCTGCAAAAGATACACTGAGGCAATGGCCTCCTTAATCCAACATCTAGCCACCACGTCACCCTTGTGTGGACAAGAAAACAGCACAAAAAGATAGTGTGACTTACAAAAAGAATTGGTAACCTTGAAGCATTGGAGAAGCACCCTCTGGTGATCCACAAGGTGAAGATCCTTCTCCCGACATTGCTCCTTAGAAGAGGAGGGCAGACAGACCACCTGGTTCACATGAAAGGGAAAAATCATCTTAGGCAAGAAGGAAGGCACAGGCTGAATGGAGATGGCCTCCTTTGAAAAAGACAGATAAGGATCTTGGCAAGACGGAGCCTGCAACTCGGAAATCTGCCTTTCAGAACTAATCGCAATCAAGAACAGTCTTGAGCGCTAAATCGTTCAAAGTAGCATGCTTCAACAGCTCAAAGGGCTCCTATCTCAGGGCCCTGAACACCAGACCCAGATCCCAAGAAGGGACCACAGATTGGAGTGCAGCATGAAAACGCCAAACCCCCTGAAGGAAGTGCAAAACATCTGTGTAAGCTAGCGACTTACCAGCCACTAGACCTTTGAAATAGGCCAAAGTCACTACCTGAACCTTAAGAGAGCTAACAGAGAGGTCCTTTGCGAGACAGGCCAGCAGGGATGGCACCTTGGCCGCCTCAGGAATCAGCTGCCATGCATTGTACCAACACGCGAAAAGACACCAAAGTCGCACATATGCCAAGTTAGTCGACCTTCTGTAGGCTCCGAGCGGAGTGGAAACCACCAATGGAGAGTAACCCTTACACGCTAGCAGTCTTCTTTCAAGAGCAAAACCATAAGCGAGAAGGGAGCTAGATCTTCCAGAACGATCAGTTCCTGACGCAATAGGCCCTGAGATGAAGATAAACAAAAAGGTGGTGCTTGCAGGAGCCGCATCAGATCTCCAAACCAAGCTCTCCTCGGCCAGTCTGGTACTACTAGAAGAATCCTTCCTGGGTGGCGCTCTATATGTACACCCCACCAGGGGCACAGAGGAAACACATACAGCAGGCATAGACATGGCCAAGGCTAAGCCAGGATGTCAATGCCCTCAGCCTCCTCTCTGTGCAGTGACTGAAGAGGCGGCCCACTTTGGCATGGGAATGCGTTGCCATCAGATCTATCTCAGGGTGAACCCATCGATGCAGAATCAGTTGAAACTCCTTGTGACTCAACTCCCACTCTCCTGGATTCAGAGAGTACCACCTGAGAAAGTCTGGTTCCACATTGTCCACCCCAGCAATGTGCTGAGCCAAGGCCAGGAGGTTCTTCTTTGCCCAGGCAAACAGGAAAGTCATCTCCAGGATTACCCTGGCACTCCTTGTGCCACCTTGCAGATTGACATAAGCCACTGCCTGACCCTCAAATAGGGGCTGGAAATGCAGAAGAGCCAACCTGATGGCCTTCGTCTCTAAGTGAAGCATACCATCTCCCTGCTGTTCCAATGGCCCTTGGCCACTTGGGTCTTGGCAATGGGCTACCCATTCTGAGAGACTGGCATCTGTTGTTAGAAAAATCCATGCGTAATCGTCTAGTGGCATGCTCTTCCTCAAATGCATGGGCTGCAGCCACCACCGCAGACTGGCCTTCATCATCACCAGGCATGGGAACTTCAGCTCATACTCCTGAGAACTCGGGGACCACTGAGTCAGCGAGGAACACTGGAGCAGCCGCATATGACCACACACCCATGGCACCATCTTGACTGTCACTGCCATCAAACAGAGGAGCTGAAGATAATCCCGAACTCCGGGAGCCTGCTGTGAAATGGACAGTGCTAGGCAATCCAACAACCTCATGACCTTTTCCTCTGGCAGGAAGACCCTGCCCACTAGAGTATCGAAACATGTTCCCAGTAACTCCAGGGACTGGGAAAGCATCAATTGGCTCTTTTACCAAGAACTTGAACTTACAATCGCAAATAAAGAAAACTGCAGCAAAGGCATACCACCGATTAAAAATTATCAGGAGGCTTCGACCAATCCTCAATCTGGACAACCTCTGCACCGTGTGTCAAGCAGTAATCACCCTCATACTGGACTATGGAAACTCGTTGTATCAAGGACTTCCCAAACAAACCACCCATCCACGTCAAATGGTGCAAAACACTGCAGCACGCATCATCACGGGCACAGCAAGATACGAACACATCACACCTGTACTACAGCAACTCCATTGATTACCCATAACAGCAAGAGCAAGATTCAAGACAACACTAAATATTTTCAAAATCATACATCAACAACGCTCAGCAAATATTCTACAAAACATACTGATCAGAGAAACCAACAGCAGGCCCAGAAGAACCAACGGCGTCAACAAACTCTGAACACCCACCGGATACCAAAAGACGAAGCAAACCACCTCTAACAGAGCCTTATCTTTCTCAGCACCAGCCCTTTGAACCCCCTCCCAGATGAGCTGAGAGCACTAAGTGACAGTAAGGACTTCCGCAAGACGCTCAAAACACTCCTGTTCACAGAACACTTCTCATACCTAACCTAGGACGCCAAAACCCACTGCCACGCATAGAAGAGAATAAATACCAAATGTCTAAAAGTCTGCATGTATGTCATGTTGCCCCACCCCTCTCGTTCAATGTAGACCTTTTGTATTGTCAACCACTTGGATTGAAGGATAAAGTGGTATATAAAAATAAATAAACTGATCACCCAGCTGAGCCCGTCCAAAAAGGACACCACTTGGGGGTGCTACCCGAAATGCCTCTGAAAGAGAACGGGTTCAGATAAGCCAGTCATTCAGATATGGGTGCACACAAATCTCTTGGCAATGCAGTGCCATAGCCACCATAACCATGACCTTGGAGAACATCCTTGGGGCAGTGGAGAGGTCAAATGGGAGGACGGTGAACTGAAAGTGAGACCAAGCACGGCAAAATGCAGATTCCTTTGCTGATCCTCTCAGATCGGGATATGAAAAATCACTTTGGACAAATCCAGAGATAGCAGGAACTCCTCTCAGTGCACTGCTTGAATCACAGATTGTAAAGTTTCCATCCAGAAGCGCGGGATGCACAGGTGTTTGTTGATACCCTTGAGGTCCAAAATGGGCCGGAATGATCCGTCTTTTCTCCAGCACCACAAAATATATGGAACACTTGCCCTCGCCCTGATTGTCTGAGGCAATGGGCACTATGGCCTGTAAGAGTAGAAACTTGTCCAATGTGATCCACACAGTGGCCCTTTTGTTCGCAGACCACAAGGGGAGATGACAAAAGCATCTGAAATCAACTCTTTGCATTCCAGGACAAAGACGTACTGAATGGTGTCTAGCACCCAGGGATCCTTGGTGACCAGGGCCCATTCCAGAAAGAAAAGTTTTAGCCTGTCTCCAACTGGAGGTACCAGAGAATAGGCCCTCAAACCTTTATTGCATAGTACAGGAGGAACCCCCTTTTGAGAGGACCGAATCCATGGGTCCACGAGCTCCTCAAAAGGACTGAGAACGAGTCCAAAATCTGGAAGTAGAGAGGAAGAAAGGTTTTCCAGGCTGGTAGTAATGGGAGTCCAAGACCCTTAGGGATCTGACCACCTGCCCACGAGGTGCGGGCAGAGGCTGCAAGAAAAGAGGCTCCTGCTCACTTCACAGGCTCTCTGGACCTGTCCTCTGGAAGGCAGTAAGATTTTGTCTCGCCCAGATCCTTCACCATCTACTCCAAACCAGCCCCAAACAGAAGCTTCCCTTTAAAAGCCAGTCAGGACAACCGGGCTTTGGAAGAGGTGTCTGCTGCCGAGTGTAGGAGCCAAATCCAAAGCCGCATCACTGTCAACTGTCCCTAGCCACTAGGCAGATGAGATCATACATGGCATTTGAAAGGAAGGCCATAATGGACCCCCAAAAGAAGGGTAGTATCATCTGGCGGCACAGACTAAACCCACTGGAGCAGGGCTTGAGACGTCAGGTCTGCACATACTGACAAATGAAGAATAGCAGCTGCCATGGCAAACTGGTTCTTCAGCAAGGAATGCACCTTATATTCCAGAGTATCCTTTAAGGCCAATTCGCTTTCCATAGGAATGGTGGTCCATCTGGTAACTGCTGACATCTGCGCATCCACCTTGGGAATAACAAACCACACAATGCACTCCTTCTCCAGGAGAAGGTACAATGTCTTATACACTTAACATCTGGGGGGGGGGGGAGAGGGGGGGGGGAGTCCCACTCCAACTGGATCATGTCCCTGATCACCTCTGGGAATGGCAAGACAGTAGTGGATTTCCATACTCCCGGCAGGAGCAGATGCACCTTTGGCTCCTGCTTCGTGTCTGGAGCATCCGCCAAACTCAAGGTAAATGAGACCCGGGCAATCAAAGCCGCCAGTTCCTCCTTCTGGAACAGGTGGATAACATCAGCCTCTTCATAATCCTTTAAAAGTGAGAGTACTTCTTTATCCAGATCAGAATCCAGAACCAAGCCATCTGAATACAAGCCATAGTCCAAATCTCACACAGATTTCAGGAGATCCCCATCTCCACAGAACACCCTTCACCAAAGATGCTTAGCCAAAGGCAATCAAACTGGGCTTCCACTCAGCTTGCTCCTCAGGAAACTGTGCTTGGAGGAAACCAGAGGCTGCAGGGTCTGAAGGGTCTGAATTTACACACCAGAAGGACCACGCCTGTTACAAAAAGGAGAAGAATTCTGGGGAAGACAATCTGGATCCTGGAAGCTCTCCTCATGGAAATGACCCCCCTACACGAGGGCAACCAAATGGAGCAAGGCGAAGTAATAGATAGTCTTTATTAAAGACATCCCAACACAATATGCTATGGCAAAACTAGCCTTCTATATATTAAAATATATTAATATGCAACCATGAATTAAAACAATAATGAAAATGAAAGTAACAATAAAACATAAGGCACAACTGTCATATGCATAAAAAGTACACTAGAATAAGGAAATGGTATAGTAAAATGAACACTGTTTTATTGTACCATTTCTTTATTTTAGTATACTTTTTATACATATGACAGTTGTTTCTAATTGTAAAGCACAGTTACTTACCTGTAACAGGTGATCTCTGGGAACAGCAGGAATAAGTCTTCACATATGGGTACGTCAGTACCGACGGAGTCTGCGCGGGAACGCTCCCCAGCGTCCAATCAGAACGCTTTTGGAAGCATCCCAACATACCTGCGTGCTGCCTTCCCGCCTTTCCCAACTGCCTCTCCTCAGTTAAGCTTTAAAGCTGAGGCAAAGAGAGAGAGAGAGCAAGAAAGGGAAAGATAAAGATAGAGATAGAGAAAAGCAACTCCTAGTGGAGGTGGGTGGGTTGTGAAGACTTATTCCTGCTGTTCCCAGAGATCACCTGTTACAGGTAAGTAACTGTGCTATCTCCAGGAACAAGCAGGAATGAGTCTTCACATATGGGGATTCCCCAAGCTAAGATGCCTAGAGGGAGTCCAAGCATGTAGCGAATCTAAAAAGAGCCATGCTACTCCTCCGAACCTCAGGCATCTTGGGGATGGAGGGTAGGAGTTGAGTTATAGAAAAGGTGCTGTGGAACAGCTGGACTAGAACAGGTCTTCTATGGAGGAAGATCCTGCATAGATGACATTTAGTAGTAAAATAATGAATGCAATATTCTAATATGGACCTCCCTTGGTGGTATTGTAAAAAGTCTATTGAGGTTCATATGGATCTATTAGAAGAGCCAGTAGAAGATCCTCAAGGAGTACCTCACTGTGAAGTAGAGGTAATAAACTGTAGGAAAAACAAGTGGAGGTCAGAACCCCTCAGGGTGAAAAGAGCCCCAGGGGAAAACTGGGGTAGTACAATAAGGTAGGGCTTCTGCGGGAAACGCAGAGGGTACTATTAGATAAAGCTTAAGCCCTTTTGGTCAAAGAACCGTACAATGCTAGGACCAAAAGGAAAAATAAGTCTGACCGATTTGGACTGACAATAGAAATAGTCCCTGTAGGAGAGAAGGGGTGGGGAGACCCCTATATCCGATAACAAGTAAGGACAGACTTACAAAGTGTAATAGGTTTACATTAACTGAAAATCTGTGATGTCTTTCCTAGATGAGGTCCATTAGGAAAGAAAAAAGGTACATCGAAAGCTTCAGAGGTACCTAAACCTGAAAGGTTATGGTTAGAGAAGCAACAAATTTACTAATTACCACAGAGAGTGGTTATATGTGTAAAAACCCCAAGCATGCTGGCACAGCATTGATAGGGGTAGTGCACATCTGTCAGTCATATAGGAATATATGGATATATGAATCTAGACAGAGAGATAGATAAGCACGTAGATACATATCTACCTAGAAGATATATCTCGACAGGTATATATAGATATATATATATATAAATATATATACAGAGATATACCTGGGTGGAAGAAACAGAGATACATATAGATATATGTATATATGTAGACATATAGACACAGGTCTCCATGTAGTAGATGGAGACATGGCTATATAACTAGATCCCCCTAGGGATATGGGGATAGAGGGAAGATTCACCTAATAGCAAGAAGGAGATACCTGCTTGAATAGATGTATAGAGAATCTTCTTTCCCTGGTAATAAGTGACAGAGTCAGAGGAATGGTCTCCCTGGCAAGGAGGAGTCTAAATTCCTTCAAGAATTCCAGCTCTTGAATAACCAGGATGGCCTACGTGAAAAATGCAGAGGATAACTTCAGTCTGCAGGCAGCAAGTCCAGATTTCTCTAGAACTAAAGTATGGTGAATGGATAGAGGACGCCACTGGAATAAGATACCATATTGACCCGGCTATGAGGGCAAGATGGGTATCAGGCGTCCTTGAGCTGCAACTGAAAGAAAAGTATCCCTGGCGGGAAGTCCAAGGGGATATGGACCAAGCCGGAGAATTGGCCATGCTTTAGGTTTTCACGTGATGCAAGGCCTGTGTCTTTTGTCTCAAAAAGAGATTTTAGATGAGATGGTAAGGGTAGGAAACACCTACCAGTCATGGGACATGACTGGGTGAACCCCTCCTAACCATTTAAGATTATCTGCTAAGCAAGATACTAATGCTCTCTAGCAAGGGCCCATAGTGCAAAGCTACTTTGTAGAGCTGCAGAGAGCATGTTACAGGTTGGTTAGAAAAGAAAACTGGCTGGTTAAAGCCAGTAGGTAACAAACTATTCTGCCAAAACAAGGGAATTGGAGATGGTGAAGAATAGAAGTCAAACCAACAAGTCTGTGATAATAGGATTTCCAAAAAAGGTTGATAACCTGTTTTGGGTTTAGCACTGAGGCCAGAAGGATTGCTAGTGGAGAAGAAACCCTGGTTGTGTGGTGAAACAGAACCAGTGGCTTAACCACTAGGAATTGCTGCAGTTGCAGCAATTACCAGGGCAGCGGAAAAAACGTCTTTTTTTTTTTTTTTTAGATTGGAAAAAGAAGCAACAGACATAAGTAAGAGTGGTAAGACCTCCTTATTGTCTGAGAAGCTGCCCTAAAGTAAGAAAATGAAAAAGACAACTCTGGAAGGGAAATCCCTTTGTGAAAATAGGTATAGGACCATAGGGGCTTACCAGTGTAATAGAGCCACTCTTACAAACTGAATGTTGTAGTAAGAGGGAGGTAAGACAGAGTTGAAGGAGACTTACTATGTAGTAAGTCTCTAAAAGGTAAGATGATACATGCTAGTACAGGGAAAAACTGTCTTACTGACAGTTGTCACCTCTCTTTTCCCAGTAGGAGGAAGAGAAACCTGTTAACTATAGGCATGATCATCATAAAGACTCTTGGAGCAAAAAGAAAGGATGTCTCGTGAAGAGAGATCCATGAGAATTTAGGAGGAAATTAGTATAGATGCTTCAAGTGAGAAGAAGCAGACTGTAAACTCTAACCAGCAACCAGGAGATGTAATGATAATCTATCTGAAACCCCGCGACTGCTGGGTTTGCTGATCCTGTTGAGGTTGTGGTTTCTTTAGACTAGTGCGATGTTTCCCCTGTTTGGGAACATCTGTATGATGGGCAGAAGATGGATAAAACCTTTTCCCCTTAGGGGAAGAAAGTTTGTTAGGAAATTTCCTACCAACTGGGAAAGAGGAAGGCGTAGAACAGCCTTTGGAAACAGCAATGTCAGTGGTTAACTGAGCAACTTGGAGCAAAGACTCCTTGTTAAAAAGATTTTCTGCAGTGCAAGGAGTATTTCCCAGTCTTTCTTGTGCCCATTTGTCCAAGTCTGAAACTTGGAGCCAGGCTTTACGTCGTGCCCCTATAGCTATAGCAGAAGTTCTGCTAACAGACTCAAAGGAGTCTAGGGAAGCACGAGTAAGGAACCTAGAGATATTTTGAGCATAACTAACCAATGAGGAATAGTCTGCTCTTTTGGGTTCTTGAAGAAAAGGGGTCAAAAGCAATAATTTCTTTGTGACCTCTTCAAGAGATAATCCCATATAGAAAATATATGAGAGAATTCTTGCTGAAAGCATGGATGCCTGGAAGGTTTGGCATCCAAAGGTATCTAAAGTCTTAGACTCACGACCTGGCGGATAAGAAGAGTGCTTTTTAGTACTCTTAATATGCCTCATTGCTGATTCTACAACAATGGAATGATGAGGAGGTTGAGTCTTTTGAAACCCTGGAGAGGGGGGCACCTTATATAGAAGATCAGTTGCCCTAAAAGGTGGGGATACCGTTAAAGGAGTTTCCCACATTCGTAAGAGGAGATCCTGCAAGGTCTGATGCACAGGAAGCATGATGTTCTCCTTTGGAGTCCAGGGAATATACAGGGATTCTGTATTCCCTGGTGCAGGATCCTGACCAGGTATAGAAATGGCAAGTGACTTTGCCATATCAAGCAGGAATGCTTGAAAAGAAAAATCCTCAGAGGGAAATCCTCTAGAAAGAGGAGGAGAGGCTAGATCTGTTGAAGAACTAGCATTGGCACCCAGGGATCTATCCAAATTTTGAGGAATAGAAGACCCTAAAGGGTGGAGTATCGGATCCTTAGAGGATGGTCGCCGGTATCGCAGGAGGTTGGGACCAGCCACAGTCGGTAACGCATCGTCCATGCTAGGAATCGATTCCAAACTCGGTACCGAGGGAAGCGAACCTGATGAGAGAAGCATGGAAGGTACCGACAGCAATGGTAATGTGGATACCGGCACCGTATCCGATAGTGGTAGATGAAGGCCAGCCGGTGACAGCTCTAACAATATCGAAGAAACTGAGAGTGGCCGACATGGATCATCGGAACCGTGCCTTCGGTACCATCCAGTATCGGTATCAAGGCGAGTCGGTACCCAGTCATCCAGACTGGAGATCGATTCTAGACTCGGCATCGAGGGAAGCGAGTCTATCAATGCACATCTGGAGGGTACCGACGTCGTTACCAGTACCGGTACTGGGATCGATACCAATACCAGAAGATCGGTCTGCAGCGTATCCAACGGGTCCGCACGTACCGAGGATGCCAGACTATGATCCGTGGTGAGGAATGTTTCATCCAACACCATTGCCGATGCCGGGGTATCGGTACCGCCCAAAGCGGATGCCACCACCGAGCATGGCTCAGGTATGTTCGGAGAGGGGTGAACCTCAGGAACAACCTGAAACCCCACTAAGGCTTTGGAGGCCGAAGACTCCCACCGGGGTTTTAAAGCCAGTGTATCCTCGAGGGCAAGGCCGGAGGCATCTCTATGCTGTGCAGGAGATCTACCACTCGAGGACTGGCTAGTCTTAACAGACTGTTTTTGGGTTACCTGATCCTGTGAAGAAGAAAGGGTGGTTGGTGCCCTGAAGTTGAATGGGGACCATGTATCGAGGTGAACTCGATGCTGAAGACTTCTTCCGACTATACTGTTGCAGGAGGGACACTCCAGCGGATAGTGGTCAGGACCCAAGCAGGGCAGACACCAGTTATGAGTGTCTAAACTGAATTTTGTACTGCCACAGTTTGAACATTTCTTAGGGATAGTGGCTGGCGCTTCCATGAGGAAAAAAGAGTAGGCCTAGCAGGCCAGAAAAAAAACGTCAGCACTAAGAAGGAAAAAGTATTCCTTATGAAGGAAAAATTATTAGAAAAAAGAAAAGAAACACCGGCGGTACTGGTGGCATCGGGGAAGGCAGACGCGACCACAAGAAAACAAAAAAATAAAAGAAGAATTTTCTGCGGTGACAGGAGGATGTCCTGCTGGCTCCGTGGAAAAACGAAAACTGAGGAGAAGCAGTTGGGAAAGGCAGGAAGGCAGCACGCAGGCGTGTTGGGATGCTTCCAAAAGCGTTCTGATTGGACGCTGGGGAGCGTTCCCGCGCAGACTCTGTCGGTACCGACGTACCCATATGTGAAGACTCATTCCTGCTTGTTCCTGGAGATAAGGCTAAGGCCCTTTTACAATCCAAGGTGTGAAGATTCCTTTCTGCACTGGAGGCATGAGGCCTAGGGAAGAATATAGGAAGATAAACCGACTGGTTTAAATGAAAAGGCGAAACTACCTTTGGCATAAAGTGAGGAGGAGTCCTGAGGACTACTTTATCATGGTGGAACCTTGTATAAGGAGGATCAGCCACTAAAGCCTGTAGTTCACTAATGTGTCTCGCAGAAGTGATGGCAATTAGGAAAATGACTTTCTATGAAAGAAACTTGAGGTATGAAGTGGCTAAAGGTTCAAAGGGCGGTTTCATGAGCTGACCAAGAACAAGACTGAGATCCCATGCCACCGGTGGTGGTTTAATTGGAGGTTTTGTTAAGAGTAGGCCTCTCATAAAGCTTAATACAAATGGATGAGAGGAAATAGGTTGTCCATCGAAAGGTTTGTGAAAAGCAGCAATAGCACTAAGAAGGACCCTCACTGAATTGGTCTTAAGACCAGAATTTGATAATTGGAGGAGATATTCTAGTAGCGACTCCAGAGGTACTAAAAGGGGGTTAAGTCCCTTTTGGGAACACCAAATAGAGAACCTTTTCCATTTAAAAGCATAAGACCGCTTTGTGGAAGGTTTTCTGGAAGCCAGAAGGATATCTTTTACCTGGTGAGAAAGGTTGATATCCTGGAATTCTAGGCTTTCAGTAACCAGGCCCTGAGATGCAGGGACTAGGGATTCGGGTGCAGTAAGGATCCGTTCTCCTGAGACAGAAGATCTGGAGCATTCCCCAACTCCAAAGGAGTGGTTTGAGAGAGACACAGAAGAAGAGGGTACCACATTTGCCGTGGCCAACATGGAGCTATGAGTATCATACAACCTCTGTCTCTCTGAAGCTTGAATAAAGTCTTGGGAATGAGGGAAATGGGTGGGAAGGCATAGAGGAAGTCCTGACCCCAGCGGGGTAGGAAAGCATCCCTTGCCTGACAGTTGTGAGCCGGAATTCTGGAACAGAACCGGGGAAGTTTGGCATTCTGTGGACTTGCAAAGAGGTTTATATCTGGTGTTCCCCAGATTTGAAACACTCGAGCAAGTTGGTGTGAGTGGAGAGACCACTCGTGCGGCAGCAGTATTCAACTGAGTTTGTCTGCCCATACGTTTTGAATGCCTGGAAGATATACCGCAACCAGATGGATTTGAAGCTCTCTGGTGAGGGCCTATAGTCACAAAGCTTTGTTGCATAGTGACAGAGAGCCTGTTCCGCATTGTTTGTTCACATAGAACATGGCTACTTGATTGTCGGTTTGGACCAGAACTGTCTTGTTGCTGAGATGGGCCTGAAAAACTCGAATAGCATTGAAAATGGCTCTCAGCTCTAGGGGGTTTATGTGAAGAGAAACCTCCTGTGGGGTCCAGAGACCCTGGGTTGAGAGATTGTACAAGTGGGCCCCCCCAACCCAACTTGGATGCATCAGTTGTCAGGGTGGCCTGGTATAGAGGTTGCTGGAAAGGAGAGCCTACAAGGAGGTTTTCCAGAGAATGCCACCATTGTAGGGACAAAATCAGACGTGTGGTATTTCTGATTTTGTCTGATAGGCGACCCAAGGCTTGTGACCACTGCGAGGATAGGGTCCATTGGGCTACTCGCATGTGAAGGCGAGCATAGGGAACCACATGGACAGTGGATGCCATATGCCCCAGAAGTTGAAGCATCTCCCGAGCTGTGAGGAAAACCCTCATAGCTGCTTGGGATGCAATTTGCGTTATTTGTAGACAGCGTGGCTGTGGCAGGAAAGCCTTTGACTGCCGTGTGTCTAGAAGAGCTCCTATGAACTCGAGAAACAGAGGGGGTGAGATGAGATTTTGGGAGGTTTATGACCAAGTACTGAAGAATTTTTATTGCTCGAGACAGAGCAAAGCTGGCTTCTGGAGCTGTTGATGCTCGAATGAGCCAATCATCTAAGTAAGGGAAGACAAATATTCCTAGAGTCCTCATAAATGCTGCTACTACTGCCATTCATTTTTTGAAGACTCTTGGAGCAGAGACTAGTCCGAAAGGAAGATCTCTGTATTGGAAGTGTCTTCCCTGGACCAGGAATCAAAGGAATTTCCTGTGATCTGCATGAACGAGAATATGTGTACACGCATCTCTTAGATCTAGAGAACATAGCCAGTCTTGACTCTGAAGGTATGGTAGGAGTGTTCCAAGGGAGATCATTTTGAACTTCTCTCGGAAGAAATATTTGTTTAATTCTCTGAGGTCTAGTACAGGCCTGTGTCCCCCTGTTTTCTTTGGGATATGGGTACTTCTATTGCTCCTTGAGCAAGAAGTGTTGTGACCTCCTGCCACAACAGGTCAGTGGCAGGGACCTGAGAATTGAACTGTCTGATCATTGTAGGTGGGGGCAAGTTGAGAAAGTGAAGCTTGTACCCCAGCTGCACAATGGACAGGATACAGTTTTCTGATGTTATTTGTTGCCATCTTTTGGCAAAATGGCATAATCTGCCTGGAATGGTTAAGGGTTCTGGACCTTCCAGGGGCAGAATGGTTAGGTTCTCTAGGTAAAAGTCAAAGACTCTGAGGAGGCTGGGTCTGTGGGGCCGGTTGAGCTCTTTGAGCTTGTGGCTTTCTTTGCTGTCTATTCTGTTGTTGCTCCTTCTGGGGAACATGAAGTGGACAGTGGCTCTGGTGGGTGTAAGCTGGGTAAAACGTCTTTTTCTTATTGAAAAAGGTCTTTTTGAATGACTTTTTCTTTGCTGGGTTGGCAGTAGACTTTGACAACCTGTTCAAAGTAGTATTCTCCGACTCAAGCTGATTAGCTTTGTCTTGCCAGTCCTTGCCAAATAGATTTTCTCCTGTACAAGGAATGTTTCCCAGCTCATCTTGCACCCACTGTTCTAAGTCTGATGCCTGAAGCCATGCAAGACGACGTGCACCTATGGAAATAAGCAGAGGTTCTGCTAATGCATTCAAAGCAATCAAAGGTAGCACGGTTCATGAATTTAGAGACATTCTGGGCGTGCTTGACCAGGGTAAGGTAATCTGTCCTTTTTTCTTCAGGGAGACTAGGGCTCATGAGCTCTGAATCCCGTGCAACTTCTTCCAGGAACATTCCTATGTAAAGAATGTAGGAGCTGATCCTAGTTGATAACATGGATGACTGGAAGCATCGACGCCCAAAGGCATCGCGTATCCTAGATTCACGGCCTGGAGGATTAGAAGAGTGTGTTTTAGCACTCTTGATTCTACGCATGGCCGATTCCACTCCATTGAATGGTGTGGTAACTGAGTTTTCTGAAAACCAGGGCAACTTGGCACTCGGTACATAGTATCGAGGCGTCGGGAATGTGAGGACACCGTTAACGGAGTTTCCCACATTCTTAACATAAGATCATGTAAGATCTTATGAATGGGAAGCACAGCTGCTTCTTTGGGAGCCATAGGGTATTGCAGAATTCTTAATTCTTCTGCCCTAGGATCCTTTTCTGGAATCACGTATGAAATCCTGGAAGAACATATCCTCTGGAGGAGACATTCTGCGTTGAGGAGAAGGAGTTGGATCCTCTAGTAGGATCGCTCTAGTGCCGGTAGAATCATCGGAATCGGAATTGGAAGACTCAAAGCCACTCTGAACCGCGTGCTCCTGTAACGCATGGTATCGGTACCGTTCGAAGTTGGTACCGAAGTGTCTCGGTTCCTGTCCCCCGATACCCGAGATAGACTCGAGGCTCGGCATGGGGGGGGAAGCATACCCATCGAAACAGGTGCTGACGGTACCGGTACCTATGTCGGTACCGATACCTGTTGAACCGTCGGTAGCAGTACCGAAGCTGCTAAGAGGGACGCTAGACTGCGTTCAATAGCAAGGAGTCTTTTATCCATCGCTCCTGTCGATGCTTGGGTGTCGGTACAGGTGGAAGCGGCCACAACCCCAGAACATGGCACCAGTAGTTCAGCAGAGGTAGAGGCCTCTGGAACATCCTGGAGCCCTGTTAATGCTTTGGAGAATGAAGACTCCCACTGGGGCTGTTTTGCCGGTGAATTTTCCTCGAGGGCAACGCCAGTGGCATCTTGATACTTAGAAGGAGATCTACCCTTTGAGGACCGGCAAGCCTTTGAAGACTTAGGTTTAGTTACCTGAGATCCATGGGAGAAAGATGAAGCCCTGGAAGACATCGATGCCACTGACATCGTATCTGTGGCAAAAAGGGAACCGAGTTTTGCTGCTCTATTCTGCAGGCCCCTCTTGGTCATCTTTCTGCAGGAGAGAGACTCCAATGGACAATGTTCAGGACCTAAACATTTCAGACACAAATCATAGGTGTCTGTGACGGATATGGTACCGCCACATTTAGAACATTTCTTGAAACCATTAGCTGGTTTCTCCATGACTAAAGAAAAATGGACCTAGTGCCCAAAATGGCACCTAGCTCCGAAAGGGGAAGGGCCCCCTGAGATAAAAGTTCAGTCAGAAAGTTAGGGGTTTTTTTGTAAAGAAAGAAAAGAAACACCGGCGGTACCGGTAGGTGTTCAAAGAAGGCAGACATGACCACAAAGAAAACAAAAAAGAAGAACACATTTTTCTGCGGTGAAAGTGGCACGTCCTGTCCGCTCCGCGGAAAATGAAGAGCTGAAGTGAGAGAGGTAGATGGGCAGGAAGGCAGCACGCATGCGCTGTGGGATGCTCTCAAAGGCTTTCCTATTGGACGCTGGGGAGCGTTCCCGTGCGGGCTCCGTCGGTACCGACGATACCCATATGTGAAGACTACATTCCTGCTTGTTCCTGGAGATAATAATATATTAACATACATGGAACAATCACATGAGTATTTAACATAATAATAGAGTAGGTTTAGTGCAGAAAATCTATATAACTTGGATCCGTAGTCAACGCAGACACCGGGGGCCCAGTACCGATACCTCGGTACTCGGTGCATGATGCATCGATGACAAAGGCAAGACCGATGCCGCCTGTTGCACCGAAGTGGATGGAGTCATCGAGGTTGATGGTCCCGGCTGCATTACTGGTGTCATCAGTGCTAATGGTAGCGTGGAGAGCTGCTATGTTCCTGCTAATGGAGAGCTGCTATGGTCCTTTCCAAGGACAGCATACATTGATCCAGGGAGGTAGCCTGCGTCTGTTTCAAGGAAAGAAAAGGGCTGGGCACCCCCGTACCAGAGCAAGGCATCAGGGGCTCGCTGGAGGCTGAAACCTTGGGTGCCTCCCAAATCCCCATTGATGCTTTGAAGGACAAGTCCTCCCACTGGGGATGTCTGGACTGATGACCAGATTCAGAGGAAGTCCTGGATGATTCCCGGTGAGTCGAAAGGGATCTTTCTCTGGATTCCCGAGACTTTACCGAGGAGTCCTTGGACTTTTCTCTCGATTCCTTCTCAGAAGAGTCTCAGGTTTTTGACTTATCTTTTGGAGGCTTGGAGGGAGACATGGTTTTCTTAGTCTTCTTCTCTGAATGCCTCGACTCCTTGAAGTGCTTTGAACCGTGGGAGCAGGACAATGCTCTGGATGAAGTAGAGGACAATGACAACAAGTCCAAAGGGAAGAATTCCCCAAACCTTTTGGCCTGGTTCCCTAGGCCCCTCTTCGTCATCTGCTTGAAGAGGGAGCAGTCTTGGGGAATATGGTCCGGACCAAGACACTTCAGACACCAGTTGTGTTTGTCAGTAACCGAGATGGTGCTGGAGCACTTAGTTCATTTTTTGAAAATGCTGGAGCTTTTCTCCATCTTAAGATGGTGGGCAAGGCCCAAGGGGCATGAAGCCCTAAGGCAAAAAAAAAGCATAGTTACTCACCTGTAACAGGTGTTCTTCAGGGACAGCAGGAATCAAACCTCACATATGGGTGATGCAGGCACCGAAGGAGCCCTCGTGGAAGCATTCCACCAGCTTTCAAATAAAACCTTTGGGAAATGCTACCACGCATGTGTGGTCCCCTTCCCGCCCAAGGGTGCCATCTTGCTCAGTCAAATAACATAGCTAAAAGTCAGCAAAAATAAAATAAATGATGGTAAAGGAGCAACTCCAAGAGGAGGAGGGAGGGTTGTGAGGACTGATTCCTGCTGTCCCCGGAGAACACCTGTTACAGGTGAGTAACTATGCTTTCACCAGGAACACACAGGAAGTCAGTCCTCACATATGGGACTCCCCAGCTACAGGCTACCAAAAGCCCATAGGGAAAAACACGGTCGCCCTCAAGGGGAGCTGTGAGCAGCAGCAATGGAGTCTGTAGTTTCAGATTACAATAGGACCCTGGGGTCTGATGAAAATTAGCATTCCAGTAGCTTGAACACAGAAGAGTCGGAGGGTAGGAGTTGCCTAAACCCTGAAAAGATTACGGAGCACAGCCTGGCTGAAGGCAGTAATGGGCTGTGAAGGTATGGACTGAAGACCAGGTGGTGGCTGGCAGATGTCCACCATCGGGATGGAGCACAGGTTTGCCACTGAGGCCGCCATGGCCCTGACATGGTGCGCCATGACAAGGACCTTCCAGTGGGAGCCCCACCTGCTCATAGGCAAGGGTGATGCAGTCCGCCACCCAAGCAGACAGTATAAATTTGGTCACCGCTTCTCCCAGACAACTGAGGTCGTACAAGGCAAAAAAGCTGAACAACTTTGCGGTGGTCTTGAGTATGTTGGATGTAGAAGGACAAGGCCCTCTTACAAATCCAGGGTGTGAAGGATCGTTTCCGCCCTACTGGCATGAGGTCTTGGGAAATAGGTGGGCAGTACCACCACTTGGTTGAGGTGTAAGGACGATACCACCTTCAGAAGGAATTTTGGGCGTGTGCAGAGCACTGCCCTGTTTTTGTAGAACCTGGTATATGGCACCTCCGCTACTAAGGCCTGGAGCTTGCTAACCCTGCGAGAGGAGGTGACCGTGACCAGGAATGCCACCTTCCACGAGAGGTATCTCAGGTGGCCAGAGGCTCTAAGGTCGAGTGAGTGAGCTGTCCTAATATCACACTGAGGTCCCACTCGGTCGTCCGGATGGTGAACTGGGGGCTTCAATAAAAGCAGATCCTTAAGGAAGCAGGTCACCAGCGGCTGGACCAAGAGGGGTTTGCCATCCACTGGGTGGTGGTGCGCCACCAGGGCACTCAGGTGTACCCTGACGGAGTCACCCTTTCAGCAGCCACACTGTCAATGACAGAGACCCCAGATTGGGGTGTAAGAGAAAGCCCCCCTCCTGCAACAGGAGACCTGGGGAGCTCCCCAACGGAATGGGAGTCTCTACTGACAGCCAGAGGAATAACGGGAACCACGGCTGCCTGGGCCATTGAGGGGCTATCAGGAATAGCGAGGCCTGTTGTGGAGGGTCCTGAATAACATTTTGGCAATTAGTGGTGTGGGTGGGAAGGCATACATGAGACCTTCTGACCACGAGATGAGAAATGCATCTTCCGCTACCTGGGAAGGGTGGGCTTGCCAAGAGCAGAAGTGGGGCAACTGGTAGTTGTATGGGCTGGAAAACAGGTCTATCCATGGTTCCCCCCAGAGGTGGAAAAGCCAGCTGGCTACTCTGGGGTCCAGCTGCCACTTGTGTGGCTGGAGAATCCTGCTTAATATGTTGGCCAGTGCGCTGTCCTGGCCTGGCAGATATACTGCCTTTAAGAGTATGTCCTGCTGGACTGCGTAGGAACAGAGGGCCATCGCCTTGCAGCAGACCCCGTGCCCCCCTGCTTGTTCACATATAACATCGCCACCTGGTTGTCTGTTTGGACCAACACTGGTTGGCGACATAGGTGGGGGCAAAAGACTCTGAAGGCTAGGTGTATCGCCTGGAATTCCAGAAGGTTGATCTGCTGGTTGCTCTCGCTTTGTGACCAGCTACCCTGGGTGTGAAGTTCCTCGCAGTGGGCTTCCCATCCCAGCAGGGAGGCATCCGTCAGAAGGACCCTTACAGGGCATGGAGTCTGGAAAGGCATCCCTGTCTCGTGGTAATGGGGATTTTGCCACAAGGTCAGGGATTCCGCCAACTGGCAGGTCACTACAATTCTGTCACAGAGACAGTCTATGGCCTGTATCCACTGGTCCCGAAGGCACCACTGTGTGGCCCTCATGTGGAGGTGGGCATCTGGGATGACATGGACCATTGAGGCCATGTGTCTAAGTAGGCGCAGCAGGAGCCAAGCGCACACCAAGGGACAGCTTTGTATGTCCAGGGCCAGGGCCAGAGCCATGAACCAGGCGGCTTGGTCCCCTGAAATGAAGGCCCTTGCCTGGAGGGTGTCTAGTCTTGCCCCTGTGAACTCCAGAGGAGCTGGGACTTGGGGTAGTTTATTACAAACCCCAGATTTTGCAGAACCTGGATGGTATGTGCAATTGCCTGCTGCACTTCTGAGGCCGTGCCTCCCTTTATGGGCCAATCGTCCAGGTAGGGGAAGACAAATACCCCTGGAGATGGAGGAAGGCGGCCACAACTACCAGGCACTTGGTGTAAATCCTTGGGGTGGAATCGAAGCTGAAGGGCAGCACCCTATACTAGTAAGGGTTGCCCTCCACCATGAACCTTAGGGTATTGCCTGTGGTGGGGTGAAGGAGCATGTGTGTGTAGGTATCCTTCAGATCCAAGGAGCATAGTCAATCTCCCTGCTGGAGTTAAGGCAGTAATGTTCCAATGGAGGGCATCTTGAACTTCTCCCTCATCAGGAATCTGTTCAGATTGTGCAGGTTATAGTAACATAGTAAGTGACGGCAGATAAGACCAGCATGGTCCATCTAGTCTGCCCAGCAAGATGGCAAGAGTAGGTGCACCTGTTGCTCTGTGCAGGCCACCCCTCCCCATGTCTTTGTTTAGGGGTGACCCCACCATTCCATGTAGGAGACCCCACCACTCCATGTAGGACACCCCTATTTGTTGAGACGTTAGATGGTACCGTTTATTTTGTTTTTATCCTGTTGCTGTAAAGGGATCCACTGTGTTTGTCCCATGCCGTTTTGAATTCCATCACCGTGTTTGCCCCCACCACTTCCATCGGGAGGGCATTTCAAGCATCCACCACCAGTGAAGAAATATTTCCTGACATTGCCTTTCAATTTACCACCTTGCAGCTTCATGTTATGCCCTCTAGTTTTACAGCTTCCCCGTTTTTGGAAGAGGTTTGTTTGTTCATCATTTCTCTTTAAGTATTTAAAGGTCTGAATCATATCTCCCCTGTCCCTCCTCTCCTCCAAAGTGTACATATTTAGGTCTTCAAGTCTCTTCTCATAAGGCTTCTGACGCAGGCTCCAAATCATTTTGGTCGCTTTTCTCTGAACAGTTTCCAGTCTTTTTACATCTTTTGCACGATATGGTCTCCAAAACTGAACACAGTATTCCAAGTGAGGCCTCACCAGTGACTTGTACAGTGGCATAAGTACCTCTTCCTTTCTGCTGGTAATCCCTCTTTGTATGCAGCCCAACATCCTCCTGGCTTTTGCCACCGCCTTGTCGCACTGTTTTGCCACCTTGAGATCATCAGAGATAATCACACCAAGGTCTTTCTCCTGAACCGTGCATACCAACCTCTCACCCCCTATCATGTACATTTCCCTTGGATTTCTGCTACCCAAGTGCATGACACTGCTCTTTTTCACATTAAATCGTAGTTGCCAAGCATTAGACCAGTCTTCCAGCTTTTGTAGATCTTTCCTCATGTTAACCACTCCCTCGGGGGAGTCCACTCTGTTGCAAATTTTCATGTCATCTGCAAAAAGACAGACTTTTCCATTCAGTCCTTCAGCAATATCACTCACAAATATATTGAACAGTGCCGGGCCCAGGACCGAACCCTGGGGCTCCCCGCTAATCACCTTCCTCTCATCCGAGTGAGCTCCATGTACCATCACCTTCTGTTGTCTGTCAGTCAACCAATTTCTAATCCAGTTTACTATCTTGGGACCCATCCCCAAGCTACTGAGTTGATTGACAAGCCTCCTATGAGGAACAGTATCAAAGGCTTTGCTGAAATCCAGATAGATGATATCCATTGCATGCCCCAGATCTAGTTCCTTGGTCACCCAGTCAAAGAACTCAATCAGATTTGTTTGGCAAGACCGTCCTTCGGTAAAAACCATGTTGCCTTGGATCTTGCAACCTGTTGGTTTTGAGAAAATTCACTATTCGCTCTTTCAGGAGCGCCTCCATTACTTTTCCCGCCACCGAGGTAAGGCTCACGGGCCTGTAGTTTGACACTTCTTCCCTGTCACCACTTTTGTGTAGAGGTACAACATTAGCCATTCTCCAGTCCTGAGGAACCACTCCTGTTTCTAAGGATCTGTTGAAGACATCCTTTTAACGGTCCTGCAAGAATCTCTCTCAGCTCTTTCAGTATCCTGGGATGTATCCCATCTGGTCCCATGGCTTTATCCACTTTCAGTTTAGCAAGTTGTTCTAACACCTCATCTTCTGTGAATGGTGTGGTATCTACTTCATTCCTATTTTTATATTTGGGAGTCACAGCTGGTCCAGCTCCAGGATCTTCTTTAGTAAAAACAAAGCAGAAGTATTTGTTTAGCAATTTCACTTTTTCAGTGTCACTTTCCACGAGTCCTTTCCCAGCACTTCTGAGTCCTGCAATTCAAACTCCGATCTTCTTCCTTTCCCAAATATACCTGAAGAAAGTTTGGTCGCCACCCTTAACATCTTTAGCAATCTTTTCCTCTACCTTTGATTCTGCTATCCTTATTTCTCTTTTAGACTCTTTGAGCTTGATCCTGTATTCATTTCTGTGTTCTTCTGTTTGCAAGCTTTTGAATTTTGCAAAAGCTGTGTTTTTTGCCTTTATTTGAGCAGCCACCTCTTTGGAAAACCAAATAGGTTTCCTTCTCCTCTTGTTTTTATTTACTTTTCTTACATATTTATCTGTTGCCCCTTTTGTTGCCGCCTTTCGTTTAGCCCATTGCAATTCCACTTCCCTTATCTCCTTCCACCCCACCATCTCCTCCTTTAAGTACTCGGCCATTTTATTGAAGTCAGTGTTTTTGAAATTTAGGACTTTGAGCTTGCTATGATTGGCCTGTACCATAGCTTTTATCTCAAACCACACCATCGAGAATGGGCCTTAGACCCCCTGTTCATTTTGGTATGAGGAAGTACTTGGAGTAGAACACCTTGCCTCTGAGATGGTGGGGAACTGGTTCTATTGCTTTATCCTCGTGAATACCTGCCAGTTCCTTCAGTAGAAGGTCCTGGTGAAGGTGAGACCTGGGAGGCTTTCCCGGAAAGAAAGGGAGAGGTGTC
Organism: Ichthyophis bannanicus; assembly: GCA_033557465.1. Lineage (NCBI taxonomy): Eukaryota > Metazoa > Chordata > Amphibia > Gymnophiona > Ichthyophiidae > Ichthyophis > Ichthyophis bannanicus. The sequence continues at coordinate 190,618,056 of CM066035.1, read as the reverse complement.
TGTCTCAGGTGGAGGAGGTAGCCCTCGACCACTTGGAGTGCCCAAGAGTCGGTGATGACTGGCCACCTTTGGGCATAGAGACGTCCCCCTGTGGACTGCTGACCTCCTTGGGGTGGAGAGGCTATGCCCAAAGGGTCAAAAGCTTCACCATGGCTGGGTCAGGGCTGATGCCTGGGGCTTGGGATCCTTGTGCTTATGAGGGCCATGCCCATGTCCCTTAGCCTGCTGACCCTGCTGGGGAGCCAGGAAGCCTGAAAAGGTGGGTAGTTTCTGTAAGCAGTCCCTTTCCTCGGGTAGAAGGACTTTTTACCTTAGCCCTTCCATCTGGGAGGGGCAGCGGTCCTTTTTATAGAGCCTGGTCCTTGTCATCAACTCTATCTCCAGCTCGGCAGCCTTGTTGGTCATGGGTTTGCCAAAGAGGTTCTCTCCTTGGCATGGAACATTGACCAATTTGTCCTGATCCCATTGTTCGATGTTGGACTGTAGCCAAGCCTGGTGTCGGGCAGCGATGCCCGCCACCGCTACTCGAGCCGCCGACTCAAAGCCATCATAGGCTGCCCGAGACAAACTTAGAGCACTCATGGACAGCTTTGGCCAGGTTCTTGAACCGCTGCAGGGTTCCTCGGACAGACCAGCTGAGAATCCAGCGAGTTCCTTCGCCAAGTCTCTCAGGTACATCTTTATCTTTATTCGTTACTTAATATACCATCCGCACTTGAGTATCAGAGCAGTTTATATGCCCATGTACAGCTGGTATGCCTTGATTTAGCCGATGAGCATCAAGCCCTGGTAGCACTTTCTGCTGATGGCGCCCAGGGTGTGTGCCTCCCTGCCGGTAGGCACCGAGGAGTGTATCTTTTGGCTCTTCAGGCAATGCAAGGCCGACTCCACCACCATCGAGTTGTGCGGCAGTTGTGACTTCTGGAAGCCTGGATCCGGTGGACCTGATACATCGAGTCAAGCCACTTGTTCACCACCGGCACCGATGCTGGTGTCTCCCACATATGGAGCATAAGCTGTTCCAGGATGGGAGAGATGGGCACTGTACGAGATTCCCTTGGAGGGGCCTCGTAATGAAGGATTTCTAGTTCCTCCATCCGAGGGTCCTCATCTGATTCTGTCGGGAACATTAGGGCTTTGGATGAAGTCAAGGAATGCCATGTCCTCATGTGGGGACAGATGCCGGGGCTCAGAGGGAGGGGAGTCTGAGGGGACACTGCGGTGATGACAGGTGCCCGGCGACTCCTTGTCCTCTGTTTCCCAGTCAGAATAGTCCATCGAGAACTTGAGGGAAGGACGGCTCGTGGGCTCTGGGGCTGATCCCTGCCCGCGGCCCTCGGAGGCACTGTGGCCAGTGCCAAGCACACTGGCTGGGGAAGATCTCGGCCCCGTAGAACGGGAGCCGGATCGAGACCTCGGCCAAGGATCGACTCAAGGCCAGAAAACCTCGAGGACAGTGATACCTACAACCTACAATCAAATATAATACGCAAGAATACACAACTAACCAAACACAACTCTACCCCACCTAATCCAAGACTCACTCCAGTTAGCATCTGCTTATCACCATCTCTGATACTTCTCACTAGCTAAATCCTAACTAATTCCTTTAATAACTATTCCAAACAGCCCCCCTCCCATCACTATACATACGATTACAAATAACTATTGTGAATAGTTTTGTTTTAACCATGTAAATAATTTACACACTGTTTTCTTTGTAACATAGTTATTATGTTTCCATTAATGTTCTATGTAATACAATATTTCACTGCATGTTATATTGTTTTTAAGTTCCTTGTAAACCGTCCCTGATCTCTGGAAGGGGCGATATAGAAAAAACACAAATAAATAAATACCAGACAACAGCGCTCACTGCTGGTCCATGAAAGCAGACAAGTTGTGCTCCAGGACCGCCATTCTGGACTCCAGGCTAGAAGGCTCTGCAGCCATCAGCGCAGGCACAGAGGGAATCGGGCCTGTTGATGGTTCCAATGAGGGAGAGATCTCGACGAGGATGGTGTCAAGTGACAGAAGCTGAGGTAGAGTCTTTTCGGGGGACCTTCACAGGTTGCTCCTTCTCAGATCCCTCAGACGAGCGTCTAGGACTGCGGGACCTGGCTCAGGACACGCGGTTCGCCTGAGCCGTCAAGGACACTGCCTTCGAGGCCTTCTTTTTCTTGAGTTCCGTCAAGGGAGACCCTTTTCCGAGGAACCACAACGTCAATCAGGGTCCGTGAGGCGGTTTTGGTGGAGGCCTTGGCCTTTGGAGGTACCAGGGACTCCGGGGAAAACTTATCATGCTGCTGCTGGCAGCTCTTGAGGGCCTTGGTGGACATCTTCTTACAGAGGCTGCATGCTGTGGGATCATAGTCCGGTCCCAGGCAGCAAAGGCAGCAGTCATGTGTGTCGGTCAAGGACATTATTTTGGCATACCGATCACACTTTTTAAAGCCACTCGTAGCTATGGGAGAAAAAAGTATCCAAGCGAGGTCGAAGACCTGCGGTGCCATCAGAAGAAAAGATGTAAAGGCGCTAAGGAGACTACGAATCTAAGACACAACGCCGGTGCACTACTGGAGGAGCATATGAAACTCTGGTCTAAAAAAATCAACTTTTTCTGGGGAGGAGCAGACAGACGTCTGAAGGGCTCCGCGGAAAAAAGGAGACTGAGCAAGATGGCACCCTTGGACGGGAAGGGGACCGCGCATGCTTCCGCAAGGGGGATGCTTCTGCGAGGGCTCCATTGGCGCCAACATCATCCATATCTGAAGACTAACTTCCTGCTTGTTCCCGGAGAATAAATCATAATCTGTTTTGTGATGAGGGAATGAAGACTGCACCAAATGAAAGCAGTTCTAATTGCTTTACTTGCCAGGCTATTTTTATCCTGAAAAAGGATTTAGTATTCTCATATGATCCCATCTTTCAAAATATTATTTGGAATATAATTTTCACAGTTTATGAATCCAATTAACACTTGCAACATTCTACTTTTGGAAGGCTAAAAATGTCAAAATAGAAAACTGCACTACTTTTTTCCTCAAAGAGAAAATACTTTCAGATCTAAACTGTGTAAAGGCCTTTGGATACCTCTAAGCTGTTACCTTTTCTTTATGTAAAGCTTTGCACATAGTCTGTGATGATAAAGCAGAAAACACACAGCAGTGATTGTACTGTACTATACAATCTCAATCTGCCTGTAAGCAGGATAGTCACAGTTGTGGTTAAAGAGTACTTTTTACTATTACTTCTATGGCGTGCCACTGACAAAGGCAAATTTTTGATGAAACATGGCCATGTCGGGCCTAATAGACCCCTGCTGTGTGTTTTCTGCTTTGTGATTTTTGTGGGGGGTGTCCCTTTTTTTGCCTTTTCTGGAATGAAAAAGGACAACACACACTGAAGATCTGTAATCCTGCTTTAGTTAGGTCTGGAAAGATAATAGGATACGCTTTTGTTAGAAATGAAATAGGAAATCTCAACATTTCTTAGTTAATTTCCTGTTTTTTTAACAAAACCCCCCAAAAAATGAGGTTCTCACTTACTAGTTTGCATTAATAATTTACCATACATTAATGCATATCAGTTCAAGTTAAGCTGAGTTAATTAACAGCCACCACCATAAAGACCCATGCAGTAACCTTGGGTTGTAATTGTGCACTACAAGTCAGTGCACAGTTTCCTAATAAAAGTATAAAGAAAACATTTTGCTTCCCGATGCAGTACCCAAATAGTATGCAAATAAGCTGGGTGCAAAACATTTGTGCGACTATGAAAACATGCTGGAAGCATTCACACACGGGTTTGTGCTGGAATGATAATTTACTTTGAAAATGATTGCTCCATGTAGTCTTAATTTGGAAGTGGAGTGGCAATCACTTCTCTGATTTGGTGACAAACATCATGTGATCTTTATTTTTTGGTTTTAAATGCTGACACTATGTTTTTTCTTTCCATAGTGGCAAAATGAAATAGAAGTAAGCTGATACTGAAAGGGAGCTGTGATTTGGGACCTAGCAATGGAAGAGCTGTGATACACTCTGATGCAGAAAGATACCGAAGTTTTCCATTGTTTCGAAACAAGGTGCCATGTTGGATGGATATCAGACAATTTTCAGGTTAATAGATATTGAAGAATTATTGTTGCTATTGATATGAATTGTTTGGTGAAGCTGAATGTACAGTCGTCAACATTACTGCCACCCTTGCAGTTGAACCCCTTAATGTCCAAGATCTCCTTAAAAAAAAAAGCGGCCAGTGAAATGGCTGTGGACTATATATGTACACATTTTTGACACATAAAAGAATCAAATAAAACAAGACCAATTAAAAAAGAAATTATTAGGAAATAGTATAAAAACTGTGACATTGCCAAGAAATGATTATTCAAATAGAAAAGAACAGTTAGTCCAAACCACATAATAATCCCATCCAATGAAGGTCAAACTATGCTAAATGCCCATGAAAATTGTTAATTATTTATAAAGATTTTCCAGGTTTTTTTTGTTGAAATGTCACAAACAGATGAAATCCCTTCTAGAAACAAACTTTCCTTTTTATTCTTAAAATAGGTGAGAACAATCACCAAAATTATGTGTAAACATCACCGAAGCGGAACACATTAGTAAAACTAAGAAATTAGCTTGTGAAGTGGCAAATGCTAAGTTCTCTGATTGTCAATCACAGCATACTTCACTGATATAGGAGCCATTCTGGAGAAAATCACAGAAAATCCCACAAGTTGAAAGTGGACACAGAACTGTGCTTCGAACTCATACAATTGACAAGGGCTCTGCCTCACATGCAGTATTTAGAGATGGGTTCCTGCCAGAATGACAACATCCTCAAGGTTTGAATCTTGAATTGGACTGATGGAGTCTCTTTTAAATGAGAATTGGTTACTTGTTTTAATGATTACTAACATCAGATTATCGCTATAAAGTGAGCTCTCCTTTTGGCTGCTTTAGCACCTTAGAATTACTACGGTCAGAAAAGCCATTACACTGGTCAACATTGAAACAACATCCCAAATAAGCCTTGAATGATGTAATATTGCATCACATTGCATAATACCAGCATGCACACATCATCCAAAGTTGATTGCATCATTTTCTGATGCAATGCAATACTACTGCCAGATGGCTGCTGAAGTCAGCAGTGTACTATACGCAGTCAGAAAGGAAAGTAATCTGGTATTCTGTTCCGATATTGAAAGCCTCATGAATGCCTTAAAAATCACTCATGACCCACAAGACTGGAGACTATTTATAGACTCTTCGAAACTGAGTCTGAAGGCTGTGCTTTTGAACAATGGAAACCATCTTCCATCGATTCCAGTAGTGCATGCCGTCCACATGAAAGAGACATACGATAACTTAAAGCATCTACTGACTTCCATTAACTATAACAAGTACAACTGGCACCTCTGTGGTGACTTGAAGGTGGTTGCCCTTTTAATGGGACTGCAGCAGGGATATATAAAATACATGTGTTTCTTATGTGAGTGGGATAGCCGAGCAAGGGATTGGCACTACTTGCGGAAGGAATGGAATCGCAGACAAAATGTAACAATTGGAGAGAAGAATATCCAGCACCCAGCTCTGGTTGAGGCTCACAAAATACTGCTACCACCCCTTCACATCAAACTAGGTCTGATGAAAAACTTCGTGAAAGCCATGGACCGCACTTTGCCAGCTTTCCGATACCTGCATGAAAAATTCCCTCGATTCAGCGAAGCAAAGATTAAAGAGGGAGTTTTTGCGGGTCCTCAGATTTGAGAACTCTTCAAAGATGACCGGTTCAACAACTTGCTGCAGGGTGATGCGAAACAAGCATGGAATACTTTTCGCCTAGTGTCAACAAGCTTTCTCGGGAATGTTAGGGCAGAAAACTACAAGGAACTAGTAGAAGACATGCTGATGCAGTATCAGAAACTTGGCTGCAATATTTCTCTAAAGATCCATTTCCTTGATTCCCATCTCCATTTCTTTCCTGACAATTGTGGTATGGTTAGTGATGAACAGGGCAAACGTTTTCACCAGGATATCGCAAAGATACCAGGGAAAATGGTCCACTACAATGCTGGCTGACTACTGCTGGACACTCCCCAGAGAAGCTCCCGAACAGCTGTACAAGAGACAGGCGAAAAAATCTAAGAAGTAAGTCTATGACTTTGTTTTATACAGGTATTAACCGAAGGCCTATTATATTTACTATTGACATGCATTTCGTGAAGTAAACATTAATTCTTGTAGATTACAAAAAATCTAGAGCCAACTTTGCAATTTCACTGTCATATTCGTGTTCAGCATATAAAAATTGATAAGAAATGACTATTTTTATTTCAGTAACATGACTTTTGTAAAAATTTGTTGACCACTGTTATCAGCTAACATCGAACTTCAAAGGGCTACAAAACACATCTCCCCAGACCCTGGGATTCCTGTATCTACAATTTGCAATGTTATGAAGACGTTTTCTAATATGAAACAGTCAAAAACCTCCCAGGACGTGGTGGGAAGACGAAAATTAATCCAAGAAGTCTTCGAAGATTACTGCAAACTGATGAAAAAACACCACGTACATTCAAAGAGCTTAAGGATGACCTGGAGCAATCTGGAGTGGTGGTTTTAACCTGCACTGTACAGTCAACAAAGGAGGACTTCTCATGGACGAAGGCCAACAAGGACCCCACTGTTCAAAGACAGACATAAAAAGACATGCAGTCGCTATTCTGTAGGGATGTGCATAAGTCCCATTGCGTGTACTTTCAATTAGGGTGTGTTTGAAGGCAGAGCTTGGGTGGAACGCAGGCGGAGCACAATGCACATGCATAGGTTATAGAATATTATGTATGCGTCTGTACTAATCTAGACGTGACCAACTTCGCCAGCTCTTGCGCAGGTGTAACTGCTGTGCCTATGTTGAGGTGCATCCATATGCTGGTATAGCGCAGTTACTCACCTGTAACAAGTGTTCTCCAGGGACAGCAGGAATCAGTCCTCACAGATGGGTGACGTCGGCACCAACGGAGCCCTCATGGAAGCATCCCCCCCCAGCTTTCAAAGAAAGCCTTTGGGAGATGCTACCACACATGCATGGTCCCTTTCCCACCCAAGGGTGCCATCTTGCTCAGTCAGATGACATAGCTAAAAGATGGCAAAAATAAAAGATAGTAAAGGAGCAACTCCAAGGGGAGGAGGGAGGTTTTTGAGGACTGATTCCTGCTGCCCCCGGAGAACACCTGTTACAGGTGAGTAACTATGCTTTCTCCGGGAACAAGCAGGAAGTCAGTCTTCACATATGGGAATCCCCAGCTACAAGCTACCGAAAGCCCATAGCAAAAATAGGGGCTCCCTCATGGCGAGCCACAAGCAGCAGCAATTTTAGCCTGTGTACACAGACCCCAGTAAGACCTCTTCGGCAGGAATTTGGGGTGTGTGCGAAGCACCACTCTGTTCTTGTAGAACCTGGTATAGGGCACCTCCACCACAAGGGCCTGAAGCTCACTAACTCTGCGAGCAGAATAAGGCACGACCAGGAAAACAACCTTCCAAGAGAGGTAGCGAAGGTGGAAGGTAGCCAAAAGGTTCAAAGGGCGGACGAGTGAGCTGCCTCAACACTACGTTCAGGTCCCATTCGGTAGCCGGTTGGCGAACCAGAGGCCTCGATAAGAGCAGGCCCTGAAGAAAACAGGTCACCAGCGGTTGGACCGAGAGGGGCTTACCACACACCGGATGGTGGTGTGCCGCCAAGGCACTAAGGTGCACTAAGACGGAGTTAGACTTGAGCCTAGACTGGGAGAGATGCAGAAGGTACTGTAACACCAAAGCCACCGGGCAGGAGAAAGGGTCAGCCCCCGTATTCAGCACACCAAACAGAGAACCTGCACCATTTGAGGGTGTAAGCCTTTCTAGTAGAGGCTTTGCGAGAAGCCAGCAGAATGTCTTCCACCTTGACCGGAAGGTTGAAAGGGGCCAGAGTCACCCTCTCAGCAGCCACACAGTCTGCGACAGGGACCCCAAGCTGGGATGCAGAATAAAGCCCTCCCTCCTGAGATAGCAGTCCGAGGGTGGTCCCCAAGGGAATGGGGGTCCCCATCATCAACTGTAAAAAGCAATGGGAACCACGGTTGCCTGGGCCACCGAGGAGCTATCAGGATGAGCGAGGCCCTGTCGCGGAGGGTCTTCAACAAGGTTTTGGCAATCAGGGGCATAGGAGGGAAGGCATACATGAGGTCTCCTGACCATGAGACCAGGAACGCGTCCGCTGCCACCCTGGAGGGGTGGGCCTGCCGCGAGCAAAAGCGGGGCAACTGAAAGTTGTCTGGGCTGGCAAACAGGTCCATCACAGGTTTCCCCCCCAGAACCAGAAAAGCCGACTGTCTACCCTTGAGTCCAGCTGCCACTCGTGTGGCTGGAGAACTTTGCAGGAGAAGCAGAGCGGGCCCCGAGGGACAGTACTGTACGTCCTGAACCAGAGTCCTGTGACGATCGGTTCGATCCCTGGGCAAGAAAGCCTTCACCTGGAGAGTGTCGATCTTTGTCTCAATGAACTCCAGACACTGTGACGGGAGGAGTTGAGACTAGGGGTACTTTATGACAAACCCCAAGTGTTACAGAATCTGTATGGTGCATGTGGTGGCCCGTTGCACCTCTGAGGCCGTGCCTCCCTTTATGAGACAATCGTCCAGGTAGGGAAAGACGAAGACCCCCTGGAGCTGGAGGAAGGGGGACATGACTGCCAGGCATTTTGTGAAAACACTTGGAGCAGAAGCTAGGCTGAAGGGGAGCACACTTTACTGAAAATGCCTGCCCCCCACAACAAACCACCGGTACTGCACCTGTGGTTGGAGTGGATGAGGATGTGTGTATATGCATCCTTGAGGTCTAAGGAGCATAGCCAGTCTCCCTTCTGGAGGTATGGCAACAATGTTCAAAGGGAGAGCATATTGAACTTCTCCCTCACAAGGAATTTGTTGAGGTTGCGCAGGTCGAGGATGGACCTTAGGCCCCCTTGTCCTTTTTGGTATGAGAAAGTACCTGGAGTAGAACTCTATGTCTCTGAGATGGTGGGGCATCGGTTCCAACACTTTGTCCTTGAGAAGACCTGCCAACTCTTTCAGAAGAAGGTCCCAGTGGAGCGGAGACTTCAGGGGCTCTCTCGGAAAATAAGGGGGAGGTGTCTGAGTCAGGTGGAAGAGGTAACCCTCCCTGACTACCCCTAGTGTCCAAGAATCAGTCTTGATGTACATCCACCTCTGGGCACAGAGGGCCAGATGTCCCCCTGTGGGCTGCTGATCTCCTTAGGGGAGAAACTCCCCTTGGCTGGGCCGCAGACGGTGCCTGGGGCTTTGGAGCCTTCTGCTTATGCGGGCCATGCCCATGTCCCTTGGCCTGCTGACCCCGTCGGGGAGCTGGGGAGGCTTGATAAGGTGGGTAGTTTTGATAAGCAGCTCCCTTCCTCAGATAAAGCATAGTTACTCACCTGTAACAGGTGATCTCCATGAACAGCAGGAATTTAGTCCTCACATATGGGTATCGTTGGTACCGACGGAGCCTGCGCGGGAACGCTCCCTAGCGTCCAATTAGAACGCTTTTGGGAGCATCCCACAGCGCCTGCGTGCTGCCTTCCCGCCTTTCCCAACTGCCTCTCTCCAGTTGAGTTTTAGAGCTGAGACAAAGAGAGAGAGAGAGCGAGGGAAAGGAAAAGAGATAGACAGAGGGATACAACTCCTAGGGGAGGTGAGTGGATTGTGAGGACTAAATTTCTGCTGTTCCCGGAGATCACCTGTTACAGGTGAGTAACTATGCTATCTCCAGGAACAAGCAGGAATGTAGTCATCACATATGGGGACTCCCTAGCTTTAGGTGCCAGGGAGAGACCCTAGAAGTTGGGTGTCTCTGAGAAGGGCTCCACTTCCCCCCATGGATCTCTGGTATCCTACCAGGGATGGTGGGGGTAGGAGTTGATTAGGTATGGAACAGGTGTTGGAGAACAGACTGACCAAACAAGGCATCCCGGCGGGAGTCCTTGTCCAAGCAGTAATGTGCTGTGAAGGTATGAACCAAGGCCCAGGTGGCTGCTCGACAGATGTCGTCGATAGACACAGAGTGCAGATGAGCCATTGAAGCTGCCATGGCTCTCACATTGTGAGCTGTGACATGGCCCTCCAGAGAAAGGTTCTTACTCTGATAGGTGAAAGAAATACACTGAGCAATCCAGTTAGATAGTGTTCTCTTGGAGACTGGAAGTCCCAAATGAGAAGGATCAAAAGCAACAAAGAGTTGAGAGGACTTTCTATGTTGCTGTGTTCTTTGTAAGTAAAAAGCTAGAGCTCTTTTACAGTCCAAGGTATGAAGATTCCTCTCTGCATTTGATGCATGAGGTCCTGGAAAAAAGACAGGTAGGTAGACCTCTTGGTTCAGATGAAAAGGCGAGACCACCTTAGGCATAAAGTGTGGATGAGTCCTAAGGACTACCTTGTCATGATGGAACCTTGTATAAGGTGGATTAGCTACTAGCGCTTGCAATTCACTAATGTGGCGTGCTGATGTGATTGCAATGAGAAAGATAACCTTCCAAGAAAGAAATTTCAAGGAGGTGGTAGCTAAAGGTTCGAAAGGTGGCTTCATGAGCTGCCCAAGAACCAGGTTTAAGTCCCATGCCACCGGAGGTGGTCTAATGGGAGGCTTAGTTAGAAGGAGGCCTCTTATAAATCTTGCTATAAGAGGATGAGAGGAAATAGGCTGTCCATTAAGAGGTTTAAGAGAAGCTACAATAGCACTCAAATGGACTCTTACTGAATTTGTCTTAAGGCCTGCATTAGACAAATGGAGGAGATACAACAGCAAAGATTCCAGAGGTATCGCAAGGGGGTTAAGACCCTTTTCCGAACACCAAATAGTAAACCTTTTCCCACTTGAAAGCATAAGAATGTCTAGTGGAAGGTTTTCTGGAAGCATAAAGAAAATCTTTCACTTGCTGAGAAAGATGAAGATCTTGGAGATCTAGGCCTTCAGCAACCAAGCCCTGAGATGCAGAGACTGGGATGCCATAACATTCCGTTCTCATGAGATAGGAGATCTGGAGCAGACCCTAACTCCAGGGAGGGAGCTTGAGAGAGATGTAGAAGCAGAGCGTACCACACTTGGCGTGGCCAATGTGGTGCTATGAGAATCATGTGGCCTCCGTCTCTCTGAAGCTTGAAGAGGGTTTTGGGAATGGGTGGAAAGGCATACAGGAAGTCTTGACCCCAGTAAAGGAGGAAAGCATCCCTGGCCTGAGCCCCCTGAGCCGGAATTCTGGAACAGAACCGGGAAAGTTTGGCATTCCATGGACTTGAAAAGAGGTCTATGTCCGAGGTTCCCCAAAGTTGAAATATCCTGGTCACCTGGTCTGCATGCAGAGACCACGCGTGTGGAAGGAGAACTCGACTGAGTCAGTCCGCCCAAGAGTTTTGAATGCCTGGAAGATATACTGCCAGCAGATGAATCTGATGCTCTCTGGCGAGGGCCCATAGTCGCAAAGCTTCGTTGCAAAGTGACAGAGAGCCCGTTCCCCCCTGCTTGTTCACATAGAACATGGCTACCTGATTGTCCGTATGAATGAGGACTGTCTTGTAGCTGAGCAGGGAGTGGAACACTCGCAGAGCCAGGAAAATTGCTCTGAGTTCCAAGAGATTGATATGCAGACAACTCTCTTGCGGAGACCAGGTGCCCTGGGTGGAGAAGTCTTGCAGATGAGCTCCCCAACCCTTTGTAAAAGTATCTGTTGTGAAAGTTGCTTGGGGTAAGGGTTGTTGAAAGGGGCACCCCAGCAACAGATTTTGAGTGGACCTCCACCACTGGAGGGACAAAATGAGGCGACTTGTGTTTGCTATTTTGTCTGACAGGCACCCTGATGCCTGGGTCCATTGGGTGGATAAAGTCCACTGAGCTGCCCTCATGTGGAGGCGAGCATATGGAACCACATGCATGGTGGATGCCATGTGGCCCAGCAATTGCAACATTTCTCGAGCAGTTAGATGAGGCTTTAGCACTGCTTGAGAAGCTAACTGCACCAAGTGAAGGCAACGGGCCTGGGGAAGATAGGCCCTTGCCCTTGTGGTATCCAGAAGAGCTCCTATGAACTCTAAAGACTGAGTGGGAGTCAGACTGGATTTTGGGATGTTTATTACCAGCCCTAAATATTGAAGGATGCACCTTGTGCAGGATAGAGAAGTCTTGGCCTCTGACTGTGTTGGAGCTCGAAAGAGCCAGTTGTCCAAGTAAGGGAAGACGAATATTCCCAGAGTGCGGAGAAATGCTGCTACCACAGCCATGCATTTCATGAACACCCTTGGTGCTGAGGACAGACCAAAAGGAAGCACCCTGTATTGGTAGTGCTTTCCTTGAAAAAGGAACCGAAGGAAACTTCTGTGGCTTGGATGGATGAGGACATGGGTGTACGCATCCTTGAGATCTAGAGAACAAAGCCAATCCTGACTGAAGGTATGGAAGCAGAGCTCAGAGAGAAATCATCTTGAATTTCTCCTTGACAAGGAATTTGTTCAATTCTCTGAGATCTAAAATAGGTCTGCATCCCCCTGTTTTCTTTGGGATAAGAAAATAAGGGGAATAGAACCCTGTGCCCTGTTGATGAAGAGGCACTTCTTCTATTTGCCCTTGGGCAAGAAGGATGGCAACCTCCTGACCTAACAGGTTGATGAGAGAGGTCAGAGAAAACACAGTTACTTACCTGTAACAGGTGATCTCTGGGAAAAGCAGGAATAAGTCTTCACATATGGGTATTGTCAGTACCGACGGAGCCTGCGCGGGAACGCTCTCCAGCGTCCAATAGAAAGCTTTTGGGGGCATCCCACAACGCCTGCGTGCTGCCTTCCCGCCTTTCCCAACCGCCTCTCTCCAGTTCGAGTTTTAAAGCTGAGACAAAGAGAGAGAGAGAGGGAAGGAAAGATAGATAGAGAGATACAACTCCTAGGGGAGGTGGGTGGGTTGTGAAGACTTATTCTTGCTGTTCCCAGAGATCACCTGTTACAGGTAAGTAACTGTGCTATCTTCAGGAACAAGCAGGAATGAGTCTTCACATATGGGGACTCCCTAGCTGCAGATGCCAGGGAGAGACCCCAGAGTTGTGTGTCCTTGAAAAGGGCTCCACCTCCCCCCATGGATCTCTGGCATCTAACCAGGGTAGGTGGGTAGGAGTTGATTAGGAATGGAACAGGTGTTTGAGAACAGCCTGACCAAATGAGGCATCCCGGTGAGAGTCCTTGTCCAAACAGTAATGGGCTGTGAAGGTATGAACCGAGGCCCAGGTGGCCGCTCGACAGATTTGGTCGATGGACACAGAGTTTAGATGAGTCATTGAGGCTGCCATGGCCCTCACATTGTGAGCTGTGACATGGCCTTCCAGAGAAAGGTTCCTACTCTGGAAGGCAAAAGAAATACACTGAGCAATCCAGTTGGACAGTGTTCTCTTAGAAACTGGAAGTCCTAAATGGGAAGGATCAAAAGCAACAAAGAGTTGAGAAGACTTTCTATGTTGCTGTGTTCTTTGTAAGTAAAAGGTGAGAGCTCTTTTACAATCCAAAGTATGAAGATTCCTCTCTGCACTTGATGTATGAGGTCCTGGAAAAAAGACAGGTAAGTATACCTCTTGATTCAGATGAAAAGGCGAAACCACTTTGGGCATAAAGTGTGGATTGGTCCTGAGGACTACCTTATCATGATGGAACCTTGTATAAGGAGGATTAGCCACCAAGGCTTGCAACTCACTGATGCGACGTGCTGAGGTGACTGCAATGAGAAAGATAACCTTCCAAGAAAGACATTTCGAGGTGGTGGTGGCTAAAGGTTCAAAGGGTGGCTTCATAAGCTGGCCAAGAACCAGATTTAAGTCGCATGCCACTGGAGGTGGTCTAATGGGAGGTTTAGTTAAAAGAAGGTCTCTCATGGATCTTGCTATAAAAGGATGAGAGGAAATAGGCTGTCCATTGAGAGGCTTGAGGGACGCTGCAATAGCACTCAAATGGACTCTTACTGAATTTGTTTTAAGGCCGGCATGGGATAGATGCGGAAGATACTCTAGTAAAGAATTCACAGGTATTGCAAGAGGGTTAAGGCCCTTCTCTGAACACCAAATGGTAAATCTTTTCCATTTGAAAGCATAAGAACGCCTAGTGGAAGGCTTTCTAGAAGCATGAAGAATATCTCTGACTTGCTGAGAGAGATGAAAAACTTGAAGGTCTAGGCCTTCAGCAACCAGGCCCTGAGATGGAGAGACTGGGGTTTGGGTGCCACAACGTTCCGTCTTCCTGGGATAGAAGATCTGGTGCAGAGCCCAATTACAGGGAGGGAGCTTGAGAGAGATGCAGAAATAGAGGGTACCACACTTGGCGTGGCCAATGTGGTGCTATGAGGATCATAGAACCTCGGTCTCTCTGAAGCTTGAAAAGTGTTTTGGGAATTAGGGTAATGGGTGGAAAGGCATAAAGGAAGTCTTGACCCCAGTGAAGAAGGAAGGCATCCTTGGCCTGAACTCCCTGACACGGAATTCTGGAACAGAACCGGGGAAGTTTGGCATTCCACGGACTTGCAAAGAGGTCTATGTCCGGGGTTCCCCAAATTTGAAAAATCCTGGCTACCTGGTCCATGTGGAGGGACCACTCGTGTGGAAGCAGAACTCGACTGAGTCTGTTTGCCCAAGAGTTTTGAATGCCTGGAAGATATACTGCCATAAGATGAATCTGATGCTCTCTGGCGAAGGCCCACAGTCGCAAAGCTTTGTTGCAAAGCGACAGAGAGCCAGTCCCTCCCTGCTTGTTCACATAGAACATGGCTACTTGGTTGTCCGTGTGGATGAGGACTGTCCTGTAGCTAAGCAGGGAGTGGAACACTCTGAGAGCTAATAAAATTGCTCTGAGTTTCAAGAGATTGATGTGTAGAGAAGTCTCCTGTGGAGACCAGATGCCCTGGGTGGAGAGATCTTGCAGATGAGCTCCCCAACCCATTGGAGAGTCATCTGTTGTAAGGGTTGCTTGGGGAAGTGACTGCTGAAAAGGGGACCCCAGAAACAGGTTTTGAGAGGACTTCCACCACTGGAGAGACCAAAAAAGGCGACTGGAATTTGCTATTTTGTCTGACAGGCAACCTGATGCCTGAGTCCATTGGGTGGACAAAGTCCATTGAGCTGCCCTCATGTGAAGGCGAACATATTGTGATAAGGAGAGTGCAGCCCAGCCAGGGAAAAGTGAAAAAAGGAAGAATTTTTCCTCTTTGCGGGGGATGGGCACACAGGATCACATAGTCCACAGCAGGAACCTGGAGAGAAACCTAGAGGGCAGACCTAGCTGGAAGTCACGCCCACACTCCAGGTCTGCCACAGACAGGAGTGGGAGGTACAGAAGGGCGGAGCCAGGAAGGGAGTTGCCCTGCTCAGTGTTTGAAAGGGAGCAAACAAACACTAGAGATAGAGTCGGTTGGAGAGTTGGTTGGAGGGCTGGTTCAAGAGGTGGTTCAGAGTGCGGTTGGAAGCATGGTTGGAGAGCTGGTTCAGGAGTTGGTTCAAGTGCTGGTTGGAAGCATGGTGAGAAGCATGATTGGAGATACAGTTCCAGTTGCGGTGGCAGTTGTTGTCGGAGTTGCAGTCCGGGCCTAAGTGGGAGTTGCAGCTCAGGTTCCAGTCCTGGTTCCAGAAGGTACAGAGGGAACAGCCCTGTAGCCAAAAGGAGCAGCAGAAAAAGGAACCGCTATAAAGACAGCCAGAGAAGGTACAAAGGAAGCCACCATATTCAGCGCAGTAGCCACCAAGGATATAGGGAAGGTTCCAGGGGGAGAACCACCTACCCTAGCAAGAGAGTGGGAAAGTGTTACCACAGGTCTCTGCCCTACGCTGAGGCAGAGGGAGTCCTGACTGGACAAAGCTCTAACCAGGAGGATATTGTACAAGAAGCCCAAGGTAGGAGAAGGGAGGCAGCAAGGCCTTCCAAGTATGTTTATTCTTCTGACTCTGATGAAACTGTTATACCACAGATAACACAGCACAAAAAGAAATGTTGTACCAGGAAGGTTAAGCAAGAGCAACCCATAGGAGACCTGCCTAGAGCAGGGAAGGCAAGAAAGTGGGAGAGGTTGTTTAACCTGTTAAAAAGTCTAAAGCAGAAAGTTCCTGAGCGGTACCTAGCAGAGCCCTGCTACAGCTCAGTGGAGAGTATGGACATTGAAGCCAAGGAGGCTGAGGTAAATTCAAATGTCTCAGAGATGGAATGCGATGCCTGCACTAAGGTAAATTAGTGGGAGCCAGAAACACTTGATATTTGAATTCACTGTTGTTTTGTTTTGGACATTTGTTACTGGAGAAGTATCCACTATTTTCTTTTGTCTGGAGAGTACATGTGTTTGGGAGAAATTGTATCCACTTACCTGCAAGGAAGCTGAATAAATTCCTGTGTGCTTTATAAACCACTCGGCCTCGTCATTCCTTACACAACTACAACCCTAGGAAATAGAAGAGGTGATCACACGTCCCTACTAGGCAGCCGCCTGGTAGGTGCGCGAGCGTCACAATATGGAACCACATGCACGGTGGATGCCATGTGGCCTAAGAGTTGTAACATTTCCCGAGCAGTTAAATGGGACTTTAACTGAATTTGGGAGGCTAACTGCACCAAGCGTAGGCAACGAGCCTGAGGAAGATAGGCCCTTGCAGTTGTGGTATCCAGGACAGCCCATATAAACTCCAGAGATTGAGTAGGGGTGAAATTGGATTTTGGGATGTTTATTACCAGTCCCAAATACTGAAGGACACGCATTGTGCAGGTTAGAAAAGTCTTGGCCTCTGACTGAGAGGGAGCTCGAATGAGCCAATCGTCCAGATATGGGAAAACGAATATTCCCAGGGTGCGTAGAAATGCAGCTACTACTGCCATGCCTTTCGTGAACACCCTTGGTGCGGAGGCCAGACCGAAAGGAAGCACCCTGTATTGGTAGTGCTTTTCTCCAAAAAGGAACCGAAGGAACCTTCTGTGTGTTGGATGGATGAGGACATGGGTGTACGCATCCTTGAGATCTACAGAACAAAGCCAGTCCTGACTCTGAAGGTATGGAAGCAGAGCACCGAGAGAAATCATCTTGAATTTCTCCTTGAATAGAAATTTGTTCAATTCTCTGAGATCTAAGATGGGTCTGTAGCACCCTGTTTTCTTTGGAATAAGAAAATGAGGGGAGTAGAACCCTGTGCCTTGCTGAAGAAGAGGTACTTCTTCTATTGCCCCTTGGGCAAGAAGGGTGGCAATCTCCTGACCCAGAAGGTCGAGGAGAGATGTTGGAGAATTGAACTGTTTCACTATGGTGTGAGGGGGAAGGCTTAAGAAATGAAGCTTGTACCCTTCCCTTATCATAGAGAGTGTCCATTGCTCTGCTGTGATTTGTTCCCATCTGGGAGCAAAGTCAGTCAACCTTCTTGGAATGGTAAGGGGCTCTGGTTCTTCCAGAGCCAGAAAGGCTAAGTTCTCTAGCTGCAAGTCAAAGGCCCTGAGGAGGCTGAGGCTGCTGGGTCATGGCAGGCCTAGCAGCCTTTGATTTGGCCTGTTTAGGTGGTTGCTGACGCTTTGCAGCAAAATGACCTGCAGAAGATGCCTGCTGACTATAAGCAGGATAGTATCTTCCCTTTTTAGAAAAAGATGTCTTTTTGAACAATCTTTTCTTAACAGGAGCAGAGGTAGACTTTTAGAAACATCCCTATATAGAGACTATAGGAGTTGATCCTGGCAGCTAGCATAGAAGCTTGGAAAACCCTTCGGCCAAAACCATCTAGGGTCCTGAATTCACGTCCTGGAGGATTAGATGAGTGTCTCTTTGCACTCTTTATCTTTCTCATGGCAGACTCTACCACAATAGAGTGGTGAGAAAGCTGAGTCTTGTGGAAGCCAGGACGAGGGACACGATACATAGTGTCTAGCCTGCGAGAATGAGAGGTGGTAAGAGGTGTCTCCAACATCCTCAACATGAGATCATACAGAATCTCATGGATAGGCAAGGTAGCTGCCTTCTTAGGAGTTTTAGGATATTGTAAAATATCCAATTCCTTGGCTCTGGGTTCTGACTCATGGGCCACTGTGATGGAGAGGCCCCTGGCCACTTCCCTGATGAAATCTTGAAAAGACAAGTCTTCTGGAGGAGACATTCTTCGCTTAGGAGAAGAAAACTCCTGAGGAAGAAGTATGGATGCCTCGACAGAACCCTCAGACTCAGAGTCTTCAGAGGAATCGAAGTATCGCCTGTCTGGATGCTTCTGTAAAGCCCGATAACCGTACCGAGTAGGATCGGTATCGGGAGTAACCGGTACCGGTTCGGTACCGATGGGCATCATAGGACAGGGTACCGTTGCAGCCGACACCGAAGCCAATGTCGATGCGATCGGTACCGGCACCGGGAGTGATGCCGATGCCGGTACCGACAACGGGGATTGTTGCGGTACCGGAGGCGTCGCAGCCTGTATGAATGCCGCTAGGGTGCGCTGCATGGTCAGGATCTTTTGATCCATTGACGCCACCAATGTCTGGATGACGGTACCAGTGGGAGCCACCGGTACCCCAGAACACGGCAACAGGTGATCTGTTGAGGCCGAGCCATCGATGTCAACCTGTGACCTCATAGACAATGCTTTAGAAGCCGGAGCTTCCCGCCGGGGTAATTTTGCCGGTGCGGAATCCTCGAGGGCAAGCCCGGAGGCATCTCGATGCTTGGAAGGAGATCTACCCTTCGAGGACCGGCCAGATTTATGCTTGGTTACCTGAGATCCATGGGAGGAAGAAGCAGCCCTTGAAGACGTCGATGCCACCAAAGCTGCATCAGAGGGAAACAGGGTACTGAGCTTGGCTGCTTGGTTCTGCCGACCTCTTTTAGACATCATGGTACAGGACATACAATCCGTAATGGAATGGTCAGGCCCCAAACATTTTAGACACCAGTCATGGGTGTCGGTGACAGAAATAGTACCGCCACATTTTGTGCATTTTTTAAACCCGGAGGCGGGCTTCTCCATGAGGAAAATATTTTTAGGCCTAAGGCCCAAAAACTGAAAATGCACAGTGAAGAAAAGTTGTTTTTTTTTTAAGAAAGAAAAGAAAAGACCGGCGGTACCGGTCCGACGTCGAAGAAGGCAGACGCGACACAAAAGAATAGGAAAAAATAAAGAACTTCTTCTGCGGTGACAGGAACACGACCTGCTGGCTCCGCGGAAAAGAAGAACTGGAGAGAGGCGGTTGGGAAAGGCAGGAAGGCAGCACACAGGCGCTGTGGGATGCTCCCAAAAGCTTTCTATTGGACGCTGGGGAGCATTCCCGCGCAGGTTCCGTCGGTACCGACGATACCCATATGTGAAGACTCATTCCTGCTTGTTCCTGGAGATTTGAACTGCTTCACTATTGTGTGAGGGGGCATGCTTGAAAAATGTACCCCTCCTTTATGATGGAGAGTGTCCAATGCTCTGCTGTTATTTGTCCCCATCTGGGGGCAAAATGACAAAACCTTCCTGGAATGGTGGACGGTTCTGGTCCTTCCAGAACCAGAAAGGCTAAGTTCTCTAGCTGAAAGTCAAAGGCCCTGAGGAGGCTGAGGCTGCTGGGCCGGTGAAGGCCTAGCAGCCTTTGCTTTCTTCTGTTTGGATGGTTGCTGACGTTTGGTTGAAAACTGACCTGCAGAAGATGCCTGCTGACCATAAGCAGGATAAAATCTTTTCTTTTTAGAAAAAGATGTTTTCTTGAACAACTTCTTTCTAACAGGATCAGCAGTGGACTTGGATAGTCTATCCAAGGTGGAATTTTCAGCATCCATTTCACTGGCTTTTTCCTGCCAATCTTTACCAAACAGGTTCTCACCAGTACAAGGGATATTTCCCAATTTATCTTGTACCCAGAGCTCTAAATCATATGCCTGGAGCCAAGCAATTCTACGTGCACCTATGGCAATAGCCGAGGTTCTGCTTATACACTCAAAGCAGTCAAAGGCTGCACGGTTGGAGAATTTAGAGACATCTTGGGCATGTTTGACCCAAGTGAGAAAGTCCTGTCTATTATGTAGAGACTATAGGAACTGATTCTTGCAGCAAGCATGGAAGCTTGAAAGACTCTACGTCCAAAAGCATCCAGGGTTCTGCATTCACGTCCTGGAGGATTAGAGGCATGTCTTTTTGCACTTCTGATCCTTCTCATAGCTGACTCCACCACAATAGAGTGGTGAGGAAGCCGAGTCTTATGGAACCCAGGACAAGGAGGGACACGATACATAGTATCCAACCTACGAGAATGAGGAGAGGTGGTAAGAGGTGTTTCCCACATCCTCAACATGAGATCATATAGAATCTCATGAATGGGTAAGGTAGCTGCCTCCTTAGGAGTTTTGGGATATTGTAAAATTTCCAACTCCTTAGCCCTTGGCTCTGTTTCAGGGGCCACAGTAATGGACAGGCCCCGAGCCACCTCTCTGATGGAGTCTTGGAAAGACATGTCCTCTGGAGGAGACATCCTGCGTTTAGGGGAGGAGGACTCCTCTGGAAGAAGCATCGCTGCATCGACAGAACTTTCAGAATCCTGAGATTCTTCTGAGGACTCGAAGTATCGTCTGTCCGGATGCTCCAGAGAATCAGTACCGGCGGGCATCGGAGGACAGGATACCGGCAGCGCAGACACCGATGCCGATGCTATCGGTACCGGTACTGATGCCGGTACCGATGCCGGTACCGGTGGAGTTGTCTGTCGCGGTACCAAGGGCGTCGATGCCGCAAGGAAAGCCGCCAGACTGCGTTCCATGGTCAGAATTCTCTGGTCCATAGACGCCGCCAATGCCTGGAAGTCGGTACCGGTGGAGACCACCGGTACCCCAGAGCATGACACCAGGAGATCTGTTGAGGCCGACCCATCGAGAACATCCTGGAACCCCGATAATGCTTTGGAAGCCGAAGTCTCCCGCCGGGGTAATTTTGCCGGTGCAGAATCCTCGATGGCAACGCCAGAGGCATCTCGATGCTTAGAAGGACATCTACCCTTCGAGGACCGGCTGGATTTATGTTTAGTTACCTGAGATCCACGGGAGGAAGAAGCAGTCCTGGAAGACGTCGATGCCACCGAAGCCGCATCAGAGGGAAACAGGGTACTGAGCTTGGCAGCTGGGTTCTGCCGACCTCTTTTAGACATCATGGCACAGGACACACAATCCGTGATGGAGTGGTCAGGACCTAAACATTTTAAACACCATTTATGGGTGTCGGTGACGGAAATGGTACCGCCACACTTGATGCACTTTTTAAAACAGATGAATTTTTTTTTTTTTTAGAAATAGAAAAAGAAAGACCGGTGGTACCGGTAGAGCGTTGAAGAAGGCAGACGTGACCACAAAAAGAAATAAAGAAAAAAGAAATTCTTCTGCGGTGACAGGAACACGACCTGCTGGCTCCGCGGAAAAAGAAGAACTGGAGAGAGGCAGTTGGGAAAGGCGGGGAGGCAGCACGCAGGCACTGTGGGATGCTCCCAAAAGCGTTCTAATTGGACGCTGGGGAGCGTTCCCACGCAGGTTCCGTCGGTACCGACGATAGCCATATGTGATGACTACATTCCTGCTTGTTCCTGGAGATAAGGACTTTTTACTCAAGCCCTTCTGTCGGTGAGGGGCAGTGGTCTTTTTGGAGAGCCTGGTCCTCGTCATGAACTCAGTCACCAGCTTGGCAGCCATGTCGGTCATCGGTTTGCATAAGAGGCTCTCTCTCCTTGGCAAGGGACATTGACCAATTTGTCCTTAACCCACTGCTTGAGGTTGGACGATTGTAGTAAGGTTTGGCGGCATGCACCGATGCCAGTCACCGCTACTCGAGCTGCCGACTCAAACCCGTCATAGGCCGCCCGAGACATGAATTTGGAGCACTCAAGGAATGCCTTGACCAGATTCTTGAACCATTGCAAGGGTTCCTTGGAGAGACCAGCTGAGAACCCGGCAAGTTCCTTCGCCAAATCTCTCAGGTACATGCCCATTACAGCTGGTAGGCCTGGATGCGGCTGAGGAGCATTGAGCCTTAGTAGCACTTTCTGCCGAGGGCGACCAGGTTGCGGGCTTACCTGCCGGGGGGCACAGAGGAGTGCGTCTTCTGGCTCTTCAACTGAAGCATGGCCGACTCCACCACCATGGAGTTATGCGGCAGCTGTGACTTTTGGAAGCCTGGGCTCCGGCAGACTCGATACATCGAGTCGAGCTGTTTGCTCACCACTGCCACTGACACCAGTGTCATCCACATTCGGAGCATCAGCTGTTCCAGGACGGGAGGGATGGGTACCGGGAGCGATTCCCACGGAGCAGCCTCGTACTGGAGTATTTCCAACTCATCTGCCCAAGGATCCTCCTCTGCAACAGGTATTGGGGGACTCGTTGTCCTCCGTCTCCCACTCTGAGTAGTCCGTCGAGGACTTGTAGAAGGGCTACTCCGCGGACCTCAAGGCCCCCGATGTCCTGCGGCTGGTGCCTGGCAAACTTGCAGAGGATGAGCACAGTCCTGTCAAGCAGGACTCAGGTCACAACCTCGGCCGAGGATCAGCTCGGCCTCCGGGGATGTCTTGGACATCGAGGGCTCAGTGATCAGGGTGGATGAACCAGTCGTGCTGGACAACAGCGCCCGCTGATGGTCCATGAAGGCAGACAAACTGCACTCCAGGGCCTCCTTTCTGGACTCCAAACCAGAAGGCTCTGCAGCCTTCAGCACAGGCACCGAGGGACTCCGTTCCAATGCCGGCTCCCCCGAAGGGGAATCCTCGACTAGGACAGTGTCTAGGGACTGAGGCCGGTTCGCGGTCAGAACCTTCTGGGGGACCTTCACAGGCCGCTCCTTCTTCGACGCCTCGGACTGCGGGGTCAGGCCCGGGGAGCACTCAGCCGGTCGTAATTGTCCATGATGCCACCTCGAGGGTTTCTTCTTCTTCCTGGGTTCCCTCAAAGGAGGAGACCCCCTTTCTGAGGACCCACAATGAGGCTTGGGCTCAGAGGGTTCCGTCTGAGATGTCGGAGCCTCAGACAACGCTCTGGCCTTCAGAGGCACCGGGGACTCGGGGGGGAAACTGATCGTGCAGCTGCTGGCAGCTCTTGAGGACCTTACTTGACATCCTCTTGCAGAGACCGCAGACTGCCGGGTCGTGGTCAGGCCCAAGGCAGCGGAGACAGCAGTCGTGTGTGTCGGTCATGATTTTAGAGCACTGATCGCACTTCTTAAAACCACTGGTAGCCATGGGGGATAAAAGTACCCCTGCAAGTTTGAAGACTCTTCGGACTGCCAGTGGGAGAAAAAAGTTGCGAGACACCAGGAAAAAAAAAAGAACGAAAGACTACAAAAATACACTGAAGTCGATGCCGAGGCAACAAGGTTGGTAGGCGGGAAGAGTACCAGGGTGATACCGGAGGCGAGTTTGAAACTCAGAGAGAAACATTAACTTTTTCGGGGGACAAGCCAGACAAACATCTGAAAGGCTCTGCGGAAAAAAGGAGGCTGAGCAAGACACCCTTGGGTGGAAAGGGGACCACACATGCATTGTAGCATCTCCCAAAGGCTTTCTTTGAAAGCTGGGGGGATGCTTCTGCAATGGCTCCATCAGTGCCAACGTCACCCATATGTGAGGACTGACTTCCTGCTTGTTTCCGGAAAATGTATGAAGTACTTCACTTTGTAACATAAGCTCCACATATGCACACGGAATTTAGTGTAGCCTACGCGAACATTTATGAAACTACCCTCTTTATACATCGGTCCAATAGAGAACAATGCTAATACATCATATTAAGTACACAAAAAGCAGGACACAGAAATCACAGTGGAAGGACCAAGTAATTATTATAACAAAGAGGCCAGCCTGACACGTGTTTCGGCTGGGGCCTTCTTTAGGGGAACAATAACCTCTCTGAATAAATAAATAAAAAGAATAAAGCATAGTTACTCACCTGTAACAGGTGATCTCCGGGAACAGCAGGAATTTAGTCTTCACATATGGGTATCGTCAGTACCGACAGAGCCTGCGGGGGAACACTCCCCAGCGTCTAATAGGAAAGCTTTTGGGAGCGTCCCACAACGTCTGCGTGCTGTCTTCCCGCCTTTCCCAACTGTCCCTCTCCAGTTCAGTTTAAAGCTGAGACAAAAAGAGAGGGAGAGAAAGAGAGAGAGATAGAGAGATACAACTCCTAGGGGAGGTGGGTGGGTTGTGAAGACTAAATTCCTGCTGTTTCCGGAGATCACCTGTTACAGGTGAGTAACTATGCTATCTCCAGGAACAAGCAGGAATGTAGTCTTCACATATGGGGACTCCCTAGCTGCAGATGCCAGGGAGAAGGCCCCAGAAGTTGTGTGCCCGTATGAAAGGGCTCCACTTCCTCCCATGGATCTCTGGCATCCTACCAGGGATGGTGGGTAGGAGTTGGTTAAGTGTGGAACAGGTGTTGAATAACAGCCTGACCAAGCAAGGCATCCTGGCGGGAGTCCTTGTCTAAGCAGTAATGGGCTGTGAAGGTATGAACCGAAGCCCAAGTAGCTGCTCGACAGATGTCGTCGATAGACACAGAGTGAAGATGAGCCCGAGTCCAAATGGGTACAGCCACTTATATCTCAGGTAGGCCATGACCTCTTAGCTCTCGCCTACGCTGCAGTATCCCCTGAATCAAGTCCTGAAACATTTCCAGTTTGTTTCCTTCTCACTGGACATATCTTAGCTTTCTCGCTACTCCCAGTATGCGTTCTTTCAGCTTGTAGGAAGCCAGACAAGCTACAATGTCTCTCGGGCGATTGTCCCTTATGGGTCCCAGCCCTCTATGAGCTCTTTCTATTTTTATCTGAGTGTCGTCTTCCTCCTCTGTGCGTCCCCCCTCCTTTAAGATTTCTCCAAATATTTTTTGAACCACCACCTCGCTGTTCCTATATTTGGGAACCTCCGGGACTCCCTGCACTCTAATGTTACATCTTCTCGAGCGGTCCTCTAAATCTTCCGTTTTTGCCTTCAGCTCCTCTTGTGCTTCCCTCAGCTCTTTCCATCCTTTCTGGATTTGTTCCACCACTGCTCCATGTTGTTCCACTTGATTCTCTGTATCCGCTACATGCTCTCCCAGTTCCGTAATGTCTTGCTTGATTGTTTGCAACGTCTCCTTCAACTCATTTTTAACTCCTTCAATTTCTTCCTTTAACTCCTCCTTCAGCTCCTTAAGCCACAGCTTAATTTTCTCTGCCATTCCCGCGCACTCCTCTCCTACTGTCTCTTCCTCATGCCCCGGTGAGAGGTCCCCCCCCCTCTTCTGGCCCATCTTCTCACTCTCCTTTCCTCCTCCTGATGGCACATACGAGGAAAGGAACTCCGCCAATTTCTTCTTCACTGCCCCTTCTCTCTGTTTTCTCCATGTTTTATTTTAGTGGTTCCCCTCTGCAGGTAGCCTCTTTGTCCACTTCCTCTCTTCTCCCCCTCCCCGTGGGGTTCTATTCAAGCAGTAGAAAAAGCCTCAGCCTCCTCCCTAAAGTTTTTGCACTGCTGTTCCTCCTATATGGTTCTACCACTGTGAGTCCACTGCACTCTACCCCAGCTTCTGCTCTGACTCGCTGGACTCCCCACGACGTGGCCTGATACTTGACTTCTTAGGCTGCTCCGCTCTACCACTGTAACAATGCTCCTTCAGCCCTGTCGCTCCCTGGGCGGTCTGAGCGCTCTATCTCCTCTCCTTCTCTTCCTGGTGCTGACTTAACTGTGCAACTTTGCTCTCAGCAGTGCTCTCAGCTGGACAGGACCTCTGCTGTTTACTTTCAGGCCCAGCTTCACACTCCGGCCTCGACCTGTCATCTGAGTTGCTTCTCTTCCCAGGCTCTGCTACTGCCCTGCATCCAGGACACCTCCAAATTGCACCTCCTCCTCTCTCTGCCGCTCCAGTTCAGCACGCTCTGTCACTAGTTTACGTCTGGCCCTCCTTCCTTGCTGTTGGGTCTCACCGGCCTTCTCTGCTCCCTCCAAACAGCTCTCGCCGCACTCTGGTGGCCGCGGGAATCTGCCGCGGCTCACGGCCGCTTCACTTCCTGGTGCTGGCTCCTCCCACACTTGCCCCCGCTCTCCTCTCCACCTGCTCTCCGTGACCCTCCTGTTGCTGTCTCTCTTCCCGAGGCCTCCACATCCATTTTCCTTCTTCGCCACATGGCTCAGCGCTCCGTCGCTGCTCTCCTCGGTGGCTTCTTGTACTGGGGGTGTGCGTTGCCCGCTCTCGCTTCCACTTCACTTGGGGTTTTACTACATCACTGACCCTGGTTTTACTGCTTCCTTGCTGCCTCTAATGCTCTTTTTTTTTGCCCTTATGGCAGGCTACGGCGGCGGAGCTCTCCTCTAGCTCGCCGCCATCCGATCCGCCGACGTCATCGGACCCTTGGTTTTATTTTAATACTCCTCACCCCTCCCATCCTTGGAAATGTATTCTCATTTGGATCATGAACAATCCTATACACTGTTACCTTTCATTTGGATTATTAGCTGTTTGTTAAACAATTCTACACACTCGGACTTGTGGCCGCTCCAGGATGGACTAAATCCGGTTCTCAAAAATGCCAGTTGCTGCCTGTACACATATATTATAATTGTTCTTAAAAGGTATTTCATTTTATTACTAAAGCACAGTAGATCAGTGGTCCTGGGTGTCCTGAGTAATAACTTTCAATGCTCACATGTCCATATTGTTTCATTTGCTAACGTACGTACATTGTGAACAGCACAGCAACATGAGGGCTCTTGCTATAAATTTAACATCACTGTGCCTCGTTTCTGTTTTGGCGCTCTAGTCAGCATCTAGCGTATGACTTTGTTCATTATGTTGTTTTATAAATAAATTATATGGGGCTATTTCTCTACACTTTCTCACCACTTCCCAATGGAAGTGGTGGGGGCAAATGCAGTTGACAGAATTCAAAATGGAATGGGACAGACATAGTGGATCCCTTTACAGCAACAGGATAAAATCAAAATAAACTTAACTAATTTCTCAACATACAGGGGTGTTCTACACGGAGCGGTGGGTTCACCCCTAAAACAAAGACACGGGGAGGGGTGGCCACATGGAGCAGCAGGTGCACCTACTCTTGCTATCTTATTGGGCAGACTAGATGGACCATACTGGTCTTTATCTGCCGTCATTTACTATGTTACACGGCTCAGTCTTCCTTGGATGATCTCCATTGTTCTGAATCACACTGCACCACATGGATGATCTCTCATAATTAGATTAAATGATCTCCACAATTCTTATGTGATTATGGCACATATTGATTTTTAGAGGTTAAGTTTTTTCTTAAGGTTCTGATGTGTTTCTCCCTCACCGTGCAGAGATTTGTCCCGTCTATGGTCTATGGGATCCCTCTGTGGCTTCTGTTACTTCGGGCACTCATGTGGTGCTGTGTGCACTGGTTCTTTTGTCATTGTGTTGTTTGGTTTTGTTGTTTCATGCTATGACTTTATATGCTCCTCCAGGTTCCACAAAGTATTATCAAACAACAACTGGCGAGTCTGTTTTTCAGTTTTATACCCACATATTTTTGTTTATATATTTTACACATTTTGGTATGCTCTGCTGCACTTGTACATGACTGAATATGTATCCTTTATCTTGTCTCCTTGGTGTCCATCAGGCACTTATTTTGTTAAGATACTGCATTCACATTTTATCATGTTTTTTCGTTTTAACATTTTTTTTATCATTAGTGTATGTATATATGTTATGTTCTTCTGGATCTATTTGTTTTTATAACATTTTATTATTAATTTTATTATGTTTTATTTGACATTTGTTCTTAATGTTTCATTATTTATTATTTTTATTATTTATTTATTCTCAGAGGTTATTGTTCCCCTGAAGAAGGCCTCCGGCTGAAACATGTGTCGGGCTGACCTCTCTGTTATATTAATAAATTGGTCCTTCCATGGTGATTTCTGTGTCCTGCTTCTTGTGTACTTAATGTGTCACTGCAGGAAGGGTGTTTCCCTTGTTTGATTACATCACATTAATATACATTAGTATAGGTTGGTAAATAAGGGCCTTTGTTTTTCTTGTCATTTTAAAAAGGTTCTAGCAGTCAACCCAGAGGATACTGCAAAAAAAAAAAAAAAAAAAAAAAGTCATCCTCCCAGGACCTCTTCCCATCTATATCACTACAGGGTAGGAGTTCCCCCAAATCTTACTCCATAAATGTAGTAGTATAAAACAGTACTGGCTGGGGAAGAGGGTATTTAAAAAATATTTTGGATGGTTGGAGGAGTGCGATCATTTTTTTCCTTTAGTTTTAAATTTTGTTTGGTTTAAGTACAATAATTAAAAGAAACAAAAAAAAATTCAATAAGAAAATGAAAAATTCTGCTGTGCACTGGTTTAAAAGCTAATGATACTTAAGCGGAGCAGAGCTGCTCAGTGCATTAGTTGAGAACTTTCTCCCAGCTGCATAATATAAACGGAACGTATAGGTGGAGGTGAACTTACCTGTAAACTAATCCCAGATTCTTCTTTACTTTTTTCACTCAAGCTGGTAATTGTCAAACCTTGGCTGCCCTCTTCAAAGGTTAGACTTCTACATGTTTTGGAGACAGTTGTACTAAAGAAAAAGATGAGAAAGGAGTCATATGACAATATATAATTCAACTAAGTCTGGGCACAGCATGCCAAGCATGAAACTCACTCAGCTTTTATTCGCTATCTCCTTTAAAAGTTGTGTTTTTATTTTACTCCATAAACAAAAAATGAGGGTAGTTGACAAAGAAAATAATGAAGACATTAGTGAGGGTTTTCTTTGGGGAGGAGGAGGGGGGTAATGTCACCAGATGGACAGCACAAATTCCAGTTTCCATCATGACAGCAATGAACGTAATTCTTAAGCCAGGCTTCAGTACAATCACAATTTCTTAAATATACCACTAGTGCTTTTCTTAATGCTTGTGTTGTGCCTTTTGAAAGCATGTAAGATGAAATAGATACAGGCAACATGTAAAGATATACTTAGAAGCCCTATTTATGGTGGTGGAGGAGTGGAGGAGCAGCCTAGTGGTTAGAGCACTGGCTTGAGAGCCAAGAGACCAGGTTTCAATTCCTACTAGCACTCCTTGTGGCCTTGGACAAGTCACTTAACCCTCCATTGCTCAGAAAAATCCAAGTTATCAATGTCCCTGTTTAATGTATATTTACCAAGTTTAAGTTACAATGTAAACCGCTTTGATTGAAATGATAAAGCGGTATAAAAAAAACTGTTAAATAAAATATTTAATCAGGATGATGCTACCCAAGACAATTTGAAAAACTTCTCTATCTTTCTGTCACATTTTCTTGGTCTTACTTCACCTCTTGGCACGTGTTGATCTTTTGCACAGAATATTTGCTTGGTACTAATATTATTAGAAATGCTGTTCTTGTTTTTTTATTTTTAACCATTATGCCTAGGCTTTCTAGAACTGAACTTTCCAGATAATTTTGCATTTTTTGTTGCATTTATTTCGTATTTGCTGGTCCAACTCTTTAAAGAAAGAAGTACCACTTCAGGATCTTAAAAAAGGTGACTAATACCAATTCTTCAAAAAAGGAAAAAAATGTAGAAAAATGTTCACATTTTTGCCCAATTTCAACTCTTTCCTCTTTTGACCAATGTTTAGAAAAGGCGATTCTTGAACAACTTTCCATCTTTTCAGATCAAACTCAAGTACTACATTTTTTACAGTCTCGATAGTTTTGCTAGCTGTTGTGAACATTATCTGGACTAAGGCATTCCTAACAGGGGCTATACATTTCAAGCAAAGGTAAGAGTTTGTGGCTTTTTAAATTACAGCTCTCTGCCTGGGAGCTCTTAAAAGGGGTTTGGTACATTTTTAAAACAAAGTTACATTCTTTTCAGTGCTTTAGTTTAAAAGGAGAAATATTTTCTTTAGTGGGGTAGGTTTAAAATACTGCTTTGAAGCTACTGATGCCTAATCAGGAGTTAGTGGGCCTGATTAGCCTGTGAAAGAACTGAGAGCATCTCAGGCCTGCATAAAAGGCTTCAGAGCCCTACACTGTTGAGGCATTCTTAACAGGGGCTATACATTTCAAGCAAAGGTAAGAGTTTGTGGCTTTTTAAATTATAGCTGTCTGCCTGGAAGCTGCTTAAAAGGGTTTTGGTACATTTTTAAAACAAAGTTACATTCTTTTTGGTGCTGTAGTTTAAAAGGAGAAATATTTTCTTTAGTGGGGTAGGTTTAAAACTCTGCTTCAGTATCTTTCTCAGCTCTTTGAAACTACTGACACCTAATCAGGTGTAGTTCCCTCCCTACCCCCCTAACTCCCACCCACCCCTAGTGAGCAGTCTTGCTTTATAGAGCACCTCCCCAATTAACTACAGACAGGGACTTGGAACAGCATATTTTGAACATACTTAAAGAGATTTAACTGCTTTTTCTCTGGAAGGACAGCTGGGAATATGGCTGGTACTTTGGTAGATCTCTCTCTTTTGTTTTAACAGATACCTGAGCTCCACAAACTGAACAATGGCTGGGAAAAATTGTATCGCTAAAGCTGATGCCCCCATTACAGCTTCTGCCTCTGTCCAGACAGAGGTCCCAATGCCAGTTTTAGGACCAGTTACATGTGCAGGATGCCTGAATGCTGAAGCTCTCGGGAAACAAGTGGAGGAACTCAGAGAGGAGGTGGCGAGGCTGAGGAGCATTCAAGACAGTGAGAAGTACATTGATGAGATGCTTCTTACAACATCCAAGCTCTCCAGCAGAGGAGAAGATGGGTGCCTACAGAATGACAAAGGTTGGACACAAGTCACCAGGGCCTGCAGAATCACCAATCCAACTTCTCCAGCCCTTGAATTGAAGAACAATTATGCAGCCCTGGAAGTGGAGGAGGTGAAAACATCCCTGGAAAGGGAAGAACCAGAGCTCAAGTACCCCAAAGATTCAGAATCAGGGACCACAAGGAAGCAAAGGGTAGTGGTGGTTGGTGACTCTCTTCTGAGGGGTACTGAGGCGTCCATCTGCTGACCAGACTTGATGTCCAGAGAGGTATGCTGTCTGCCAGGTGCCAAAATCCGAGATGTTATGGAGAGTTTGCCAAGACTCATCAAGCCCACTGACTATTATCCAATGTTGCTAATCCATGTCGGAACAAATGATACTGCCAGGTATCCCTCTGAGCATATCAAAAGTGACTTCATGGCTCTGGGACAGAGGGTGAAGCAGATAGGTGCACAGGTGGTGTTCTCTTCAATCCTCCCTGTTGAGGGTAAAGGCCAAGGCAGAGAAGCTCACATCCTGGAGATGAATGCATGACTGCATGAATGGTGTCACTGACAGCGTTTTGGTTTCCTGGAACATGGGATGCTGTTCCAAGGGTTGCAGAGCAGAGATGGTGTCCATCTGTCCAAGAAACGTCAACGTGTCTTCAGTAGCAGACTGTCTAATCTACTGAAGAGGGCTTTATACTAGATTCGTTGGGGATGGATGAAGAAAGCCCCCAGGTAAGTGAAACATTAAATACCTTTATGGAAATGGGTAAAAGGGGCAACATATGGAAAGCGGTATGTATAAATGCCTGTAGCATGGGAAATAAGATCCCAGATGTTGAAGCTTTAATGCCTGTAGCATGGGAAATAAGATCCCAGAGTGGCTGACTTGGATTTAGTGGCAGTTACAGAAACATGGTTCACAGAAAACCATGACTGGGATGTAACTATACCAGGCTATACTTTGTTCAGAAAGGACAGGGTAGGAAGACGGGGAGGAGTGGCACTATTATGTAAAAAATAATATTAAAACTTTGGAATTACAGAGCTTAAAAGGGAGACAAGAGGCACTGTGGGTTAAACTAGAAAGAGGGAAAGAGAAATTTATTTGCATTGGTGTGATATACAGACCTCCCTCACAAGAGGACGAGGTGGATGGAGAGTTAATTGAAGACATATGCAGCATTACTAGGAATGGGGAAGTGCTACTGATAGGAGATTTCAATATGCCAAATGTTGATTGGCACATTCCTGCTGCAGTATCATCTGGAAGTAAGGAGATCCTGGATTCTCCACAGGGAGAACTATTCAGACAATTGGTAACAAACCCCACATGTGAAGGGGCCATACTGGACTTTTATTTATTTATTGGTGCTTACCAATGGTGAAAGTGTTTTTGTTGTTACAGTGGGAGATCATTTTGCATCCAGTGATCACAGGATGGTGTGCTTCAGTATTAGGACTAGGGCTGATAGAATCCATTCAAAAGAGAGGGTCTTAGACTTTAGGAAAACTAACTTTGCCAAGATGGGCCAATATCTCAGGGAGTTGTTAGCGGGATGGGAACAGCTGGGGGATGTAGAAAAACAGGGGGCAAAACTGAAAGGGGATATTTTAAGTGCAATCAATCTTTCTGTTAAAATGGTAAATAAAGGCAAAAGGAAAAGGAGACTACTATGGCTTTCGAAACAAGTAGCTGAAAAGGTGAAGAGAAAGAGGGAGGCCTTCATGAAATACAAGAGATCACAGAGAGAGGAAGACAGGCATCCATATTTGGAATAACTCAGAGAAGCTAGCAAAGTAGTAAGAAAAGCAAAGATTCAAAAAGAGGAGGAAATAGCCAATGCAATAAAATGGGAGGGATAAAACATTTTTCAGATATGTTAGTGAGAAGAGGAAGAGCAAAAGTGGTATTGTCAGACTCAAGGGTGAAGGGGAGGAATATGTAGAAACTGATGAGGATAAAGCAGAATTGCTTAACAAATATTTCTGTTCTGTGTTCACAGATGAAGAACCTGGAACAGGACTTCAGAAAACACCCACAAACAGGAACAGAAGGGAGGGGCATCTTGAAGAATTTTCAGAAGACTGATCGCAAGAAACTAGCTAAACTTAAAGTATACAAAGTGATGGGACTAGATGGGATACACCCTAGAATACTGAGGGAACTTGGGGACGTTCTAGCAGCTCCACTGACTGACCTTTTCAATGACTCGTTGGAGTTGGGAGTGGTGCCAAAGGACTGGAGAGAGGCTTATGTGGTCCCTTTACACAAAAGCGGAAGTAAGGATGTGGTTAAAAACTACAGGCCGGTTAGTTTAACTTTGGCAGTGAGTAAATTGGAAACGCTGCTGAAAGAGAAAATAGTGAGGTTTCTGGAGTCCAGCGGATTACAGGATCCGAGGCAGCACGGATTCACCAGAGGCAGGTCTTGTCAGACAAATCTTACTGATTATTTGACTGGGTGACCAGGGAGTTGGACCGAGGGAAAGCCCTAGATGTGGTGTATTTAGATTTCAGTAAAGCATCTGACACTGTTCCTCACAGGCGACTTATAAACAAGCTGAGCACCCTAGGGATGGACCCTAAAGTTACTGCTTGGGTTAGAAATTGGTTGAGTGTGAGGCGACAAAGGGTACAGGTAAATAGAGCTCACTCTGAGGAGAAGGAAGTTACCAGTGGTTTGCCCCAGGGATCTGTCCTTGGTCCGATTCTTTTTAACATCTTTGTTAGTGATATAGCGGAAGGGCTGTCGGGTAAGGTTTGCCTCTTTGCGGATGATACCAAAATCTGCAATGGAGTAGACACCCAAGTAGGTGTAGATAACATGAGGAGGGATCTAGATAAGCTTGAAGAATGGTCTAGAACAGGGGGTTCTCAACCCTGTCCTCGGGACCCACCTAGCCAGTCGGGTTTTCAGGATAACCACAATGAATATGTATGAGAGATTTGCATACACTGCCTCCATTATATGCAAATGTCTCCCATGCATATTCATTGTGGTTATCCTGAAAACCCGACTGGCTAGGTGGGTCCCGAGGACTGGGTTGAGAACCCCTGGTCTAGAATTTGGCAGCTGGGATTTAATGTTAAAAAATGCAAGGTCATGAATTTGGGCTGCAGCAATCCAAGAGAGCAATATAGTATAGGGGGTGAAATACGTTTGTCCACTAAAGAAGAGCGGGACCTAGGTGTGGTTGTGTCTGATGATCTTAAAGTAGCTAAACAGGTAGAAAAGGCAACAGCAAAAGGTAGAAGGATGCTTGGGTGCATACAGAGAGGAATGGTTAGCAGAAAAAAGGAGGTGATAGTGCCTCTGTATAAGTCTTTGGTGCGATCTCATTTGGAGTATTTTGTGCAATTCTGGAGACCGCACCTTCAAAAAGATATAAACTAGATGGAGTCAGTATAGAGGGTGGCTACTAAAAGTGATCTTCATTATAAAGCATATGAGGACAGACTTAAGGATCTTAATATGTACACCTTAGAGGAAAGGCGGAATAGAGGTGATATGATTGAGATGTTTAAATACCTCCGTGGCATAAATGCAAAGGGGAAGAGCCTCTTTCGATGGAAAGCAAGCTCTGCTATGAGGGGACATAGGATGAGGGTGAAAGGGGATAGACTCAGGAGTAATATGTGGAAATATTTCTTTATGGAGAGTGATAGATGCGTGAAATAGTCTACCAGTGGAGGTAGTAGAGAAGAGGACAGTATCTGAATTCAAAAAAGCATGGGACAATCACAGAGGATCTCTAAAGGAAAAAAAGGGGACTGTTGTAGTGGTTGAAATGAAAGGGCAGACTAGATAGACCACGTGGTCTTTTTCTGCTGTCATGTTTCTATATTTATATGTAGAGGCTGATAAAGATAAAATTGGATTGCTTACCAAATATTTCTGTTCTGTGTTACAGATGAAGGGCGAGGAATGGGATCCCAGAAAACATGCACTAACAGAAATGGAAGTGAAGTAGACCAAACAATTTTTAAAGACTGTATTCATGAAGAGCTAGCTGAACTAAAACAAAGGGATGGGTTTAGATGGGATACATCTGAACACACTACTAAGACACTTATCTACTCTTTAGTTACCTCCCATTTAGACTATTGCAACCTCCTCCTTGCTGGTCTCCCTCTGAATCATCTCTCTCCCCTTCAGTCTGTTCAAACTAGATTGTGTGGCTAATCTTCCATCAGCCTTGATATGCTCATATAACCCTGTTTCTCAAGTCACTTCATTGCCTCTCTATCCGTTTACATATCCAGTTCAAACTTCTCCAACTGACCTATAAGTGTACTCATTATGCTGCTTCTCACTGTCTTTCCTCTCTTATCTTTCACTATGCTCCTTCTCGGGAACTCCACTCTTCTGGAGGATTGGGTTGGTCTGTGCTCTACTCTTCCACTGCCAACTCCAGACTTCGATCCTTTTACCTTGCTGCTCCTTATGCCTGCAACAAACTACCTGAGTCTGTACATCAGGCTTCATCTCTGCCCCTTTTCAAATCCAAGCTGAAAACTCACCTCTGAGGCTGCTTTTGGATCCTGAGCCACTTAGTCTCCCATGTATTTCCTTAACGACCTCCGTAGCCTAGATGTATTCTTGTCCTCAGTTGTGTTGTTTGTCTTAACTAGATTGTAAGCTCTGATGAGCAGAGACAGTCTTTTTACATGTGCCTGTACAGCACTGCGTACGTATTATAGCGCTATATAAATGGATCAGTAATTGTAGTAACTAAAACAAGTTTAAAGACTCCGCTGTCTGACCTTTTCAATATTTTTTTTAGAGTTGGGAGTGATCCCAGAGGACTGGAAATGGGCAAATGTGGCTCTTGTCCACAAGAAATGAAATAAGGAAGAAGTTGGGAATTAAACATCACTTAGTCAGATCTCTGTAATGAATAAATTAATGGAAATGTTGTTAGAGCAGAGGATAGTGCAGTTTCTTGAATCCAAAGGATTACATGATCTGAGATGGCTTTACTAGAGGTTACGTTTTATCAGTTGAATCCGATCGCTTTTTTGGCTGGGTGACCAGAAAATTGGATGGAGGAGAGCATCAGAAATAGCATACTTAGATTTCAGCAAGGTCTTTGACACCATGTTTTTGGGATGGGCCCTAATGAAACTGAGTTAGAAACTTGGTTGAGTGGAAGGCATTAGAGGAGTAGTAAATGGAGTTCACTAAGGATAATGGCATTACTAGTGATGCACTGCAAGGATTAGTCCTAGGTTCTGTTCTTTTTTTTTTTTTTTTATAAATTATATTTTTATTCAAGTTATCAAAGAAACAAATAACAATGTTTGAAATAAAGTAATAACAGCAATCAACCTAGTCCACATTAAAGGGGAGTACAAGTGAATCATTAAGAAAACATATAAGAAAATACACAACTTACAAGAAAACAAAGGAAATACAGCCCTAAAAAAAACCACATAAGCTCTAATTACTTTGCATTGCAGAAAACAGAATAATAAGGAAAAACTTACAGCTTTGAAGGAGCCTGATGTATAATAAATGTCTCTAACGACGACGTTTCAGAAAAAACATATTAAGTTCCCTCTAAAACCACCACGCATTTACAGGGAAATTTGAGAAAGAATGATGCACCCAAAGCTAAGACCCGGGGCTTCAAATTTAAAAAAGCCCTACGCCTCAACTGTGTCTGTCTAGAAACATCAGGAAAAATAGTTATTTTTGCCCCACAAAAAAAAGCATTTTTATTAGCAAAAAATAATTTCATCACAGAGTTCTTATCTGCTTCTGTGGTAAAAGATACAAGAAGTGTGGCACGAGAAGAAATCAAATCCTGAGATGACTCTATGAATGCAGACAGATCCATAGAATCAGCTTGAACTTTGGAAACCACAGCAAGTGGATCAGCAACAGGAGGAGCTCTAGCCCCAGGCAGATAATAAAGCTTATTAATAAGCGGTTTTGAATTATTATCATACCCCAAAACTTCAGTTAGATATTTATCAAATAAAATCTGAGGGGATATCAACCTAGTATGGGGGAAATTTAAACAATGAATGTTAGTGGCCCGAAGCGAGTTCTCCAACAATTCCTGTTGCATATGTAAAGTCATACTATCTTTCATAAAAGATAAAGACGATTTCTGTAAGGAATCATACTGCTTTTCTAATTTATGAAATTTAGCATCTAGGGCAACAATTTGTGAATCATGTTGAGCCATTTTTGCAACTGATCCTTTAGAAAACTCTGAAAATTGAGAGGCAACCATAGCTAAAGAGGAAATAGAAGACTCAATGCGTGACAAAACAGATAAAACATCTACCAAAGATACATTTTGAGAATCCATCTTAACATGAGCTGCTTCAGAGCGAATATCCACACAGTCTCCCGGTAGCTGAATAGCCTGTGGCAGGGGCACTACCAGAGGCACATTAGTACCTTCCAATGAGGCTAAAGGGGATACAACTTCCCCAATTAGCACAAGATCTTCCATCATTGGTGAGGAGGTCACTGGGTCGATAGTATCCAGTTCTGTAAGCAGGGCAGAGCTTAATAACCCCCGAGAGGCGTCATCTGGAGGGGAAACACACTCGGCGACAGACTCGGAGGCAGCCTCCTCATCCTAGGTTCTGTTCTTTTTAACATTTCTGTAAGCAATGTTGCAGAAGATCTGTCAGGAAAGGTTGCCTCTTTGCAGATGACACCAAAATCTGCAACATGATGGAGAGCTGTCGATAACATTAAGTGGGATCTAGCAAAGCTTGAATAATGGTCAGGAATTTGGCAATTCAGATTTAATGCTAAAAATGCAAGATTATGTATTTGAGCTGCAGACCTGAATGAGTGGTACAGTATGGAGTCAATTATCTGATGATCTTTAAGTTGGCAAAACAGGTACAATAGAAAGGCAATGGCAAAAGCCAAAAGGATTCTTGGGGGAATAGGGAAAGGAATGACCAGAGGAATAAAGAGATGATAATGCCTTTTGTACAAGTCCAGATACTCTGCTCGACAACCAGGGACTCCCTCCAGTAGAGGGTGCGATCGCCAGGGCAGATAAGGTAGAGGAACCGGCCATCATCGCCTGCTGCAGGACCAGGATAGCAGTTATGTTCTGCTCCAGGACTGACATTCTGGTTTGCAAGCCAGAAGACTCCACAGCCTTCAGTGCGGGCACAGAGTATTTCGGGCCTGGTGCCGGCACTTTTGGAAGTGCGTCCTCAACGAGAAATACAGCCTTTAGGAACCTCGCATGATTTCCGTCAGCAAAGGAATCCTTCTTAAGTACCTTGGTGGGGCGCTTCTTGGAGTCGCCAGAGTCCTCCATGGAGTTTTACTGGGTTTCTCCGATACAACATTGGCAGACCGATGACTACTTCTTTGACTCCGAGGTCTTCTTGGAGACACCGCGGTCCTCCAAGGATGCCCGGGCATCTCAAGATGTGCTGGGCCTGGAGCTCAGTGTTGGGGAGGTGGTGCCAAGTCGAAGCTGGGGAACAACATTTCCTGCAACTCCAACCGTTTCTTGTTGGTTTTGGCAGACGTGGCATGGCAGAGGTTGCAGGAGGTGCTGTCATGGTCCAAACCCAGGCAGCAGTCAAGGGTGTCAGTAATGGACATGGTTTGATTGCAGCCACACTTTTTGAACCCACCAGGAGACATGGTGGGACACACCCAGATGGGGTCAATGACCCCGCAGGTGAAAAAAGGCGTGAACACTGGTCGAGGGAGATCTCGATAAAAAAGGGGCCGAAAACAGTGCCGACTCGAGATGGGAAGAGGATCCGGTATGCCTACCGGAAAACTAAGTTTTAGAAACAGTTGTATCAACGATTGTTCTGGGGAAACAGCACATATGTTCATTGGGCTCTGCGGAAAAAATAAGACTGAGCAAGATGACTCCCTTGGGTGAAAAGGGGACCACACATGCATGGTGGCATCTCCCAAAGGCTTTCTTTGAAAGCTGGGGAGATGCTTCCACGCGGGCTTCATCAGCACTGACGTCACCCATATGTGAGGACTGACTTCCTGCTTGTTCCTGGAGAAAAAACAACAGCTTGTGAATAATATACTATGTACTTATGCACCTTGTGACCTTGGGCAAGTTTATGTTTATTTGTATTTGCTATATAGTCACTTAACCCTCCATTGCCCCAAGTATAAAATTACATTGCAAGTCCTCTGGGGAAGGGAAATATCTACTATATCTTAATGTAAATCACCTTGAGCTATTACGGAAAAGGTATGAGCTAAATTCAGATAAATAATAAAGCTGCTAGGTTGATAGCAGGTGCAAAACATTTGGCTATATTGCATAGTTTCTGCCAGTTAACACTGGCTTCCAACTGCCGCCAAAGTATCTTTTAAAATGCTTTTACTTGTCTATAAAGCTTAATAGAGGGGAATCCTCCTTTTTTGGTCTAATAGTTGTTGGAATACATGCTTCCCAGATGTTTAAGATCTCAGCAATCCCTGTTTCACTTACCAAATCTGTCAGTAATTCAGTTATCCTTAACTAAGAACAATTAATTTTATTGCATGGTGCCTGTGTCGTGTAACTGTATACCACAAAAATTACAAGTTAGTTGTGCAAAATTATGATCAGCAAGTGGCTCATTCATTTTGGAAATATGTGTGATTGATGATGTAATAGTTAATGTTGTCTCAGATATTTACAGGTTTTGTGAGCATATTGAGAGATTTATTTAATTTGTGTTTT
Organism: Ichthyophis bannanicus; assembly: GCA_033557465.1. Lineage (NCBI taxonomy): Eukaryota > Metazoa > Chordata > Amphibia > Gymnophiona > Ichthyophiidae > Ichthyophis > Ichthyophis bannanicus. The sequence goes on along the minus strand of CM066035.1, from coordinate 190,578,574 downwards.
TTAAATTTGATTGTTACAGTACATTGTTAGGGACCATATCTCAATCATTCTTTTTTACCTTTCTGCTGCTTTTGACACCGTTGATCACATCATCTCCTCGATACCCTGTCCTCACTTGGATTTACGGGTTCTAGCCTGTCTTGGTTTTCTTCTTATCTCTCTCGCTGCACTTTTAGTGTATTTTCTGATGGATCCTCCTCCACCACTATCTCACTTTCATTTGGTATACTCCAGGGCTCTGTTTTGGGACCACGCCTTTCTCTCTCTACACTCAGCCCCCTTGATACATTCATTTCCTCCCATGGTTTTCAGTAACATCCCTATGCTGATGACTATGAGAACTACTCTGCACTTGAAATCTCTTTGGGAATCCAGGCAAGGATCTCTGCCTGCTTATCTGACATTTCTGAGTTCTTGGAGTCATCGCATGAAGAACCTGTTACATCTTCAACTTTACTTGTGACTTTTGCACTGATATTGGATAAGGAATGGTTGTTGAAATTATTTTTCAGGAAATGCAATTTATTGTTCTGTGTGTTGTTAGTTTGGATATATCCTGACTCGGCCAGGGACACTCAGAAGTGTTGACAGGAGTTCTTGCTCCTTCGACCGGGAGTTCAGCAGTTGGGAGGTTTCTTTCTTGAAGCATCCATGCAAGTGTCTGATCAAGTAGCAATTCAATTTGTATATTTTTTATGAGCCCTCCCAACTGTTGATCTTCTTGAATGCTCCTCGCCTTGAAGCCTCCATAGATTTTTCTGTGGATTCATGAGTTATAAGAAATTTTGTTAGTTGCTGAGCTCAGCTGATTATTTCTTTGTGTGTTGGAAAAAATGTTTTTCTCTTCTCCCTCCCCTCCTTATCGCTATTGTGGGCTAGGGTGAGTCACTGCTTTATTTGTGTTTTCTTGGTTGTATGTTTTTTTTGGTAATGTTTTTCTAGTTTGTTGCTCTATTTTCTGGAAAAGGATATATCCTTTGGAATTATTGTAAAACTGCATTAAAAAAGCATGAACTGAGTATAAAAAACAACCAACAGCAAGTGAAAGAGACCAGGGCTGTACTAAGGGCTGTGTGAGCAGTGCGGCCACAGTGTGCAAGAACAGAAGGGGGCACTGATATCATCACTGTGTTACCAAGATGCTTAGAAAGAGTGAGTTACTGAATGTGGTTGGGTGGAGGGGTGCAACAAATTCATTAGTTGCACAGGGCACATTTCTAGCTTGGTACGGGGTCCTGAGAGAGACATCCTCAAATTTCACAGCCAGTCACAAATCATGTGGCTATATACTGAACCAAATTAATGGCTCTAATGTTAAACATTCTCTGCTGACTGCAACCCAATCGGGGCTCTGAGAGGGGAGGAGCAGTGGCGTTTTAAATCCCAACTGCCAGCTACAGACAGGTCAGCTATTCTACCATCAATCTCCTGTAATCAGAGCTAAACATTCTCTGCTGACTGCAACCCAATCGGGGCTCTGAGAGGGGAGGAGCAGTGGCGTTTTAAATCCCAACTGCCAGCTACAGACAGGTCAGCTATTCTACCATCAATCTCCTGTAATCAGAGCTAAACATTCTCTGCTGACTGCAACCCAATCGGGGCTCTGAGAGGGGAGGAGCAGTGGCGTTTTAAATCCCAACTGCCAGCTACAGACAGGTCAGCTATTCTACCATCAATCTCCTGTAATCAGAGCTAAACATTCTCTGCTGACTGCAACCCAATCGGGGCTCTGAGAGGGGAGGAGCAGTGGCGTTTTAAATCCCAACTGCCAGCTACAGACAGGTCAGCTATTCTACCATCAATCTCCTGTAATCAGAGCTAAACATTCTCTGCTGACTGCAACCCAATCGGGGCTCTGAGAGGGGAGGAGCAGTGGCGTTTTAAATCCCAACTGCCAGCTACAGACAGGTCAGCTATTCTACCATCAATCTCCTGTAATCAGAGCTAAACATTTTCTGCTGACTGCAACCCAATCGGGGCTCTGAGAGGGGAGGAGCAGTGGCGTTTTAAATCCCAACTGCCAGCTACAGACAGGTCAGCTATTCTACCATCAATCTCCTGTAATCAGAGCTAAACATTCTCTGCTGACTGCAACCCAATCGGGGCTCTGAGAGGGGAGGAGCAGTGGCGTTTTAAATCCCAACTGCCAGCTACAGACAGGTCAGCTATTCTACCATCAATCTCCTGTAATCAGAGCTAAACATTCTCTGCTGACTGCAACCCAATCGGGGCTCTGAGAGGGGAGGAGCAGTGGCGTTTTAAATCCCAACTGCCAGCTACAGACAGGTCAGCTATTCTACCATCAATCTCCTGTAATCAGAGCTAAACATTCTCTGCTGACTGCAACCCAATCGGGGCTCTGAGAGGGGAGGAGCAGTGGCGTTTTAAATCCCAACTGCCAGCTACAGACAGGTCAGCTATTCTACCATCAATCTCCTGTAATCAGAGCTAAACATTCTCTGCTGACTGCAACCCAATCGGGGCTCTGAGAGGGGAGGAGCAGTGGCGTTTTAAATCCCAACTGCCAGCTACAGACAGGTCAGCTATTCTACCATCAATCAGAGCTAAACATTCTCTGCTGACTGCAACCCAATCGGGGCTCTGAGAGGGGAGGAGCAGTGGCGTTTTAAATACCAACTGCCAGCTGACAGGCCCGCGCCTGTCGGGCCCGCGCCTGAGGGCCTCGCCAGAGGGCCCTTTGGCGCGGCCCTTAGGCGGAGACCGTAGAAGGAGACCACCGCCCATCAAGCTAACCCCTCCAACATTGTGTAAATTAATGTTACAACCTCAAAATTGCAAGTAACCATTGTAATATCCTTGTATACAAACAAAATTGTCTCTTAATCCAACTAAGTATAAGTACTATAATTTATTTAAATACCCTTTCAATATATCCTCTCCTTCTACAACTATTAAGTTATCTTTATATACAGTCCAGTAACTACAGAGTTAAGCACTATTATTTGTTATATGTACTTATTCAACCTGTCAACTGTAATTATCCTGTTATCACTGAAACACTGTTAACTATGTCATAGTTCCTCATTCATCCTATAAGCTTCAGTTAACCTCCTGTTACCACATATCACTGTAATACTGTAATAGTGTTTTAGCTTTTCATCCATCCTGTACGCTCCAATCAGCCTGCTATCACTGTAATACTGGTAATAGTGTGTTAGCTTTCCATCCATCCTGTAAGCTCCAATCAGCCTGCTATCACTGTATTCACTAATTTTACATTTAAATTTCACTTACACATACAATATGGCCTTACTCTACATTATAACATTTATCTTCTACCTTATCACTATAGGAATATGTAATGTTACCAGCCTACACACTAGCTATAATAGAATACCAACAATCCATAATCACAGAAGAAAGTGGTCTGATACTCCCTTCTACAATTCTAGAGTATCTACCCAAAATTCCCACCATCATCTGTTACTCATCTCATTACAAAACACCACAAAAAAGAAACAAGTAGGAAATCCAATTCCCCAATATCTGAAATGTGCATTAATAAATGCCCGATCCATACGCAAGAAATGGCCTATCATCTCTGACATAATTTCATTACATAGCCTTGACCTTCTCCTAATCACTGAGACATGGCTTTCTTGTGCTGACAATGTATTAATCAACCAATTTTTGCCTTCTAATTTTTCTATACATACATGTCATAGAAGTGGCAAGAGGGGAGGTGGTGTTCTAGCCATCACCAAATCTGACCTTCATTTCAACCTTAAAGAAGCAACAAGCTCATCACTCCTAGATACTTTTACAATAGCAAATAAATGTTGTTCTTTCACTTTACTATACCGCTCTCCTTCTTCCAATTCTGATTCTCTATCTATGATAATTGACTTGGCCTCCAATACACAAAACCCCCACATAGCAAGTTGGGTGCTAGAAGATTTTAATCTCCCTTCTCTCCAAGACTCCCATGTAACAGCTTTTCTTGAAGCTCTACAAGTTTTGGGGTATAATCAATTAATTAAAGATCCAACCCATATTAAAGGTGGTATATTAGATCTAATATTTACAACTGAAACAACCGCCAATTTACCATCTATCTTGGATCTATCAATCAACCCAGTTCCATGGTCAGATCACAAACTAATTATATTCAAGGCTAGATGTAACCAAAAGGATGAAAGAGGAATAAACGACCATCCTAGTACCCCTCTGAGAAGATTCAAGCCATTTGACAAAGACCTAATCCTAAAAACAACACTTCCACTAACCAACTTACCAGAGTGCAGCATTGATGATTTAGTTTCTAATTGGAATAGTACTTTCAGTTCGATTGCCACATGTCCGTCGACCAACAAACTATAAAGCAAGCGACACTCTGCTATATGGTACTCATCTGAGCTGAAGGCCTCGCGCACAACCCTAAGGAAACTTGAAAGACGATGGCGACACTCACACTCTGAAGTTGACAGAGCTGTATATATCAAACATCTCACATCTCATCGCATGGCAGTTACTGAATCAATGAGACGTCACCATGCAGTCACTTTAAAAAGATCTCTGAACAAACCTCATGACCTGTTTGCCATAGTTAAGCGTTTGACAAATGAATCTGCCTCACAACTTAAATATGAAATCCACCCTCAAATATTTGCTAACTATCTACAATCCAAACTCTGCCAAATTGACAATAACCTGGCTCCTAACATAGTCCTAGATCCAGTAGATCAAACTCTACTCACTATCTTCTCAATACCATCTAAACGACAAATCGAAGACACCATTGCTTGCATAAACATGACCACCGCTCATACTGATCCTTGCCCTGCGTTCTGGATCAAAGATCTACGAGCTGATCTCAGTCCCATCATATCCAGACTCATGATTCAATCATTTACAACAGGAACTTTCCCTCGTACCCTTAAGCAAACATCCATAAGGCCATTACTAAAAACAACAAACTTGACCCTCTTAAACCAGAATCATATAGACCTATTTCAAGTATTCCATTACTAGCAAAAATTTTGGAAAAAGAAGTACAAAAACAAATTCAGGATCATATAGATCTTAACGCCCCACTGGACTCATGCCAGCACGGTTTCAGAGAATTCCACGGTGTGGAAACGCTTCTAACTACTCTGTTCAGCAGCTTATTATCAGGAATTGATAACATCCGCCAAGGGTTCGTCCTTGTTTTTCTTGATATCGCAGCCGCTTTTGATTCTGTTAGCCATGAACGCCTCCTTGAGCGTCTCAAAGGGAAGGGAATTACTGATAAAGCACTTGAGTGGTGTAGATCCTACCTTTCTGACAGATGGCAACAAGTACGATCCAACGATACTTCATCAGATCAGTTTCATCAAAAACAAGGGGTCCCTCAAGGCTCATCCCTTTCCGCCCTTATGTTTAATATATACATGCAGCCTATCTGTAACCTGATTCGATCCTTTAGAGTTAACTGCATGATATACGCGGATGATGTACTTTTATATTTTCCTTTTACAACTGAGAACCCTGATCTCAATCCATTAACTAACTGCATAAATGAAGTATCCAACTGGCTACAATCCCAAAATCTAAGGATCCAACACAAGAAAACGGAGGTGTTATTTATTACACGTAACCAAAATTTCACTGCTCCATCCTTTTTGAAAGTGAATGATGCTAACCTCCAGACCAAGACCACCATCAGATACCTCGGTGTCACTTTAGACCAGAAATTAGATATGAAAGCACATATTAGTAATATTGTAAGAGCGGTATATCACAAAATACGCTCCCTTAGACACCTTCGATCCTTGCTAGAGCCAGACGATTTTAGAACCATCTATCAGGCGCTAATCATACCTCATTTTGATTATGCGAACTCAATTTTACAAGGTCTTCCACAAACCACCTTACACCCACTTCAAATGGCTATGAATGCTGCAGCTAGAGTCCTTCATGGAGCTTCCCGGAAAGACCATATCTCACCTATTCTAAAACATCTTCATTGGCTCCCAATTCAAAGTAGACTCACTTTCAAAATTTTACTAATTACATTCAAAGCCTTCAAAGAACTCTCATCTTCATCAATATCAGACTTGATCCAAACACCACCCCTCAATAGAGACAGAAGGTCAGTAACACTCAATACTCTGTTAGTCCCTAAATCAATATCACAGTGTACCAAAACTACTTCAGAGAGGGCCTTTTTATTCTGTGCACCAAGGTGTTGGAATAGCCTCCCTCAAAACATCCGAGCAATACCAGACCTTTTGCAGTTTCGCAAAGCTTTGAAACACTACCTCTTCCTTATATCTTATCCAGTAAACAATAAATACATCTCAACCAACCCACAGACCTTCCACTCATACACATACAATACAGATACCCCACAGACCACATACACACAAAACTGAAGCCATGATGATATTATGACTATGTTTATTAATTATATACCCTGTTATCCGAGTTATATTCTCCTGTTTTCTGTAAACACAAAGTACTGTTGAATTGTGTATCTCACTGTTTTTTGTGAACCGCGCTGATGCCTAATAGTGCGGTATATAAGAGTCTATAAATAAATAAATAAATAAATATGTACGTTTGCCAGAAATAGTTAAAAATGGGGAAAAACAAGGCTTCCAGCACTGAACAAAAATCGTCCTGTCCAACACATATAATTTAAAAAATGAATTCTTTACCAGATTCCTAATCGGGAATTTCAAGGTGAGTCTGGAGTAGAGCATTACACCCAGCTATCACAGCTAAGGGGGGGGGGGGTGAATGGGAATGGAAATATCACTCAAAACATTAACAAGGAACAAATCCATAGAATTACAGCAGCAAATAGCAGCTTTGCTTTTGCATAAATTAATGGCAAGTATATTCTCAAAAAGCCAAGTTGGCACTATGGAAAAACACTGGCCAAGGCTGGCAGACTGTTAGACTGAAGGCCTGCCTGTACTGAAAATGGTACAAAGATCATGTTGTTGTCTGAATAAAAGCAAAACAGTACACTAAAGCCTCTAAGCAGAGAGCATTACAGCAAAAGATAAATATTAACAACGCCTGTGTGTGTGATTGTGGCCTACGCGTACATCTGATCAGGAGAGGAGAGAAGAGGGAAGTGACAGTATGAAAGGAGCTATTTCTTAACTGCTGTGTTATATCAATGTTTCTATGCTATAGATGCTGAACTGCTTCTTCCACAAAAATACATTGGGGCATTTTTGGGGGACTTTACTTTTCTGGAAACTCGTCCAATCTAGCACATTTTTGAACTCCATATATTCTTTGCTAGTTTTTCCCTATGCTAAATTTGGCCTTTCTCCATTAAAATATTAGAGTTATTTTGCCCTCACAAACATATTCTTGGCTTCTTTTATATAATTTCTTTCCAGCATGCAAGTTGGATTGGAAATATAAATGAATTCCTAATAGATGAAAAAATACAGTCATACAACTTCACCCACAAAGAAGAATTTTTATGATATATATATACAGGGTATGGCCAGCATAAATTAGTATATGGCAGACTAAATTACCCTTTTTTATGTTCCTCCTCTGATTTGATCCGGTCTGCATAGATTTCCACATAGAGTAAAGCTGTGAAGTGTGCTGCACAAGACTGGGCAGTCATAGCCACCTCCAGATAATTCAGCTCCAGCCAGAAACTATCATCAAAAATTGTCCCTGGAAGAGGTCTGATTATACATTATAGAACAATGTGAGTATTCCATATAAAAATAGGAAACAAATACACTATTATGGTAATACTATACAAGTGAAGAAAGCATGACAAGCATGAATCATGGACTTCTTTCTAACCCTCATGTGTGTCAAAAGAGCACTTGTGCTTATTTGTGTCATCTCTCTGTGCGTGTCTGACCTGGAGTAGACAGGAAAGGAATATTCTCAATAGAGTGGTTCCCAAATATTCAGTTGGAAAGAATAATAGAATGAAACCAAGCATGTCACTTGAAAGGATGGATTTTACACATTAACCATGGCAAAAGGTCTTTCTGTGCTTCACCACTAGATGGCAGTACACATAGCAAACCATATAACACTCTGGATATCACCATACAGAGCAACCATAAAGAAAGCTATACAGTTTAGTCACTAGCTTTTACAGCAGAATTTATGATGTAAATATACACATCTGAAATACTAACAGCTAAAATGTGGGAAAAAAAGTTTTTATTTAAAATGTTTGTTATATAATACTAGGCAGAATATACTCTTCTTGTAAGAGGTGTTTTTCTGTAAAGCTTGACATGGTCAGTCTTTTTGGTCCCTTGAACAGTTAATAAAGATTGTATATTAAAACAGATAAACTAAAAACTAGCCCAGTGAAGATTAGGAGTGTGGCAGTGGGGTGGGGTATGGCCCTGGTAGGGAAAGCATGTGCATTATACCTTACAGAAATATTTCTAACCTTTTTGTGTACGTCTGTATATCTGTGTTGACTCTAAGTGATGGGGTTAGGGGGCAACGCAACAGTAGTATTTGTGAGACTTAAGGCTGAAGGGGAGGAATATGTAAAGGACGATGAAGATAAGGAACAATTGCTTAACAAATATTTCTGATCCATGTTCACAGATGAAGGGCTGGGAATGGGACCTCAGAAAACAAACACATTAGGCTACTTTCTGGGGGGCTTTATTTCTCTGAAATCCCCTGTACGATCTGGCTCATTTTCAAGGATGATGCATCTTTACCCCTCATGCCAAAGTTGGCCCTGTTTCATTATATTTTCAAAATTATTTTATCCCCAGATGTTTTTAATCCCTCATATTTAATTCTTTCCAATATTCCATTGAGCTGGTGGAAAGTGTAGTTTCTCACCTGTAACAGGTGATCTCCGGGAACAGCAGGAATTTAGTCTTCACACATGGGTATCGTCGGTACCGACGGAGCCCGCACGGGAACGCTCCCTAGCGTTCAACAGGAAAGCTTTTGGGAGCATCCCACTGTGCCTGCGTCGCTGCCTTCCCACCTTTCCAACTCTCCCTCCTCAGTTGAGTCTATAGCTAAGACAAAGGAGCGAAAGAGACAGAGAGAGAGAGAGAGAGAGAGAGAGACAACTCCCAAGGGAGGTGGGTGGCTTGTGAAGACTAAATTCCTGCTGTTCCCGAAGATCACCTGTTACAGGTGAGTAACTACGCTATCTCCAGGAACAAGCAAGAATGTAGTATTCACACATGGGGACTCCCCAGCTAAGAGATGCCAGGGAGATGACCCCAGAAACTGCAAAACCCAGGTTGAGATGGGTTATGCTTCCTCCCATGGATCTCTGGCATCAAAACCCGGGACGGCGGGTAGGAGTTGTCCTAAGAGTGAAAGAGATGCTGGAGAACAGCTTGACCAAACGAGGCATCCCAACGGGAGCCGTTGTCTAAGTAGTAGTGGGCTGCAAAGGTATGCACCGAAGACCAAGTGGGTGCTCTGCAAATGTCGTCAATGGACACTGAGCGAAGGTTAGCCATGGAGGCTGCCATTGCTCTCACATTGTGAGCTGTGACATGACCTTCGAGAGGAAGTCCCTTACTCTAATATGCAAAGGATATGCAATTAAACGTGAAAACCCAAGAACCCAATTGGATTGAATTTAGAACATAAACCACAAGAGATCCAATATATACAGGGAATCCCCTAAACGGCACAACAAATATTTTTGTCGTAGCTTGTCAACCCAGTGTCCAAGGAACATTCCAAAGACACCACTGTGACCACTCGCTTTTATTTTTAAAGTCTAAAATGTTTGAAAAAAAGTCCATCAACTTAGCTTTTCATGCAGAGCACCGCCAGAGTGCCAGTGGCAAGTAGGTAGACGACATGGCCCACGTTTCGGGTTTTACAAGAAAAAAACCCTGCTTCAGGTCCCACTCCTCGGCAAATGGCGAATCTTCAGCTTACACAGCCCAGGAAACCCTTCCGTTTAATCTTCGGCGGCGTCTGACGTCAGAATGAGAAACAGAGCACTAGGACCAATCGTAGGCGACCTACATCGGAGCCCGTGTAAAGGGAAATCCCACAGCTCAGGGAATGCCCAAACAGGCTACTCAAGTCAAAACAGAAGCAAATAGTCAAAGGATTGTGTGCCAATCCAACTGTAGGTTAAGCCCCTCAGGGACCACTGAATGAAGAACATTTTAGACTTTAAAAATAAAAGCGAGTGGTCACAGTGGTGTCTTTGGAATGTTCCTTGGACACTGGGTTGACAAGCTCCGACAAGGATATGCAATTTGCAGTCCATTTAGACTAAGTTCTCTTGGAAACTGGTAGTCCAAGATGACTAGGGTCAAAAGCAACAAAAAGCTGGAAAGATTTTTTATGTTGCTTAGTTCTCTGAAGGTAAAAGGCTAAGGCTCTTTTACAATCTAGAGCGTGTAAATTCCTTTCTGCATTTGAGGCGTGAGGCATAGGAAAGAATACAGGAAGGCAAATCGATTGGTTTAAATTAAAAGTCAAAACCACCTTTGGTATAAAGTGAGGATGAGTCCTAAGAACTACTTTATCATGGTGGAACCTTGTATAAGGAGAATCAGCCACTTAAGCCTGTAGCTCACTTATGTGTCTTGCAGAAGTGAGGGCAACCAGGAAGATTACTTTCCAAGAAAGAAATTTCAGGGATGTAGTGGCTAAGGGTTCGAAGGGCGGTTTCATGAGCCGCCCAAGGATGAGATTTAAATCCCATGTCACTGGTGGTGGCTTAATGGGAGATTTTGTTAAGAATAGACCTCTCATAAATCTTGCTACAAGTGGTTGAGAGGAAACCGGTTGTCCATCTAAGGGCTTGTGGAAAGCTGCAATGGCACTAAGATGGAATCTTACTGAATTGGTCTTAAGACCAGAGGATGACAAGTGGAGGAGATATTCCAGCAAAGCCTCCACTGGTACTGAAAAAGGATTGAGTTCCTTTTTTGAACACCAAATAGAGAACCTTTTCCACTTAAAAGCGTAGGCTAGCCTTGTGGAAGGTTTTCTTGAAGCCAGAAGGATATCCTTTACCTGTTGAGAAAGGTTGATATCCTGGAATTCTAGGATCTCAGGAGCCACGCCCTGAGGTGTACAGACTGAGGATTTGGGTGCAATAGCATCCCGTTCTCCTGGGAAAGAAGATTTGGAGCACATCCCAACTCCAGAGGACTGGCTCGAGAGAGACGTAGAAGCCGATGATACCACGGTTGCCGTGGCCAGCATGGGGCTATGAGGATCATATGGCCCCTGTCTCTCCGAAGCTTGAAGAGTGTTTTTGGGAATGAGAGGAATGGGTGGGAAGGCATAAAGGAAGTCCTGACCCCAGTGGAGGTGGAAGGCATCCCTTGCCTGACAGTTCTGAGCCGGCATTCTGGAACAGAACTGGGGAAGTTTGGCATTCTGAAAAGAGGTCTATATCTGGAGTTCCCCAGATCTGAAAAATTCGAGCAATCTGCTCTGGATGAAGAGACCACTCGTGTGGCAGCAGTACTCGACTGAGTTTGTCTGCCAAGAGATTTTGCATGCCTGGAAGATACACCGCCAGAAGGTGGATTTGAAGATTCCTGGCGAAGGCCCAGAGGCGTAAAGCTTCGTTGCACAAGGCTTGAGACCCCATCCCACCCTGTTTGTTCACACAGAACATGGCTACTTGACTGTCGGTCTGTACCAGGACTGTCGTATAGCTGAGGTGGGCTTGGAACACTTGAAGAGCATAAAAGATGGCTCTGAGTTCTAGGAGGTTTATGTGAAGACAAGCCTCTTGTTGGGTCCATAGACCCTGGATGGAGAGATGGTCCAAGTGAGCCCGCCAGCCTGACTTGGACGCATCTGTCATCAAGGTGGCTTGATGTAGTGGCTGCCGGAAGGGAGAGCCTATGAGAAGGTTTTCCAGTGATTGCCACCACTGTAGGGATGACATGAGACGTGTCAAGTTTCTGATTTTGTCCGATAGGCGTCCCGAGGCCTGTGTCCACTGAGAGGATAGGATCGACTGGGCTGCCTGCATGTGAAGGGCTGCTAGGCGCTGGGTCCTGTTGAGGAGGAGGAAGGCTCTTGCTTAGACTGTGTCTAGCAATGCCCCTATGAAATTCAGGTTTTGGGGTGGCTGCAAGTGGGATTTGTGGTAGTTGATGACAAACCCCACATGCTCCAGAGTGAAAATGGTGCGGCATGCCACCTGCTGCACTTTGATGGCCATGCAGCCTCTAACTAGCCAGTTGTCCAGGTAGGGAAAGTTAAACACCCCTGTAGCTGCAGATGGGCAGCACCACCACCAAGCACTTGGTGAACACCCTTGGGGCTGATTTCAGGCCAAAGGGCAGAACCCTGTATCGGTAGTAGCATCCTCTGATGATAAACCAGAGAATGCCATTGGCGCGGATGAATGGGAATGTGTGTATACACGTCTTTGAGATCTAAGGAGCATAGCCAATCTCCCTGGCGGAGGTAAGGCAGTAATGTTCCAAGAAAGAGCATTTTGAACTTCTCCTTCACCAGGAACTTGGTGAGATCTTGAAGATCCAGGATAGGATGACAGCCGCCTGTCCTCTTCAGAACCAGGAAGTACCGGGAGTAGACCCTCTTGTCCTTGAGATGGGACAGGACGAGTTCCACTGCCTTGTCTGCCAGAAGTCCGGTGAGCTGGAGCAAGTCTCAATGAAGGGGAGTCATTTGAAATTTTCCTGGAAAGAACAGAGCCTGTTTCTGATCAAAATTTATTTATTTCACATTCTTATATACCACTTTATCTGACAATCAAGGCGGTTTACAATCAACAGAACATTAACATTACATCAAACAGATTTAACTAAGTACAATAACAGAGTTAACTGTAAAACTATTTACATTTTGGCTGGTCGGTCAGGAAGAGGGGATGCAATGACAATTCAGGACTTCAAGGAAGAGCGCTGAAGGGGAAATGTGTATTGGTTGAACTGAACAGGATGAGAGAAGATCAGAGTGATATGACGTGGTATTAAGGCACCTTCTGCTATGTGATAAAAGCATAAATGGAGGCAGTAGCATGCTCCAATCACCTAGAGGGCCCTGGTGTCAGTGGTAATGCTGGACCACCTGCTCGCATAGAACAGCAGATGCTGCCCTGTGTGCTGCGGGGCTAGGACTCCTAGGGGAGGAGAGGATATTCCCAAGGAGTCAAAAGCCCCCACCAGGTTGTAGTTGGGACGCAGCCTGGGGTTTGGGGGCCTTATGATTACACAGGCCTTGCCCCTGTCCCTTGGCTCAGAAGGTCGAGTACTGGTGTAGTTTCCAAAAGTCTTCCTCTTCGTCAGGCAAAGGGGCTTTTCCCCCCCAAAGTCTTCCATCGGGAAGGATCAGTGGTTTTCTTGGAGAACCTGATACTAGTCAGAAACTCAGACTCAGCTTGGCGGCCTTGTCCGTCATGGGTTTGCCGAAGATATTCTCCCTCCGGCATGGGACACTGACCAGCTTGTTCTACACCCATTGCACCAGGTTGGAGGACTATAGCCAGGTCTGGCAGCGGGCACTAATGCTCACCGCAGCTACTCTGGCCGCCAACTCAAAGCTGTCATAGGCCATACGACTAATGAATTTGGAGCACTCCTTGCCTTCGAGATCAGGGTCCAGAATTGCCTAAGAGGTTCTACTGCCAGCCCAGCCGAGAATCCAGCGAGCTCTCTCGACATGTCCTGCAAGAACATGCCCACATAGAGCTGGTAAGGGTGTTGGGGCCACTTAGCAATAGTGATCATAGCATGATCGCCTTTGTTTTAATTAGTGGAGGAGGGACAGTAAGGAAATCCACATTACTACCTTTTAACTTTCGAAAGGGAGACTATGATAAAATGAGGAAAATAGTTAAGAAAAAACTAAAAGGAGCAGTTGCAAAGGTTAAAGACTTACATCAAGCTTGGGTGTTGTTGAAAAATACTATCTTGGAAGCCCAGACCAGCTGTATTCCACGCTTTAAGAGAAGTGGAAGGAAGTCCAAAAAACTGCCAGCATGGTTTAAAGGTGAGGTCAGAGAGGCTGTTGTTGCCAAAAAAGCATCTTTTAGGAATGGAAAAAAGAGCCAAACGATGAAACCTGGAAACAGCACAAGCACTAGTAAGTCAAATGTAAGGCATTGATAAGGCAGGCAAAGGGAGAATTTGAGAAGAAGCTTGCTGCGGAAGCAAAAACGCAAAATAAAGACTTTTTCAAGTACATTCGTAGCAAAAAACCTGTGAGAGAGTCAGTTGGTCCATTAGATGATAGAGGGGTTAAAGGGGCACTAACAGGTGACAAGGCGATAGCGGAGAGACTGAATGAATTCTTTGCTTCGGTCTTTACTGAGGAAGATGTAGGGATGTTACCCATGACTGAAGTGGTATTTAAAGGTGCGGAAGAATTGAAGGAAATATCGATACATTGGGAAGATGTATTACAACTATTAGATAAACTGAAGAGTAGCAAATCACCTGGGCCGGATGGTATACATCCAAGGGTATTGAAAGAACTGAAATATGAGATTGCAGACCTGCTATTAGTAATCTGTGAACTATCATTAAAATCATCTCTTTTACCTGAAGATTGGAGGATCGCCAATGTAACACCAATTTTTAAAAAGGGTTCCAGGGGTGATCCGGGAAACTACAGACCGGTGAGCCTGATGTCAGTACCGGGAAAAATGGTAGAAACCATCATAAAGAATAAAATTACTTAGCATGTAGATAGTCAGGCCTAATGGGAGACAGCCAACATGGCTTTAGACAAGGAAGATCTTGTCTTACTAATCTGTTATGTTTTTTTGAAGGTGTGAATAAACAGGTGGACAAAGGTGAGACGGTTGATATAGTGTATCTGGACTTTCAGAAAGCCTTTGACAAGGTCCCTCATGAGAGACTTTTGGCAAAACTAAAGAGTCATGGGATAGGAGGCAGTGTACTATTGTGGATCAGGAACTGGTTAAACGATAGAAAGCAGAGGGTAGGACTAAATGGCCAATTTTCCCAATGGAGAAAGGTAAATAGTGGTGTACCCCCCAGGGATCTGTGCTGGGTCTGCTGCTTTTTGACATATTCATAAATGACCTGGAAAGTGGAATAACGAATGAGGTTATCAAATCTGCAGATGACACAAAACTATTTAAAGTTGTTAAAACCCAAGAGGATTGTGGAAAATTGCAAGAGGATCTTGATAAACTGGAAGACTGGGCATCAAAATGGCAGATGAAAGTTATGCACCTAGGGAAGAACAACCCAAACTATGGTTACACGATGCAAGGTTCCACATTAGGAACCACCACCCAGGAAAAAGATTTAGGCGTCATTGTGGATCACATGTTAAAACCCTCGGCCCAGTGTGCAGCGGTGGCCAAGAGAGCAAATAGAATGCTAGGTATCATAAGGAAAGGAATGAAAAATAAAACAAAAGATATTATAATGCCTCTATATCGTTCCATGGTGAGACCGCACCTTGAATATTGTGTGCAATTCTGGTCGCCGTATCTTAAAAAGGATATAGCGATATTAGAAAAGGTTCAGAGACGAGCCTCCAAAATGGTAAAGGGGATGGAAGGATACTCCTATGAAGAAAGGCTAAAAAGGTTAGAGCTCTTTAACCTGGAAAAGAGACGGCTGAGAGGAGATATGATAGAAGTCTATAAATTAATGAACGGAGTGGAACGGGTAAATGTAGATCGATTGTTTACGTTATCAGAAAATAGAAAGACTAGGGGACATACAATGAAGCTACAAGGTAAACTATTTAAGACTAATAAAAGAAAATATTTTTTCACTCAACGTGTAATCAAACTCTGGAATTTGTTACCGGAGGATGTAGTAAAGGCTGTTAGTGTAGCTGGGTTTAAAAAAGGTTTGGACAAGTTCCTGGAGGAAAGGTCCATAAATCATTATTAGGAAGGGACCCAGGATATCAATGCTTGACCCAGTACAAGAACATAAGAACATAAGATATGCCATACTGGGTCAGACCAAGGTCCATCAAGCCCAGTATTCTGTTTCCAACAGTGGCCAATCTAGGTCATATGTACCTAGCAGTTTCCCCAAGGGACACAGGTTCCACAATGCTTGTATTGGTTCAAGCATTGATATCCTGGGTCCCTTCTTAATAATGGTTTATGGACCTTTCCTCCAGGAACTTGTCCAAACCTTTTTTAAACCCAGCTACACTAACAGCCTTTACTACATCCTCCGGTAAGAAATTCCAGAGTTTGATTACACGTTGAGTGAAAAAATATTTTCTTTTATTAGTCTTAAATAGTTTACCCTGTAGCTTCATTACATGTCCCCTAGTCTTTTTATATTCTGATAAGGTAAACAATCGATCTACGTTTACCCGTTCCACTCCGTTCATTAATTTATAGACTTCTATCATATCTCCCCTCAGCCGTCTCTTTTCCAGGTTAAAGAGCCCTAACCTTTTTAGCCTTTCTTCATAGGAGTATCCTTCCATCCCCTTTACCATTTTGGTGGCTCTTCTCTAAACCTTTTCTAAAATCGCTATATCCTTTTTAAGATACGGCGACCAGAAATGCACACAATATTCAAGGTGCGGTCTCACCATGGAACGATACAGAGGCATTATAATATCTTTTGTTTTATTTTCCATTCCTTTCCTTATCATACCTAGCATTCTATTTGCTCTCTTGGCCGCCGCTGCACACTGGGCCGAGGGTTTTAACATGGTATCCACAATGACGCCTAAATCTTTTTCCTGGGTGGTGGTTCCTAATGTGGAACCTTGCATCGTGTAACCATAGTTTGGGTTGTTCTTCCCTAGGTGCATAACCTTGCACTTGTCCACATTAAATTTCATCTGCCATTTTGATGCCCAGTCTTCCAATTTATCAAGATCCTCTTGCAATTTTCCACAATCCTCTTGGGTTTTAACAACTTTAAATAGTTTTGTGTCATCTGCAAATTTGATAACCTCATTCGTTATTCCACTTTCCAGATCATTTATGAATATGTCAAAAAGCAGCGGACCCAGCACAGATCCCTGGGGTACACCACTATTCACCTTTCTCCATTGGGAAAATTGGCCATTTAGCCCTACCCTCTGCTTTCTATCTTTTAACCAGTTCCTGATCCACAATAGTACACTGCCTCCTATCCCATGACTCTTTAGTTTTGCCAAAAGTCTCTCATGAGGGACCTTGTCAAAGGCTTTCTGAAAGTCCAGATACACAATATCAACCGACTCACCTTTGTCCACCTGATTATTCACTCCTTCAAAAAAACATAACAGATTAGTAAGACAAGCATTGTGGAACCTGTGTCTTTTGGGGAAACTGCTAGGTACGTATGACCAAGATTGGCCACTGTTGGAAACAGGATACTGGGCTAGATGGACCTTGGTCTGACCCAGTATGGCATATCTTATGTTCTTATGGTAGGCCTGGATCCCCTTCACTTTATTTGCAGCTGCTTGTGCTGTGAGGGCTTGTTTTCATCAGTGATGCTGAGAGCTAAGCTATCGGTAGCTTAACTACTGGCATGGTCTCCCAAGATAGTCTGGCACCTCAGCTGAGACCTGTCTAAGACAAACCACCCATCTGGGCAGCAGCAAAATCAGATGGTGTTGGCAGCGGTGGATCATATTTCAGTGACAACAGCAACAACACTAGAATTACCCGTGTGAAGAAAGACCTGGTAAATCTACTTCTGTATCTTGCCACGAAACCCAACGGTTGTCACAAAAGAATTGCACTATACTGCTGGAAGATGAGACCCCCAGATTGGAAGGCACTCAACTGGCTACTGGTGATGAGCTGAAGATTTCTCAGAGTAAAGCCAGCATTAATACTGTGGTTGGATCAAAGACCTTGAGACGTCTGACTGCTGATGTACCTGCGCATGAAATGAGAGTTAGAAGTTGTAAAGATAACTTACATATTGGGACATGGAATGTATGAAACATGAACCAAGGGAAATTGGAGGTGGTCAAGAATGAAATGGAACGTGTACAACTCGATCCGCTGGGTGTCAGCGAACTGAAATGGACTGGCATTGAGCACTTTGCATCTGATGATCACATGGTCTACCATGCTGGAAATGAAAGACAAATGGTGTTGCATTTATAATTAAGAAGAAACTTGCAAGAACTGTAATGAAATACAGTGAGGTCACTGAATGCTTAATTTCTATTCGTCCTAAGGAAAGCCCATCAACTCAACTATAATTCAGATATATGCTCCAACAGCTGCAGAAGAGGAAGAAGTGGATGAGTTCTATGAATAAGATAAAATTGACAGATCATGCAAACAGGATATCCTGATAGTCATGGGTGACTGGAATGCAAAGGTTTGCACCAAAGAAGAAGACAAGACCAATGATCTATTCATCTCAAACACCTTTGTCCAGCAACACAAGCACACATGGACTTCGCCCAATGGATTGTAAAAAAATCAAATTGACTACATCTGTGGAAGACAACGACAGAGAAGCTTGATAACATCAACAAAGACAAAACCTGGAGCTGACTGTGGCACAGATCACCAACAACTAGTATGCAAACTCCAGCTAAAGTTGAAAAAGAGCAAAGCCACTCATGAATGTAGCAAAAATATGACCTTGAGACTATACAATTGGAATTTAAATGCTGCCTGCAAAATCGATTTGCTACTTTAGATACAAATGACAGAGCTCCAGAAGAGTTATGGGATGGACATATAGCGAATACAGCCAGAGTAATTTATTACAAAACCCACATGCTACATTACCTCTGCCCTCTCCTTGCTCCATCAGCCTTCCGCTCAGCCCTCCAAGTCCTCACAACACTCCACGCAGACTACTGCAACTCAGTCTATCATGGACTCCCAAAATCAATGCTTCAACCCCTTCAAACGGCTATTTATACAGTCGCATAGACCATTACACACACATCCAAGTACGAACATATCACTCCCATCCTCAAACACCTCCACTGGCTCCCTTTACAAAGCAGAATACTCCTCAAGATCTTGCTAATGACTCCCTTTATACCAACAGGATAAAATCAAAATAAACATAACTACCTCTTATATCTCGACAAATAGGGGTGACCTACATGGAGTGGTGGGTTCACCCATAAACAAAGGCATGGGGAGGGGTGACCTGCACGGAGAGGCAGGTGCATTTACTCTTGCCGCCTTGCTGGATAGACTAGATGGACCATGCTGGTCCTTATCTACCATCATATACTATATTACTATGTTACAAAGCCCTATACCATCAGTCATCAACCCACCTCTGCTCCCTTATTGCTCCACAACAATCATAAAGATCACGAAGAATCTCCATCATGAATGCACTGAACTCCCCCAAGCTATAACAAAGAGTACCCAACAGGCCCATGCCAGAGCCTTTGAATTTTATGCCCCAACTACTTGGAACTCCCTCCCAGCCAACATAAACACCATAGACCTCCCAACCTTCCACAAACTCCTCAGACTTATCTCTTCACCCTCTACTTTGATTCCTGGACACCCCCAACACCTGGACACCCCAACAACTAAGAACCACTCCTAATCATCCCCTTAAACCCAACATTACAAAAACACTCCTCCCCTTATCCACTAGTGAACAGAGTTATTCAGCCTTCTCTTGAAGGACAGTATCTGAAAATTCCTACTTCTTACACACAGTGTCAGAGTTGTCAATTTACCCAGGTCCAGGAGTGAGAATTTAAGCCATTCCTGGATTTCTGACAATCTCATCCTGATGCATTGTGGGACCTGCAGAACAGATTTCAACAGTAACATCAGGGAATACAAATACACTGCAATGCAAATTTAAAACCAGAACTGGCAAAATATCTCACTCCTAATACTGGGTAACTTGGCAACTTTGCAATGTTCTGCAAGAACATAGCCAAGAAGAACTGGTAAGAAGCTATGAGAGAGATGAGCACCATATTCTAAGGGGGATGGCGGTGTTACTCACCTGTAACATATGATCTCTGGGAACAGCAGGAATCAGTCTTCACATATGGGTGATGTTGTATCGACGGAACCCACACAGAACGCTCCCCAGTGTCGAATTGGAAAGCCTTTGGGAGCACTGCACTGCGCATCTGCCTTCCCAACTCCTCTCCTCGGTTGAGTTTGCAGCTGAGTGATAGAGGAAAAATAAAAAATATCCTACAACTCCTAGGGAAGGAGGGTGGGTTGTGAAGACCGATTCCTGCTGTTCCCAGAGATCACCTGTTACAGGTGAGTAACAATGCTATCTCCAGGAACAAGCAGGAATGCAGTCTTCACATATGGGACTAATTAGCTCCCAGGCACCAGATTAAATAGACAACCACAAGGCTAGAGGATGGAGCCAGACAGTATATATACAAAGTGGCCCCAGCGGACTCGATTACAGCTTGCAAGAGCATGACTAGAGGAGTCAGAAGAATCCAGAACGGAGGGTAGGCATTGAGATTAAGTCAAAAAGATGCTGAAGGACAGCCTGGCCAAAGACAGCGTCCCAAAGGGAGCCCCTGTCTAGGCAGTAGTGAGCAGCAAAGGTGTGAATGGGGGACCAGGTAGCTGCTCGACAGATCTCTTTGATAGAGACAGAACGAAGGTTGGCAACAGCAGTTGCGATAGCCTGCACATTGTGTGCAGTGACATGACCGTCAAGGAGAGGCCTGCCTGAGCATAGGCAAAAGAAATGCAGTCCACCATCTAGTTGGATAGGATGCGTTTCGACACTGGACATCCAAGGTGACTTGGATCAAAGGAGACAAATAATTGAGAGGATTTCCTGAAATTCTTGGTTCTGTCCAAGTAGAAAGCCAGAGCGCGTTGGCAATCTAGCGTGTGTAGCGCTGCTTCACCTCTGGAGGCATGAAATCTGGGAAAGAAGACCGGGACCATCACATACTGATTAATATGAAAAACTGTGACCACCTTCGGAAGGAAGTGTGGGTGGGTCCAGAGAACCATGTTGTCATGGTGGAAGCGAGTGTATGGTGGATCCAACACTAAGACCTGCAGCTCGCTTATATTGGGAGCAGAGGTGAGGGCAATGAGGAAGATAACCTTCTAGGCGAGGAATTTCAAAGAAGTGGTAGCTAAAGGCTCAAAGGGAGGCTTTAGAAGCTGAGCTAGGATCATATTAAAGGTCCCACGCCACTCGTGGAGGTCTGATTGTTGGATTGGACAGCAGAAGACCTTGCATGAAGCATTGTACCAAGGGGTGCGAGGAAATGGGCTGCCTGTCCACCGGCTTATGGTAGTCTGCAATGGGACTAAGATGCACTCAGACCGAGTTAGTCTTGTCCTGCGGTGGATAACTGGAGAAGATACTGTAAAAGGAATTCCACTGGGCAGGTAGAAGGGTCAATGTGTTTCGAGCTATACTAGATAGTGAACTGTCACCATTTGAAGGCATAAAAATGTCTGATGCAAGTAAAATGTCATTTACCTGTTGAAGAAGGTCAAGGTCGTCAAACATTATGCTCTCAGCAACCACACCGTGAGATAGAGAGCCCATGGATTAGGATGGAAGAGCATCCCACATTTCTGACAGAGGAGGTTGGGTGCGTGCCCCAAGCTGAGGAGTGGAGTCTGTGCTAGACAAAGCAGCAGAGGAAACCATGGCCGGCGGGCCTAGTAAGGGGCTATTAGAATCATAGAGCCCAGAGCCCTTGTCAGCCTGTAGCTTGAACAGGGTTTTGGGCATTGGGAGGGGGTGGGGTGGGAATGCATAAAGCAGGTTCCTGCCCCAGTAGAGAAGAAAGGCCTCCATTACCTGACTGCTAAGGGAGGGAATCCTTGAGCAGAAAATCAGCAGTTGTGCATCTCCTATGTGGCGAACAGATCTATTCTGGGGATCCCCTATAGGTGGAAGATCCAGGAGGCCGTTTCCTGATTTAGAGTCTACTCGTGTGGACATAGGATGCGACTGAACCTGTCTGCCAGGAGGTTGAGTTCGCCGGAGAAATACACTGCCCTGAAATAGATGCGATGTGCAATGGAGAAGAACCAGAGACAAAGGGCTTCTTGGCAGAAGGGATAAGAGCCCGTTCCCCATGCTTGTTCACATAGAACATAGCTACCTGGTTGTCCGTCTGGACTAAAACCTGTTTGCCAAAAGTTGGGGTTAAAAAACCCAAAGGGCATTCGTGAGAGCTCACAGCTCAAGGAGACTGCTCTGCATCTGAGATTCCTGTTGTGTCCACTGCCCTTGTGTAGTGGAACTATCAGATGTGCACCCTACCAGAGTTTGGAAGCATCCATCGCTAGGGTGCACTGAGATAACCCTCCGAATAGGTTTTGAGGGGTGCACCACCACTGAAGGGAGTTGACTAGAGGAGGTGTGATGCAAGTCTTGTTGGAGAAATGCCTAGCTGTTTGGGTCCACTGAGATGATAGCATCCACTGAGCCTGTCGCATGTGTAGCTAGGCATATGGGACAACATGGACCGTGGAGGCCATAAGACCCAGAAGTCACAGAATCTCTTGAATGGTGACCACTGTGTGATTTCTTATAGTGTGGGCCAACTTGATGAGATGGACAGAGCGATCCTGTGGGTGAAAGGTTTGGGTGACAAGTGACTAGAAGCGCCCCGATGAATTTGAGCTGCTGGGATGGCACCAGGTGGGATTTGGGGAAGTTTGGAACAAATCCCAGACTTTGGAGCACCATGATGGTGTGATGAGGAGCTAGTTTTACCTCTTCTGGGGATTCTCCCCTTATTAACCAATTGTCTAAGTAAGGGAAGACAAAGATCCCCAAAGTACAAAGGTAGCCTGCAACCACCACCATGCACTTTGTGAATACTCTGGTTGCGGATGCTAGCCCAAAGGGAAGCACCCGTTACTGGTAGTGGGTTTGTTGAACCTGGAACTGCAGATAATGTCTGTGTAGAGGGTGGATCAGGAAATGAGTCTCCTTGAGGTCTAGAGAACATAGTCAATTGTTCTTCTGAAGGTATGGCAGAAGAATTCCTAGGGAAATCATCTTGAATTTTTCTCGAACAAGGAACTTGTTGAGATCTCGAATGGGCCTGAACTTTCCTGTCGTCTTGAGAATGAGGAAGTAAGGAGAGTAGAAGCCCTTGCCCTCTTGGGAAGGAGGAACTATTTTGACAGCACCTTGAGTTAAGAGGGCCGCCACTTCCATTGAAAGGAGGTTGGCCTGTAAGGGGTTGACCGGATAATCCTTCATGAAGGTGGCGGGGGAAAGCTTTGGAAATGCAGCAGATAACCCCTTTGGATGATGTTCAGAGTCCATTGTTTCGATGCAATGAGATGCCACCTTTGGGCATAAGAACAAAGTCTGCCTGGAGGCTGTTTCTCCAAATGGGTTAGTTTTGCATATACCATGACAAGCATGAAACTCACTTCTAAGCCAGGGCATGGGGAATATGATCTCAATCTCTCACATTTACTGCTAAAGCTTGACACAATACTTGTATTGTACCAAAGAGAGCCTCCTGCTGGAGTTCATAAGATATAACATGTATGGGTACTTTGTCAAGATGTGCTTGGAAATTTTTATCAAGCTGATGGCACCCAATATGATGGGAAATATTTCTGTATCTTTCTGCCACATTTTCTTGGTCTCTAACTGCATTTCCTGGTATTTCAGGATGTTCTGCTTCTCCACGCGATTCACAGAGTAGTCGCTTGGAATTGACACCTCTATTATCAATGCCGTTCTGGTGTGTTTCTCTGGTTTCCTCGCATCCAGCTTTTTTTCTGTTGGAATGGGAGTATCCCAGGTGATCATAAACTCCTCATTCTTTGTAATTCTCATAGGGTCATGATCCGGAGAGCTACTGGTACCAAGCTCGGGGACAGTGGTTCAAAGCCCCATCCGTGATTCCACCCAAGCATTGGTCTCCTCTCTCAATCAGTGTATCCTTGCTATCAAGAGGAGTTTGGCAGCACTCCTGGCAGCCTCAGTACCAGTGGTATCAACAGCTTCAGCAACACAGGCACCGGTTCTCAAACTGGAGGTAAACCAGACATGAGTAGAAGAGATTTTAATCAGGACGTAGTCTTAGGTTCTTATTGGTTCTAGTCAGTCTATACACTCCTATCATAGGACAAGGAGATTTGTTTTGACAATTCAAAGCATAAATTGTGTGTGTGTGGGGGGGGGGGGGGGAGAAGGGAATTACGGCAGACACAAACTGGTAGTAGGGAGAGAGACTTTAATTTGACCATGAATCCAAGGATAGATTCAACAAGAGGAAAGGGAAAAGGTGGGATGGCACAAAAAGGCTAAATTGTGGGCTCTGGTGCCTGAATTTAATCTTGAGGATGCATGGTGGAAGCAGAATAGATAGAGGAGAGATTATGCTTTCTACTCCCACCCCTCCCCCCCCCCCAATGGCTTATATAGCAGAACGGACATGCTCATAACTGATGGGATGGAATGCTAATGATTTGGCCCATCTCTTGGCTGCTCAGGACAGGAACAGGAGAAAGGAGAGGAAGAAGTTATTTCGGGAGAGGATACAGGGATTGGAGAGGGAACAAAAACTAATCTAACTAGGCATGGCTGTACCGAGCCAGAATCATGCCCTGTGCAACTTGAACATCGGGCGCGCATTCTCCCTCTTCGCCATACCTCTGTCCAGCCACTGCCTGCTGTTGTCCTGCTGCTGCCACCCTCTGTATTCTCCATGACGGCACCAGCAGCAGGGCAAGAGCAGGCAGCAGCTGGATGGAGCTATGGTGGGGGGGGGGCACCCGATGTGCAAATCGCAGGCAGCAGCAGAACAGAGCAGACTTAACTTTAAGCAGATCTGATTCCTCCCTGCTCTCAAGTCACATCAGGGGAGGGAGGGAGCAGACCTGCAGAAAGATCTGCGCAAAGGCTTAGGGGGCGTATTTCGGCTGCCTGCTATTGCCCTGCTGCTGCTGAGAGAACAAAAAGTGGCGGTGGCAGGGCAACATCAGGCAGCCGAAATGCGCTCTGTGTGGCTGCACCACTCACTCAGGGCTAGGTATGGTACTTTAACTAGGAAGGGGAGGGAGTTGGACATATTAAAGGCTAGCCTGGAGGAGTTGGAGTTGGGTACAAGGCAGTTTGCCTTTCAATTGGAGAGGTTAAAACAGAAATGGTTTGAAACTGGTAATAAAGCCAGTTGGGTGATGGCTCAAAGCTAAAATAAAGCAGCACCAGCTTTCCCAGTTGCATAAGGGGGATTTGGTGATGGATTTTAAGGGAATTCAGCAGGAATTCCAGCAATACCACAGCAAACTGCATGAACAAGTGATAGTGGGGTTGAAACTGAGGAGTGAATGATGGAATGTCCTCTGCTTCATTTGCCCCAGGAGAGTACCCCAGGCCTATTACTACAGAGGATGGAAAATAGGGGATTGTGAGCTTTGGGCCAAATCATTAGCATTGCAGATGAGCTTCTGTCTTTTGAGGAACTGAAGGACAAATATGAAATGGAAGAGAGTGATTATTATTCCCATTTGCATCTGGTTTATTATTTTAGGCAGTGGGATATCAAGTAGGGTTTAAAGTGTGAAGCCCTACTCTTTGATGCCTTTTCAAAACTTTGGAGGTCAAGGGGGTTGTTGTCTAATTTGTATAAGATGTTGGGGGGGAGAGAGTGCCTAGAGGCCAAATTTTAAGGAGAGATGGAAGATGCATCTTGGGGATAAATGGAATGAGGTGGGAGAGGGTATTTGCTTCTACTGCCACGTTGTCTTTGGCAGTTTCCCTCATTGAAAATAGATATAAGATACTGTATCATACCTACTACATACCAAAGAGGTTAGCTAAGATGAAAAAAGGGGAAGATGGAAGATGTTGGAGGGGATGTGGTTGGAGTTTTTCCATATGTGGTGTGAGTGCCCTAGGGTACAAGTTTATGGGAAAGATGTGGGTAGGTGAGTTGACTGACCGGGATCTGAGACTAGATCTCAATTTTTTTTCTTGCTGCACACAAAAAAAGAGCAAGCAGCGAGAAACCCTTGGAGCGGACAAAGTTTTTTGAAAGGGTCAGCCCTACACATGTTTCGGCCACACGGGCCTTCTTCAGGGGACTGTGACCACTAAAAGCATAAAAATACAAGAAAATACATCAAAACATATAATAAAGAGCTCATTAAACGAGCAATGATAGTAGGTAATTATGCAAAATTAAAACACATAAAAATGCATATATAAATAAATAAGAAATCACAATTAGATCAAATAAAACATAGAAAATATAAAAATGATCATTCAATAAATTAATGAGTAGTAGTATAAATAATAATGGTAATAAAACAGACATAAAATGCATCCTGCATACATAAAAAATAATAATAGTTTGTAATAATGAATCATAGTACAGTACCTTATCAATAAGTGAGTTGGAGTTAAATCCAATAATTTATTTTATTTATTTATTTAACATGTCATATACCGCCTTTCATGATATCAAGGCTGTTTACATTGAACAAACTGAAATTACATTGAACAGGGCATTATAACTTGGAGATAACTGTTTTACAGGGAACATGGGCTATGGAGGGTTAAGTGGCTTGCCCAAGACCACAAGGAGCACCTGTGGGACTAGAAACCCCAGTCCTTCCAGCCCAAGGTTGCTGTCCTCTAGTGGGATTTGAACCCCTGACCTTCCGGCCTGAAGTACCTTGCCCCAACCACTAGGCCACTCCTCCACTCCATAATACTTGGAGATGCAATATTGTGCACTAAGAACAAAACAATGGTCATGTTATAAGAAGTGATATTAAAAAGTGGAGTGGAGGAGTGGCCTAGTGGCTGGGACAAGGTACTTCAGGCTGGAAGGGCGGGGGTTCAAATCCCACTAGAGGACAGCAACCTTGGGCCGGAAGGACTGGGGTTTCTAGTCCCACAGGTGGCTCCTTGTGGTCTTGGGCAAGCCACTTAACCCTCCATAGCCCATGTTCCCTGTAAAATAGTTATCTCCAAGTTATAATGCCCTGTTCAATGTAATTTCAGTTTGTTCAATGTAAACCACACTGATGCAGAATAGCGCGGTATATAAGAGAATGTAAATACATAAATAAATAAAAATAAATAAATAAAAAAAGAGGGAAGGAGACTTCTGGTTTAGCCACGGAGTAGGTGAGACGTGAGTAAGAGAGCTCTCTGTCCCGCACGGATAAAACGGGTAGATAAAGGGCAACCAAAAGGAAGGTGGAAATAAGGCGGGGAGAATGCTTGCATGAAAACTGCAAAAGAAGAGAGAGAGTAGGATAAGTGAAGGAAATTAGGAATGGGAAAGGAGAGAAGGTAGTAGGGAGTCAAGATATATGTAGGGTCTTCAAACAATTCTATGAAGAGTTATACACCTGCCAGGAGGGGATCAGGATTCCCAGGGTTGCGGAAGAAACAGCGGACTGGCTGGGGAGACCCATAACGGTAGAGGAGGTGATTGGGGGCATTAAGAAACTGCCGAAAGGGAAAGCAGCGGGAGACGATGGATTTCCGGCTGAGTATTACCATATGTACTTTTATGTTTATATGTATATGACTGTTATATGTGTTTTATGAAATTAATAATTGATTAAGATGTTGCACTTATTATTTTTTGGCTAGCCTTGTTTTTATTGTTTAATTTAATTTTATTTTGATTTTAACTTGTATGCTCTTATTAATTTACTATTCTTATTCATGTTTTAACTATTTATTTATTTATTTATTTATTAGTGAGCCAAATACCCCTGAGGAAGTATTTTTCGAAACATGGCCAGTGTCGGGTTTATTGGCACACTCGTCCTTTTAAGAATAATAAAGGCTGCTTTTGCCCCTGCTGCCCCATTCTTGGCTAAACATTTCTCAGGGTTATTGCAGGGAAACAAAATACCGGATTCGATGGCCCAAGCTAACATTGTGGTAATTCCCAAGGAGGGTAGACCTCCCGACATGTGTGAGAATTATAGACCAATTGCACTGATTAACTGTGACGCTAAATTATACGTAAAGATAATGGCGAGTAGATTGGAGGGGATATTGCTTGACTTAATTTACCCTGACCAGACCGGGTTTATAAGGGGCAGGCTGATCGCTGATAATGTAAGGAGAGCGGTGGGTCTGCTCCACTATGTAAATGCGCGGAAAATCCCTACTCTTTGCGTGGTGCTAGACGCCAAAAAAGCTTTTGATAGAGTGGAGTGGGCTTTTCTGTTTAAGGTAATGGAGAAGATGGGCCTAGGGAAGGGATTTATTCAAGGGGTAGAAGCGTTGTATCGGAGGCTGGTAGTAAGGCTCACGGTGAATGATCAGCGTTCTGATCTATTTCAGTTGCAGAGAGGTACAAGACAAGGCTGCCCTTTGTCGCCCCTTTTGTTTGCCATTGTGATCGAGGCACTAGCAATACGTATAAGAGCACAGCAGAATATTAGGCCAGTGTTAGTGGGGAAGGTGGAGCACAAGATTCTTCTCTATGCCGATGATATGCTGATATTTATGGCCAGGCCAGAAGAGTCGCTCCCAGTTTTGATAAAGGAGTTGGAAAGTTTCTCGGCAGTTTCCGGATTTAAGGTGAACTTGTCAAAGACAGAGGCCATGGCACTGGGGGGGGGGGGGGGGGTTGCAAAAGGGGGATTTACAGAATTTCCCTTTTAGATGAGCGCAGGAGGCTATTAAGTATCTAGGAGTTCGAATTTCAGAAGACCCTAAAGAACTGTTTGAGCTTAACTACAAGCCGTTGGCGGGCCAAATTAGTGCACAATTGGAGGGGTGGGCTTCCCTGAAATTGAGTTGGATGGGTAGGGTAGAGGTTCTTAAGATGAATGTTGTCCCAAAGTTTCTCTTTTTGTTTTCGCAACTGCCCATTCGGATTCCGGGGACTATGATGAGAAAGCGAGAAGCAAGGCTGATGAGGGTTGTGTGGGGAAGGAAAAGGGCGCGGATTAAAAAAGGTGGCTTGTTGCTATCTAAGGACCAGGGAGTGATCCGCTCCCCGTCGTTGAGGTGGTATCACCAGGCATGTATAATCAGGGCATGGAGGGACCACTAAAGTAGAGGGAATGAGGTAGCATGGGTAGACTTGGAGAGATCTATAATGGGTTCCCTATCCCTGGCTCAGTGGTTGGGGGGGGGAGGGGTGTGGAGCAGGAGTACAGGGAAATGAACACCCCCTAATTGAGGCGATGTCAAAGACTAATACATTGGGGAGGAAAAGGGGGTGGTTCCCGAGTCCAATATCTCCTTGGTCCAGAGTGGGAGATTTTCTTCTTTTTGGCAACATGAGTTGGGCTAAGAAGGGGCGGGGGCTTGAGACGGGGAGACTGGAAAAACTCGCAGACTTCATTGATAGGGGGTGATTAGATCCCACCGGGAGTTGGAAAGTCGAGTGCAAGAGAAAATCCCCTTTTACCAATATTTTCAATTCCGACACTTTATAACCTCGGAGGAGAATAAGCTACAGATAAGTAGGGATAGTACACCGATGGAAACAGTACTGTACCAGGGAAGGTTGGACAAGGGGATTATCGCAAAGATTTATAAAGTGCTATTGCGAGAAGAGGAAGATAGAGTGGCGCACTCTCACAGGGCCAAGTGGCACAAATGGTTGGGGGAGGAGTTGGAAGACAAGGAGTGGGGAAAGATATATGAGAATATCTCTAAGAGTACATGGGTGACTTCTTGGAGGCAGACCCAATTGCAAATTGTTCATGGGGCCTACACTACCCCGAGGCACCTGTTCCTGGCAGGAGGGCAGCAAACAGATAGGTGTTGGAGAAGCTGTGGGAGAGCTGGGAGTTTCTTTCATATATGGTGGGCGTGCCCGGTGATCCAACTTTTCTGGGGGGTGGTGAGGGGGGGGGGCCTAAGTCAAGGGAGGGTCATAATACAGGATTATAATCCGGGGTGCCCAAAGGATTTAATTTTGGGGCTGGGTATGCCTCCAGGGGTAGGAAAATGGCAAAGGTTGCTGGAGGAGAAGCTCAAGTTGGCTGCTAGAGTGGCGATCGCTGGGACATGGAAGACTGGTAAAGGGCCCACATGGGAGGATTGGTATAGGAAGATTGAAGAGGCTGTGAGATTTGACCTCTTAACTTACAGGTTAAAGGGCAAGGAGTGGATATTTCATAAGATATGGGACGCCTATTTGGAGGGGAACATGGGAGGGCCTGGGGAGGGCTAGTGGGGGAGATGGCGAGATGACAAAGCGCACACAAAGTTAAGTTTTGTTATGTAATTTGAGGTTTCGAATTGTTAAATGCTATATGGTTAAGCGTGAAGGGTTACACTCTAGAGAGTAATACCAGAGGGTGCAAAAATGGTATGTAACGATACGCTCTAAAGGCCTAGAGGGGGTGGACGTTTGTAACGTAATAGATTGGTAGTGATGGATGTGTAGTGTATCGGGGGTCTGGAGGGTATTGCTGGACTTAATTTACTCTGACCAGACCAGGTTTATAAGGGGCAGGATGATCGCTGATAATGTTGGGTGTGAGTTTCCCTGTATTTCACAAATGTGTAATAAAATATGGTTTAAAAAAACAAAAAAAAGAGGGAAAACAACAGAAACAATGCATATTGGAAAGGAGGAGGGGAGCGAAATTGTAAAACCATTAACATGATGGAAGGGCATGGCTAAGTGGAAATCGAGAGAAATCCCATGGGGAGTTTAAAAACCTTGATTTGAATGGAGGCTAATGTAACATTGATCCCAATTATCAAAGTCCAATTGAGGTGGTCATAATGATTGTACCAATCATATGGCAATGGAAAAATATTATTCGGTTAGCTAAAAACACCAAATACATTCAATTGAAAATTGAAGATCATCACAGAGGCAACATAAAAACCAAAATAGATCCTGGGTTACAAAAGCAGACCGGGAGGCTTTTTGAAGAGTGAATCAGCCTGAAAACAAACCAACATGATGGGCTGCAGGGGAATTCAAAAATAACTCCAAAAATAACTGCACAAGCCTTAGCCAACCACCTGATTTCCAAATTCCTCCCTCCCCTATCTACTAATAACCCCCAACCTTCTGCTGACTACAGTTCCCAACCTTCTGCTGACTATAACACCCAACCACATGTTCCCTGTAAGTATTAGTGTATGTGTCTCATATCCCCGCATGTTAAATGTATCCCCCAATTGTGTTGACCGCTTTGATTGAAGGATAAGGCGGTATACAAAACTGTCTAAATAAAATAAACCACATGAGCCTACCCCCTCAAACATTTGGAGCGATTTTGACCCCCTTACATTAGAAAATGTATCTAATGTCATAAAGGATTTAAATTGTCCAACAAAAAGCACAATTCCACGTGCCAAATCACTGACCCAGTCCAAGACGTGGAGGCAAGGAAGGAACTCTTTATTTATTGATTGATTAATCACTCTCGTTTCACAAAGCCTATATACAGGGGAAACTATATACAAAGATAACACACCTTTGTATATAGTTTCCCCTATTTCCCAAGTTTATATCTCCTGTTAAATGTAATTGACCAGACATATGTAAATTGTCGGATGTTTTTTGTTCAATGTAAACCGCGCTGATGTCTAATAGTGCGGTATATAAGAATTGTTAATAAATAAATAAAATAAAATAAATAAAGCCAGGCCCGACACAGGCCGTGTTTCGTTTATGCCTTCATCAGGGGCTTTGGCAAAACTTTGGAAATAGCTCGGCCAAACTGAGCAGACCATCTATTCGATGTAATTCTCTTCCTGCACAAAGCCTGTACAAATACTCGCGGGTACGTGGTATACAAATTTTGTATATATATAAATAATTGCAACAAAGCATCCACTTGCCGCTACAATCTTTCTCCCATGCATACGCGGTGATCTCACACTTACTATAAAAAACCAAGTGAAATATCTTGGTATTATCCTGGATCAGAACCTTTCCTTCACTGACCAAATAAAGAGAACCACTAATATAATATACGCAAAGCTCCGTACCCTCCGGAACCTCAAACCCCTCTTAAGCCCAAACTCCTTTCGTACTGTCTGCCAGGCCCTCACAATCCCCTCTCTTGATTACTGTAATCATATCTATCATGGCCTTCCCAAGAACACTATTCAACCGCTCCAACTAGCCCAGAACACGATAGCGCGGCTCATAACTAACAACCCTAGACGTTCCCACATTACTCCTGTCCTCTATGATCTCCACTGGGGCTCCCCATCCACTACAGAGTTAAATTCAAGGTCCTCACTCTTACACATAAAATTATTTCCAATGAGTCAGCTCCATGCCTCTCCCCTCTACTTCTCTCCTCCAATAACACAAGAACACGCCGCTCTATTACCAAAAACTTACTGACCATCCCTATAAATAAGAGACATTGCAAACAATCCACAAGTAACAGGGCCTTCTCCCTTTATGCTCCATCCTTATGGAATGCCCTTCCTCATGAACTTCGGAACTGTTCAAACCACTCTGAGTTCCGAAAGAAGTTAAAAACCCATCTTTTCCTTGAACATTTCTCCCTTCCACCTTAGCTCATAACCCTTTACACCTTCCTCCCTACTCCTTCTGCAACATTCAAATTCTATTATACAACCATATGGCTCATCGTAAACTCATATGTAAAGAGTTGATCTTTGATCTTTGCAATTAGTTCTTCTTGTTACCATATGTATCCATCGTTATCTTGTTCCATGTAAACAGTTGAAATATACTGCCAAAAATGTTCTATGTAAACCGTCTTGACTTGTAGAAAGACGGTATATAAAAATTGTTAAATAAATAAATAAATAAAATAAATTCAACAGAACTCAAGAAAGCTTCATTTATAGCCTGAAAAATATACAGATTCATGTCAGCTTATTAATTAAAAATCCCAAACGGATCCTACTTGCAAGGAGCACTGTCATCAAAGTGAATATAGTCATGAACTGTGCGGAGAAAAAAATTAATTGTAAATATTGTTCTCTATAGCCAAAAATATTGTGCCAATGAGGCAGCCAAAAACGGCGGCAGCGCTAAAGTTATTATAAAGTTAAATTGATACTGATATACAGACACGTTTGGAAATACATGACCAAAAAAAAGGGAAGAAAGAACTTTCAACGTTGCGCATTTTATGAGCGTTTATTTGTAAGTCAAGCTGAGGCAAGGGCCCGCGCGAGCGGTATTAAATGTCAGGTCGTCGTTAGTCTCGTAGATAGAAAGGATGGCAAGATATTTGAAAATCAAAGCTCAAACTGAAAGAATCTTATAGAGCTAGACCATGAGGATTGTCTATATAGAGCGCGTTATCATCATGATAAATTATAATTATAAAATGGTAGAGAACATTCTATATATCAGAGATAAAAACTGGAGCATGTGCAGGTTTAAAACAGCCCAAAGCAGCCGCGGCACTATACTTGTTATATAGTTAATGCTGATGTGTGATCATATCTAAAATTCACATAACTTGAGAAAAAGATGAAAGAAGCCACCAGCTCAGTACTCACATCCTGAACATTTGCTTGAAAATCAAACACAGACAAAAGCCCGCGCAAAAGGTATTTAAATGTCATGATATCATTAGCTTCATCAACCAAATTTGAAGGGAGGAAATGAAGAAATGTTAGAACAGTAAAATCCCAAAAAAAGAACGTTAAAGAACAGTTAGTTAAGAGTAAACTGATCAGGGCAACTTTCACATACCAAACCAAATGAATCTCTGTAGATTTTTATTAAAAAGCAGTTCACTATGAATAAAAAGGGAACAAGGGGCCAGTGGCTTTAAAAGTGGCAATAGAGATTATCAGTTTATCTATAGCCGTCAGTGTGTTGGACTAGCCAATAAAAAGGCACTGCTCACACAGGAAAGTGAAAAAGGGAACCACATATGGAGAGTAAAACACATTAAAAAACGGAAAGATCTATGTCATGGTTAAGACCAGAGGGATGGAGTGTACATAGTAACATAGTAAATGACGGCAGATAAGGACCAGTATGGTCCATCTAGTCTGCCCAGCAATATGACAGGAGTCTCTGCTTAGTGGTGCACCCACCAGGAGCAGGTGCACCCCTCCCCATGTCTTCACCCCTCCCCATATCTTTGTTTCTTTGTTTGTTTAGGGGTGAACACACCGCTCCTCCCCCCATTGCTCCATGTAGGACACCCCTATTTGTTGAAAAATTAGATGGTTCAGTTTATTTTGATTTAATCTTGTTGCTGTAAAGTGATCCACAGTGTCTGTCCCAAGCCACTTTGAATTCCGTCACTGTGTTTGTCCCCACCACCTCCATCGGGAGAGCATTCCAAGCATCCACCACCCTTTCAGTAAAAACGTATTTCCTGACATTGCCTTTCAATTTACCACCTTGCAGTGTCAGCTTCATAGTTTTACAGCTTCCCCGTCTCTGGAAGAGATTTGTTTGTTCATTACTTCTCTTTAAGTATTTAAAGGTCTGAATCATATCTCCCCTATCCCTCCTCTCCTCCAAAGTGTACATATTTAGGTCTTCAAGTCTCTCCTCATAAGGCTTCTGAAGCAGGTTCCAAATCATTTTGGTCGCCTTCCTCTGAACAGCTTCCATTCTTTTTACATCCTTTGCAAAATATGGTCGCCAAAACTGAACACAGTATCCAAGAGAGGCCTCACCAGAGGCTTATACAGTGGTACTAGTAACCCTTCCTTTCTGCTGGTAATTCCTCTTCGAATGCAGCCTAACATCCTCCTGGCTTTTGCCACCGCCTTGCCGCACTGTTTTGCCACCTTGAGATCTACAGAAATAATCACACCGAGGTCTTTCTCCTGCTCCGTGCACACCAACCTCTCACCCCCTATCGTGTACATTTCCCTTGGATTTCTGCTACCCAAGTGCATGACACTGCACCTCTTCGCATTAAATCTTAATTGCCAAGCATCAGACCATTCCTCCAGCTTTTGCAGATCCCTCCTCATGTTAAGCACTCCCTCGGGGGAGTCCACTCTGTTGCAAATTTTCATGTCATCTGCAAAAAGACAGACTTTTCCATTCAGTCCTTCAGCAATATCACTCACAAATACATTGAACAGTGCTGGACCTAGGAGCAAACCCTGAGGCACCCTGCTAATCACCTTCCTTTCATCCGAGTGAGCTCCATTTATCATCACCTTCTGTCGTCTGTCAGTCAACCAATTTCTGATCCAGTTTACCACCTTGGGACCCATCCCCAAACTACTGAGTTTATTGATAAGCCTCCTATGAGGGACAGTATCAAAGGCTTTGCTGAAATCCAGGTAGATGACATCCATCGCGTGTCCTTGATCCAGTTCTCTGGTCACCCAGTCAAAGAACTCAATGAGATTTGTCTGGCAAGATCGTCCCTCGGAAAAACCATGTTGCCTCGGATCCTGTAACCCGCTGGTTTTGAGAAAGTTCACTATTCGCTCTTTCAGGAGCATCTCCATTACTTTTCCCGCCACCGAGGTAAGGCTCACGGGCCTGTAGTTTGACACTTCTTCCCTGTCACCACTTTTGTGTAGAGGTACGACGTCAGCCATTCTCCAGTCCTGAGGAACCTCTCCTGTTTCCAAGGATCTGTCGAAAACATCCTTTAACGGCCCTGCAAGAACCTCTCTGAGCTCTTTCAGTATCCTGGGATGTATCCCATCCGGTCCCATGGCCTTGTCGACTTTCAGTTTTGCAAGTTGTTCTAAAACCTCATCCTCTCTGAATGGTGTGGTATCTACCTCATTCCCATTTAGGCACCCAGCCCATGCCCCAGACAGTGCTGGGGATAGCCAGGTTGGAAGCATTGTTGGGGACAAAATGATACTCCTATATCATAGTGGTAATTTGACGCTGGTCACCTTATTTGAGGAGGAAGCATGTGTGACTCATGGGGGTTGCGCAGAGGCGCCGTTAGTGTGCCTAGAGCATGAGTAAAGTGTATGGAGTCTGGCCTGCTGGTTTGTGGGGCAGAAAAAGAACCAAATGAAGTTCCACAAGGATGAATGTGGTCCTGGTAGGACTCTATTCTCGTGGCTTTCAAAAGGAGAAAACAAAAAAAGAAGTATTTAACATTGTGAGGTTGCAGTGAGGTGTCTCTCCTGTATGGAGCATGAGATCCAGACCTAATGAGGCTGGTTCTGACCTTGGTAGTGAGAGCCCAGGATAGGTTTTCCTAGAGTTTGGTCATTATCCTGTGCCTGGTGCGGCTCCTCCTAAACTTCTGTTTTGATTTTGTTTTGTTTTTTTAAGTTAAAAGGACAAGGAAACTACCAAGGTAGCCCCCAAGGTAGTCCTTGCTGCTATATGAATGCTGAAGGTCAATTTGGACTGGGCTGGAGCACAGGTGCAAATATGAGCATGTGACTGTGTCGACCAAGAGAAGTCCATACACATGGATGGAGGACCCAGCAAAGGGGGGGAGCAATCCGTGTTTTGGAGGAAGTGTCGCAGGCACTTGATGGGGGTGGGAATGGAGGCATTCCACTTCCCCATTGGGAACTTTGATTGTAGGGTAGGAGGGAAAAGGTCAGACTGAACCCTGGGTACCAGACTAGAGAGTGTGTCCCCATTGCTGTCTTTACTGTGCTGGTGCTGCATTGCCCAGGCAAGGGGGACTGAAGGCGGCTGAGGAATGTGATGAAGAATCCATTCCCCCATTTATTCAGTAATTTATCTATTCATTAGTTGTAGCCTGGGGGATGGGATCGTGGCCAGGTCAGGTAACCTAGTTTTATCTCCCCCCCCCCTAAATTCAGGAAGCTGCAGTCACAAATGGACAGAAACTCAAGGACCCCCATGCTGTGTGGTTAGAGAAAGCATGCAGACCCTTCAGAGTTGGGCCCCTGACACAGAGATGCACATGTTGGCTATTGAACTGAAAAATGATTTTACTGTTCTATCTAAGGAGGGTTTGAGCAACATTCCCCCCCACGCCAGTGTGGGTGAACCTGCTGTAAAACCAAATATTTCAAATCATTAACTTTATGTCGGACAGCTATCCAATGTTCAACTAAAGCTTTCTGAGGGGTGCTATGTTTGATACAGTTACGATGTTCTATGATTCTTGTCTTAACATTGCTGTTTGTTTTCCCTATGTACAATAATTATTACCCCCAGCATTTACCATTCCATTGTTTCAGTTCAATGTAAACTGTTCTGTTTTATATAAGCTGTTTATTGTTCAAGTTATTTTAAGTTCAATGTAAACTGTTCTATGTAAACTGTCATTTTGTTCTCGTTACATGTAAACCGCACTGATTTCAAAGAGTGCAGTATATAAAAGTAAATAAAGAAATAAATTAAATAAATAAACAATTTTCACGGGCACATGATCGCATAAATGACATTTTCAGTCTGGCAGGTGGTAAAACTAGTAAGTGGGAACTTGATGGCAGAGGTAGGGCATACAAGAAAACCTTTGGTAGTGAAGACAGAGTCACACACTGAGCAAGATCCACAGAGAAAATGCCCTACAGTAATGGGTTTCCGACGAGCCACAGGGACAGCGGAAAGAACAAGAAGACTGGAAAGGTTGGGATTTCTACAATGAGCTATCATAACTTGATGAGATACAAAAATTGGAAGGGTTTGGACAATATGCCATTCTTGTCCTATGTCGTCTACAATTTGCTTGGATTGGGTGGAAAATAGAAGGGGACACACAATTTTATCAAATGTGAATTTTTCACGAGGTAGGAGCAATGTATCACGTGAAGTGTTTCTAACTCGATCACATGCCTCGCTATATGTTTCAATGGACATTTCTTTTCTATGAACCGTTCATGGAGAAGGGTGGCATTATGTTCAAAGTCAACTGGGTCTGAACAAATTCTTTTTGCTCTAAGAAATTGGCTGACCAGTAAGTTGTTTTTGAGGGAACTGTTGTGAAAGCTTTGAAAGTGCAGGAAGTGGTTGCGATCAATATTTTTGCGGAAAAGATCCGTATAAAAACCATGCTCGCCTTTAATGATTTTAATATCCAGGTAAGACGCTTCATGCTTCTCTATATGTGCCTTGAACTGTAAGATGAGGGTCTAATTAACTGAGCCAATGCAAAAAAGTATCTAGTAAATCACGATGGCCATCCCAGATGAGAAGAACATCGTCGATGTAATGCTGCCACAGTCTGATATTATCTTTAAAAGGGTGCATATTCAGAAATTTCTTTTCAAAAAAGGCAACATAAATATTTGTAATATCCGGTGCCATAGAAGACCCCATGGCCACTCCTTTAGTTTGCAGGTAAAACAATCCGTCATTACCCATTAGGCGGAGCACGATAGGCGGCACAACAGAGCCCTCATCTACTACCCAACTGCCCGAGGCCTGTATATCGATCCAGCGACTACCAACGTCTGAACCTTTCGGTATCGGCATACTATAAGGCGCGGCGTGAAGGGCCACTATCCAGGGCGTTCTCTCGACCAGTCCGCTGTGCCCTGCTACCTGCACAAACTCTACATAACTCTCTGCTTAAGGTACCCTCAGTAACTCTGTGTTTTGCACTGTCTGTCTTGTATATTTAACTGCTACATGAGGTTATAGAATAATCTGTTCCATACGCTACATTGTTACCCCTCCTTATGTTAAACCCCACAAGTGTGTAATTAGCTGATCTTGCTTCTTGTTATCCTAAGCTCTTCCTAAACAACATTGTCATATGATAATTACCACTGTATGATACTATGTAATCATCTCCTTGTACTGCAGAGCTTTTCCTACAAACTGTCGGTAAGGTCCCATTGTACCTCTCTCAACACTGTCTCAACTGTAACTTGTCCCAAGCAACAGCCACCATGGCCATCCCACTATTTACCCTCTCTACCATATTCCTCCTAGCAAACACCTTTCAACACTCAATAGCCCTCTCGGCTGGGCAATATCACATCTCTGCCATACCCTACTTGGGCAAGAGGAATCATTCTAACCCCTTCCACCCTGATACCAGCCCCTCACACCACTCTAGACACTCTCATCTACTGTACGTAGCCCTCAATCATCCCGACAATCCCAAACAGAAACCAGAGTCACAACACTTTCTGAAATGTGCCCTTGTAAACTCACGCTCAGTACGCAAAAAATGGCCAGTCATCACTGACTTGATAGCTGTCCATGGCCTGGATCTCCTCATGGTGACAGAATCGTGGCTTAAAGACACCGATACAGCCCTCATAAACCAACTAATCCCTCCCAACTTCTCCATTCATACCTGCCACAGGGTCAACCGGAAAGGTGGCGGAGTCTTTATACTTGCAAAAACTGAACTCGGATTTCAACTACTCACAGCCAAGAGCACCATAGACACGGACATAATCACCATTGCCAACAAAGAAATTACCATAAACCTAATTTACAGATCCCCCTCCTCTCCACCGGAGGTCATCTCTACCTTTATTGACCTTGCCTGCAACCCAACTAACCCTCGCAACCCCAACTGGCTACTTGGAGACTTTAACCTGCCCTCCCTGCAATCCATCCAAGCAGATGCCTTCCTAGAAGCTATGCAAACACTTGGGTTCGAGCAAATAGTGAACACCTCCACTCATCTTAAAGGAAATCCACTGGATCTAATTTTTGCTCCCCAATCCGCTATCAACCAGAAGGCCAACCTAAACATGGAGATCACCCCCATTCCTTGGTCAGACCACAAGCTAATCACGTTCCAGATACCCACCCATCTTACTCATTTCTCATCCAAAGACTCCAGTACAGAATCCAGACCTACTTCTCACTTCAGAACACTTGATAAAGATGAGTTCGTTAAACTTGCCTTACCTAAGCTTAATCCAATGCCTCTGAACCTTGAAGAAGCAATCACCAATTGGAACATCACGCTGAAAACATTTGCTCAACTACCAGCCATAGACAAATCATTAGCTCCTAAGAGACCTAAAGGAAGGAGACATCCAGCCCCGTGGTTTACAACAGATCTTCGGTCATCCCTCCTCTCCCTTAGGAAGCTTGAAAGAAAATGGAGAAGATCCCGATCCGAAATCGACAAAGAAACATACCTATCCAGCCTTAAACTCCACCGTGAAACCATATACCTCAGAATGAGTGAATACCATGCCAAACTCCTTCTCCGCTCTCTAAACAAACCTAGAGACCTCTTCAGCCTGGTAAAATCCCTAACCAAGGAACCTTCACCTACCCAACTTGACTCTATCTCCCCCCAATCATATGCGGACTACCTCCAATCTAAAACTT
Organism: Ichthyophis bannanicus; assembly: GCA_033557465.1. NCBI lineage: Eukaryota > Metazoa > Chordata > Amphibia > Gymnophiona > Ichthyophiidae > Ichthyophis > Ichthyophis bannanicus. The sequence continues at coordinate 190,538,617 of CM066035.1, read as the reverse complement.
CCATAACCAACACAGTTTCAGCAACCACTCCTAGCTATGCACCCACCTCAATTCCACCTATCACAATGTTCACAACTCCAACAGAGAAAAACATCCAAGACCTCATCGCCATCATCAACGCATCTACAGCTCCAAGTGATCCCTGTCCAGCATACTGGATCAGAGCTCTGCGAGTTGAACTTAGCCCAACTCTAATCAACATCATTAAACTCTCATTTAAAACAGGCTGTTTCCCCACATTCCTCAAACAAACATCAATAAGACCACTTCTGAAGAATAACAGACTTGACCCACTAAAAACTGACTCCTACCGACCAATCTCCAGTATACCTATAATGTCCAAGATAATAGAGAAGGTTGTTCAGCGGCAGATTCAACACCACATTGATGAGGTGGCACCTCTCGACCCCTGTCAACACGGATTCAGGGAGTCTCACGGTGTAGAAACTCTCCTCACCACCCTAACCAACGCTTTGAACAGAGGATTGGACAAGGTTGAAAACGGCTTCGCTCTCATTTTCCTAGACATCTCTGCCGCATTTGACTCCGTTAATCACATTCAACTTCTCACTCGTCTCCAGGAGAAGGGCATCTGTGGCCTCGCCTGGGAATGGTGTAGGTCTTATCTATCAGATCGTTGGCAGCATGTCAGAGTTGGTTCCACCACATCCACGCCTTTCCGCCAACACCAAGGTGTTCCGCAGGGCTCCTCCTTGTCTGCGCTGCTGTTCAATGTATACATGCAGCCGATATGCGACATCATTCGCTCCTTCAATATCTCCACTCTAATCTATGCAGACGACGTCCTGCTGTTTACACCATTCAAAATCAAACAACCAGACTTCTCCACCCTTATCAATTGTTTCAACGCCATCACTGACTGGTTACTATCTCAAAATCTCCGCATAAACTTCAAGAAGACGGAAGTTCTCTTCATTTCAAGGAACAAAGATTTCTCACCTCCATCCTCCCTAAAAGTAAGAGATGCGGAACTCCCTAGCAAACCTTCCATTCGCTACTTAGGGATTACTCTTGACCAGCATTTCAACTTTAAGGAGCACATACGAAACACCACCAGAGCTGTTTACAATAAAATTAGAACGCTAAGACACCTCAGGCCCATGTTACCTCATAATGACTTCAGGACCATCTTCCAGGCCCTCATTCTCCCACATTTTGATTACGCAAATGTGGCTCTTTATGGACTCCCCAAGAACACCCTTAATCCGCTACAACTCGCCATGAATGCGGCCGCGCGTGTTCTCTGTGGTTTAACAAGATCAGACCATATTACCCCGATACTCAAGGAACTCCACTGGCTTCCTATTCACTGCAGGTTAACATACAAGATCCTTCTCATCATCTTCAAGATCATCAACAACCTAGCCCCCACAACACTCAGTGACCTTATCACCCTCACCCCGAAAAACAGACTCAGAAGATCAGTAACTGACAATACCTTGATCATCCCCAAAGAATCCATCAAGTGCACACAGACGACCAAGAAAAGAACATTCGCCTTCTATGCCCCAAAATGTTGGAACGAACTTCCACCTGAAATTAGATCCATCAAAGGCCTTATGCAGTTCCGTAAGGCAATTAAACACCACATTTTCCTACTTCACTTTGCTCAAGCATCCACCCCACCTCTACTCGCCCACCTGCCAATGTCTACAAACCGCACCCTGTCACAAGTATCTTGAACCCGCCTTAGACCTCCTGTATATACAATCCAAATCTAATTATATTTTGTACATATGTTTTTAGTTCCCCTGTTGCTCCAAGTTTATGCTCCTGTTACAATGTATGTTCCAAGTTTAAACTCCTGTTACAATGTAAGCACAGAACAGACTTCGGACTGTGCACCCTTGTTGTATGTAAACCGCACTGATAACAAATAGCGCGGTATATAAAAGTTATAAAATAAATAAATAAATAAATAAAATAAAAGAAGTTATGTATTATTTAAGGCCAAACTAGCCAATTATGTAAGGAAGAAAGTTGGAAATCGTTTAAACTTTTCTTCTCTCTGTAAAAATACATCTTCTAACACAGCCAAAGCTTTAGCCCGAGGTATGTTAGTATATAAAGACACAATGTCAAGAGTGACAAGTAGAAGATTGTTATGATAACCTGTGAATGTTTGTAAGATATGGATGACATGAGAAGAGTCTCTTGCATATGAAGGTGCCTGTGCAACAAAGGGTCGTAAAATCACATCCAAAAATTGTGAGACAAGTTTGAATAGAGACCCAATAGCAGATATAATGGGGCAACCAGGGGGGTTATGAAGTGACTTGTGTATCTTAGGGAGAATATATATTGTGGGAACAACCGGATGTGGAACTGTTAGAAACTTTTTTTCTTTATCTGTTAAGTAACCTGCTTCAGCGCTTATATGAATAAGAGAATCTAATTTTTGTTTCAGAGAGGAGATAGGGTCCTTATCCAGTCTCACAAAGAAAGTCTTATCTAGTAGTTGCCTATTAATCTCAGAAATGTAGTCCTTCCTATTCATGACAACTATGGCCCCTCCCTTGTCAGCCGGTTTTATAACTAACCATAAATCTGTTTGCAATTGCTTAATCACCTCTCGTTGATCACGGGTAATGTTATAAAATGTACGGCTCAGCTTTTCTTCCAGATCTGTAATGGCTTTGAGAACCGCCTTTTCAAAAATGTCAATGGCAGAGTTTGTACTATTAGGTGGTAACCAGGAGGATCTTCCATGAATAATAGACACATCACTAGAAGTGGACTGGATATTAGCAAAAAACTCCTTAATCTTCAATTTCCAAATGAATTTGAAAAAATCCAATCTAGTGTTAAATGGGTCATACCTTGCGGTGGGGACAAAAGAAAGGCCTTTCTCCAAAACATCTATCTGAACACGACTGAGTGGAATATCAGAGAGGTTGAGAACATTACTAATCATTCCCTGTAAGAGGGCCGGCGGGTCCATTCCTGCCATCTGCATCCCCGTCCCCTCCCCCGACCCGGATAATGGGATTGATAGTCTTTTTATTGGCTATTCCAACACACTGATGGCTATAGATAAACTGATATTCTCTATTGCCCCTTTTAAAGCCATTGGCCCCTTGTTCTCTTTTTATTCATAGTGAACTACTTTTTAATGACAATCTACAGGACCTCAGAAAACACCCACAAACAGGAACAGAAGCGAGGGACATATTGAACAATTTTCAGAAGACTGTGTTCATGAGAAACTAGCTCAACTTAAAGTAGACAAAGCGATGGGACTGGATGGGATACACCCTAGAATACTGAGGGAACTTGGGGACATTCTAGCAGCTCCACTGACTGACCTTTTCAATGCCTCAGAGTCGGGAGTGGTGCCAAAGGACTGGAGAGAGGCTCATGTGGTGCCTTTACACAAAAGCGGAAGTAAGGATGTGGTTGAAAACTACAGGCCGGCTAATTTAACATCGGTGGTGAGTAAATTATTGGAAACGCTGCTGAAAGAGAAAATAGTGAGGTTTCTGGAGTTCAATGGATTACAGGATCTGAGGCAGCATGGATTCACCAGAGGCAGGTCTTGTCAGACAAATCTGATTGATTTCTTTGACTGGGTAACCAGGGAGTTGGACCGAGGGAGAGTCTTAGATGTGGTGTATTTAGATTTCAGTAAAGTCTTTGACACTGTTCCTCACAGGCGATTTATAAACAAACTGAGCACAAACAAACTGGACCCTAAAGTTACTGCTTGGGTTAGAAATTGGTTGGGTGGGAGGCGACAAAGAGTACAGGTAAATGGAGCTCACTCTGAGGAGAAGGATGTTACCACACCCAGGAAGGTGTAGATAACACGAGGAGGGATCTAGCTAATCTTGAAGAATGGTCTAGAATTTGGCAGCTGGGATTTAATGTTAAAAAATGTAAGGTCATGCATTTGGGCTGCAGCAATCCAAGGGAGCAATATAGTATAGGGGGTGAAGTACTTTTGTCCACTAAAGAAGAGCGGGATCTAGGCGTGGTTGTGTCTGATGATCCTAAAGTAGCTAAACAGGTAGAAAAGGCGACCGCAAAAGCTAGAAGGATACTTGGGTGCATACGGAGAGGAATGGCTAGCAGAAAAAAGGAGGTGATAGTGCCTCTGCATAAGTCTTTGGTGCGACCTCATTTGGAGTATAGTGTGCAATTCTGGAGACCGCACCTTCAAAAGGATGTGAACAGGATGGAGTCGGTACAGAGGGTGGCTACTAAAATGGTTAGTGGGCTTCATTATAAAGCACATGAGGACAGACTTAAGGATCTTAATATGTACACCTTAGAGGAAAGGCGGAATAGAGGTGATATGATTAAGATGTTTAAATACCTCCATGGTATAAATGTTCAGAAGGAGAGCCTCTTTCAATTGAAAGCAAGTCCTGTTATGAGGGGACATGGGATGAGGGTGAAGGGGGATGCGGATGCGGAAATATTTCTTTATGGAAAGAATGGTGGATCCATGGAATAGTCTCCCAGTGGAGGTGGTAGAGTTAAGGACGGTAACTGAATTCAAAGAAGCATGGGTCAAACACAGAGGATCTCTAAAGGAAAAAAGGGGACTGTTGCAGTTGTTGATATGGAAGGACAGACTAGATAGGCCATGTGGTCTTTTTCTATCGTCATATTTCTATGTTTCTATTTGGTTTGGTATGTGAGAGTTGCCCTGATCAGTTTACTCTTAACTAACTGTTCTTTTACTAGGAGTGGCCTAGTGGTTGAGGCATGGTACCTCAGGCCGGGGGTTCAGATCCCACTAGAGGACAGCAACCTTGGGCCGGAAGGACTGGGGTTTCTAGTCCCACAGATGCTCCTTGTGGTCTTGGGCAAGCCACTTAACCCTCCATTGCCCATGTTCCCTGTAACATAGTTATCTCCAAGTTATAATGCCCTGTTCAATGTAATTTCAGTTTGTTCAATGTAAACCGCCTTGATATCATGAAATGTTAAATAAATAAACAAATAAATAATTTTTGGGGGGTTTTACTGTTCTAACATTTCTTCATTTCCTCCATTCAAATTTGGTTGATAAGGTTAATGACATCATGACATTTAAATACTGTTTGCGTGGGCTTTTGTCTGTTTGATTGTCAAGCAAATATTCAGGATATGAGTACTCAACTGGTGGCTTCTTTCATCTTTTCCTCAAGTTATGCGAATTTTAGATATGATCACATGTCAGAATTAACTATATAACAAGTATAGTGCAGCGGCTAGTTTGGTTTAAACCTGCACACACTCAAGTTTATATCTCTGATATATAGAATGCTTTCTACCATTTTATAATTATAATTTATTATGATGATGGTGCTCTCTATATAGACAATCCTCATGGTCTAGCTCTATAAGGTTCTTTCAGTTTGAGCATTGTTTTTCAAATATCTTGCCATCCTTTTTATCTATGAGACTAACGGCGACCTGACATTTAATACTGCTTGCGCGGGCCCTTGCTTCAGCTTGACTGACAAATAAACGCTCATAAGATGAGCACTGTTGAAAGTTCTATCTCCCCCTTTTTTTTGGTCATGTATTTCCAAACGTGTCTGTATATCAGTATCAAGTCAACTTTATGATAACTTCAGCGCTGCCGCCATTTTTGGCTGCCTCATTGGCACAATTTTTTGGATATAGAGAACAACATTTACAATTAATTTTTTTCCCACTCATTTCATGACTATATTCACTTTGATGACAGTGCTCCTTGCACGTAGGATCCCTTCGGGATTTTTAATTCATAAGCTAATAAGCTGACATGAATCTGTATATTTTTCAGGTTATAAATGAAGCTTTCTTGAGTTCTGTTGAATTCCCCTGCAGCCCATCGTGTTGGTTTGTTTTCAGGCTGATTCACTCTTCAAAAAGCCTCCCGGTCTGCTTTTGTATCCCAGGATCTATTTTGGTTTTTATGTTGCCTCTGTGATGATCTTCAATTTTCAATTGAATGTATTTGGTGTTTTTAGCTAACTGAATAATATTTTTCCATTGCCATATGATTGGTACAATCATTATGACCACCTCAATTGGACTTTGATAACTGGGATCAATGCTACATTAGCCTCCATTCAAATCAAGGTTTTTAAACTCTCCATGGGATTTCTCTCGATTTCCACTTAGCCATGCCCTTCCATCATGTTAATGGTTTTACAATTTCGCTCCCCTCCTCCTTTCCAATATGCATTGTTTCTGTTATTTTCCCTCTTTTTTTTAATATCATTTCTTATAACATGGCTATTGTTTTGTTCTTAGTGCACAACATTGCATCTCCAGATATTATTGGATTTATGTTAACTCCAACTCACTCATTGATAAGGTACTGTATTATGATTCATTATTAGAAACTATCATTATTTTTTATGTATGCAGGATGCATTTTATGTCTGATGTTTTATTACCATTATTATGTATACTACTATTCATTAATTTATTGAATGATCATTTTTATATTTTCTACATTTTATTTGATCTAATTGTGATTTCTTATTTATTTATGTATACATAAGAACATAAGATATGCCATACTGGGTCAGACCAAGGTCCATCAAGCCCAGTAACTTGTGTCCAACAGTGGCCAATCTAGGTCATAAGTACCTAGCAGTTTCCCCAAAAGACACAGGTTCCTCAATGTTTGTATAGGGTCAAGCAGTGATATCCTGGGTCCCGTTTAATAATGGTTTATGGACCTTTCCTCCAGGAACTTGTCTAAAAATGTTTTAAAACCAGCTACACTAACAGCTTTTACTACATCCTCCGGTAACAAATTCCAGAGCTTGATTACACGTTGAAAAAATATTTTCTCTTATTAGTCTTAAATATTGCATTGCATGTCCCCTAGCCTTGTTATATTCTGATGATGTAAACAATCAATCTACATTTACCCGTTCCACTCCATTCATTAATTTATAGACTTCTATCATATCTCCCCTCAGACGTCTCTTTTCCAGGTTGAAGAGTCCTAACCTTTTTAGCCTCTCTTCATAGGAGTATCCTTCCATCCTCTTTACCATTTTGGTGGCTCTTCTCTGTACCTTTTCTAATAATGCTATATCTTTTTTAAGATATGGAGACCAGAATTGCACACAATATTCAAGTTGCGGTCGCACCATGGAACGATACGGAGGCATTATAATATCCTTTGTTTTATTTTCCATTCCTTTACTTATGATACCTAGCATTCTATTTATTCTCTCGGCCGCTGCTGCACACTGGGCGGAGGGTTTTAACATGTTATCCATGATGACGCCTAAATCTTTTTCCTGGGTAGTGGTTCCCAATGTAGAACTTTGCATCGTGTAACATTTTTATGTGTTTTAATTTTGCATAATTACCCACTACCATTGCTCGTTTAATGAGCTCTTTATTATATGTTTTGATGTATTTTCTTGAATTTTTATGCTTTTAATGGTCACAGTCCTCTGAAGAAGGCCCGTGTGGCCAAAACAGGTGTAGGGCTCACCCTTTCAATAAAATTTGTCCCCTCCAAAGGTTCCTCGCTGCCTGCTCTTTTTTTGTGTGCTGCTTTTCTGCAGGTGGGATGCATTTTTTGTTCCTGTTTTTTCCTGCTGAGAACACGTCTACACAGGAGACAGATGTACAGTAGGCTATATTAGTCTTGCTCTGATGTGTATAGTGGCTGTGAAAATGGAACTGGTCTATCACTGGCGGGATAAATGGTACCTAGCAGTGCAGGTTATTTCTTGACTTGGGTGTGTATTCAGAATGAGTGAGATACAGTGTAGTTACACACTTGAAACAGGTGTTCTCCTGGGACAGCAGGAATCAGTCTTCACATATGGATAACGTCAGCACTGACAGAGCCCTCGCAGAAGCATCCCCCCAGCTTTCAAAGAAAGCCTTTGGGAGATGCCACCACGAATGCATGGTCCGCGTCCCGTTAAAGGGTGCCATCTTACTCAGTCAGATGACATAGCTAAAAGATGGCAAAAATTAAAGATGGTAGAGGAGAAACTCCGAGGGGAGGAGGGAGGGCTGTGAGGACTGATTCCTGCTGTTCCCAGAGAACACCTGTTACAGGTGAGTAACTGCACTTTCTCCGGGAACAACCAGGAAGTTATTCCTCACATATGGGACTCCCCAGCTACAGGCTACCAAAAGCCCACAGCAAAACCAGGGCTCCGTCATGAGAAGTCGTAAGCAGCAGCAATTGAATCTCTGCCCATAGACCACAATAGGACCCCTGTGTCCGATGAAACCAGCATTCCGGTAGCATGAACACAGAAGGGTCAGAGGGTAGGGAGTTGCCCAAACCCCAAAAAGATTATGGAGCACAGCCTGGCCAAAGGCACTGTAACATGGGGACTCTCTTTCCAGGCAGTAATGGGCTGCGAAGATATGGACTGAAGACCAGGTGTTGGTCCGGCAGATGTCCACCATCAGGACAGAGCGCAAGTTTGCCACCGAAGCCGCCATGGCCCTGACACGGTGTGCCGTGACGTGGCCCTCCTGCAGGAGCCTCGCCTGCTTGTAAGCGAGGGTGATACAGTCCGCAACCCATACGCTTGGTCACCACCTCCCCAGCCTACTTGGGTTATAGGAGATGAAAAGCTGAGCAGCTTTGCGGTGGCCCTGAGTGGGGTGGAGGAAGAAGGACAAAGCCCTCTTACAGTCCAAGGTGTGATGGACATTCTCCGCCCAACTGGAGTGAGGTCACGGAAAGAAGATATGGAGCACCACTTCCTGGTTGAGATGGAAGGGTGACCCTACCTTCGGTAGGAAGTTGGGGTGCGTGCGAAACATCAATCTGTTCCTGTACAAGCTGGCATAAAGCGCCTCCACCACCAGGGCCTGAAGCTCGCTAACACTGCAAGTGGAGATAAGCGTGACCAGGAAAGCCACCTTCCAAGAGAGGTAGCAAAGGTGGCAGGTAGCCAGAGGTTCAAAGGGTGGGTGAGTGAGCTACACAACATTGAGGTCCCATTCTGTTTCCGGAAGGCGAAAAAAGGGGCTTCGATAAGAGAAGGCCCTGAAGGAAACAGGTCACCAATGGTTGGGCCGAAAGGGGCTTGCCATCCACCGGATAGTGGTGCACCAACCAGGGCACTAAGGTACACTCGGAAGGAGTTAGACTTGAGTCCGCATTGAGAGAGGCGGAGAAGGTACTGTAACACCAGAGCCACCGGGCAGGAGAAAAGGTCAGCCCCGTGTTTAGCGCACCAAACTGAGAACCTGCGCCATTTGAGGGTGTAAGCCTTCCTAGTAGAGGCCTTGCGAGAGGCCAGCAGAATGTCTTCCACCTCAACCAGAAGGTTGAAAGGGGTCAGATTCACCCTCTCAGCAGCCAGGCTGTCAGCAACAGGGACCCCATGTTGGAGTGCAGGAGAGAGCCCCCTCCTGAGATAGGAGTCCCGGGGTGGTCCCCAAGGGGATGGGGGTCTCCACCGTCAACAGCAGAAGCAGTGGGAACCACAGTTGCTTGGGCCACTGAGGAGCTATCAGGATGAGCGAGACTTTGTTGCAGAAGGTCCTGAACAAGGTCTTGGCGATCAGCGGCGTAGGAGGGAAGGCATAAATGAGGCCTTCCGAACATGAGACTAGGAACATGTCCGCTGCCACCCTGGAGGCTGTGCCTGCCGGAAACAGAAGCGGAGCAATTGAAAGTTGTCTGGGCTGGCTAACAGGTCCATCATGGGTTCCCCCCCGAGCCAGAAAAGCCAATTGGTTACCCTGGGGTCCAGCTGCCACTCGTGCGGCTGGAGAACTCTGCTGAGCCTGTCGGTCAACAGGTTGTCCTGGCCTGGCAGGTACACTGCCCGCAGGAGGATACCCTGTTGGATTACGTACGAGCAGAGGACCAGTGCCTCCTGACAAAGGGTACGAGACCCCATGCCCCGCTGTTTGTTCATGTAGAACATTGCCACCTTGTTGTCTGTCTGGACCAGCACAGACTCGTGACGCAGGTGGTGACAGAAAACCCTCAGGGCTAGGTGTATGGCTTGGAGCTCCAGAAGGCTGATCTCTTGGGTGTCCTCATCTGTTGACCTGAGTGTGGAGATCTCTGCAGTGGGCTCCCCAGCCAGCAAAGAGGCGTCTATGGTAAGGACCCTTGAGGGGCTTGAGGCCTGAAAAGGCATGCCTGTCTCAAGATGCTGGGGAGCTAGCCACCAGACCAGAGAATCCGCCAGTTGGCGGGTCACAGAAACTCTGTCTTGGAGGCAGCCCATGGCCTGAGACCACTGGTCCCAGAGACACCAATGCGCCGCCCTTATGTGGAGGTGAGTGTCAGGAGTGATGTGGAGCGTGGAGGCCATGTGCCCGAGGAGGCACAGGATAAGCCGATTGGGCACCGAGGGATGGTACTGTATGTCCCGAGCCAGAGTCCCGAGACAAATGGCTCGGTCCCTGGGCAAGAAAGCCTTCGCCTGGAGAATGTCGATCTTTGCCCCAATGAACTCCAAACAACGTGTTGGGAGGAGGTGAGACGGAGTAGTTTATGATAAACCCCAAGTGCTGCAGAAGATGGATGTGTGTGCAGTGGCCTGCTGCACCTCTGAGGCCGTGCCTCCCTTTATGAGCCAGTCGTCCAGGTAGGGAAAGACGAAGACCCCCCTGGAACCAGAGGAAGGCAGCCACGATTGGCAGGCATTTTGTGAAAACTCTTGGGGCAGAGGCTAGGCCGAAGGGGAGCACCTTGTACTGATAGTGCCTGACCCCCACTACAAACCGCAGGTACTGTCTGTGGTTGGGGTGGATGAGCATGTGGGTATAAGCATCCTTGAGGTCTAAGAAGCTCTGCATTGTTAATTGTTGTTAATTGTACACCGCAACTGATCGCTGGAAGATGCGGTATATAAATAAGTGTTAAATAAATAAATAAAAAATAGGCAGTTTCCGTGCTGGAGGTAGGGCAGCAATGTTCCAAGGGAGAGCATCTTGAACTTCTCCCTCACCAGGAATTTGTTGAGGTTGCGCAGGTTGAGGATAGGCCTGAGGCCCCCCGTCAATTTTGGCACGAGGAAGTACCTGGAGTAGAACACCTTGTCCTTGAGGTGGTCAAGACCTGCCAACTCTTTCAGAAGAAAGTCCCGGTGGAGAGGAGACCTGAGGGGCTCTCCTGGGAAATAAGGGGGGGGGGGGGTGCTGAGTCAGGTGGATGAGGTAACCCTCCCTGACTACCCAAAGTACCCAGGAATCGGTGGTGATGGTCACCCACCTCTGGGCATAGAGGGTCAGACATCCACCCGTGGGCTACTGATCTCCTTGGGGTAGATAGACTATGCTCAAGGAGTCAAAAACTCCCCCATGGCTGTGCCAGATCCAGTGCCTGGGGTTTTGGAGCCTCCTGCTTACATGGGCCATGCCCATGTCCCTTGCCCTGCTTACCCTGTTGGGGAGCTGGGGAGGCCTGATAAGATGGGCAGTTTCTGTAAGCAGCTCCCTTCCTCAGGAAGAAGGAACTTTTACTCGAGCCCTTCTGTCGGGGAGAGGCAGCGGTCTTTTTGGATAGCCTGGTCCTCATCATGAACTCGGTCTCCAGCTCAGCAGCCTTGTCAATCATGGGATTGCCAAACAGGTTCTCTCCTTGGCAGGGGACATCGACCAATTTGTCCTGAACCCACTGCTCAAGGTCGGACGACTGTAGTCAAACTCGGCATCATGCACCGATGCCCGCCGCCGCAACTCGAGCTGCTGACTTGAACCAGTCATAGGCTCGAGACATGAATTTGGAGCATTCACAGACAGTTTTGGTCATGTTCTTGAACCGTTGCAAGGGTTCCTCGGAGAGACCAGCTGAGAAACTTGTGAGTTCCTTCACCAGGTCTCTGAGGTTCATGCCCATGTTTAGCTGGTAGGCCTGAATGCAGCCGATGAGCATTGAGCCTTGGTAGCACTTTCTGCTGAGGGCACCCACGGTGCAGGCCTTCCTGCCAGGGGGTACCAAGGCGTGCGTCTTCTGGCTTTTCAGCCGATGCTTGGCAGACTCCATCACTATGGAGTTATGCGGCAGCTGTGACTTTTGGAAATCTGGGCTCCGGTGGACTCGATGCATCAAGTCGAGCCGTTGGCTCACCAATGACACCGAAGCCAGTGTCTCCCACATCCAGAGCATCAGCCGTTCCAGGATGGGAAGGATAGGCACCATGAGCGATTCCCGCAGAGGGGCTTCGTACTGGAGGATTTCCAACTCATCTGCCCGAGGGTCCTTCTCCAACTCGGCTGGGAATGCCAGGGCCTTAGGACATGTCGTTGACAAAATCAAAGCAGCCCATATCCTCGGGTGGAGAACACGTCGAGGCTCCAAGATGGGAGAGTCAGATGGGACATCACGGCAGTGACGGGTATTAGGGGACTCCTCGTCCTCCGTCACCTACTCGGAGTAATCCATCGAAGACTCGTAAGAGGGCTACTCCATGGGCCTCGGGGCTCCCGATGCTCCGCAGCCAGTGTCCAGCATACCTGCTGGGGATGACCACAGTCCCATCAAGCGGGACTCGGATAGCGACCTTGGCTGAGGATCGACTCAAGGCTGAAGGATCTCAAGGATTGGCTTGGCCTCCCAGGATGTCTTGGACGTTGAGGGCCCGGTGGTCGGAGTGGATGAACCGGTCATGCCGGACAACAGCGCCCACTGCTGAATCATGAAGGCAAACTGTGCTCCAGGGTCGCCATTCTGGACTCCAGACCAGAAGGCTCTGCAAACTTCAGTCTAGGCACCAAGGAACTTGGGCCTGACACCAGCTCCCCCGAAGGGTAATCCTTGACAAGGATGGTGCCTGGGGACCGAGGCCGGTCTGCGGTCGAATCCTTCTGGGGGACCTTTGCAGGCTGCTCCTTCCCCGAAGCCTCAGAGGACTGCGGGACCGGACCCGGGGGGGGGGGGGGGGGCACCCAGCCGGTCGGAACCATCCAATAATGCCGCCTTTGAGGGCTTCTTCTTCTTCTTCTTCCTGGGTTCCCTCAAGGGAAACCCCCTTTCTGAGGACTGACAATGGGGCTCGGGTTTGGGAAGTTCCGTCTGAGGTGTTGAGGCTGCAGACGAGGCCCTGGCCTTCTGAGGCACCGGGGACTCGGGGAAAAACGTATCGTGCTGCTTCTGGCAGTTCTCAGTGCCTTACTGGACATCCTTTTGCAGAGACCGCAGGGCTGCCAGGTTGTGGTCTGGCTCAAGGCAGTGGTCATGCGTGTCAGTCAAAGACATAATTTTAGAGCACCGATCACACTTCTTAAAGCCACTGGTAGCCATGGGGGAAAAATGCACCCCTGCGAGGTCAAAGACTCTCCGGGCTGCCAGTTGGAAAAAAGGTGCGAAAGCACCAAGAAAAGAAAGAATGCTAACTACAAAAAAGGACCCAAACTCGATGCCTAGGCAGCGAGGTCGGGTGGCGGGAAGAGTACTAGTGCAGTTCCGGAGGCAAGTATGAAACTTGGAGAAAAAAATCAACTTTTTCTGGGGACAAGCCAGACAAACGTCTAAAGGGCTCTGCAGGAAAAAGGAGACTGAGCAAGATGGCACCCTTGGGCAGGAAGGGGACCATGCATGCGTGGTGGCATCTCCCAAAGGTTTTCTTTGAAAGCTGGGGGGATGCTTCCGCGAGGGCTCCGTCGGTGCCGACATCACCCATATGTGAAGATCGACTTTCTGCTTGTTCCAGAGAATAGTCAAGTAATCAGAATGGAGAAACAGCATTTAAAACTTAATAACAATTTAAAAAACAATTGTAGAGCATATAAGCATGGAGAAATATGAACCAGACTGATCCACATCTACAAATGCAAAATTACATTATACCTCTTTTGTCGTCTTAAGTAGAATACTACACCAAGCATTGTTCTTCTGGAAATTTTATCCAAACACCCTAAGAATTGGAATTCTGGCTCTAAATGAAAAAAAGAAATAAAAAGATCAAAAAGACACTAATATGATCATCTGCAGACAACATAAGCAATTGCCATTGCCCTGTAAAACGGAATGAACTCTCTACTTCCACTACTAAGCAATAAGAGTAAACAGGCAAGGAGTCTGTTGTGGCTGGCTGCATCTGGGTGCACAATGGAAGTTGTGCACAAAGGCCTGGGGAGGGAGAAAAAATAGCTGCTGCTATAATTTTGACCCTTGAGAGCCAAAATGCAGTGCTTAGGTTTCGCCTTGGAGGTGGTGATTGTACTTGCCAAGGCCTCACGTACACGAGGAATCTCTGGGAGCTGTCCAGAAATGCCACCTGGAAGATGAGGGTCTATTATGGGAAAGAAAACAGTGGCAACCATATCCACAGGGCCAGCCCAATTATTAGATAAGCTAGCCAGCCACTTATGTCAATAATATCGAGGGGGGGGCGGCGCAGGCTGCAAAGAGCAGGGAATTCAAAATTAAAACAACAGATTTTGGCAGCCCGGGGTTGGAGGTAGTGTAAAGCTTGATGTTTGCCTCGCCCACCCACACTTTGAACCAACTCAGGCTGGCCCTCCATATCCACTACAGATTAGAGGGAAAAATACAGTCTCCTTTTTATTAAAAATGTTATAACTGGCACAATATCAACAACTTGTTGAATCAAAGCGATTTACAATTAAAAAATACATAAAGCCATAAACATCTCTTAACACTTATGCCACTTGCAAGTAGAAATACCTATTCTGTTAAAATAAACTATATTTTATGCCTTTCTAATTTCCCTGGATTTCTCAAAGCATACATGCAAAGACTAGTGCCATGAATTACCTGCATAAAGTAGCATCTCACTAGCTCATGTGTGATGTCAATCAAGACATCATAACACATATCAACCAATTTATCAGCTGAAACAACATTGCTTACCTGCAGGATGTTCTCCAAGAATAATAGGATTAAAAAAGTCATTATATACAAGTGCCATCATCCAATGAAATCTGGGCAGGAGTTGTGACTTCACAAGCTTCCAGAGCTCTTTAACATATTTTAATGAGCATGAGTGGGACATCTTGTGACATGGTATTTGTGTGAAGTCCTCCCTCAGTTTGATATATAGATTAAACTGCAGAATATCAATTCCCTGGAGTGGAGAAGTAGCCCAGTGGTTAGAGCAACAGCCTAGTACCCAAGAGATCAGGGTTCAATTCCCACTGGCACTCATTGGGACCTTGGGCAAGTCACTTTACACTCTATTGCCTTGGAAGGAAAGGCCTGGGGCTGCTAGATCGCCAAGAGTTAGCATTTACTTGATGGCACTTAAAAAAAAAAAAAATCAACACCCTAGGGAAGCAGGTGTTTTTTCTAAAGAGTGGTATTCTGCTGTCTTTGGAGGTGCAGCCTTGCTTACTCCGGAGAGGGTTTACATAGGATATGTAGTCCTAGCTACAGGTTTTACACAAAAAGGGTATAACTATAACTAGGACAAATACAATAGGAAAAATCAACTTCAAGAACAAATAGACATGCACACACCCCTTGATCAACATCAGCATGGATTCCAACCCTTACATGGAGTGGAAATGTTATTGCTATCACTCGCTGACAGATTAATAAAGGGGATGGAAAAACCAAGACAAACTTACATCCTCATATTCCTAGACATAGCGTCAGCATTTGACTCTCTAAATCACAATATATTAATAACATGTCTACAAGAGCTAGGGATTCAAGGCACAGCACTCAAATGGATTACAACATACCTTTCTGACTGAACACAGCAGGTAAAATTAGGACAACAAACATCAAACCCATATGATCAACATCAAGGTGTCCCACAAGGATTAGCACTGCAGCTCTATTATTCAATATACAGAGTGGCCCAAAAAAAGTGAGAACATCTCGTAGCATATAAGTTATTTAAAAATTCAAAAAGACAGATGTAAATGATTGACAAATTTAAAAAAAAAAAAAAAAAAGATGGCGACCGGAAATTGTCAAAATAAAGACGTTATATAGCTAAAAAAGGTAAATAAGTAAACTATTTAAGCTTTTAATTTACGAGATGTTCTCACTTTTTTTGGGCCACCCTGTATATCAAACCCATCTGTGACATATTCCAGAAGCATAATGTGAACTACAACATCTGTGCGGATGACATACATAGTAACATAGCATATGACGGCAGATAAAGACCAGTATGGTCCATCTAGTCTGCCCAGCAAGACGGCAAGAGTAGGTGCACTTGCCGCTCCGTGCAGGTCACTTCTCCCCATGCCTTTGTTTAGGGGTGCACCCACCGCTCTGTGTAGGTCACCCTCTATTTGTTCAGATATAAGAGATAGTTATGCTTATTTTGATTTTATCCTGTTGCTATAAAAGGATCCACTATGTCTGTCCCATGCCATTTTGAATTCTGTCACTGTGTTTGCCCCCACCACTTCCATCTGGAGGGCATTCCAAGCATCAACCACCCTTTCAGCATTTCCTGACATTGCCTTTCAGTTTACCCCCTTGCAGTTTCATGTTATGCTCTCTAGTTTTACAAGCTTCCCCGTCTTTGGAAGAGGTTTGTTTGTCCATTAAGTATTCAAAGGTCTGAATCATATCTCCCCCGTCCCTCCTCTCCTCCAGATTGTACATATTTAGGTCTTCAATTCTCTTCTCATCTTCTGACGCAGGCTCCAAATCATTTTGGTCGCCTTCCTCTGAACCGCTTCCAGCCTTTTTACATCCTTTGCAAGATACGGTCTCCAAAACTGAACACAATATTCCAAGTGAGACCTCACCAGCGACTTGTACAGTGGCATTAGTACCTTTTCCTTTTTGCTGGTAATTCTTCTCTGTATGCAACCCAGCATCCTTCTGGCTTTTGCCACTACCTTGTCACACTGTTTCACCACCTTGAGATTATCAGAAACAATAACACCGAGGTCCTTATCCTGGTCCGTGCACACCAATTTCTCACCCCCTATCACATACATTTCCCTTGTATTTCTGCTTCCCAAGTACATGACACTGCACTTCTTCACATTAAATCTTAACTGCCAAGCATTAGACCATTCTTCCAGCTTTTGTAGATCTTTCCTCATGTTCTCCACTCCCTCAGGAGAGTCCACTCTGTTGTAAAATTTTGTCATCTGCAAAAAGACAGACTTTTCCATTCAGCCCTTCGGCAATATTACTCACGAATATATTGAACAGTACCGGTCCCAAGACTGAACCCTGGGGCACACCGCTAATCACCTTCCTTTCATCCAATGAGTTCCGTTTACCGTCACCTTCTGTCATCTGTCAGTCAACCAATATCTGATCCAGTTCACCTCCTTGGGACCCATCCCCAAGCTGTTGAGTTTATTGATAAGCCTCCTATGAGGAACAGTATCAAAGGCTTTGCTGTAATCTAGGTAGATCACATCCATTGCATGCCCTTGACCTAGTTCTCTGGTCACTTAGTCAAAGAACTCAATCAGATTTGTTTGGCAAGATCGTCCTTTGGTAAAACCATGTTGCCTCGGATCATGCAACCTATTGGTTTTGAAAAGTCCACTATTCGCTCTTTCAGGAGCGCCTCCATTACTTTTCCCACCACCAAGGTAAGGCTTACTGGCCTGAAGTTTGCCACTTCTTCCCTATTACCACTTTTGTGGAGAGATATCACATCAGCCCTTCTCCAGTCCTAAGGAACTTCTCCTGTCTCCAAGGATCTATTAAAATCATCCTTTAAAGGCCCTGCAAGAATCTCTCTGAGCTCTTTCAGTATCCTGGGGTGTATCCCATCTGGTCCCATAGACTTGTCCACTTTCAGTTTTGCAAGCTGTTTTAACACATCATCTTTTGTGAATGGTGTGGTATCTATTCCATTCCCATTTGTTACGTTACCCCTACAACACATCAAACCCCATCCTTCAACACATAATAACCTGCTTCTATGAAACCTAGATGTAAATAGTTACCCCAGTTTTATCCAAGTTGTAGTACCTGTTCTTTGTAAACACAGATCAGCTTGCTGCACTGTGCTAGTCAACACCACAGACAATAGGTAGTCCCCCCTCAAACCCTATCAACCTCACAAAACCAATGCAACACCCATTTACATTAGAGTATTGTACATAGTTCGAGTTAATATGTATTTAGTTTCCCTGGTTTCGCTCCCATGTTCAATTCCCTGTTCTTTGTAAACTCAATGTTGTTTGTATACATTGCAGTATTCTTGTTCAATGTACACCGCGCTGATTTTAATAGCGCGGTATAGAAGAAATGTTAAATAAATAAATAAATAAATAAATTAATTCTGTTTCATGTAAACCGCACTGATGTTGAATAGCGTGGTATAAAAGAGACTGTAAATAAATAATAAATAAATAATAAACTTCAAAAATACAGAAGTTATGTTCATCTCCAAGGACAAAAACTTTACTCCCCCAAATGAAATTAAAGTCAAGGAAGCATCACTGGATGTCAAAAAAGAAGTAAGATATCTAGGTATCAAACACTGAGGGGTATGTTTACTAAACTGCAGTAGCGGACTCCATGCGATATCGGAATCGCGGCCCCATTGATTTCAATGGGGCCATGGCTCCGATATAGCATGGAGTCTGCTACCGCAGTTTAGTAAACATACCCCTAAATTTTACATCTCACATAAATAAAACAACATTAATATACCACAAGCTGAAGACAATACAACTTTTGAAACCCCTTCTGGAAGCTAAGGAATTCCGAACAGTTCTCCAGGCAATGATCTGCCCTAACTTGGACTTTTGTAATGGCATCCTCCAAGGATAGCCTAAACTCACACTTCACCAACTTCAGATGGCTCAGTATACTGCAGCACGGATTCTGCTGAAGGCCCCAAGATCTGTCTACATTACCCCAATACTTCAGCAGCTAGATTGGTTACCAATTGAGAGTCATATCAAATACAAATCAATAATGACTATCTTTAAAGTACTACAGAAACTCTCATCACCATACCTAAGCTCTCTAATAAACACTACCCCCAACAGTAGGCAACGAAGAACCTACTTTCAAAATACTCTGGTAATCTCCACAGAATTCAAGAAAGAAAATAGAACTACAAGCGACAGAGCATTCTCATTCTATGCACCTATACTATGGAACTCATTGCCAAGCACCATGAGAATTATAACCGATCTCTTAACGTTAAGGAAACAACTGAAGACATATCTCTTTATGGAACACTTTGGAAGCAATACACCTACTACAAATACAGACCCTGTACAGGACACAGTTCCAACCCCACTTCCCTACAGTTCATCAACAATACTACTGAGATACTACTGTAAATAATCAATAGCACCGTTACCTTATGCCATATATAATCATACACCAGCCATTCCCTTGGTACTAGTAGGTTAATACAAATTTGAAATGTTATCGTTAGTTGTTAATTGGTAATTTTTTATTGTTATGGTCCCAATACCCTCTCTCTGTTAAATGAAACATGTTTAATGAAAAATAGTTGTTGTATGTAAACTGCTTTGATTACAAGATAAGGTGGTATATAAAGAAATAAAAATAAATAAATAAATAAAATTTGTTTTGGTTGGCAATAAACAATTTATAAATTCTTCTTTAATTTATTTTTTTAAAGCCACACAAAATAAAAAAAATGGGTCTTAGGGGAGATAGAGCAGGATACTAAACCTCAGACCATGCAAGGCCAACTGATGAAAGCTACTTTTGCATAAGGAATCCTTGCCTAAACAATAATATGATCTAAATGTAAATAGGTTGACAGAATGCTGCATCACAGCTTTGTGGCTCTCTGCCACGGAGATTAATCTCTTATAGGTCATTTACTCCCTCATAGCTTTGACACTATGACCCTTGACATGCCTCTTCCAAAGCTGGTTTTGCCTGAACATAAACAAAGAGATACTATTTGCTATCCAATTAGAGAGTGTGAATTTATCTGATACAATTCCAAACCTATTGGGATAAAAAAAAACCTAAAAGCTAGATGGACTTTCTAAGGGCTTCTTCATTCCACTTCAGACAGAATGTTCTATGTACCCACTAAGTTGTTTCTGTTCCATGTATATATTCCAGAAATGTTAAAAGGACTACTATGCTACATCCAAAACCCTCAAAGATACCTAAATGACTGAAATACAAAATATGGATGCTATATCATTCAAATGTAAATAGTTATCAGATCACTGATCAGACAGTAAATACTTAACTGCCTATCAGTTAAAATGTAAATAGTTAACTGCACTAGGATTCAAATTGCTTGTACCCTCTTAGTTGTACCATGTTCTATGTAACTTGTTGTTTTTGTTCGATGCAAGCCGTCTTGATACCACTGAAAGGCAGTATATAAAGACATGTTAAATAAATAAATAAATAAAAAATCTAAGCCAACTCGGCCAAGTTGTTATATGTAAACCTCTTGTAGATTAGCGGTATATAAACACAGTTAAATAAAATAAATAATAATGTTAGAGCTCTTTTGCAATCCTGTAAGGTCTGTTCACTTTTGACTACATGTGGGCTGGAATAAATAATGTTGGAAAGTCGGGCTTGTTAATTTAGAAATCCAACAATATCTTAGGCAGAAACTTAGTACTCATGCACAGAAACACCCTATTTTGAAAAAAAAAAAGGTTGGTATTTTATTTATTTATTTAACGTTTTTTTATATGATGCTTTTATGCCAAAGTGGTTTACAATAAACAACAATACATAATCTCTGGGGATATGTTTTACATTAAACAGGGGTATACAACTTGGAGTTATATATGGGGGCTATGTCTTAGTTAAAAGATCATTAATGGTTATTGTCTAAACACTTATGTAATGTCATTTGGCCCAAAGTGTTCTATGGAAAAGTCATTGGGGCCTGCAGCTCATTGACTCTGTGTGTGCAGAGAAGACTGCCACCAACATATATGACCTTCCAGTTCAGGTATTTCAACTCAAAGGAGTGTAATGATTCAAAGAGAGCTTTCATCTACTGAACTGCTACCATGCTGATGTCCTATGACACAGAAGTTGGCATGAGAAAAGGCTTTGGTTGATGTAAACCTTGTATAAACTGAACAGCTTCGGCCTGAGCGGTATATCAAATGTAATTAAACATTAAACGAAAAGCAGTTCAAAGATGGGTTTACTTTCTACATGGTGATGTTATGTACTAAATGCATCAAGGTCAATCTCGACAGTTAGCCTTGAGATCAGACTACAAAAGATATAGAAGGTATTCAAGGAATATTTCTGTTGGGACAACAGAAAGGGTCTAGGGCCTCCCTCTCATACCAGAAGGCCAGGGGCGGCTCTATAATGAGGCCAAGTGAGGAGGTGGCCTCAGGTGGCAACTTTTTGGGGGTGGAAAAAAATGCCCCCAAAAAAGGCCGCCTCACTCGGCCTTCAAAATTTAAACAAACAAGCAAACAAAAAAAAAAACAGCTGGAGAAGCTGCTGCCGCTGCTTCAGCAGCAGCAGAATGAAGTGCCCCACGGCCCCCAAAGAGCCCTGTCATTGTTTTACTGGTGCTGGGTTCAGTTTTGCAGAGCTGCAAAGGTAGAGTGTTTCCCTTCTTTCCTGATGCTCTGTTAAAGCTAAGCCTGCTGGCGCTGAGGGTAAGGAGGAAATTCCTGTCTCGCGCAAGACAGAGGAAAGCAGAAACCTCAGATTGAGACCTACTTGATCAGGGAATAGAATGGTCAGACAACAAAGTTCAAAGAGAATTTTATTTTCAATATAATTATCTGACTTGGTGCTATCTTTATTTTTATACAGTACTGTACATGGAAATATGCATCTCTTTCTAAATCTTTGGTATTGCACTGTATGCAGAATCTGGCTTCTTGGGGATGCAGTTTAATTTTTATCTACATGTGTTTATTTTTAGGTTATAGTCACTTATTCTGTACTTGGTGAGGGTCTGTGCTATGAGTGTGTGACCAAGACCAGGTGTTCTGTTAACATGGAGTTTGTATGCAGGGATCTGTACTATAGTAATCTGAATTGTTCAGCTTTTCAAATAGGTGTATGGATGTTCCAGGGCCCGCTGCAGTATTTACAGTGATGCTTTTTTGGATGGCCTCCTTATGTGAGTTTTGGAAGTTGGTGCTGATATGGAATGGTATGGTAGATTTGATCCATAGATCCTCAGTGACTTTGTTGTAGGGTTTTGTATTAGTTCACAATATGCCTGGTACTGGAGAATGTTTGTTAATGTTTAATTAAATTTGATATACAGCTCAGACCCAAAGGCATTAGAGCGGTTTACAATACTAGATAATTTAGGGAAACAAGAAAAGAACGCCATTTATAAGATAGGACAGAGTAGAGGACAGAGATGATCAGAATCAGATTTTTTTTTAAAGATATTGAGTTCTGTGGGTGAATATCCTGGTTCTGCTCTGCACCCACTGTTGAAGGGGATTCTGTGGATGCAAAATATATGTTCAAAAAGAAAAAGCAAGAACCATAACGTGGTTTATAACAACAAAATAAAAATGAGTTATAGTTTAGTTTTATAAACTGTGCTGTGGTTCTCACTCTCTTTTAGTTCCTTCGTGTGCAAACATCTTGCAATTTCCTCCATGTAATCTAATTGGTTTTTTGGTTTGGTTCAGTCCCTGACTGGAGTTTTGAGAAAGGCCCCTCCCCCTCTACGGAGGGGGGCACCATCTCATCCTTCGCCTTAGACAGCAGGTTGCCTTGAGCCGCCCCTGCAGAATGCAACCCTTCTCCATTTGCAAATCAAGGAGTCAAACAAAGGAAAGTCCACTGCAAAAGAAAGCAACACGGAATCACTAAAATAGTTCATGTAATAGTGGTTCCACAGGAGCTACTTTTGAGATAAATTCTAGGAACAGA
Organism: Ichthyophis bannanicus; assembly: GCA_033557465.1. Classification (NCBI taxonomy): domain Eukaryota; kingdom Metazoa; phylum Chordata; class Amphibia; order Gymnophiona; family Ichthyophiidae; genus Ichthyophis; species Ichthyophis bannanicus. The sequence continues at coordinate 190,515,918 of CM066035.1, read as the reverse complement.
ATGTTTGTTCTTAAATTGGGAGTTTTCTTGTGTTACTGAGACCCTAAAAATTTTGTTCACCCTGTAACTGACCTGCTCCAAGTTATTTCAGACATGTCCATAGACAAACCCAACTTATTAGTTCTAGGTGACCCTGGTCTGATCTAGACAGCAAAAGTGGGATAATAGGTGACCTTTTTCCAACCATGTCAACATTAGGGTATATACTGTCAAAAAATGAGAAAACTCTGCATTGAAAACATTAAAGTAAAAGTATCACCAAAAAGCCAATTAAATGATTCACAGAAATCAGCATTTGCATAGCCAGATCAGTCATACACAGAAGCAACCTGAGGTCTCAGTCTTCCCGGGCAAAAACAAAACCAGCCAGATGCAACCTGACACGGTAAAGCCCTGTTAACATCAGCGACCCATAAACTAGAGTTGCTCTGAGATGGACAACTGCCAACTCTTTCACTTGTGAAAAATCAATAATGAAACATTAGAAATTCCTTAGTATAATACCGAAAGAGTGGTAGAGTAACTTAGCTTTGCAGTCTGTAGCAATGCTCGTAGAGTAGTGCTAAGCCAATAGCAAATCCCCAACGCTCTTACACGCGCTTGATATGCGTTTCACCTGAGAGGTTTCTTCAGGGGGTGGCTAGAAAGCACTGCAAAACATAGACACAGCCAAATTCAGTGAATGATAGCTTTCATACGATACATACTTTCAAAAAGATGTTCAAACTCATATATCCAAACAGCTGTAGAAATAATAGTACACACCTTGAAGTTCATGAGATGAGAAACACGAGCAAAATTCACCAACCGATACTGAACGCCGCGCATGCGGATTGAGGAATTTATAAGGTGGGTATTACATATCACTCATTCCCATTGGATAGCAAATTAAAGGCAAAACTCCCACTCCACCCGTGAATTGAGACCATAAGGAATCACTGTGCCTAATGTATGAATCCAACATTGCTCATTCCATAAGAGAGTATCTTCTTTAGTTTTACCTGACCGAGAGGAATCAACACGATCTATACAAAAACATTGTAAATCATCAAACTTGTGTTGCATCTGGAGACAGTGATCAACAATTGGCGCTTCCCGACGCTGACATTTCAATTTGCTTTTGTGCTCGTTCATGTTTTTGTGCTTGTTTTTGTATAGATCGTGTTGATTCCTCTCGGTCAGGTAAAACTAAAGAAGATACTCTCTTATGGAATGAGCAACGTTGGATTCATACATTAGGCACAGTGATTCCTTATGGTCTCAATTCACGGGTGGAGTGGGAGTTTTGCCTTTAATTTGCTATCCAATGGGAATGAGTGATATGTAATACCCACCTTATAAATTCCTCAATCCGCATGCGCGGCGTTCAGTATCGGTTGGTGAATTTTGCTCGTGTTTCTCATCTCATGAACTTCAAGGTGTGTACTATTATTTCTACAGCTGTTTGGATATATGAGTTTGAACATCTTTTTGAAAGTATGTATCGTATGAAAGCTATCATTCACTGAATTTGGCTGTGTCTATGTTTTGAAGTGCTTTCTAGCCACCCCCTGAAGAAACCTCTCAGGTGAAACGCATATCAAGCGCGTGTAAGAGCATTGGGGATTTGCTATTGGCTTAGCACTACTCTACGAGCATTGCTACAGACTGCAAAGCTAAGTTACTCTACCACTCTTTCGGTATTATACTAAGGAATTTCTAATGTTTCATTATTGATTTTTCACAAGTGAAAGAGTTGGCAGTTGTCCATCTCAGAGCAACTCTAGTTTATGGGTCGCTGATGTTAACAGGGCTTTACCGTGTCAGGTTGCATCTGGCTGGTTTTGTTTTTGCCCGGGAAGACTGAGACCTCAGGTTGCTTCTGTGTATGGCTGATCTGGCTATGCAAATGCTGATTTCTGTGAATCATTTAATTGGCTTTTTGGTGATACTTTTACTTTAATGTTTTCAATGCAGAGTTTTCTCATTTTTTGACAGTATTAGCTCTGTGCTAGTCTGACCACTCTTTATTTGTGTTGAACATTAGGGTATAGACAACTGGCACATTTCCTGACTCATATAAAAGGCAATGTTTTAGACTATATTTTCCAGTGATGTAATATTAATAAAGAAATTACCATAGAAGACCTGAATGTCATCCTGGGTGAATAGTTAGATCACTTTATGGTGAACTTTAAATCAACAGGACGATCAGCGCTTTTTCCACAAGGGACTTTGAGGACTTTTCCACATCCACCGAGTTAACTAAATGTTCTATTCCAAAATTTATCTAGGGGAATGGTAAGGAAACACACAGGATCCTGATCCGCTTAGTCTCCTATGTGTTTCCTTACCATTCCCCTACATATATCCTTGCCTTCAGTTGTTGTGTTGCCTGCCTTGACTAGATTGCAAGCTCTAATGAATAGGGACCCTCTTTTACATGTGTCTGTACAGTGCTGCGTACGCCTTGTAGCGCTATACAAATAAGAAGTAGTAGTAGTAATAGTAATATCAGGGATCTATGGATGACTGGGTGAAGAACTGAGGAGACTATTAAACAGCAAATGTTTGATGAAATTACTCCCATAAGAGAATAAGTGAATATCTTGGTTTACTAAAGAATTACATCTCTCATGTTGTCAAACTAGGACATTAGAGAGGTAGTGGCAGAAAAATCCCACAGAGGAAAGTAGAATTGCCTACAAAAATCATGCTAAGTTTTACAGCTCTCAGAAGGAAAGAAAAAATTTTCATGGCTAAATTATCCACATTGAGTAATAACTTTCAAGAGCTCTTTCAAATTGTTCCTTTGTTCAAAATGTTAATTTAGAGACCTCTGTCTTTTACTATCACTTTCATATAAGTTAATGGCGTTCTTTTCTTCTCTCTCTCTCTTCTGGTAGCCAATCTAATCATTTAAAGTCATCGGCAAGTAAAGTCCCTACAACCACACTTATGTTTTTATTTGTCGGTTCAGGCAGACAGGAACAGCGAGAGAAAAACCCTCTGCTCAAAAAGTCTGCACAACCCATTTTAATTTTTAATATTTAATTAATATTTGTGTGCCCAACATGTAATTACTTATCTCTATCCTCGACGATATAAACATCTGTCCATGGTCGATGGCTGGCTGGAATCCATGGAGGATGATGTGTTTTAAACCCGAATCGCGGAAATGGAACATCAACTTCAAAGTTTCTTTGATTATCTCCGGGGTTTTAAGTTGAAGAAGTTTCGGAGGGACAAATCGGACTATGACGCGGAGCGTGTTTACCGGTGTATGGATGTATGACAAGGATGAATCTACAGGGTAAGAATCCTTGTTAGAAAAGCATGTTACTTTTGATTAATCCTCGGAGGATATGAATTCGAGTGAAGGTCTTCAGGACAGTGCTCGTTCCTCTGGGAGAGGAGACAGAGCTTCGGTTTTTCGGGCTGGTCGACAACGAGGGAGATGTCAGCATCGATCGTATGTTGACAGCCAATGGGAACCTCCGAACACACAACGGTCTCGTCAGAATCTACCGTCATCAACATCTCAGAAATAGCATTGACATCCACTCAATTGGAGGTTCTTGATTTAGGTCTGTCGTTTGTCCCCACAGTTCCATATGATCCCTTTCAAATACGGGTTTTTCTTCATCGGTTCTTCCGCAAACTTGTAGACAAGCAGTCACCTGGGGATGCTTCAATATTACGCCCCCCCCCCATCCAAATGGACCCCTCCAGGGACTGTGGATCCCGTTATTGCAACTTTTCAATCTCTGGTTTTGAGTGATGTGGCAAATCAGGAGGTCAATTTTTCCTGTCATCACTCTAACATTACCAGAGCACAACGTTTAGCAGTTTCACAATTAGCAAAGAATCCGGCTTGGTTATTAGAGGTGCCGATAAAGGCAGAGCTGTGGTATTATTTATTTATTTATTTACCGCCTTTCATGATATCAAGGCGGTTTACATTGAACAAATTGAAATTACATTGAACAGGGCATTATAACTTGGAGATAACTATTTTACAGGGAACTTGGGCTATGGAGGGTTAAGTGGCTTGCCCAAGACCACAATGAGCACCTGTGGGACTAGAAACCCCAGTCCTTCCGGCCCAAGGTTGCTGTCCTCTAGTGGGATTTGAACCCCCGACCTTCCGGCCTGAAGTACCTTGCCCCAACCACTAGGCCACTCCTCCACTCCAGTCCATGGTCTCCTACCAAAAGGCTCTGCTGTCCCAACTTGGTGATGTTTCATATTACCAGCCCCTTCCAGGTGATCCCACTCCTCAATTACAGATTTTGATTAAATCACTGATAATGAAAGCTCAGGCCAACAATTGGATCACATTGAAGGAAGCTTCCTTCTTATATCAACAATATCCCCGTATTCCAGTTATTTATATGGTACCCAAGATCCATAAGTCTCTAATTTTCCCACCAGGTAGACCTATTGTCTCTTGCAGAGGTTCGGTGTTAGAACCCCTTTCTAAGTTTTGTGGTTTTTTTTAAAACAAGAGGCGCAAGCAGTGAAGTCCTATCTAGGGGACACTTCCCATTTTTTACAAATCATTGCAGGTTATGAAGGCACCCTTGAAGAGGTTGTTTTAGTGACCTTTATTTATTTATTTATTTATTACAGTTGCTTATATACCACACTATTCGGCATCAGCGCGGTTTACAGTATAACAAAGTGACCAATACACACATTCTGTTTGGTTTTACATCGAACAGGAATATAAACTTGGATAACAGGGGCTGAACTATATACATGAACTATTTACATGAAATATGCTATATACATGAGGTAAAATTCCTAACACATTGTTGAATTGCTCAATAAATGATGAATCCGTTTTGAATACTTGAGACCTTGTGAGTATGTGCTGCAAAAGGGCGGTGATTCTTAGGTGGTGCTAACTAAATTCATCGCTGGTTGGGTAGTATTGGAGGAAGAGGTGATATTTGATTGCCTTCCTGAATTGGGTCAGGTCTGCTATAGCTCGAATGTCTGGTGGGAGTGCATTCCAACATTTGGGGATGTAAAGGCTGAAGGCCCTATTTGCTGTTGTATTATTGCATTTTGTCAATGTCTTCGGGGTTGCTAATAAATTTAGGGCTGTTGACCTCCTAGCTCTGTTGGGGGGCACTGTATGGATGAGATCCGTAAGTGCTGTGGAGGAAAGGCGCTTGATTGCCTTGAATGAGAGGATTAATGTTTTGAAAATAATCCTTCCGTGTATAGGTAACCAATGAAGCTGTTTTAATATCGGAGTCACGTGGTCTCTTCTGGAGGCTCCATGAAGAATCCTTGCTGCAGCATTCATGGCCAGTTGTAGCGGGTTTAGTGTGGATTGCGGGAGACCTTGTAGGATGGAATTGGCAAAGTCAAAGTGCGGCAGGATCAGTGCTTGGTATATGGTCCGGAAATCATCTGGCTCCAGTAGGGAGCGCAGATGTCTGAGTGAACGGATTTTAAAATAGACCGCTTTGACAATGTTGCTTATATGACATTTCATGTCCAGATGTTGGTCTAAAGTGATCCCCAGGTATTTTATTGTTTCTTTGGTTTGTAATTCCGCTTCCTTTACCTTTATATGTGTCGGTGGGGTGAAGTCTGGGTCTCTAGAGATGAACAATACCTCCGTTTTCTTGTGCTGGATGCGGAGGTTTTGTGCTTGTAGCCAATCCGATATGGTATTGAAGCATTCTATAAGAGGTGTAAGGTCCATTTGAACGGTTGAAAAAGGCATATATAGTAGGATGTCGTCTGCATATATCAGACAGCTCACGTTAAATGATCTAATGATGTTGCAGATGGGCTGCATGTAAATGTTGAATAGTAAAGATGACAATGAGGATCCTTGCGGCACACCTTGTGTTTGATGGAATTGTTTCGATTCTTCTGCTCCAGATTTAACATATTGACATCGGCCATTTAGATAGGAACTGCACCAATTGAGCGCGGTATTACAAATTCCCTTTTCTTTCAGTCGCCCGAGGAGAATCTCATGATGAACCGAGTCAAAGGCTGCAGCGATGTCTAAAAAGATGAGCACAAAGCCTTGTCGGATGTTGTCAATGCCTGTGAAAATGTTATTGAATAAGAAGGTGAGAAGTGTCTCTACTCCATGGTACTCTCTAAACCCGTGTTGGCAATGATCCAAGGGCGCTGTGGAGTCTATATGATCTTGGATTTGCCTTTGGACCTCTTTCTCCAATATCTTTGCTAGTATAGATATTGGATGTCACCGCCCTTTACACCAATATTCATCAGGGAGAAGCACTAGAATTGCTGGCATCAGCATTCACGACAGCACTGTCGCTTATTCCTTGACCTTTTCTCTTGGATTTAATCCGATTGATATTTACCCACAACTATTTTGTATTTAATGGCCAATTTTACCAACAGAAATGTGGCATTGCTATGGGGGCCACGGCAGCCCCTTCCATTCATTGCAACATTATATTTGGCCAATATGGAGGAATCTCATATTTACTATTTTCAGCTTTTCAACATGTCTCATTGTGGTTAAGATTCCTTGATGATATCTTTTTTCTTTGGACATCCACACTGACGACTCTGCATGACTTTATTGGATGACTCAACACCATTAAGACCAATATAAAATTCACAGCAAATCTTCAAACTCATCAGATTGAGTTTTTAGACGTTTTGGTTATCAAACAAGGTAATATGTTATTTACTACTTTATATCGTAAATCCAGCCAAAAAAAAACAGTTTGCTGAGATATCATAGCCATCATCCATTCTCTCTTCGTAGGGGGTTACCTTTTGGCCAATTTTTGAGGCTTCACCGCATATGTTCCACTCTACAAGAATTCAAGCAACAGGACAATTTTTTGAGTGCACAGCTGAGAGATCGAGGCTATTCTAGGAACATTATTAGAAAAGCATATCTACGTGCCCGTTTATCTCACTGGGAATGGTTGTTAGGGGACCCGGTGGGGGAAGCAATTGTTCCTGTTGAGTCCAATAGTGGTGATCGTATACTTGGAGTATTGCCTTTCATGAATCACACTTTGGCCATCACTAATACATTGAAGAAGCATTGGCATGTACTTCGTTTGCACCCATGTTTCCGTAAACCTTTAACTTTGGCATATACTAGAGGTGTTAACCTTCAAGATCACCTTGTACATTCAGTACTTCCGGCTGACAGCCCCTCAGAATCGTCTTTTCATCAGGGCCACTTTGCTTGCAAATGTTGCAAGTATTGCCGAAACACTCTAGAGGGTGAATCATGGGATCACCCTGTTACTGGCCGAAAGTATAGTTTTTTGGGGTCCAGTACATGCATGACTAGCTATGTTGTATACATGCTTCAATGCCCTTGTTTATTATTATACATCGGTCGGACTATACAACCGGTCAAAATTCGGTTGGGGAACATGCCTCCTGCATAAGGACTTCGAATCTCATAAGAACATAAGATATGCCATACTGGGTCAGACCAAGGTCCATCAAGCCCAGTATTCTGTTTCCAACAGTGGCCAATCTAGGTCATACGTACCTAGCAGTTTCCCCAAGGGACACAGGTTCCACAATGCTTGTATTGGTTCAAGCATTGATATCCTGGGTCCCTTCTTAATAATGGTTTATGGACCTTTCCTCCAGGAACTTGTCCAAACCTTTTTTAAACCCAGCTACACTAACAGCCTTTACTACATCCTCCGGTAACAAATTCCAGAGTTTGATTACACGTTGAGTGAAAAAATATTTTCTTTTATTAGTCTTAAATAGTTTACCCTGTAGCTTCATTGCATGTCCCCTAGTCTTTCTATATTCTGATAAGGTAAACAATCGATCTACGTTTACCCGTTCCACTCCGTTCATTAATTTATAGACTTCTATCATATCTCCCCTCAGCCGTCTCTTTTCCAGGTTAAAGAGCCCCAACATTTTTAGCCTTTCTTCATAGGAGTAGCCTTCCATCCCCTTTACCATTTTGGTGGCTCTTCTCTGAACCTTTTCTAAAATTGCTATATCCTTTTTAAGATATGGCGACCAGAATTGCACACAATATTCAAGGTGCGGTCTCACCATGGAACGATATAGAGGCATTATAATATCTTTTGTTTTATTTTCCATTCCTTTCCTTATCATACCTAGCATTCTATTTGCTCTCTTGGCCGCCGCTGCACACTGGGCCGAGGGTTTTAACATGGTATCCACAAGGACGCCTAAATCTTTTTCTTGGGTGGTGGTTCCTAATGTGGAACCTTGCATCGTGTAACCATAGTTTGGGCTGTTCTTCCCTAGGTGCATAACCTTGCACTTCTCCACATTAAATTTCATCTGCCATTTTGATGCCCAGTCTTCCAATTTATCAAGATCCTCTTGCAATTTTCCACAATCCTCCTGGGTGGAGCATTGTATTGCTGCGGGCCATACATTTTGGGACTTTAAGTGGAGAGTCATTGACAGCATTCCACCAGATCCAAGGGGTGGCAATCGTGAGTCCCGGCTGCAATGGTTAGAAAAAAAATGGATCTTTTATCTTCATACTGTGACCCCGGGGGGTTTAAATTTCGAACAAGAATGGTGGAGCTTTTTGTAGGTTTGTTCTATTCAACCAGAATATCTTTAAGAGATTTGTCAATCAGTTGAATCCCCCTGTTTTTTTTGCCTTCTCATTGCATTTCGCTGTCACTACAACATATGGGCCGTTTCTGACATTACCGCTTGCGTCATTGAGCCAGCCAATCAGTTCTCAGGACTGCTATATATTAAGACCATTGGCTTTCGGGGCGGAGCCTGATGTCCAGCAGGTTAGACGCTTTGCGCTGAAGCTCCCGAGGGGCCTACTCAGAATCCTGACCTAATACCTACATTAACTTACTATTTTGCTCCGAACTTTCCGGGGTGCCTCGGGGGGGATGGCGGCCCATAAACCAGCGCGCTTAGACTTCGGATCTCCCTCTTCTTCACACGGAAAACGTTCCAAGACAGAGCTGCCTTCCCCACAAAAGATGGTGCCATTTCGGGATAACCCCGAAATGCAACGGAGATCTTGGAGGAAATACGTGGTGTGAAGGGAACTGGTGCAGTCCAACGGAGAAGCGCTCCGAGCCATGAGAGAAGATTTTGGTGTGCTTCAGGATCGACTTGAAGGTCTTTCATTACGGCAGGACAATATGGCGGGGGTTCTCGACTCGCACGCGGTGCGCTTGGTGAAACTGGATGAGGCTGAGCGTCAGATACAGAATCTACAAAAAGAGTTAGAGGATGGCAATAATCGAGCCCGTCGCAACAATGTAAGGCTCATTGGTGTACCGGAGGGCGCGGAAGCAGGAGATATGAGAGAATTCCTGGTCAAGACTCTTCCCTCCTTGCTGAAGATTACTTTTCACAGAGATCTGGAAATTGATCGAGCACATCGTGTTCCTGCCAGCATGGCGCTCACTCGGACGACCCCCCGGCCCATCATTTTCGTCTACTGAGATATCAGCAAGTTGAGCAAATTCTAAATGCTGCCCGGGCGAATCGTCATTTGGAGTTTGAAAATCATAAAGTCTCCTTCTTCCCTGACTTGGCTAAGCTCACAGTTGACCGTCGGAAGAGACTCCTTGCTTTTCGACCTAGACTTCAACAGTTACAGGCTCGCTTCGGCATCTTATATCCAGCGAAGCTCCGAGTGACTCTCCATAACCAAACTCGTACCTTCGAAGATCCTGATCTGCTAGCAACATTTCTAGCTTCCAAAGAAGCAGACCAGATGCGCTAATCCAACAGCTTGGATGGAATCCGCTGGAACTGTCCGCCATTTTGAATGGCCCGATGCGGTGATCGCTGCCTGAAACGGAGACTGCCTGGACTTTTCTTTCTCTCTATATATACCTTATTGGTCTCCTTTCTTTCCACGATGAGATCCTTGGTTAGTTTCGGAGCCCGTATAGCTCTGTAGGATTTATGTTCAATTCAGGCCTTCTCTGGGGTTTCTCCCCGCAGACATCAGGCCGCCAGTAATTTCTGGGGTTTTGCTTCTTCTCTAAGGCACTTCGGTGCTTATTCTGTTATATGGGGCGCTTCATGGTTTTCCTTAGTTTAATTTCTATCATGTTGTTTCTGCAGTCATTTACTGGTACTATGAGCGACATTGTGTACCTCTGTGCGCTATTATGTTTCTTTTTCAGATTGTTTAACTATTTGCATGGCTTTATGTAAGTTATCATTACTGACTGTAAAAGGCATCAATAGTCTATTCCAAAGAAAGGACAATCCTTAGCTCTCTTAATCATGATTATTCTGAGTTAGTGTTTCTTCAGGAGGCCCATTTACTGGGCATAGCTATTTCCTATCTCCTTCATTACGAAATACTGGAACTTGGCTCCCATCTGAGCCTCAATGATTGGTGGAATTATGTCCATTTTTACTGTAATTATGAGCAACTATCTTGTATGTCAATCTCTTCCACTCAAGCCTTTCACTACTTGTTTAAAAGGAAGGTGTTCCATGATTATGTTCTAACTGCTACATGCTCTCATTTGATTGTTTAATTTTGTATACATTTTTGCCACAGGATCAGCCTGTATCATCAATACCATTTCTGCTTGTTTACTATACAATAACTGTTGTGTGTAAGTGCTTATGTGATGACTCTTATTAGCTTAGAGAAGAAGCATAGGGGTGGGGGGTAATTGGGGTTGTTTTCCTTATTGTATGTGTGTATTTGTATCTTTTGGTGTGTTGTTACTTTTGTTTGTTGTAAAATGAAAATAAACGTTTTAAAAAAAAAAAAAAAAGACCATTGGCTTTCGGCGCTTTTTTCTTCACTGGCATTCAGCGGGCGAGGACTTGAAACAGGGTCGGTTTGGGACTCGAAATATGCATGTTGGCAGATTTAAGCCAGCGACCATGGACAGATGTTTATATAGTTGAGGACAGAGATAAGTAATTACATGTTGGGCACGCAAACATTAAATATTAAAAATTAAAATAAAAGGGGTTGTGCAGACTTTTTGAGCAGAGGGTTTTTCTCTCGCTGTTCCTGCCTGCCTGACCTGACAAATAAAAACATAAGAGTGGTTGTAAGGACTTTACTTACCGACGACTTTAAATGATTAGGTTTGTTCTGTGTCATTGGATCACTGAGGTTTCCACACTCACACTCTTCTGGTAGCCTACATTTTTTTATTGTACACCGCCCTGACGCTCCGGCACAGGCAGTATATCAAGCTTTACAAATGAAGATAAAGATAAACAGCTGAAAGCAGATACATTTGTCAATTATTTTTGTTCTAAAAGAATTATTCTAAGAACCTGTTTTCAAGACTCACAGTCCATGTAACTCGCCTTGATCTTCTCCTGGAAAGGTGTGAGCTAAATACTAAAAATAAATACATAACTAAATATATTAAGCACTCTGAGGCTTCTGAGGGGATGTCACTAATATTGGTAGTTCTACACTAAACACTTTGTCCTGTTAACAGATTTTTATCCCTCTGTCTAAGGAAAGGGTTGTACAACTCTTTTATAATATGAATCCAAGTGAGCCTCTGAGATTTAATACCAGCACATTTAATTAAGGAAGCAAGAAAACCGTTTCAAACTTCATTAACATATTTGGTGAATAGTTCATTACAGAAAAGGAATTTTCTAGAGCTTTTTAAAGAGACAGTGGTCCAACTAATATGAAAAAGGAAGCAAATATGTATGTGATCTAAATAATTATAGGCCGATTTCCCACTTACCTTTTTTGGGTAAACTAAAAGAGAAAGCTATATACTGTCAATTAAATTATTTTGTTGAAAAAGGTGACATTTTACTTCCTAGATAGTTCCTTCCTCGAGTCCTGCTAGACCAGTTCAGACAAGTGGGATGTCTTTTCTTATCAGCAGATTGGTGGAGACAAAGAACAAATGAAAAGTCCAGGTTTCAATGACATCTCTCCCATACCTTTATCTGCCTCAGCCACCAGAGCTCTCTTCAGTATTCATCCCAAAGGATATGGGAGAACATGGCAAGCCGCATGCAACCTAAACATGGGCAAGTAATCAAACAGTAGAGAACTATGTACAGAAAAGCATAAACAGAAGGCTGTCCGTAGAATTATGGACCTGCAGAGCCAAGCGTGTAAATCATGGCAGACCCAAGGGAAAAAACACAAAAGAACAGAACAAGAGAGTTCCAGGGGACAGATCCTGGAATTGGTTTAGCAGGACTCAAGGAAAGCATAGTTACTCACACGTAACAGGTGATCTCCGGGAAAAGCAGGAATTTAGTCTTCACATATGGGTATCGTCGGTACGGATGGAGCCTGCGCAGGATCGCTCCCCAGCGTCCAATAGGAAAACGTTTGGGTGAATCCCACAGCGCCTGCGTGCTGCCTTCCCACCTTTCCCAACTGTCCCTCTCCAGTTGAGTTTAAAGCTGAGACAAAGAGAGAGGGAAAGAGACAAAGAGAGAGAGATAGAGAGATACAACTCCTAGGGGAGGTGGGCGGGTTGTGAAGACTAAATTCCTGCTGTTCACGGAGATTATCTGTTACAGGTGAGTAACTATGCTATCTCCAGGAACAAGCAGGAATGTAGTCTTCACATATGGGGACTCCCTAGCTGCAGATGTCAGGGAGATGGCCCCATAAAGTTGTATGCCCTTATGAAAGGGTTCCACTTCCCCCCATGGATCTCTGGCATCCTACCAGGGATGGTGGGTAGGAGTTAATTAAGTATGAAACAGGTGTTGAAGAACAGCCTGACCAAACAAGGCATCCTGGCGGGAGTCCTTGTCTAAGCAGTAATGGGCTGTGAAGGTATGAAACGAAGCCCAAGTAGCTGCTCGACAGATGTCATCGATAGACACAGAGTGAAGATGAGCCATTGGGGCTGCCATGGCGCTCACATTGTGAGCTGTGACATGGCCTTCAAGAGGAAGGTTCTTACTCTCATAGGCAAAAGATATACACTGTGCAATCCAGTTAGACAGTGTCCTTTTGGAGACTGGAAGTCCCAAATGACTAGGATCAAAAGCAACAAAGAGTTGAGAGGATTTATCAATGTTGCCGTGTCCTTTGCAAGTAAAAGGCCAAAGCTCTTTTACAGTCCAAATTATGAAGGTTCCTTTCTGCATTTGAGGCGTGAGGCCTTGGAAAGAATACAGGAAGGTAAACCGTTTGGTTCAAATGAAAAGGCAAAACCACCTTTGACATAAAGTGTGGATGAGTCCTAAGGATTACCTTATCATGATGGAACCTTGTATAAGGAGGATCAGCCACCAAGGCTTGCAATTCACTGATGCGACGTGCAGATGTGATTGCAATGAGAAAGATAACCTTCCAGAAAAGGAATTTCAAAGAGGTAGTGGCTAATGGTTCAAAGGGCGGTTTCATGAGCTGCCCAAGTACCAGATTCAAGTCCCATGCCACCGGTGGTGGCTTAATGGGAGGCTTCATTAAAAGAAGGCCTCTCATAAATCTCGCTATGAGAGGATGAGAGAAGTAGGTTGTCCATTGAGAGGCTTGAAAGAAGCTGCAATAGCACTCAAATGGACTCTCACTTGAATTAGTCTTAAGCCCTGCATTTGCTAAATGAAGGAGGTACTCCAGTAATGATTCCAGAGGTATTGCAAGAGGGTTAAGACCCTTCGGCGAGAACCATATGGTAAACGTTTTTCACTTGAATGCATGAGAGCATCTTGTGGAAGGTTTCCTGGAGGCATGAAGGATATCATTCACTTGCAAAAAAGCATGGGACCAACACAGAGGATCTCTAAAGGTAAAAAGTGGACTGTTGTTATGGAAGGACAGACTAGATAGGCCATGTGGTCTTTTTCTGTCATCATGTTTCTATGTTTCTATGCTGGGAAAGGTTAAGACTGAAGTTCTAGGCTTTCAGCAACCAGGCCCTGAGATGCAGACACTGGGGATTGGGATGCACAGCATCCCGTCCTCTTGAGAAAGGAGATCTGGAGCAGATCCTTACTCCAGAGGCGGAGTTTGAGAGAGATGTAGGAGCAGAGGGTACCACATTTGCCGTGGCCAACGTGGAGTTATGAGGATGATATGACCTCTGTCTCTCTGAAGCTTGATCAGGGTTTTGGGAATTAGGGGAATGGGTGGAAAGGCATACAGGAAGTCCTGACTCCAATGGAGGAGGAAAGCATCCCTGGCCTGACAACCTCGAGCCGGAATTCTGGAACAGAACGGGGGAGGTTTGGCATTCAGCGGACTTGCAAAGAGGTCTATGTCTGGGGTTCCCCAAATATGAAAGATTTTGGCCACCGGGTCTGCATGGAGAGACCATTCATGTAGAAGCAGAACTCGACTGAGTCTGTCTGCCCAAGAGTTTTGAATGCCTGGAAGATACTCCACAAGGAGATGAATCAGATGCGCTCTGGCGAGGGCCCATAGTCGCAAAGCTTCGTTGCACAGCGACAGAGAGCCTGTTCCGCTCTGCTTGTTCACATAGAACATGGCTACTTGATGGTCCGTTTGAACTAGGACTGTCTTGTAGCTGAGCTGGGTGTGAAATACTCGAAGAGCAAGGGAGATTGCTCTGAGCTTCAGGAGATTGATATGGAGATAGGCCTCCTGTGGAGTCCAGGTACCCTGGGTAGAGAGGCCTTGCAGGTGAGCTCCCCAACCCACCTGTGAAGAATCTGTTGTTAGAGTGGCTTGGGGTGGGGGTTGTTGAAAAGGAGACCCCACCAAAAGGTTTTGCGGTGACTGGCACCATTGGAGGGACAAAATAAGGCGATCTGAGTTTGCTATTTTGTCTGACAGGCGACCATGAGGGCAGACTGAGTGGATAAGGTCCACTGGGCTGCCCTCATATGGAGGTGAGCATAGGGAACCACATGCACGGTGGATGCCATGTGGCCTAGCAACTGTAACATTTCCCGAGCAGTGAGGTGAGGTTTTAGCACTGCTTGGGAAACTAACTGCACAATGCAAAGGCAGCGGGGCTGGGGAAGGTAGGCCCTTGTCTGTCTGGTATTCAGAAGAGCTCCTATAAACTCTAGGGAATGAGTGGGAGCAAGGTTGGACTTTGGGAAGTTTATGACAAGTCCCAAATACTGAAGGATGTGCATTGTGCGAGACAGAGCAACCCTGGCCTCTGGCTCTGAAGGGGCTCGAATGAGCCAGTCGTCTGAGTAAGGGAAGACTAATATTCCCAGGGTGCAGAGAAATGCTGCTATGACAGCCATGCATTTTGTGAACACCCTTGGTGCAGAGGCCAGGCCAAAAGGAAGAACCCTGTATTGGTAGTGCTTCCCTTGAAACAGGAATCCAAGGAACTTTCGGTGAGTTGGATGGATGAGAACATGAGTGTACGCATCCTTGGGATCTAGAGAACAAAGCCAATCCTGACTCTGAAGGTATGGCAGCATAGTTCCTAGAGAAATCATTTTGAACTTCTTTCTGAACAGGAATTTGTTCAATTCTCTGAGGTCTAGAATGGGTCTGTGTCCTCCTGTTTTCTTTGGAATAAGGGGGAGTAAAACCCTGTACCCCGTTGATCAAGGAGCATAGTGACTTCTTGACCTAACCGATCAATGAGAGAGGTCCGAGAATTGAACTGTCTTACCATTGTAGGAGGGGGCATGCTGAGGAAATGAAGCTTGTACCCCTCTCTTACAATAGACAGAGTCCAATTTTCTGCTGTTATCTGACCCCATCTGGGGGCAAAATGACATAACCTTCCTGGGATGGTGGAGGGTTCTGGGCTGTTCAGGGCCAGGAAGGCAAAGTTCTCTAGACAGGAGTCAAAGCCCCTGTGAAGGCTGAGTCTGCTGAGCTGGTTGAGGCTTAGCTGCTTTTTGTTTCCTTTGTTGCCTAGGTTGTTGCTGCTGTCCCTTTTGGGGAGACTGACCTAAACGATGTCCCTGCTGGTATAGGAGGGATAAAACATTTTCTTCTTGCTGAAGAATGGTTTCTTAGAGGATCTTTTCCTCGCAGGATCAGCTGTAGATTTAGACAATCTATCCAAAGTGATATTGTCAGCATCTATCTCATTAGCTTTTTCCTGCCAGGTCTTGCCAAAGAGATTCTCTCCTGTGCAAGGTATATTCCCCAGTTTATCCTGTAGCCAGATTTCCAAGTCAGATGCCTGGAGCCAGGCAATTCTATGTGCACCTATGGCAATAGCAGAGGTTCTGCTTATGCATTCAAAGCAGTCAAAGGCTGCACGATTCACAAACTTGGAAACATCCTGAGCATGTTTAACAAGAGCAAAATAATCTTGCCTTGGGCTCATAAGCTCTAAGTCTCCAGTGACCTCCTTAAGGAACATTCCCATATACAAGATATAGGAACTTATCCTAGCAGAAAGCATGGAAGCCTGGAAGGATCGACGTCCAAAGGAGTCAAGAGTCCTACAAATGTCCTGGAGGATTAGATGCATGCCTTTTTGCACTCTTTATCCGTCTCATGGCTGATTCCACCACCATGGAATGGTGTGGTAATTGAGTCTTCTGAAACCCAGGACAAGGAGGAACTCGATACATGGTGTTGAGTCTTCAAGAGTGAGGAGATGTGGTCAGAGGTGTTTCCCACATCCTTAACATAAGGTCATGCAAGATCTCATGAATAGGCAAGGTAGCTGCCTCCTTGGGAGCTTTAGGGTATTGTAGGATTTCTAATTCCTTTGCCCTAGGCTCTTTTTCAGGAGCCACTGTGATGGAAAGACCTCGGGCCGCATCTCGGATAAAATCCTGAAAAGACATATCCTCTGGTGGAGACATCCTATGCTGAGGAGAAGAGGAATCCTCAGGAAGAAGTACTCTGGTATAGGCAAAGCTTTCAGAGTCTTCAGACTCATCCGAGGATTCCAAGTATCTCTGATCCGGGTGATCGTGCAAGGCACGGTACCGGTCGAAGTCGGCATCAGAGTGGTCCGGTACTGACTTGTCGATGCCGGATAGAGACGCATGACTCAGTCCCGGTAGAATAACTGCCGATGTCGATGCAGTCGGTGCCGTTACCGGTTGAATTGTCTGAAGCAGTTTCAGGGGCATCGAGGCCTTGAGAAGAGCCGCCAGACTGCGTTCAATAGCCAAGAATCTCTGATCACTGCCGATGCTTGGGTATCGGTGCTGGATGAAGTGGCCGGAACCCCAGAGCATGGCACCAGTAGTTCTGCTGAGGTTGAAGCCTTGAGAACATTCTGGAGCCCCGTTAGTGCTTTGGAAGCTGAAGCCTCTCGCCGGGGCAATTTTGCCGGTGAAAGTCCCTCAAGGGCAACGCCAGAGGCATCTCGATGTTTAGAAGGAGATCTACCCTTTGAGGACTGGCTAGATTTATGTTTAGTTACCTGAGATCCATGGGAGAAAGACGAAGCCCTGGAAGACGTTGATGCCACGGAGGCTGCATCGGAGAGAAAAAGGGTGCTAAGTTTAGCAGCTCGGTTTTGCCGGCCCCTTTTCGACATTCATCAGAACCATCCCTCTAAGGCCAGATGGACAACCGGGCTTTGGAAAATGAATTTGCTGCCAATTGTCAGAGCCAAGCCAACACCATGCCACTGTCAACAGGGCACAATCATTGACCGCTAGATGCACCAGGCCATACATGGCATCAGAAAAGAAAGCCTAGCCAATTCTAAAAGAGCGGTAGAATCATCCAGCAGAAGAAACTGATTCCACTGAAGCAGGGCTCAAGACATCAGGCCTGTACAAACCGTCAACTTAAGAATACCAGCCACCACAACAGACAAATCCACCTTTTGGTCCAGAGTACCCTTTTAAGTCTGATCCGCTTTCTAGAAAAATGGTGGTCCGTCTGGTAACTGCCATGACCTATGCATGTACATTGGAAATATCAAACCACCCAACGCACTCCTTCTCCGGGACAGCATGCATCTTCTTATACACCCTTTGTCTTTTAGGCGGGGAATCGGAGGAATCCCACTCTGACCAGAACAGGCTCTTGAGCACCTCTGGGAACAGGAAGACAGTAGTGGATTTTCGCACCCCTTGCAGGAGTGGATGCATTGTCAGTTCCTAGAGCATCCACCAAGTTCAAGGTGGATAAGACCCTTGGAATCAACGCCTCTAGTTCCACCTCCAGGAACAGGCAGATAACACTGGCCCCCTCACAACCCTCTGAAGGCAAGAGTACTTCTTCATCCACATCAGATCCGAATCCAAGTCACAGACCAAATCCCCAGCAGATCCCCATCTCCAGGGAGGGTGCCCTTTGCAGGGAACGCTTAACCATAGGTAATCGAACAGGGCTTCCACTCTCAGCTTGCCCCTCATGAGACTGTGCTTGGGGGAACCCAGAGGTCACAGGTTCTGGATTTCCATGCCACAATGACTAGGCCTGTTGTAAAAAGAAAAATAAATTAGGGGAGGATAATCCGGACTCTGGAAGCTCTCCTCTCAGAAATGACCCCCCCCCCCAACAGGGGACGTAGCCACTGTCCAAATCCCTAGAGGATGGGGAGCATCCCACAGTGTGGTCACTGGAACCTCTGGCCAGCTGGTCATCCTAACCCACAGCGCCATCCACCATCTTCTGCCCTGGGACAGGCAAGGCTGGATCAACTGCATCCCCCTGCTGAGAGGGGGGAAATGGGTTCACCAGGGATGATTCATAAACTGCCATGCAAGAGCAGAATCCAGAAGGCGCACCTCGCTTGCCATAGGTCAAAACGCTTCCTGGAATTAGACACAGAGTTAAGACAAGTGCAACAGCAGCACATGCTAAAGCTTTGGCAGCCATAAGGAGCACATTAATAGCGCTTGTACAGCAACATGTGAAACAGGCATTTGGGTAGGAACGTGCAATGGAGCCGCAAGGGCAGAACATACACTAGGACCGTGCAACCTCCAGGCACACAATACTAAAAAGTGCCAGTAATGCATGCAGGAAACCTCCACACCACGCCAACGGTCATCAACGTCTATCCTGAATTGCACCCCAGACAGATTGAATAGGAAGCCTCCAACAAGGACAATGATGAAGTCAAGCCTTGACTCACCCCCTGAGAGGCAAAAATCCATGCCAGGCTCAGTTCTACTCCCTTCAAACTGTTTCTCTGCTTCACAGGCACTGCATTTAAAGTGGCTGGCAGGCATATTCCTCTGAGAGCCTTCAGCAATCTTTGGGAGAGGGCATGGTGGACAGAGGAAAGAGGAAGTATTGAGGTTGTGTGAGGCTGATCTTCCAGATCCTTCCAATATTCTGGCTGTTCAACAGACCCTTAACAGGATAACAGCATGGCGCTGAACCAATTTTCTCTCCTCCTATGGCTACCAAAAAGAACAGAGTCTAGTAGAGCTTCCCACGTCACCCTCAAGGTGGCTGTTCAAATCAATCTTTTCTTCTCAACTATTCAGATTTTCTTCAGAGTGTAGAAAATCTATCCACCATCTGCTGGAGACAAAGAAATACTGAAGAGACCTCAGGCGGCTAAGGCAAATAGAGGCATGGGAGTGATGTCATTGAAACATAGGTTTTTCACTGGTTCTTTGTCTCCACCAATCTGCTGGTAGGGGAACACAACTAACTTGTCTGGACTGGTCTAGCAGGATATGGAATGTCATTTAGCAACTCAGACATTTCGGATACATAGCAGGACATAATTATAAGTCAGCACTCTTGTACATTATGCATTTTTTAATTCCAGAGCCTAGACAGGGGTCATGACTGTATAGTGGTAATCCTATGTAGTGGTTCTGATAGCCACTGCCTTGGTTGCAATCTTTCTTGAAATGTCCCTCTCAGAGGGTTCACTGGGGTTCCTACTATTCTCATATATGTACTACTGAATCTGGAGTAACTAAAGGTGCCTTATATTTGCCTATCTTATTCAATTTGTATCTTCAGTTGTTGCGCAGATCTTATTCAAGAAGCAGAGATAGGATATACTATGTACACAGATAATACTCAATTGTTTTGTGACCTTGGCAACTCCAGAGATGATGATATCGTATGCTTTTATTTGGCTATTGTAAAGGCATGGCTGGCGATTCATAAAATGAAATTAAACTCTTCTAAAATGGAAATGCCATATTCTTTTCTTGTCAAAAAGCTCTGAAGGTTTGTGAAGTCACTGTTCTGACCTGGGCTCTCCTGTATCACCCATGCATGAGGACTGCATATCCTGTTAGCCCTTGAAGAATGTGTAATGCTGTTTCAAACATGATTGCTACCAAAGTGCACAGAATTCTTTTAAAACCATACCATTTAATGCATTTGCCTATGTATATCATATTAGCCATTTTCTTTATGGTGAAATTTAACAATACCTGCAAGAAAACATCAGTGTAAAAAAATGAAGTGACCCCTCCCCCCCCAAAGAGTTGAAAGCATGGCTACCAGAGTCAGAATGTGCGGGGGTAGTAGATCGGCTTGAAGATGGGGAAGATCTGCAGCATGTATTGAAAAAGACCTGAACATGCCGAGACACAAGCAACCGCCAGTTCCCACTGGGATCTTGAAGCAGAATACTATGGATCAGGTATGGGAGGACAGTCTGACAAAAGTCGGGCTTCACCTGGAATAAACAAAAAACTATAAAAAAACTACAATCCAAAACAGTCTGCTGGCAAAAAAATGAAACAAACCAACAAACAAAAACAGATCTACAAATAATCAGCTCATCAATAATTCTGGGATATGAAGTCCCCTGATGGTGCAGAAAACAGTTACTCACCTGTAGAAGATGTTCTCTATGGACAGCAGGATAAGCCCTCATGTACAAGTGACGCCATCTATGGAGCCCTGTCTGGCAACAACTTCTCAGCTCCTTCAGTAAGCTTTTGGAATGCCCCAGCATGCATGCATATCATTTCTCACCTACTGCTACCACGCATGATCTCCTCAGTCTATACACAAACTGATGGCAGAATGCAACTCCAAGTGGAAGTGGGAGGGTTTTAAAGACTTATCCTGCTGTCTATGGAAAACATCTGCAACTGGAGAGTAATGCTGTTTTCTCAGTGGACAAGCAGGATAATATCCTCATTAGTTGTGAGACATGGCATAGTTCCACATTCTGTCTCCCATCACAGGAGGTACAACCCCATTCCTCTCTGCTTGTCGACATAGTACATAGCTATTTTGTTGTCTATTTGATCATTACAATTTGGTTGGCCAATCAATCTCTGAAAGCCTTCAAAGTGTTCCAAATTGCTCTCAGTTCCAACAAATTTACCTGATGAAGACTCTTCCTGGGTATGAAATCCATTTGCATGGGCTCCCCCGTTCATTTGGAGAACATCTGTCATGAATACCTTTTGGTACGGGAAAATTTGAAAAGATATTCCTTTGATCACATTGGAATAAGCCAACCACCAAGCCAGGGAGTCCTGGAGGGAGTTGTGACACAAATGACATCTCGGAGCCTTTGAGTGGTCTATGTCCACTGCGAACAGCCTGGTGAATCTTTCTTGTCAAAGAAAGGTCTTTGCCTGAATTGTGTCTAGTATAGATTGAACTTGGAATAACTGGTGACAAACCCTTGTAACTTTAGAATCCGGACACCTTGAATATTGTGTGCAATTCTGATCGCCGTATCTTAAAAAGGATATAGTGTTATTAGAAAAGGTACAGAGAAGAGCCACCAAAATGGTAAAGGGGATGGAATGATACACCTATGAAGAGAGGCTAAAAAGGTTAGGGCTCTTCAACCTGGAAAAGAGAGAGCTGAGGGGAGATATGATAAAGGTCTATAAATTAATGAATGGAGTGGAACGGGTAAACGTAGATCAATTGTTTACATCATCAGAATATAGAAAGACCAAGGGGCATGCAATGAAGCTACAGGGTAACCTATTTAAGACTAAAAAGAGAAAATATTTTTTCACTCAATGTGCACTCAAATTCTGGAATTTGTTACCGGAGGATGTAGTAAAAGCTATTAGTGTAGTTGGGTTTAAAAAAGGTTTGGGACAAGTTCCTGGAGGAAAGGTCCATAAACCATTATTAAAAGGGACCCAGGATATCACTGCTTGACCCAATACAAGCAATGTGGAACCTGTGTCTTTTGGAGAAACTGCTAGGTACTTAGGACCTAGATTGGCCACTGTTGGAAACAGGATACTGGGCTTGATGGACCTTGGTCTGACCCAGTATGGCATATCTTATGTTCTTAAGGATGACTGTGCATATGGATTCTTGGACTTCTTTCAAAAAGTGCTTTTGACTAGCCCATTGCCTGATTAAGGAAATATGTCACATCCAGTCTACACTGATACGCTATGACTACTGTGAGACATTTTGTGAACATATGAAGAGTGGATGACAGGAGAAAAGGCAGTATGAGATATTGGTAATGGTGTTTCCCTATGACAAATTCCAGATACATCCTGTGAATAGATTGTAACAAAATGAGGTGTAGGCATCATTAAACATAGCCAATCCTCCCTTTTGAAAATAGGGAATTAGTGTGCCAAGGGAAACCATTGTGAACTTTTCTCAGATCAGCTATTTGTTCAGGTTCCTCAGATCTAGAATGGGACAGAATCCTCTCAACTTTTTTTATGACAGGAAATACCTGTAGTAAAATCTCTGCCCTTCTTCCATTGAAGGAACGGTTCAACTATACTGGCCTGTAAAAGAGCAGAAAGCTCCTGGTGCTGAGAGTTAGAGAGCAATTTCGTGGAAGTTTGAACAGGTGTAATCTGTACCCAAACCAGACAATCTTCAGAAGAAACTGTCAGGCGTTACAAGGAGCCATTGGTTTGCTAAAAAAAAAAAAAGTCTCCCTTCTACTGGAAGGTTGTCCGGAACCACTACTGGGAAGTTGGCTATGTTCTCTTGAAGCCTTCTGCTGATGAGGTTGAAAGAGAATACCTTATTTGGCCTGGGTTGAATAGGAAGACAGGAGGATATCTCTGCCTATGATACCTCCTAGATGTTGCAGAGGCTGGGCCAGAAGTGGGCCCTGGCGAGAGTCGTAAGATTGCCACTATGCTACCTGATGAAAGTTTCACCCTTTGGTACCTTATCTGTGAAGAGATTCTCTCCATGGCACAAGACGGCTCATCAGCGAGTTTGTCCTGGACTTCAAATTGCAAGTCTGAGGCCCAGAGGCATGAGAGTCTCCATGTGCTAGTACTCAAGAAGGTGGTTCTCAATGCCATATCGAAATCATCATAGTCGCTTGGACTACGCATTTTCCACAAACCTTCCCTTTACTCACTAGGGAATGTTACTGCTCGGCCTTCTCTGAAGGCAGAATGCCAACAAACCCCTACATGCAGCAGATGATGATCCACAAGTGTATGCCCATGAAGAGCTGGTAGACTGCTATACGGTACGTTAGCATAGGGTTCTGAAAAAATTTCCTCTCAAGATACTCCAATGTCCTAGGCTTCCCTCCTTCGGGATACTGAAGAGCGAGTCTGATATTTTAGCCCTTTTGAAAGCAGATTCAACAATCACAGAATGATGCAGCTACTGAAGCTTCTTGAATCTAGGAGTCTTCTGTATTCAATATATTGAGTCAACCCTCCTGTTCACAGGCTGTTCAGAGAGAGGGGAGTGGTCTTCCACATATTCATCTGACATCTTTCAGGACTATAAAATAGCACTGTCATGGCCTCCTTAAGGAGACTGAATTGGAGGATTTCCAGTACTTCGGTTCTGGGCTCCTCTCTTCAGTCATTAGCTTAAATGGAGCTCAATAAAGGACAACTCCACCAGAAATGACCTCCTCTCGCAATGAAGTGAAGGATTTGAGGGCAACTCAGGAGACCTCTCTTCTGAGTCATACTCACAGTGCAAAGAGCATTCTGACCCAGACTCAAAAAAGAACTCTAGAGATGTTTAAGTCTCCCTGGGCCAACCTCCATTTCTCTTGGGGTTTGGGTCTGTGCTAAGAGTGTCAATTACCAATATCGTCTCAAGCCTCAGAGATCCAGACCTCCAATGCATTGGATATAGATACCTGCTGCACAATCACTAGTGTTGAGATCCTTCAAGGCATCGATGACAATGACCTCACAGACTGAGTGTCAAGAATCAGTTTAATGTCTCAATGCAGTAACAGCTGTTCTCTCACATCAGGCAAAGACGACCTCCATCCTGTCCTTGAGGCTTTTCAGAAAGTACTCCCTCAAGGGCTGCCATCAACAAAGTTGGTGCGACTATAGTAGAATCAACCGATTTTGCGGCATTTGCAGGAAAGTTTTGGTAGGCTGGGTCCCAGCCCCATGATGACTGTTACGGTCCTTACAGTCCCCAAGGAGGATGAGTGTTCCTCACATCAGGGCCATTTCAAGGGTACCCATTCTTCCAGTACCTCAATGCTCAGGATTTCGCGCTCCAATGAACTGATGATGATGCACCTTGACTGCATCCAGTGTCCTGAGACCTCAATGACAATGGAATCAAGAATGAATTCTCTCTCTTCTTCGAGGAGTCATCAAGCTCCAAATGAGCTTGATGACTCCTTAGTATTGATGCACCTCAGCATTCAGTGCACCTTCTGGGACTATGCGGACAGATACCACGAATGGACTAGACTTAACCTCACCAAAAACTCATTTTGTGCTGTTCTGCTCTTCTTTTGAACATTCTTTCCGTCATCTGCCAACATACAAGACAACAAGAGGGCTCATGGTTGGGCACCAAGCACTGCAGACACTATTATTTTTGTTTATTGTTGCTTGATTTACCAAACTTCGTAAGTAACAGCAGGGCGGTTTAAAAAAACAAACAAACAAAAATAAACATACCAGGACCACCCTCTTAAAACTTTTGAAGAGTTTCTGAAATATATCATCCAGAAAAATAGACAAAGTGAAACCAAATGACTTGATGTTGAAAAAAATGGTTTCCTTGCCGGGGTACCTGAGGCCTAAATGTGGGCTACAGCAGCAACAAAGGAAAAAGAAAGGAAACTTCAGTGACCAAGAAATCTACCTAAAGTAATCTAAAGGGATGAGAAAAAGATGCAGTAGTGGGAGGAGGCAAAAGAAACATGGTCTTAAGTGAAACCAAGGAAAATATACACAAGCAGATAAAGCATAGTTACTCACCTGTAACAGGTGATCTCCGGGAACAGCAGGAATTTAGTCCTCGCATATGGGTATCGTCGGTACCGATGGAGCCTGTACGGGAACGCTCCCCAGCGTCCAATTAGAAAGCTTTTGGGAGCATCCCACAGCACATGCGTGCTGCCTTCCCGCCTTTCCCAACTGCCTCTCTCCAGTTGAGTTTTAAAGCTGAGACAAAGAGAGAGAGAGAGGGAAAGGAAAGAGATAGATAGAGAGATACAACTCCTAGGGGAGGTGGGTGGGTTGTGAGGACTAAATTCCTGCTGTTCCCAGAGATCACCTGTTACAGGTGAGTAACTATGCTATCTCCAGGAACAAGCAGGAATGTAGTCATCACATATGGGGACTCCCTAGCTTTAGGTGCCAGGGAGAGACCCCAGAGGTTGTGTGTCCCTGAGAAGAGCTCCACTCCCCCCCATGGATCTCTGGCATCCTACCAGGGATGGTGAGTAGGAGTTGATTAGGTATGGAACAGATGTTTGAAACAGCCTGACCAAACAAGGCATTCCGGCGGAGTCCTTGTCCAAGCAGTAATGGACTGTGAAGGTATGAATCGAGGCCCAGGTGGCTGCTCGACAGATGTCTTCGATAGACACAGAGTGCAGATGAGCCATTGAGGCTGCCATGGCTCTCACATTGTGAGCTGTGACATGGTCCTCCAGAGAAAGGTTCTTACTCTGATAGGCGAAGGAAATAAACTGAGCAATCCAGTTAGACAGAGTTCTCTTGGAGACTGGAAGTCCCAAATGAAAAGGATCAAAAGCAACAAAGAGCTGACAGGACTTTCTATGCTGCTGTGTTCTTTGTAAGTAAAAGGCTAAAGCTCTTTTACAGTCCAAGGTATGAAGATTCCTCTCTGCATTTGATGCATGAGGCCTTGGAAAAAACACAGGTAGGTAGACCGCTTGGTTCAGATGAAAAGGCGAGACCACCTTTGGCATAAAGTGTGGATGAGTCCTAAGGACTACCTTGTCATGATGGAACCTTGTATAAGGTAGATCAGCTACTAGCGCTTGCAATTCACTAATGTGGCGTGCTGATGTGATTGCAATCAGAAAGATAACCTTCCAAGAAAGGAATTTCAAGGAGGTAGTAGCTAAAGGTTCGAAAGGTGGCTTCATGAGCTGCCCAAGAACCAGGTTTAAGTCCCATGCCACCGGTGGTGGCCTAATGGGAGGCTTAGTTAGAAGACAGCCTCTCATAAATCTTGCTATAAGAGGATGAAGAAAATAGGCTGTCCATTTAGAGGCTTAAAGGAAGCTGCAATAGCACTCAAATGGACTCTTACTGAATTAGTCTTAAGACCTGCATTGGATAAATGAAGGAGATACTCCAGCAATGATTCCAGAGGTTATCGCAAGGGGGTTAAGACCCTTTTGCGAACACCATATGGTAAACCTTTTCCACTTGAAAGCATAAGAGCATCTTGTGGAAGGTTTCCTGGAAGCGAAAATAATATCTTTTACTTCCTGAGGGAGATTAAGATCATGGAGATCTAGGCCTTCAGCAACCAAGCCCTGAGATGCAGAGACTGGGGATTGGGATGCAATAACATTCCGTCCTCCTGAGATAGGAGATCTGGAGCAGACCCTAACTCTAGGGAGGGAGCTTGAGAGAGATGTAGAAGCAAAGGGTACCACACTTGTCGTGGCCAATGTGGAGCTATGAAAATCATATGGCCTCTGTCTCTCTGAAGCTTGAACAGGGTTTTGGGAATGGGTGGAAAGGCATACAGGAAGTCTTGACCCTAGTAAAGGAGGAAAGCATCCTTGGCCTGAGCCCCCTGAGCTGGAATTCTGGAACAGAACCGGGTAAGTTTGGCATTCCACGGACTTGCAAAGAGGTCTATGTCCGTGGTTTCCCAAAGTTGAAATATCCTGGCTACCTGGTCTGCATGTAGAGACCACTCGTGTGGAAGCAGAACTCGACTGAGTCTGTCTGCCCAAGCGTTTTGAATGCCTGGAAGATACACTGCCAGAAGATGAATCTGATGCTCTCTGGCGAGGGCCCATAGTCGCAAAGCTTCTTTGCAAAGCGACAGAGAGCCTGTTCCCCCCTGCTTGTTCACATAGAACATGGCTACCTGATGGTCCGTATGAATGAGGACCGTCTTGTAGCTGAGCAGGGTGTGGAACACTCGCAGAGCAAGGAAGATTGCTCTGAGCTCCAAGAGATTGATATGTAGATGACTCTCCTGTGGAGACCAGGTGCCGTGGGTGGAGAGGTCTTGCAGATGAGCGCCCCAACCCACTGGAGAAGCATCTGTTGTGAGAGTTGCTTGAGGTAAGGGTTGTTGAAAAGGGGATCCCAGCAACAGGTTTTGAGTGGACTTCCACCACTGGAGGGACAAAATAAGGTGACTTGTGTTTGCTATTTTGTCTAACAGGCACCCTGATGCCTGGGTCCATTGGGTGGATAAAGTTCACTGAGCTGCCCTCATATGGAGGCGAGCATAGGGAACCACATGCACAGTAGATGCCATGTGGCCTAGTAGTTGTAACATTTCTCGAGCAGTTAGATGAGGCTTTTGTACTGCTTGAGAAGCTAACTGCACCATGCAAAGGCAACGGGCCTGGGGGAGATAGGCCCTTGCCTTTGTGGTATCCAGCAAAGCTCCTATGAACTCTAAAGACTGAATGGGAGTCAGACTGGATTTTGGGATGTTTATTACCAGCCCTAAATACTGAAGGATATGCATTGTGCAGGATAGAGAAGTCCTGGCCTCTGACTCTGTTGGTGCTCGAATGAGCCAGTCGTCTAAAGTAGGGGAAGACGAATATCCCTAGAGTGTGGAGAAATGCTGCTACAACAGCCATGCATTTCGTGAACACCCTTGGTGCTGAGGCCAGGCCAAAAGGAAGCACCCTGTATTGGTAGTGCGTTCCCTGAAAAAGGAACCGAAGGAACCTTCTGTGAGTTGGATGGATGAGAATATGAGTGCACGCATCCTTGAGATCTAGAGAACAAAGCCAATCCTGACTCTGAAAGTATGGCAGCAGAGATCCAAGAGAAATCATTTTGAATTTCTCCTTGACAAGGAATTTGTTCAATTCTCTGAGGTCTAAGATAGGTCCGTAACTCCCTGTTTTCTTTGGGATAAGGAATTAAGGGGAATAGAACCCTGTACCCTGCTGATGAAGGGGTACTTCTTCTATTGCCCCTTGGGCAAGAAGGATAGCGACCTCCTAACCTAACAGGTTGATGAGAAAGGCCGGAGAATTGAACTGTTTTACTATTGTGTGAGGGGGCATGCTTGAAAAATGAAGCTTGTACCCCTCCTTTATGATGGAGAGTGTCCAATGCTCTGCTGTTATTTGCCCCCATCTGAGGGCAAAATGACATAACCTTCCTGGAATTGTGGAAGTTTCTGGTCCCTCGAGAACCAGGAAGGCTAAGTTCTCTAGATGAGAGTCAAAGGCCCTGTGGAGGCTGAGCCTGCTGGGCCGGTTGAGGCCTAGCAGCCTTTCCTTTCTTCTGTTTGGACAGTTGCTGACCTTTCCTGGCAAGCTGACCTGCAGAACGTCCCTGCTGAACATAAGCAGGATAAAATCTTTTCTTTTTAGAAAAGAATGGTTTCTAGCAGGATCAGCAGTTGACTTGGATAATCTATCCAAGGTGGAATTTTCAGCATCCATTTCATTGGCCTTTTCTTGCCAATCTTTACCAAACAGGTTCTCACCAGTACAAGGGATATTTCCCAATTTGTCTTGTACCCAGAGCTCTAGATCAGAAGCCTGGAGCCAAGCAATTCTACGTGCACCTATGGCAATAGCCGAGGTTCTGCTTATGCACTCAAAGCAGTCGAAGGCTGCACGGTTGGAAAATTTAGAAACATCTTGGGCATGTTTGACCAAAGTGAGAAAATCCTGTCTTTTATCCTCAGGAAGAAAAGGACTTAAAGCCCCTAAATCATCTGTGACCTCCTTCAGGAACATTCCCATACAGAGACTATAGGAACTGATCCTGGCAGAAAGCATGGAAGCTTGGAAGACCCGACGTCCAAAAGCATCCAGGGTTCTGCACTCACGTCCTGGAGGATTAGAGGCATGCCTTTTTGCACTCTTGCACTCATAGCTGACTCCAGTATAATAGAGTGGTGAGGAAGCTGAGTCTTATGGAACCCAGGACAAGTAGGGACTCGATACATAGTATCCAGTCTACAAGAATGAGGAGAGGAGGTAAGAGGTGTTTCCCACATCCTTAACATGAGATCATATAAAATCTCATGAATGGGCAAGGTAGCTGCCTCCTTAGGAGTTTTGGGATATTGTAGAATTTCCAACTCCTTGGCCCTTGGCTCTGTTTCAGGTGCCACAGTAATGGACAGGCCCCGAGCCACCTCCCTGATAAAATCTTGGAAGGAAATATCCTCTGGAGGAGACATCCTGCGTTTAAGGGAGGAGGGCTCCTCTGGGAGAAGCATCGCTGCATCGACAGAACTGTCAGAATCCTCAGATTCTTCTGAGGACTCGAAGTATCGTCTGTCCGGATGCTCTTGAAGAGCCCGATACCCGTACCGACCAAAGTCGGTACCGGGGTATCAGTACCGGAGGTCATTGGATGACTGGGTAGCAGCAAAGCAGACACCGATGCCGATGCTATTGGTTCCGGTACCGATACCAAGGCCGGTGCCGGTACCGGTGGAATTGTCTGTCGTGGTCCCAAGGGCGTCGATGCCACAAGGAAAGCTGCCAGACTGCGTTCCATAGCCAGAACTCTCTGGTCTATCGACGCTGCCAATGCCTGGATGTCGGTACTGGAGGAGACCGCCGGTACCCCAGAGCATGGCACCAGTAGTTCTGCCGAGGTCGAGACCTCGAGAACATCCAGGAACCCCGATAATGCTTTGGAAGCCGAAGCCTCCCGCCGGGGTAATTTTGCCGGTGCAGAATCCTCGAGGGCAACGCCAGAGGCATCTCGATGCTTAGAAGGAGATCCACCCTTTGAGGACCGGCTGGATTTATGTTTAGTTACCTGAGATCCACGGGAGGAAGAAGCAGCCCTGGAAGACGTCGATGCCACCGAAGCTGCAGAGGGAAACAGGGTACTGAGCTTAGCAGCTCGGTTCTGCTGACCTCTTTTAGACATCATGGCGCAGGACATACAATCCGTGATGGAGTGGTCAGGACCTAAACATTTTAGACACCATTTATGGGTGTCGGTGATGGAAATGGTACCGCCACACTTGGCGCACTTTTTGAAACCTGAGGCAGGTTTCTCTATGGTAAGGAAGTTTTTTGGGCCTAAGGCCCAAAAAGGCGCGTGCACCTGAAGAAAAAGAAAAAAGAGAATATATATATATATATATTTTCTTCTTTTTTTTTACAGAAATAAGAGGAGAAAAAACGGCGGTACCAGTAGAGCGTCGAGGAAGGCAGACGCGACCACAAAAAAGAAAGAAATAAAAAAGAATTCTTCTGCGGTGACAGGAACACGACCTGCTGGCTCCGCGGAAAAAGAAGAACTGGAGAGAGGCAGTTGGGAAAGGCGGGAAGGCAGCACGCAGGAGCTGTGGGATGCTCCCAAAAGTTTTCTAATTGGACGCTGGGGAGCGTTCCCGCGCAGGCTCCGTCGGTACCGATGATATCCATATGTGATGACTACATTCCTGCTTGTTCCTGGAGATAACCCATAGAGTCTGTCAGACAGTAGGACTCATGTCTGTAGGACTGCATGGAAAATTGAAGACTGAGGTGATCATGTGTGGTGGTGACAAGTGGAAGTTGATGAGCATGTGCACTGGGATCTTTCTGAAAGCTTCCAAAAGCAGCTCAGAAGTAGTTTCAGTTTAGGCTCCATTGTTGATGCCACCCACTTGTCCACAGAAAAATACTTCTCTCTCACATATCCATTCTAGGAAGTACAGTAAATGTAGACTTTCAGAAAGGAAAGTTACTTACTTGTAAGTTCTCAGTCCTCACAAGTGGATGCCACGATCTGACAAAGCCTAGTTCAGAGAGATGTATCATGGGTATCATCTTAAAAGATCCCTAATAAGGCCTATTTTAAAGAATAAAACGCTCAACAAAGAAGACCCAACATCATACAGACCGATATCAAGCATATCTTTCCTGGCTAAGATTATTGAGAAGGTAACCCAACTGCAATTACAAGACCACCTAGACGAAAACAAAATCCTTGACCACCATCAATATGGTTTCAGACCTCACCATGGAGTTGAAACCCTACTCATTGCACTCCTAGACAACCTCATCAAGGGTCTAGAAAACAAAAGTAAGATGTTCCTACTCATATTCATCGATATATCAGCAGCATTCGACACAGTACATCATCTAACACTCTTGCAAAGACTTGCGTCCATAGGTATAGCAGGAACACCATTAAAATGGTTCGAGTCATACCTCACAAATAGAATGCAACAGGTACGCTTCAATAACGAGCAGGCAAAGCCTTTCCCCCAAACCCAAGGAATACCTCAGGGCTCAGCTATATCCTCCCTGCTATTCAACGTTTACATCCAGCCAGTCTGTACGATATTCCAAAAGCATAACATCAGTTACCACTTATACGCGGATGATATGTTATACACACAACTTGATATAGACAACCCCAACTTCAATCAAATAGAAGAATGCCTAGGCGAAATGCAAATTTGGCTCCAAGATAACAGCATGTCGATAAACCACAAAAAAACTGATGTGATGTTCGTATCAAGAAAACAAGACTTCAAACCTCCTGCTTCAATCACCCTCAACAACAACACCTATCAATCAAAAAATGAGATCAAATATCTAGGAGTTCTCATTGATGCTAATCTAAAAATGGACAAACAGAGCAATATTTCACAAGCTGAGAGTCCTTCAACCCCTACGCAACATAATCGAACAAACAGACTTCAGAACAGTAGCTCAAGCACTCATCATTCCTCACTTTGACTACTGTAATGCCATCTTGCAAGGTCTACCAAAAAAAACCGTAAACATCTTACAATTGGCGCAAAACGTATCAGCCAGGATCATCTTGAATAAGAAACTGAGGGATCACATTACTCCAGTACTGATTGAGCTTCACTGGCTCGCAATCACCGCACAAGCAGTATACAAAATACTGGTAACAACTTTCAAAATCTTTCACAAGATATCCCCATCATTCCTCGATAACCTCATATCCACACAGCCCCCCAACAGATGCCGAAGAACTACTAACCTTAACACACTCTGCATTCCCAGTAGTATAAGAGATGTAAAAGAGGGAATGAGCAACCGGGCATACACGTACACTGCACCCATGCTTTGGAACAAACTACCTCATGAGTTACGACTGATCAACAATCTACAGGACTTCAGAAAAAAGCTTAAAACACACCTGTTCCAAACACACTACGGTATCACCTAGGCAAATTCAATTCATTCCCTCCTTACCCAAATTGCCTAACCCCCGAAGCACAAGAGGCAGGAAATAGATCCAATGTCAATGTTAATAAGACTGCATAACTGGCAATGTACCTTACAACTATCTATGTTCTTGATAAACCTGTAATTTAACTGGTTGCTCTAACTGGGTGATAAAACTGTAATTTATCTGGTCAATCAAATGTATATTTACAATCTGATCAATCAAATGTATATTTATAATCTGATCAATCAAATGTATATTTTATTTGATTTGTTGTTCAAACCTGGGTGATCAAAATGTAATGTCTATTTGTAATTTTTATGTGATGGTGGTGTACCCCTCCCCCAAATCATTCTGTACCTTCAACTGATTGTATACATTACTCCCTTGTATTTTACACCATTGGTCCGCAGCTGATCGCTGGAAGTGGCGGCATACAAATATATACCAAATAAATAAATAAATGTAAACAAAATTCTAAGTGTTTTCTAAAGTGGTACACAAGACATGTGTGGAACTTTCCGCATTAGCACCGTTGCAAGAGGCCACCTCAGTTCTATATAAAGCTATTATTAACAGAAGTCAACTCCTAAGAGAGGCAGGAAGATTTTGTGAGGCCTACTATCTTACCATCCTTGCAGAACACGTGTTATAAGCAAATAACATTGCTTTCTCCAAAAACAAGTAGGATATACAGTCCACACATGGGACTAGGCACATACAGGGTGCCATTAACCAAAAATAAAAGAGAAAATGGAACAAGAGAATGCCAAACAATCATACTTTTGTTGGCACAAGCTTTGGTGAAGGTTTCCTTTTTTCTAAACAAGAGCAATTTGAAAATAAAAAATGAGCCCTAGTGAATATGAATTTGAATTCTTAACCTATGTGGAAATGAGGATCAAAAAACAACCTAAATCCTCATTCTCTTTCCCCTGGTAGCACAGGTTGCACTTCACTATTCTCTAAGAGGAAGAAAAGTTCCTTTAAATGTATATACTGATTCCAAGAGTTTGACCATGATCCTCTTAGTAAGCAATCTGGTCTGGTTTCCAATAGAGACACACTATATCTATTTCGCATTATGCCAATAAACTTAAGTGTCTGATGTTATACAGGGCCAACGGTTTACAAAAAACCTTAGCTTTCCCTCAACAGGTAGATTCTCTGGAATGGACAAGGAATACTGCTTGGCACTATCTAAATACAGTCCTGGGTTTTGGCTGGTGGGCAAGACTAAGATCTCTGGTGGTGGTGGTGGTCAGCAGATTGAGGAAGCGGGGACAACACAGTTCAGTGTCTCCTCAGTGCCCTACTCATATACCTCGTGAAAGATGTAAGGGGTGATCAAATGATTTGTATTTTCGGCTGCCGCTGTTTTCCTATTTGGATGAGAGAGATGTGGGGGTGGATGTTAAGGCATTCCTAACAGGGACTCCATTGCAAGCAAAGCAATACTGTGTGGCTTTTAAATACAAGCTCCCTGCCTGAAAGGTCTTAAATCAGGCTTTATTTTTCATTTTTAAGCAGCTAATTCTTTTTCTATACTGCAAAGGGGGAATTTTTTGTGGTGTTAGTAAGCTCTTTCAGAGTTCGTTAGATTTTGTTCCAGTTACCCATTCATAGCTAGCACCTTGAAGCCACTGACCTCATCAGGTGCTGCTAGATCCCTCCCTGCCCACTCCAGCTCCCATCCACCTCATGTAAGCATTCTGGCTTTATAGAGCAACTCCCCAATTAGCTACACACAGGGACATAGAACTGTGCTGTTAGAAGACACTTAGAAGAGGTTAAATGCTTTTTCTCTTAAAGGACAGCTGAGGAACAGGTAGAGACTTTGGTAGGTTTCTCTCTTACTTCAAAAAGTACCAAAGCTCCACCAATTGAACAATGGCTGGGAAAAATTGTATTGCCAAAGCTGTTGCTTCCGTTGCAGCTTCTGCCTCAGTCCATACAGAGATTCCAATGCCAGCTGAAGGATGGGTTCCATCAGGATGCCTGCATGCTGAAGCTCTCAGGAAACAAGTGGAAGAACTCAGAGAAGAGGTGGCGAGGCTGAGAAGCATTTAAGACAGTGAAAAGTTCATTGATGAGATGCATCTTGTAACATCCAAGCTCTCCAACAGAGGTGAAAATGGGAGGCTACAGAATGAAGAAAGTTGGACACGAGTCACCAGAGCCTACAGAATCAACATTCCAACTCCTCCAGCCCTTGAACTGAAGAATCAGTATGCAGCCAGGGAAGTGGAGGTAGTGAAAGCATTCCAGGAAAGAGAAGAACCAGAGCTCGAGCACCCCAAAGTTGCAGTATCAGTGAGCACAAGGAAGCGAAGGGTAGTGGTAGTTGGTGACTCTCTTCTGAGGGGTACAGAGGCATCTATATGCCAACCAGACTTTATGTTGAGAGAGGTGTGCTGTCTGCCAGGTGCCAAAATCTGTGATGTTATGGAGAGTTTGCCGAGACTCATCAAGCCTATTATCTAATGCTGTTCGTCCATGTTGGCACAAACGATGCTGCTAGGAATCCCTTTGAGCATATCAAAAGTGACTTCATGGCTTTGGGACAGAGGGTGAAGCAGACAGGTGTGCAGGTGGTGTTCTCTTCAAGCCTCCCTGTTGAGGTTAAAGGCAGAGGCAGAGAAGCTTGCATCCTGGAGATGAATGCATGGCTGCGTGGATGGCGTCATCAAGAGCGTTTTGGTTTCCTGAACCATTGGATGATATTCCAAGGGTTGAAGAGCAGAGATAGTGTCCATCTGTCCAAGGAGGATCAAAGTGTTCAGCAGCAGAATGGCTAACCTACTGACAAGGACTTTAAACTAGATTCATTAGGGATGGGTGAAGAAAGCCCCCAGGTAAGTGAAATATTAAATACCTCTGTAGAAATGGGTAAAAGGGGCAACATCTGGAAAGTGGTGTGTATAAATGCCCGTATCATGGGAAATAAGATCCCAGATGTTGGGGCTCTAATGGAAAAGGCTGAATGGATTTAGTGGCGGTTTCAGAGACATGGTACATGGACAACCATAACTGAGATGTAATTATACTGGGCTATACTTTATTTAAGGATGGGGAGGAGGAGTGGCACTATATGTAAAAAATAATATTAAAGCTATAGAATTACAGGGCTTAAAAAGGAAGAGAGGAGGCACAGTGGTTTAAACTAGAAAGAGGAAAAGGGAAATCCATTTGCATTGGAGTGATATATAGATCCCCTTCATGGGGAGAACAAGTGGATGGAGATTTAATAAAAGACATACGCAGCACTGCCATGAAAGGAGAAGTGCTACTGATAGGTGATTTCAATATGCCGTATATTGACTGGTATATCCCTGCTGTGGTGTCCTCTAGAAGTAAGGAGATCCTGGATTCTCTACAGGAAGAACTATTCAGGCAACTAGTAACAGAACTCATATTTGAAGGGGCCATACTGGACTCAGTGCTTACCAATGGGGGAAAGTGCTTCTGTTATAGTGGGAGATTGTCTCACACTCAGTGATCACCAGCTGGTGTGGTTCAGTATTAGGACTAGGGCAGATAAAATCCATTCAAAAGCAAAGACTAGGAAAACTAACTTTGCCAAGATGGGCCAATACCTCAAAGAGTCGTTAGTAAGATGGGAATAGCTGGGGGATGTAGAAAAGCAATGGGCAAAACCAAAAGGGGATATATATATTTTTTTTATTTATAATTTTTTATTTCCATTTTTCAAACTGTACAATTACTGCATGTTACAGACTTGCTCATACATCTTCCCACACCTCCACCTCTCCTTACAACAAGATATATATAGTCAATCTCAAACTCAACCTCAAGCTTCACCCTCTATCCCCCAATCAGCTCTTTCCCCTTCTATTATACCCACACTTCATTATTACTTTGTATTCTATATCGCACATTGTTCTTATACATTGGCTCCATTCCACCAATCCATCAACTGATACCTTGTTACTGTGTTCCTAAATGACAAACAGTTTTATAAATGACAAACCTTTTTTTTTGTCTTTAAACATGACAAACTTTTTTTTTTAATACAAAACATCCCTTACTTATCCTATAAGCCCACCCCATCCCCTCCCATAACCCAGTCCTTTCCCCCCTACCCCCCTTTCCCCTTCTATATTTCTCTCTTCTCCCTCCCCTACCTACTATTATTCACCACACCACACCACACCCCTCTCCTCTACCCCCTCCCTCTTCCCCCTCCTTACCCCCATCTTTTTGCCACACGCGCTCCACTCCCTTTCCCCTCCATCTTTCATACCATTTCCACACCTTGGTATGTTTCCCTACCTAGTGTCTTCCATGCGCTTCGATCACTCATTCCCCACAGTTGTTCCAACTTACTCACCACCTCCATTATCCGAGGTACTGCCACATTCTTCCACCATCGCAGAAGACTCATACGTGCTGCTATAATGCCATATCCCATAAACATTTCCCAATCCCCATCCCCCTCCTTCACCCCCTCATTTAGTATCACCACTGCCGGTGTTAGTCTTATCGGCACTCCTGTGATCTCCTCGTATAGCCGTCTCACCATTCCCCAATATTCCTGCACCTTTGGGCATAGCCAGACCATATGCAATAAGTCTCCCACTGCCCTGCATTTCTTCCAACACTCATTTGTATGGTCGGCAAATACTGCCTGTAGCCTCACTGGTGTCCAATACATCCTATACCTCAACTTCAAACTATTTTCTAACATTGGAGTTCCTCTGGCCAACTTATAGGTTCTCACATATATTTCTTCCCACCGACTATCATCCCAGGGTCCCGGGATATTCTCTTCCCACCGCCGCCGCTCCTTTTCCCTCCCCTTCTGTAAAAGCAGCTTATATAGTGTAGATATTACCCCTTTTTGTGACCACCTCTGCTCCAGGAGCACCTCAAATTGTGTAGGTTTCTGTGCCAGATCTAATTTCACCTGCCGTGTATTCATAAAATACCACACTTGGACATACGCGTATTGGTCCTTTTTTTTCTATCCCATATTCTTGCTGTAATTCTTCAAAGGTTTTCAGCCCCCCCCTGCCCCAACAATTGTCCTAACCTCGTTAGACCTTTGTCACTCCACCCCTTGAACACCTTAGAGTTCTCTCCCGGCCCCTTATCTCCCACCACACTTATAAAGGTATTGCGCGAATACTTTTTCCCCTCCATAAGAAACCCCCTCCACTTTTTCCACACCTGGAACATAAGCTCCCTGAATGGATTAACCTTCCCTTCACTCCCTGTCCACCCATCTGGATTCCATATTCTCCTTTCTTTAGAGTCTTTCCCTCCTGCCTCAATTTGTACCCAACTTAAGCTATCCACCCCCCTCCCGCCACGCTAACAGCCCCCTCAATTGTGCTGTCTCAAAATATTTCATCAGGCACGGCACCCCTAACCCCCGTTCTCCCCTCATCTGATACAAGCTCCCCCTTGCAACCTTAGGACGCTTCCCCTTCCAAATAAACTGCATAATCATATTTTGGAGCTTCCCTATCTCCTTCTTTGTCATCTTACAGGGCAAGGATGTAAACAAACAGCCGCGGCAGGACATTCATTTTCACTGCTGCTATTCGGCCTAGCCATGACAATCGTAGCCCCCCCACCTCGCCAAGTCACTCCTTACCGCTATCAATGCCTGGTAGTTCCACTGTTTAATCATCGCTATGGGCTTCCCCAATTGTATCCCCAAGTACCGAAACTGTTGCTTCAGCCATTTGAAATTGAAATGCGCTTTTAACCTTTCCTCTAGTCCCTCTTGCAGATTAAACCCAAGGACTTTGGTTTTACTAGAATTAATTTTATATCCTGCCACGCCACTAAACCCCTTTATAACTCTCATCAGGACCGGCAATGTAATCAGGGGCTGCGTTAATGAGAAGAGCACATCATCCGCAAACAGCGCTATTTTCTCCTCCCTCCCTCCTACCACCACCCCCTTCACATCCACTTCCCTCCTGACCACTTTAGTCAAGGGCTCAATGACCAACGCAAACAGCAGTGGAGACAGGGGGCACCCCTGCCGAGTCCCCCTCCCCAAAGTGAACTGTTCAGAGTATCCCCCCTTTATTCGGATCCTCGCCCTCGGTTTCTCATATAATGCTTTTATTCACGCAATATACTTGTCCCCCAACCCCATCTCCTCCATCACTTGAAACATATAGGGCCATTCGACACGGTCAAATGCCTTTTCCGCGTCCACCGTTACCAATAATGCCGCCTCCCCCAGTCCCCTGAAGATGCCATGCAACATTCATCACTTTCCTGATATTATCACACCCCTGCCTCCCCATTACAAACCCGGTTTAATCTCTATGTATGATCTTAGGCAGGATCCCCTGAAGCCTATTAGCCAATACCTTAGCGTATATTTTGGCATCCAAATTTATGAGGGAAATGGGCCTGTATGAACCACATACCCCCTTATCCTTACCCGGTTTTGGTAGTACTGTAAGACCCGCTTCCTCCATCGTTAAAGGCACACCCTCACCTTCCTGAACTCTGTTAAACACCAGAGTCAAAATTGGGGCAAGTTGTCTACCATCTTCTTATAGAACTGTGCTGTGTACCCATCCAGTCCCGGGGGACTTTCCCACTTTCATGGACTTTATGGCAACCAT
This sequence comes from Ichthyophis bannanicus, assembly GCA_033557465.1. Classification (NCBI taxonomy): domain Eukaryota; kingdom Metazoa; phylum Chordata; class Amphibia; order Gymnophiona; family Ichthyophiidae; genus Ichthyophis; species Ichthyophis bannanicus. The sequence goes on along the minus strand of CM066035.1, from coordinate 190,477,009 downwards.
CACCTCTCCCTCCGTTATTTCTGCCCCTAGTCTTTCCCTATCCTCGGGATCTACCTTACGCAACCCACACTCCTGCAAATAGCTCTTTATCTCCTCTTGCCCTTTTTGTACCTCACTTTGATATAATGTTCTGTAGAACTCCCTAAACACTTTACTTATTTCTTTCGTGCTATGTACCACCTTCCCTTTGTTGTCCCTAATTCCTGCTATATACGCTGCCTGCCTTTGGGCCCTCATCCTACTTGCTAATATCTTCCCCGCTTTATTTCCTCCTTCAAAGTATTTTTGTTTCAATACACTGAGTTTAAACACAATTTCTTGTCCTCTCAACTTACTTAGCTCTGCTCTCTTTTTCATCAGTTTAGCCAGTACCCCATTATCCGTTGTTCGCTGATGTTGCACCTCCAGCTGCCTTATCTGTCCCAACAGTTCCCCTTCCAATTTTTTCTTCTCCCTTTTTACTTGCGTTACTATGCTACGTTTTCCTCTAATAACTGCCTTTAAACCCTCCCACACGGTTTTCAACTGGACCTCTCCTGTTTCATTAAGTAGCAGATACTACTTTATAGCTGCTCTCACCGCCCCCACATGCTCTTCATCATCCAATAAGGAGTCATTTAATTTCCAGAACTTGAGCCCCCCCTCCCCCTCTCCTATATCAAAAATCACACTTACTGGTGCATGATCTGTCCAGGTAATTTCCCCTTGTTCTACCTCCTTTACCTTTGAAGCCCATTTTCCGCCTCCCCATATCATGTCCAATCTACTATATGAGCCATGCACCTACGAATAGAATGTGTACCCACGCTTCCTTGGATGTCAAGCCCTCCACAAGTCCACCACCCCAAGCCTCTCCTGCATCCTCCTCATACTCAATCTATCCTTCTTCCCCCCTCCCCCCTACTATTATCCAACCGTGGGTTGCTAGTTAAGTTAAAATTTCCCCCCAATATTAATTGGGCATCCCCCAATTCCTCCATTTCCTGTGACATCCGATTAAACGCTTCTCCATGACATTCATTTGGTCCATACACACTGATCACCCACACCTCCTCCTTCCCCAATCTCAACTTTATTCCCACCCATCTCCCTTCCTTCCCTCTCCTCTCCTCCACTATACAATGTCTGAATGCTTCCCCCACCAGTATTCCTACCCCCCCTTTCCGAGGATTCATCCGCTGCCCCGCCAGCACCACCCGAGGGTAGGCTTTTGATTGCACCAAATACTCTTGCCCCACTCTTAAATGAGTCTCCTGTATACATATAATGTCTGCATTCACTCGATTACCTTCACACTCCAGCATTCGTCGTTTTTGCCATGTCCGTAACCCTCTCATATTAATGGTGGTTACTCCAAATTGCTTAGCTTTCCCTCCACACCTATCCCCGCGTTCTTCCCCTCTTCCTCCGTCTAATCACTCCCTCCCCAATACATCCCCATACCCCCCTACCCCTCCTCTTTAATGTCAGTTGCTCCCCTCCCCTCCACCTCTCAGTTCCTCCCACCCGCCCTCCTCTTCCCACCCTCCCATCCTCCTTATCCAGGAGGTTTTGGAATAGTGCATCACCCGCTCCCCCCACCTACCCCACCACTCTCCCCCTCTCCGTCCTTCCCCCTCCGTCTCCGAACTCCCCCCTGCTCCCATCCCCCCCCCTTGATCTCCCCATATTCAAAAACATCAAGTATTAACATTTAACATTTCAACCAGTCCTATTAGAAACTTTGCACACACATCTGCTACATTTCTCAAAGTTTGTGTAACAGGTCTCATGGCTCTCCATCGCTGCAAAGTTCCAATGGACAGATCTTCATATATTGTGACTGGGTAACCTTGCCAATTCAAGGTCCCCAAACTCCTTATCTTATTCATAACTCTCTCCTTCATTTTGTATCCTGTAAAACATATAATGTCTCTTGGTCTATTAATTCTCACCACTCCCAGTGCTCTGTGTGCTCTGTCCAATGCAATCTCCTCTGGGCCCACATCCTCCCCGCCCTTTTTTAAGATATCCGAACATATTGAAGCTGCCACTTTCACACTATCTTGAAATTCCTTCTCTTCCAGTATTCCTCTAATCCTCAAATTATTCCTGCGAGATCTATTCTCCAAGTCCTCCAATTTGTATTGCATCTCCTTTTGCCATTGCTGTATTTCTAGGATGCCCTGTTGTTGCTCCTCCTGTTGTTGCTCTAGATTTTGCAACCTATTCTCGTGGAGTCCCGCTGTATGCGTCAATATATCTTCTTTCAAAGTTCCTAAGAGTTCACTGAGCTCTGTTTTGACAGCTTGCACCTCTTTCTTTATTTCGTTGAACCACTCCCTTATCTCTGCTCTAGAGATATCTTTAAGGGTTTCCTTTCCATGTTCCACAGCGCTTCTACTTGTAGATCCCTCACTGACCTCCACTTGATCAGCAGCCTTGCTTTTATTCTCCAAGACATGGTACTCAGAAGTGCACGCACCCGCCCCCCCCACTTTGAAAAGCATATTCTCTCAAGTCCATTGTTTTCCTTTGCGTAGCCACGGTGGACTGCTTGTCTCAATCACCCCTCCTCAGCCAATGTTTTGCTTCTACTTAAAGTCCGTTTACACTCACAGGCTTCTGTACTTCTGCAGGGTGGTCCTCTTTCGTCCTTCCCACTTTCACTTTTTCATTGTCACCCTTGGTTTATTTATTCAACTTCTTCTCCTAAGACCACCTCCATTATTTCACTGTCCATTTTGCTGTGTTTCACCTGCCATACTTTCCCCACTGCCTGTTTTTGTTGCCTTTGTGGATGGATGACTGTAGATCTGTAGTAAATTATTACGGACTTCTGTTGCTAAAACTGGAAAGCTGACAGCAAATGGAAATCTAACAGACAGATGTGCTTACAAGGAATGACCACCAGATGGCGCTCTGTACTCACACCATAGTTCACAGACCAGAGAATGATAACGCAGAGAAGCCCAACTCTCCCTTTTCAGGACTCCCAGGACATCACAGATTCTACACAATTAGGCTCTCCTGATTAAATTTGTAGTTAAATATTCCACTGATCTGCCGTAAGCAGGGAAGATAATGACAGACACGCTAATATTGGAAGATGGCCGACTTTCCCTCCTTCAGCTGCGTTAAGAACATAAGAACATAAGATATGCCATACTGGGTCAGACCAAGGTCCATCAAGCCCAGTATCCTGTTTCCAACAGTGGCCAATCTAGGTCATACGTACCTACCAGTTTCCCCAAAAGACACAGGTTCCGCAATGCTTGTACTGGGTCAAGCATTGATATCCTGGGTCCCTTCTTAATAATGGTTTATGGACCTTTCCTCCAGGAACTTGTCCAAACCTTTTTTAAACCCAGCTACACTAACAGCCTTTACTACATCCTCCGGTAACAAATTCCAGAGTTTGATTACACGTTGAGTGAAAAAATATTTTCTTTTATTAGTCTTAAATAGTTTACCCTGTAGCTTCATTGTATGCCCCATAGTCTTTCTATATTCTGATAACGTAAACAATCGATCTACGTTTACCGGTTCCACTCCGTTCATTAATTTATAGACTTCTATCATATCTCCCCTCAGCCACCTCTTTTCCAGGTTAAAGTGCCCTAACCTTTTTAGCCTTTCTGCATAGGAGTATCCTTCCATCCCCTTTACCATTTTGGTGGCTCTTCTCTGAACCTTTTCTAATAACGCTATATCCTTTTTAAGATACGGCGACCAGAATTGCACACAATATTCAAGGTGCGGTCTCACCATGGAACGGTATAGAGGCATTATAATATCTTTTGTTTTATTTTCCATTCCTTTCCTTATCATACCTAGCATTCTATTTGCTCTCTTGGCTGCCGCTGCACACTGGTCTGAGGGTTTTAACATGTTATCCACAATGACGCCTAAATCTTTTTCCTGGGTGGTGGTTCCTAATGTGGAACCTTGCATTGTGTAACCATAGTTTGGGTTGTTCTTCCCTAGGTGCATAACTTTGCATTTGTCCACATTAAATTTCATCTGCCATTTTGATGCCCAGTCTTCCAATTTATCAAGATCCTCTTACAATTTTCCACAATCCTCTTGGGTTTTAACAACTTTAAATAGTTTTGTGTCATTTGCAAATTTGAGAACCTCACTCATTATTCCTCTTTCCAAGTCATTTATGAATATGTCAAAAAGCAGCGGACCCAGCACAGATCCCTGGGGTACACCACTATTCACCTTTCTCCATTGGGAAAATTGGCCATTTAGTCCTATCTATTTAGTCTTTCTATCTTTTAACCAGTTCCTGATCCACAGTAGTACACTGCCTCCTATCCCATAACTCTTTAGTTTTGCCAAAAGTCTCTGATGAGGGACCTTGTCAAAGGCTTTCTGAAAGTCTAGATACACTATATCAACCGACTCACCTTTGTCCACCTGTTTATTCACACTTTCAAAAAAACATAACAGATTAGTAAGACAAGATCTTCCTTGTCTAAAGCCATGTTGGCTGTCTCCCATTAGGCCATGACTATCTACATGCTGAGTAATTTTATTCTTTATGATGGTTTCTACCATTTTTTCCGGTACTGACGTGAGGCTCACCGGTCTGTAGTTTCCCGGATCACCCCTGGAACCCTTTTTAAAAATTGGTGTTACATTGGCGATCCTCCAATCTTCAGGTATTAGCGATGATTTTAATGATAGTTAACAGATTACTAATAGCAGCTCTGCAATCTCATATTTCAGTTCTTTCAACACCCTTGGATGTATACCATCCGGCCCAGGTGATTTGCTACTCTTCAGTTTATCTAATAGTTGCAATACATCTTCCCGATGTATCGATATTTCCTTCAATTATTTCCGCACCTTTAAATACCACTTCAGTGATGGGTAATATCCCTACATCTTCCTCAGTAAAGACCGAAGCAAAGAATTCATTCAGTCTCTCCGCGTTCCAATACTGTGTTCCAGACCCATGTTGCAATGGCTACCCCGAGGGTCCCAGTAGGAATACTTAAACTGCCCCGAGGGATCCCATTCACAGTTTCCCAGCTTTAATCTTCTGATTACCGCTGCCCTCTGATGTCGCTCAGTTCATGGGCTTCTTTGTTATTTAAATAAAGCTCTCTGTTCCCCGATCGCTCTGAAATACAAGCTGGGCGAAAGACACATGAGAAGTCAGAGCAACTTTCCTTCCGAAACAGCTCAGTACTGCCAGATCAAACCTCTGCTATTGCTGTTGGACTGCTTTTGGAACTGGCTAACTTATCTGATCTCCCCAATGATCGGATGTATTTTGGCTGCATTTTTTTGTCGGATGACAGCACGGAAGCTGCACAGGATCGGATAGCTCTTTAATGCAGGGAGGAGAGACAGCAACCGCGGATGGCATTAAAAACCCACCAAACACCCTAAATTCACTTGGCCATCTGCTCCGGTGCTTGCCCCAGTGTTGTGTTCGTGAAATAAATTCACATCCTGCCTGTTTTGATTGGTGATGGAGGGATCCCGGCACGGAGCTTTAAGTGAAGCCAGCCATTACAACGAAAGGGGATATTTTAAGGTCAACAAACCTTTTTGTTAGAAAGGTAAATAAATGTGAAAGGAAAGAGTAGTTACTCACCTATAACAGGTGTTCTCCAGGAGCAGCAGGAATCAGTCCTCACATATGGGTGACGTTGGCGCCGACGGAGCCCTCGTGCGGAGCATTTCCCCAGCTTTCAAAGAAAGCCTTTGGGAAGGGGACCGCGCTGATGACATAGCTAAAAGACAGCAAAAAAATTAGCAAAATAAATCATATGACTGCAACTCCAAGGGGAGGAGGGAGGGTTGTGAGGACTGATTCCTGCTGCTCCTGGAGAACACCTGTTACAGGTGAGTAACAACTCTTTCTCCAGGACCAAGCAGGAAGTCAGTCCTCACATATGGGACTCCCCAGCTTAAGGCTACCGGAGACTTCAAGCCGAAAAAACTGAGCTACCTCTAGCTCGTCAGTACGTAAGGAAGGAAACTTCTCTGAGAACGCCCCCGACCGGTAGCCGAACACCAGGGCCGGAGGGTAGGAGTTGCCTAAACCCCAAAGAGATTATGGAGTACTGCCTGTCCGAAAGCACTGTCCCTGTGGGACTCCCTCTCAAAGCAGTAATGGGCCGCAAAAGTCTGGCTTGAAGACCAAGTAGCGGCTCGGCAGATGTCTGCCAATGGAACAGAGTAGAGATGAGCCACTGACGCAGCCTTCGCCCTGACACGATGAGCCGTGACTCGACCCTCCAACGAGAGGCCGGCTGCCCCATAAGCCCAGGCGATACAGTCAGCGACCCATATGGACAAAGTACACTTGGAGACAGGCAGCCCCAACTTATTGGGGTCAAAAGAAATGAAGAGCTGAACAGCCCTCCGATGCTCCCGCATACTGTCAAGGTAGAAGGATAACGCCCTCCTACAGTCCAGGGTATGCAGGACCATCTCAGCCCGGTTGGCATGCGGCCTGGGAAAGAAGGTCAGAAGAACCACCTCCTGATTAAGGTGAAAAGGGGAGACAACCTTAGGAAGAAACTTCAGGTGAGTCCGTAAGACTACCCTATTCCTGTAGAACCTAGTGTAAGGGGGATCAGACACTAGTGCCTGAAGTTCACTTACTCGCCTAGCAGAGGTAAGAGCTACCAGAAACAAGGTTTTCCAGGGGAGAAAACGGAGAGGGCAGGTAGCCATAGGTTCAAATGGCGGACAAGTAATCCACTGTAAGACCACATTCAGATCCCACTCAGGGGCTGGTGGACGTAAAGGAGGCTTAAGCAGGAGGAGGCCTCTGAGAAAACGAGCCACCAAAGGGTGGTTGGAAAGAGGCCTTCCGTCCGCCGGCAAGTGGTGCGCTGAGAGAGCACTGAGGTGAACCCTGACAGAGTTGGACTTAAGGCCTAGATTGGAGAGGTAAAGCAAATATTGCAATACTACCGCTACCAAGCACGAGAAGGGATTCTCGCTGTGCTGAGCACACCATGCGGAGAATCTACGCCACTTAAGAGCGTAGGATTTCCTGGTGGATTGCCGTCTAGAGGCTAAGACTACGTCTTCCACCTCTCTAGGCAGTATAGGGGAGCCAGGACTACCCTTTCAGCAGCCAGGCCATCAGATGAAGGGACTGGAGATTGGGGTGCAAGAGAGGTCCCTGTTCCTGAGACAGGAGATCGTGTTGAATCCCCAGAGGAAGAGGAGTGTCCAAAGCCAGCTGCAGCAGAAGTGGGAACCACGGTTGCCTCGGCCACCTGGGGGCTATCAGAATCATTGAGGCCCCGTCCTGGAGGACTTTGAACAGTGTACGGGACACTAGTGGCGTGGGAGGAAACGCATACAGTAGGCCTTGGGACCACGGAATCAGAAAAGCATCCGCTGCTACTCTGAGAGGATGCGGTTGTCTGGAACAGAATCTCGGGAGTTGCCGGTTCAGAGGACTGGCGAAAAGATCCATGGTGGGGAGGCCCCACCTGAGAAAGATCTGCTGAACCACCAACGGATTCAATCTCCATTCGTGTGGTTACGGGATCCTGCTCAGTCTGTCCGCCAGGTAATTTTCTTGACCTGGGAGGTAGACAGCCTTGAGGAGGATTCCGTGATTGATGGCCCAAGAGCACAGCCGTTGTGCCTCCTGACAGAGAAGGAAGGAGCCTGTGCCTCCTTGTTTGTTCACGTAGAACATGGCAAATTGATTGTCCGTCTGGACCAGTACAGACTGGTGAGATGTGAGGTGGGAGAAGGCTCTCAGAGCTAGGCGTATCGCCCGTAGCTCCAGGAGGTTTATCTGCTGAGCAGCCTCCCAAGGGGTCCAGAGACCCTGAGTACATGCCCCTTGGCAATGTGCTCCCCAACCTAGAAGAGAAGCATCTGTCGTCAGCACTTGAGTATGCGGAGGGGATTGAAAACCCACTCTGAGTACCAGATTCGGAAGATGAAGCCACCATTGCAGAGAGGAGACGAGCAGGGCGGATATTCTTACAGAGTCTGCAAGGCTCCCTGTGGCTTGATGCCACTGAGCGCCAAGGCTCCACTGAGCAGGCCGCATGTGCAGGCGGGCATTGGGGGTTACATGAACAGTGGAAGCCATATGGCCGAGAAGTCTCAGGAATTGCCTGGCGGAGACCAGGGAATTGCTGTGAAACTGCCTGGCTAGATCCATCAACCTGTGGGCTCTGTCCAATGGCAGAAAAGCCTTCGCCTGAAGAGTGTCCAGCCTTGCTCCTATGAATTCTAAGTTCTGGGACGGGAGCAAAGTGGACTTTGCGAAGTTTATGACAAACCCCAAGTGCTGAAGCAGAGCCACCGTGCGAAGGGTGGCTTGACTGGCCTCCTGGGAAGACTGGTCCCTTATGAGCCAGTCGTCCAGGTATGGAAACACAAAAAGACCTTGAAGCCTCAGGTAGGCCGCCACCACTGCCAGGCACTTGGTGAACACCCTGGGAGCGGAGGTTAGGCCAAAGGGTAGTACTCTGTACTGGTAGTGGTTTCCCCCCACAACAAATCTGAGATATTGCCTGTGGTCTGGATGAATAAGGATGTGAGTATAAGCATCCTTTAGATCTAAGGAGCACAGCCAATCTCCCTGCTGGTTGTAGGGCAGCAGGATTCCAAGGGTAAGCATCTTGAACTTTTCCCTCTCCAGGAACTTGTTGAGGTTGCGCAAGTCTAGGATGGGTCTGAGGCCTCCTGTTCCGGACGCGGAGTCAGAGAAGATCCTATCCTTCTGGTGCTGCCGACTCCTCAACGCCTTCGAGGACATTTTGCCACACGGACCACAGATCATCGGGTGATGATCGGGTCCGAGGCAGCGGAGGCAGCAGTCATGTGTGTCGGTAAGAGACATAAGTTTCTTACACCGATCACACTTTTTAAACCCGCTGGCAGCCATCGGGGGAAAAAGGGCCCCTGCGAGGTCAAAAGACAGGGCTGCCAGTGAAAAAAGAAACAATGGTGCGAACGCTAGTCACGAAGGACAAAAAACGAAAAAGAGAGAGTGGGCTCGATACCGGCATATCGGGCCCAGGCGGGAAAAGGATCCGGCGTCGAACCGAAGGAGAGGAACAAAAATAGGGAAATCAACTTTTTCCTCGGCGAAAAACGAACTACGTCCGTCGGGCTCCACGGAAAAAAGAAGACTGAGCAAGATGGCACCCTTGGGCGGGAAGGGGACCGCGCATGCGCGCTGCAATTCCCAAAGGCTTTCTTTGAAAGCTGGGGAAATGCTCCGCACGAGGGCTCCGTCGGCACCGACGTCACCCATATGTGAGGACTGACTTCCTGCTTGGTCCTGGAGAAAAGGAGGCTGCAATGGTTCTCAAAAGAAGCAGTTGTAAAGGAAGAAAAAGAGGGAGGCCTTCAGGAAATACAAAAGATCACAGAGAGAGGAAGACAAGCATCAATATTTGGAAAAAACTTAGAGAGACTAGCAAAGTAGTCAGGAAAGCAAAGACACAATAAGAAGAAGAAATAGCCAATGCAATAAAATATGGATACACAATATTTTTCAGATATGTTAGTGAGAGGAGGAAGGGCAAAAATGGTACTGTCAGACTCAAGGATGAAGGGGAAGAAAATGTAGAAGCTGATAAGGATCTCAGAAAACACCCACAAATAAGAACAGATGTGACGGGGAGCTTGAACAATTTTTAGAAGACTGTTTGTGAAGTACTAGCTAAACGAAAACTAGATAAAGCGATGGGACACATCCGAGAATACTGAAGGAACTGCTACGTAGAATGTGGGGACATTCTAGCAGCTCCACTGACCGACCTTTTCAATACTTCTTTGGAGTCAGGAATGGTCCCTGAGGACTGGAGAAATGCATATGTGGTCCCTTTACACAAAAGCGGAAGTAAGGATGAGGTTGAAAACAACAGGCCAGTTAGTCTAACCTCTGTGGTGATTAAATTATTGGAAACGCTACTAAAAGAGAGAATAGTGATGTTTCAGGAGTCCAAGGAATTGCAGGATCCGAAGCAGAATGGGTTTTATAAGAAACAGGTCTTCTCAGACAAATCTGATTGATTTCTTTGACTGGGTGACCAAGGAATTGTATGAGGTAAAGTCCTAGATGTGGCGTACTTAGATTTCAGTAAAGCCTTTGGCACCGTTCCACACAGGCAACTTATAAACATACTGAATATCCTAGTGATGGACCCTAAAGTTACTGCCTGGGTTAGAAATTGGTTGAGAGGGAGGCAGCAAAGGGTACAGGTAAATGCAGCTCAATCTGAGGAAAACATTATTACCAGTGGTGTACTGCAGGGATCTGCTCTTGGTCCGATTCTTTTTAACATCTTTGTTAGTGATATATTGCGGAAGGGCTGTTGGGTAAAGTGTGCCTCTTTGAGAATGATACCATAATCTGCAATAGAGTAGACACCCAGGAAGGAGTAGATAACATGAGGAGGGATCTAGCTAAGCTTGAAGAATGGTCGAGAATTTGGCTTCTGAGATTTAATGCTAAAAAAATGCAGGGTCATGTATTTGGACTGAAAAAATCCAAGGGAGCGATACAGTGTATAGGGGGTGAAATATTTCTGTCCACAAAAAAAATGCAAGACCTGGGCATGATTGTGTCCGACGATCTTAAGATACAGGTAGAAAAGGCAACAGCAAAAGCCAGAAGGATGCTTGTGTGCATAGGGAGAGGAATGGCCAGAAGGAAAAAAGGAGGTGATAGTGCATCTGTATAAGCTTCTGGTGTGACCTCATTTGGAGTATTGTGTGCAGTTCTGGAGCCCACACCTTCAAAGGGATATAAATAGGTCGGAGTCGGAACAGAAGTTAACTACTAAAATGGTTAGTGGTCTTCATTATAAGTATATGAGGACAAACAAAGTTCTTAATATGTATACGTTAGAGGAAAGGTAGGATAGAAGAGATATGATAGAGATGTTTAAATACTTCCATGGCACAAATGCACAGGAGAGTCTCTTTCGATTGAAAGCAAGCTCTGCTACGAGAGAACATAGGATGAGTGTGAAAAGGGATAGGAGTAATATGCGGAAATATTTCTTTATGGAAAAAGTGGTAGATGCATGGAATAGTCTCCCAGTGGAGGTGGCAGAGACGAGGACAGTATATGAATTCAAAAGAGCATGGGACAAACACAGAGGATCTCTAAAGGTAAAAAGGGGACTATTGTAGTTGATATGGAAAGGCAGACTAGATAGGCCAGGTGGTCTTTTTCTGCCGTCATGCTTCTAAGTTTTTATGATGTTATAGAGTGTTGGGCATTGTTTAAGGAGATGTATGAAGGGGATGCACTACAGGTCACTGATTCTTTGAAGTGTTCTTCCAGTCCACTTAATCCCTGCTCTGCGTCGCTGTTGAAGTCTTGAAGCTTGATTTGGCAGCTTCTATGACCTCAGTACTGAATGGTCCAACTTAGAAGCACAAGTACCACGTAAAATAGATCCAGTCAGTCCAGAGCGTGGTTTTACCAAACAAATGTCATTCATAAAGTTCACAAATCCTGGGTGAGTAGAGCCAAACCCAGCCAAAACTGATAAAGCCGTGTTACGGTGATGTCTTCTTCAGGGGTTCTATGGCACACTGACGGAGCCCTCATGGAAGTATACCCCCAAGCTTTCAAAGAAAGCCTTTGGGAGATGCCACCATGCATGATTGGTTCACTTCCTGCCCAAGGGTGCCATCTTGCTCAGTCAGATGACCTAGCTGAAAGAAGGCAAAAAGAAAAGATGGTAAAGGAGCAACTCCAAGGGGAGGAGGGAGGGTTGTGAGGACTGATTGATGCTCTCCCCGGAGAACACCTGTTACAGGTGAGTGACTATGCTTTCTCCAGGAACAAGCAGGAAGTCAGTCCTCACATATGGAGCTCCCCAGCTACAGGCTACCAAAAGTCCAAAGCAAAAATAGAGGCTCCCTCATGGGGAGCCGCAAGCAGCAGCAATTTAGTCTGTGTCCACAGACCACAGTAGGACCCCCTATGTCCGATGAAACCAGCACTCCAGTATCCTGAACACAGAAGGGTAAGAGGGTAGGAGTTGCCTAAACCCTGTAAAGGTTACGGAGCACAGCTTGAACAAAGGCACTGTCCTGTCCGGACTCTCTTTACAGGTAGTAATGGGATGCGAAGGTATGGACTGAAGACCAGGTGGTGGCCCAGCCGATGTCCACCATCAGGTTCGCAGCGCAAGTTTGCCACCGAAGCCACCATGACCCAGACATGGTTGGCCGTGATGCGGCCTTCCAGCGGAAGCCTTGCCTGCTCATAAGCAAGGGTAATACAGTCCCCACCCATGTGGACAGCGTACGCTTGCTCACCGCCTCCCCCAGCCTACTGGGGCCATAGGAGATGAAAAGCTGAGAGGCTTTGCGGTGGCCCTGAGTGCACTGGATATAGAAGGACAAGGTCCTCTTACAGTCCAAGGTGGAATAAGGTCTTGGAAAGAAGGTAGGGAGCACCACTTCCTGGTTGAGATGGAAGGGTGACACTACCTTCGGCAAAAATTTAGGGTGCGTGCAAAGCACTACGCTGTTCTTGTAGAACCTGGTATAGGGCGCCTCCGCCACAAGGGCTTGAAGCAACCTAACTCTGCGAGTGTAAGTAAGCGTGACCAGGAAAGCCACCTTCCAAGAGAGGTAGCGAAGGTGGCAGGTAGCCAGAGGTTCAAAGAGCAGGTGAGTGAGCTGCCCCAACACTATACAAAAGGTCCCATTCGATTGATGGAGGGCAAACTGGGGGCATTGATAAGAGTAGGCCCCGAAGGAAACAGGTCATCAACGGTTGGATTGAGAGGGGCTTACCATCCACCGGATGGTGATGCAACGCCGGGCACTAAGGTGCACTTGGACAGAGTTAGACTTGAACTCGGACTGAGAGAGGTGGAGAAGGTACTGTAACACCAAAGCCACTGGGCAGGAGAAAGGGTCAGCCCCGTGTTCAGTGCACCAAACCAAGAATCTGTGCCATTTGAGTACATAAGCCTTCCTAATAGAGGCTTTTTGAGAGGCCAGAAGAATGTCTTCCACCTCAACCGGAAGGATGAAAGGGGCCAGAGTCACCCTCACAGCAGTCACATTGTCAGCGACAGGGTTCCCAGGTTGGGGTGCAGGAGACTCACTCCTGAAATAGGAGTCCCGGGGCGGTCCCCAAGGGGATGGGGGTCTTCACCGTCAACTGTAGAAGCAGCGGGAACCATGGTCGCCTGAGCCACTGAGGAGCTATCAGGATGAGCGAGGCCCTGTCGCAGAGGGTCCTGAACAAGGTCTTGGCGATCAGCGGCATAGGAGGGAAGGCATACAACATGAGACCAGGAACACGTCCGCTGCCACCCTGGAGGGGTGGGCCTGCCAGGAGCAGAAGAAGGGCAATCACCGGGTTCCCCCAGAGGCAGAAAAGCCGACTGGCTACCCTGAGGTCCAGCTGCCACTCGAGCGGCAGGAGAACTCTGCTGAGCCTGTCGGCCCCGCAGGAGGATATCCTGTTGGACTGCGGACGAGCAGAGGATCAGTGCCTTCTGATAAAGGGTACCAGACCCCATGCCCCGCCTGTTTTTTCATGTGGAACAGCGCCACCTGGTTATCCATCTGGACCAGCACCAGCTGATGACGCAGGTGGTGACAGAAGACCCTCAGAGGTAGGTGTATGGCTCGGAACTCCAGGAGGTTGATCTGCTGAGTGCTCTCGTCTGGTGACCAATTGCCCTGAGTGCAGAGATCTCTGCAGTGGGCTCCCTAGCTGAGCAGGGAGGCATCCATGGTGAGGACCCTTGAAGGGCTTGCGGCCTAAAAAGGCATGCCTGTCTCGAGATGCTGGGGAGACTGCCACCAGACCAGAGAATCCACCAACTAGCGGGTCACAGAAACTGTGTCTCGGAGGCGGCCAGTGGCCTGGAGACCACTGGTCCCGAAGACATCACTGTGCCACTCTCACGTGGAGGCGAGCGTCCTGGCAGAGGCTGTAGGTGCCCCCTTGTTTGTTTAGTTAGAACATAGTGACTTGACTGTCTGCACGAGCACCACCTGATGCCGCAGCCGATGCCGGAATGCCTTCAGTGCAAGGAGGTCAGCCCGGAGCTCCATGAGGTTGATCTGCTGCTGACTCTCCTCGGGGCACCAGGCCCCCTGGATGCGCAGCTCTTCGCAATGTGCCCCCCCAACCCAAGAGGGAAGCGTCGGTTGTCAGGACTGTCTGGGGAGTTGGGACTGGAAGGGCATGCCCCGGAACAGGTACTGTGAGTCCTGCCACCAGACCAAGGACTCTGCCAACCAAGGTGAGACCGAGATGGGGTCCCGGAGTCGGCCCGTCACCTGGGTCCACTGTGTGTGGAGGCAACGCTGCACTGCCTGCATGTTGAGGCAGGCGTTGGGCATGATATGGACTGTGGAGGTGAAGCATTGACCAATCTGCACTTCGGAGGTCAGGGACACGAGGCGGGCTGCCCTGTCCTGGGAGAGGAAGGCCTTGGCCTGGAGAGTATTCAGGCGAGCCCCTATGAACTCCAGGGATTGCACTGCAGTAAGGTGTGATTTTGAGTAGTTGACCACGAAACCCAAGTGCTGTAGGAGCTGGATGGTGCAGTCTGTGGCCTGCAGGGCCTCCGAAGCCATGTCCCCCTTTATGAGCCAGTTGTCTAGGTAAGAGTAGATGAAGGCACCTTGGTGATGTAGGTGGGCCACCACCAATGCGAGACACTTCATGAAGACTCATGGAGTGGATGCGAGGTCGAAGGGGAGCACTCTGTACTGGTAGTGATTGCCTCCTACCACAAACCGCAGATACTGTCTGTGGTTGGGGTGGATGAGGATGTGGGTGTTAGCATCCTTTAAATCCAAGGAGCATAGCCATTCGCCCTGCTGGAGGGAGGGCAGAAGTGTTCCAAGGGAGTGCATTTTGAACTTCTCCCACACCAGGAATCTATTCAAGCTCCTCAGGTCGAGGATGGGCCTGAGACCTCCTGTTTTTTTTAGGACGAGGAAGTATCTGGAGTAGAACCCCTTTCCCCTTAGGTGGGATAGTATGGGCTCCACCGCCCCGTCCTTGAGGAGGTCTGAGTTAGTAAGGCCTGGTGCAGGGGAAGCTGCAGGGGCTCCCCGGGAAAGTAGTGAGGAGGCGGCTGGTCCAGATGGAGGAGGTAGCCCTCCCAGACGACCTGAAGAACTCACGTTTCGCTGGTGATGAGTCCCACCTGTGGGCAGTGGAGCAGCCTTCCCCCCGTTGGCAGCTGGTTAACCAGCGGTCAAGAAGCTATGCTGGGGGCATCAAAACCCCAAGCCTGGCTGTGCTGAAGCCAGTGACTGGGTCTTTGGGCCTTTAGACTTGCAAGACCGCTGGCCGGAGCCCTTACCCTGACCGCCCAGTGGCAGGATCAGTGTGGTCGGGTACGGAGGGTATCCCCTGTAGGGTTGGGCCTTCCTAAGGAAGAAGGGTTTCTTCCCTTGTGGCTTTTTCCTAGGCAGGGTGGAGGTCTTCCTGGAGAGTCAAGTACGGATGACATACTCAGTCTCAATTTCGGCTGCTTTGTCCTCCATAGGCTTACCAAAGAGCTGCTCCCTGAGACAAGGGACATCAAGGAGCTTCTCGGATCCACTGTTCCAAGTTGGAGGACTGGAGCCAAGTCTGCTGGTGGGTGCCGATGCAGCCGCAGTCACTCACGCAGAGGGCTCGAAGCCGTCATAGGTGACTCATGAGAGGTATTTGGAACATTCATCGACTGACTTTGAGAGTGCTTGGAAGCACCAGAGGTGGTCACTATCGAGACCAGCCACAAATCCCCAGAGTTCTTTAGTGAGGTCTCGGAGGAACATACCAATGTAAAATTGGTAGACCTGGATGTGGCAAGCTAGCACAGAGTTCTAATAACATTTGCGCCCAAGGGTATCAAGGGCATGAGACTCTGCCCGGAGGAACTGAAGAGTGAGTCTTCAGGCTCTTCTGCTTGCGCACGGCCAACTCAACCACCATGGAGGTATGGGGAAGCTGTGCCTTCTGAAACCCCGAACCCCACTGGACCCTGTACATCGACTGAGATGGGGACAGAGGCCAGGGTCTCCCACATATGAAGGAGGAGCCGGTTAAGGATGGAGAGGACTGGGACCGTGAGGGTTTCCCTCGGTGTTGCCTCATATTGGAGGATGTCGAGTTCCTCCGCTCAAAGTTCCTCCTCCAATTTGGTGGTAAGCACAAGGGTCCGCGCCATATCATAGATAAACTCAAGGAAAGAGGTGTCCTCAGGAGGAGACTGCCACCTCTGGATCGGTGGTGATGGGTCTGAGGGGAGGTCTCGGTAAGTCCGAGCCTCTGGTGAAGTGTCCCCATTGGATTCCCACTCCAAATAGTCCGTGGAGGACTCGAGGTTGGGCGGTTCTAGGTGGGTCGGTGACCCACGCCAGGATTGAGGCCAGAGCCTGTCTGTAGCCAGAAGCGCTTGCCCAAGATGATCTCGCACCCAAGGAATGTGAAGGAGATCAAGACCTTCGCCGAGGATCCCCATGAGACGTCTGGCTCTCGGGGATCACTGTGGTGGTCCAGGGGAGTCCTCAAGGTCCCTGCGGTCTCATGGCACGTGCTGGCAGGACCAGGCATCTATGTCTGCTGCGCAGTGAGGAACACAGAAATGCTGTGTTCCAAGGCCAGCGTTCGGGCCGCCCCTCCGATACCGGAGTGACCAGGTCAGGCATCGAAGAGGAGAGGGGGATCCTCATTGAGACGACCCTCGGGAGACTGGGTTCTATCGCTGGAGGCCTCTGCATCGGTTTGAGGTACCTTTCTTGGCCGCTCCCTCTCAGACTCTTTGGATTGTTGTAGGGGGCTGAGGGACTGGGCATGTGACTTCTCATGCTTTTCTGACCCCCTGGATGACGTCTGCGCGGCCTTCATCTTCCGCTCACGCTTGGGGGACTCCTGGTTGGAGTGCCTGCGGGCTTGCGAGGGATCCTTGGCCAGCTCCAAGAGTTGCAGGGCCTTGGAGCATAGGGATACTGGGGTCGAGACTGCCTTATGGAAGATATCATCTAGCTTCTGCCGGCGACTCTGGATGGCCTTAGAGGACATCTATTTGCATAAGGAGCATTGCTCCAGGTCGTGATCGGTACCCAGACATCTGAGACAGCAGTCATGGGTGTCTATGAGTGACATATTTTTGAAGCACTGATCACATTTTTTGAAACCGGAGGCCATCGGGACAAAAAGGACCCCTGCGAGGTCGAAGAACCTCGACACAGCCAGCGGTTAAAAAGGGCATGAAAGTGCTAAAGTGGGAACAAAAAGGAAAACAGGTCCTGAGACCTACTGCTAAAGCAGTGGCGGGAGGGGGAACCGGTGCTAGCTGGAAAAGACAAGATGTACTTAGAGAAGAAAAAACTTTTTCCGGGAACGAGATGCATATCTGAAGGACTCTGCGGAAAAAGGGAGACTGAGCAAGATGGCACCCTTGGGCAGGAAGGGGACCACACATGCGTGGTGGCATTCCCAGAGGCTTTCTTTGAAAGCTGGGGAAATGCGCCACGCGGGTTCCGTCAGTGGTGCAGACATCACCCATATGTGAGGATTGACTTCCTGCTTGTTCCTGGAGAAACTGTAGCCCCTAGCTTACTGGGGTCAAAAGAAACAAAAGGTTGGATGGACTTTCTATGTAATTTTGTCCACCCCATATAGAAGGCTAAGGCTAGCTTACAGTCCAATATGTGCAACACAGCTTCCGTTCTGTGGGCATGAGGTCTCGGGAAAAATGTTGGAACAACTGACTGATTAAGGTGGAAATCAGATACCACTTTTGGAAGAAATTTAGGTTGAGTACGGAAGACCACTATATTATGGTGGAATGTGGTGTGAGGCAGATGAACTGAGGACCTGAAGCTCTCTCACTCTGCGGGCTGAAGTGACTGCCACCAGAAACAATACCTACCTTCCAGGTCAAGAACTTCAGAGGACAGGAATTGAGCAGCTTGAAGGGAGCTTTCATGAGCTGTGTAAGAACAACATTTAGATCCCAAGATACCGCGGAAGGCTTGCAGGGAGGCCTCAAGAGAAGCAACTCCCATGTAAAGGGAACTAAAGGCTGTACAGAGATGGACTTTCCTTCTACACCTCGATGATAAACCCCAATTGCACTGAGGTGGACCCTGATGGAGGTGGACCTAAGTCATGACTCGGGCAGGTGTAGAAGATACTCAAGCAGTTTTTGTGTGTAACCGACTACTACTACTACTACTACTACTATTAATCATTTATATAGTGCTACAAAGCATACAAAAGGATCTGGGGCCTAGAACTCACACCAGACAGCAAACCTCTACTATTTGTAAGAATAAGACTTTCTTGTAGAAGCCCTCCTGGAGATCAAAAAGATTTCGGATATAGTGTCTGGCAGGTTGAGAGCCAAGAACATTAGCCTTACAACATACATGCCGAGGGCCAAGGACTGAATGGTGGAGTGCAACATTGTCCCGCCATCCTAGATCTGGTGCATGGCTGAGCTGGAGTGGCTCCCGACTGGAGAGCTGCAGCAGGAGGGGAAACCAAGGCTGTCTGGGCTAATAGGGAGCAATGAGGATCATTGCAACTATGTCTGTTCTGAGCTTCAGGAGGGTCTTTCCAATGAGAGGTATTGGAGGATATATACAAAGAAGAGCCTTCCCCAAATGCAGGTGAAAAGCATCCAATGTTAGCCTGCTGTGAGATCTTACTCTGGAGCAGAACTGATCCACCCAGTCATTCTGTGGGGTCATGAACAGATTGATAGAGGAGGAGCCCCACTCTCGAAAGATGAGATTCATAACCTCCTTGCCCAGTATTCACTCATGTGGTTGAAAGAGTCTATTTGCCAGAGTGTTTTGTTTGCCTGGCAGGTATGTGGCTCTTAAGTTCATCCCATGTGCGATGGCGAACTACCACAGACTGCTTCCCAACACAGGAGGTACAAGCCCATTCTTCCTTGCTTGTTGATGCAGATCATGGTGACCTGATTGTCTGTCTGAATCAGAACAATTTGGTTGACCAGTTGACCTTGGAAAGCTTTTAGAGCATTTGCTATGGCTCTTAACGCCAAGAAATTAATCTGATGAAGCCTTTCTTGGATGGACCAATCGTACTGGGTGTGCAAACTATCAAGATGAGCTCCTCACCCCAGCTTGGATGTGTCTTTCATCAGAACCTTTTGAGGTGGAGTGATTTGAAAAGGCATACCTCTGAACAAATTCTGGTGGACTGTCCACCAAGGCAATGAATGAACGAGAGGAGTGGTGATGAACAGATGATCCCTGAGACAAACCATGGACTGCGTCCACCGAGTCTGCCTCATCTGGAGGCATGCCAATGGCATGACATGCACTGTGGAGGCCATGTGGCCTAGTATAGTCAACATCCTGTGAGTTGATACCTACTGATTCAATTGAGTTTCTCACACGAGTGCTGTTAATCTGTGAAGTCAGTCTTACGGAAGGAAGGCTCTCACTTGAGTCGTGTCGAGCAGAGTTCCTATGAATTCCAATTGCTGGATGAGCTGAAGGTGGGACCTGGGGTAATTTAATACATGTGCTCAGCTCTAATTAAGCTCGAGAGCGCCTCGATGTCGATGCACCACCAGCATCCAATGCAGCCTTAGAAGCCATAGAGACAGGTGCCATCAATGCCAAAGACAATGGATAGGATTTGTGAGCGTGCCAAAAAGTGATTCATGCTGCTTCTCACGACCTTTGAGTCTTCATTTTGTCATCTGAAAACACACATTACAAGAAGGCGGCTGATGATCGGGTACCCAGGCACTGTAGACTCCAGCTGTGCGTTTCCATGGCAGATATAGTCCTAGTACAGCAGGAGCACTTCTTAAACCCGCTGGCAGATTTATGGGATATAATATCCAGAAAAATAGCTGCGGCAAAGGCTCAATTTTGGAGAGCAAGTCCTGGCCGGGGAACCAGCACCGGGAAGGGCCGAGGTGCTGTGGGGCAAGGAAATAAAACACACAATTGTAGGGAGAAAACGAAAGGGAGGAAATTTTTATTTATTTTATTTTATTTACATTCTCTTATATACCGCGCTGTTCTGCATCAGTGCGGTTTACATTGAACAAACTGAAATTACATTGAACAGGGCATTATAACTTGGAGATAACTATTTTACAGGGAACATGGGCTATGGAGAGTTAAGTGGCTTGCCCAAGATCACAAGGAGAACCTGTGGGACTAGAAACCCCAGTCCTTCCGGCCCAAGGTTGCTGTCCTCTAGTGGGATTTGAACCCCCGACCTTCCGGCCTGAATTACCTTGCCCCAACCACTAGGCCACTCCTCCACGTGAATCAGCAAAAAATCCAAAGGCGAAAAATCTCTGTTAGGAGAGAAAAAGCATAGTTACTCACCTGTAACAGGTGATCTCCGGGAACAGCAGGAATTTAGTCCTCACATATGGGTATCATCGGTACCGACGGAGCCTTTGCGGGAACGCTCCCCAGCGTCTAATTAGAAAGCTTTTGGGAGCATCCCACAGCGACTGCGTGCTGCCTTCCCGCCTTTCCCAACTGCCTCTCTCCAGTTGAGTTTTAAAGCTGAGACAAAGAGAGAGAGAGGGAAAGGGAAAGAGATAGATAGAGATACAACTCCTAGGGGAGGTGGGTGGGTTGTGAGAACTAAATTCCTGCTGTTCCCGGAGATCACCTGTTACAGGTGAGTAACTATGCTATCTCCAGGAACAAGCAGGAATGCAGTCATCACATATGGGGACTCCCTAGCTGCAGATGCCAGGGAGAGACCCCACAAGATGTGTGTCCCTGAAGCAGGGCTCCACTTCCCCCCATGGATCTCTGGCATCGTACCAGGGATGGTGGGTAGGAGTTGATTAGGTATGGAACAGGTGTTGGAGAACAGCCTGACCAAACAAGGCATCCCGGCAGGAGTCCTTGCCCAAGCAGTAATGGGCTGTGAAGGTATGAACCGAGGCCCAGGTGGCTGCTCGACAGATGTCGTCGATAGACACAAAGTGCAGATGAGCCATTGAAGCTGCCATGGCTGTCACATTGTGAGCTGTGACATGGCCCTCCAGAGGAAGATTCTTACTCTGATAGGCAAAAGGAAATACACTGAGCAATCCAGTTAGATAGTGTTCTCTTGGAGACTGGAAGTACCAAATGAGAAGGATCAAAAGCAACAAAGAGTTGTTCTTTGTAAGTAAAAAGCTAAAGCTCTTTTACAGTCCAAAGTATGAAGGTTCCTTTCTGCATTTGATGCATGAGGCCTTGGAAAGAACACAGGTAGGTAGACCACTTGGTTTAGATGAAAAGGCGAGACCACCTTTGGCATAAAGTGTGGATGAGTCCTAAGGACTACCTTGTCATGATGGAACCTTGTATAAGGAGGATCAGCCACTAGTGCTTGCAACTCACTGATGCGACGTGCTGATGTGATTGCAATGAGAAAGATAACTTTCCAAGAAAGGAATTTCAAGGAGGTAGTAGCTAAGGGTTCGAAAGGTGGCTTCATGAGCTGACCAAGAACTAAATTTAAGTCCCATGCCACATGAGGTGGCTTAATGGGAGGCTTAGTTAGCAGAAGGCCTCTCATAAATCTTGCTATAAAAGGATGGGAGGAAATAGGTTGTCCATTTAGGGGCTTGAAGGAAGCTGCAATAGCACTCAAAGGGACCCGCACTGAGTTAGTCTTAAGTCCTGCATTGGATAAATGAAGGAGATACTCCAGTAATGATTCCAGAGGTATGGCAATGGGGTTAAGACCCTTCTGTGAACACCATATGGTAAACCTTTTCCACTTGAAAGCATAAGAGCGTCTTGTGGATGGCTTCCTGGAAGCATAAAGACATCCTTTATTTGCTGAGGGAGGTTAAGATCATGGAGATCTAGGCCTTCAGCAACCAAGCCCTCAGATGCAGAGACTGGGGATTGGGATGCCATAACATTCCGTCCTCCTGAGATAGGAGATCTGGAGCAGACCCTAACTCTAGGGAGGGAGCTTGAGAGAGATGTAGAAACAGAGGGTACCACACTTGCTGTGGCCAATGTGGAGCTATGAGAATCATACGGCCTCTATCTCTCTGAAGCTTGAACAGGGTTTTGGGAATTAGGGGAATGGGTGGAAAGGCATACAGGAAGTCTTGACCCCAGTAAAGGAGGAAAGCATCCCTGGCCTGAGCCGGAATTCTGGAACAGAACCGGGGAAGTTTGGCATTCCACGGACTTACAAAGAGGTCTATGTCTGGGGTTCCCCAAATTTGAAAAATCTTGGTCACCTGGTCTGCATGCAGAGACCACTCGTGTGGAAGCAGAACTCGTCTGAGTCTGTCTACCCAAGAGTTTTGTATGCCTGGAAGATACACTGCCAGGAGATGAATTTGATGCTCTCTGGCGAGGGCCCATAGTCGCAAAGCTTCGTTGCAAAGCGACAAAGAGCCTGTTCCCCCCTGCTTGTTCACGTAGAACATGGCTACTTGATTGTCCGTATGAATGAGGACTGTCTTGTAGCTGAGCAGGGTGTGGAACACTTGAAGAGCAAGGAAGATTGCTCTGAGCTCCAAGGGATTGATATGTAGATGAGGCTCCTGTGCAGACCAGGTGTCTTGGGTGGAGAGGTCTTGCAGATGAGCTCCTCAACCCATCAGAGAAGCATCTGTTGTGAGAGCTGCCTGGGGTAAGGGTTGTTGAAAAGGGGACCCCAGCAAGAGGTTTTGAGTGGACTTCCACCACTGGAGGGACAAAATAAGGCAACTTGTGTTTGCTATTTTGTCTGACAGACATCCTGATGCCTGGGTCCATTGAGCGGATAAAGTCCACTGGGCTGCCCTCATATGGAGGCGAGCATAGGGAACCACATGCACAGTAGATGCCATGTAGCCTAGTAGTTGTAGCATTTCTCTGGCAGTAAGATGAGGCTTTAGCACTGCTTGAGAAGCTAACTGCACCATGCGAAGGCAATGGGCCTGGGGAAGATAGGCCCTTGCCTTTCTGGTATCCAGCAAAGCTCCTATGAACTCTAAAGACTGAGTGGGAGTTAGACTGGATTTTGGGATGTTTATTACCAGACCCAAATACTGAAGGATACGCATTGTGCAGGATAGAGAAGTCCTGGCCTCTGACTCTGTTGGGGCCCGAATGAGCCAGTCGTCTAAGTAGGGGAAGACGAATATCCCTAGAGTGCGGAGAAATGCTGCTATCACAGCCATAAACCAGAAGAAGGAGCACCTACTTGCAACCAACCATGGAACACACAAAGCAAGAGGTATAGTGGTCACTGCGCTTTATTAATAAAACACCCCAATGCGTTTCGGCAACGCCTTCCTCAGGGGGCTGAGAACTGCAAGCAAACATTACAAAATCAATAGTCATATACAAATATACATATAAAGAATACATAATTAATATATAATAATAAAAATGGATGCGTATTATAATAAAAACTATAACATGTATACTATAAATGTCATTATATCAACATTTAAATACTAACAAATATAAGATAAAAGAATCATATAAATATAAAGATATTAAAAAGAGAAACAAAGAAGGACAAGCACAGACTCAAAAATATATAACAAATATACTCACTATTGAATATATCGTGTATCGATTGAAGCGCACAGGAAAGTGTGACTTAGAATCAATATAAATGGTTGAGTGTGCTAAAGAATACATATAAATAAAACATAATGTTAAGTAATGCATACATGATTCTAATCGGAACAATGGGAAACCCAGACACAATATACGGACACCTGGCTATTAGAAAACCATCCCATAAAACAACTATAAACAAAAATCTTAAATAACAAATTTAATTAATATTACGAAAAAGATATTCTATTACATAATAATTGTATTGTTTAATACAAAGACTAATTCACTTAAAATATTCAAAATGTGAATATAATAAAACAAAATGCACCACCAGGAACAAAATACATCCCTGACCTATAAACTATACAATTACAAAACCAAAAGGAATGAACCAATTGATACATTGTAGCTGTAATTCAATTGATACATTATAGCAGCAAATACTTGAATTCTGACACAATGGAATACTTTGTAGAGACTTCTAAATGACGGAATAGTCCCTTACCAGGCATCAAAAAAGTCTAAAATAAATAAACCTTGAAAGGAAATAAGAGAAAAACATACACACTATGTACGTCGTGACCAGCATCATGAAAGGATTATAAAAACCAGAGAGGTGAATACCAAACCGGACAAAAAATGAATGAAATAACCTCCTTAGTAACAAAATAAAACAACAAGGACAGCGATCAAGAATCCTACATACCGCACAGCTGCGCGATCGCAAAGCAGAGAGAGTAACCCACGTACATTAATACATGCTCGCCCTGCCAAATCACTTAAAAGATGTGAACAGCAAATGAAAGGACCATCAAAATCGACAAAACTAATATGTTAACATGTACCACATCAAGACAGATACAAAGGATCAAAATAAAAATAAAAATACTACTCATTATTAAAAAACATGTAGAAATACTTAAAACGAGTAATACTCTTTAAAATGTACGATCACAAAGCAAAGGGAGTAACCCACGTACATTAATACATGCTGCACCTAGCCAAATAACTCAAAAAACTGTGAACAACAGAAGTAAAAAACACGGAGTTTTTGGCGCGAATGAAAGGACCATCAAATCGCCAAAAATAACAATATGTAAAAAAGTATAACACATCAGGGCATGAATAAAAAGGAACGAAATTAATCTACTCGTTGTTGAAACTATGTAAAATACTTAAAACGAGTAATTCTTATTAAAATAAAATACCAAAGGCACCTGGAGAGCAAAAATAATACAATGCCCTAATAAATAATGCAACGAGGCTAGCGACATATCAAACCCAAGGATTTACAATATTGAGTGCTCAATGACCAATGGAAAAATAATAAAAACAGAAGGAAATGTTACCTTGCTAGCTACCATTCACAACCTGATCTTAAGAAAACCACCCGATGTTCCCACGTTATTTAAAAAGAGCACCAATCAAATTTGCACATATGCAAATATGATGCATAAACAAATGAAAAACTTTCCTAAACTTATTTTAAAACAAAAAGAAAATCTGAATATATAAATAATTGCCACCCAATCTTAGCAAAACAAATGAAACCCAAATTTTAAAATATATATGTGTATCATGCTAACTACAGGGAAAGAAAAGTCACCACAAATTAAAAATGAAATAAAAAGGGGACATATATAACTAAGCATGCATCAAGCTTAAGAACACATGCCCTACCAACAAAACACCTATATCTAAATATCTGTTTAGCACGGCACAATTAAACACAAGCAAGGAAAGCTTAGGCATCTCCAATCAAAGGGATCACAAACAAACAGCCAGGTTGAACTCTTGATTCAAACCATGAGGCTCAAGAGATCTCAACTCGTAAATAAACCTTTGCTCTAACTGAAGAAGTATCTTGTCCACATCGCTGCCTCGCTAATGTACATGTACAACCTTAATAACAAAAAACTGTAAATCTGAAACAAGATGGTTCTTATTCATCCAATAAGAGACTAGCGGTTTATTAACCACCCGTCTACTTAAATTACTCTTGTGTTCTATAATCCGAGTCTTAATGGGGCAGGTGGTCTTCCCCACATAAATCAGTTTACATGGACATAATATAACGTATATAACATTAGTGGTATTGCAGATTGAATAATGGTTTAAAAAGAACTTCCTTTTAGTAGATGGATGTATAAAATACTCTTTAAGAGAAACAGCATTTAAACATACTGAGCACCTTCCACATTGGAAGTGACCCATAACTTTACAAGACGGTTTTGGTTTTGTAAGGGCTGAAGGAACTAAAATATTTCGTAAATTATGATTCCTCTTATATGCAACAATAAGTGACTTCTGTGTCATAGCCGGCAAAGACGTAACAAGGTGCCATTCTTGTCGGAGGATATTAGAGATGTCCTTAGAAAAGGCTGAAAAGGTAATTGCACATACAATCTGATTTTGTTGATGTGGTGTTTTCTTCTCAGCTACCACAGCCATGCCTTTCGTGAACACCCTTGGTGCTGAGCACTGTTCCCTCTAAGCTGTGAGCATGTGCACGCGCACACACCTCGCCGAGCGAGCGCACATACTTTAAAACAGAGCGCACAAAAATTACGGCTCTGATTCTGATAGAAAACAACACAGATGTCTTAAAATTTATAAGTTATGATTGTAATTACTAGAAATTTCCCGTTTCATTTAGTAATCGTCTATTTTCATTTAATTTGATTAAAATCAATGTGGTGTGCATACTGTATTCTGATGTGTGGTCAAATTTTAAAATATATAAATCCGAGTGTCGTTATGTGGCGCACAAAAATTTAACCTTCCTTCAAAAGCTGCACACAGCTGTTATGTTATGCGCACACAGCCTACAGAAAATTAGAGGGAACATTGGTGCTGAGGCCAGGCCAAAAGGAAGCACCCTGTATTGGTAGTGCTTTCCTTGAAAAAGGAACCGAAGGAACCTTCTGTGAGTTGGATGAAGGAGAACATGGGTGTACGCATCCTTGAGATCTAGAGAACAAAGCCAATCCTGACTCTGAAGGTATGGCAGCAGAGTTCCGAGAGAAATCATCTTGAATTTCTCTTTGACAAGGAATTTGTTCAATTCTCTGAGGTACAAGATATGTCTGTATCCCCCTGTTTTCTTTGGGATAAGGAAATAGGGGGCGTAAAACCCTGTACCCTGCTGATGGATGGGTACTTCTTCTATTGCCCCTTGGGCAAGAAGCATAGTGACCTCCTGACCTAACAGGTTGATGAGAGAGGTCGGAGAATTGAACTGCCTTATCATTGTGGGAGGGGGCATGCTCGAAAAATGAAGCTTGTACCCCTCTTTTATGATGGAGAGTGTCCAATGCTCTGCTGTTATCTGCCCCCATCTGCCTCTCATAAATCTTGCTATAAAAGGATGGGAGGAAATAGGTTGTCCATTTAGGGGCTTGAAGGGGGCAAAGTGACACAACCTTCCTGGAATGGTGGAAGGTTCTGGTCCAATGAGAGCCAGGAAGGCTAAGTTCTCTAGCTGAAAGTCAAAGGCCTTGTGGAGGCTGAGACTGCTGGGATGGCTGAGGCTTAGCAGTCTTTGCTTTTCTTTGTTTGGGTGGTTGCTGACCTTTCCTGACAAGCTGACCTGCAGAACGTCCCTGCTGAGAATAAGCAGGATAATATCTTTTCTTTTTAGAAAATAATGGTTTCTTGAAAGATTTCTTTCTTGCAGGATCAGCTGTGGACTTGGATAATCTATCCAAGGTGGAGTTGTCAGCATCCAACTCATTGGCCTTTTCCTGCCAATCTTTACCAAACAGGTTCTCACAAGTACAAGGAATATTTCCCAGTTTGTCTTGTACCCAGAGCTCCAGATCAGATGCCTGGAGCCAAGCAATTCTACGTGCACCTATGGCAATGGCAGAGGTTCTGCTTATGCACTCAACACAGTCAAAAGCTGCACGGTTGACAAATTTAGAAACATCTTGGGCATGTTTAACCAGTGTGAGAAAATCCTGCCTTCTATCCTCAGGAAGAAAAGGACTCAAAGCCTCTAAATCACCTGTGACTTCCTTCAGGAACATTCCCATATATAGACTATAGGAACTGATCCTGGCAGAAAGCATGGAAGCTTGGAAGACACGACGTCCAAAAGCATCCAAAGTTCTGGACTCATGTCCTGGAGGATTAGAGGAATGCCTCTTTGCACTCTTGATCCTTCTCATAGCTGATTCCACTACAATAGAGTGGTGAGGAAGCTGAGTTTTCTGGAAACCAGGACAAGGAGGGACACGATACAGAGTATCCAGTCTACAAGAATGAGGAGAGGTGGTAAGAGGTGTCTCCCACATTCTTAACATGTGATCATGCAAGATCTCATGGATGGGCAAGGTAGCTGCCTCCTTAGGAGTCTTAGGATATTGTAAAATTTCCAACTCCTTTGCTCTGGGCTCTGTTTCAGGGGCCACAGTAATGGACAGACCCCGAGCCATCTCCCTGATGAAATCCTGAAAGGAAATGTCCTCTGGAGGAGACATCCTGCGTTTAGGGGAGGAATGCTCCTCCGGGAGAAGTATTCCCACATCGACAGAACTGTCAGAATCCTCAGATTCCTCTGAGGACTCGAAGTACCTTCTGTCGGGATGCTCTTGAAGAGCCCGATACCCGTACCGACCGAAGTCGGTACCGAGGGGAATCGGTACCAGTGTAACGGTACCGGAAGGCATCGCATGACTGGGTGCTGGCAATGCGGACGCCGATGTCGATGCTGTCGGTACCGGTACCGATACCGGTGCCTGAGTCGGTTGAACTGTCTGACGCGGTTCCGAGGGTGTCGATGCCGCAAGGAGAGCCGCCAGACTGCGTTCAATAGCCAGGACCCTCTGGTCTATCGACGCTGCCGATGCCTGGATGTCGGTACCGGAGAAGACCGCCGGTACCCCAGAGCATGGCACCAGTAGTTCCGTTGAGGTCGAGGCCTCGAGAACGTCCTGGAATCCCGATAATGCTTTGGAAGCCGAAGCCTCCTGCCGGTGCAATTTTGCCGGTGCAGAATCCTCAAGGGCAACGCCAGAGGCAGCTCGATGCTTAGAGGGGGATCTACCCTTTGAGGACCGGCTAGACTTATGTTTAGTTACCTGAGATCCACGGGAGGAAGACGAAGCCCTGGAAGACATCGATGCCACCGAAGTTGCATCAGAGGGAAACAGGGTACTGAGTTTGGCAGCTCGTCTGTCGACCTCTCTTGGACATCATGGCACATGCCATACATTCCGAGATGGAATGGTCAGGACCTAAACATTTCAGACACCATTCATGGGTGTCAGTGACGGAGATGGTACCGCCACACTTGGTGCACTTTTTAAAACCCAAAGAGGGTTTTTCCATTGTGGAAAAAATCTTGGGCCTAAGGCCCAAAATGGCGTGTGCACCTGGAAAACAAATCGGAAAAAAGTACTAAGAAATTTTTTTTTTTGAGAAAAGAAAGAAAGAAAGAAAAACCGGCGGTACCGGTAAAGCGTCGAGGAAGGCAGACGCGACCACAAAAAAGAAGGAAAATTTTCTGCGGTGACAGGAACACGACCTGCTGGCTCTGCGGAAAACGAAGAACTGGAGAGAGGCAGTTGGGAAAGGCGGGAAGGCAGCACGCAGGCGCTGTGGGATGCTCCCAAAAGCTTTCTAATTGGACGCTGGGGAGCGATCCCATGCAGCCTCCGTCGGTACTGACGATACCCATATGTGATGACTACATTCCTGCTTGTTCCTGGAGATAGAGCTTACTAAGCAGAGGAAGTCTGGAAGATGTCTGAGGGGCTCTGCGGAAAACAAAAAACTGATTTAAGATGGCGCCGCAGCAGAAGGCAGAAAAGGAGTTAAGCAACTGCGGTGGAACCTCCCAGAAGCTTCCAGTTGAGACTGGGGAGGGTTCCCGCACAGGGGCTCCATCGGAGACATCACCATACATGAGGACTCATTCCTGCTTGTCCACAGAGAACAAATTACCACCAAAACATATAACTGTTATAGCATTCCCTGAATCATATTTCTCAACACAAAAATATTTTAACATTCAATGTTTCTAATTGTGAGTTGTTACAGTTTAATATTTGGAATGCAGTCAGACTAGTTCAAGAGGTCCTTATCTGCTGACAAACACTACCCGGTTAGCAACAGGTGCCGGCTCTGCTCCGTCCTGAATTTCCACAATACACCCTGATTCTACACCGATAGCATCAGGGCATGTAGCAGCAGAACCAGTGGATATTCAGTGGCACTAACTGTGTTAGTGCCACTGAATATCTCTCTATTACGGCATTTACATAGTTTACAGGTTTTTAAACTGTGTAAATGCCTTTGAATATCGGGCCCTGTAATTTTTCCTGCTTAAGAAAAGAAGTTGTAGTTAAGCCAGGTTTCAAAAGACTGTGATCCTGAACTCTAACACAGCATAGGTGACTGGCCTCACCTCAAACACAGAGCAACTAGGTCTTGCCTCACCTCACACATGGGCCTCAGTAGCTGCAGCACCTCACTTTCCACCCCACCACTGTCCAGCAGTGTGCATGCCAGGATCTTGATCCAGCTGTCATGGAATTTGTTCTCAGGAACCCATATACAGCGATCATCTAAGTTATCCGGAGGCTCTTTTCTCTCAACATTTGGTACTTCAACAAACTAAAGAAATACAAATCTTATTACATTTCATTGTTTTTAGAAATTTTATATAATAAACCAGGTATTATTATGGTACGTTAAAACACGACAACAATAAAACTGGTTTAAATATGGACATTTGAAAAAAGGAAATTTCTGTGAGCTAGCTATATGGCTTGCCTACAAAATGCATCATAAACTCATAGTGACATTTAATTTACAGAATCCTTAATAAATAATAACACAAATGTGATACCATCTATCTGCAGCTTGATAGCTTTCCACAAAGCCCAAGTTATGGTCTCATCTCCTCCAATAGCATTGTTGGGTACACTATGGAGATGATACTCCAGAATCGAGGATAAATCACATATTGCAGGAATGACCTCTGATGGTTTACAACTGCTATGGAAGATATGGATTATTTGATTTAATTTTTAATATTTTCTGTTCATATTTAATTATATTTGTTACATGTATTTTTATGTATGATGAGATCATTCATTTTTTAATATCAAGTGATTTATAAATCTAAAATATATCAATCAATAAATCTCAGGTCTAAGACTTGGAGCCATGATAGTCTTCAAGTGCCAGTACCCATAGAGGAAGTTCTTGATGCCGCTTGGACCATGTATTTTTTACACTCCTTCCTCCTATCCACTAGTGAATGAAGTTGTTTGGCCTTCTCTCTTGAAGGAGAGTGTCTGCAAACTCCTTCATGTTGTGCACAATGCTTTTCAAGAACATACCCATAAAGAACTGATAAGAAGTTATGTGGGTGGTGAGCAAAGTGTTCTGAAAGAATTTTCTCTTAAAAGACTCCAATGTCCGAGTGATTCTCCTGGAACTCTTGGCCCTTTTGAAAAAAAGTTTGACTACCATGGAATAGTAAGGCAAGTGCTACTTCTTGAATCTATACATTTACTCCATCTTCTTATTGATAGTGGGAGGGAGGGGGGACCCCATATGTACATTCTTGAGGATTCTGTAAATGGGCACTGTCACAGCTTCCTTGGATGTTGTTTTGAGGAATTGGAGGATGTCCAATGTTTCTTCCAACAGGGGCAACAAAATCTGGAGAATAGGAAGAAACAGTATGAATAGTCCCTCTAGAGAATGCGACTAACTCGGCGTCCACAGCATACATCAATACTGGGAGGACTCTTTTGGTATCCTGGATAGATAGAAGGGCCTGTGGGAAGTTGTTGAATCTAAGTCCCAAACAGATGCCAGAGTATGGCTTGGCCGAAGTTGTTGGCATGTCAGGAATCTCCATTCAAACAGTAGTGGGGCTGTGAAGGTATGAACTGAGGACTACGCAAGCAGCCCTGCAAATTTCCTCCATGGAGACCAAACACAAGTTGGCCACAGAAGCAGCCATGGCTCAGGCACTGTGAGCCATGACATGAACCTCAAAGCTCAGACCTGCCTGAGCGAAGGTGAAGGAAATGCAATCTGCACTCAACAGACAGTTTACGTTTAGAGATGGCAGCGCGCGGCTTGCTGGGGTCAAAAGAGACAAAGAGCTGGGTGGAAAGCTGATGCTCTCATCTGCTCCAGATAGAAAGGGCACGTTTACAGTCCAATGTATGCAGCGTAGCCTCTGCTCTGCTGGCGTGAGGCCTGGGGAAAAAAGTAGCTAAGACCACCAACTGATTAAGGTAGAAAGAGGAGACCACCTTGGATGAATTTATAGCACTACCCTATTATGGTGAAACCTGGTGGGTGAGCCACCAAAGTTTGAAGCTCACTAACATGGAGGGCAAGGTGACATCCACAAGGAACATGACCTTCAAAGTCAAGAATTTTAGCGGGCAAGACACCAGCGGTTCAAAGGGAGCCAAAAAGAGCTGAGCCAGTACCACATTGAGGTCCCAAGTCACAGGAGGGGGTTTAATTGGAGGTTTAGAAAGAAGCAAGCCCCACATGAAGTGGGCCACCAGTGGCTGAGCAGAGAGGGACTTGTACTCCAAGTCGCGATGGTAGGCCACAATCATGCCCAGGTGGACACAGACTGAATTGGACTTGAGCCTCGAGTTTGAAAGGTGTCGGAGATACTGCAGGAGCCTTTCCACTATGCAAGAGAAAGGATCCAACGCCCTGTCAGCACACCAAAGCAAGAACCTTCACCACTTAAAGGCATAAGAATGGTATGTGGAATCTCTGCGGGAAGTCAGGAGAACATTTGTTATTTCCCCAGACAAATTAAGGTCTGAGAGAACTACCCATTCAGCATCCAAACTGTGAGGGCCAGGGACCAGACACTGGGGTGTAGCAAGGTCTAGCCCGCCCAAGAAATGAAGTCTGTGTTGCAGTCCAGATGGAGAGGCTCCCGCTGAGAGAGTGGAAGTAGCACGGAAAACCACGGCTCCCCGGGCCAGTACGAAGTGATGAGGATCATGGCGTCCTAAGTCTGCCTGGAGCTTCAGCAGCATCTTTGACACGAGCAGGATTGGGGGTTTGCGTAAAGCAGCCCCACTCCCCAGTTCAGGAGGATGGCATCCGAGGCCAACCAGTCCCTGGAAGCCATCCTAGAGCAGAATCGATCCACCTAGGTATTGTTCGGTGAGGCAAACAGATTTATCGAAGGAATGCCCCACTCTCAAAAGATGCGGTTCACTACCCTCCTGTTGAGGCTGGAGAACCCTGCTAAGGTGGTCCGTCAGGGCACTGAGTTCGCCAGGCAGGTAGGTTGCCTTCAACTCCATCCCATGGGCCATGGTGAACTTCCACATGTGCACCACCTCCCAGCACAGGAGGTTCAATCCTGTGCTGCCCTGCTTGTTGACGTAAAACATCGCCACCTGGTTGTTCATTTGAATGAAGACCACCTGGTTGGTCACGTGTGCTCAGAATGCCCGGAGGGCATGAGCGATGGCTCACAGCTCCAGGAAGTTTATTTGGTGTGGGCTCTCCTGCTCTGACCACAGGCCCTATGTGTGCAGGCCGTCCAGATGAACTCCCCAGCCCAACTTGGATGCATCCGTGGTGAGTGTCCGGTGGGGAGGCAACTGGAAGGGGAGGCTCTGGAGCAGGTTTTGTGGCTCTAGCCACCACTGGAGGGATTCTGTGAGAGACACGGTAACAGTCACCTGATCCTGGAGGCAGCCCATGGCTTGTCGCCACTGAGTACTCAGCGTCCACTGAGATTGTTGCGTCTGGAGACCGGCCATCGGGATTACATGCACCATTGAGGCCACATGGCCAAGCATCCACAGCATCCCCTGAGCTGTCATGTGATGCCTCTGTTGGATGGTGGCGCTACCTCAGTGAATCGCTGCAGGTAGTTCCATCAGGAGGAAAGCTCAGGCTCGAGTGGTATCGAAAAGGGCCTCAATGAATTCCAGCTGCTGAGATGGTCTGAGGTGTGACTTGCAGTAGTTTATCACGAACCCAAGCCGCTCAAGCACCAGAATGGTCAGGTGGGCTGAATGCTGGACCCTGTCTGGTGTGAAGCTCTTTATGAGCCAATCATCTAAGTAAGAGAAGACAAAGACCCCCAAGGTCTACTATCGCAAGACACTTTGTGAAGACCCTGGAGGCCGATGCCAGTCCGAATGGGAGTACTTGGTACTAGAAGTACTGGTCGCCCAGCACAATTCAAAGGGCTCAGGTGTCCATGGTGATTAGAGTAAAGTGGATGAGCTGACCCCTCACTTGAGGGGTCACCCTGTCGGGGACCGGATGATTGGCCATGCTTCTGAGGAACTAGTCAAAACCCCACCCTCAGCTTAGGCTGAGGTGCAGATTGGATCTTCTGATGCTTGCACACCTCTGTGGGCGCTGGGGCCCGTGCCTTTGGCTGGGCACCCTGAGGGCTTTGGTAGTACCGGTATTTCCAGTGGTAAAATGACTTTTTCCCTTGGTATTCATTCCCCATGGAGTCGGCAGTCCCTTGGATTCGGAAGTCTTATGCGAGAGCCTGGAGATGGCGACATACTCCTTCTCAATCTCGCCTGCCCTCTCCTCTACTGGCTTGCCGAAGAGATTCTCCCGATGGCAAAGCACCTCCACCAGCTTGTCCTGGACCCACTGCTCCAAGTCAGAGGACTGAAGCCATGCAAGGCAGCGTGTCCCGAAGCCCACAGCTGCGACCCAGCCAGCTAACTCAAAGGCATTGTAAGTAGCATGGATCATGTACTTAAAGCAGTCCTTGCCGAGGCCCACCAGGACACATTAGAAATGAAGGCATTCTGCCGGTATGAGAGAACTGAATTCTTTCAAGTCCCCCATAATGTCCTTCAGGAACACTCTCATGTAAAGTTGGTAGGAGAGTATGCGGGTGACCAGCATGGAGCCCTGAAAGCATCACTGGCTGAAGGCATCGAGAGTCCTGGCTTCCTGGCACCGAGGAATGGAACTTGGTGCTTTTCATCAGCTTCATGGTGGACTCTACCACCAAGGAGTTGTGGAGTAGCTGAGGCTTCTCAAAGTCTGGAACCTTCTGATCCCGATACATGGAATTGAGCTGCCAACTGATGATTGGCACTGTCAGGGGGTTCTCAAACAACCTGAGCAGCAGACACTGCAGGATCTGGGAGTCGAGGGTATTGGAGGATCTCCAACTTCTCCGCCCTCGGTTTGTCCCCCGCATCTAGTGAGAATAGAATGGTCTTTTCCATACAAGTACTGGAAGAACATGTCCTCCAGAGTGACTTCCTTCTCTCATATGGAGGGGAAGGGTCAGAGGGCAGGTCTGGAGACTCCCACTTTGAGACCAATGATTCCTCCACCATCTCCCATCCCTCGGAGTCTGACTTCCAGAGGAAGTCAAAATAGTACCGGTTCTCCTCCTGATGCTGCCTCCGCTTGAGCAGGCGCTGATGGGACCAATGGCACGCCTCACGAGGGCAATGGTACACCAGAGCATCGGAGTCTGAGATGCTGGACAGAGAGATGGCGGTTGGGACCAATGTGGACTCCGATCGTCGACCTAATGTCCCCACCTCATCAGGGAGTATATGGGTCTCCAGGATTGCCTGTGTGACTAGGACCGCTGCCATGTGCGCCACGAGGGCACAAAGGCACTCTGCCAGCACCACTGTCTCAGATGTCACCGGGACCAGGATGACAACTCCGGCACCTATCTCGGAGACTCCACGATGGTTAGCACATTGGGAGACTGATAGTGGCCCTCCAGAACATTGGGAGTCAACTCTTCCTGCTGGGGCAGCTTGGCAGGCTGCTCCTGGCCATTGCCCTCGATGACGCCTTGAGAAGGCCACCGGTGTCGATACCTGTGGCCTTTGGCCAGGTTATTGGATGCTCCCTTCGATGTCAATTGAGCAGATGACTATTCTTTTCATGGCTCCGACTGAAGGTTGATAGACAGCCTGTTTCAGGGTACTGTGGCTCCTAGGCTCCCAGTGAGCACAGGCACAGCACAATGCAGAGGCCTCAGTGGAGCCCGGCAAGAGAGTCAATGCTGATGTCGATGCCAGGGCTGAGGACATCAAGTCCATTTTTATTTTTTTTATTTTTATTACAATTTCTTATATACCGCGCTATTTAGCATCAGTGCGGTTTACATTATAACTTAACGACCATAACAACAAGCTGTCAGGTTTACATCGAACAGGAGTATAAACTTGGAAAACAGGGTTAACTATATACATAATCTATTTACATTGGAAGGATAGATAAAAGTCAGATAATGCATGTAGGTCTTTTAACTAAATTGGGTCAATTCCTGAAAGGTATATCTAGGATCAATTGCTGTCAGGTAAGTGTTGGAGGAACAGGTGGGTTTTGAGGGCCTTCCTGAACTGATATTGGTTGGCTATGGCCCTAATGTCAGGGGGTAGAGCATTCCAGCATTTGGGTACGTAAAAGCTGAAAGCCCTGTTTGTGGTTGTCATGTTGTACTTTGTCGAAGCCTTTGGTATTGCAAGCAAGTTTACAGCTGTTGATCTTCTGGATCTGTTGGGAGGGACAGAATGGATAAGATGAGTGAGTGAGGAGGCTGAAATACCTTTGATTGCCTTGAAAGTTAATAGAAGGGTTTTGAAGGTGATTCTC
Source organism: Ichthyophis bannanicus (assembly GCA_033557465.1). Taxonomy (NCBI): domain Eukaryota; kingdom Metazoa; phylum Chordata; class Amphibia; order Gymnophiona; family Ichthyophiidae; genus Ichthyophis; species Ichthyophis bannanicus. The sequence continues at coordinate 190,440,880 of CM066035.1, read as the reverse complement.
CCATTGATTGGTAGCCAGTGCAGCTGTTTGAGAATGGGGGTCACGTGGTCGTATCTGGATGCTCCGTAAAGGATCCTAGCTGCGGCGTTCATGGCCAACTGTAAGGGGGTTAATGTGGATTGGGGGAGACCTTGTAAGATGGCATTTGCAAAATCAAAGTGCGGCAGGATCAGCGCTTGATATATGGTTCGGAAGTCATCTGGGTCCAAAAGGGAGCGTAGGTGCTTGAGAGAGCGTATTTTGAAGTAGACGGCTTTGACTATGTTGCTTATGTGGCTTTTCATGTTAAGATGTTGATCCAGAGTAACTCCCAAATATTTTATTGCATCTTTGGTTTGCAAGTCAGCTTCATTGACACTGACATGGGATGGGGGGGTAAAGTAGGTATCTCTGGTGATGAATAGCACCTCCGTTTTTTTATGTTGTATGCGAAGGTTCTGTGTATGAAGAGGGATTCTCGCCGCTTTTCCTGGCCCTTTAGGCCTTTCCTGGTCATCTGCAAGCAGCGATTATAGGAGGGCGGCTTATGATAGGCCCGAGGCACTGAAGGCACCAATTATGTCAGTCAGTGACTGAGATTGTGTGCGCACATCTAGTGCATTTTTTAAATCCGCTGGCTCAGACATCTTCAACAGATCATCATACAAACTTCTCCTCACTCAAATCAAATGAGACAATATGCCTCCAAGTCTGTTTTATTCAAACGGAACACCTAACCAAATCTTAAACTCCGATAATCCATTGCACTCAAGCATCGCCTTATAATATAAAATCAACCAATCATGTACATAGGTTAATGTTAATGATTACAGCCACTCTACACCCCTTGTGTTAAATGTTTTGTTCCATGTTAACATTCCCTGTTATATGTAATACTCTAAGTTTAAATTGCTCCATGTAAACCACATTGACCATCGGAAAGACGATATATAAAAAAATGCTAAATAAATAAATGATGAATAGACATGACTGGAAAGAGGCCACAGTGAGATTGAATGGCTCAATGTCTTCAGTCAGCAAAACCTATACGTGAGACTGACTTCCTGCTTGTTCCCGGAAAAATATCCCGAAAGAACAAAAAAATTTGAAAAATTGGCATTAGCAGGAGCCAACACACCCAACAGGTGGTAGGCACTAGAAAAGAAAAGAAATTCATGAGGGGGCAAGAAAAAAAATAACTCTTTTTCCAGTGACGACAGAACATGTCCTAGGTACACCGTGGAAAAAGACTGGAGATAAGATGCCCCCACGGTAGGTGGGAAGGCAGGCGCCTATGCATGATGGGGCGTCCCAAAAGCTTCCTATGGAATCTGGGGAGCATTCCTGTGTGGGGCTTCATCGGAGACGTCACCCATGTTTGAGGACTTACTTCCTGCTTGTCCAAGGAGAATCTTCTCTTCCTTTCTAAACACACTGCTATGACCCTTATCCATGCTCTAGTCACCTCCTGACTTGACTATTGCAACCTTTTCCTTGCTGATCTCCCTCTGAATCATCTCTCTCTGCTTCAATCTATTCAGAATTTAGCCGCACTATCTATTTATTTATTTGTACATTCTTTTATACCGCTTCTTCCAGAGATCAGATGCGGTATAAAATCTTCTGCCAGTGTCACTATACTCGCATAACACCTCTTTTCAAGTCACTTCACTGGCTCCCTATCCATTTCTGTATCCAATTCAAACATCTCCTACTGACCTACATTCATTCTACGGCTTCTCATTACTTTTCCTTTCTTATCTCACCCTACACCCCTTCTCGTGAACTCCGCTGCTCTTGCAGATCCTTTTTATCTGTGCCCTTCTCTGCTACTACCAACTCCAGACATCGTTCATTCCAGTTTGCTGCTCTATATGCCTGGATGAATTACGTGAGTGAGTACATCAGGCTCCTTCTTTAGCCCTATTCAAATCCAGGCTAAAAAAACACTTCTTTAAGGCTGCTTTTGGATCCTGATGCCCATCACCCTTCTTGTTCATCATTTATGTATATTTTACCATACTCTAGTCCTCAGTTTTGTGATGTTGTTCCTTTTGATTACATTGTAAGCTCTGATGAGCAGGGACTATGTCTTTCATCTTTATGTATGCCTTGTAGCGTTATACAAAAGATAAGTAATAGTAATGGATGCAACACGCACCTTTTTCTTGGAGACTCTAAAAGGCTGGAGATAAACCAACAAGGCATCAGTTTTGTTCTTGTATACCTCCCAAAACCTGTTGCCAGATTTTGTGGCTAAAATATTTTTCAAACATGTAGTAGCAGCTGATCGAACCTGTACACTATAAGAAAAAATAGAAAACCAAAGACACACTGCTTTATTAATCTGATACACTCAAGAGAATCCCTAGATAGACATTTACTGCCATTGAGCCGACCCTGCCACCGGAATAAGTGGCAGCGGAGGTGGCTTGGCATAGCATGGGAAGGAGGGGGCGGCAGGCCATGTGTGTCGTGCCACGGCGGTCTGCTACCCTAGAAGGCCACCTAGCCTGCCTAGTGGATGGCCCGGCCCTATCAAGCCAATACAAAAAGGTGTACAGAACAACTTTCTATGAAATGGTGGGTGGGGTACGTAGCTCACTGTACTGGTGACAAGACCACCAATCATAGTTAAGTAAATTTGCTTTCTCTGCTATGAAGATGAGAACCATACATGGAACTCCGCTTCTTATTTAAAGGTAACCCTTAGAAAGGGACACAAACAGTTGACAATCAACATATGAAGAGTGGCCTAGGGAAGAGTGGCCTAGTGGTTGGGGCAAGGTACTAGAGACCAGAAGGTCGGGGGTTCAAATCCCACTAGAGGACAGCAACCTTGGGCCGGAAGGACTGGGGTTTCTAGTCCCACAGGTGCTCCTTGTGGTCTTGGGCAAGGCCACTTAACCCTCCATAGCCCATGTTCCCTGTAAGTATTAGCGTATGTGTCTCATATCCCCTCGTGTTAAATGTATCCCCCAATTGTGTTGTGACCACTTTCATTGAAGGATAAGGTGCTATACACAACGGTCTAAATAAATAAATAAATATGAAGAGCAATTTTATAACAGGTCATCTAAATAGGAAGTCAATGTAGGTGCCTATTTTAGGGCTTTTTCTAAAATAAAGACAACATAGATGCCCATGTGTCCTTATCAAATAGTCCCACAGCAACAGCAGCAGGTAAATGGAATCATATAAATTTAAAACTCTTTGGAAATTGGTGCAAATGTGCATGTCAAGCACGCACATATTTTATAAAAAATGTGTACATCATGACTTGACCTATACGCCACCTAACCTCCTCCCCCGAACACACCTACACTCAGATCTCATCTACTTTATATGCATGCAATCCTTGGGGTTATTTTATAAAAGCCCCTTTCCATGGGTAAAACCAAGTTATATAGCAGGTGTTCTCTTTGGACAGCAGGATACAAGCCCTCACAATACGGTGTGACGTCACTGATGCAGCCAGCAGTTTTCCCGAAGCTTTTGGAATGTTTTCACTGCACATGCATGTCACTCTCTTCCTGCCGCCGTTGCGCGGGACCAACTTACCCTATTAGAATAGCTGAATGTAGAATATAACTTCTTGAAGAGGTGGACAGGTATGTGAAGACTTCTACCCTGCTGTCCACGGAGAACACCTGCTACAAGTAAAGCATAGTTACTCATCTCTAACAGGTGATCTCCGGGAACAGCAGGAATTTAGTCTTCATATATAGGTGACGGCAGTATTGACGGAGCCCGTGTGGGAATACTCCCTAGCATTCAATAGGAAAGCTTTTGGGAGCATCCCATTGTGTCCGAGTTGCTGCCTCCCAGCCTTCCTAACTCTCCCTCCTCAGTTGAGTTTGTAGCTGAGAGAAAAGGAGAGAAAAAGAAAACCTACAACTCTTAGGGGGAGGAGGGTGGGTTGTGAATTCCTGATGTTCCCGGAGATCACCTGTTATAGGTGAGTAACTATGCTATCTCCAGAAACAAGCAGGAATTTAGTCTTTACACATGGGACTCCCTAGCTCCCAGATGCCAGAGAAAAATGACCTCAGGTCATGAATCCTCCATGGATGTCTGGTATTGTTAAGTTCCAGGATGGAGGATAGCAATTGCCCTTAAGTCTGAAGAGGTACTGAAGAGCAGCTTGACCAAACATGCCGGGAGTCCTTGTCCAGACAGTAATGAGCAGCAAAGGTATGGACCGAAGACAACGTTGCTGCTTTGCAGATTTCGTCAATGGTTACAGAGCATAGATTTGCCATTGAGGTGGCCATGGCACGAACATTATGGGCAGTGACATGACCCTCTAGGGATAGTTCTGCTTTATCATAAGCAAATGGGATGCAATCTGCTATCCATTTAGACAGAGTACATTTAGATACTGGCACACAGATGACTAGGGTCAAAAGAGATGAAGAACTGAGAAGCCCTACCGTGTTTGAGACCTTTGAAGATAAAATGCTAAGGCACGTTTGCAGTCAAGAGTATGGAGGGTTGCCTCTGCCCTTGACAAATTTGGTCTAGGAAAAAAGACAGGAAGGTAAACTGACTGATTCAAATGAAAAGAAGACACCATCTTCGGCATGAAGTGGAGGTGAGTCCTAAAGACAACTTTGTGATGGTGGAACCATGTGTAGGGTGGGTCTGCCACCAAAACCTGAAGCTCACTAATGCACCTAGCTGAAGTGAGGGCAATAAGGAAGATGACCTTCCATGTTAGATACTTTAGCGGGGTCGTGGCCAAGGGTTCAAAAGGCGGCTTGAGAAGTTGCCCTAGAACGACAGTGAGATCCCACGCCACCGGTAGTGGCCTGATGGGTGGTTTGGTCAGCAAAAGGCCTCTCATGAAGCGCGCTACGAGCGGTTGTGAGGAAATGGGCTGTCCATCAAGGGATGATGAGAGGCTGCAACTGCACTTAGATGAACTGTTATCGAGTTGGTCTTGAGACCAGATGAGGACAGGTGGAGGAGATACTGGAGCAGCACCTCCACTGGAGCCAAGAAGGGATTGAGATCCTTCTGAATGGCTTTCTAGAGGCTAACAGGATCTCCTTTACTTCCCGAGTAAAGTTAAGATCTTGCAATGCTTTGCTTTCAACAGCCATGGGTGAGATGGAGAGACTGTGGATTGAGATGGAACAGCATCCCCTCCTCCTGAGAGAGGAGATCTGGGGCAAATCCGAGATCTAGGGGTTGAGTCTGAGATGAATGCAGCAGGAGAAGAAACCATGGTTGATGTGGCCAGCGCAGAGCTATGAGTATTATGAAGTCTCTGTCTGCCTGGAACTTGAAAAGCATCTTGGAAATTACAGTAATGGGAGGGAAGGCATACAGGAGCCCTCGACCCCAGTGGAGGTGAAAAGCATCCACTTGCTGTTTGCCCGACATGGGGGTCCTGGTGCAGAAGCGAGGAAGCTTGGCATTCTGTGGCGTGGCAAACAGGTCTATCTCAACAGTCTCCCAGGTTTGAAAGATGAAGGATGCTGTCTCCGTATGAAGAGACCATTCGTGGGGAAGAAGGATTCGTCTCAGTTTGTCTGCCAAGACATTTTGCTCTCCTGGGAGATACACTGCTTGGAGGTGTATCTGATGAGCAATGGCAAAGGACCAGAGATAGAGAGCCTCCCTGCAGAGGGACCAAGATCCTGTTCCTCCCTGCTTGTTCACATAGAACATGGCTACCTAATTGTCCGCCTGGACCAGGACTCTGTGGGATTGTAGGTGCTCTTGAAACATCCTGAAGGTGTTGAAGATAGCCTGAAGCTCTAGTAGATTTATCTGGAATTGTGGCTCCTGTTCTGTCCAGAGGCCCTAAGTGGAGAGAGTCCCTAGATGGGCCCCCACCCTAGTTTGGAGGTATCCGTCATCAGGGTACATTGATGTGGAGGAATCTGAAAAGATGACCCGACGAGGAGATTCTCTGGGGAATACCACCATTGAAGGGATGTGGCCAGAGGGGCAGAGATTCAGATCTTGTCCCTGAGGCCTGTTTCCACTGGGGGGGCTGCGTGCATATGCAGATGGGCATATGGTACTATGTGTACTGTTGAGGCCAAATGACCTAGAAGATTCAGCATTTCTTGGACAGTTAGGTGGTCTCTGAGATGTACTTGAGATCACTGTTCCCTCTAAGCTGTGCGCGTGTGCGCGCGCACACACCTCACCGAGTGAGCACACATACTTTACAACAGAGCGCACAAAAATTACGGTTCTGATTCTGATAGAAAACAACACAGACGTCTTAAAATTTAAAAGTTGTTGTGTATTTACGGTTTCCACAAGTTCTACAATATTTTCTAGTGCAATCACTGTGGTGTACATACTGTATTCTGACTTGTAGTCAAATTTTAAAGTATATAACTCCGAGTGTCGTTATGTGGCGCACAAAAATTTAACCTTCCTTCAAAAGCTGCACAGCTGATATTTTATGCGCAAACAGCCTACAGAAAATTAGAGGGAACATTGCTTGAGATGTCAGTTGAATGAGACGAGAACAGCGGGGCTGGGGTAAAAATGCCCTTGACTGCTGAGTGTTTAAGAGAGCTCTTATGAATTCTAATGTTTGAGTAGGAGTGAGATGAGATTTTGGAAGATTTATCCCAAATCCAAAATGTTGCAGTACCTGCATGGTATGGGAGAGAGACAGGCGGACCTCCTGGGAGGTGTCTGCCGTTATGAACCAGTCTTCAAAGTAAGGGAGGACAAATATCCCTAGAGATCTTAGGAATGCAGCTACAACAGCCATGCACTTTGTGAAGACTCTTGGGGCAGAGGCAAGTCCAAAAGGAAAGACTTTGTATTGATAGTGTCTTCCCCTGAATCATGAAATGTATATATTTCCTATGTTCTGGATGAATGAGGATATGTGTGTATGCTTCCTTTGTATCTAGAGAACAGAGCCAGTTCTGACTCTGGAGATAGGGTAGGAGGGTCCCCAGAGACCATCTTGAACTTCTCTCGGACAAGAAACTTGTTCAGGTTTCTGAGGTCCAGGATGGGTCTGTATCCTCCGGTTTTCTTTGGGATGAGAAAGTACAGACAGTAGAAACCCATTCCCTGTTGAGATGTTGGAACCTCCTCTGTGGCACTCGGTGATAGAAGAGCAGTCACCTCCTGCAGCAAAAGAACAGTGAGAGAGGGCTGAGAAGGATATTCCCCTACTAGGGTGGAGGGGAGCAGTTTTTTTAGATGAAGTCTGTACCCCTCTCTCACTATAGTCAGTGTCCACTGCTCTGAAGTGATGGGCATAATGACAGAGTCTGCTAGCAATGAGGAGGGGGTGGGGGTTCCCCAGAGGCAGAGTGGCTATGTTCTCTAGGAAAAAGTAAAAAACCAGGAACAGATTGAGCCTGCGGAGCTGGTTGAGCTTAGGAGCCTGTGGCTTCTTTTGTTGTTTGGGAGGCTGTTGCCTCTTTTGAGCATCCTGAGGTTGGTATTGAGAAGCAGAGGTGTAAGAAGGGTAAAACTTCTTTTCTTATTAAAGAACGTTTTCTTTGCAGCTGCTTTCTTCTTAGCAGGGCTGGCAGTAGTTCTAGAAAGCCTTTTCAAAGTGGTATTCTTAGATTCTAACGAGAAGCTTTATCCTGCCAGTCCTTGCCAAAAAGGTTTTCAGTACCCAGTTTATCTTGAATCCATGGTTCAAGATCTGATGCCTGAAGCCAAGCAATCCTGCATGCACCGGAGCAGATTGATGTGGCTCTACTGGTGCATTCAAAGCAATCAAAGGTTGCTCTCTATTGACAAACTTTGAGACGTTCTGGGCATGTCTGACCAACGTGAGATAGTCCGCTCTCTTATCACCAGGGAGAAGAGGGGACATTGACTCAAGATCTCTAGTAACCTCTTTGAGGAGCATACCCATATAGAGTATGTATGAGCTTATTCTGGCTGACAGCATGGAAGTTTGAAAGCATCGACGCTCAAAAACATTGAGGGTTCTCGATTCTCTACCCGGAGGGTTAGAAGAATGTCTCTTAGAACTTTTAATTCAATGCATTGCCGATTCCACTGCCATTTAGTGGTGCAGCAGCTGTGTCTTTTGGAAGCCGGGACACTCCAGTACTTGATACATGGTATCAAATTGTCAAGTATGCGGAGAAATAGTAAGGGGCGTTTCCCACCTCCAGAGCATGAGATCATGGAGAATGCAGTGAATTGGAAGTATGGCCGCCTCCTTAGGAGCTGTAGGGTATTGGAGAATCTCCAATTCCTCTGCTCTAGGCTCTCTCTCGGATGTCACTGTTATGGAAAGGCCCCTCGCTAAGTCTCAAATAAATTCTTGAAAAGATATATCTTCAGGAGGGAACATGCGCCATTCTGGAGAAGGAGAAGGATCCTCTGGTAGACTTTGAAGTCTTCGGGTATCGAGTGATTCATCATCGGAAGAATTGGAATTGGAAAACTCAAAGTATCTGTGCAAACAATGTCCCTGCTCTGCTAAAGCTTGTTACTGATTGAAGTCTGCATCAGAGCGAAGGACCTGCCTGGACGAACCCCAGTACCGGGAATGGATTAGAGGGCTGGCATGGGCAATAGCACAACAAGCGGCATATAAGCGGACACAGTTTGCATCAATACCGTAGACAAAATGTCGGCGGTACTGCTGGTAAAGATCTGACCAGAACCAAAGCCACCAGTAGAGTCGCTAAGCTCCGCTCAATGGCCAGGATACACTGATCCATACAGCCTGCCGATGTTTGGGTATTTGTACCAGAGATGCAGGCTACCGTCCCAGAGCATGGCACCAGGAGCTCTCCAGAGGTGGAGGCCTCAGGAGCATCCTGGGACCCTTCAATTGCTTTGGAGGAAAGGTCCTCCCGCCAGGGTTGTTTGGCTGTCACATCCACCTCTAGGGCATCTCTATGGGGGAACGGCTTGTCTTCAAAAAAGACTTATGCTTCGATACTTGAGATCCATGAGAGGAAGACGATGCCCTCGATGATGTCGATGCCAAAGAAACCACGTCTGAGGCAAAGAATGTGCCTTACTTTGCAGCTCGATTCTGTAGTCCTCTCTTCATCATCTTCTTACATGGAGGACTCTCTAATGGCTGGTGGTTGGGACCAAGGCATTTGAGACACCAGTCATGGGTATCTGTAGCAGAGACGGTACCGCCACACTTAGAATATTTCTTAAAACCACTAGCTGGTTTCTCCATAGTGTCGGTAGACAAAATGATAAGCTTAAGGGCCTAAAATGGCGTTGATGCGCCAAGAGAAAAGTTCTACTCTTCTTTTTTTTTTTACAGGAAAGAAATAAGAAAGAAAAAAACAACAGAGTCTGTTCCGGCATCGACTGGAAGGCAGACGCGAACCACATAAAACAAAAAGAAATAGAATTAACACATTTTCTACGGTGACAAGATTTGCTTCCTGCTGGCTCTGTGGAAAATGAAGAATTAAGGAGGGAGAGTTGGGAAGGTGGGAAGGTAGCAACGGAGGCACAGTGGGATGCTTCCAAAAGCTTTCCTACTGGGCGCTGGGGAGAGTTCCCACACAGACTCCGTCGGTACCGACATCGCCCATATGTGAAAACAACATTCCTGCTTGTTCCTGGAGATCTAACTTTGTATTCTCAGAGGACAAGCAGGACTGCAAATCTTCACAACATGGGATTTCTTAGCTACAGGCTAAAATGGGGAAAATAATGAACATGCAAGGTGTTACAATGGGAAGACATAAAAAATGTTTTGGTGGCAACTAGCCTGTTTCATAATTTGTTACCTTTTTCTTTTTTTGGAAGGCAGTCTGTAAATGAAAAACGGTTCTGGGTGGATCTAGTCCCCAAACAGATTCTGGATGATGTTCTCAAGTGGGCTACCAATGCCACCATAACTCTGACATTAACGCTATGGCATGAACTTCAAGAGTCAAACCTGCCTGGGCATAAGTGAAGGAGATGTAATCTACTAGCCAAATGATAAAGTGCTTTACTGATGCCAGCTCCTGGCTTGTTTGGATCAAAAGAAACTCGAAGTTGGGTGGACTTTGTAAGGGCTTTAGTTCACTCCAAACAGAAGGCCAAGGCTCTCTCGCAGTGCAGTGTGTATAATGTGCTTTCACTTTTGTGGACATGTGCCCTGAGAAAAAGTGTTGGCAGGATATCAACTGATTAAGGTGGAAATCCGATACTACAGTAGGAAGAAACTTAGAATGAGTGCACAGACACACCCAGCTGTTGTAAGCACTAGTATAAGGTAGCTCTTTAATTAAAGCCTAGAACTCACTTATTACTCTACATGCTGAAATTAGTTAGGTCACCAAAAACAAGACCTTCCAGGTCAGGTACTTCAGTTTGCAAGTATCCACTGGCTTGAAAGCAGCTCTCTTCAGCTGGATTAAAACAACACTGGGAGTGAGATCGAAAAATGAGTAGAGGGGACTTAGTCTCTGGACCCAATCTCCACGGTCCATCGGACTGACCCGGTGGAGGCGACGCTGCTGCACTGAATATCGGGCAGACACGCCCGGGACAGTCTTCTCCTGGCGGGGCCTTGAGGGAGATTTAAAAGACCTGCTGGTAATCTACCCTCTGGAGTGAGATCGGAAAGTGAGTAGAGGGGACTTGGACCGTGCAAATTGAGTCCAGAGACTATCAGACTGAACCGGTGGAGGCAACGCTGCTGCATTGAATATCGGTCAGGCACGCTCGGGACAGTCTTCTCCTGGCGGGGCCTTTGTGTCTTCCTTATATTTCTTTTCATTGCTTCGTGACCGCGGAGCATGACCGTGGGGCGTGCTCTGAAGGGGCGTGTCTAAAGGGGCAGGTACTGCCCCTTAGACGCCCCTTCGACGCCATTTTGACGCTCTGAGAATTGATGCTCCTTGTGCGGAAGTTGCAGTGTGGGGTGTGTAAAGCTGTTTTGTCTACTTGCTTGTGGTAGCCCTTTCCCAGATGAGTATTGTAATTTCTTTATTGTGTTCTTAGATTTGACATTAACAGATGGGGAAGAGGAAGGCAAAAGCAAGTAATAAAACTCTGGAGGCTGATACCGGAGGGTTTAAACTGGTTGGCCCCATGGATAAACATCTAGTTACTCTACCTGCTCCCCTGGCTCAGTCCTCTCCTGACGGGGTCTCGTTGAGCCCTGACAGGAGATCTCCCCCTCCCTGCCCTGGGTCTGGTTTTTCTGCCCTTTCAAGGTCGCTTTCTGTGGCGGATAGAGATTCGAAAGGAGGGATTAGTTTGCCGACTCCAGTTCAGTGTTTAACTTCAGGAGTTTCTTTGGAGCTCCCGGAGTTATCATCTGAGGCGGATGTAACCTTGAAGGATGTGTGGGGGGGCTCTAAAATGTATTGACTCGAAAGTATCCTTAAAATTAAACTCTTTATGTGCTTTCACTCAGGATGCTGCAGTATCTTTGCAGCAATTGGATGAAAGAGTTTCTTCTATGGATATCGCTTTTTCTAAAATAGAATCTCAGGTGCTTCCTCTTCATTCAGCTAGTGTTGCTGGAATTAAGGATTCCCTGCTTTTACATTCTAAATTGGAATCACTGGAAAATTCTATGAGGGTGTGTAATCTAAAGTTTTTAAATTTTCCTCAGTTTTCTTTGTTATCTGCGAAGATTCTATTGGATAAATATCTTAAAGAGATTTTAGGCATATCTGATCCCATTGAGGTTTCCCAGATTTATTATATCCCTTCATCCTTGAAGAAAGTTAATTCAGCGGAAGGTGAATTGGACGAGGTAATTCCCTCTATTTCCAATCTCACTGCCTTTATTGAGGATTCCTTAGAGATTATTTCCTTGCGGTCTACTCTGCTGGTCACCTTTCCTTCTGTGGTGATCAAGCAGCGTATTCTTAAAGCTTACTTTAAAGTTAAGGCTGTTAAGTTTTGTGGGCAGGTTGTCAATGTTTTCCCCGATGTATCACGTGCCACCCAATTGCGGCAGAGGCAGTTTCTATCTTTAAAGCCTCAAGTGCTTGCTTTGGGTGACACGTTTTTTCTAAGATTTCCCTGTAAGTGTGTCATCAATTATGATGGCGCTTCATTTATATTTGTAAATGTAGTACATTTGGAGAAATTCTTGACAGACGGGGTGTGGATGGGAATGATAAAGTCTGATTTTAACTTACCCCTTTAAAGAGTGAGCCAATTTATTTGACTCAGGTTATTGTTGGTCAATTTTTTTCCTGTTATTATCTAGTTTCACTCCCATGATGTTGGCTATATCATGTATTCATTTCTTGTATATTGGAACTTAAGTTGTTTGTTGATTTCTGATTTTCTACTATTTGTATTCGGTCCTTATATTTGGTGAAAATAATAATTAAAAAAAAAAAAAAACCAACACTGAGGTCCCATGACACTGAAGGAGGCTTCAATGGACGCAAGTACTGTGTGAACTGAACAAAAGGCTGCACAGAAGAGGCTTTACCTTACACATGAGGGTGGTATGGGCCAACTGCACTAAGATGAACCCTAACAGAGTTCGTTTTCAAACCCGATTCAGACAAATGTATAAGGCAGGCATGTCCAACAGGTAGATCGTGACCTACCTGTAGATTGTGGAGGGGTCAGAGGTAGATCGCCAGCCCCACTTGGCTCCATCTCTCCAGCAGCCCGCACCGTCGCTAGGAGAGAGCTCGTACTGGCAGGTCGCCTGCCAAGGGCTTGCCGCTGCTGCTGATCCTTTGCCTGTCTTTTTTCCCTGCCTGCGGGAATCTTGCCTGTGGGTGTATTGGGGACGCTTGTTGTTTTCATGCCAATAGTTTGTGGGTACCCCAGGCCCAGGTTGAGACGCCACAGGCCCAGCGTCAGACCTGGTCTCCTGCCTCTCAGAATCACCCATTCCTGCCCCCGCCCCAACACCCCTTAGAAGTGTGTTATATACCGGGCGATATCCATTCACCCGAGCTTTACCTGGATACACTTACCGTATTAGTTGTGTCGTGTGCTGGTCGTTGGTCGCTTTATAGTTCGCTTTCATTAAACATTTTCAGGCAGACACAACGAAGTGTCAAGAATTTGGTGATTTTGGCGGGCTTTTCCAATTTTGTTCTAACTTGCCTATGCTTTGCCTTCGAATTGGTTCAAACCACTGACTTTTCCATGCCTCTGCAATTTTATTTGGCTAGCTTTTGCGTTGATTCTACACTGCAATTTTATTTCGCCTTTCCTTTGCGTTGATTCTACACTGTGTGCAGAATTTCTTAAATCGCGTGTGGTGGTATTTGAACTTGTTTGGCAGTATTTGATTTTATTTGGTTTGCTGGACAGGTGTTTGAGTTTTCTTGATGATTGTTTGGTGGTATTTGATTATTGGTGCCAGTATGATGAATTCTTATTTTTACTTTTAGAACTGCATGTGTGGTTTTGGCATCTCCAGTCCTTGTATTGCACATCATCCAGAGGTCTTCAGTTCCTGTTGATCTTTTTTTTTTGTATTGAAGTTTTTATTGATAACATTCCAAACACATTCAGTAACAAAGATTCATATCACTCGAACATCTAAACACCGGAGTCACCCCAACCTGGCTTCCGGCTCCAATATCAACCCCCCACATGTAATATCAACGTTTCCTGACCCGAGCCTACAGGTTAGCATCATAACAACTGTTCTCATGCTTAGAACCCCAACACCCAGTGTTATGACTATGCAAGTTATCATTAATATTTTAGTTTACCATTTCCCCCTCCCCAATAAACCCATTCATACCCACGCCAACAGGGCTTCGCCCACCAGAACCACTATCCATCCCTGCCGTCTTCTGTCCCCCCCACTGATCACCCTTCCCTCCCCCCCTCGCCTACTCCCCCCTCCTCGCCACCCTTCATCCCTGCCCCCCCTCTATTCCGCTTGCCCCCTCCTTCCATACCGCTTTACACCCCCCCACTCCCCCCATAACAGAGATCCCCCCTCCCCCCCCTGCCCCATACCCACATCCCCAATCTAGAATCCCCCCTCTATACCCCCCTCTCCCACCCCCCCACCGCCCATCCCCCCTCCCCCCTTTCCCCTGCTGACCCACTCCGTCCCCCTACACATTAACCCTCCCCCCCCTGCCCCCCCAACCCTAGAACACCCCCCAGGACCCCCCATTGTTCCTCATATCTGGCTGAAGTCTGCCTACGAGCCGCCGTCAATTTTTCCATCAGCACCGTGCGCCGAACGCGTTGTTCAAAGAGCTCCAACCCGGGGACCCCATTCTGTCGCCACGCTGCGGCAATTTCACAGCGAGCCGCACTCAAACAAGCCATCACCATCTTACCACCCCTATTCCCTTGCCCCTCCTCCCAGAGATTCAACAAACACACGGTAGGGGCCAACGGAACCTCGACCCCTAACTTCAGGAGTATCCAACCGACTATCCTCCCCCAATACTCTTGTACCTTCTGACAACTCCACCACACATGCCAAAAAGTCCCAACTTCACCACATCCCCTCCAGCATAGAGGCGACACCCCCGCATACATTCTGTGCAGACGACTAGGGGTGTAATACCATCGCAGCAGCACCTTATAACTATTCTCCTTAGCCCCACTGGACAGAAGCCCCCTCCTAATCTGATCCCACACCCTCTTCCACTCCACAGCCGAGACCGACCGCCCAATATCCGCCTCCCACTCCTTCATATACCTATGTTGCCCCTCTACCTTCTCGCGGGCCACCTGGTACAACCCTGATATCATCCCTTTCGCACCCCTCCTCCCAAACCATATTGATTCCAGACCGGTAAGCTCCCTACCCCCCTCCTCCTTCCCCACTACCTTCCCTATAAATGAGCGAACCTGCATATATGCATACCTATCCTTATCGTCCAACCGATACTCTGCCCTGATCATGTCAAAGCTCTTCATTTCTCCCTCCTCCAAGCATTGGTAGCTGCATAATAGGCCTTTCTTCGTCCATTCATCAAATCTCCCCCCTTCCCACCCTGGCTTAAACTCCCGAGCCCCCCTCCAAGGAGTCAGCAAGGAATAACCCCCCCTCCGTGACCCACTCTCCGTGCCCCTCACGCTATCCCATATCCGGGCCCCTTGACACATCGCTGGGGAACCGCTCCCCAAAGCCCTCCTCCCCTCGGCATCCGCCCACAGCCAGGCCGTCAAGTGACCCCCTTGACTCTCCCCCGCTCTAAGGACACCCACGGCCTTTCCTCCCCCCCCTCTCGCCAGTGCATAACATGCACCAACTGTGCCGCTCGGTAATACGCCCGCAAGTTCGGCACCCCCAACCCCCCCTCCTCCTTGGAGGCATACATCACTTCCCGCGCCACCCGAGGTGGCTTCCTTTTCCAGATATACTGGAATACTCGCCTCTGCAGCCCACGCATCGCCCCATCCGGTATCGCTACCGGCAAAGCCTGAAATCCATACAGTAACCGGGGCAGAATATTCATTTTAAGAGCTGCGATCCGCCCAATCCAGGATATTTCTAATCCCATCCACCCTTCTAAATCTCTCCCAATTTTTTGGAACAAACTTGGATAATTAGCCTGATAGAGAGTCTCGTAGCGATCGGTAATGCGAACCCCCAAATACCCCAGAGATCCACTAACCCATCGCAGAGGGAACTGGCGCTGCAGTTTCTCCTCCACTTCATCTGGCAATCGCACCTTCAAAACCTCCGTCTTGTCTACATTCATTTTAAAGCCCGATACCTTTCCATATCTGTCCACCTCCTGCATCACCTCTGGAAGCGAGACAGATGGGTCCCCCAGATACAACAATATATCGTCCGCATACAAGGATATTTTATGCATTCTTCCCCCTCTGTTCAAGCCTATGATCTTTTCATTCCCCCGAATCCTTTCGGCTAGGGGCTCCACCGCTATGGCAAAGAGGAGCGGAGACAGGGGGCATCCCTGTCGAGTCCCCCTCCCCAATTCAAAATCTCGAGAGTACATCCCATTGACTTTAATTCTAGCTCTGGGCCCCCTATACAACGCCTTAATCCACCCCAAGAGATTAGAACCACACCCCATCCGCTCCAAAACCTTCAACAAAAAGGCCCAGTGCACTCTGTCAAATGCCTTTTCAGCATCAATTGACATCAGTACCAAATCCTCCTGTCCCTCCCTCGCTTCCCAGACGACTCCAATCGCTCTCTGGATGTTATCCGCTGCTTGTCGTCCTGGTATGAAGCCCGCTTGATCACCTCCTATAAGCCCCGGCATCCACTCAGCTAACCGACCCCCCACCACTTTGGCTAACAGTTTGGTATCCACATTCAACAGGGATATCGGCCTATAGGAGCCGCATTTCCCCGGGTCCTTCCCAGGTTTTAATAGCACCGTTATCCCAGCTGTCAGCATATCCCGCGATAGCTCCCCCCCTTCTACCAGCACACCATTGAACACCCTTCGCATTATCCCTTTTACCTCCTCCCAAAAAACTTTATAGAAGAGACCTGTCAAGCCATCCAAACCTGGAGACTTCCCTCCGACCAGCCCTTTCACTGCCCGGGCGATTTCATCCTCTCTAATCTCTGCCTCCAGGAGCTCAACCGCCTCCACTGGAAGCACTGGGAGTGTGATCCCCTCCAAATAGGCCTCTATCTCCCCCTCGGTCCCCCCATCCATCGCCCGGTACAGATCCAGGTAATAATCCCGGAATCTCTCCCGGATGGCATCTTCCTCCCAACACCGCCGCCCGTCTGCACCCTCTAAATAAGCTATAGTGGCCACCCCTTGTTTCCGCCGCAGTCTCCGCGCCGACAAGCGCCCCGCCTTATCCCCAAACTCATAATGGGTCTGCCGAACCCGTTGCAGCAGAAATGCCACTTTCTCTAGCTGGAGATCTTTCAACGCGTCCCGCGCCTGTTCCAAACCCAGTCGATCCGCCTCGGTCCCTGACCCTCGAAACCGTTCCTCCTTTTCACCCATCTCCCTCTTTAATTCGTCCTCCTTCTGTTCGCGCTCCCTCTTCTTCTGAGCCCCCCACATGATAAATCTCCCCCGTACCACCGCTTTCAGCCCCTCCCAGACCATAACCTCCCTCACCTCCCCATTATCATTAAAACCCAAGTATTCCTTAATCACCCCCCGAATATCATCCACCACTCGCCTATCTCGGAGAAGACTATCATTCAATCTCCAGAAGGCTCCGCCGGACCTCCGTACATCCCGTAGAAGGATCTCCACCCCTTTATGATCTGTCCATCCCACTTGCACAACCTCCTCACTTTTAACTGCAGGCATCCAGGTCTGATCTATTAAGAACATGTCTAACCGGCTCCAACTAACATGTGGAGCCGAATAGAAAGTGTACCCCCCCACCTGCGGGTTCATCACTCTCCACACATCCAGCAAGTTGAATCGCTTCATTAACCCCCTCAACCCCCTTCTATTCTTCCGCCCCCCATCCCCCCCTTTCGGCTGCCTATCTAACCCCGGGTCCAAGACTACATTAAAGTCCCCTCCCACGAGCACCTTCCCTCCCCCCCCGGCTTTTTCTATTAAAGTCCCCACCTCCCTCCAGAAACCCCCCTGCTGCCCATTGGGCCCATATACAGCCACAATCACAATATCTTCCCCCCCCAGCTTCCCTATGATCCCCACCACTCTCCCCTCCTGGTCTTTAAAGGAGCACCCCACCTGGATCCCACACCCCCCCCTAAGCATAATCCCCACCCCACCTTTCCGCCCCCCCTCCTTATTGCAGGAGTAGTATTGGTCAGGAAATTGGCGGTGCTTCATCCGTCCAACATCCCGGGCTCGGAGATGAGTCTCCTGCAGGAGGACCACATCCCACTTATTCCTCTCCACTTCCCGGAACAACATCCCTCTTTTGTTGGGCGTGTTCAGACCACGGACATTGATGGTGCCTAAGCGAATCATCCCTCAGCCTCCCCCTTCTTCCCCACACTTACCCAGTTGGTGTTCTTTCCCCCCCCCTCCCCCCCTTCCATCCCCCCTTCCCCCCCCTCCTTTCCCCCCCCGCCCCCTTTCTATCCAGCCCACTCATCCCAATCTTCCCTTCCTCCCAGTCCTGACGTCCAATCCCACCACTTTAACCCCCTCCCCTGCCCCTCCACATTCCCGCTCCCTCTCCCCCCCTGCTGAACTCCACCTCGTTATCTATACCCTTCCCCCCTGAACACCCTGAACCCCTGCCTCGCCTGTGTTCCCCCTACCCTACCCTCTTCCCACCTCCCTGGTTCCCCCCCTCCTTAGCATGCCCTACATGTCCAGTGTCCAGATACCAAGGGCTCCAGAGCTCTACCGCTCTTCACCTGAGTCCTGCCAACATCCTGGCCAGTACCGCAGTGCTCCCGGTTCACAACACCGTCTCGTCAGATGTCATCTGCCGTTCCTTCGACAGCCGCTTCAAACGCTTCCCTTGCTCCCCCACTCGTTGCCACTGAGAGCTGGCTTGCAACCGTTGTTTTCCTTTCCCCACGCCGGGCTTGTGTTGCGTTTCGCCGGGTCCCACCGCCGGCAGGCCTTCGCATCCCGCTGCTCTTAACACCTCCCAGGCCTCCTCCGCTGTTTTAACTTTACGGTTCAGACCATTAATGGAGATCAGCACCCAGAACGGGAACAGCCAGCGGTACCGGTATTGTTTCTCCCTCAAGTAGGCAGTCACAGTTTTCATTGCTCTTCGCCGCTCCAGAGTCCCCTTCGAGAGGTCATTAAACAGTTCAATCTCAGCGCCCTCCCAGGCCACTCTCCCAAATTTCCGGGCCACACTGAGAACTTGTTCTTTCAGAGGGAAGCTACTCAGACAGGCTATTATGTCCCTGAACTGCTTCTCTTTCCGGGGCCCCAGACTCCGATGTGCCCGCTCCACACTGATTTGCTCTGGAGGGTGTCCTGACACTTCCCCCAATTGAAGTACATGGCTACAGATTCGCCGGACCAGCCCCACACAGTCCTTGGGGTCCATCTCCTCCGGGACCCCTCTGATCCTTAAATTGTTCCTCCGGGCCCTGTCCTCCATCTCTTCAATTTTCTCCTGCACTGCCTCTTGCTGGGCCTGCAGTGAGCTTTGCATAACCCCTAGGCCGCGCAGTTCCCCCTCACAGTCTTGCACGTGGGTTTCCAACTCTTCTACTCGTCCTCCAAGGCTGCACAGCTCCTGTTGTATTGCCTGGAGCGTTGCCCTCATCTCCTTCCTCATCGCCTTTATCTCTCCCTTCATGTCCGATTTGAACTCCTGCAGCCATCTCCGCAGGGGCACATCTTCCTCCCCCTCCACGTCCGTGGCATCATCCTCCTCCGAGGCGCCTCCGCCGGCCGCCTCCTTTGCCGCCGCTGCCATCAGCTCTTTCCGGACGTAAGGAGATTGAAACCCCGCCAGTTTCGCCCGTGCTGCCATCCCCGATTGAGATTCCAGCAGATTTTCCACTTTTATTTATGGGGTCCCACCGTTTATTGCACTGCACTTGGGATTCGAACGGAGCTCGGCGTTCAAGCTGCCATGAGCTCCGTGACGTCACCGGAAGTCCTGTTGATCTTTAATACTTTGGGACAGTGACAGTTTTGGAACAGATTCAGCCAGTGTTTATACTAACTTAGCAGATTTGGCCTTCTTACATCCAGCCACCCCAGTATAATGAAGATGAGTGTTCCAAAGAAGAGCAAAACCTACCACTTTCATGATGAATGGGAAATGGACTACTTCTTCATCATGGTGAAAGACAAGTGGTGTTGTCTAATTTGTAACGCCCCAGTATCCTTGCCCAAAAAGGGTAATCTGGAACATCATTATAAGGCTCTGCATAGCAATAAGTTTGATGCTGATTTTCCACCCAAAAGTGAAATTCGTAAACTGAAGCTCAAAGAACTTAAATCGAAATTGGCTACTCAGCAACAGTTGATGGCGAAAAGCCAAGGTCACATTCAGTCAATGCAACCATAACATCCTTCAAGGTCAGCAACCTGATTGCAAAGAAATGCAAACCTTTCACTGAAGGGGAATTTGTAAAAGATTGTTTTCTTGAAGCAGCTGACAATCTTTATGAAGGATTTAAAAATAAGGAAGAGATCATAGCTGCTATTCAAGATGTACAATTGTCAAGAAACACCGTCATGCGGCAAATAGAAAAGATGTGTGGAGACACAACTGAACAATTGTTGGAGGATGTTTCAAATTGTGTTGCTTTCTCACTCCAACTGGATGAATCTACAGACATAAGGAGACATAGACCAGTTACTAGTCTTTATCCGGATGGTTTTTGAAGACTTCAGTGTTAAAGAACTACTTGCAATGATTTCTTTAAAAGGGAGAACTACCGGTCAGGAAATATTCAGTTTTTTCATTCTTTTGTGACAAAGTGTAATCTTCCATTGCATAGACTTGTTTCCATCACTACTGATGGAGCAAGAGCAATGACAGGTGAGGTTAATGGTTTCATAGCCCTCTGTAGACAGCATGACGACTTCCCAGATTTCCTTTATTACCACTGCATCATTCACCAGCAAGTTTTAGCAAGCAAGAGACTCAATACAAAGACTTTCAAAATTGTAAATTCAGTTTGTGGAAGATCACTTCAAAGTCGGCTTTTCAATCTTACTCTTGATGAAGGGGCAGCGGAAAACATTTTGCACACAGATGTAAGGTGGCTAAGTAGGCACAAAAGAAGTTTTTTGAAGGAGAGGGGAGATGACCAAGCAGAGTTGGAAGATGAGGAGTGGTAATGTGATCTGGCATTTCTCGCTGACTTTACAGGCGAACTAAGTTATATGAACCTTGAACTACAAGATAAAAACAAATACATTGGCGATATGAGTACAGTTTCATCCTACAAGAGCAAATTTGAGCTAATGATAACTGACCTTGCAAACAACACTTTTGATCATTTTCTTAATACGCAGGACCATCTGGGACAATATCCAAATTTTGTTTTTCAGAACGAGAAGTATGTGACAGAAATCTGTTCTGTTATCCAGGAATTCAAAAATAGATTATGTGACTTCCAAAAAATTGGAACAGTTGTGGAGTACTTGTCATACCCATTCAAAGTAGATGTGGACATTAAAGAAACTGCAGCTGCTATCAGTAAAAATTACTCATTGAACAAGCCATCTCTTGAAAATGAAATATTAACCCTTCAAAAATTGACATTTTTCTCAAGACCCGTGCTGAGCAAGAATTGTTTTGGAAGCTAGTGCCTAGAGACAAATTTCCCAACTTGAGAATATGCAGTGAAGCTGTACACTCCTGTTTCGGTTCAACTTATTTGTGTGAATCTGCGTTTTCCCATCTAAAAATGACAAAGAGTACACAACGTTCCAACATGACAGATGAACATCTCCAGGATTCCCCGAGACTGGCCCTCACGCAATATTCACCCAACTTCAAAAAGTTGGTAGATGAAATGCAGGCTCAGATGTCTCACTAATGAGCAAGAGCAAAATATTAAAGATTGTGGAAGATTATCCTGGATCAATACTCGACCTAAATTTAACACAAATTACTCAATAAAAGTTAAAGAAAGTTATTAAGACAGTTAAAGAAAGTTATTACTCAATAAAACTTTAAGAAAAAATGTACTTTCCATTTCCCCTCGCAGTTCTTAATGGATCTTCGTCTCTCTGTTTTGCTTTTGCTTAATAATCTGCTTAACAGCTGATTACATCCAAGTAAATGACAGAGTGTTCATTAGAAATGGGGGGGGGGGAATCCTCCAACTTTATTGGGTTAAAATTTAAGTTGAAACTAATTTGAAACTTAATTTTCATGGTGGTAGATCACCGGCATTTTTTGGCCGGAAAACGTAGATCACGACCTGTTCGAAGTTGGACATGCCTGGCATAAGGTATTTAAACAGTTTTTGTGTGGGACAGGAAAAAGAGTCTAGGCCCTTTCCCTCACATCATATGGCAAACTATTTGAAACTGTATAAACCTCTAACGGATTCTCTCCTGGAAACCAGAATAATTTGAGAAAATTCATCAGGTAGGTTCAGGGTTAGCCCCTCAACATCCAAACTGTGAAGGCAAGGGACTCTATATTGGGATTCAACAGAGCTCCCTGAGCCTGCATTATCACTGCTAGAGAACTGCTTAGTCATATGGAAAGTTTCAGATATGGTTTCCTCTACATTTGCCTTGGCTAGTATGAGGTAAAGAAAATCATAATTCCCTAGAGCCTTTTAAGTTTCAAGGAGAGTTTTTGCGATGAGCAGTATTGGAAGATATGTGTACAGAAGGCTCTTCCCCTGCCAAATCTAGGTGGAAGGCATTTGAGGCTATTTAGTCATGCGTTTCTAACCTAGAATATAACAGAGGTACTTTCCCATCCTGAAGTGGTGAAAAGCTCTAACATGGACTCCCCAGATCATTTGGATGCATCTGTTGTGCGTACTTTTTGATGAGGTAGAATTTGAAAGGGGTTGCCTTTTTGCCAAATTGGAATAAATTGTCCACCAGATCAGAGTCCCAGGAGTGCAATGACAGATCTTGGAGCCTTTGAGTAGCTTGAGTTCAACAAGTGCTCAAGTTCCATTGTGCTAGTCTCTTTTTGAGACATGCCAAAGGAGCTACATGTACTGTTGTTGTCATATGGCCCCACATCCCTCAACATATTCCATGATGTCTCCTGACTCTTGAGCTCCCTTCACTATGGAAGCCAGATTGGTAATTCTCTCTTGAGCAATGTCTAGCTAGCACTGCTCCTATGAACTCCAATTGAGCTTAGATTCTAAGTGGGATTTGGGATAATTTATATTGTATCCTACTAATTCCAGAAACTGGATGGCTGTGTGCAAAGATTCTTGGACCCCTTCCTGAGATGTTCTCTTGATAGCCAAATATCTAGATAGGGAAACACATGTACTCCCAGTCTGCGTAGACAGGCTGTAAAGCGTAGTTACTCACCTGTAGCAGGTGGTTTCCGGGAACAGCATGAATCAGTACTCACATATGGGTGACGTCTCCAAGGGAACCCGCGTGGGAACACTTCCCAGCTTCCAAAGGAAGCTTTTTGAAGGTACTCCATGCATGCGTGCCGGTCTTCCTGCCTGAAGGAATCATCTTACCTCAGTATAATGAATAGCTCAATGAAGCCCAAAAAGAATACAAATCCATGGGGAGGAAGGAGGGCAGTAAGGATCGATTCCCGCTGTTCCCAGAGAACACCTGCTACAGGTGAGTATTACGCTTTCTCTGGGACTAAGCAGAAAGTCAGTCCTCACATATGGGACTTCTTAGCTATAGACTACCAAAACACACTGTTGACAGCCCAACTACAGTCTACCAGAAAAACGAACCGAGAAAACATCGGGACACGCTGAGGTTCAAAGAGTCAAAACCAGCCTCAGGCATCAACCAACAGTCGACTCTCCAGTAGCCGGACAGACAGAAGGGCCGGAAGGAAGGAGTTGCATTAATTCCTAAAGGGTGCTGGAGTATGGCTTGGCCGAAAATGCTGTCACAAAGGGAATCCTCATCCAGCAGTAATGGGTTACAAAGGTGTGGATGGATGACCACATACCAGCCCTATAAATATCCACTGTGGAGAGGGAGCACAAATGAGCCACTGAGGCTGCCATAGCACAAACATTATTTATTTAACAGGTTTTCTATATCACCTTATCATTTAATCAAGGCGGTTTACATTGCAACTCAACCATTACAGAGAACTTGGATTAGAAAACAATATAACTACAACAATTTGAAAGAACCTTCACAAGAAAATGGAGGGGGGGGGAGGGACATACAGATGATGCTGAAGAGCACAACTATGTACAGTGGAATACATGAACATTTGTTAGTGGGGTGTAGGCATTAGTCAACGGAGTGACTATGGTGTTAGGGGTTTTCATTTAAGTGTTTAATGAAGAGGAGGGTCCTGAGTTGTTTCCTAAAGACCTTTATATCCGAGGTGGTCCTTAATTTCTCTGGAAGAGCAATTGGGGCAGCAAGTGAGAGGGCTCTCTTTGCAGCAGACTTGTTGGTCTTTATAACTAAGCTGGGTGTTTCTAGTGCTATGTCTCTCCGGTCTGTTGATGCGCTGGGTAACTAGCAGGTCTTGTAAAATTCCAGCTGTCATATTGTTTCTAATTTTGAAGATGGTGAGTGTATATTTATATTCGGCACGTGAAGTGATAGGTAGCCAGCGGAGCTGGTTATGTGTTCGTAATGAGCAGATACAGTGATGGTTCGAGCAGCTGTGTTCTGGACTAGTTGCAGGGATTGGATGATTTGCTTAGGTAAGCCATGGAAGGGGGCATTGCAGTAGTCCAGTGATGGTGTTATAATGACCTGACAGACTGTATGGTAGTGGTCTAGACTGAGGAGGGGTTTGAGTCTTCGAATTAAAGCAAGTTTATGGAAGGTAGTCTTGGCGGTCCAGTTGATGTGGGCTTGTAAGTTGAGCTGCCGGTCAAGGACGACTCCCAGATACTGAACTTCTTCTTTTATTGCAATTGGAGTGTCGGCAATATTGACTGAGGTGTGTGGGGGGGGGGGGGGTGAATGAAGATTCACGTGTAATGATGATTGCCTTCGTTTTTTTAATGTTTATGTGGAGGTTGTTGATGGTGAGCCAGTTTATCATCTCTTGTAGGCAAGTTGACATTGTGCTGAAGTCCAGGGAGTGCAGATGGATTGGGGTGTAAGCCATAATATCATCCGCGTAAATGGGGTATTGTATCTTGTATGTTTTGAATATGTCACATATTGGTTGAATACAGATGTCAAAGAGAAGGGCAGAAAGCGAGGACCCTTGTGGCGTGTTGAAAGGAGCTGAGGTGAGGGGACCAACTTTGACCTTCTGTTGTCTGCTGCTGAGATATGACTGGAACCATTTGAGTGTGGTGTTTTGGAGACCAATGCTCAGTTGCTTCAGCAGGATGTTGTGAGATACAGTGTCAAAGGCAGAAGAGATGTCAATGAAGACATGCGCTGTGACATGGCTTTCTTGGCATAAATGTTCAGGGAGAGAGCCTCTTTCAATTGAAAGCAAGTTCTGCTACGAGGGGACATGGGATGAGGGTGAAGGGAGATAGATTTAGGAGTGACATGCATAAATATTTCTTTATGGAAAGAGTAGTGGATTCGTGGAATAGTCTCCCAGTGGAGGTGGTAGAGATGAGAACAGTAACTGAATTCAAAAAAGCATGGGACAAACACAGAGGATCTCTAAAGGTAAAAAGGGGACTGTTGTAGTTGTTATGGAAGGACAGACTAGATAGGCCATGTGGTCTTTTTCTGTCGTCATATTTCTATGTTTCTAAGGTAAACCCAGCCTGGGCATAAGCAAAAGAGATGCAGTCAGTCACCCAGATGGATAGGATGCACTTCGAGATGGCAACCTCCAGCCTGTTGTGGTTGTAGGAAACAGAGTTGAGTGGACTGGTGATGGGGCTTCATGCGGTCAAGATAAAAAGTGAGTGCTCTTTTACAGTCCAGAGTATGGAGAGAGGCCTTTGTCCTGGAGGCCTGAGGCCGTAGGATAAAGGTGGGCAGTACCATGGACTGTTTTAAGTGGAAGGCTGAAATCTGTAAAAGGGGGTGCTTGTTATGAAGGTACCATCACCTTGGCAAGTATGTAAATTAACTGTCTTGCAAAGGATTGTGGTTATTGAAGTCCATTCATACAAAGTTTGCCTTTTAAATAAAGAAACTTGTAGTTGGTTGAGTGTAAGGCAAAATTAGAGTTTATTTATGGGGTGAATATTCCACACACAGATATACTTGGTAACACCATCCAGATAACTTCTCCAGGGTTTATTCAACATAAACAAGGCAACTGAAAAGTTTATGTAAATAAGTATCAAAGTCCTTTATGGAACAGAAAGGCTTTCTTACAGCCACTGCTATCAAACTTCATAGCAGTGCTGTGGTGGAAACAAACCAAAAAGGAAAAAACTTCTTTGTACAAAAACACAGCTCTCTTTATCCACACAGAAAAGAACTTTTACATTCCACGTGTGCTTGGCTTGTGCTCTGCTCTACCAACAGGTGATAATCCTGATGCAATCAGCTTGTTCTCAGCACACGGGCAAACTTCCCCAAAAGCTTTCTCTCTCTAAGAGAACTTTCTGGGGAGCCAATAATTAGAATGTTTCTTTTTGATGTTTGCTCTTATTTGGAGGATTTTTCTAAACTAATAACCTACACAGGGAACAGTCCATACAAACATTCTCTTCATCAGATATTAAACCTTGCTCCTGGAATTGCATGGGTTCAATTTCACTGTCTGACTCAGAGGGCTTTATTAACTGATCTCTATACGGAGAGAAACTGTTTCCCTGCTGTTTGCAATGCTCAGAGCTAGAGAAACGTTTACAGTTCATACCTGAATCCAGGCTGGCATCAGGCTGATTCCTTTGGTATTCTGGCCAGTATGCAGTAGAGCTTCTGTGTCCTGTCCTCCAGTTGTTATCTCTGGACCTCAGGGCCTTTTCTCCATACGTCCTCCAAGAGGTATTTGGGCTCCTTTTCTCCTTAGCTGCAGCAGACCTCTTCCTAGGGCTGCTTGAGGGTCCCTGGCTGTGGATCTCCAGACCTCTGGCTTTCTCCAGTCCTCTGAAGGTTGTTTCCCCCAGGAATCTCTCCAGGCATACGTACTTCTCTGAGCGCCTCTCTTGGACCGTCTGCTTCCTTGTCCTTGTTCCTTCAGGTTCCGGTTGTTCCTCCTCCTGCCTCTCCCGTTCTCGTTCCTCTCCTCCTTTCCTGAAGATTCCCTTCCATAGGGGCGGGGCGAGGGGCGATTATGGCCAGGTGGCGGTGCGCGCAAGCCCCGACATTGGGTATGGTTTTGCAGCACATAGATTCTTTGTGGAGTATGAGTGCAATAGCAGCACACCAGCGACATACAGTGAAGGCCTTTAAGGCCGTTTGGGGGCGGTATGAGGAGTGGAGGGAGGGATGAGGGGGTGTGGGGGGGGGTTGGTCTAAAGGGTAGGAGGGCATGTACAACAGGCATTGGGAAGGTGGGGCGGGAGGGGAATTATGTAGTGATGTTGTTGTTTTTCGTTGATGGAGTTGTGTTATGCTGGTTGATGTTATTAAGTTTTGTAGAAAAAATTATGAAAATAAACAAATTAAAAAAAAAAAGATTCCCTTCTAGTTTTAAAGGGCTTAGATTGCAACTCCTCCCTTGCATACTTCAGGTGTTGTGGATTAAGCTCTCTCCTAGAAGGTGTTTGATTAGGGATGACATAATGGTTTCTCTGATTAGACTCATGCTTTTCCACTTTAGCTCCTCTAGGGACTTTCTGCAAACTGATGCATCCTGGAACATGTAGTCTTTTAGGGAAACAAGCTGTCTTATTTCTCTGACCTGCCAGCACAGGTCCCTTGATCAGAGTAAATTCCCCTCTTTTGTCCTTACTCCCTGAGCTTTGATAAGCTTCCTTATCACAAACCATCTTAGGGAGAAACTTGGGGTGAGTGCATAACACCACTATTTTTTTAGAACTTGATATAAAGCAGGTGCGCTATGAGTGCCTGCAATTCACTGATTCTGCATGCTGAAGTAAGCACCACCAAAAAGATGACTTTCCAGGTGAGGGACTTAGGGCAGGTGGTCAGCGGCTCAAAGGATGCCGAGAGCAGCTGTCCCAGGATGATATTGAGATTCCGTGCCACCAGTCATGGTGCGTTCTTCAGTCTCCAACTCAGCAGCCTTCTCTATCATGGGTTTGCCTCAGAGGCTCTATCCCTGGCATGGGACATCAGCCAATTTGTCCTGAATCCATTGCTCTAGGTCAGATGACTATAGTCATGCTGGGCAGCGGGCACCAATGCCTACTACAGCTACTCTGGCTATGGATGCGAAACAATCATAGGCTGCCAGAGTCAGAAATTTGAAACATTGCTTGGTTTTACTGACCAGGCTCCGGAAGTGCTCAAGATGGTCACCAGAAACCCCAGCCAAAAACCTGGAAAGCTCTCCTGCCAGGTCTCTCAAGTACATGCCGATGTACAGCTGGTATGCTTGCCACGAGCATCAAGCCCTGGTAACACTACCTACCAAAGCCACACATGTACAACCCTCCTGACCCAGGGGCACTGAGGAGTGCGTCTTAGTGCTCTTGATATGGTGCATGGCCAACTCCACAACCATAGAGTTGAGAGGCAGTTGTGTTTTCTCAAAGTCCAGGCTCTTGCAGATCCGATACATGGAAATGAGTTGCTTGCTCACTGCAGACACTATAAAAGGGGTCTCCCACATCCTCATAAAGAGCTACTCCAGAATGGGGTGGACAGGTCCATGATGGCCTCCTCTGGTGGGGTGGGATACTGGAGGATCCCGAGCTCCTCAGCCCGAGGTTCCTTCTCCGCCTCAGCGGTGAAAGGCAAGGCCTTCCCCATGTCCCTCACAAACCCCAGAAAAGAGAGGTCCTCGGAGGCAGGACCTTTGATGCTTAGGAAGAGGTGAGGGATCCAAGGGCACATCCTGATGCCTTGCAATCTCTGAAGACTTGTCCTCAGCCTCTCAGTCTGAGTCGGAGTCAGAGTCACTGAGGAACTCTAAGTATCAATGGGATCAAAGACTCAGTCGATGATTGGAAGGGGTCCTCAGTTCTCGATGCTCAGAACAGGAGGCACCTGAGGAGACTGGCTGCATCAACTGGGATCGGGAGCGGACTCGGGAATCCGAGGAAACCACAAGGGTTTTGAGGATTGGCTGCACCTCGGCCGGTGAGGCCTCCGCCATGGATAGGGTCATCACCGGCACAGAGGAACCAGAGTTACCTGGTCCTCGGGGAGGGGCGGTGTGTGCCATGAAGGCTTCCAGACTGCCCTTGGGAGCCAGAATCCTCTCCGCTAGGAGGGCGGGCTGCACAGCTACTGGTGTCAGCACCGCAGCCAGCACCAGCGAAGCCAATGCCGGCTCCTTTGGCAGGGACTTCATGAGGGTTACCATCTCACAAACCCAGCACCGAACCTCCGAAGTCTCAGGAGGCAACTCCTCCTGCTGGGATAGCTTGCGAGGCTGCACCTGACCTTTACCCTCAGAATCACTTCGAGAGCTCTGACATTAATAACGAGGGTTTTTATTCTGGCATTAATATCGCCCATTGACACTGGATCGGATGGAGTCTGTTCCTTCCAGGAGCTCTCCTTGGCAAAGAAGAGCACCAGTCTGATTACCTGCAACCGCAAGGCTTAGAGGTCACCCAGTCCACTTTTAGAGCAGAGGCCTCAGATGGGACTTTCGAGGACATCAAAACAGAAGTTGAAACCGGGGACAGTGTTGAGGTCTTGGAACTTAACAACGATTCCAGTTTCTTCTGCTTCTTAAGCCCCTTGCATGTCATCTGCAAGCAGAGAGGGCTAGTTGAAGGCGCATGGTCTGCCCCAGGACATTAAAGGCATGAACTGTGGCGGTTGGTGATCAAGATGGTCCAAACACACCGAGTGCACATTTTAAAACCACTGATTGGGTTTGACATGGTTGGGAAGACGGCTCCCACCAAGTCGAAGGATTTCAATGTCCTCAACAACTGGAGGGTGGGGGGGGGGGGGGAGGAGAGGGTTGTGAGAAAAAAGCCACGCACTGAAGAAGAAAAAGAACAACCCCGCCCAAACAAAACCCATGCCAATGAGGTACCAACAATTCCTCGGGATAGTTGAAGGCAGGAAGGGCGACACGAATCGAGACAAGATGGTACTAGAACGCCAAAAAACCGACAGTAAAAAAATCAACTTATCTCCGGGATTCAGGAGGACGACTGAAGGGCTCCGGGGGAAAAAAGAAAACTGAGGTAAGATGGCTTCTTCGGGCAGGAAGATCGGCACGTATGCGTGGAGTACCTTCCAAAAACTTCCTTTGGCAGTTAGGAAGTGTTCCTGCGCAGGCTCTATCGGTGATGTCACCCATATGTGAGGGCTAACTTCCTGTTTGGTCCCAGAGAACTACAGCTAGGTATTTTGTAAAGATGTGAAGAGCTGAGGCGGGGCCAAAAGGCAGGATGTTGTACTGCTAGTGGATGTTGTACTGCTATCCCTATTACAAATCTGAGATACTTCCTGTGACTGGGATGTTTCTGTGTATGGGAATACGCATCCCATACAACCCAGTCTCCGTTTTGAAGATAAGGAATGAGGGTGCCTAGGGATAAAATTCTGAACTTTTCTCTGATAAGATGTTTGCTCAGAGCCTTTAGGTCTAAGATGGAAGAGACCCACCCCCCATCTTCTTTATGATCTGATAATACTTGGAGCAGAATCCCTTCCCTTTTTCTCTACAAAGGAAGATATTTCCTTTGTAGGTATCTGCAGATGTAGAGAGCTTGACCAAGACTCTCTTGGTGTTCAATCTGGAAATGCATCCAAAAGATGAAGACGATATCCAACCAGAGAATTATTAGTAGTCAATGATTGGTTTTGTGTAAAACCCTGGCTTCCCTCCTACAAGAAGGTTGTCTGGTACAGACACAAATGCTGGCTATGTTCTTGTTGAGGCACTCAAAACCCTATCCCTGGTTTTGGCTAAGGACCAGGCTAGGACTTCTGGCCCTCTGCTGACATGGTCAGGAGCGAGAACCTTATCTGGCTTGAAAAGAGCCGTAAGGAGGAGGATTCCTATGCCTTTGAGAATAGGACCTCCTTTGCTCTCCACTCTCCTAGATGAAGAAAAGATCAAATCAGAAATGAGTCTGGAGAGGTCCTTAAGGTATTACTGTGCTGCTTTATTAAAGCTGCAGTCTCTTTCACCTTATCTCAAAGAGATTCTCTCCATGGCATGGCATATCTTAACACTTCTCCTGGATGTTGCATCTTAAGTCTGAGGCCCAGAGCCATGAAAGTCTCTTGGCGCTAATACTCATGGAGGAGGCTCTCGATGCCATTTTTAAAATATAGCTTTCTCAGACAATGTATTTTTCAAACTCCTCTCCTTGGCCCACCAGTGAACGAAGTTGCTCGGCCTTCTCTTGAGGAAGAGTGTCTGTGCACAATATGCAGACGTTTGCAATGTTCCACAAGTGCATACCCATGAAAAGCTGTTATAAGATTACATAGGATGGGAGCATAGTGTTCTAAAAACTTTTTCTGCCAAAAGACCCCAAGCTCTGCTGGGGTCACTGAAGAATGTGACTTGGAGAGCAGATTCGACCACCAAGGAATGATGAGAGCTTTTTGGACTTGATACATCGTGCCAACCTTCTTATTAAGATTATACGGAGAGGGGGTCTCCCATGTTCCTCTTTGTACATCCTTTAAGATTCTATGAATGAGCACCGTAACAGCTTCCTTGGGTGGATTGAGGAATTAGAAGATGGCGAATATATCTGCCCTAGGTTTCTCCTTGTCTCTAATTTAAATGGAATGCATTTCCCTCACAAAATCAAAGCATGATAACTTCTCTGGTGGAGAATTTCTTCTGTCATTAAGGGATGATGAGTCTGATGGTAAATCAGAGGAACTCTCTTCTTCAGAGAATATTTTTGGCTCATAATCTGAATCTATAGGGTACTCCGACTCAGAGAAATACTCAGTCTGAGATGACAATCACTGGTTAGCTTAACCTCCGCTCCTCTTGAGAGTGCAGGTGAGCGAGTATATCAAGGCACCGAAGGTTTCCAATACATCAGTGAAACCCCCACCCACAATGCTCTGGAGATGTACACTGGCTGAGCAGTTATTGACTCCAATGCCCTTTGAAATCTCAATGTCAGTGTCTCACCCATGGGCACAGTATGAGTTTTGATGATCAGCTGTACTTCACTCTGCATCAATGTAGATCTCAAAGCTACAGCTTCACACCGAGCAAAGAAGCACTCCAATTGCAATTTAGATTTCCTCATAGGATGCTCCTTAAAGGTCATTGACAAAGGTGTTGGGACCGCAGTAGGAGTGGACATATCCACCTGAGACTGCTGGGGTATACTAGAAGGCTAGTCTCAGACTCTGGGAATCTGTTGCATCCCTTCCAATGCTGAGGAAGATAAGCTTTCCTCATGTTTAAGATGCTTTGAGGACACTAGTTCTCTCGGTGCCTCAGTGATCTTGATGTCATCCTCCAATAAGGTATGACTCATACACTTTCGTCTCCACCTGCTGTTTGGTATCACGAGTCCTGAGGACATGAAGACCATTTTTCCTGATGCTGATATACTGAAGTTATTGGTGCCAAAAATTCTTTCCTGCTGCTTGTCACGACCTTTGAGGCCTCTCCTTGAGATCAGTAAACACAAATTACAATGAGGGACCATAATGGTCAGGCCCTAGGCACTAATTATGAGTATGTATTACAGATATGGTTCTGCTACACTGGGTGCATTTTTCAAACCTGCTAAAAGATTTTCTCTGGGATGTCACCACAAAAGATAGCTGCAACAAAACCCGATGACTTAATTTTGAAAATATATTTTCGATAGAAGCCTGAACCAGTGAACACACTATAAATAAAGGAGCGGCGGCCTTTTAACAGCGGTGTGTTCCACCGGGGAAGCAGAGCACGCCGCCGCCAGACAGATCAAAGGGCAGCGGCCCTTTAATAGCGGCGTGCTCCATCGGGGAAGCCAGAGTACGCCGCCGCCGGACAGATCAAAGGGCAGCGGCCCTTGAACAGCGGCGTGCTCCATCTGGCGCCCCCGCACCTGAGGGCCTCACTAGAGGGCCCTTTGGCGTGGCCCTTAGGCGCGGGCCCAGGAGCACTCTGGTGTAAGCCGATAACCCTGCTCCTCCTAATCATCACGGCTGCCTGGAGCCAGCCCTGGAACCGGGTAGGCATGATTGCTCCTCCACACTTCTCCTGACCCCAACCATCTCGCCAACACCACCTTCCTTCAAGCAACTTTCCATGACTTGCTGCCCACTGCTGACATTGACCTTTCCTTCCATTATCCGCCTCGTACTTGCTACCCATTGTCTGCTTATTACTGTTACCTACTGCCTGCCTAGAACTGCTAACCATTGTTTGCACTGAACCGCTACCCACTGTTTGCCTAGACCTGTTGCCCATTGCCTGCACTGAACTGCTACCCAGTACTTGCACAGAACTGCTGCTCACTACCTGCACCCCAGCAGAACTTCTACCCAGTACTAATCTGAACTGCTACCCATTGCTGCACAGAACTGCTACCCAGTGTTGCACAGTACTGCTACCCATTGTTGCTTAGAACTGCTACCCATTGTTGCTTAGAACTGCTATCCATTGTTACGTAGAACTGCTTCCCAGTGTTGCTTAGAACTACTATCTATTGTTGCGTAGAACTGCTACCCATTGTTGCATAGGACTGCTACCCAGTGCTGCTTAGAACTGCTACCCAGTGCTGCTTAGAACTGCTACCCAGTGCTGCTTAGAACTGCTACCCAGTGCTGCTTAGAGCTGCTACCTAGTGTTGCTTAGAGCTGCTACCCAGTGCTGCTTAGAACTGCTACCCAGTGCTGCTTAGAACTGCTACCTATTGTTGCTTAGGACTGCTACCCATTATTGCCTTGAACTGCTACCCAGTGTTGCTTAGAGCTGCTACCTATTGTTGCTTAGAACTGCTACCCATTATTGCCTAGCACTGCTACCCATTATTGCCTAGAACTGCTACCTATTGTTGCTTAGAACTGCTACCCGTTGCTTACCCAGACCTTGCTGCCCACCCCCACCACCCCCCGCACCTACCCAGCCCCCCTCTCCACCTTCCTCACTTCTCCCTCCATTCTGCCCCCTACCCTAGCACCTGCTCGAGCTTCTCCACACCATCCCCCGCATTCAACCTGCCCCTCTCTCTTTAAGGCAACCTCACCCTCGCTTCCGCCGTACTATCTCCACTTTACCTCGCTCTCTAATAATCATTCTCCTTCTCTCTTCAAGTGATATCAACCCTAACCCTGTGCCCCCCCCCCCCCCCCCGATTTCTCTCCCACTCTAAAGATAGCTCCTCACGTACCCTATCTAATCTCAACCACATCCCACTCCTCCCTCCTTCAACCCTCTCCCAGTCATCCCACAATCACTCACCCATAAATATCAACTCCAACCCTACCCCCAAAAATACTCCCTCACATAACCTACCTGGCACCATCAAATTATCCCTCGTTTCCCCCTCCCCCTCATATCCCTCTCGGGGAGCACATACACCCAAACATACCTACCCTCACCCTTCTCCATCTAAAGCTCCATCTAAAGCTTGCTACTACCCTAAAAATAGACCCCCGTGCTATTCTAACAAGAAATCCGCATGTAACTTATCCAGCCTTATCCATATCCCTCTCCTCCCCCCCTCCGCTCTCCCGGTTTACTTGCGCCCTATGGAACGCATGCTCAGTCATTAAAAAAAACCTCTTTTATTCATGATCTTTTCATCTATAATGCCCTACATCTCCTTGCCCTGACCGAGACCTGCACCCCCAGATGACACCGGAGTGGAGGAGTGGCCTAGTGGTTGGGGCAAGGTACTTCAGGCCGGAAGGTCGGGGGTTCAAATCCCACTAGAGGACAGCAACCTCGGGCTGGAAGGACTGGGGTTTCTAGTCCCACAGGTGCTCCTTGTGGTCTTGGGCAAGCCACTTAACCCTCCATAGCCCATGTTCCCTGTAAAATAGTTATCTCCAAGTTATAATGCCCTGTTCAATGTAATTTCAGTTTGTTCAATGTAAACCGCACTGATGCAGAATAGTGCGGTATATAAGAGAATGTAAATAAATAAATAAAATCCATTGCCTCTCTCTGCTACAGGGGCTACCAATTCTCCCATAAACCTCAATCTACTGGTCGCGGTGGTGGCGTTGGCCTCCTACTCTTTCCCTCTTGCCAATTCCAACCCCTCCTGCCACCCCAATCACACTCCCCCTCTCCTTTGAAGTCCACTCCATTGGCCTCCTCACACCACTTCCCCTCCGAGTAGCGGTTATTTATCGCCCACCCGACTACTCCAAATCAACCTTTCTCACCGACTTCGACTCCTGGCTCTCTGCCTTTATGGTTCCCTCCTCCCCTACTCTTATTCTTGACAATTTCAACATTCACATCGACCACCCCTCCGACCCCCATGCCTCAAAATTCCTCACTCTTACTGCCTCGTTTGACCTCCAACTTTGCTCCACTGCCCCCACACACGTACACGGCCACTGCCTTGACCTAATACTCTTCTCCAATTCCTCTCCCTCAAACCTCCGCAAATCAATCCTTCCCTTATCTGACCATCACCTCTTAACTTTTACTCTTCAGCACCCGCCATCCCAACCTCATCCTGTCTCCTCCGACCTATTTAGAAATCTTCATAATATTGATCCCGACTCTCTCCTCCACCATTTCTCCATCTCTTTCCTCCATTTTATCATCCGAGTCTGTCGACGAGGCATTATCCTCATACAATACTACACTATCCTCAGCCCCTGACACTCTTGCCCCTTCCACACCACGTCCTGTTAAACGATCTACTCCCCAACCCTGGCTTTCACCCACAATCCATTACTTACGCATCTGTGCCCGTTCTGCCGAACGAACCTGGTCCAAATCCCACTCCCCAGAAAACCTTCTACACTTCAAATTCATGCTTGGCTCCTTCCATTCAGCCTTAGCACTTGCCAAACAAGACTACTACTCCATCTGACTAATTCCCTTGCCTCTGATCCTCACCGTCTCTTTAACACCCTCAATTCTCTCCTCAAGGTCCCCCCGCCCCCAATCCCGCCCTCCCTTTCTGCCCAAACCCTAGCTGACTACTTCCACGACAAAATCCTCAAAATTACCCTCCAATTCCCTACCCCCTCATCTACCTCCCCTCCTCCCCCATTTCTCCTCCCCCCATCCATACTCTCCTGCCACCCTCTCCTCCTTCCCTTCGATCTCTGATGAAGAAACCACACTCCTTCTTTCCTCCTCCAAACCCATCTCCTATGTTCCATTTCCCTCACCATTGTCCCCCCCATCACTCATATCCTCAACCTTTCACTCTCCACTGCAACTGTCCCTGCGGACTTCAAACATGCTGTTGTCACACCCCTCCTCAAGAAACCCTCACTTGATCCCACATGCCCTTCTAACTATCGACCCATCTCCCTCCTTCCCTTCATATCCAAACTATTAGAACGAGAAGTCCACCGTCGCTGCCTTGACATCCTCTCCTCCCAGACCCACTTCAATCTGACTTCCGTCCCCTACATTCCACTGAAACGGCACTCACTAAAGTCACTAACGACCTGTTCCTGGCTAAATCCAAGGGCCTCTACTCTATCCTCATCCTTCTCGACCTTTCTGCTGCCTTTGACACCGTTGACCATGACCTTCTCCTCATCACCCTCTCCTCGCTTGGCTTCAAGGATTCCGTACTATCCTGGTTCTCCTCCTACCTCTACCATCACTCATTCAGTGTATGCTCTGGTGGCTCCTCCTCCTCCCCTACCCCACTCCATGTAGGAGTACCCCAGGGATCTGTCTTGGGCCCCCTCCTCTTCTCTCTCTATACCCAAGGCCTTGGCGCGCTCATCTCCTCCCATGGCTTTCAATACCATCTCTATGCCGATGACTCCCAAATCTACTTCTCTACACCTTATATTTCTCCGGCAGCCCAGTCCAAAATCTCTGCCTGTCTTTCGGACATCGCTGCCTGGATGTCTCATCGCTGATTAAAATTGAACATGGCCAAGACTGAACTCCTTGTCTTTCCACCTAACTCCTCCACCCCACTTCCCCCCTCTCTCAATCCATGTGGATGGATCTACTATCCTTCCTGTTCCCTCAGCCTGCAATCTGGGGGTTATCTTTGACACCTCTCTCTCCTTTTCTGCTCATATCCAGCTTGTAGCTAAAACCTGACGCTTCTTTCTCTACAACATCAGCAAAATCCGCCCCTTCCTCTATGAACACACTACCAAAATGCTTATCCACTCCTTAATCTCCTCTCGCCTTGATTACTGCAACCTACTCCTTGCTGGTCTTCCCGCAAGCCACCTCCTTCCCCTCCAATCTATACAAAATCACGCCGCTCGACTAATCTTCTGCCAACCTCGCCATGCCCACGTTACTCCTCTTCTCAGGTTGCTTCACTGGCTCCCTGTCCAAGTCCGCATCCAATTCAAACTTCTCCTGCTAACCTATAAGTGCATCCACTCTATGGCCCCTCACTACCTCTTATCTCTTATCCCTCCCTACATCCCCTCTCGAAACCTGCGCTCCGCTAACAAATTACTTCTATCAATGCCTTTTACACGCACAGCGAACTCCCAACTGCGCTTTCACCTTGCTGCACCTTACGCCTGGAACAGCCTACCTGTGTCTGTGCGCCAGGCATCCTCCTTAGCCTTCTTCAAATCCAGATTGAAGACCCACCTCTTCACTGTTGCATTCAGATCCTGACTCCTTCCTCATCTTACTCTAACCTCCGTCATCATTTATGACCAAACTACTGACCAAACCGTACCTTGCACAGAACTAATGCTCTATACTGTTCTAACTTATGTTTTGTTCTAACTAGATTGTAAGCTCTGATGAGCTTGACTCTGACGGGCAGGGACTGTCTCTTGTATGTTGGCTACCTCTTGTAGGTCAGCTGTGCAGCGCTGCATGCGTGGCGCTTTACAAGTGCTGAGTAGTAGTAGAAATACAGAAAATGCCTGAAAAACCTAAGTATGCTAATAGGATTAGGTATCACATGACAGTGACAGATTTAACAAAACAGGAGAGAAAAAAAGTTTAAAAAACCTGCAAAAGATGAGGTGACAACTGTTTAGATCTGTTGGTTAGATGAAGACTAAAGCAGTCCAGCGTGACAATGGTAGGTGGGAAGTGATGTGCATGTATAGCGAAAAACTTCCAAAAGCTTCAGGAAAATTAGTGCATTGGGAAGCCAGTTCCTGTGTCAGGCCCTGTTGGTTATGTCACACCATGTTGTAAAGGCTTGATTTCTTTGCTTGTCCTTGGAGAAATAGCATTTACAAGTAGGAAAAGGTTTATAAAATTACCCCTTTGGAGTAAGTTTCTTATAAACGTTTTCTGCATATAAAGCCTGTTCTACATATGGAAAGCGTAGCTACTCACCTGTAACAGGTGATCTCCAGGAACAGCAGAAATTTAGTCTTCATATATGGGTGACTTTGGTACTGACGGACCCCGAGCGGGAACGCTCCCCAGTGTCCAATAGGAAAGCTTTAGGGAGCATCCCACTGCGCCTGCGTAGCTGCCTCCCCGCCTTTCCAGATCTCCCTCCTCAGTTGAGTTTGTAGCTGAGATAAAAGGAGAGAAGGAGAAGAAGAAGAAGACATACAACTCCTAGGGAAGTAGAGTGGGTTGTGAAGAATAAATTCTTGCTGTTCCAAGATATCACCTGTTACAGGTGAGTAACTATGCTATCTCCAGGAACAAGCAGGAACGTAGTCCTCACATATGGGACTCCCTAGCTCGGAGATGCCAGAGAGATGAACTCAAAGTTGGCTGTGTAACCACAAGTATAACTGAAGAGATCATGGATCCTCCAAGACCTAGGTTTCGATTCCTCAGATCCTTAGGAGGAAGATGAAGTTCTCGATGACGTCGATGCTAAAGACACTGTATCGGAGGCAAAGAGGGTGCCCAGCTTTGAAGCTCGATTCTGTAGGCCTCTCTTGGTCATCTTCCTGCAAAGAAGACATTCTGATGGTTGATGATCCGGTCCTAAGCATTTTAGGCACCAGTCATGGGTGTCTGTGGCCAAAATGGTACAGCCACATTTGGAACACTTCTTAAAACCACTAGATGGTTTTTCCATTTTGTCAGTGACAAAAGGGGAGGCCTAAGCCAAAGATGGCGTCGATGCGCATGAAGAAAAGAAATAAAAAAAAAAAATCTTCTGTAAGGGAAAGAATTAAGAAAGAAAGAAGAAAAGAAGGAAAGCACAGACAGGGGTCGATGCCAGCATCGATGGGAAGGCAGACGTGTCCACAAAAAATAAGGACGGACAAATTTTCTGCGGTGACAGGAATTGCTTCTTGTCGGCTCCGCGGAAAATGAAGAACTGAGGAGGGAGAGCTGTAAAGGTTGGAAGGCAGCTATGCAGGCGCAGCGGGATGCTTCCAAAGCTTTCCTATTGGACATAGGGGAGCGTTCCTGCGCGGGCTCCGTCGGAACAGAGGTCACCCATATGTGAAGACTACATTTCTGCTTGTTCCTGGAGATAGCACAGTTACTTACCTATAACAGGTGATCTCTGGGAACAGCAGGAATAAGTCTTCACATATGGGTATCGTCGGTACCGACGGAGCCTGCGCGGGAACGCTTCCCAGCGTCCAGTAAGAAAGCTTTTGGGAGCATCCCACCGCGCCTGCACGCTGCCTTCCCGCCTTTCCCAACCGCCTCTCTCCAGTTCGAGTTTTAAAGCTGAGACAAAGAGAGAAAGAGGAAAGGAAATATAGATAGAGAGATATAACTCCTAGGGGAGGTGGGTGGGTTGTGAAGACTTATTCCTGCTGTTCCCAGAGATCACCTGTTACAGGTAAGTAACTGTGCTATCTCCAGGAACAAGCAGGAATGAGTCTTCACATATGGGGACTCCCTAGCTGCAGATGCCAGGGAGAGACCCCATGGTTGTGTGCCCTTGCAGAGGGCTTCACTTCCCCCCATGGATCTCTGGCATCCAACTAGGGTAGGTGGGTAGGAGTTGATTAGGAATGGAACAGGTGTTTGAGGACAACCTGACCAAACGAGGCATCCCAGCGGGAGTCCTTGTCCAAACAGTAATGGGCTGTGAAGGTGTGAACCGAGGCCCAGGTGGCCGCTCGACAGATCTGGTCGATGGACACCGAGTTCAGATGAGCCATTGAGGCTGCCATGGCTCTCACATTGTGAGCTGTGACATGGCCCTCCAGAGAAATGTTCTTACTCTGGTAGGCGAAAGAAATATACTGAGCAATCCAGCTGGACAGTGTTCTCTTAGAGACTGGAAGTCCTAAATGAGAAGGATCAAAAGCAACAAAAAGTGGAGAAGACTTTCTATGTTGCTGTGTTCTTTGTAAGTAGAAAGCGAGAGCTCTCTTACAATCCAAAGTATGAAGATTCCTCTCTGCATTTGATGCATGAGGTCCTGGAAAAAAGACAGGTAAATACACCTCCTGATTCAGATGAAAAGGCGAGACCACTTTAGGCATAAAGTGTGGATTGGTCCTGAGGACTACCTTATCATGATGGAACCTTGTATAAGGTGGATTAGCCACCAAAGCTTGCAACTCACCGGCGTGCTGAGGTGACTGCAATGAGAAAAACAACTTTCCAAGAAAGAAATTTCATAAGAACATAAGATATGCCATACTGGGTCAGACCAAGGTCCATCAAGCCCAGTATTCTGTTTCCAACAGTGGCCAATCTAGGTCATATGTACCTAGCAGTTTCCCCAAGAGACACAAGTTCCACAATGCTTTCCGCAATGCTTTCAAGGAGGTGGTGGCTAAAGGTTCAAAGGGTGGCTTCATAAGCTGGCCAAGAACCAGGTTTAAGTCCCATGCCACTGGAGGTGGTCTAATGGGAGGTTTAGTTAAAAGAAGGCCTCTCATGAATCTTGCTATAAGAGGGTGAGAGGAGATAGGTTGTCCATTGAGAGGCTTGAGGGACGCTGCAATAGCATTCAAATGGACTCTTACTGAATTCGTTTTCAGGCCTGCATGGGATAGATGCAGGAGATACTCTAGCAGAGAATTCAGAGGTATTGCAAGAGGGTTTAGACCCTTCCCTGAACACCAAATGGTGAATCTTTTCCATTTGAAAGCATAGGAACGTCGAGTAGTAGGCTTCTTAGAGGCATGAATAACATCTCTGACTTGTTGAGAGAGATGAAAATCTTGAAGGTCTAGGCCCTCAGCAAACCAAGCCCTGAGATGGAGTGACTGGGGGTTTGGGTGCCACAATGTTCCCTCTTCCTGGGACAGAAGGTCTGGTGCAGAGCCTAAGTCCAGGGAAGGAGCTTGAGAGAGATGCAGAAGTAGAGGGTACCACACTTGGCGTGGCCAATAT
Organism: Ichthyophis bannanicus; assembly: GCA_033557465.1. NCBI lineage: Eukaryota > Metazoa > Chordata > Amphibia > Gymnophiona > Ichthyophiidae > Ichthyophis > Ichthyophis bannanicus. The sequence goes on along the minus strand of CM066035.1, from coordinate 190,400,134 downwards.
GGTGCTATGAGGATCATGGTCCCTCGATCTCTCTGAAGCTTGAAAAGAGTTTTGGGAATTAGGGGAATTGGTGGAAAGGCATAAAGGAAGTCTTGACCCCAGTGAAGGAGGAAGGCATCCTTGGCCTGAACTCCCTGACACGGAATTCTGGAACAGAACCGGGGAAGTTTGGCATTCCACGGACTTGCAAAGAGGTCTATGTCCGGGGTTCCCCTAATTCCAAAAAATCCTGGATACCTGGTCCATGTGGAGGGACCACTCGTGTGGGAGCAGAACTCGACTGAGTCTGTCCGCCCAAGAGTTTTGAATACCTGGAAGATATACTGCCAGAAGATGGATGTGATGCTCTCTGGCGAAGGCCCACAGTCGCAAAGCTTCGTTGCAAAGCGACAGAGAGCCAGTCCCTCCCTGCTTGTTTACATAGAACATGGCTACTTGATTGTCCGAATGGATAAGGACTGTCCTGTAGCTGAGCAGGGAATGGAACACTCTGAGAGCTAAGAATATTGCTCTGAGTTCCAATAGACTGATATGCAGAGAAGTCTCCTGTGGAGACCAGATGCCCTGGGTGGAGAGATCTTGTAGATGAGCTCCCCAACCCTTTGGAGAAGCATCTGTTGTGAGAGTTGCTTGGGGTAGCGGTTGCTGAAAAGGGGACCCCAGCAACAGGTTTTGAGAGGACTTCCACGACTGGAGTTTGCTATTTTGTCTGACAGCAACCTGATGCCTGAGTCCATTGGGTGGACAAAGTCCATTGAGCTGCCCTCATATGAAGGCGAGCATATGGAACCACATGCATGGTGGATGCCATGTGGCCTAATAGTTGTAACATCTCTCGAGCAGTTAATTGGGACATTAACTGAATCTGGGAGGCTAACTGCACCAGACGTAGGCAACGGGCCTGAGGAAGATAGGCCCTTGCAGTTGTGGTATCCAGTAAGGCCCCTATGAACTCCAGGGACTGAGTAGGGATGAGATTGGATTTTGGGATGTTTATTACTAGTCCCAAATACTGAAGGATACGCATTGTGCAGGTTAGACAATTCTGGGCCTCTGACTGGGATGGGGCTCGAATGAGCCAGTCGTCCAGATATGGGAATACGAATATTCCTCGAGTGCGGAGAAATGCAGCTACTACTGCCATGCATTTCGTGAACACCCTTGGTGCAGAGGCCAGACCGAAAGGAAGCACCCAGTATTGGTAGTGCTTTCCTTGAAAAAGGAACCGAAGGAACCTTCTGTGTGTAGGATGGATGAGGACATGGGTGTACGCATCCTTGAGATCTAGAGAACAAAGCCAATCCTGACTCTGAAGGTATGGAAGCAAAGCCCCTAGAGAAATCATTTTGAATTTCTCCTTGAATAGAAACTTGTTCAATTCTCTGAGGTCTAATATGGGTCTGTGGCCCCGTTTTCTTTGGGATAAGAAAACAAGGGGAGTAGAACCCTAAGCCCTGTTGAAGAAGAGGTACTTCTTCTATTGCCCCTTGGGCAAGAAGGGTAGCAATCTCCTGACCTAGAAGGTGGAGGAGAGATGTTGGAGAATTGAACTGTTTCACCATGGTGTGGGGAGGAAGGTTTAAGAAGTGAAGCTTGCACCCTTCCTTTATGATGGAGAGGGTCCATTGCTCTGCTGTGATTTGCTCCCACCTGGGAGCAAAGTAAGTCAACCTTCCTGGAATGGTGAGGGGCTCTGGGTTTCCCAGAGCAAGAAAGGCTAAGTTCTCTAGTTGCAAGTCAAAGGCCCTGAGGAGGTTGAGGCTGCTGGGCTGTGGTAGGCCTGGCAGCCTTTGACTTGGCCTGTTTAGGTGGTTGCTGACGCTTTGCAGCAAAACGACCTGCAGAAGATGTCTGCCCATGAGCAGGATAATATCTTCCCTTTTTAGAAAAAGATGTCTTTTTGATCAATCTTTTCTTAACAGGGGCAGAGGTAGACTTTGAAAGTCGATCCAACGCAGAGTTCTCAGCATCCATCTGAGTGGCCTTTGCTTGCCAATCCTTGCCAAACAGGTTTTCACCTGTACAAGGAAGGTTTCCCAACTCATCTTGGACCCAGAATTCCAAATCAGAGGCTTGTAACCAAGCAATTCTGCGTGCACCTATGGCAATAGCCGTGGCTCTGCTTACACACTCAAAAGAGTCAAAGGCTGCACGGTTGGAGAATTTGGAAACATCTTGGGCATGTTTGAGCTAAGTGAGAAATTCCTGCCTTTTATCTTCTGAAATAAAAGGAGCTAAAGTCTGTAGATGATCTGTGACTTCTTTTAGAAACATCCCCATATAGAGACTATAGGAGTTGATTCTGGCAGCAAGCATATTGGCCTGGAAAATCCTTCAGCCAAAAGCATCTAGAGTCCTACATTCACGTCCTGGAGGGTTAGATGAGTGTCTCTTTGCACTCTTTATTTTCTTCATAGCAGACTCAACCACAATAGAGTGGTGAGGAAGCTGAATCTTATGAAAACCAGGACAGGGAGGGACACGGTACATGGTGTCTAACCTGCGAGAATGAGGAGAGGTGGTGAGAGGAGTCTCCCACATGCCCAACATGAGATCATAGAGAATCTCATGAATAGATAGGGTAGCTGCTTCCTTAGGAGCCTTAGGATATTGTAAAATATCTAATTGCTTGGCTCTAGGCTCTGACTCAGAGGCCACTGTGATGGAGAGGCCTCTAGCCACTTCCCTAATGAAGTCTTGAAAAGACAAATCCTCTGGAGGAGACATTCTTCGTTTTGGAGAATCAGACTCCTGAGGAAGAAGCACCGGTACATCGACAGAAGCCTCCGACTCATCAGAGTCTTCGGAGGAATCGAAGTATCGCCTGTCTGGATGCTCCTGTAAAGCCCGATACGCGTACCGAGTGGGATCGACATTGTGAGTAAGCGGTACCGGTTCAGTACCGATGGGCATCGTAGGACAGGGTACCGTTGCAGCCGACACCGAAGCCGATGTCGATGCAATCGGTACCGGCACTGGGAACGGTGCCGATGCCGGAGTCGGTACCAGCAACGGAGATTGTTGCAGTACCAAAGGCATCGAAGCCTGCATAAATGCCATAAGGGTGCGCTGTATGGACAGAATTTTCTGATCCATCGACGCCACCAGAGTCTGGATGTTGGTACCAGTGGAGGCCACCGGTACCCCAGAACACGGCAACAGTTGATCGGTCGAGGCCGTGCTATCGATGTCAACCTGTGACCCCATAGATAATGCTTTGGAAGCCGGAACTTCCCGCCGGGGTAATTTTGCCGGAGCGGAGTCCTCGAGAGCAAGCCCGGAGGCATCTGGATGCTTGGAGGGAGATTTGCCCTTCGAGGACCGGCTAGATTTATGTTTGGTTACCTGAGATCCATGGGAGGAAGAAGCAGCCCTGGAAGACGTCGATGCCACCGAGGCTGCATCAGAGGGAAACAGGGTACTGAGCTTGGCTGCTCGGTTCTGCCGACCCCTTTTAGACATCATGGTGCAGGACACACAATCCGTGATGGAATGGTCAGGACCCAAACATTTCAGACACCAATCATGGGTGTCGGTGACAGAAATAGTACCGCCACATTTTGTGCACTTTTTAACCCGGAAGCGGGCTTCTCCATGAGGAGAAAATATCTAGGCCTAAGGCCCAAACTGAAAATGCACAGCTGAAAGAAAAAAGTTTTATTTACTTTTTTTGAAGAAGAAGAAAGAAAAGAAAAGACCGGCGGTACCGGTCTGACGTCGAAGGCAGACGCGACTACAGAAAAATAAAGAAAAAAATAAAGAACTTCTTCTGCGGTGACAGGAACACGACCTGCTGGCTCCGCGGAAAAGAAGAACTGGAGAGAGGCGGTTGGGAAAGGCAGGAAGGCAGCGCGCAGGCGCGGTGGGATGCTCCCAAAAGCTTTCTTACTGGATGCTGTGGAGCGTTCCTGCGCAGGCTCCGTCGGTACCAACGATACCCATATGTGAAGACTCATTCCTGCTTGTTCCTGGAGATAAGGGCGTTCATAAAGTTCTGCTAGCACATATGTGCATGAAAAATATATGAATGTAAAGTATGTGCCCACTTTTGCATAATTTGCATAAAAGTGTTCCTTTTAATATTCCCTTTAAAATGCATGAACATAAGAATATAAGATATGCCATACTGGATCAGACCAAGGTCCATCAAGCCCAGTATCCTGTTTCCAACAGTGGCCAATCTAGGTCATAAATACCTAGCAGTTTCCCCAAAAGACACAGGTTCCACAATGCTTGCATTGGGTCAAGCAGTGATATCCTGGGTCTCCTTTAATAATGGTTTATTGACCTTTCCTCCAGGAACTTGTCCAAACCTTTTTTAAACCCAGCTACACGAACAGCTTTTACTACATCCTCCGGTAACAAATTCCAGAGTTTGATTACACGTTGAATAAAAAAATATTTTCTCTTATTAGTCTTAAATAGGTTACCCTGTAGCTTCATTGCACATCCCCTGGTCTTTCCATATTCTGATGACGTAAACAATTGATCTACGTTTACCCGTTCCACTCCATTCATTAATTTACAGACCTCTCATATCTCCCCTCTGCCGCCTCTTTTCCAGGTTGAAGAGCCCTAACCTTTTTAGCCTCTCTTCATAGGACTAGCCTTCCATTACCTTTACCATTTTGGTGGCTCTTCTCTCTGCCTTTTCTAATAACGCTATAGCCTTTTTAAGATACGGCAACCAGAAATGCACTCAATATTCAAGGTGCACCATGGAACGGATACAGAGGCATTATAATATCCTTTGTTTTATTTTCCATTCCTTTCCTTATAATACCTAGCATTCTATTTTCTCTCTTGGTCGCCGCTGCACACTGGGCGGAGGGTTTTAGTATTTAATCTTTTTATTTATTGTAAATAGTTAACATATTGAAACATTTTAGACAGCATACATTTTGATTCCATTGTAAGAAGTTAACATATTGAAACATTTTAGACAATATACACTTTGAGATAACTTAAGAAGCATACATATTGAAACAATGTAAACAGCATACATATTAAACAATGTTAAACATATTTTATTTTTCTCCCCTTCCCCCCTTTATCCACCACCCCCATCCCATACTCCCTCCCATTCCTTACCTTTATCCCCTTCCCCCCCCCATTTACCATCACCCCCATCCCATACTCCCATAATCACTCCCATTCCTTACCTTTATCCACCCTCCCACTCAGTAATAATCTATAAAAGAAGTCAATTAATACATTATAATTACCCTTCTCCTTCCTTCACCTTCACCCTTTTGCACTTTCCCCTTCCAATCCCCATCCTCCCTACTAAACCAATTCTAACCTAACCCTTATATAATCCTAACAGCCAATTTAAATTGTTAAAATATCATTCCTTGCCCTTGTGAAACCCCATCAAGATAAGGAGACCAAACATTTAAAAAATAAGCTCTTTTACGCACATGTTTCCTAGTAGATACTCCTTCCCATAAAATCAATTGATGTAATACGTTTCTCCACTCCCAAAATTCTGGACCTTTAGGATCTCTCCAATTCCGAAGTATACATTGTTTAGCAAGCAGACATTTCCTCACTAAATGTCTATTCCCTGATAATGAAAGCCCCAAAGAATCTGGAACATCAAACCTTTTCCCTAGGTGGTGGTTCTTAATGTGGAACCTTGCATCATGTAACCATAGTTTGGGCTGTTCTTCCCTAGGTGCATAACTTTGCACCTGTCCACATTAAATTTCATCTGCCATTTGGATGCCCAGTCTTCCAATTTATCAAGATCCTCTTGCAATTTTCCACAATCCTCATGGGTTCTAACAACTTCAAATAGTTTTGTGTCATCTGCAAATTTGATAACCTCACTCATTCCCTTTTCCAGGTCATTTACGAATATGTCAAAAAGCAGCGGACCCAGCACAGATCCCTGCGGTACTCCGCTATTCACCTTTCTCCATTGGGAAAATTGACCATTTAGCCCTATCCTTTGCTTTCTATCTTTTAACCAGTTCCTGATCCACAATAGTACACTGCCTCCTATCCCATGACTTTTTAGTTTTGCTGAAGTCTCTGATGAGGGACCTTGTCAAAGGCTTTCTGAAAGTCCAGACACACTATATCAACTGACTTACCTTTGTCTATCTGTTTATTCATACCTTCAAAAAAATATAACATATTAGTAAGACAAGATCTTCCTTGTCTAAAGCCATGCTGGCTGTCTCCCATTAAGCCACGGCTATCTACATATTCATTAATTTTGTTCTTTATTATGGTTTCTGCCATTTTTCCCGGTACTGATGTTAGGCTCACCGCTCTGTAGTTTCCTGGATCACCCCTGTAACCTTTTTTAAAAATTGGCGTTACATTGGCCATCCTCCAATCTTCAGGTATTACAGATGGTTTTAATGATAGTTCACAGATTACTAATAGCAAGCCTGCAATCTCATATTTCAGTTCTTTCAACACCCTTGGACGTATATTATCCGGTCCAGGTGATTAGCAACTCTTCAGTTTATCAAATAGTTGTAATACATCTTCCCGGTGTATCGATGTTTCTTTCAATTCTTCCGCAGTACCACCTTTAAATACCACTTCAGTCATGGGTAACACCCCTACATCTTCCTCAGTAAAGACCGAAGCAAAGAATTCATTCAGTCTCTCCGCTCTGGCCTTGTCCCCTCTTAGTGCCCCTCTTACCCCTCTATCATTTAATGGTCCAACTGACTCTCTCACACATTTTTTGCTACGAATGTACTTGAAAAAGTCTTTATTACGCGTTTTTGTTTCCACAGTAAGCTTCTTCTCAAATTCTCTCTTTGCCTGCCTCATCAATGCCTTGCATTTAACTTGCCAGTGCTTGTGCTGTTTCCAGTTTTGGTCATTTGGCTCTTTTTTCCATTTCCTGAAAGACGCTTTTTTGGCAACAACAGCCTCTCTGACCTCACCTTTAAACCATGCTGGCAGTTTTTTGGACTTCCTTCCACGTTTCTTAAAGCGTGGAATACAGCTGGTCTGTGCTTCCAAGATAGTATTTTTAAACACCTAAGCTTGATGTAAGTCATTAACCTTTGCAATTGCTCCTTTTAGTTTTTTCTTAACTATTTTCCTCATTTTATCATAGTCTCACTTTTGAAAGTTAAAATGTAGTACTGTGGATTTCCTTACAATCCCTCCGCCATCAATTAAATCAAACATGATCAAGCTATGATCACTATTGCCAAGTGGCCCCAACACCCTTATCTCCTGCAACAGATCTGGTGTTCCACTAAGGACTAGGTCCAAAATGTACTCCCCTCTGGTTGGTTCATAAATCAGGTGCTCCAAGAAGCAGTCATTTATTTCATCTAGAAACTATCTCCCTAGCATGTCCTGCCATGACACTGACCCAGTCAATACCGGAGTAACTGAAATCACTCATTATTACTGTTCTGTAACTTTTGTTAGCTTCCTTGATTTCTTTGAGCATTTCATCATCCATTTGTTCATTCTGGCCAGGCGATCTATAGTACATTCCCACTGCCATCGCTTTCCCCTTTTTACATGGAATTTCAATCCACAGATTCTACAGCAGATTTTGTTTCCTGCAAAACTTTAATCCTTTGTGACTCAATGCCCTCTCTAACAGAGTGCAACCCCTCCACCAATTTGATCAGCTCTATCATTACGATATAGTTTGTATCCAGGTATTACAGTGTGCCACTGGTTGTCCTCCTTCCACCATGTCTCTGAGATACCAATCATATCTAACCTCTCATTTAGTGCTATATACTCTAACTCTCCAATCTTATTTTTTAGACTTCTAGCATTTGCATACAAGCATTTTAGAGACTGCATTTTATTCATATTAATCTGGCTGTCGGTACGCAGGGGTAATTTGGCTGCACACTTGCTTTGGAACCCCACGAAACTTCCTTTATTTCCCACAAAGGCCCGCAGTCTTGGGTTTCGGCCAAAGGTTCATTGGTCATTGCTGCCTTTGCGTGGCATCTCTATCTTTGTGCTCAAATGCCCCGGACCCTGGCTGCACTGATAGCAGAAAAAGCACTAGAAGTGTTCTTCATCTCCTGCTGCTTACTGCAAGATTTTTCCAGTGGGCTGCAGCAGTAGGAGATGATATGTGCTTTAAGCGCTTCAGCAGTCAGAGCAACTGCTCAGAGGAAAGCATTATTGGAAGTGCTCCACTGGCAGTAGAGACTGACAAAAACAAGTCTGTGGGATTAATAATCTTGAAAGCTGGCTAAAAAGCAAGCCCTTAATTAACCCTAGATTTCTGTAACCCGTGCTTTCCATTTTACTAAATTAGCAGCAACACATAGTTCTGTCAGCAAATAAAATATGACATTTGAGCCAGAACTACATTTTAGTCCCCCCCTTCCCAAGGACTCCAGAAAACTTATTATCAATTTGATCTTTATGAGAAGTGCTATCAGGTCAATGTAGAATCCTCGCACTACAGCCCAGTGCTTAAAGCTCTAGTGTAGGGTTTCATACCGAGAGTTTAACGCTGACATTTTGCACTGCAATGCATTATGCAAATTAACCAGTGTGCAATTAGTCTGCGCTAAACTGGGAGAGCAAGCCAAACACATGCGCAAAGAAGGCATGCTGTCTCGGACAAACAGGGTAATCTGAAATGAAGTTTGATACTTCATTTCAGATGATCCAGACATCATGAAAATACCCCGATGCCATTGGTACAATCTCAGGGGGCCGGCGCCTGGGCCTGGGCCTGGGCCACCCCCCCCCCCGACCCCACAACAGAAATAAAAACACTGGTGGCCCAGTAGCCCTGAACCCTCTCGTATCTTAAACCTAGGAGGGTGGGGAGAGGTGGGGGGATGGCTGCCCATAAGTTCCTACCCCTGCACTGGCATCTTGAAAAATGGTAGCACCTGGCCTCGCATGAGGCATTTTGGGATGCATCAAGTAGGGTCACACTGCCATGTAGGGTAAAAAAAGCCTATGGCAGTGAGCCCCTCACATGTTGCTTCCTGGGACAGTTGACCCCGCGTTGTGTCTCAAGAGGCAACACAGGGGGGTCACTCTGCCATAAAAGGCATTTTTTGCCTTCTAGGGCAGTCTGATCCCACCCGGTGCATTGCAGGATGCACTGTGTGGGTCCAGGCACTGCCATTCTGCAGGGACACGAACATGTGGTTAACACTTCTGCACATGTTTAAGGTATTGAGGAAGGTTAGGAGGGGGTGAAGAAGTTAAAATCCACTGGACGACCAGGTGCTTTTTTTTTTTTTTCAGGGGGTGGGGGGTAGAGGCCACTGAGCCACCAGGTGTTGTTTTTTGTTAGGGGGGGAGTGGGGTTGGGTCTATCAGTGATTTTATTTCTTTTTGTCCAGGGGAGCTCCAGCCCCATGACATTGTGCCAATAGCATCAGGGGCTTTCCCCGATGCCTGGATCTTCTGAGGTGAAGGGCCTGAAGCAGATGTGGGTGGAGGAGTAGCCTAGTGTTTAGAGCAGTGGTTCCCAAACCTGGGGTCTAGTCCCCAAATGGGGTCACATCATCAGTGGATGGGGGGGGGGGGGGTCACAGAAACATGGCCATTTCCCCATCTCTCTGGACTTTCACTGTGATCTATGCCAAGTCACCAGTCAGGATGTGGATTGTGAGCCACCTCCTGGATAAGCGTCCTGTTAGGCTGGAAACTTATGCTGAGTAATGGGGTCTGTAAGCACACACTGTACACTTACAGAAGGGATCCTATACTGCTGCCACCTTCCTGCTTTAGATGAGTGGAGGGAAGGGAAGGTGGCTGGAGATCTACCAGTTTTATTTCATCATCATCTGGGATCACACTAATTTTCAGTTGTTAACATGGGGTCATACAGGATAAAAGTTTGAAAAGCACTGGGTTAGAGCAACAATCTAGTACCCAAGAGATCTGGGGTCGATTCCCACTGGCACTCCTTGTGACCTTGGTCAAATCACTTTACCCTCCATTGCCTCTGAAGAAAAGGCCTGCAAGCAGGTGTAAAGATCCAGCATTAAAAAAAATGTAAAAAACTGTGCTAAGTTTCAGTGCAGTTTTTCTTTCACACTGGGTGCAATTAATTATGCAGCACTTTGCATGCAATTTCCATGCCCACTGTGCTGCAATTTAGTGCAAAGTTTTTCTGGCATTTTTCCAGTGCTAGCTTGCTTTCTGTATTAGAGAGCAAGCCTAGCGTGGGAAAAGCACCAGAAAAATGCCACGCTAAGGTTTTCTGTATCAGCTTTTAAAGTAGAAAAAAAGCACTCTTCCTCTGAAAACTCAAGACGCCACAATTTCACAGATCCTCGAGACTCCCTTTCTATTTTTATTCTACTACCCTTTTGTAGATGAACTTACTCTTACATATCTTATGCCCAAAAAAATGTAGTGGAATAATTTACTATCTCATTGCAATAAAATGCCTCAGACGACACTTATTTACCTTCTTTTGCTATACAAAGGATTCATTTTAGCCTTTGATTACAATGAAAATAGAAGCATTTTTTTCAGCAAAGAATAAAGAAAACAAGTTGTCACATTCTATATTTCTAAATGCTACATACTTACCAGCAATTTGTCAGTTCATTATTTATTAGACTAAGAATAATGAAGATCCACTGAAGTTCTTTATCCTCAAATAAATCAACTGCTTTGGAACAGGATGCATCATTATTATGTTGCAATGCAATAGTGCAAAGATCTATGGGGCCCAGTTCTCCCAAGCAACTTCCAACAACCTCTGTAAATAAAAATCACTTAAGTAATTTGTACGCATAATATAGTGAAGTTTATTGATTTCAATTCTATCATCTACTTACACAAAAACTGTAACTTTACACATCCTTTAAAATTCTAACATAAGGTACCTTATAAAAAACCTAGCAAAAAGTGGAAAGCGTAGTTACTCACCTGTAACAGGTGTTCTCTGGGGACAGTAGGAATCAGTCCTCACATATGGGTGACGTTGGCGCCGACGGAGCCCGCATGGAAGCATCTCAACAGCTTTCAAAGAAAGCCTTTGGGAGATGCACCATGCATGCATGGTCCCCTTCCTGCTCAAGGGTGCCATCTTGCCTCAGTCTAATGACATAGCTAAGACAGCAAAAATTAAAATACTGTAAAGAAGCAACTCCAAAGGGAAGAGGGAGGGCTGTGAGGACTGATTCCTGCTGCCCCTGGAGAACACCTTTTACAGTTGATTATGCTTTCTCCGGGAATAAGTCAGTCCTCACATAAGGGACTCCCCAGCTACAGGCTACCGAGAACCTGTACCAAATGTCACGGCAGCCAGAGAAGTGAGTTGTGAGCTGCAGCAGTTAAGTCCCAATGGAGAGACTCCTGCAAGACCCAGTTGTCTGGCAGAGAACCAGCACTCCGGTATCCTGAAAACAGAAGGGTCGGAAGGCAGGATTTGCCTACACCCTGAAGAGATTACAGAGTATGGCCTGGTCAGCGGGACTCCCTCTTCAGGCAGTAGTTGAGCTGTGAAGGTATGGAACAAAGACCAGGTGGCAGCCTGGCAAATTTCCGTCACAAGAACGGAATGTAGATTTGCCACGGAAGTAGCCATGGCCTGGACATGGTATGCCATGACACGCTGGTCTAGTGAGATCCCAGCCTGCTCATAGGAGAGGGCCATGCAGTCTGCCACTCAAGTGGACATAGTTTGCTTAGTTACTGAGAGCCCGTCAACTAGGGTCATAGAAGATGAAAAGCTGAGGTGCTTTGCAGTGGCCCCGAGTCCACTGCAGATAGAAGGAAAGGGCCATTTTACATTCTGAAGTATGGAGGACAGTCTACACTTTGCCGGCATGAGGCCTCTGAAAGAAAGTGGGGAGCACCATCTCCTGATCGAGGTGGAATGGGGACAACACCTTCGACATAAACTTGGGATGTGTGCAGTCCCTGTTCTTGTAGAATCTCGTGTAGGGAGGCTCTGCCATCAGAGCCCAGAGTTCACTGACCCTGCAAGCTGATATCAGTGCCACAAGAAAGACAACCTTCCAGGAGAGGTACCGGAATGGGCAGGTAGCCAGAGGTTCAAACGGTGGCTTAGTAAGCTGCGAGAACACCAAGTTGAGATCCCATTCCACTGCTGGTGGGTGGATAGGGGGTTTGGATAGCATGAGGTCCCATAGGAACCGAGCTACAAGGGGCTGGGCCAAGAGGGGTTTTCCCTGAATGGCATGGTGATGTGCTGCAATAGTGCACATGTGCACTCTGATTTGGACTTTAGTCCTTCCTGTGACTGGTGGAATAAGTACCGGAGTACCATCTGAAGCGGGCAGGAGAACAGGTTTGCCTACATCTCAGCGCACCAGACCGAGAAACGATGCCACTTGAAGGCTTACGCCTTCCTCGTGGATGCCTTATGGGAGGCCAGAAGGACCTCCTCCATGTCCTATAGAAGATTGAAGGGAGCCAGGGCTATCCTTTCAGCAGCCAAGCTGTAAGAAATAGGGATTCCAAGTTGAGGTGCAGGAGAGAGCCCTTCTCCTGAGACAGCAGTCCTGGGGCATGGCCCAGGGAAATCGGTGACGCCGCTGACAGATGGAGAAGCAGCGGGAACTAAGGTTGCCTGGGCCACCATGGGGCTATCAGTATTAGCGATGCCTTGCCACGCTGGATCTTGAAAAGAGAGTCTTTGCAACCAGTGGAGTTTGTGGGAAGGCATAAAGGAGGCCTTCCGTCCATGGAATGAGGAATGCATCTGCTGCCACCCAGGATGGGTGCAGCTGGCGGGAGCAGAAGCAGGGCAACTGTGTTGTCAGGGCTGCGACCATCACTAGGCACTTGGTGAAGACCCTTGGCAATGAGACCAGACCAAAGAGCAGCACTCTGTATTAGTAGTGACCTCCTCCCACCACAAATCACAGACATTTTCGGTGGTTAGGATGGATCAGGATGTGCGAATAGGCATCTTTCATGTCTAAGGGGCATTGCCAGTATTCCTGCTGGAGGTATGGCAGCAGTGTTCCAAGAGAGAGCATCTTGAACCTCTCCCTTACAAGAAATCTGTTCAGGTCCTGTAGGTCTAAGATGGGCCTGAGGCCCCCTGTTCGCTTGGGAATGTCAAAATACCTGGAGTAGAAGCCAGTGCCCCAGAGATGCTTGGGCACTGGTTCCATCGCCTTGTCCTCAAGAAGACCTGCAAGCTCAGTGAGGAGCAGAGTCAGGTGGGGGAGAGGTCTTATGAGCTCTCCTGGTAAGTATGAGGGTGGCGCCCATTGAAGGTGAAGGTAGCCCTCCTTAGCCACTTGTAGTACCCAGAAATTGGTGGTGATGGTGGACCACCTGGGGGCAAACAGGGCCAGACACCCCCTGTGGGCTGTAGGGAACCCCCTGGGGGAGAGGAGGTCGTGCCCAAGGAAGCAAAAGTTTGCCTCAGGCTGAGCCGGAGCTGGTGCCTGGGACTTGGGTTTTGTTTTTTTTTTGTTTGCGGGGGCCATACTCCTGCCCCTTGTGCTGTTGGCCTTGCTGCGGGGCTGAGAAGGTTTGGAACTGTGAGGCACTGTCAAAACCTCTCCTTTTCCTTGGAAAGAAGAGCTTCTTCCCCAGTGTAGACAAGGGCTAACTAGGCCAGGCCCCAAAAGTAAATTGGATATAATTAGTGAATTGGATGAAGCAGCCTCTGACAAACAAATTTATACAACTATAATTCACCCAGGATATGGAGATTTGGAGTTATCAGATTCAGGAACAGACAGCGGATCAGGATCCATAATATCCATAGGGATAGGAAGCAGCCAATCTATACATGAAACCGGATTATAGAACCTAACTTAGCTATAGGCCACAGAAAGTTATAGGTCTGAACTGAAATAAAACTCTCTCTTTAAGAGTACTTCTGCTTTCCCTAGGACATTTGACTTAGCAAATAGAGCTTGTGTAGAAAGAGATATTAGGTCAGATTGAACTTCTCTAAATAAATTGAACATAGGGTACATTTGCTTTATCCTGCAATCGGATAGGCTAAAGAGGTTGCTAGGGCAGGATGAACTGCTCTTTTCAGTTAACCGCAAACATAGCTTGCGTAAATAGTAGAAATCAGCAAATATTATAAGTAACTAATTAGCTTCTGTTGAATAGTAGAATCACAGCGACACCTACTGAATTTAGTGAACATAGTTATGAGGTGTAACTTCTTCTTTCTATATGACAATGTTGCCTATATTAGCAAATTTTATGTACACGTTGTAATTTGGAAAGCACCAGAGGTTAAAGATTAATTGAGTCAGCTGATATTTTCTAATAAAAGTGGGAGCCCTGTGAAGCCATCTTTGAAGAAACTCGATGGATATGTCTGACTTAGACTCCATGTGTTTCCTCCCTATAGAGCTCCATAGTGATTGATTAATTAATTGTGTCTCGTCTTTTCTTCCTATTGAGTGGTATAGAAATATAAAAGAATACCAGGTATTGTGTGTAGGATTCCAGACCCACAGAGTCAACACCCAGGGCCTTCTTACGGGGCTGCAGCAAGGTCTTTTTAAAGAGTGTGATCCTTGTCAGGAACTCAGTCTCTATTTCAGCTGTCTTGTCTGCCATGGGTTTCCCTAAGAGATTCTCTCCGATAAAGGGGATATTGATAAATTTGTCCTGAACCCATTGTTTGAGGTCAGATGACTCCAGCCATGTCTGCCATTGGGCCCCGATGCCCATGGCTGCAACTCTGTCTGAGGACTTGAAGCAGTCATAAGCTGCTCGGGATAAAAACTTCAAACACTCCTTGACCGCCGAGCCGGAGACTTGAACCACTGAAGGAGTTCCCTGTCAAGGCCTGCCGAGAAGCCCGCGAGCTTTCTCTCCAGTTCTTTGAGGTACATACCAATGAACAGTTGGTAGGACTGGACTCGGCACACAAGCATCGAGCCCTGGAAGGCCTTTCTGCTGAGGGTGTCAGGGGTCCAGGCCTCCCTGCCGGGAAGAACTGAAGAATGGGTCTTTTAACTCTTAAGTATGCATATGGCAGACTCAACGACCACTGAGTTGTGGGGAAACCCAGGGCTTTGATGCACTCAGTACATAGAGTCGAGTCGCCTGCTGACAATGGGCACCAGTGCCGAAGTCTCCCACATGCGGATGAGGAGGTGCTCGAGGATCAGAGGAACAGGCACCCTAAGGGCTTCCTTAAGGGGGTCCTCGTGTACTGGAGAATCTCCAGTTCCTCCATGCGTGGATCCTCCTCGGCCTGTGTCTCTGTCTCAATGGCAGAGAACCTTAGCTATGTCCCACACAGTCGAGGAAAGCGCCATCCTCGGGCAGGGAATGGCACTGGGACACCAGAGTGTCTGGGGACTCCTCGTCCTCGGTCTCCCATTCAGACAAAGTCAGAGGATGAGTCCGAGGCTCCGCGGTCACCACAGTTGAGGCCTGGGTCCAAAAGCCCATGACCTCCGGAGGACCTGTGATCCGAACCGTGTGCACTCGCCGGAGAGGACCGGTATCCCGAGGAATGGGACCGGGACCTCATCCAATGGGTCTCTCAAGGCTGGTTGCACTCGAAGTTCAAAGTAGAGGATCACGTCATCGGGCGGATGAACCGGAGAAACTGGACAAATGCCTGCTGCATGCCCTTGAGGGCAGATATATTGCTTTCTAAGGCCACCATCCTGGTCTCCATGCCAGTTGGCTCCATAGCCTTCGACGCAGACCCTGAGGACTTCTGGCCCAACGAGGTGCCCAAGGTCAGTCGTCAGATAATGACTCCTCCTTCTGGGGCTGTGGGACCTGGAATGGGATCTACCCGGATCCGTCATCAGAGGTGGTATTCGAGGGTTTTGACTTCTTATGTTCCACCTCCAGGTATTTCCTCTCAGAAGACTAACAGCCACGGGACTCCAAGGCAACCCTGGCCTTGTGGGGCACCAAGGTACCCTAGGGGGCCCCGGAGTGCGATGTCGCCAGAGACTCCAGTGCAGAGTCAGACTTGTGAAGGAACTGTTCCTGCTGCAGTTGATGGCTCTTCACGGCCTTTGTGGTCATGGTCCTGCAGAGTTCGCAGTTCGAGTCGTCATGCTCTGGCCCGAGGCAGCAGTCATGAGGGTCAGTGCGGGACATCATCTTATTGCACTGATCACATTTCTTGAAGCCGTTGGAGATCATTGGGTAAAAGGAGGACCCTGCCTCCTGGCAAGGGTCCAAAGCCTGCGGCAAAAAAGGGGCGCGAAGTGCCGGTCGAGGGATATCTCAAAAGAAGAACAAAAAACACAAAGGAAGGAGCCCAAGGAGTGACGCCGAGGCGAGCTGGCTTAGAGGCGGTAAAGGAACCATTACACGTACCGGACAAAAACAGGATAAAAATACCACTTTTTCCGGAGGAAACTGGAAAGACATTCAGAGGGCTACATGGAAAAAAAGGAGACTGAGACAAGATGGCACCCTTGGACAGGAAGGGGACCACACATGCATGGTGCATCTCCCAAAGGCTTTCTTTGAAAGTTGGGGAGATGCTTCTGCGCAGACTCCACCAGCGCCAACGTCACCCATATGAGGACTGACTTCTTGCTTGTTCCCAGAGAAAGATGTTATTTTTAGCTTAATAAACAATTTTACTAGTAATGCTTTTGACAACATTCATGCTTTAAGCTTCAATAGAACACATTTTTCTAAGAAACAAGTAAAGAAAAACACTTCAAGCATACAGTGTTGACTATGTGATTGGCCCAGAAGGAATTCTTACCCAAAACTTCTTTTCCACCTGCATGGTTAGCTGCAGACTTGGACAGCTGCAAGAGACTTACAATCAGCTTCACTACGACACTATCCTGTGGGTTATCTGACAAGAATAAACCATAAACAAAATAAAGAAATGCCTTATGCATCACAAAGTATACAATTACATATTATTGAAGGTTTTGACAGAAATATCAATGTTTGAACATCTTTGAAATTAGCATTCTTACCAGTTTTGCTTTCCAACAAAAAATGCACAACTTAAGCATTTGAGTTTTATTCACAATAATTTCAAGATAGCCTTGCATCACGAGGCTGGAAAGGCCACGGCTGGTTGTTAGAACTGCAGCGAGAGGTTCTGCCATGTCTTGTGTCTTGGAGCCAGCTCCTAGTGTTTCAACGGCAGCTGGCCTGAATGGAAGTTCCCCTGTTTGGTCTCGGGGGTTTTCTCTGGAGACAACAGCAGGATATTTTGGAATCAATATTGAATCTGATTTTACAATTGGGGAGACGCATTAGTTCCTCAAATGCAGTCTCTAACTCAACAAGTTCAAGGTAACACCATTGTTACTGCTAAGAACGTTGAAGAAATACTCCTATTCGGACTGCTGTATCAAGGTTGGAAGACAGGAGTTCTAGTCTTGAAGATTCTAATGACAGTGTTAAGGATTTAACTGCTGGAGAATTGAGTTGATCTTAAAACCTATGTCTGATTAACTTTCCTAAGTAATCTCTGGTTTCTCTCCGAGACATGTTCAAAATGTATTTGGTAGATATTCTTGGGGTTGCTCTAGAATCTCATCTCCCTGTTAAATTGAGTGAATTAAGAGTAGTTACTCACCTGCAACAGGTGTTCTCCAGGAGCAGCAGGAATCAGTCCTCACATATGGGTGACGTCGGTACCGATGGAACCCTTGGGCAGAGCATTTTCCCAGCTTTCAAGGAAAGTCTTTGGGAATGCAGCGCACATGCACGGTCCCCTTCCCGCGCAAGGGTGCCATCTTGTTCAGTCTGATGACATAGCTAAAAGACAGCAAAAAATCAAAATGAACTATATGACTGCAACTCCAGTGGAGGAGGGAGGGTCGTGAGGACTGATTCCTGCTGCTCCTGGAGAATACCTGTTACAGGTGAGTAACTACTCTTTCTCCAGGACCAAGCAGGAAGTCAGTCCTCACATATGGGACTCCCCAGGCTCTAGGCTACCGGGAACCCTAAGCTGAAAAAATAGCTCTCTTTCAAGAGCCTCAGCATTCGTGATAAGAATATCCTCTGAGAACGCCCCCGTATGGTAGCCCAACACAAGGGCCGGAGGGTAGGAGTTGCCTAAACCTCAAAGAGATTACGGAATACCACCTGTTCGAAAGCACTGTCCCTTCGGGACTCTCTCTCCAGGCAGTAATGGGCTGCAAAAGTCTGGCTTGAAGACCAAGTTGCGACCTGGCAGATGTCTGCCAACGGAACAGGGCGGAGATGAGCTACTGATGCAGCCTTCGCCCTGACACGGTGGGCCGTGACTCGAACCTGCAAGGGAAGGTCGGCTGCCTTGTACGCCCAGGCGATACAATCTGCTACCCAAGTGGACAATGTACACTTGGAGACAGATAACCCCATCTTATTAGGGTCAAAGGAGACAAAGAGCTGAGTAGCCCTTCGATGCCCCCGCGTACGTTCTATGTAAAAAGACAACACCCTCACAGTCCAGGGTATGCAAGACTGTTTCAGACCAGCTGGTATGTGACCTGGGAAAAAAGGTCGGAAGAACCACCTCCTTGGTTGAGGTGGAAAGAGGAGACCACTTTTGGAAGGAACTCGGGATGGGTCCGTAGGACCACCCTGTTCCTATAGAACCGTGTGTATGGTCTATCAGAAACCAGAGCTTGTAGTTCACTCACACGTCTGGCCGAGGTAAGAGCCACCAGGAAGAGCGCTTTCCAAGAGAGGAAGCTCAAATGGCAAGTAGCCATCGGCTCAAATGGTGGCCGAGTAAGTTGCTGCAAGACCACGTTCAAATCCCACTCAGTCGCCGGTGGACGAACTGGAGGCTTGAGTAGAAGCAGACCTCTGAGAAATCGGGACACCAAGGGGTGAACCGACAAAGGCTGTGCTTCCACCGGTGAGTGGTGCACTGACAAAGCACTGAGGTGGACCCGAACAGAGTTAGACTTAAGGCCTAGGTCTGACAGGTGAAGTAGATACTGCAGTACTACTGGCACAAGGCAAGAGAAAGGATCTTCATTGCGCTGAGCACACCATACCGTAAACCTACGCCACTTGAAGGCATAGGACTTTCTGGTGGACTGCCTCCTAGAGGCCAAGACCACCTCCTCAACCTCCTTAGGTAGACGTAAGGGAGCTAGCACTATCCTTTCAGCAGCCAGGCCATCAAATTGAGAGACCTGAGATTGGGGTGCAGAAGGGAACCTTGCTTCTGAAACAGGAAATCGTGTTGCAACCCCAGAGGGAACAGAGTTTCCACCGCCAACTGCAGCAGAAGTGGAAACCACAGCTGCCTCAGCCATCTGGGGGCTACCAGAATCACCGAGGCCTTGTCCCAGAGAATCTTGAACAGAGTTCGGGCCACCAGGGGTGTGGGAGGAAACGCATACAGGAGGCCCATAGACCAAGAGATCAGAAAAGCATCTGCCGCCATCCGCAGGGGCTGCGGCTGTCTGGAGCAGAACCTGGGCAGCTGACGGTTCAGTGGACTGGCAAAGAGATTGATGGATGAAAGTCCCCAGCGTAGGAAGATCTGCTGGGCCAATAGTGGATTCCATTGCCATTCGTGAGGCTGGAGAAACCTGCTTGTCTGCCAGGAAATTCTCCTGACCAGGTAGGTAAACTGCTTTGAGACACATACCCTGTTGACCGCAAAGGAGCAGAGATTCAGTGCCTCCTGACATAGGAGCCTGGATACCATGCCCCCTTGTTTGTTCACATAGAACATCGCCGCTTGATTGTCCGCCTGAACTAGGACAGACTGGTGAGCAATGTTCCCTCTAATTTTCTGTAGGCTGTGTGCGCATAAAATATCAGCTGTGTGCAGCTTTTGAAGGAAGGTTAAATTTTTGTGCGTCACATAACGACACTCGGAGTTATATACTTTAAAATTTGACTACACGTCAGAATACAGTATGTACACCACATTGATTTTAATCAAATTAAATGAAAATAGACGATTACTAAATGAAGCGGGAAATTTCTAGTAATTACAATCATAACTTTTAAATTTTAAGATGTCTGTATTGTTTTCTATCAGAATCAGAGCTGTAATTTTTGTGCGCTCTGTTGTAAAGTATGTGCGCTCGCTCGGCGAGGTGTGTGCGCGCGCACACGTGCACAGCTTAGAGGGAACAGTGCTGGTGAGACAGGGCATGAGAAAATGTTTGCAGAGCTAAGCGGATTGCTCGCAGCTCCAAAAGATTGATTTGCTGCGTGGCCTCCTGAGGAGACCACAGGCCTTGAGTGCACATGCCCTGGCAATGTGCACCCCAGCCCTTTAAGGAAGCATCGATCGTCAGCACCCTTGTGTGTGCTAGAGCTTGAAAAGGTACCCCCCTGAGAAGGTTTGAGAGATGTAGCCACCACTGTAAGGAGTACAAAAGTGGTTTGGACACCTCTACTCTGTCTTGGAGGTCGCCTGTGGCCTGCGTCCACTGAACTCTGAGGCACCATTGAGCAGCCCGCATGTGCAGATGGGTGTTGGGAATCACATGTACAGTGGATGCCATGTGAACATAAGAACATAAGATGTGGCCCAGGAACTGCAGGTAGTGCTTGGCGGGAACATGAGAACTGCTTTGGAACTGGTTGGCCAAGTCCATCAGTCTATGGGCCCTGTCCTCGGGCAAGTAAGCTCATGCCTGAAGGGTATCTAATCTTGCCCCTATAAACTCTAGGTTCTGAGAGGGGAGCAAAGTGGACTTTTCGTAGTTTATGACAAAGCCCAGATGCTGAAGAAGAGAGACAGTGCGAAGTGTGGCTTGTCAGGCCTCCTGGAGAGATTGGCCTCTGATGAGCCAGTCGTCCAGGTATGGGAAGACAAAAATTCCCTGATTCCTGAGATAAGCCGCCACCACCGCCAGGCATTTGGTGAAAACCCTGGGGGCAGAGGTTAGGCCAAAGGGAAGTACTCTGTACTGAAAATGGTTTCCTCCCACCACAAATCTGAAATATTGTCTGTGGTCTGAATGAATGAGGATGTGAGTATAAGCATCCTTTAGGTCTAAGGAGCATAGACAGTCTCCCTGCTGGAGGTAGGGCAGCAGTATCCCAAGGGTAAGCATCTTGAACTTTTCCCTCTCCAGAAACTTGTTTAAGTTTCACAAGTCTAGGATAGGCCGGAGGCCTCCTGTCCTTTTTGGTACCAGGAAGTACCTGGAGTAGAAGCCTTGCCCTTCCAGGTGGTGAGGCACCGGTTCCACCGCCTGTTCCTTTAGAAGGCTTGACAACTCCTGAAGGAGGAGGCTCCTGTGTAGAGGGAGTCTTGGACGCTCCCTGGAAAGTAGGAGGGGGGTAGCTGGTTGGAAATGGAGCATGTAGCCCTTTTGGACTAAGTTCAGTACCCAGGTATCCCCTGTGATGGCTGGCCACCTGTAGGCGTACAGGGTCAGCCGACCTCCCGTGCTGAGTGGACCCACCGGCGGAGAAGAGGCTGTGGGAGTCAAAACCCCGCTCCATGCTGTGCAGGAGCTGGAGCTGGTGGGTCTTCTGCCTAAGGGGCCAATGCCCTTGCCCCTTGGCCTGCTGGCCCTGTTGCAGAGCTGGAGAGGCCTGATATTGAGGGTAGGATTTGTAGGCAGCACCCTTCCTCAGGAAAAAGGGCTTCTTTCCCGAGCCCTTTTTTTTTTGATTAGGGGCAGAAGTCTTTCTGGACAGCCTTGTCCTGTGAGAGTCTCAGTCTCGATTTCTGCAGCCTTTTCAGTCATGGGCTTACCGAATAGGTTGTCACCTCGGCAGGGGACATCGACCAACTTGTCCTGCACCCATGACTTCAGGTCCAATGACTGTAGCCAGGCCTGACGGCGTGCACCGATGCCGGCCGCGGCTACCCGGGCCGAAGCCTCGAAGCCATCATAGGCTGCTCGAGAGATAAACTTCGAGCACTCTCGGATCCCTGTTGACAAGGCCTTGAACCTCTTCAAGGATTCCTCGGAGAGGCCAGCTGAGAACCCGGCAATCTCCTTTGCCAGGTCTCGCAGGTAACATGCCCATGTACAGCTGGTAAGTCTGGATACGGCAAGATAGCAAAGAGCCTTGGAAGCACTTTCTACCGAGGGCATCCAGGTTCCGGGCCTCCCGGCCGGGGGGCACCGAGGAGTGCATCTTCTGACTCTTCAGGCGGTGTATGGCCAATTCCACAACCATGGAATTGTGCGGTAGTTGCACCTTTTGGAACCCAGGGCTCTTACGGACTCGATAAATGGAATCAACCCGTTTGCTAAGAACCGGCACCGAGGCCGGTGCCTCCCACATACGGAAGAGCAGCCGTTCCAGCATCAGAGGAACCAGTACAGTAAAGGCTTCCTTCGGAGGAAAATCATACTGGAGGGCATCGAGCTCCTCGGCTCGAGGCTCCTCCTCGGCGTCCGCAGGGAATGCCAAAGCCTTGGCCATGTCCCTCACGAAGTTTGAGAACAGGGTATCATCCGGGGGGGAGCATCTCCGGGGAGTCCGAAGGGATGCACTGGGTCCGGAAGGTGTCTGGTGACTCCTCGTCCTCCGTCTCTCACTTCGACTCCTCCGAGGAGGAGTCAAGCGGCTCTGGCCGTGTAGGCCTCAGTGCCACCCGCCCCGACGCCGAGGGTATCGGCATTGACGACCTCGGCCCCGCATGGGAGGTCGAGGGGGACCTTGACCAAGGATTGACTCGAGACTTCATTGACTCGAGGATCGGCTCGATCTCCGGGGTCGACTTGGACATCGAGGTCCCGGTGGTCGGGGCAAATGCACTGGTCAGACCGGCGATCAGCACCCGCTGCTGCTCCATGAAGGCAGCCAAGCTGCTCTCCAAGGCAGTCAGCCGGAGTCCAAGCTCAGGAGACTCAGGAGCCCCCGACTCGGGCCCCGACGGCATCGGGTCCAACGTCGGTTCTCCCGGAGAGTCCACGAGGACAACAGAACTTACATGACTCGGGGACTCCGGCTCCATATTAGGTAGTTTGGACGGCCTCTCTGACTCCGAGAGCCCGGGGCGGCGGTTAGGGCTACGCAATCTGGCCCTCGAGGACCCAGGGGCCTCCACCGACGCCGCCCTCACGAGCTGCTTCTTCCTTCTGTGCTCCCGGATGGGAGACCCCCTCTCAGAGGAAGCATGACGGCGCTCGGGGTCCGACTCCCGAGATGTCGAAGCCTCTGATGAAGTCCGGCCCGGCAGGACTCTGAGAAAATTCTTTCACGTTGATGCTGACGGCTCCGAAGTGTCTTCGACGACATTTTGCTGCACGGGCCACAGACCAGCAGGTCACGGTTGGGCCCGAGGCATCGGAGGCAGCAGTCATGTTTGTCGGTGAGAGACATAAGTTTCTTGCACCGATCACATTTTTTTAGCCCACTGGCAGCCATCGGGGGAAAAAGGGCCCCTGCAAGGTCAAAAGACCGGGCCTGCCAGTGAAAACAACAAAAAAGGCACGAAGGAAAAAAAATGAAAAAAGAAATTCCGGACTCGATACCGGTGTACCGAGCCCAGGCAGGAAGGGGAACCGGCATCGAACTGGATAAGAAAAAAGCAAAAATCGCAGAAAAAAAATCTACTTTTCCTGGGTGACACGAACTCACGTCCGTTGGGCTCCGCGGAAAAAGAAAGACTGAGCAAGATGGCACCCTTGGGTGGGAAGGGGACCGCGCATGCACGCTGCATTCCCAAAGGCTTTCCTTGAAAGCTGGGGAAATGCTCCGCACGAGGGCTCCGTTGGCGCCGACATCACCCATATGTGAGGACTGACTTCCTGCTTGGTCCTGGAGAATCTCCCTATTGCAAAAAGGTATCCGGGGCTACTCAGGGGTCCACGATGCAACAGATGGATGTCTTATACATTTCTGAAACACTGGAAAGTTCTGCTGTGGAACCTGCTATTCCTGCTACTTTACTTGTGATTTCTGCTCCGTCTTCTGACCATGAATGTTTATTATTTATTTATTTAATTCTCTTATATACCGCGCTATTCTGCATCAGTGCGGTTTACATTGAACAAACTGAAATTACATTGAACGGAGCATTATAACTTGGAGATAACTATTTTACAGGGAACATGGGCTATGGAGGGTTAAGTGGCTTGCCCAAGGCCACAAGGAGCACCTGTGGGACTAGAAACCCCAGTCCTTCCGGCCCAAGGTTGCTGTCCTCTAGAGGGATTTGAACCCCCGACCTTCCGGCCTGAAGTACCTTGCCCCAACCACTAGGCCACTCCTCCAACTCCACTTATTAAAGATGTTCCCTAAAAAAAAGGAATGTACCATTTAAAAGGTTTACAATTCGCATGTATACTGATCTCTCTAGGGCATAGGTTTTCAACCCAGTCCTCGGGGAACCCCAGGCCAGTCAGGTTTTCAGGATTCCCACAATGAATGTGCATATGATAGATTTGCATACAATGAAGGCACAACATGCAAATCTATCTTATGCTTATTCATTGTGGGAATCCTGAAAACCTGACTGGCCTGGGGTTCCCCGAGAACTGGGTTGAAAACCTATGCTCTAGGGAGACCAGAAGAGATGCAGATTGTTTCTTTTATTGAGACAGACAGTCCTACAGTTGGGGGCTCTCTTTTTCCTCAAGTTTTCTTGTAAATGGTTAGTAAAGCTGAATTCTGTTAACTATGTTTTTTGAGCCCTCACTTTCTTTTATTAATTCATGAAGGGTTAGTGCATCTTAGACATATTTATCCTATAATCTGTGAATGTGATATATAGCTGCAGCGTCTCTTTCCTTTTTTTTTTTTTACTTTGCTGCTCCTTTCCCAGCCTGGTAGACTTTGGTGAATGGGCAGGAGATAATATTGATTTTTCTTTATGTAAATTCTCTAGCAATTGTTACAACTGGCCTTCAAATTCCTTGACAAGTTTTATTTTTTTTTGCTTGTTTATGACATAAGCTTTATAAAAATAAAATATAATAAAAGAAACAGACATTGTATTTAGATTACGCCTTTACAATAGCAGATCAAATGAGTTATATTCAGGCACAGAAGTTATTTTGCTGTCTCTGGAGGGTTTACAATCTAAGTTTGTACCTGAGGCAATGGAGAGTTAAGTGACTTGCCCAAGATCACAGGGAGGAACATTAGACTGCTGAATGTTCGCTCAATTCTTAACTGTAATTGGTTTGTGATATTGTTAAAAGATGGTTAAATTTATTTATTTTATTTATTTAACATTTCTTTTATACCGTGCTATTTCTATCAGTGTGGTTTACAGAGAACAAAGTGACTCAATGACAGCGAAGGCAATCAGAGTTTACATAAAACATGGGGAAACAACTTGGAGTGAGCTGGGGGAAACTATGTATAATGTAAATATGAGCAATTTACATATGAAACTATGTACAATTTACAAGTTACCACGTTAATCTTTCCATTGTTCCTAGGGTTATTCAGTTACTCAGAGCAAGTGTGGGACAGCAGGGTGCAATCTAGCTAAGGCTGTTTTACATAACCTGTCAGTTGCCCCTTGTGCATTATGTAGTTTAAGTTAAGATGTTGGGTGGAGGGGAGGGAGGTGTGGTGGGATAGTTGTGTTGTGAATAGTGCATGAGGAACAGGTGGTGTTTGATGGCTTTTCTAAACTGCATGAGGTCTCTGATTACTCTAATATGGGGTGGAAGTTTGTTCCAGGCCCTGGGGGCATAGGACACAAATGCGCGTTTGTTTGTTGATTGTGCCCATTTTGTGGTTATTTTTGGGATGATTAGCGTATTGGCAGCAAGTGTTCGCTTAGGTCTGTTGCTGTGAGTGTGGGTAAGAAGCGCTGAGATTGATGAGGGTGATATGTTATTTAAGGCTTTAAATGTTATTAGGAGGGCTTTGTAGGTTATCCTACTGTTTACTGGGAGCCAGTGTAGCTTTCTTAGTATGGGGGATATGTGATTGCTCGTATGTATCCCACACAGGATACGGGCAGCAGCGTTCATCGCTAATTGGAGTGGGTTCAATAAGTTCTTGGGGAGGCCGTGTAGTATCATGTTTGCATAGTCAAAGTGGGGTGTGACTATTGCTTGGAATATTGTTCGGAAGTTGTCAGGGTCCAGCATGGGTCTAAGGTGTCGAAGAGTCTTGATCTTATAATAGATGAACTTTACTGTGCGGCTTATATGGTCTTTGAATGTTAATCGTTGATCTAGTGTCACGCCAAGGTAGCGTATGGTGGGTTTTATTGGTAGTTCGGCGTCTCTGACCTTCAGGGTTGGAGGGGGTGTGAAGCTTTTGCTTCTCGAGATGGTTAGGACCTCTGTTTTCTTAAAGTTTATTCTCAGGTTATTGTTTAAGAGCCAGTCTGTTATCGCATTGAAGCAGTCAATGATGGTTGTGTAGTCTGGAAGTGTGACATTGATAGGTGTGTATAACAGCACATCGTCGGCATAGATGAGGCACGATATGCCGAAGGCACGGGTAATTTCACAGATTGGTTGCATGTATATGTTGAAGAGTAGCGCCGAGAGGGAGGAGCCTTGGGGTACTCCCTGGTTTTTTTTTTTTTTTTTTAATGCATATGTTTTAGAATGAAACATGGATAAAGAAGGGGGAAATATCTTCTTTGCAGCAGGCATGTCTGGAAGGTTATTTTTGTATGCATAGCCTAGATAAAAGAGGTAGTGGTGGCCTTGGTATCACTTAATAAATGTGTTTAAGTATCAGTCACATTGCAGAGACAGCAGTGCAAAAGGGTGTGGAATGGCTGAATGTATGTTTGTTGGGGTAGGAACAATTTTTTTATGGAATATTGGAAGGGAATCTTTAGAGATGTTAGAAATTGTGTGTGGAGATTTTATGATAAGAATGGGACATGATATTACTGGAAATGTAAATGTGCATATAGATGCCCTAATAGGATTTGAGAAAGATTTTTTGGCATATTTGGATGATCTGAGATTGAGGCAATTGGTCTTGCAACCTGGTCATGTGGCTGACTCTTTCTTAGACCAGTGCTTTTACAGTGCATGTGGAATTTAGAATTAAGTCTACAAGGGTGTGTAGTGTGTCATGGTCAGAATACTGTTTGATTTAATAGGAACTAGATAGGATATGGATAACACTAAGAGCAGAAAATTTGACATTCGGCTACATGGGACATATGTAGTAAGCATGCGCATTAGTTTTCATCTGAATGGAAAAAAAATCAATGAAAGTTATTTTTCGTTCATCCTAGAATTAACTAATTGAGCACGCATGCTTCAAAATCGACATTCATGTACTTCATTTTCAATATGCATACACACAGCCAGACACAATGAAGCAGATCTGGGAGGAGATGGTGGTCCAGGAAGGTGGGGCCGCTTCTAGCTATTGGCAAAAAGGTTGGTGACCCTTGGCCCCTGTTATAACGGGGACCCAGTTACCCATAGGTAAATTTAGCCCTAAATGTAGACTGCCAATGACTACTTTTTAAATCCCTTACGGCAACACATCTACACTCTTTTTAATGCCATAGCTACAACGGCTTCTAAATAAAAAAAAATGCAGGAAGTTATCACTCACGGCTGCAGAAGGCAGGCAGGGCAGCAGCACTGAAATATGCAGCGGAGGGTGGGCAGGTGCTTGCAACTCCTATCTGACTTGCTGAGCTGCTCCACTGCTAAGCCAGTATGTAATGCACGTCTCAATTCTGTCCTGCATTATGATGCAGGGCAGAAACGAGAACCAATCTTGGTCAAGTGAGACATCACAGACTGGCTGGCATGTACGTGGAGTGTTGGGGCTGTAGGCATGGCTGCATGGGCATTCAGGGTGTGTAGTTGCAGCAGAGTAGGCAATCTGATCAGGAGACAACTTATCTGGTGTAAGTATGCTCACACCTCCACAGCTACTATCTGGAACAGCTGCTCTGTTGTAGTCTGAAGCTCCTCCTATCCTGAATGGGCATAACAGAGGATTAGAGGAGTACTGTCCAGCTGGCTAACAGACAGCCTCCATCCCAGTGAGAAGAGCTGGCTACTGAATTCACTTTCACCTAAATGTAAATGTGCAGTATGCAAAATTATTACTTCCCTCTGCTAGTTTTCTTGGGGGTCAGGTTGGAGGAATATTTTTTTCCTAACAGCATCCCTCAAAAACCTGAGCCATCTTGGGTCAGTCAGCACTTTGAAATGGTAAACAGCAATGGGCACATTTCAGACATGTAAGGAGAGGCTGGAAGATGGAGGGGGAGAACAGCAACAAGAAAAAACAAGGGAATGAGTAAGGATAAAGGCTCTGGAAGAGGACAGTGGGATTTGTGGATTGGGTGAGGGTGAGGGTGAGGGTGGTGACGAGGGAAGGAGCTGGTGTTTCAGTGGGAGAGCAGGAATGGAGGGATTTGGGAGGTAGAAAAAGATTAAATACTGTAGGGGTTTTACTACTGTAATAATGACTCCACTTCCAAAGCACACTAGAGAACAATTAACGAGGCCTGTTTTTTGCCAGGAGTGTATATAACTATTATTTTCATAGGGTGTAATACTGAGTGAAGCATTACCATCTTCTGATACTGTGTGATGCAAATACTCCTTTGTGATTAAATAGGACCTTCCTCTGGCTTCTGCTCTCGAACCTCCTAGAAGAGGAAGGTGGGTTGGTAGTGGGACTGGAGAGGGTTCGCAAGGTGTCACTATGCTGCCACTTGAACCTCGTCTCTGAAGAGATTCTCTCCTGAGCATGGAATGCCAGCAAGATGCTCCTGCACATTAGTCCGTAAGTCTACGGCTCAGTCATGAATGTCTCCAGATGTCAATATTCATAGTGGGGGCTCTTGATGCCATATCAAAAATCATCACAGTTTATTTGGACCACGTATTCTCCACACGCCTGGACCTATGAGGTAGCACAATTTTGTAACTTACTCTGGAGGGAGAAAACTCCTCTAGGCAGTGCATGGTATTCCAAAGGGTATGCCCATATAGAGTTAGTAGGATGTCATGAGGGATGTGAGCAGGCATGTTGATAAATCTTTCTCCCCAGAGGAGCCAAAGAGTGCAAATATGAACTCCTAGTACTTTTGAGAGCAGATTCGATGACCATAAAATGAGGAGGCAGCTGGGACTTCAGAATATGGGAGCCTTCTAAAATCTCTACATAAAATTGACCTTTGTACTTACAGGATGCATAGAGAAAGGAAGGTCCCCAACATTTTCATCTACAGTCTCTGAAGGATTGGTGAATGGCACTGTTACCACCTTCCTTGGGGTGATCTGGATATTGGAGGATTTCCAGTTCTTCAGCCCTGGGGGCCTCCTCCGTGTCCAACTTAAATGGAACGGGCCTCAGGAGGGAGATCCAAAATGGCACTCTGAAGGAACACAGCTTAGGAGGCTGTAGCTCACCGCTTGGTCTTGGTATTTGAGAGGATCTCTTTGCCTATTGGTTGTGACGGGCAAGAGGAAAGGGAAAGCAGGGCTTGGTCCTGGAGCTGCCAGTTCTGGCTCCCTCAGTCAGGCCATTCTGGACAGCTTCGGTATTTCCTCCACTCAAAAGAGCCCACCTCCTCCAGATCTGCCCATCAGGCAACTAGCAGGCAGCAGTGACAGGGTGTCATTAAGCCTCATAGTGCGTACACCACCACCAAACCCCAGAAGCTTGGGGGCCGCCAGAGGTTTGGAATCACTGCGCTTCAGTCTAAGTGAGGATGCCTTTCTCCCAGGAGGATCTCCGGTGGTAGAGTCAACTCCCCTTTTGGATGGGATATAAACATAGAAACATGATGGCAGAAGATGACCACATGGTCTATCTAGACTGCCCTTCCATAGCAACAACTACAACAGTCCCCTTTTTCCCTTTAAAGATCCTCTGTGTTTGTCCCATGCTTTTTTGAATTCAGATACTGTCCTCATCTCTACCACCTTCGCTGGGAGACTATTCCACGCATCTACCACTCTTTCCGTAACGAAATATTTCCTCATATTACTCGACTCTATTCCCTTTCACCCTCATCCTATGTCCCCTCATAGTAGAGCTTGCTTTCAATCGAAAGAGGTATTTAAATGTATCAATCATATCACCTCTATCCCGCCTTTCCTCTAAAGCATGTATATTAAGATAAGAACATAAGATCTGCCATACTGGGTCAGGCCAAGGTCCATCAAGCCCAGTATCCTGTTTCCAACAGTGGCCAGTCTAGGTCATAAGTACCTAGCAGTTTCCCCAAAAGACACAGGTTCCTCAATGCTTGTATCGGGTCAAGCAGTGATATCCTGGGTCCCTTTTAATAATGGTTTATGGACCTTTCCTCCAGGAACTTGTCCAAACCTTTTTTAAGCACAGCTACACTAACAGCTTTTACTACATCCTCCGGTAACAAATTCCAGAATTTGATTACACATTGAGTCTTAAGTCTGTCTTCATATACTTATAACGAAGACCACTAACCATTTTAGAAGCCACCCTCTGTACCGACCCCAACCTGTTTATATCCTTTCGAAGGTGCGGACTCCAGAATTGCACACAATACTCAAAATGAGGTCGCACCAAAGACTTATACAAAGGCACTATCATCTCCTTTCTTCTGCTCGCCAATCCTCTCCCTATGCAACCAAGCATCCTTCTAGTTTTAGCCGTCACCTTTTCTACCTGTTCAGCTACTTTAAGATCATCAGACACAATCACACCTAGGTCCTGCTCTTCTTTTGTGGACAGAAATACTTCACTCCCTATACTATAGTGCTTGGATTGCTGAGGCTCAGGTGCATGACCTTGCATTTTTTTAACATTAAATCTCAACTGCCAAATTCTAAACCATTCTTCAAGCTTAGCTAGATCCCTCCTTATGTTATCTATACCTTCCTGGGTGTCTACTCTATTGCAGATTTTGGTATCATCCGCAGAGAGGCAAACTTTACCCGACAGCCCTTTGGCAATATCACTAACAAAGATGTTAAAAAGAATCGGACCAAGGGCAGATCCTTGGGGCACACCACAGTAACATCCTTCTCCTCAGAGTGAGCTCTATTTACATGTATCCTATGCTGCCTCCCATTCAACCAATTTCTAACCCAAGCAGTAACTTTAGGGTCCATCCTTTGGGTGTTCAGTTTGCTTATAAGTCGCCTGTGCGGAACAGTGACAAAGGCTTTACTGAAATCTAAATACACCACATCTAGGACTCTTCCTCGGTCCAACTCCCTGGTCACTCAGTCAAAGAAATCAATCAGAGTTGTCTGACAAGACCTGCCTCTGGTGAATCCATGCTGCCTCCGATCCGATAATCCGTTGGACTCCTGAAACCTCACAAAGTTTCTCACAAACAGAGTCTTCTGAAAATTGTTCAAGATGCCCCTTCTACATATTCCTCCCCTTCACCTTTGAGTCAGACAATACCACTTTTGCCCTTCCTCTTCTAACATTTCTGAAAAATGTCTTATCCTCCCATTTTATTGCACTGGCTATTTCCTCCTCTTTTTGAATCTTTGCTTTCCTGACTACTTTGCTAGCTTCTCTAAGTTTTTCCAAATATAGATGCCTGTCTTCCTCTCTCTATGATCTCTTGTAATTCATGAAGGCCTCCCTCTTTTTCTTCACATTTTCAGCTACTTCTTTCGAAAGCCATAGCGGTCTCCTTTTCCTTTTACCTTTATTTACCATTTTAACAAAAAGGTTGGTTGCCCTTAAAATATCCCCTTTCAGTTTTGCCTGCTGTTTTTCTACATCCCCCAGCTGTTCCCATCCTGAGGTAGTGGGGATGACCACCAAGATCTCAAGAATAGTGCAGAATGTTGCACATGATTTGGGTGAGATTGCTTCCAGGAAGAAAGTAGGTGATCTTGTTAGACCTTTGGTAGTGACTTTGGAGTCCTTATGAGATGCCATTCAGGGACTTTCAACCTCATTGCAGTCTTTTTCAGAGAAGTTAGTAGGTGACTTAACTGTGGTTGCACAAACTGTTATAGAACATACTCAAACAATTCACTCTGTTAATGTGAAAATGGAAGCCATTGACCAAAGAATTAATGCTGTTCAGGTTATAGGGGACACCTTGGTGAAAGACAGTAATGCCACTTCTCGGAGGATGGAACATTTGGAGAACCAAGTGCATCCGAACAATCTTAGGTTCCTTAACTTTCCCAGGTCTCCCCTTATACCACCAATAGACATGGTGAAGAAATACTTGGTCGAGGGATTGGGGATGGACTCTCTGAACCTGCCTCCTATAGCTAGGGCCCATTACATTGCCCCTGGATAATTTGGAGTACAGGGGGACCCCTTGGGGGTGGACCATACGGGGTTTTGGAGTCCTCTTTGGAGGTGAACACTAAGAGTTCCTCGCTGGTTGTAAATGTTGCTTTTGAGTATAACCGCAATGCTGTCTTAAAGCTTTATTTCCGCTTTATGGATAAAATGTTTTTTTGGTTCTAAGATAAGTATATTTCCTGATTTTTCCAGGCTTACTCAGAGACGCTGACAAAATATCTTGGTGTTGCGCCCTAGAGTGTTAGCCCTGGGATTGGTGTTTATGTTAAGATTTCCATGTGTGTGTTTAGTACAATATAATGGTAAAAGTTTGGTTTACTTTGAACCAAGACAACCATTAGATTTTATTGTGACAAAAGAAGAGGAAAAACTGAGATTGGTTTGCCCATCAGTGCACCACTGTGATCAATTGGGGGGGGGGGGGGACGTTTGATGCGCTCATTTATGCTTAATATGTTTATTTTCTTTTTCTCTTAATACTTGGATCTTGTGTTATGTTTATAACCGTGGGCTGTAAATTGGTTTATTTTTGAACCTGATAATGATTTTGCCTTTTTTCTTTTGTACTTTGTTTCGGTTTTCACTATGTGGATATGAAAGTATAAAAATGCAATAAATATAAAATATAAATTTTATTTATTTAGCTGTATTTATATTCCGCTTTTCACTGGTCAAAGCGGTCAATTGGGGGATACATTTAACACGAGGGGATATGACACACATATGTTAATACTTACAGGGAACATGGGCAATGGAGGGTTAAGTGGCTTGCCCAAGACCACAAGGAGTGCCTATAGGACTAGAAATCCCAGTCCCTCCGGCCTGAGATTGCTGTCCCCAGGTGGGACTTGAACCCCCGGCCCTCCGGCCTGAAGTACCTTGTCCTAACCACTAGACCACTCCTCCCTCAGGAGTAAATAAAAAGGAATGGCCTCAGGAAGAGGACACGCCCTCAGAAGGTGAGGGGTAGAAAGGGCTGACAGAAGCTCAGGGGTCCTCTTCTCCAAGAAGTACTCTGAATTGTAGTTAGTTACCCAGGAACGCTCAGAGTCAGATTTGGAGAGGTACTCCGTGGTACTCTGGTTGGACTGACTTCCATTACTTAGGGGAACTGGATCTCCTCCAGGGAGTCATGCTGCACTGAATGACTTTGATGTCTTGAGGATCGGACCGTCCCCTAGTGCACTCTTTAATGAAATTGGCTGGACATCAATGTGTGTCAAGGCCTTTCAGGGTCTCGATGATGACCCATCTCCCACAGACAGTCGCAGAGTCTCAAGTACTGGTTTAATAGCATGATGATGCTGCGAATGAGGAGCCAGAGTCAGCATCTCTTGCATGCACACAACATGTGCATGAGTTTTTCTTCCATTCTCTTAGTCAAGCGCTCCTCAAGGACAGCAGGAGTAAGTCCTCACATATGGAGCACTGCATGGGAACCCTCCCCAGCTTCTACAGGAGCATTTGGGAAGCTCCACTGCACATGCATGTCTGCCTTTCCATCTGCTGCCAGTAAAATGACAAAGCAGTAGCCAAAAAACAACTCCTCGGGTAGGTGGGAGGGCTGTGAGGACTTAGCCGCGCTGTCCATGGAGAATACCAGTTACAGGTCAGTAACTATACTTTCTCCATGGACAAGCAGGAAGTAAGTCCTCATGTATGGGACTCCAAAGCTAAAGGCTATCGAAAACTGAGGAAGCAAAAAAGCCAACAGGGGCAACAGAACCAAAGAACAAGAGAAACAGCATGGTAGTCCCTCTAAAGGACTTAACTGATTCAGCATCTTCAGCATACAGAATCGCTGAGTGCATTTTTTGGAAGCCTGGATGGACAGAAGGGCTGGTGGAAAGGAGTTGGACCCTAATTCCCAAAGAGATGCTGGAGCATGGCTTGGCCAATGTTGCTGTCGCATCAGGAATCCCCATCCAGACAGTAATGAGCTGTGACTGTGTAGAAGGAAGACCACATCGTAGCCCTGCAGATTTCTTCCATGGAGACAGAGTGCAAGATGGCCACCGATGCAACCATGGCTCTGACATTATGAGCCGTGATATGACTATCAAGGCTCAGGCCTGCCTGGGCATAAGCAAAAAAGATGCAGTCTGTGAACCAGAACACCAGAGTGCATTTGGAGACAACAGCCCCCCAAGCTTGCTAGGGTGAAAAAAGAAACAGCTGGGTGGATTTACAGAATGCCTTCATCCGCTCAGGATAGAAGGCCCTCTAGGTGTGAGACCTGGGGAAGAAAGTGGGCAGAACGACTGACTGGTTAAGGTGGAATGCAGATACCACCTTAGGCAGGAAATGTGGCTGCCTGTGCAGGATCACCCTATTGTGATGGGACCTGGTGTAAGACAGGTGAGCTACCAAGGCTGAAGTGACCGTCACCAGGAACAAGATCATCCAGGTCAGGAATTTCAGAGGGCAGAAAGCAGAGAAGACCTGTGCCAGGAACCACATTAAGGTCCCAAGCCACTGGTGGGGGCTTGACCAGAGGTTTACAAAGGAGTAAGCCCTGCATGAAGTGAACCACCTGCACTGAGATGGGCTTCCCTTCTGAGTCGCAAAGGTAGGCCCCAATTGTGCTCAGATGAACTCTGACTAAACTTGATTTGAGACCTGAGTCCGAGAGGTGCAGCCAGTAACCTGTCCACAGCACAGGAGAAGGGATCCAGAGCTCAGTCCGCACAACAATAGAAGAACCTCAGCCACTTGAACGCATAAGACCTTCAAGTAGAAGTCTTGTGGTAACATTCTTGGGTAGGATGAGCCCCGAGAGGACTACTCGCTCAACATCCACGCCGTGAGGGCCAAGGACCAGACTTTGGGTTGCAGCAAGGTCCCTTCCTTCTGAGATATGAGATCTGGGACAGAGCCCAGCTGCAAAGGCTGCCTCAGAGAGCTGGAGCAGCAGGGAGAGCCACGGTTGCCTGGGCTAATAGAGGGCGATGAGAATCATCATGCCACTGTCGGCCTGCAGCTTCAGCACAATCTTTGCCACGAGCAGAATGGGAGGGATAGGTGTACAGCAGGCTACTCCCCAGTGAATGAGGAAGGCATCCAATGCTAGCCGGTAGCGGGATTAGACTGTGGAGCAGAAATGATCCACCTGGGCATTGTGCGGGGTGGTGAAGAGATCTATTGCAGGAGTACCCCATTCCTAAAAGATCCACACAGCAACTTCATAACAACATAGTAACAGCATATGATGGCAGATAAAGACCAGCATGGTGCACCTAGTCTGTCTAGCAAGGTGGCAAGAGTATGGGCACCTGCCACACCATGCAGGTTAACCATTCCCATGCCTTTGGTTAGGGGTGTACCCACTGCTCTGGTCAGGTCACCCCTATTTGTTGAGGGTCCCACTCATGTGACTGGAGAATGCAGCTCAGCTGGTCCACTAGGGAGTTGAGGTCCTCGGGTAGATAAGTTGCCTTCAGCTCCATTCCATGAGCAATGGCTGACTTCCACAAGCTTCCCAACACAAGAGGTACAATCCCATGTCACCTGCTTGTTGACATAATACATCGTCACCTGATTGGCTAGTCAAATGAACCTGGAATGCAAGGAGGGCATTTGCTATGGCCCGGGATTTCAAGAAATTAAGATGGTGCAGGCTCTCCTGCTCAGACCATCCAGATGTATCCCCCAGTCCCAGCAAGTTCTGTGGCTCTAGTCACTAGTGCAGGGACTGTATGAGAGGCCTGGTAATCAGAACCCGGTCCCGGAGGCAGGCCGCAGATTGATTCCACTGCATACTCAGAGTCCACTGAGCTTGTCTCATCAACAGACAAGCTAGGGGAGTGACATGCACAGTACAGGCCATATGGCTAAGCACTTTCAGCATCCCCCAGGCTATCACCTGAAAGCTCTGCGGGGTATCGCAGACCAAGACTGTCTGCCTCTGCAGGCAACACATCGTGAGAAAGGCCCAAGCAAGAGTGGTTTTAAGAAGAGCCCCTATGAACGCCAGCTGTTGGGAAGGCTGGAGGTGAGATGTGGGGTAGTTGACCATGAACCCCAACCATTCGAGCACTTGGACGGTCAACTGAGCAGACCACTGGATCTCATCTGGGGTGGAGCTCTATATGAGCTAGCTAAGACGAACTACCCCCGAGTCAGCAGACAAGTGGTCACCATCACCAGCAGACACTTTGTGAAGATTCAGGGCACTGATGTCAGTCTGAAGGGAAGAACCCAGTACTGGAAGTGCCGGTCCCCCAGGACAAACTAAGTATTTTCTGTGGCTGGATGGATCGGTATGTGTGTATACGCATCCTTGAGTTCCAGGGAGCATAAAAAATCATCTTTTAGGAGGTACAGGAGTAGGGTCCCCAACGAGGGCATCTTGAACCGTTCTCACACCAGGGCAGGCCGAAACCCCCTCCCCTCATCTTCTTGGGGAGCAGGAAGTACCTGGAGTAGAAGCCTTGCCTGACCTGAGCCAGAGGCACCAGCTCAACAGTGAGATTTGTGAGCAGGATGGAGACCTCTCCTTCCAGCAGGCTGAAATGCAGGGGGGTCTAGCAGGAACTCCCTCAGGGGACCAACGTGTCCAAGGTGATGATAGGTTATCTGTGGGCGAACAGAACGAACTGCTTCCCCCCCACTGGAGGGTTGTCCCCTGTGGAGACTGGCAGATTGGCTATGCTCCAGAGGGACCGATCAAAACCCCACCCCCAGCTTGGACTGCAGGACCAGTCAGGCTTTCTGCGGCTTCTCTCAAAGCTGCTGATGGGAAGCCTGTGCCCTTCGGCTGAGAGCTCTACAGGCTTGGGAGGTACTGGCACTTACGCTGGAGAGGGTGACATGCTGTGTATCAATCTCACCAGCCTTAGCCTCCACTGGATTCCCAAAGAGGTTCTCACCTTGGCAAGGTACATAGGCCAGCTTATCTTGGATCCATTGCTCCAGGTCAGAGGACTGAAGCCAGGCAAACCGTTGGGCACCAATGCCCACCACTGCGGCCCTGCAGGTTGACTCAAAAGGCATCCAGGCACTCTAGGGGAGGAGCGGACCAAACTCGGCCAAACCAGCATGATGTCCTTGAAGAGCATGCCCATGTGCAACTGGTATAAAAGGACCCAGTTCGCCAGCATGATGCTCTGGAAACACCACCTGTCAAAGAAGTCCAAGATTCTCACTTCCCTACCCAGGTGCAACAAGGTGTGTGTCTTGTTATACTTGATCTTTTTCATGACTGACTCCACTACCAGAAAGAGGTGTGGGGGTTGAGGTTTCTCAAACCCCGGGGGCCTTCTGGACACAGTAGATCAAGTCCAGCCATCTGCTGGCTGCTGGCACCGTGAGTGGGTTGTCCCTCATCCTCATCTGCAGCCTCTGCAGGATCTGGTGCACTAGCACAGTCACAGCCTCCCTAGGGGCCAGAGGATACTGGAGGGTCTCCAGCTCCTCCACCCTAGGCTCACCCTCTAACTCCAAGGAGAAGGGAATGTCCTTGGCCATATCTCGAACAAAGGCCTAGAAGGATATGTCCTGCAGGGGCGACTTATGCCATTCATGAGGAGGAGAGGGGTCTGAGGGGAGCTTGGGGGATCTGCTCCCAGACACCTCCAACACCTCGGTCTCCCAGCCATTGGATTTCGACTCCAAGAGGAAGTCAAAGTAGTGTCGGGCCTCGTCCCAAGGTTGACTCTGGCTGTGAGGAGAGAATGAGTGCCTCCAAGATCGATGGTGCACTGAGTGATTCCATATTCTCACCACAGCATCTGACCTCAATACACTTGACAGGGAGAGCGCCATAAGAACCAGCGTTGATTCTGATTGCTGACCTGATACACTGGCATCGGCGGGCAGTGCATGGGTCTCAAGGATCGGCTGCACTGCCTGTGATGGTGATGCCCTAGGTACCGAGGGGCCAGCTGGTTGCATGGCCAACACTGCCGCCATGTGAGCCGAGGGCTCAAAGGTGCTTCGCCAAGACAGCTATCTCCGAATGCATTGGGGCTGGAATAACAACTTTGGCCACCAGCTCTGGTGCCCCTGTTGG
Source organism: Ichthyophis bannanicus (assembly GCA_033557465.1). Lineage (NCBI taxonomy): Eukaryota > Metazoa > Chordata > Amphibia > Gymnophiona > Ichthyophiidae > Ichthyophis > Ichthyophis bannanicus. Next base: position 190,362,123 of record CM066035.1, on the reverse strand, counting down.
GGAATCCACGTTGGCAAGGACATCAAGCAATTTCCAGCACCTCTTGTCGGGGTATTTTAGCAGGCCTCTTCTGGCCATCACTTCACATTGCGCTGTGAAGGGCTCTGGTTGGTGCACCTTAGGCTGGTGCTTGGATGCCCCCCTTCCATGACAACTGAGTTGATGCAGTCGATTCTGAACGAGGGTCAACAAATATCCTTTGCTCTGGAGCACCACAGCCCCTCAAATTCAGAGTTTGCTCAGGCCCCTCTCGATGCCTAAGGACACTGGGGTTGATACTGGGTCAAAGATGCAGAATCCATCGGCCCAAAGAGGGACTCCTGCAGCTTCTCCCAACCCTTTAGGCCCCTGATTGTCATCTGCAAGCACAGGTTACAAGAGGCGGGTTGATGGTCGGAGCCCTGACACTGAAGGCACCAGTTGTGCTGGTTCATGACAGAGATAGTCCGGGCACACTTGATGCACTCATTCAACCCACTTGCTGGCTTCTGGAACACGGCCAGGAACACAGCCAAGTTGAGGTCAAACAGCTTGATGGTGCCAGTGTGGGAAAAATAGAAGAAAAAAGGGACAAAAACACAAAAAATGAAAGTGACAGCACTAGGGCTGGCGCTACCAATGACAGGCGGCGAAAACTAGATGAAAGAGAGACCCCAAAGGGGGTAAGAACAAAAAACATTTGCTGATGATACAGGAATACGTCCTAGGGGCTCCACAGAAAAAGAAGACTGGAGAGGAGGGTGGCACAGCAGGCAGGAATGCATGCGTAGTGGAGCCTCCCAAAAGGTCCCTGTTGAAGTGGGGGAGCATTCCCGTGAGGGGCTCTACTGGTGACATCACCTATACGTGAGGACTTACTTTTTGCTTGTCCACAGAGAAAGCGTAATTACTCACCTTTAACAGGTATTCTCTGGGGATAGCAGGAATCAGTCCTCATATATGGGTGACGTCGGCACTGACGGAGCCCTCATGGAAGCATCCCCTCAGCTTTCAAAGAAAGCCTTTGGGAGATGCCACCATGCATGCGTAGTCCCATTCCCGCCCAAGAGTGCCATCTTGCTCAGTCAGATGACATAGCTAAAAGACGGCAAAAAGAAAAGATGGTAAAGGAGCAACTCCAAGAGGAGGAGGGAGGGTTGTGAGGACTAATTCCTGCTGTCCCCGGAGAACACCTGTTACAGGTGAGTAACTACGCTTTCTCTGGGAACAAGCAGGAAGTCAGTCATCACATATGGGACTCCCCAGCTATAGGCTACCGAAAGCCCATAGCAAAAATAGGAGCTCCCTCACGTGTAGACACAAGCAGCAGCAATTTAGTCCATGTACACAGACCACAGTAGAACCCCTGTGTCAGATGAAACCAGCACTCGGTAGCCTGAACACAGAAGGATCGGAGGGTAGGAGTTGCCTAGACCCCGAAAAGGTTACAGAACACAGCCTGGCCGAAGGCACTGTCTTGTCAGGACTCTCTATCCAGGCATTAATGGGCTGCGAAAGTATGGACTGAAGATCAGGTGTTGGCCTGGCAGATGCCCACCATCGGGACAGAGTGCAAGTTTGCCACCAAGGCCGCCATGGCCCTGACACGGTGCGCCATGATGCAGCTTTCAAGCGGGAGCCTCGCCTGCTCATAAGTAAAGGTGATACAGTCCGCCACCCATGTGGACAGCGTATGCTTGGTCACCGCCTCCCCCAGTCTACTGGGGTCATAGGAGATGAAAAACTGAGAAGCTTTGTGGTGGTTCTGAGTGCATTAGATATAGAAGGACAAGGCCCTCTTACAGTCCATGATGTTTAGAACCGTCTCCACCCAACTGAGTGAGGTCTTGGAAAGAAGGGAGGGAGCACCACTTCCTGGTTGAGATGGAAGGGCAATACTAACTTAGGCAAGAATTTGGGGTGCGTGCAAAGCACAACTCTGTTCTTGAAGAACCTGGTATAAGGTGCCTCCGCCACAAGGGCCTGGAGCTCGCTAACTCTGCAAGCGGAGATGACTGCAACTAGGAAAGCCACCTTCCAAGAGATGTAGCGAAGGTGGCAAGTAGATAGAGGCTCGAAGGATGGGCGAGTGAGCTGCCCCAGCACTACGTTGAGGTCCCATTCGGTTGCCGGAGAGCGAACAGAGGGCTTCGATAAGAGCAGGTCCCGAAGGAAACGGGTCACCAACAGTTGGACCAAGAGGGGCTTACCATCCACCTGATGGTGATGCACTGCCAGGGCACTCAGGTGCACTCGGATGGAGTTAGATTTGAGCCCGGACTGAGAGAGGTGGAGAAGGTACTGTAACACCAGAGCCACCGGCCAGGAGAAATGATCAGTCCCGTGCTCGGCACACCAAACAAAGAACCTGCACCATTTGAGGGTGTAAGTTTTCTTAGTGGAGGCCTTGTGAGAGGCTAGCAGAATGTCCTTCACCTCAACCTGAAGGTTGAAAGTAGCCAGAGTCACCCTCTCAGCAGCCAGGCTGTCGGCGACAGGGACCCCAGATTGGGGTGCAGGAGAGAGCCTCCCTCCTGAGATATGAGCACCGGGGTGGTCACCAAGGGGAATGGGGCCTCCACCGTCAACTGTAGAAGCAGCGGGAACTATGGCTGCCTGGGCCACCGAGGAGCTATCAGGATGAGGAAGGCCCTGTCATGGAGGGTCCTGAACAAGGTCTTGGTGAACAGCGGCGTAGGAGGGAAGGTATATATGAGGCCTCCCAACCATGAGACTAGGAACGCATCCGCTGCCATCCTGGAGGGGTGGGTCTGCCGGGAGCAGAAGCGGGGTAACTGAAAATTGTTCGGGATGGCGAACAGGTCCATCACTGGTACTCCCCAAAGCCGGAAAAGCCAACTGGCTACCCTGGGGTCCAGCTGCCACTTGTGCAGCTGGAGAAGTCTGCTGAGTGTGTGGGCCAGCAGAATGTCCTGACCTGGCAGGTACACTGCCCGGAGCAGGATACCTTGTTGGATTGTGTACGAGCAGAGGACCAGTGCCTCCTGAAAGGGTATGAGAACCAGTGTACCCCTGTTTGTTCATGTAGAACACTGCCACCTGGTTGTCCGTCTGGACCAGCACTGGCTGGTGATACAGGTGGTGACAGAAGATGCTCAGGGCCAAGTGTATGACTCAAAGCTCCAGGGGGTTGATCTGCTGGGTACTCTCATCTGGTGACCAGTTGCCCTGAATGCAGGGATCTCTGCAATGGGCTCCCCAGCCGAGCAGGGAAGTTTCTGTGGTGAGGACCTTCAAGTGGTTGGGGCCTGAAAGGGTATGTCCGCCTCGAGATGCTGGGGCGACTGCCACTAGACCAGGGAGTCCGCCAATTGGTGGGTCACTGAAATCCTGTCTCTGAGGCAGTCTGCGGCCTGAGACCACTGGTCCCGGAGACACCACTGCGCCGTCCTCATGTGCAGGCAAGCGTCTCGGGTGACGTGGACCGTGGAGGACATATGCCCGAGGAGGTGCAGAAGCCGGGCAGGCATCAAAGGACAGTACTGTACGTCCCGAACTAGAGACCTGAGATGGTCGGCTTGGTCCCTGGGCAAGAAGGCCTTCGACTAGAGAGTGCCGATCTTTGCTCCAATGAACTCCAGGCACTGTGTTGGGAGGAGGTAAGACTTGGGTAGTTTATGACAAAGCCCAAGTGTTGCAGAACCTGGAAGGTGCATACGGTGGCCTGCTGCACCTCTGGGGCAGTGCCTCCCTTTATGAGACAGTCGTCCAGGTAGGGAAAGACGAAGACCCCCTGGAGCCAGAGGAAGGCGGCCACGACTGCCAGGCATTTTGTGAAGATTCTTGGGACGGAGGCTAGGCCGAAGGGGAACACCCTGTATTGAAAATGCCTACCCCCCCACTATGAACCTGTAGGTACTGCCTGTGGTTGGGGTGGATGAGAATGTGGGTATAAGCATCCTTGAGGTCTAAGGAGCATAGCCAGTCTCCCTGCTGGAGGTATAGCAGAAATGTTCCAAGGGAGAGCATCTTGAACTTCTCCTTTACCAGGAATTTATTGAGGTTGTGCAGGACCAGGATGGGTCTTAGGACCCCTGTTCTCTTTGGCACGAGGAAGTATCTGGAGCAGAACCCCTTGCCCTGGAGGTGGTGGGGCACCGGTTCCACCACCTCCTCCTCAAGAAAACCTGCCAACTCCTTCAGAAGAAGGTCCTGGTGGAGGGGAGACCAGAGGGGCTCTCCCAGGAAATAAGGAGGAGGTATCTGAGTCAGGTGGAGAAGGTAACCCTCCCTGACTACCTTTATTTTCTAGGAATCGGTGGTGATGGTCACCTACCTCTGGTCATAGAGGACCAGACGTCCACCTGTGGATTGCTGATCTCCTTAGGGTAGAGAGGCAATGCTCAAGGAGTCAAAAGCTCCCCCCTTGGCTGGGCCGCATCCGGGGCCGGGGCCTGGGGTTTTGGAGCCTTCTGCTTACATGGGCCATGCCCATGTCCCTTGGCCTGTTGACCCTGTTGAGGAGCCGGGGAGGCCTGATAAGGTGGGTAGTTTCGGTAAGCAGCTCCCTTCCTCGGGTAAAAGGACTTTCCTGATCGTTCCTCCAGTCTAGTCCCAGAATCTCTGGGGTTGTCAACCTCCTCCAGCAGCTTTGGAAACTGAGAAAGTTCACTCTTGTGACGTCACTGGTATATAAGCACTGGAACCGCCTCCCCACACCAGTTAATCAGTCTCCAAAGCAGCTGGAGAGGTTGTGAGCCCAGGGGTTACAGGGCTCACTAGAGGAACGACTGAGCAGAGTCTTGTTAGGGGATTTGGTCTGATTTAAAAAAAAAAAAAATAGAGACAGGTGTGTTCAAATTCACTAGCTGTAGGTTGTGCAGGTGCTCTTGCCTGCCGTTGCCCAGAGGTCCTCTGTTCCCTCCCATCCCTTCCCCTCCCTCTCTAGGGGTGGTCGGGAGCCTGCCGGTCAACTAAAGCAGCTGGGGGAGAGGACCGTTGATGGTTACCGTTCCGATCGGAGGAGGAAAAGGAACCAGCGGGAGGCGGAGCTCAGCGTGTGCAGAGGGGTTGCCTGCCAGCGCTTCGAGCCGTCGGGTGCAGCTGCTACGATTTCGGCAGTTTTTGGCACCGGCTGTTGAGCACCATCGAGGCTGATTCCGCAGAACGAGGCAGCACGGGACAAGAAGCTCTGGTCAAATCGTCAGGGGCAGTGGAGGTAAGGAGGCGCTTTAGGCGGGAACGGCAGTGTTCGGCGTTCCAGGCCTGGCCGCATGGTCAGAGCATAGGAATTGCCGTTTTGCAGTTAATGGGCTTCAGGGCCTCATAATTCGGTCGGGGAGCTTCATTTTGAGCGGGTTTCTTCAGGTTATGACTGGGGAAGACTGTCCGAAGGGCCAACAGTAAAAGGTTTTGCAGTTTGAGCACGCAGAGAGGTTCCGGGGAGCGCAGTATGCCTTCCAGACCGCTCTGCCTGTTGTGCGGCTCCAGGAAAGGTTCCGTGTCGCAGGAGGGAGTGTGCAGAGGCTGTAGTCAGGAGTCTGAGGCTAGGGAACCAGCTTCAGAAACTGAGGCGGGGGGGGGGGGCAAGACAGCTCGGGGGCATTTTTAGAGCCCAGCATATCAACCCTGCCTACTCCTGAGCCGGGACCTAGTACTTCATCAGCACAGGACCCCCCAGTTTCACAAGCTCCTTTGTCGGGCAGTTTGGCAGCAATTTTTTCGTCGGATTTCAAGGCTCTGCTCCAAAGGCATTGAGCAGTGCCCAGGGGGTGCCGGCAGCAAGTGTTGCAGAGGCCGGGCTCGGGGAGAAGAGACCGAGATCACCTTTGACGGCAGAGGTGTCCGGCATCAGTGCAAAAAGGCACAGGGGGGATAGGGCTCGGCCAGAGCAGTCGGTCATTTCAGAGGACTTACGCTCAGAGGAGCCGGACCTGGAAGGAGGCCTGGATGAGGACCTAGAGGAAGGCGAGATTAAGGAACAAGAGGATCAGGCAAGGGTGGTACGGGTGTTCCATAGGAAGGAACTACCGACACTCATTTCAGAGTCCCTCCAGACACTTAATATGCCGGCCGGAGGGCCTGCAGAGGATTTTACCCTAGAGGATCTACTGCTGCAGGCCTTTAGGAAGACTCAGAGGGCATTTCCAGTGCATAGAATGTTTAAAGAGATGATTCAGGAAGAATGGGACATGCCTAAAGCCGCGCTTAAGGGGTCTAGGGTTATGGCGCGGCTTTACCCTCTGTTGGATCAGGATTGGGAGTTGTTTAAGGCTCCGAGAGTAGACGCAGCCGTGTCAGCGGTTACCAAGAAAACTACCATCCCGGTAGAGGGGTCCGCGGCACTCAAGGATGCGCAGGACCGTAAGTTAAAGGCCTTGCTAAAGCAGGTCTTTGAAGCAAATGCGCTATCTTTACAGGTGTCTATTTGTGGGGCCTGGGTGGCGAGAGCCTGTTTACTGTGGGCGCAGCAGATTCAGGGGGCACACTCAGTGGAAGAGACCGAGGAGGCGTCCAGACTGGAATCCAGGGCGGCATATCTGGCGGATATTCATTATGACCTTATCAGAGGATTAGTGAAGAGTATGGCTTCGGTAGTCGCGGGGAGGAGATGTCTTTGGCTGCGCAATTGGGCAGCGGATGGTCCCTCCAAAGCGAGATTAAGTAAACTTCCCTTTCGTGGTAAGCTACTATTTGCAAAGGAGTTGGATAAGTTGGTAAAGGATTTAGGGGAGTCCAAGGGCAATAGATTGCCAGAGGACAAACAGAAGCATTAAAGAGGTATGTGGCTAGAATGGCTAGTTTCCGTAAGTCGGATAGACTGTTTGTACAGTTTGCGGGTGCAAGACAAGGAGAGGCAGCCTTTAAAGGGTCGATTGCTAGATGGTTGAAAGAGGCAATCGCATCAGCATATCTCTTACGAGGCCGGGTGGTTCCGGAAGGACTGAGGGCTCATTCCACCGGGGCACAAGCGACATCTTGGGCGGAGTGTAGCTTGGTGCCAGCGGTAGAAATCTGTAAAGCGGCAATGTGGTCGTCGTTGCATTCCTTTGTGAAGCATTACCGTCTCGATGTTCAGGCGGAAAGGGACACTTGTTTTGTAGTGGCTGTGCTTCAGGCTGGTCTAGCAGGACCCTCCCGTGGATTATATTCACTGCTCTGTTACATTCCCAGATATTCCGGGACTAGACTGGAGGGACAATCAGGAAGATTAAATTAGACTTACCTGCTAATTGTAGTTCCTGGAGGAACTCCAGTCTAGTCCCGTATCCCGCCCTGATTCATTGGTGGACTGTGGCCTGAAGCAGGAGCGAACTTACTGGTAAGCAGCACCGTTTATGGTGTTAGGGCATAGTTCACTGAAGGGCATAGTTCACAGAAAGGCACGGTGTCACATGGGGGTGGTAGTCGCGGTGTCATTCTTCGACTTAGAGGAACAGGGGACCTCAATGCAAAGGCAGTGGGGCAAAGGTATTGTACATAGTTAGGCCTAGGGTCCTTTAAAGTTCAGTTAGTCAGTCACTTTGTTATTGCAATTCACTACTTGTTGCTCCGGTGAGTCTGCTTTGTCAATAGGTTACTGGTGTGGGGAGGCTGTTCCAGTGCTTATTATACCAGTGACGTCACAAGAGTTAACTTTCTCAGTCTCCAAAGCTGCTGGAGGAGGTTCACAACCCCAGAGATTCCGGGACTAGACTGGAGTTCCTCCAGGAACTACAATTAGCAGGTAAGTCTAATTTAATCTTTTACCCAAGCCCTTCCCATTGGGGAGGGGCAGCGGTCGTCTTAGACAGCCTTGTCCTTGGCATGAACTCGGTCTCCAGCTCGACAGCCTTGCTGGTCATGGGTTTGCCAAAGAGGTTCTCTGCTTGGCATGGGACATCAACAAATTTGTCCTGAACCCACTGCTCGAGGTTGGATGACTGAAGCCAAGCTTGGCGGTGTACACCAATGCCTGCTGCGGCAACCCAGACCCCCGATTCAAACCCGTCATAGGCCGCTCGAGACATGAATTTGGAGCACTCCCGGACTGCCTTGGCCAGGTTCTTGAACTTGAACCGCTGCAAAGGTTCCTCGGAGACACCAGCTGAGAACCTGGTGAGTTCCTTCGCCAGGTCTCTCAGGTACACGCCCATGTACAGCTGGTAGGCCTGGATGCGGCAGATGAGCATTAAGCCCTGGTAGCACTTTCTGTCAACAGCGTCCAAGGTGAGGGCCTCCCTGCCGGGGAGCACAGAGGAATGCGTCTTTTGGCTTTTCAGCCAACACATGGCCAACTCCACCACCATGGAGCTATGCAGCAGTTGTGACTTCTGGAAGACCAGGCTCCGGAGCACTCAATACATCGAGTCAAGCCATTTTCTCACCACTGGCACTGACGCCGGTGTCTCCCACATTCGGAGCATCAGCCGTTCCAGGATGGGAGGAATGGGCACCGTGACCAATGCCTGCAGAGGGACCTCGTTCTGAAGGATTTCTAACTCATCCGCCCGAGGGTCCTCCTCCGACTCGGTCGGGAATGCCAGGGCCTTAGACATGTCCTTGACAAAACCCAGGAAGCCCATGTCCTCGGACGGAAATTGCTGCCGAGGTTCCGAGACAGGAGAGTCAGAAGGGACATTGTGGTGGTGACAGATATCGGGGGACTCCTTGTCCTCAGTCTCCCACTCGGAGTAGTCCATTGAGGACTCATAGGAGGGATGATCTGCAGGCCTCGGGGTCCCCGATGACCTACGGCTGGCACCCAGTAAATTTGCTGGGGATGACCGCGGTCCCGTCAAGTGGGACTCAGAGCGCGACCTCGGCCGATGATCGACTCAAGGCCGAAGGACCTCGAGAATCAGCTCAGACCCTGGGGACGTCTTGGACATTGAGGGCCCGATGGTCAGGGTGAATGAACCGGTTGTACCAGACAACAGCGCTTGCTGCAGGTCAATGAAGGCAGACAAACTGTGCTCCAAGGTCGCCATTCTGGACTCCAGAGGCTCCGCAGTCTTTGGCGCGGGCACCGAGAGACTCGGGCCCAACGCCAGCTCCCCTGAAGGGGAATCCTCGACGAGGATGGTGGCTGGGGAGAAGAGGTCGGTCCTCGGTTGGATTTTTCTGGGGGGACCTTTGCAGATTGTTCCTTCTCCGATGCCTCGGACGAGCGTCTCGGACTGCGTGACCAGGCCCAGGGAGCACCCAGCTGGTCAGAACCATTCAAGGATGCTGCCTTCGAGGGTTTCTTCTTCTTCCTGGGTTCTCTCTAGGGAGACCCCCCCCCTTTCTGAGGACCTACAACGAGGCTCGGGTTTGGAGGGTTCCGCCCGAGATGTCGGGGCCTCAGTCGAGGCCCTGGCTTTCAGAGGCATCGGGGAAAAACATCGTAATGAGGGAGGAGTGGTCTAGTGGTTAGGACAAGGTACTTCAGGCCGGAGGGCCGGGGGTTCAAGTCCCACCTGGGGACAGCAATCTCAGGCCGGAGGGACTGAGATTTCTAGTCCTATAGGCACTCCTTGTGGTCTTGGGCAAGCCACTTAACCCTCCATTGCCCATGTTCCCTGTAAGTATTAGCGTATGTGTGTCATATCCCCTCGTGTTAAATGTATCCCCCAATTGACCGCTTTGACCCGGTGAAAAGCGGAATATAAATACAGCTAAATAAATAAATAAAATAAATAAATGCTGCTGGCGGCTCTTGAGGACATCCTCTTGCAGAGACCGCTGGGTCGTGGTCTGGCCTGAGGCAGTGAAGACAGCAGTTGTGTGTGTCGGTCAAAGACATGATTTTAGAACACTGATCACTTCTTAAAGCCACTGGTAGCCATGGGGGAAAAAGTACCCTGCGAGGTCGAAGAGTGGGAGAAAAAAGGCACGAAGATGCCAGAAAAAGAAAATAATGAAAGACTACAAAAATTAAACCGAACCCGACACCAAGGCACCGAGGTAGGTAGGCGGGAAGAGTACCAGTGCAATACCGGAGGCGAGTGAAAAACTCAGAGAGAGAAAAAAAATCAACTTTTTCTGGGGACAAGCCAGACAATGTTTGAAGGGCTCCGCGGAAAAAAGGAGACTGAGTAAGATGGCACCCTTGGGCGGGAAGGGGACCACTTATGCCTGGTGGCATTTCCCAAAGGCTTTCTTTGAAAGTTGGGAGGATGCTTCCGCGAGGTCTCAGTTGGTGCCGTCACCCATATGTGAGGACTGACTTCCTGCTTGATCCCGGAGAATGCCATAAACAAAGACACAGGGCCTCCAGCAGATTTGATGTCTTCGAAATCATAAGGAAAGAATCAGGTGGATGGCCATGGAGTCTGGTGAGGTCCCTCCAAAACTATGGCAGATAAGCCCTCCTCACATCAGGGCTACTTTGGGGGTTGGGTATCGCCAGATTCCCCCATGCTCTTGGCATTGTGCACCGATGAACTGATGTGTTGAAGGCTCTGCCCGATGCTCAACATCAGTTGACATCAAAGTTGAGAATGAATCCCTTCCTCTTCCTGAAAGTGGAATCTGTAGGAGACTGATCTCTGGAGTTCTTACTGTCGCTTGGTTCCCAGAGAGCTCGAAAACCTCTCTATCAGTGAAGTTCCCGGAGCTGGCATTCCCTGGGAACAAGAAGTTAGTGACCGATGCCACCGATGCTGATGCCAACGGGATGGTCTTCTAAGCACCAAAAATCTGTGTACCCTTCTCTTCCTGACACTTGCCCTCTCTGTCATTTGTGAACAGAATTTACAAAGGGGGGGGGGGAGGTTGTTATATTCAGTCTCTAGACACTAGGCACCATTTATGAGAATCCGTGATAGATATGGTCCTAAAGCACCGGGTGCACTTATTAAACCTGCTGGAAGGTTTCTGCGACAAATGGACCAGATAAATAGCCAAAGCAAAATTAAAACAATTCAGTAACTTAAATTAAGAAAAAAATGTAATTGACTGAGTGCACCTCAGACCTAAATGTGATGCCACAGGCAAAATAAAGGAAACTTAAAGGATGAAAAATCGCTCTGAGGACTATGAGGAAAAATAGCGGCAGCAAGACAGGAAAATGTATAATATACAAAACAAAATGTTCTACTACTAGTAATTATCATTTGTATAAAGCTACAAGGCATGCGTAGAGCTATACATACACAGGTAAGAGAAAGTCCTGCTTATCAGAGTTTACAATCTAATCAAGACAGACATGATGACGGGGGACTAGCATAAATCCAGGGGAATGGTAAAGGATAAACATAGACGGTGAATGTCTGACTATAAAGCCCTTAAAGACATAAGATTTGTCATATCAGATCAGACCAAAAGTCCATCAAGCCCAGTATCCTGTTCACAACAGTGGCCAATGCAGGTCACAAGTACCTAGCGGGATCCAAAGAGTTGGACGTATTCCATGCTACTTATTCCAAGGATAAGCGGTAGATTTCCCCATGTCCATCTTAATAATGGTTTATGGATTTTTCCTACAGGAACTTGTCCAAATTTTTTAAACCCAGCTACACAACAGCTTCTAATATCTTTATCTTTATTTGAAAAATTTGATAAACCGCCCAGGCCGGAGCATCAGGGCGGTGTACAATACAAAAGGTAAGGCTACTGAAAACAAAGTCAGAAAGGAACGCCAAAAAAACAATAGGACAGGGAGAGACAGTTAATAAGATAGAAGGCAGAAAAGGCCCGAAGAGGGGCGAGAGGACGAGAGAGGGGAGGAGGAAAGGAAAAGTGGGAAGCGGGCATATGAGGAGGTATTATGAGGGGTGGGGAGCGCGGCTGGAGGATAAGGCACCATCGGTACGGGGAGGGAGATCGAAGGCCTGACAGAAGAGATGAGTCTTGAGGAGAGCTTTAAAGAGGGGATAGGACGGTTCCGTACGAAGAGATAAAGGGAGCGAGTTCCACAGGGCAGGGCCTAAAAAGAAAAAGGTGGAGTGACGGGTGAGTTCCAGATGGGCCTGGGCAGGGGGAGGGAGAAAGAGACGATTACCATGGGCCGAGCGGAGAAGACATGGAGAGGGCTGGAGGTGAATATATACTTCGGCAATGAATTCCAGAGTTTAATTACACATTGAGTAAGAAAAACATTTTCTCCAATTCATCTTATATTTACTACATGTCCCCTACCTAGTCTCAATACTTTTTGAAAGAGCAAACTTATTCATCTTTACTCATCCCACTCCATACATCGTTTTATAGATTTCTACCATATATCCCCTCAGCATCTCTTCTCCAAGCTGAAGAGCCGCAACCTTTTAAGCCTTTCCTCATAGGGGCATCCTTCCATCTTCAGAGTATTTGATCGTGTCTGGCATGATTTTTGAGCAGTCTGAACTATTACTAGTTAAAAATAAAAACAAACTATCAAGATTCATATAAAAGTAAGTAGAATTTATATGGAATTTTGTACCTTGGAATTCTTTCACAAGTTGTTTCATCTGATCTTTATGTTGCGCTAGATGTTTCCTTAGATCATTCAGACCTTCAAGCCTGGTTAGTGGCAGTGAATCGCAAACACTTACTGAAAGGAAATGATTAATTTCCTGCAAGAGAGCAATCAAATATTGTAACACATGCACTGAAATTAAAAAATATTGGATTTTAACCTATAAACAAGATATAAGGAATCTTATACATCACAGAAGTACTGGGAACTTTTTGAGCAAAAACAGTAAGAAAGAATGTTTTAAAATTACATTTCAACTCATTAGAACATTGAAATAAAAAAGGAAAATGGGGTATGTTTACTAAACTGCACTAATGTAGCAGCTGCTACGTTATCGCACGATAACGTCCCCGGCAGCGTTAAGGCACGCAGAGGGTGGAGAGAGAGCGGAGAGAAGGGGTCAATGGGCGGGGAGTGGGCAGGAAGAGGCTCCTGCTACACTAACGCTGTGGAACGAAGGGCCGAAAATTACTGCGAGTGAAAACCTCGCGTTAGAGGCACAATTGCAGGAGAGAGAAACCATTTCAGTCAGCAATGCACAGCAAAGGCAGGGAGGCCAAGAAAAGTGATACATGTGCAGCAACAGCACAGTGCCCAAGTATGAAAGGGCACTATGGTGGTGCTGCAAATGGGGTACAGGGGGCTGCGCAGTGGGGCACAGGGTGGACTAGGCAGATGCCTAGGTTGCACATAGAAACGCAAAAATGGAAAATAAGCAAGGCAGCAACTGACCAACGTCAAACATGCCCATGAGTGTGTGCCACAGTGTCATATCCAGGGGACAGTACCCAGCAGGTACCCCAAAGGGCAGATAACATTGGCAGGCCGTGCCGGGGGAAACGTGGATGTCTATGTAGGCACCCCTACCCCAGACCCCACACCATAGGCAGCCGTCTACCGGCACACTGGATGTTCTGGGACTGCACACCACTAGCACCGCCGGCATAAGGGCATGTCAGCATGGTGGGGGAGGGATGCTGGTGCTGGAGGGGGCAGTGGCATCTGCCCACAGCAGACCAAGGCAAAGCCCTGTTTAGGTGGGTGGCGTGCAGTGCAACAGACAAGGTCTGTCTGAAGAACAGTTATGGTATCCCCAGGGAATGACCTGCCTCTGTGGCAACAGTTTGGTGCAGTACACACAGCCAGTGTGTTCAGGGGCAGAAGGTCACAAGTTTAAGTCCCAGCTGTGGCTCCTGCAGACCATGTCCCTATATTTTACCCTACAGAGCACATACACCATAAACATGTGCACTCCCTAGAGCAGAGGTTCTCAACTGCAGTCCTGGAGGGCCAAACACCATTCAGGTTTTCAGGCTGTCCCTAATAAATATGCATGAGATGCATTTGTATGCACTGCCCCATTGTATGCAAATGCATCTCATGCATATTCATTAGGGACAGCCTGAAAACCTGAATGGTGTTTGGCCCCCCAGGACCGGAGTTGGGAACCTCTGTCCTAGAGCATCGGCCAACAGGGGCACAAACACCCACACCCTCCACTATCCAGACCCTCAAGGAGAGTCAGGCTGTTGGGCCCTGCGCGGAGCAACAGCTACCACGACTAGCACCTGCATACCTTAGCAATGCCGTCATAAACATGGCAACATGCTTCATATATATCAAAAGGTTGCTATGATTAATTTCAGATAACAAATCCTAAATTAAGCACAATTTGTTAACAGAGATTCATCATAGCAACCTTTCTGATATATGTGGAGTGTGTTTCCTCTTTTCTGTTCTCTGACAGTGTTTACCACCCGGAGAGTGACCCTAACAGTATTGAGTACCTTAGCAATGCCTGCACTGTGCCCAGGACTGGTGTGGCGGCCAGGGCTGCCAACCACCTCTATCTTTGCACAATGCTGAAATAGGTGTGGGAGTGTATGTATGTCTATCCAGTGTTTTGTGGCTGCCTACACCTTACAGAGCTCACAATGCTTGCACAGTTTCCAGTGTTAGCCTACCAATGTGCATAATGAGGAGCAAGGTATTGTGGGTGTGGCCTGGACAGGGCGGTCTGGGCAGGATGCATCTGCACAGGGCATAGGGCAATGGCTGGGATATTGTAGTGGCCGACCACCACCTGCACGGACAGGGTGGCCACAGCATGTCATGCTGGGAGGTCACTCTCACTCTAAGCAGTGACCATGGCATGTCTAGGTTCCCACATAGTGCTATACAGTGTTTCTCTCCAGTGATATCTGTGAGTTCCTTTTTCTGGGGCCCAATCACCGACATACCTGCTTGGTGTTTGTGCTTACATCCCACATCTTGGTGCACATAGTTCCTCTGGGAACATGTACTGGCTAGCAGACTGTCTGCAGTTAGCATGGGTATGGCTGGAACACCTTGCAGGGTGCAGCAGATGCAGACTGACTGTGCCCTCTGCTGGTCAATGTCAGATTGTGGTGGGGAGCAGCTGAGCTTTGCCAGGCCTACTGCCTGTCTGCCAGTGCCCTATGTGATAAGTACAGTTCTGCATCACCTGCCATGGATGGTGTCCATTCACCAACTGGACTGGGGTTGCTGGTCCCACAGCCCTTCATCATGTCCCTCTACTGCCTCCAATGCAAAGATGTAGAGTGTGGGGGGGGCAGATCCTGTCCACCACCTTGACACAGAGAACATCAGAACATCAGATATGCCATACTGGGTCAGACCAAGGTCCATCAAGCCCAGTATTCTGTTTCCAACAGTGGCCAATCTAGGTCATACGTACCTAGCAGTTTCCCCAAGGGACACAGGTTCCACAATGCTTGTATTGGTTCAAGCATTGATATCCTGGGTCCCTTCTTAATAATGGTTTATGGACCTTTCCTCCAGGAACTTGTCCAAACCTTTTTTAAACCCAGCTATACTAACAGCCTTTACTACATCCTCCGGTAACAAATTCCAGAGTTTGATTACACGTTGAGTGAAAAAATATTTTCTTTTATTAGTCTTAAATAGTTTACCCTGTAGCTTCATTGCATGTCCCCTAGTCTTTCTATATTCTGATAAGGTAAACAATCGATCTACATTTACCCGTTCCACTCCATTCATTAATTTATAGACTTCTATCATATCTCCCCTCAGCTGTCTCTTTTCCAGGTTAAAGAGCCCTAACCTTTTTAGCCTTTCTTCATAGGAGTATCCTTCCATCCCCTTTACCATTTTGGTGGCTCTTCTCTGAAACGTTTCTAAAATCGCTATATCCTTTTTAAGATACAGCAACCAGAATTGCACACAATATTCAAGGCGCGGTCTCACCATGGAACGATACAGAGGCATTATAATATCTTTCGTTTTATTTTCCATTCCTTTCCTTATCATATCTAGCATTCTATTTGCTCTCTTGGCCGCTGCTGCACACTGGGCCGAGGGTTTTAACATAGTATCCACAATGACGCCTAAATCTTTTTCCAGGGTGGTGGTTCCTAATGTGGAACCTTGCATCGTGTAACCATAGTTTGGGTTGTTCTTCCCTAGGTGCATAACCTTGCACTTGTCCACATTAAATTTCATCTGCCATTTTGATGACCAGTCTTCCAATTTGTCAAGATCCTATTGCAATTTTCCACAATCCTCTTGGGTTTTAACAACTTTAAATAGTTTTGTGTCATCTGCAAATTTGATAACCTCACTCGTTATTCCACTTTCCAGGTCATTTATGAATATGTCAAAAAGCAGCGGACCCAGCACAGATCCCTGGGGTACACCACTATTCACCTTTCTCCAATGGGAAAATTGGCCATTTAGCTCTACCCTCTGCTTTCTATCTTTTAACCAGTTCCTGAT
This sequence comes from Ichthyophis bannanicus, assembly GCA_033557465.1. Lineage (NCBI taxonomy): Eukaryota > Metazoa > Chordata > Amphibia > Gymnophiona > Ichthyophiidae > Ichthyophis > Ichthyophis bannanicus. The sequence continues at coordinate 190,345,985 of CM066035.1, read as the reverse complement.
CCACAATAGTACACTGCCTCCTATCCGATGACTCTTTAGTTTTGCCAAAAGTCTCTGATGAGGGACTTTGTCAAAGGCTTTCTGAAAGTCCAGATACACAATATCAACCGACTCACCTTTGTCCACCTGATTATTCACTCCTTCAAAAAAACATAACAGATTAGTAAGACAAGATCTTACTTGTCTAAAGCCATGTTGACTTCTCCCATTAGGTCATGACTATCTACATGCTGAGTAATTTTATTCTTTATGATGGTTTCTACCATTTTTCCCGATACTGATGTCAGGCTCACCGGTCTGTAGTTTCCCGGATCACCCCTGGAACCCTTTTTAAAAATTGGTGTTACATTGGCGATCCTCCAATCTTCAGGTATTAGAGATGATTTTAATGATAGTTCACAGATTACTAATAGCAGGTCTGCAATCTCATATTTCAGTTCTTTCAACCCCCTTGGATGTATACCATCCGGCCCAGGTGATTTGCTACTCTTCAGTTTATCTAATAGTTGTAATACATCTTCCCGATGTATCAATATTTCCTTCAATTCTTCTGCACCTTTAAGTACCACTTCAGTCATGGGTAACATCCCTACATCTTCCTCAGTAAAGACTGAAGCAAAGAATTCATTCAATCTCTCCGCTATCGCCTTGTCGCCTCTTAGTGCTCCTTTAACCCCTTTATCATCTAATGGCCCAACTGACTCTCTCACAGGTTTTTTGCTATGAATGTACTTGAAAAGGTCTTTACTTTGCGTTTTTGCTTCCGCAGCAAGCTTCTTCTCAAATTCTCCCTTTGCCTGCCTTATCAATGCCTTGCATTTGACTTGCCAGTGCTTGTGCTGTTTCCAGGTTTCGTCATTTGGCTCTTTTTTCCATTTCCTGAAAGATGCTTTTTTGGCAACAGCCTCTCTGACCTCACCTTTAAACCATGCTGGCAGTTTTTTGGACTTCCTTCCACTTTTCTTAAAGCGTGGAATACAGCTGGTCTGGGCTTCCAAGATAGTATTTTTCAACAACAGCCAAGCCTGATGTACGTCTTTAACATTTGCAACTGCTCCTTTTAGTTTTTTCTTAACTGTTTTCCTCATTTTATCATAGTCTCCCTTTCGAAAGTTAAAAGGTAGTACTGTGGATTTCCTTACTATCCCTCCTCCACTAATTAAATCAAAGGCGATCATGCTATGATCACTATTGCCAAGTGGCCCCAACAACCTTATCTCTTGCACTAGATCTGGTGTTCCACTAAGGACTAGGTCTAATATGGCTTCCCCTCTGGTTGGTTCATGAACCAGCTGCTCCAAGAAGCAGTCATTTATTTCATCTAGGAACTTTATCTCCCTAGCATGTCCTGACGTGACACTGACCCAGTCGATACCAGGGTAGTTGAAATCACCCATTATTATTATTACTGCACTGTAACTTTTGTTAGCTTCCTTGATTTCTTTGAGCATTTCATCATCCATTTGGTCATTCTGGCAAGGCGCTCGATAGTACACTCCCACTGCCATTGCCTTCCCCCTTTTACATGGAATTTCAATCCATATAGATTCTACAGCAGATTTTGTTTCCTGCAAAACTTTAATCCTTTCTGACTCAATGCCCTCTCTAACATAGAGAGCAACCCCTCCACCATCCACGCATTGAGACTCCGGAGCTCTGCCTGCCTTTTGGGTCCTGCGCGTGGAACAGGAAGCATTTCGGAGAATGCTACCCTGGTAGTTCTGGATTTCAACTTCCTACCTAAAAGCCTAAATTTTGCCTCCAGAACCTCCCTACCACATTTTCCTATGTCATTGGTACCGACATGTACCAAGACAGCAGACTCCTCCCCAGCACTATCTAAGACCTTTATCTAGGTGGCGTGTGAGGTCCGCTACCTTCGCACCAGGCAGGCATGTTACCAGGCGATCCTCACATCCACCAGCCACCCAGCTATCTACATGCCTAATGATCGAATCACCAACTATAACGGCTGTCCTAACCCTTCCCTCATGGGCACATGGCCCTGGAGAAACTTCCTCGGTGCGAGAGGGTTTTACATCACCTGGAGGACAGGTCCTAGTTACAGGATCACTTCCTGCCACACCAGGGTGATGCTCTCCTGTCACGTGACCTCTCTACTCCATGGCAACAGGGATGCTGCCAGACTGGAGGTGGGACTTCAGGACTATATCCCTGTAGGTCTCGTCTATGTACCTCTCCGTCTGTCTTATGCTTTCCAGGTCTGCTACTTTAGCCTCTAGAGAACGGACTCTTTCCCTGAGAGCAAAGAGCTCCTTGCACCTAGTGCACACGTAAGACCTCTCACCAACTGGGAGAAAATCATACATGTGACAATCAATGCAAAAGACTGGAAAGCCCCCATCCCGCTGCTGGACTGCTGTCTGCATCTTAGTTATAAGTTTGTGTTTAGATCTAAGTTCTTTACATACTAAGGGTTGCTATGGATATTTATACTAATAAAACTGTACCTAATACGTGTAATATACCTTGTTCACCTGAAGCTTAACTAATCTCAGGTCCTTAGTGTATGACTGATTTGGGTAATGAGCTTCACCTGAGAGCACCTCCTGTCTTTTAAGATGTGTAAGTACCTATAAAGCTACGATTATCCCAGGGGAGGGAGGGAGGGAAATAACACTTATTAAAAGAGGGCTGCTACACAGTACCCTGTCTTATGCTGCTGAGGTAAGCTATATTCTGATTTGATTTAAATTATAGCTCTTAGCTGCTGCTAGGTTCTAACTTCTTATGAAATTTAAACTACAAGCTCTCTGCTGGGTTCCAAATGTAACCAGAAAGCTCTCTTCTGTGTTTTAAATTTAAACTAAAAGTACTTTGCTGTTACTAGGCCCTGAGTGACTATTAAATTTAAACTACAAGCTCTCTGCTGGGTATGAAATGTAACCAGAAAGTTCTCCTCTGTGTTTTAAATGTAAACTTAAACTGCTGCTACTAGGCCCTGACTGATTCAACAAAAAATAGTGGGTTCACAGATTAATTAGCTTTAATACAAAGAATTTATTTTAGAAAATTACCAGAAGTATATACTCACAGTTGCAGATCTCTCTCCAGAAGTAACAGTCCCTTTTTCTAGTCCTTTTTTCTAAAGCGTATGATACGTGGTGCTACAAAATCCACATGTGAGTCCAGACACACCCCTGCTCTTACAACACGTGACCATGGCAACCACATTGGATATGCACTATTCCGGGTGCGTCATGGTCCACAAGGGCTAGACGTGATTGGGGAATGCAGATGGATGCAGGATTATCCTAGGTGTGTCTGCAAAGAATACCTGCCACACACTGGCACTGATGGGGACCTGCAGCAAAGGCTATCTCAGCCAACCCGGGTACTGCAGAACTGGTGCTGGGCGACCCACGCACCCTCAGGGTGAGCACAGGACCCGCACAATGTCACGGTCTGTAGCTACTCTGTGCCAGTAACACACAGTCAGTTCCCCCTACCAGGCTGAGGTGCTGTGGAGATGCATACTCCATCCTGTGATCAGATGTAGACTGTTGTTCTGCATGTGCAGTGCATCATGGGTACTGGTAGGTTTACCCTATCCCAGTAACCACAGCAGACAGTTTGTGCGGTGACCTGCAGTCTTTCTGTAGCCAGCCAGCGCTGTGATAAAAGCTATAGAGGTGTAGCCCACTGGTTAATACAATGACTGCCGAGGCAGAGGTCATGAGTTCGATCCCGCAGTGGTGTTATTTAATAAGGCTGTCCGAGGCATTTCCTTTTAATTCCTGTAACAGTCAGACACATCTCTACAATCTGTGTTGCCAGCCGAACCCGGCAAGAAGGGGAACCGGTGTCGAACCGGAGAAAAAACCGTGAAGAAATCACAAGTAATTAACTGAAAAATCTAACTATTTTCCGGGTGAACTAGGACACACGTCCGACGGGCTCCACGGAAAAAGAGAGACTGAGCAAGATGGCTCCTTTAGGCGAGAAGGGGACCGCGCATGCGTGCAGTATTCCCATATGTGAGGACTGACTTCCTGCTTGGTCCTGGAGAAACACCCTCACCTCAGTGCCGTAACCTATAGAGCACATTATAAAGTGCCTTGTCAGCCAGGATGCTGTATAAGGCGCCCTATAAAGAGCCCTATAGGGCACATTATGAGGTCTTATGAGGCACCTTAGGTTATGGCACTGAGGTGAGGGTGTTTTTGCTGGCAACACAGATTGTAGAGATGTGTCTGAGTGTTACAGGCAGGAAAAAGGGATTGCCTCGAACAGCCTTATTAGATGAGACCTCTGAGGGATCGAACCCATGACCTATGCCTCGGCAGTCATTGTATTAACCAGTGGGCTACACCTCTATAGCTTCTAACACAGCGCTGGCATGAAATTAAGGTTACCGTGCGTTAACGAGCCAAGGCGCCCTCTATCGTGCGATACAGAGTCATTGCTTCCTTGACACCAGAACGCCCACTTCCTTATATGGCATTCCTTACGTTAACGCTGCACCTAGTGCCAGTAAAATTAGCACGGTTTAGTAAACATCCACCATAGAGAAAAATATACATCATATACCTCAAATAGCTATAAAGCCCACATAACAGGAAAAGCAGACAGTATCCATTAAGAAAATAAAAAATTATATATGAAAAGATTAGGACATTTTCAACTCAAATGGCCCTATTTACTCATAACAGCGATAATATTTACTCAAACAGATTTAAGGCTAGGGACAAAATGAAATTCATTTTCTGTTTACAAAGAATTTCTCTAAATGGTCAGGCAAAGTAAAAATAAACAGATTCCCCTGATACGTGACCAGACGACAAGGAAATTTTAAAAAGAAAGTAGCTCCTATGGCTAGCCCCTGTGGCCAGAGAACAATAAATTTCTTTCTTGGAATTTGGGTAGCACATACCATATCAGGAAAAATAAATACTTGCTGACCACAAAAAAATCAGCTCCTTCTTTTTAAAGTAATTCTTCAATATAAGTAATTTATCATTCTCAGAAGAAAAAACAACTAAAACAGTACAGCACTGAGTTATTATATCATATGAATCTTCAAGAAATGGAGTTAAATCAACGGCTTCTCCTGAATCCAACGGAAGAGTAAGGCAAATAGTAACACTTGGAAATAAGGATATCTTCAGAATTTGACAATATCTTTGAAATACTTCCTAATATATCATTGGTGATAACAGATACATCTTGGGAAAATTTAGGAACCTCAGATTATTAATTCTTGAAGGCTGAGGCTATCCATAATATGGGATACGCCAACAGCCTGCAAGGAATTAATCTGGGACTCCAGTGAGGGAAACTTGTAGGATAGAAATTTTATACAATGTCCAATTTCCACTTGCTACTCACCACCCACAACAAAAGACAAGAATAAATAACAACTGTGTAGCTTTCTACAGAAGGCATGCACAGACAACATTTTCTTGGAGCGTACTAAAATCAAATAAAATTGGAAATCTCTCATACCATTAATTACTGTTTCATTAATTGTCATAGAGTCTGTACCAAGGACATGTTAAGCATAGGGTGCAGGACATTTTTTAAGTGACTCTTGCAGAGCTGGATGATGTTGGCTGCAGAGAAGCTTGCTGCTTAGTTTGTAGTAATAAGCTAGCGGTGTGGGGTGAAAAGACTCAAAATAAAATAGTCACAATGTAGTAGCTATTTGTGTAGGTAAATGCATGAAAGTTTTTATAGTAATATACGAGACCCATCAAAACAACATTTTTTATAAGGAATGACCAGTGCAGGCTGTGTTAGCACTGATTGATAGTAAGACAAAATTCTTATTCCAGTTTACTGTTAGAAGTCCACACCGAAGAACTTGCAAAAGCAGTTCTTTAAAGTGAAATGGACAACTAAGCTTCCAAGAATTATTTTCCAAACTCATCTACTACTACTTCTTATCATATTCCATAGCGATTGGTGAAAGTATAGATGGAACCTCAATCGGCAGTTCTGCAGTTATTTTCTACAGACAGTAACTGCTTATCTTGCAAAGTGAGACCTGTCTGAAGAAATACTCTGGTCCCGATATTCAAAGTCCTTGTCTGGCCAGCTAAGGGCGATCATCGAGATATTAAGCGTCACTATCTGGACAGTGCTGCTGAATATCTCCACAGACTAAGCCGCCACTATTTGGTTAGAGCAAGTATGATTCATGGGCAGGGTGAGGGTGATGCTGGTGCTAACTAGACAAATGACAACTTTATCCAGTTAGCTCGATACTGAGCTGGCAGTAATCCGTCCAACTTGGCCTGCTGGAAAAGCAGGCCTAATTTGTGAGGCAGATAAATACCGGCTGAAAATAAACACTAAGGATCTGATCCCATCCTGGTTGTCCCGGCCCTCTGTGTGCCCGGTCAGAACCGGACGCACAGAGTTAATCAGGATCAGAATCATGTCCAGGCTTGAACGTGCAGGTCGGGATCCCGATACCAGTCGGCCTGCATGGCCCATATTGAAGAATGGTTGCGACAAGTATGTTTTGAACTGGTGTGACCGCAGTCTGGAAAAACACAAGATGCAGTTTTAAGGTACAAAGAACATAGGTGAGGGCATGTTGTAAGGTCTAGACACATTAATAAACACCCTTACAGAAATATTAAGAACAATAGTGTTTATTCAGGCTATGCACTAATGTGCTGTTTGTGCTAAAGGAGTTAATCTAGGGGACTCAACAATTCCCATGGTCTTAAAAATGGGACTGCTGATGCAGGGATAGTATGGGCGTGAGGAGTGAAAGGATTATTATTTGGGTGAGAAACCAAGATCATATTTGCAGGCCTGGTACCCCATGCTATTATATTATGTCATAGCTGTTATGTATCGGTTGAGGGCATCTTTTTGCCAGAATCAGGTTTTTGTGACAAAGTGAGAGAGTGTATGTGTGGTTTGAGGGTTGCACAGGGGAAGCTGGTGTGGTCATCTGCAATTTAGGGGGCACATGAAAGCCTGGTCAATACCTGGACCATATAGATGACTGCAGTATCACCAAGTGCCAGCGTGATTGGCACTATACCTAATGTCAAAACATATCCCTGTCAATAAGGGACCCTCAGAATAAAGGCATTCAACAGTGAAAACAGCACTACTGCAACCCCATAATGCACATATTGTGGGACCAATGGTGTTGCTGTTGAGCATGTATTAGTTCTGTTTGCACTGCTGAATGTCCTTCTTCTGAGGGTCCCTTATTATTGACAGGGATATGTTTTGACATAAAATGGGCCTGCATCTTAATGTAAAGATGACAAAGATCCTGGCAAATGGCAAAATCAGTAAGTTCATCGTTGATGGAGAAGAAATTGAAATAGTTCACAACTTTAACCTACTTGGATCAATAATAAAGAAACAACAAGCAGTCAAGAAATCCGACGATGCATTGCTCTTGGCAGAATGGCTATGAAGGACATAGAAACATGACAGCAGAAAAAGACCACATGGCCTATCTAGTCTGTTCTTCCATATCAACTACAATAGTCCCCTTTTTACCTTTAGAGATCCTCTGCGTTTGTCCCATGCTTTTTGAATTCAGATACTGTCCTCGTGTCCACCACCTCCACTGGGAGACTATTCCATGCTTCTACCACTCTTTCCATAAAAAAACATTTGCGCATATTACTCCTGAGTCTATCCCCTTTCACTCTCATCCTATATCCCCTCATAACAGAGCTTGCCTTCAATTGAAAGAGACCCCCTGTGCATTTATGCCACAGAGAAATTTAAATGTCTCTCTCATATCACTCCTATCCTACCTTTCCTCTAAAGTACACATATTAACATCTTTAAGACTGTCCTCACATGCTACATAATGAAGACCACTAACCATTTTAGTAGCCACCCTCTGCACAGACTCCAACCTACTTATATCATTTTGAAGGTGCAGTCTCCAGAACTGCATACAATACTCTAAATGAGGTCACCCCAGAGACTTATACAGAGGCATTATTACCTTCTTTTTTCTGCTGGCCATTCCTCTCACTATACACTCAAGCATCCTTCTGGCTTTTGCATTATGGAACCTGTGTGTCTTTTTGGGAAACTGCTAGGTACTTGTGATCTGGTTGGAAACAGGATACTGGGCTTGATGAACCTTGGTCTGACCTAGTATAGCATTTCTTATGTTATGTTCTTAATAAGATCAGATACTGTTGGCAGTTTGATAGGCCAGCCATACATTTGCTTTGCCAGGCACTGGGAGACACAACTGATGTAGTGCCAACATTACCCAGATTGCACCATGTGGCCTATATCCTTACTCAGGCCAGGATCAATGAGAACTACGAGAGTGGTGATATATCTGGAGTCTGGCTACTTGGTGTGATGGCAAGAGATCACCCCTCCGATGCCCACATAGCTCTGACCAGGGGAGCAGTGCCACAAAGCCGACTCTAGGAAGGCAGACAGGGATGCCTCAAAGCAGATGTATTCACACCAATATATGCTGCAGTTTAACTGTGAGAAATGCCAGTACCCAGATAGGTGGGCCTCAGATGCCATAGCCAGAAGGCCCTACTACTACTACTACATTGCGGGGACGGGCAGGATCAGAAATGTGTAACTTTTCAGACTACGGTGGATGCAAGGACGTCTGAAACGTTTACCGGCATCCGAGGCACAGGCTGGCTGAATAGCGCTTGCACGTGCCATGCCGAACACATCTATCTCACCAATTCCAGACCTGTGGGCACATCCAGACCCGCAGTTGCAGAATTAGGTTCAAAGGGGGCCATTTTTTTATTTAGATGTGTCCGCAGGCCAGACATGCATGTTATGGAATCGCGCTCTGTTAAGTCACATTTATCCAGTTAGCACAGCTCAGCTTGGATATTCAGCAGCAGCTCCTATCCAGATACTGCCATTGAATATCCGGCTGATATTTAAGCATTATGGGTGACAGTTTTGAAAATTGTCTCTTCAGTTGAAAAAAGTTTATATTCATCAGATGAAAAACATTTTCTATTCTTTCCATCCCAACAGAAGCTGGAAAGAATTATATCAAAGGGGTGGCCAACGTCCGTTTGTGTTTGTCATGTGTCCGTTCTTGATTGACAAATGGTTCCTGGAGTAACACACTGTATTTCCCTGGGTATTTGTGCATTTGCCACTTGCTTTTCCTCATTTGCTGATCTAATTCCTTGTGAGATTTTTCTCTTGTTTTGCAAATTCTATTACTCAAAATGCTATTAGTCAAAGAACACTTTAAAGTCTAGCTTTGAGTACCTCATATCACTAGAATCCCTAAGGCCTAAAACCCTCCCCCTCCCAGCCAATTCTCCCTACCATAAAGCCCTCCCGCTCCCCCAGACTTCCCACCCTAGGACTAACCTTGTCCTCGCTGCCCATGACTCCAAGCAACTGCCCGTGACTCCAAGCAACCACACCCGCTAACATGTTTACTTATCCTTGGTTAAACCAAAGCCTCAGATAAAGTATACCTGCTCACAATGTTTACTATTTATCATAGTAGTTAGATATGGTTACCCTGTTTTCTTTACTTACTATTTTATGTAACACAGTTTGCTACCTTGTTGTATGTAAACCACTTTGCTTCCCAGGTAAAGCGGTATAAAAAAAGCAGAATGAATAAATAAAGTACTTCCTTCCCTCTGTATGCTTGTGGTTTCTCACTCTTTCCTTCTAGTCATCAGAATGCTTGTCCAAGTTTGATGATGGAGACATATTTTGGACATTTACTTTCATATTTCAGCACATTTTGCATATTTGGATCTGATGCTGCTGTTACATAGGCCTAGAGGCCTATGATAGCAGCTCTGTATGTGTAATCAATCTCTATGAGGCCTACCCTTCTTCAGCTCTAGGGATGTTCTGCACAGTCTTGGCATAAACTGATTCTTGTAAATTACCTCATGGGCATGGAGGCGTTTTCTTGTTCGCACATCTAGTTTTTCAAGATCTTTAAGAGGCCAGTCCACAATCCTAAAGCTGTATGAGAATACAGGAATTTCCAGCTGATTGATGGCTTGTATCTTATTCCGCGATGTTAAAGCACTTTTCAATAATGATTTTAGTCTCCTGTATCATTCTTTAGTGATCTTTTTTATCCATTTCTACACGAGTGTCATTCCTTCCTCTACTCAGAGATATTTATATACTCCTTCCTGTTCAGGGTCCTTGATGTCACAGCCCTCAGCCAGGAAAAGGTTTTCAATTTTGCACAATTTTCCTCAAACAAAAAGTTGCCTTAGCACATTTATCAAGGCCAAAGGTCATCCTGATGTCATCAGAAAAGCTTTTCACTACACAGAATTGCTCTGCTAATTGTTAGTTGCTAGAACTGTAGAGGTGCAGATTATTTACAAATAGTAAATGAGATGTTACCTCTTGGATGTTACCTTCTTTAAGATTTAAGCTCAATCCATATCCCAAAGAACTGATGAGATTACTCATTGGATTATGTGCCATACAAAACAGAAATTTATTTATTTATTTATTTAGACAGTTTTGTACACCACCTTATCCTTCAATCAAATGGCACAGAGAATGGCACAGTTTTGTATACCACCAGAATGGCACAGTTTTGTATACCACCTTATCCTTCAATCAAATGGCACAGAGAATCTCCCTAAAATATTCCTCGCTGGATCTTAATGTTAGGAATGATGTACTGACCACTGCCATACTTCAAAGAGAGTGTGGTTTGCCACACTGTCATGGTAAACTTAATGTACTCTGTCAAACCAGGATTTATTTTATACATTTCAAGGCTATTATCCAAGAGTGTGGGATGCTGTCAAAAGCCTTCTTATAATCAATCCATGCTATATTGAGATTTCTGTTTTTCTTCTTACTGGCCATGATGGCCTTATTCAACATTAACTGTTTTTTTGGTTCCATATGCTCCCCTTTATTGCCCTTTTGCTCTGTTGTCATTATGTTACTGGACGCAATATGATCATATATTCTGTCTGCATCTATTGCAGTGAACAGCTTATAGATTTGTAGGTAGACAAGTTATCGGTTTGTAATTTTTGGAAATGATACTTGGGTCCCCCTTTGGAAGGAGACATATTCTTCCTCTTATAAGCCATTGTGGTGTTAGGTCTGGCTGCTTGATCAATTGTTTTTTGCAGTTCACCAGGTTTTGGTGGAGTGATGTTAACTGTTTGAGCCAAAAGTTGGTCACTTTATGTAGGCCAGGGCTCTTCCAGTTTCAGGCTCATTTTAACCTGCTTTCCAGCTCTTTGTTACTGCAGGCCATTCCATAATTTTGATGTTTGCTTTTTCTAAATGCACCTTATGCAAGGTAAGCATTCTGCTTTCTTATTGTGCTCTATAGGGTCCTCATATTGTTTTCTCCAGAAGGTTACTGGTTTTGGCTGGTGGTGCTTTTACCATATTAATGCTCCTTCCCAATTCTCTTAATTCTTTTGTGTTCTCTCTAAATAGTTTATTTTGATATCTTTCTTTCCTGTTTTCTTCTTATCTTCGCAGTTTTTGTGCTTCTGATGCTACTTTTAATTTATTATTGGAACATATAAATTTAAGGTCTTCTTCTGTTAATGCAGCATGTTTCAGCTTGATGTTCTAGATCTTCTTAAATATCTTTGATGATCTTAATCTTTTTAGATACTCATCTATCAGGGATACCTCCACACAGAGCGATTTTATTGTTCCTTCAAACAACACTTTTTCAAAGGAGGAACCATTATTGTTCCCTTTTTCTTCTGGCACAGCATTTTAGTTGGTAGTATTTTTCTTCTTTTTGGGGGGGATTAATACTGTCACTGTTTATGTTTATCATTAATCTCAGACTGCCATTCAATATTTATTACCTTGCAATATTTATAAATTCAAGTAAAATAAAAAAATGAAACAAATGCAAACAAAAACTGAAGCCTTACGTGTACATCCTGGTAATAGAGACCGAACATCCTCACTGCAGATTATGTGTAAATGCAGTGAAAATTGTAATTCTATGTGAGGTAATATGAACATAATTTTGATATGCCTTCAGGGCATTGGCCAGCAAAGAGACTTACTCACAGCAAGTATCCAAATAAAGTGGTAGAGCCAAACACAATAGGTAAAACTGAAGATAGCTAGGGAGGGAGAAGGGAAGCATTTCTTTGATTGCTTTTTGTAATTAATACACATGGCCTCTACTATAGCACATTTATATAAAAATGTTAGACCACGGTTCAGAAACAAATGGAAAAAAATCTAAGTGTCAGAAATTCAGTTGCCAAAAGTTTAGCCACAGAATGAAGAAACATTTTCAAAACCAGAATCCTTTATTTTCCTTTTACCTCCAAAAGGGAAAATGGTCCTCTACTGTACTTCATGCTTTGCTGAGCAACACACAGCTCTTTGAAGACTGGAGTATCAGGTAAGGGATCTAGAAGCTGAATGGTGTGGTACAGATTTTCATTGTCCTTATTCTGTATAATCAGGTATTTCAACAGGTCTAAGACCTGAAGTGGAACAAAAAGCAAACATAGAAGGATTTAAAAACATGGAAAGGAAAATAGGACAGCAAGACCATTTAAAATAGTTCAATATCTACTTAAAAGGTAATTCCACTGGTCACTATCTAAGGTGGTTTATTCCTCAGCCAAGTGAAAGTATCCACTTTACCCTCTTAATAATAAGGTTTAATCTCAAATGAACTGTAAAATGCTTACACTATACAGTTCTTCTACTGATTCCTGGTAGCAGTTTGTAGAAAGAGAAACTGTGGCACTTCTACTATTTAAATAAGGTGAAAAGAGGATTCTTTCTAGTGCCACTAAATTCAGACAGGCATCTTAGAATAGCTTAACTTTGATTCTACATCCCTCATGTAGAAACCTTAGAAATACAGACTAGGTCGGATGGCTGATTTTCAGGAATTATAATATTTTCATATTAGCCATTTTCGATTATATTACAAAAACTTCACAAAATCTAATGGGGTCTGATGATTAAAACCTGGACATGGCATGCTGAATATGTACCTCACAAATTGTGATTGCCCCCTTTTCACTCCTGTTTAAATATTTATTTCCGTTTAATCACTAGCATCCCAAAGAGGCTTACAGCATAGAAAAGTAAATAGAGTAAAATATAATGAACTACAGATCGACAAGAACAAAACTCACAAGGCACACACAACCAGAGTCATAGGTATTTTAAGCTATTGACAAATGTCATACTGTACAGTCATATCATAATGTGCCTCTGAACCTTTAGACAATCATCTACCAAGTGAATCATAAGAAAAGATAATTTCAAAGAGAAAAGAGTTATTTACCTGTAGCAGGAGTTCCCTGTGAACAGCAGAATAAGTCCTCACATATGGGTTGCATCAAAACCTGAGCCCTACATGGGAAACATTCCTTAGCTTCTTCTAGAAGCTTTTGGTCCCAACACACCAGTGCATCAATTTCTGCCTGCCACTGCCTTGCTTGCTCTCATCAGTCTTTTCTATAGCTGAGAGGAGAACACAACTCCAAATGGAGGAGGAAGGGTTGCAAGGACTTTTCCTGCTGTCCAAGGAGAACACCTACATAACAGTATTTTCTCCGTGGATAAGCAGATTAAGTGCTAACCATATGGGAATCCCTAGCTACACAGTAGCACAAAACATGTGCCACAGTGATCTGACACTAAGAACCACTATGTTTTTGGTTGGCAAAAGGTATTCATTATGTTAGCTTTTTTATTTTAATTTCTTTTTTATAGGAAGCAGTCTGAACAGAAAAGAAGGGACTATATGGGAAAAGAATTGGATTATATTTCCCAAAGAGATTCTGGAGAATGGTCTGGTCAAATCTGCTGCTGTGTCAGGATTCCCTTTCCAAAGAGTAGTGAGATGTGAATATGTAGACTTAAGTCCATATTGTGGCTCTGCAAATCTCCTGCATGGAGGTGGTCTTCAAGTGGGCTATCAGCACAGTCATGGCTTGGACATTATGAGCTGTGACATGGCCCTCAAGAGACAAGCGAGCCTGGACATAAGTGAAGAATATGCAGTCCGCTAGTCACATCACAAGCGTGTGCTTGTGATGGCAGTCCCCAACCTGTTAGGAGTTAAAGGAAACAGGAAGCTTGGTAGACCTTCTATGGGCTTTAATCTGCTCCAGACAGAAGACCAAGGCCCTCTTTCAGTCCAATGTGTACAATGAACTTTCCCCTTTGTAAGCATGTTGGTAAGACTATTGACTAGTTAAGGTGGCAATCTGACGCTACCTTAGGAAGACATTTAGGATGAGTGTACAGAACTATCCTATTGTTGTAAAATTTTGTACAGGGCAGATCAGGAGCTTCAGTGCACAACAGTGGCGTAAATTTCACCCAAGTAGTCCCTGCAATGCGGCAGGGCCCAGGCAGGAAAGGGGGAACATACGACAATGATTGCAGCTGCGCTCATATCTGTGTCTGCATGTCCATGCCCCCTCCGCATGCTCAGTAAACTTACTTTGTTTGCTGCGCTGCTTCCACTTCAGGCCCAGTGCTGTTACCTCTTGGTCTCACGATAACAGTCGCATTGCAAGACTTCAGCCTGAGAGGTAACAGCTGTTGGGCCTGGGGTGGATGCAGTGTGGCAAACAAGTTAAAGCTTGCTACGGGGTGGGTGGTACTGTATACAAGAAGACACATGCCAGAATGACAATGGGGGGCCCCTCATTGCAGCTTATGCCACTGGTTCACGGCTATCTAGCAGCTCAAATACAGCCTTCATCAGCTAAATTAAAACTATGTTGAGATCCTACGACCCTGCAGAAGGCTTTTGGAGAGGTTTTGTAAAGAAAATCTCTCATGAAATTAAAAACTAAAGGTTGTTCAGAGATGGGGTTTTCTTTTACAAGATGATGGTAAGCGCCAAGTGCAGAGGCGTACCCTTACAGAGTTAGTCTTGATTTCAGACTCAGGGATGTAGAAGGTATTCAAGCCATTTTTGTGTGGGACAAGAGAAGAGATTTATGGTCTGTCCCCTCATAGCAGACAGCAAACCTCTTCAATTTGAAGACCTCCCAGTGGACCATAAGACCTCCCAGTCCCATAAGACCTCCCAGTGGACCATAAGACCTCCCAGTCCCATAAGACCTCCCAGTGGAGTATCTCCTGGGAGCCAAAAGGACACTGTTCACGGCACTTGGCGAGATCAGGGATGACAAAATCAGCCCCTCAACATCCAAGCTGAGAGGGTTAGAGATCTGATGTTGGGATGCAAGTTTCCCCCTGATCCTACATGATTAACATTACAGAAATGTCCAAATGAATGGGTTCTCTGATGGAGTGCTCTAGAAGTAGAGGGAACCATGACTGACTTAGTCAATAAGGGGTCATTGGAATCATAGTGGCCCTATCATCTTTAAATTTCAGGAGAGTCTTCGTTGTTACAGGTACGAGGATGCATACAGAAGACCCTCCCCCCCAGTCAAAGAGGAAGGCATCTGAGGTTAGTTTGCAATGTGACTCCACCTGGAGCAAAAACTGAGGCTCTTTCTTGCTGTGTGGCAAACAGATAGTAAATGCCTCTTAGTAAGTGCCTCATTCTTGGAAGATCTCGGTGTGATTTCCCTGTTGTGAGGTTGAATGGAAAATTCCATTTGTCGGCCCAGACTTTTCCATTGCCAACCAGATATATAGCTCTGAGAATCAGCCCATAAGAGATGGCATAGTTCCACATTCAGACCTGCCTCCCAACACAGAAGAAACAATCTGTGCCTCCCTGCTTGTTGATGTAGTACATGGCTGTCCATCTGAATCATGACAATTTGCTTGAACAACAGATCTCTGAAAGCAAGCATTCAAAATCACTCTATGTTCCTAGGAGGACCATGAGTGATGAAACCATCTACATGTGCACCCCAGCCCAGTTTGAACACATCTGTTGTGAGAACCTTTTGGTAGGGAAGAATATGGATGGGCAGTCCTGTAGTCAGACTGGAATGAACAATCCACCAGCATATGAGCTCCCAGAGAGCAACTGTGACAGAGATAATGTCCATGAGCCTGCAAGTGGATTGTGTCTACTGTGTGCTCAGAGTCCACTGAGCTTGTCTCATTTTGAGATGTGTGAAGGGCTTGACATGAACAGCTGAGGTCATATGGCCCAACATGTTTCCCGCCGACGTCTGCTGGCTCTTATATCTCCTCCACGATCACCACCAGTCAGGTGAGTCTGTCTTGTGGGAGAAAGGCTTTTGCCAGAGTTGTATCCAGCAGAACTTCAATGAATTCCAATTGATGTGAAGGTTAAGCACAAGGATGTTTAAAATCTTTCCTGAGAGGGCTACTGATATCAGCATCCAAGATGGCCGCTTGAATTTTTGCTCTGGCAGGTCGCAGAGTAATAGAAGCTTGTTTGGCATGCCTGATCCTCTCCAGCGAGCGTACAAGCCCTCATGAAGTTGTGACTTAGTAGCATGACCACTAAGACAAAAAGAGTGGATTTAAAAGAATTAGCTTTATCGACCGTGGCTGGCTCACACATGCAGGAAAACAGTCAGAGAAAATGGCGGCAGCTGGATCAAAGACAGCGGGAAATGCTGGTCCATACACATCACTGGGGGAGAGATGCTCCCTGCCCCTGCAGATCCCCAGACAGATAAACCTGTCTCTGATTGTGCCTTTTATGTGGAGGTAAGGGCCTGGTTTAGAGACTTGAAAGCTGATATCTCTCAGGTGCGGGAAGACATGGTGACTGGGACAGACAATCTGCGATCGGAGCTCAGTGAAGAGAGTAGAAGTGGAGGAGTGTTTAGACAAGCAGGAGGGCTCAGTGGGGGCCCTTGAAACTAAATTGGCTGATTTGGAGAAGCAGAAGGCATAGATGGATGACAACCTTGGAGGAGTAGCCTAATGGTTAGAGCACTGGCTTGGGAATCAAGAGACCAGGGTTAGATCCCCACTAGCACTCCTTGTGGCCTTGGGCAGGTCACTTAACCCTACATTGCTCAGAAAAATCCAAGCTATCAATGTCCCTGTTTAATATACATTACCAAGTTTAAGTTACAATGTAAACCGCTTTGATTGAAATGATAAAGCGGTATAAAAAAAACCTGTTAAATAAATTAAATAAATTTTGAAAATAGATCCAGAAAAGGCAATTTAAGATTTTGTGGCATACCGAAAGAGGACACTTAAGCTGACTGTCTGGCAGCAATCCAAATTATATCAAAGGTGATTCTACAGGGTGCTGGGCTTGAAATCACTGATCAGGACTTTCGTATTGACCGTGCGCATAGATCAGTTGGTGCATCTGGCTGGATAAACAAACCCCGTGACATCATTTTCTGCTTTCATGATTTTAAAGTCAAAGAGCAAGTGTTGGCTAAAGCACACGCCATAGGCCCCTTCCAATGGGGATCCTGCAAGATGGAACATTTCACAGACCTAGCTCAGATTATGCTGCAAAAGAGGCGCCAAATGAAAGTTGTGTTGACAAAGCTCAGAGCTAAGGGAATGTGATATGGTCAGACATTTCCCTTTCGACTTATGTTCACTTTTAAAGGCCAGAGGATGAGGGTGAGAACACGCAAAGCAGCAGTGCAGGCCCTACTGGACATTGGTGTGACAGGATTGGACTTGGATCCTGTGCCAGCTGTGGAGTTGCTCAAAGTTACTCAAAGATGGCAGCAGGTTTCTTATGAATGCAAGAGGCTGCAACATCAATTGGGAAGTGGAGACTTGCAAAGAGAACCGGCGGCGCAGACCTGAAGACAGCCAAAGGAGGAAGGAGAGCAGTATCGGTCTTAAGAGTGCTATAAGTGTGTCTGACTGAGCAGCATGCAGGACTTCATCTTTGATAGGACTGTTCATGGGGTGTTGGTTAGGTACTGGGGAGGGATAAGTGGGCGGGGGGGCTAAGCCCCTGATAGGCTGCGTTATGGAGCTGTTTTGTTTTACATTGAGGGGAGTTTCAGATGTTATGAGGGAGGGGGAGGGAACGGACAGTTAGAAGTGGTATTAATGGGGAGAATGGTTTGCAGACATAAGGAAGCTAGAGAAGATCGAGGTGAGCTAGGAGTGAGAAGGGCCGGCCAGGCCAACGTTGGATGCTGATGGCAGTCAGGGCTGTCTGAAGGAAGGGTTGTAGATGGCCAGAGGTTGGAGATGGAGGAGGGGGAGGGTGGGCCAGAGGGGGGATGGAGTGTACTAGAGATAGAGTGGGAGGGGGTATGGATTAATTAATAGGCGAGTTGAAAATTGTAACTTTGAACACTAAGGGTCTCAATTCTCCCTGCAAGCACCAAAAACTCTACAATGAGTTGGCTTGCTAGAGAGCTTCCCTGTTTCTTCTGCAGGAGACACATCTCAGAAGGGTGCATGAGGCTTTGATGAGCTCTTGGGGCTACAATATTAGGCTTTATGCATCAAATACGGTGAAAAAGAAATAAGGGGGGGGGGGCACTGCTTGTGGATTCCAACTGCTGGACAGTGGTGGATAAAGTGATCAGAGACTGGGCGAGAAGATTTCTATTGGCACGGATGAACATCGAGGGTGAATGGTTCTGTGTGGCGAATGTTTATGCACCCACCAGGACTCAGCAGGAATTTTGGGAGGACCTGTAGGAAGCATTGTTCAAGTTGAGGGGGGGGGGCAACACTGTAATCTTGTGTGGGACCTGGGGAGGGACGCTACGAGGGAGGGAAGGAGGGCAGATAGGGAGCGATATAAGCAGTTCATTAAGAAGCACTATATTGGATACCTGGCATTTCTTCCATCCAGACAAACATGAGTTCTCTTTGTACTCTCAGGTCTATGGGTCAAATTCATGATTAGATGTGCTATGGGTGGGGAAGAAGGTGGCAGAGAGATTTCAGGGGACGAGTATGGAAGTTATCACCGGGTCAGACCACACCCCAGCGGAGAAGAGATTGGCATTGAATAAGGCTGATGTGGGCCCCAATTTCTGGAAGCTGAACGAGCCCCTACTGGATGATGAGTGAGTACTGTGCGAAGTGGAATGAATGATCCCAGAATAGTTTAGGCTTAATGATAATGGGGAAGTGGGCTGGGGAGTGGTATGGGATGGTTTTAAAGCTGCTCTGTGGGGGGGGGGAAGGGGGTTGGTCAAGTGGGGGGCACGTATAAAGAGGGAAAGGTGGGAGCAGGAGGTACAACAATGTCAGCAGCTTCTAAGCTTTGAAGAAGCTGATGCTAGGAACACAGAGGGGCGATACTGAAGCCAGGTGTTGATGGTAAGGGCTCAACTGACTGCTCTGGAGGCTGATGCTATTCATCATTGGTTAAAGCTGCTCTGCCAAACATTTTTTGAAGAGAAGAATAAGGTTGGGAAATATTTGGCATGGTGACTCAAACAAAAGAAATTGCAGTCGCACACCCTCCAAATAAAAATGGCAAGAGAGGTGGTCCTCTGGACGGAGGAGGAGATTAGGGCAGAATTTGCATCCTTTTTCCAGACACTTTATGCTGTTCCTCGGCCCCCGTTGAAGGACCATATCCTTAGCGACCTAGAGTTGCATCCCTTTACAGAAACTTGAACTACTGACAAGGCGTGAGTTTGATAGGGAGATCGGGGCCAAGGAAGTAGAGCAAGCAATTAAGGAGTTAAAGGTGGGTAAGGCTCCAGGGTTGGATGGGCTTACTGGCCGATTTTATAAAAAATATGAAGGGTCCTTTATGGCCCCTCTATTATGGTTGTTTAACCGACCTAGCCCTCACTTGGTTTGCAGCTTGTCATGCTGTGAGGGCTTGTGTGCATCAGTGATGCTGAGGGCTAAGCTATCGGTAGTTTAACTACTGGTAGGGTCTCTCAAGATGAACAAGTCTCAGCTGAGGTGCCAGACCAAGACCAAGACAAACCATCCATCTGGGCAGCAGGGAGAGTGTTGCCGGCAGAGGATCATGTTTCTGTGACAACGGCAACACTACTAAACAAACTGCGTGGAAGAAAGGCCTAGCAATCTACTTCTGTATCTTGCCATCATAACACAATGGATAGTCACAACAAAACAAATTGCACCACAGTACTGGAAGATGAGACCCCCCAGGTCGGAAGGCACTCAACTGGCTACTGGGGAGGTGCAGAAGACTTTTCAGAGTAAAGCCAGCATTTATGATATGGTTGGATCAAAGCCCTCAGGACGTCTAAGTGCTGATGTAGTTGCGCACGAAATGAGAGTCAGAAGCTGCAAAGATGTCTTACATAGTGGAACATGGAATGTACGAAGCATGAATCAAGGGAAATTGGAGGTAGTCAAGAATGAACTGGAACATGTACAACTTAATCTGTTGGGTGTCAGCAAACTGACATGGACTGGAATTGGGCACGTTGCATCAGATGAACACATGATCTACTATGTTGGAAATGAAAGACAAAGAAGAAATGCTGTTGCATTTATAATTAAGAAGAAACTTGCAAGAACTGTAATGAAATACAATACAGTCAATAAACGCTTAATTTCTATTCGTCTACGAGGAATGCCTATCAACACAACTATAATTCAAGTGTATGCCCCAACAGCAGCTGCAGAACAGGATGAAATTGATGAGTTCTATGAACAAGTACAAGCTGAAATTGACAGAACATGCAAACAGAATATCCTGTTAGTCATGGGTGACTGGAAAGCAAAGATTGGCAACAAAGAAGGTGGCAAAATGGTTGGAAAATATGGACTTGGCAACAGAAATGAAGCTGGAGAAAGACTGATAGAATTCTGCAAGACCAACTATCTATTCATCTCAAATACCTACTTCTAGCAACACAAGCGGCAACTGTACACATGGACTTCACCCAATGGATCAAAACTCAAATTGACTACATCTGTGGAAGTCAGCAATGGAAAAACTCTAACACATCAACAAAGACAAAACCTGCAGTTGACTGTGATACAGATCACTAACTACTAGTATGCAAACTCAAGCTAAAGTAGTAAAAGAGCAAGCCGCTCATGAATGTAGCAAAATATGACCCTGAGAATATGCCACTGGAATTTAAAGACTGCCTGCAAAATCGATTTGCTGCTTTAGATACAAATGACAGAGCTCCAGAAGAGTTTATGGGATGACATCAAGAAGGTTCTGTTGGAAGAAAGCGAGGAGTCTCTTCAAAAGGTAAAAAAGCAAAAACGGCCAAAATGGATGACCGAAGAAACTCTGAAAATTGCCCAGAGATGCAGAGAAGTTAAAGCCAGAAGAGAAAAAGAGGCAATCGCATAACTCAGAGATTTCCAAAGTCCAGCAAGACAAGACAAGGAAAAGTACTACAATGACTTATGCAAGGAAATAGAAGCAAAAACTAGATCAGCTTTCCTAAAGCTACGAGAGTTAAAGAAAAAATTCCAGCCTTGAAATCAAATGTTACAAGTTGCTCAAGGATCTATGTTGAACGATGCTGAGAAGATCAAGAAAATGTGGAAAGAATATACAGAATTTTTATATGATAAAGATCAAGTGGACCAACAGCCGTTTCAACCTGTACCTTATGATCCGGAACCATTGGTGATGAAAGACGTCAAAAGCAGCACTGAAAGCCTTATCAAAGAACAAAGAATCAGGCATTGATGGCATTCCAACAGAAGTATTACAGCAATCTGATGCGGCTGTTACCATACTTACAAGGCTCTGCCAGGAAATTTGGAAGACAACATCATGGCCAAATGACTGGAAAAAATACTAAAGAAAGGTGATCCAACTGACTGTGGAAATTATTGCACAATCGCTCTGATTCTACTGAAGATTATTCAACAGAGATTACAACCTTACCTGGAACAAGAACTACCTGAAGTGCAAGCAGGGTTCAAGAAAGGACGAGGAACGAGACACGTCATCCTTGAAAAGACTAAACAATAGCAAAAGAATATCTATTTGTGCTTTATTGACTACAGCAAGGTTTTTGACTGTGTAAATCATGAGAAACTCTGGACCACATTAAGAAGCATGGGTATACCAGAACACCTGATAGTTCTCTTGCACAACCTTTACATTGATCAAGAAGCAACAGTTCGAACGGAACAAGGAGAAACAGAATGGTTTAAAAAAAAGCAAAGGTATACGACAAGGTTGCATACTTTCTCCCTACCTGTTTAATTTATATGCAGAACACATCATCAGAGAAGAAGGATTGCATGAAGACAATAGAGGTGTGAAGATTGGTGGAAAACTCATCAATAACCTTTGCTATGCTGATGATAATCAGATTACTGGCTGAAAGTGAAGACAATCTGAAATATTTGATTCTCAAGACCAAGGAACAGTCTTAAAATGGGCCTGCACTTTAATGTAAAGACAACAAAGATCATGGCAACTGGCAAAATCAATAAGTTTATCGTTGATGGAGAAGAAATTGAAATTGTGGACAACTTTAATCTACTTGGATCAACTATCAATAAAGAAGCAACAAGCAGTCAAGAAATCAGACGACGCATTGCTCTTGGCAGAATGGCTATGAAGGATCTAGACAAGATTCTCAAGAGCAGAGATGTCTCTCTCCATACAAAGATTCAACTTGTTCAAATCATGGCATTTTCAATAACATCATATGAATGCGAAAGTTCGACAGTGAAAAAGATAGACAGGAATAAAATTGATGCTTTTGAATCATGGTGCTGGCGGTGAATACTGTGTATACCATGAACTGCCCGAAGAACAAATCAGTCAGTACTAGAGGAGATCAAACCTAAGCTTTCTTTAGAAGCTCAGATGACAAGACGTCAAATTTCACACTTTGGACACATCATGCAAAGAAAGAGATCATTAGAGAAAGACATCATGCTTGGCAAGGTAGAAGGGTCAACGCTAAAGAGGAAGGCCAACAATTAGATGGATCGATACAATAACAGCAGCTACAGGTACCAGTCTGTCAACAATGAGCTGCCTGACTGAAGACCAAACACCATTTGGAACTATCCAGAGGGTTGCCATGAGTCGACACCGACTCGACAGCACTTAACAACAACAATCTATCTAGACAGGGGGCAACTATGGGATGGGGGGGGGGGGTTATTTCCTTGATCCCAAATTGAGGAGGACTCAGGTCTGTGCCCCGTATTGGCTGATCTCTGTTAAACTTGCATGTGAAGCTGCTGGCCAAGATCCAGGCTGTGTGCCTTAACAGTGATAGGGGGCTTGATCCATGTTGACCAGGTGGGCTTTATGCCTGGCAGACAACATCCGCAAGGTTTTTATTATTATCTGGGTGGCGCAAAAGGCAACCAACCCAGCCCTTCTCTTGTCACTGGATGCAGAAAAGGCTTTCGACCATGTGTCATGGGATTTTTTTGTTTTGTGTGCAGGAACGGATAGGTTTTGCAGGGGGGGGGGGGGGGCATTGCAAGCTGGGTGTGAGCACTGTATCGTAACCTGCAGATAATGTAAATTGAGGTTTCTTAGCATTCTTTCCCCAGGGTCGAGGAACTCATCAAGGCTGCCCACTAATAACTCTTTTGTTTCCACTTTTGGTGGAACTTTTAGCAGCTCGTATTCGGATGAGTGACGACCTTAGAGGGATTGTGGGACACCGTGAATACTGGGTCTCTGTTCGTGGATGACATCATACTGGCAATCTATCTCTTTACCTATTCTTATGCGGGAATTTCATGAATATGGGCGGTTAGCGAGGTTTCACATTAATTAGAATAATCTGAGATTTTAAATCTCACGATACTGGATGAGTTGAGGGAGCGTCTACAACAGACCCTCCCCTTTTTCTTTGGATGGGGAGATTGATTAGGTATCTAGGGGTTCAGATTGGGTGCAAACTCCGGGATCTTTATGACTTGAATTATAAGAAACTAGTAGGGGCAGTGGAGGGGATATTCAGCGGGTGTGGGAAGGGGGCATATCTCTTGGCTGGGCAGGATTGCTGCGGTGAAGATGTTGTTGCTCCTGCATTTTCTTTATCTTTTTCAGGTTTTGCCGATCCCGGTGCCAATTCGGATGTTAGGGTTGGTTCAAAAAAGGTTAGAATGTTTCATTTGGAAGGGGAAGGCACCTAGGATGGCGGGCCAGATTTTACAATGGGCTAGAGCTGACGATGGTCTGGGGCTCCCAAATTTTCAAAAATACTATGTCACGGCCCAACTGACAGCAATTTACTCTTGGCTTGGGGAGCACCAGAAGCACTGGGTGATAATGGAAGAGGTCTTACTGATTCCGGTGGTCATGGAGAGCTTGGTGTGGAGGGTGAGGGGGCCAAGGGAGGGGTGAAAATCCAGTTGTACATCACATGTTATCTATTTGGCAATGCTATAGGAAGGTGTTGCTAGTGGAGAAGCAGTGCTCCACTGGTGATGTCTTTACTAGCTTGTTTTGGGGCTGGAGAAGGTCCGGGGCAGTTGATATTTCACAGATGGGCAGAGAAAGCATAGTTACTCACCTGTAACAGGTGTTCTCCAGGGACAGCAGGAATCAGTCCTCACATATGGGTGACATCGGCGCCGACGGAGCCCTCGTGCGGAGCAAATACCCAGCTTTCAAAGAAAGCCTTTGAGATTGCATCACGCATGCGTGGTCCCCTTCCCGTCCAAGGGTGCCATCTTGCTCAGTCAAATGACATAGCTAAAAAGACAGCAAAGAGAACAAAACATAATAATAGGACTGCAACTCAAGGGGAGGAGGGAGGGTTGTGAGGACTGATTCCTGCTGTACCTGGAGAACACCTGTTACAGGTGAGTAACTACGCTTTCTCCAGGAACAAGCAGGAAGTCAGTCTTCACATATGGGACTCCCTAGCTATAGGCTACCGAGAACCCATAGCTGAAAAATAGCTCCCTCTAGAAGAGCCGCAGCAGCTGTAATAGGAATTCCGTCGAGAACGCAACACCCCCCCGGTAGCCTGACACCAAGGGGTCGGAGGGTAGGAGTTGCCTAAACCTCAAATAGGTTACGGAGTACTGCCTGGCCGAAAACACTGTCCCATTGGGACTCCCTGTCCATGCAGTAATGGGCTGCAAAAGTCTGGCCCGAAGATCATGTGGCAGCCCGGCAGATGTCTGCCAGCGGAACAGAACGGAAGTGAGCCACTGATGCGGCCTTAGCCCTGACACAGTGGGCCGTGACTCGACCCTGCAATGGGCGGTCAGCCGCCCTGTACGCTCAGGCGATGCAGTCTGCCACCCAGGTGGACAACATGCGCTTGGAGACAGGTAGATCCAGCTTACTGGGGTCATAAGAGATGAAGAGCTGAGTAGCCCTTCAATGTCCCCGTGTACACTCCAGGTAGAAGGCCAACGCCCTCTTACAATCCAGGGTATGCAGGACTGCCTCTGCCCGGCAGGCATGTGGCCTGGGAAAGAAGGTTGGTATAACCACCTCTTGATTGAGATGGAACGAAGAGACCACTTTCGGAAGGAACTTGGGGTGGGTGCGAAGGACCACCATGTTCCTATAAAACCGTGTGTACGGTCTATCAGAAACGAGAGCTTGTAGTTCACTCATATGCCTGGCAGATGTGAGTGCCACCAGGAAGAGCACCTTCCAGAAGAGGAAGCACAGATGGCACTTGGACATCGGCTCAAAAGGTGGGCGAGTAAGCTGATCCAAGACCATATTCAACTCCCACTCAGTTGCTGGAGGACGAACCGGGGGTTTCAGTAGAAGTAGACCTCTGAGGAATCTGGACACCAAGGGGTGAGTCGAAAGAGGTTGTCCCTCCACTGGAGAGTGGTGTGCTGATAAAGCACTCAGGTGGACCCTGAAAGAGTTAGACTTTGAAGGGAAATTGGCTGATAGGTATGTCTAGTATGGCTACATCCTTGCCTGAGGCTGTAATACATCATGATGGCACGAAAATAACACGTGGGCTAAGAAAATGAGTACCCAGAGCCCAGCACAACAAGAGTAAAGCCAGGGAACCATACTCTGAACAGAAGTGCACAGAAAATGGACCCGGCTAAGAAAAGCTAAGTCAGGCCTGAACAGATTGAACAGGCCTGAGCAAGTTGGGCAAGCCTGGACAAGTTAAACAGGCCAAACAAAGCTGGTGATACAAAGTATTCATAAGCCCTGAAGACTACAGTGCTGAAAGCTACAGTGATTAATGAAACAAAAGGAATGGCAGGGTGTAGCCAGAATGACTCAACACTAGCAAGAATAAAAGCCATTAATATGCTAATAAGGGTGGATCCCAAAGGAAAGAGGCCTCTGCAAACCTTTTGCACATGGCCCTCCTTTGTCCCAAAGGAAAGAGGCCTCTGCAGACTTTTTGCACACGGCCCTCCTTTGTCCCAAAGGAAGGAGGCCTCTACAGGCCCTACAACCTTTTACAGACAGTATAGCAACTTTTGCACACGGAACAAAACTCTTGTGTATGAGTTGCTACAGAGGGTATAGAGTATATAAGGATGCAATTACAGAGCTCAGGGCGGCCTTCTCTGTCTCATCACTGTGGAGATAGGGAACGCTGCCTGTACTCAGATCCCTCAGATAGACACTTGTGTATCTGTGCTTACAGCTTTTGCTTATGCAAAATAAAAGAGTTATTTTTACTGACAAATAATTGTGATCTGAGTTCTTTTTATTTTCTGGTGCATGACTCCCATGTGCCCAGGCAATTGGAAATATTGGTGATATTTGAGGAACTTTTGTGGGAAAACCAGGCCCACAACTTGAGGCCTAACTGAGAGGTGAAGTAAGTATTGCAACACTCGTACCTAACAGAAAGACAGCTACAGGTCAAGGTGGGACAGGACACCTCCCGGCCCATAAACGTCCAACAAGGAGTACCACAAGGATCCGCACTATCAGCACTCCTTTTTAACATCTACATCCAACCAATATGCAACATTATGAAAGAGAACAACATCCAATACACAATATACGCAGACGATATAATGGTATACTCCCCGATATCAATCGAAAACCCGGACTTCTCTAAGATAGCAGACTGCCTTACCCAAATGGCGAAGTGGTGCCAAAACAACAATCTAGCTATAAACTACAACAAGACTGAAGCTTTAATCATCACTCGAAACCAAAGCTTCACACACCCACCAAACATAAAGATACAAAGCACCACGATACCGATAAAATCGGAGGTGAGATACCTTGGGGTTACTCTGGACAGTAAACTCAACCTCAAACCACACATAGACAAAACAATCCAAAAAGCATATTACAGGATGCGAATCATCAGGAGACTGAAACCACTCCTCGCTCCAGAACACTTCCGTACAGTCTGTCAAGCACTGATAACCCCAATACTGGACTTCTGCAATCCGATATACCTCGGACTACCAAAACAAGCTCTCAAACCACTACAGCTGGCACAAAACACTGCAGCTCGAATCATATCCGGAGCCGCAAGGCAGGAGCACATCACACCTACACTAAAGGACTTACACTGGCTCCCAATCATTGCTCGCATCAGATACAAGACTATCATAAACCTATTTAAGATAAAAGAACACACATCAGCCAACAGCCTCCACCTGCTCATACAACCGGAAACCAGCGCACGTCCCAGAAGAAGTCAAACACGCAACCGAGTCAGCACCCCAAATGAGTACAAGCACACACGCAAGGACACAACAGACAGAGCTCTCTCCATGGCTGCTCCAACAATATGGAACAATCTACCGGACGATCTAAGGGCAACTCCAGACCTCAAAGACTTCAGAAAACAACTGAAAACCATGCTGTTCATAGAGCACTATGGTCACATCACATAACCTAAGAGAATGGATAACAGCACTCCAATCCTCCCAAACAACTGAATATATATAAAATATGATTCTAGCACCACTGTAAATAGCCCACCCTGTATATAGCTCAAACAAATCAAGCACCCAACACATCCCTCACACAACTAAGTTTCATCCTCACTGCATGTACAACACACACACTTTACCTGATTGCTTGCTGTGATACCACCTTGATTATTAAGATAAGGCGGTTTAGAAATACTGTTAAATAAATAAATAAATAAATAAAACACCACTGGTACAAGGCAAGAAAAGGGGTTTTCGTTGTGCTGGGTACACCACACCTCAAACCTATGCCACTTGAAGGCATAGGATTTCCTAGTAGACTGCCTCCTTGAGGCCAGTAACACTTCTTCTACGTTCCTAGGCAGGAGGAGAGGAGCTAGCACTACCCTTTCAGCAGCCATGCCATCAGGTTGAGGGACCTGAGGTTGGGGTGCAAGAGAGCCCTGCTCCTGAGACAGGTGGTCGGGTTGAGTCCCCAGCAGGAGTGGGGCTTCCACTGCCAGCTGAAGGAGAAGAGGAAGCCAAGGCTGCCTCGGCCATCTGGGGGCTACCAGAATGATCGAGGCCTTGTCCCGAAGGATTTTGAACAGAGTTCGGGCCACCAGAGGCGTGGGAGGAAACGCATACAGGAGGCTCTCTGACCAGGAGATCAGAAAAGCATCTGCAGCCACCCTCCGAGGAGGTGGCTGTCTGGAGCAAAATTTGTACTTAAATAATCCCACTCTATTACTTAACCCAACCAAAACCTAGAGTGTAATTAGATAACCTGAGTCTAAAGAATGTTTTTGTCGGAAGCTTTTGCCGTGGGGGGAAAAAAACAGAAGATACCCACCAAAAGTTATTAAATTGGCTTTCATTAGAACATATTTTATTCACAGAGAATGGCTTCTTGCTTCAGACGTCCAAAAGAAGACTGTCGGTTATGGACGTTCATTAGATCAGGTGGACACAATAATTGGCATCTTACCTTACATGTCACATACGGTTAAGGTGCGACAGATTTTACAGAAACACTGGCACTTATTGACATTGCATTCCTGTTTTCAAAAACAATTGCAGATAGCGTATACTAGAGGTTCTAACCTTAGAGATATAGCAGGTAACCCATTATCTCCCAAAAATAGTGAGGAGAGTTCATTAGTTGCAGAACTGGGGCATTTTGCCTGTGGTAAATGTGAATACTGTTCTTATACTATCAGTGGAAAAGAATGGTTGGTTCCAAAAGTGGACTTTGTACATGTCTCCAGGTGGCATACAACATGTTCCACTTCCTTTGTGGTATATATTTGGATTTGCCCTAGCAGCAGGTTTTACATTGGGAGGACTACACGAATGATACGTAGGCGTCTTCAAGAACATGCACCTAGGAGTCAAAATAAAGTTTTGACAGCTCCCATTGTTCAACATTGTCTGGATTGTCAGCATTCTTTTTCAGATTTTTATTGGAGGATTTTGGATTATGTTCCACAGAATCCAAGAGGTGGCGATAGGGAGCAATGCCTTCAATTCCTTGAACAGTCTTGGATTTTCAGGCTTTCCTCATTAGCACCAAGGGGTTTAAATCAGGAAATGGATTGGGCTAGTTTACTGTGACGTGATGTGGTCATTGGTTTGGAGATCAGGTGGTTAAAAGGTTTTGAGTTGATGGTGGCATCCAAGAAATGTATGGGGGCCATGTGCATTCGCAGCAGTTTAGAATGTTGAAACAGGGCATGAAGAAAGATAATCTGTCCTAAATGCAGTACTGTGTTTGTTTCTGACTGCGGACATTGGGTAACTGGAAAGTAAAGAGGATCTTCTCATTAATAACGGAGTTGCTGAATCGATCAGATAAGTACAGAAAATATTTGGAATTTGTCAGATCGAGATATCAGCACTGATATGGTCTTTTAAAACAGACTTGAATGTTTGGACATATAAAAGTGTGTAGAGGCACTAATTGGTGTGCTTTGTCTCACATTAAGTTGGTTCTATAGGAGTGAACCGTGTTTTGATAAAAAGGGAAGTTACGCTCCAAGAGGGGTTTTTCCCCCCCACGGCAAAAACTTCCGACAAAAACATTCTTTAGACTCAGGTTATCTAATTACACTCTAGGTTTTGTTTGGAGCAAAACTTGGGCAACTGGTGATTCTGCGGACTGGCAAAGAGATCTATGGACGGATGTCCCCAGCGGTGGAAAACCTGCTGGGCCACTTCCAGATTCAGTTGCCATTCGTGAGGTTGGAGAATCCTGCTTAGCTTGTCTGCTAGGAAGTTTATTTATTTTATTTATTTACATTTCTTATATACCGCACTATTTGCGATCAGCGCGGTTTACGTAGAACAACAAAATCCGACAATAACAAATGTCTGGTCATTACATTGAACAGGAAATGTAACTTGGAGAACAGGGTAAACTATATACATATGCAGATGAATTGAACAGGGTAAACTATATACATAGTTCTCCTGACCAGGCAGGTAAACTGCTTTGAGAGACATACCCTGCCTGATTGCAAAGGAGCAGAGGTCCAGTGTCTCAACAGGATGCAAGACCCTGTGCCTCCCTGCTTGTTCACGTAGAACATTGCTACCTGGTTGTCCGTCTGCACCAAGACAGACTGATGTGCAAGAACATGACAGAAGGTTTGAAGAGCGAGGCGAATAGCCCGCAGCTCTAAGAGGTTGATTTGGTGTGTAGTCTCCTGAGGAGACCACAGCCCCTGAGTGCATGATGCCTGGCAATGGGCTCCCCAGCCCAACAAGGAGGCATCTGTCGTTAGCACTCTTGTGTGCGAGGGAATCTGAAAAGGCACTCCCTCGAGCAGGTTAGGTGGCTGAAACCACCACTGCAACGACTTCACCAATCATTTGGACACTGTTATCTTGTCTTGGAGGCTGCTGGTGGCTTGTGTCCATTGATCTCTGAGGCACCACTGAGCTGTTCTCATGTGGAGACAGGCATTTGGGGTCACATGTACCGTGGAGGCCATGTGGCCCAGGATGTGTAGGAAGTGTCTCGCTGAGATCTGAGACTTGCGTCTGACCTGGTGTACCAGTGCCAGCAGCCTCTGTGCCTGTCTTCCGGCAGGTAAGCTCTCGCCTGAAGGGTGTCTAGTCTTGCTCCTATGAACTCTAAGTTTTGAGTGGGGAGCAAAGTAGACTTTGCGTAGTTTATGACAAAGCCCAGACATTGCAGCAGGTTGATGGTGCGAGAAGTGGCCTGTTGGGCCTCCTGAGGCGACTGGCCCCTGATGAGCCAGTCTAGGTAAGGGAAGACAAAAATCCCTTGGTTTCTGAGGAAGGCCGCCACCACGGCCAGGCATTTGGCAAACACTGTGGGAGCAGAGGCTAGGCCAAAGGGGAGTACTCTGCACTGGAAATGGTTTCCTCCCACTACAAATCTCAGATATTGTCTGTGGTCTGGATGTATGAGGATGTGCGTATAGACATCCTTCAGGTCTAAGGATCATAACCAATCTCCCTGGTGGAGGTAAGGCAGCAATATTCCAAGGGAAAGCATCTTGAACTTTCCCTCACCAGGAACTTGTTTAAGTTTCGCAGGTCGAGGATAGGCCTTAGGCCTCCAGTTCTCTTTGATATCAGAAAATACCTGGAGTAGAAGCCCTTTCCCTGCAGGTGGTGGGGCACCAGTTCCACCGCCTGATCCTCTAGAAGATCTGTTAACTCCTGCAAGAGGAAGTCCCTGTGAAGAGGGGGTCTGAGAGGCTCTCTGGGAAAGGAGGAGGGAGGTACATGGTTGAAGTGAAGCAAATAGCCCCTTTGGACTATTTGCAGGACCCAGGTATCCATGGTGATAGCTGGCCACCTGTGGGCATACAGGGTCAGCCTTCCTCCTGTGCAAGGCCTCACCACTGGTGGGAGAGAGACTATGCTTTGGGATTCAAAAACCCGCTCCCGGCTGGGTCGGAGCCAGGGCCTGGGGGTCTTCTGCTTACGCAGGCCATGCCCCTGTCCCTTGGCCTGCTGCCCCTGTTGGAGAGCTGGGGTGGCCTGGTAAGTGGAGTAGTTGCTGTAAGCAGCACCCTTCCTCGGGAAAAAGGACTTTTTACCCGAGCCCTTCTTCTTAGAAGGGGCAGAAGTCTATTTGGAGAGCCTTGTCTGGGTCAAGTACTCGGACTCGATCTCTGCAGCCTTCTCAGTCATGGGTTTGCCGAAGAGGTTGTCACCTCGGCAAGGGACATCAACCAACTTGTCCTGAACCCATGACTCCAGATCCGACGACATTAGCCAGGCCTGGCGGTGTGCACTGATGCCGGCCGCAGCTACTCGGGCCAAAGCCTTGAAGCTGTCATAGGCTGCTCAAGACATAAACCGAGCACTCCAGAATCCCTGCGGACAAGGCCTTGAAGCACTGCAAAGGTGCCTCAGAGAGACCAGCTGAGAAGCCGGCAATCTCCTTTGCCAGGTCCCTCAAGTACATGCCCATGTACAGCTGATAAGTCTGAACCCGGCATGACAGCATCGAGCCCTGGAAGCACTTTCTGCCGAGGGCGTCCAGGTTCCGGGCCTCCCGGCCAGGAGGCACAGAGGAGTGCGCTTTTTGGCTCTTGAGCCTGTGCAAGGCCGATTCCACAACCGTGGAGTTGTGCGGCAGCAGTGCCTTTTGGAACCCAGGGCTTTTGCAGACTCTATAGATGGAATTGACCTGCTTGCTGAGGATCGGCATCGAGGCCGGCGACTCTCACATGTGTAGCATCAGCCGTTCCAGCATCGGAGGAACCGGAACCGTAAGGGCTTCGCGAGGGGGGAAGTCATACTGGAGGGCTTCAAACTCCTCGGCTCGAGGCTCCTCCTTGGCGTCCGCCGGGAATGGCAGAGCCATAGCCATGTCCCTGATGAAGTCCGAGAACCGGGTATTTTTTTTATTTATTTAACAGTATTTCTATTCCGCCTTATCTTACAATCAAGGCGGTATCACAGCAAACAATCAAAAGGAGTGATAGTGTTTTTCATGCAATGAAGGTTATATTGTGACTTGAGTGTAAGTTGTGTTGTGTGTTTGATTAGGTTGAGCCATGTACATTGTGCGCTATAATACATTGTGTGCTATAATACATTCTTCTATACATTTAGTGTTAAGAAACATCATGTGCCGTTATACATTCTCTTATCAGTGGGTCGTAGCGGGGTATGTTGGTAGTTCCTGGTAGTTAGATCATGTGAAATGTCCATAGTGTTCTGTGAACAGCGTTGTCTTCAGTTGTTTGCGAAAGTCTTTGAGGTCCATCACTGATCTCAAATCGTCTGGGAGGGTGTTCCAGATTGTTGGTGCAGCCAGGGAGAGTGCTCTTTCTGTGGTGTCCTTTCGTGTGTTTCTGAAGTCTCTTGGGGTGCTGACTCGGTTGGAGGTTCCTTTTCTTCTTGGGCGTGCGCTGGTGTCTGGTTGTATGAGGGTGTGCAGGCTGTTGGCAGAGGTGTGTTGTTTGATCTTAAATATGTTTATGATTGTTTTGTATTTGATGCGTGAGCTGATTGGGAGCCAGTGTAAGTCTTTCAGAACAGGTGTGATGTGTTCATGTCTTGTTGATCCAGATATTATGTGGGCAGCCGTGTTTTGCGCTAGTTGTAGTGGTTTGAGTGTTTGTTTTGCTAGCCCAAGGTAGATTGGGTTGCAGAAGTCCAGTAGGGGGGATATTAGTGCTTGGCATACGGTACGGAAGTGCTCAGTGTCGAGGAGGGGTTTTAGTCTTCTGATGATTCTCATCTTGTAGTATGCATTTTTGATTGTCTTGCGTATGTGTGGCTTGAGATTCAGTTCATTGTCCAGGGTCACTCCGAGGTATTTTACTTCTGATTTTATTGGTATGGTCGTGTTTTGAATCTTGATGTCCGGCGGGCGGGTGAAGTTTGGGTTACAAGTGATGACTAGTGCCTCAGTCTTGCTGTAGTTGATTGCGAGGTTGTTGTTTTGACACCATCTTGTCATTTGTGTGAGGCAGTTTGTTATTTTAGAGTAGTCCGGGTCGTCCACTGCGATAGGTGTGCACATCATATCATCATCTGCATATATTGTATATTGAATGTTGTTCTTTTTCAGGATGCCACATATTGGTTGGATGTAGATGTTAAACAGTAGTGCTGAGAGTGCGGATCCTTGTGGTACTCCTTGGAGGACTTTTATGGGTCGAGATGTGTTGTGGCCTACCTTGACCTGTATCCGCCTGTCTGTTAGGTATGAGTGGAACCATTTTAAGGTGGAACCATGTAGCCCAATGTTTTTTAGTCTTTCAAGGAGGGTCTTGTGGTCTACTGTGTCGAATGCTGAAGAGATGTCAATGAAGATCATTATGATTCCGTTCTTGGTGTTGTCTATGATTCGGAGGATGCTGTCGAAGAGGTGAATCAGTAATGTTTTGACTCCATGGTTGGGGCGAAAGCCGTGTTGGTTGTCATCCAGTGGTGCATGGTTGTCGATGTGTTCTTATAGTTGTTGTTGTACTGTTTTTTTCTATGATTTTCGCCAGAAAGGGTATGCTGGATATTGGTCGGTATGCTGCTGGGTTGTTCTTGTCGAGAGTTGTTTTCTTTGGGATCGGTCTTACTGTGGCGAGCTTTAGTTGATTTGGCATGAGACCTTCAGTGAGGGAGTTGTGCACCATGTTGTGTATGATGTGGATGAAGCTTGATTTGGTGGCTTTGATCCAAAACACTGGGCAAGGGTCTGTAGGGGCGGTGCTTGTGTTGATTGTGGAGATGAGGGATCGCTGCTCTGTTGAAGGTGAGGAGAATGTGTCCCAGGTTTTAGGGTGTGAGTTAGTCCTGGTGGGTGCGCTGGGTCTTGTTTGCTCTGCTGAGTGAAATTTTTCCTTAATGTGGTCAGCAAATGTTTGCGGGTCTATTTGTGCTTCATCTTCTGTCCTTTGCTCTTTTGTGAGAATTTTCACTATTTCGAATAGCTCTCTGGGTTTGTTAATGGATGTATTTATGATGTTTGTATGGTATTCTCTCTTTGATTGGTTGATGTGTTCATTGTATTGTTTTTGCTTTGTCAGGTATAGTTGCTGGTTTTCCGATGTCTTGGTCTTTCTCCATCTCCGTTCTATCTTTCTGAGTATCCGGAGGGGACCTTCTCCGAGGCTCGGAACCCGGTAAGTCCGATGGGACATACCAGATCCGATGGGTGTCCGGGGGACTCCTCATCTGCCAACTCCTCTGAAGAGGAATCGAGCAGCTCCGGCCACGAGGGCTTCAGTCCCGACCGCCCCGATGCTGAGGGCACTGGCGTCGATGACCTCAGTCCCGAACTGGAGGTCGAGGGAGACCTCGGCCGAGGATCGACTCGAGTCCGAAGACTCTCGAGAATCGGCTCGGCCTTCGGGGTCGATTTGGACGTCGAGGTCCCACTGGTTGGGATGGATGGACCAGTGAAAGTTGCCATCAACGCCAGCTGCTGCTCCATGAAGGCAGACATGCTGCGCTCCAGGGCCACCATTCTGAGACTGAGCTCAGAAGGCCCCGCAGCCTCCGGCTCGGGTCCCGACGCACTCAAGCCTGAGGCAGGTTCTCCCGGAAGAGAGTCTACGAGGACAACAGCAGTTACCTTCCTTGACGTCTCCGGCTCCATGCAAGGCAGCTTTGCAGGCCGCTCCAACTCAGAGGACCCGGGGCGGCGGTCAGGACTCCGTGACCTGGTCCTTGAGGGCCAAGGTCGATCAGAGGCATCCAACGACACCACCCTCACGAGTTTCTTCTTCCTCCGGTGTTCCCGTGAGGGAGACCCCCGCTCAGAAGACCCCCGGTGCTCGGGTTCAGACAGCTCCCGAGACGTCGAGGCTTTTGACGAGGTCTGGACCCGGGGGGATGCGGACTCGGAGAAAATCCTTTCACGCTGCTGCTGCCTACTTCTAAGTGCCTTGGAAGACATCTTACCACACAGGCCACAGACCTTCGGGTCATGGTCATGCCCAAGGAATCAGAGACAGCAGTCGTGTGTGTCGGTGAGGGACATTAATGTTTTACACCGATCACACTTCTTAAACCTGCTGGCAGCCATCGGGGGAAAAAGGGCTCCTACAAGGTTGAATGACCGGGCTGCCGGTGAACAGTGAAAAAAAGCACGAACACTAGTCACTAAGGACAAGAACCAAAAAATTGGACCAGACTCGATACCAGTGTACTGAGGCGAAGGTGGGAAGGGGAACCGATGTCGAACCGGTAGAAAAGAAAAGTAAAGTAATTTCTCACTTTTAAACACTTTTTTCTCGGGAACACTAGGACAATGTCCGTTGGGCTCCGCGGGAAAAAAGGGACCGAGCAAGATGACACCCTTGAGCGGGAAGGGGACCACACATGCATGATGCAATCCCAAAGGCTTTCTTTGAAAGCTGGGGATTTGCTCCGCACGAGGGCTCTGTCGGTGCCGACGTCACCCATATATGAGGACTGACTTCCTGCTTGTTCCTGGAGAAAAGCTTGTGGTAGGTATCTCAGCTCCTGTACCAGGGCACCATTTGGTCCTTCGCAAAGCTACGGGACCTTTATCACCTCGAGGACTGAAATTATTATAGCTATCTCCAGCTTTGAGCCTTGCTTCATAGGCGAGAGGTGAGTGAAGATTTGAAGGAGGAAAAAACATGGTTCGAGGTGCTCTGCTCTGGAGCCTTGGAGCATAAAGAGTAGTTACTCACCTGTAACAGGTGTTCTCCAGGAAAAGCAGGAATCAGTTCTCACATATGGACGACATCAGTGCCGATGGAGATCGTGCGGAAGCATCTCCCCATCTTTCAAAGAAAACCTTTGGGAGATGCCACCACGCGTGCATGGGTGTGTCTTGCTCAGTCAGATGACAGCTAGGAAGGTAGTAAAAATAAAACAAGGTAAGGAGGAAACTCCTAGGGGAGGAGGGAGCATTGTGAGGACTGATTCCTGCTGTCCCTGGAGAACACCTGTTACAGGTGAGTAACTATGCTTTCTCCAGGAACAAACAGGAAGTCAGTCCTCACCTATGGGACTTCCTAGATCTAGGCTGCCAAGGATTGAATCACAACAGCACCAACAGCGACCAAGTTGGGCAGCCATGAGTTACAGAAGGCGTGTCCCCAACTGAGAGATTCTGCAAGACTTTAGCGTCCAGCGGCACCATCACTCTGGTAGCCTGAACAAAAAAGGGTTGGAGGGCAGGAGATGCCTACACCCGAACAGATTACGGAGTACAGCCTGGCCGAAGGCACTGTCCCAACAGGACTCGCTTTCCAGGCAGTTGTGAGCTGCGAACATATGGATTGAAGAGCATGTGGCGGCTTTGCAGAACTCTGTCACCGTTACTGAGCACAGGTTCACTAACGATGTGGCCAATGCTCTCATGCGATGCGCTATGATCTGGTGGCCCAAGGAGAGCCCAACTCACTCATAGGCAAGGTCAATACAGTCCACCACACAAGTGGACAGAGTTTGCTTAGTCACAAGAAGCCCCAGTCTTCTCGGGTCGTAGGAAGCAAAGTTTTGGAGCTTTGCGATGGCTCTGGGTCTGCTGTAGATAGACAGGACCCGTTTGCAGTCCAATGCATGGAGTATAGTTTCCTCCCGACTGGCATGAGGCCGCAGGGAAAAAGTAGGAAGGACCACCTCCTGATTGAGGTGTAAAGGAGATACCACCTTTGGGAGAAATTTGGGGTGAGTGTGGAGCACCACCCTGTTTTTGTAGAATCTTATGTATGGTGGCTCTGCCACCAGGGCCTGAAAGCTCGCTAACTATGCGAGCAGATGTGAGGGCTATCAGGAAAGCCACCTTCCATGAAAGATACCACAGATGTCAAGTAGGTAGAGGCTCGAATGGTGGCCTAGTGAGCTGTGAGAGCACCACAATGAGGTTGCATTCTGAAGCTGGGGGGCATAGACAGTAGGAGGTCCCAGAGGAACCAAGAGACCAAGAGTGACCCGAAAGAGATTTTCCTTTGATAGGGTGGTGGTGTGCAGCAATCGCACTCAGGTGCACCCTGGTGCAACAGATGCAGTAGTTATTGAAGCACCAGGCGTATGCTCGGCTCATGGATGGCTTGCGGGAGGCCAAGAGAACCTCCTTGACCTCTTGTGGGAGCTTGCAAGGGGCCAATGCTACCCTTTCAGCAGACACACTGTTAACATTAGAGACCCCAGATTGGCAAGCAGGAGGGAGCCCTCCTCCTGTGACAGGAAGTCCGGAGCATGGCCCAGCAGGACCGGGAGTGCCACCGACAGGGAGAGCAGTAGTGGGAACCATGGTTATCTGGGCCACTTGGGCACAATTAGTTATCAATGCTGCCCCCTCACGCTGGACCTTGAAGAGGGTCTTGGTGACCAGAGGGGTCGGCAGAAAGGTATAGAGAAGGCCTTCCGTCCACAGGATCAGGAAGGCATCCGCCGCTACCCTTGCCGGGTGCAGCTGATGAGAGCATAAATGGGGCAGTTGCACATTGTTCGGGGCCACAAAGAGGTCCATCACAGGCGTCTCCCAGAGGCAGAAGAGCCATGAGGCCACCATGGGGTTCAGGCGCCATTCATGTGGCTGGAGCACCCTGCTGACTCTGTCCGCCAGGAGGATGTCCTGGCCCGGGAGGTAGACCACCCGCAGGAGCATGTTGTTCTGAGCTTCAAAGGAAAGGAGAGCCACTGTCTCCTGGCAGAGAGAGTACGACCCTGTGCCACCCTGCTCTTTGATGTAAAACATGGCAACCTGGTTGTCCGTCTGTACCAGCACTGACTGGTGTCGCAGGCGGTGACGGAATGCGCTTAGGGCCAGAAAGATTGCCCTGAGTTCCAGAAGATTGATCTGTGCAGGCATTCCGCTTGGGATCAGTTGCCTTGTGTGCGACTGTCCTCGCAATGCGCCCCCAACTGAGGAGGAAGGTGTCCGTGGTCAGAAACCTCTGGGGTGGGGGCAACTGGAAAACCATTCTGGCCCAGAGGTGGCAGGGAGGTTGCCACCAATCAAGGGACTCCGCCAGCTGGCACGTTATCCTGATCCTGTCCTGCAACTTGCCCGTGGCTAGTGTCCACTGAGCGCAAAGGCACTTCTGGGCTGCCAGCATATGCAGGTGGGCTAATGGGGTCATGTGGGCTAATGGGGTCATGTGGACCGTGGAGGTCATGTGGACCGTGGAGGCCATGTGGCCCAGAAGGCAGAGGAGGAGACAGGATGGCACAGAGCAATGGTGCTGCACCTTCGCTGCTAACTCCCTGAGGCGGTCTGCCCTTTCCCTGGCCCGCAGGTTATCAAACTGAGCACCTATGAATTCCAGGCTCTGGGTTGGAGTGAGATGAGATTTAGGGTAGTCGATGATAAACCCCAGGACCTGCAGCAGGAGAGTTGCGTGCCCTGTGGTCTGGCGGGCCTCAGCAGCTGTGCTGCCCCTGATAAGCCAGTCGTCCAGTAGGGGAAGTCAAAGGTCCCTTGCAGATGTAGGTTGGCAGCGACCACTGCTAGGCATTTTGTGAAAACCCTCGATGAGGAGGCCAGGGCGAAGGGTAGCAGTCTGTAATGGTAGTTCCCTCCTCCTACCACGAACTTTAGGTACTGTCTGTGGGAGGGGTGGATCAGGATGTGTGTGTAAGCATCCTATAGATCCAAGGAGCAAAGCCAGTCTCCCCGGTGGAGGTAGGGCAGCAGTATTCCAAGGGAGGGCATCTTGAACTTCTCCCTCACCAGAAACTTAAGTTTCACAGGTCTAGAATGGGCCTGAGGCCCCCAGTCCTCTTTGGGACAAGGAAGTAACTGGAGGAGGAGTCATACCGGCGCTCTGGGAAAAAACCTGGTGGAATCTGCTGTAGGAGAAGATGTCCCTCCCTAACCACCTGCAGTACCCACAGGTGACTGAGGCCCATCTGTCAAATACTCCTCCCAGATTGTGTGGGGGATGGAGCCTGGGGCTTTTGCCTTCTGACCCCCGTGTCTTTATCTCTTGGGGTGAGAACTGATGGCCAGAATAGGGTTGATACTGGTGACCCTGTACAAATGCCCCCTTTTTACAGATTTTATTTGCAGGGATGGGATGAAGTCTTCTTAGAGAGCCTCTGAAGTGTAACAAAGTTGGTCTCAATCTCAGTAACTTTGTTGGCCATGGGCTTGACTAAGGTCCTCACCATACAGGGGACATCTAGCTGTTTGTCCTGGTCAAGGTCGGAGGATTGCTCAAGGTCGGAGGATTGCTCAAGGTCGGAGGATTGCAGCCAGGCCTGGCACCGGGCCCCAATGCCAGCTGTTGCTACCCGAGCCACTGACTCGAAGCCCTCATAGGCAGCCCGGAAGAGGAAATTAGAGCTATCCCTCACTCCCAAAGTCAGGGTCTGGAACCGTTGGAAGGGTTCTCCGACAAGGCTTGCTACAAACCCCAACTGTTCTTTGGCCAGTGCCTTTAGATACATGCCTATGTAGAGTTCATAGGCTTGGATCTGGCTACTCAGCATCGAGCCCTGATAGTATTTGTGCCCGAGGGCATCGAGGGCCCGGGCCTCCCTTCTGGCTTTTGTGAGATTTTGCATGGTCGACTTGACGACCATGGAACTGTGTGGGAACAGGTCTTTGTGGAACCCCAGTCTCCAGATGCTGTACATAGCATCAAGTCAACAGCTAACTATAAGCACAGATGCCAGCGTCTCCCGCATTCGGAGTAACAGCCTCTAGAGAATCGGATGTATGGGCACTGTGAGGGTTTCTCTGGGTGGAGTCTCATCCTGGAGAATCTCCAACTCCTTGGTGCGCGGGTTCTCCTCCGTCTCGGTTTGCATCGTCATGTCCTCGGGAGGAGAATGGAATCGAGGCACCACGTGAGACGGGTCCGAGGGAATGTCTCGGAGTCTTCTGGTATCTAGGGACACCTTGTCCTCTGTCTCCCACTCTGAGTCAAATGGTGACGATGAGTCTGGGGCCAGCACTGAAGAGCTTACGGCCTGCGGAGGACCTGGGGTCTGAGTCGAAGACATTGGCCGGCGAAGACCGGATGCCTGACAACCGGGACCTCAACTGGCGCCGAGGACTTTCTCAAGGCCGAGAGCACTCGATGCTTGGCTCAACGACCGGGGACTCCCTCGAAATAGAGTGCCTGGTCATCAGGGCATATGAGGCAGAGGAACAGGCCATCATAGTCTGCTGCAGGGCCAGGATAGCAGTGATGTTCTGCTCCAGGGCTCCCCAGCCTTCTGTGCAGGCACAGAGGATTTTGGGCACAGCGCTGGCACTTATGGAAGTGCTTCCTCAACGAGGACTCTGGCTTTAAGGAACCTCACACGGTGTCCGCCAGCTGAGGAATCCTTCTTGAGGACCTTGGTGGGGCGCTTCTTGGAGTCGCCTGAGTCCCTCCATGGGGTTTTACAGAGTTTCTCTGGTTCAATCTTGGTGGACTTCGATAACTACTACTACTTCTCCTCTGGCTCCAGAGTCTTCGACATAGCCTGGCAGAGGTAGCATTAAGTGCTGTCATGGAGACTTGGAGACAAGGTAGGAGACACCCAGACAGGGTCGACGACCCCCAGGCGAAAAAAGGCACAAATGCGGTCAAGGGAGACCTTGATAAAAAACAGGGCTGAGAAACGCCAACTCGAGGAGGGAAGAGGAACCGGTATGCCTACTGGAAAACTAATTTTAGGAACAGTTATGTCAAGGATTTTTCTGGGGGAACAGGACAGATGTCCGTTGGGCTCCATGGAAAAAGGGAGACTGAGCATGATGTCACCCTCTGGCAGAAAGGGGACTACGCATGCGTAGTGGCATTTCTAAAAGGCTTTCTTTGAAAGCTGAGGAGATGCTTCTGCGCAGGTTCCGTCGATGCTGACATCACCCATATGTGAGGACCAACTTCTTGCTTGTTCCTGGAGAAAGGGATTCTTTCCAATATTTATCGGGGGTTGAAGGGAGAGGGCC
The DNA here is from genome assembly GCA_033557465.1 of Ichthyophis bannanicus. Lineage (NCBI taxonomy): Eukaryota > Metazoa > Chordata > Amphibia > Gymnophiona > Ichthyophiidae > Ichthyophis > Ichthyophis bannanicus. The sequence goes on along the minus strand of CM066035.1, from coordinate 190,304,524 downwards.
CAGAGAAGCTGGTTTATATGCTTAAGTGGGAATGTGATCTGGATCAGACCTGGGAAATAGAGGAGTTGGATGCCCTGGTGCGGGGGGGGGGGGGGGTCGCAAAGTTGTCAATGGCAACCAATCTACAGGAGAATGGCTACAAGCTGCTCCTCAAGTGATACTGGATGCCAGAGTGACTGTTCAGGACGGGCCTTCGGCAGTCTAGCAGTTGCTGGAGACACTGTGAAGAACGGGGTACATTGCTGCATATGAGGTGAGGTTATAGGTGGGTCCAAAACTATTGGGGAAGGATTACTGATATAATATTTGAAGTAACAGGTTGCCGGTGGCCACATACCCCAGCTATATTTTTGCTCCACCAACAAACGGCAGTGGTGCCAAAAAGATTGCAAGGGCTGGTCAGGCACTGTATTGTGGCTGCCAGGTGTTAAATAGCAATACATTGGAATCAACCCATGCTACCGACTGTTTTGGACTATGCCAGGCGACTGGCAGACCTGTATTTGATGCATAAATTGACTGAAATCAAGCAGGGTAGGGGAGAAAAAGTTAGACAACAACAGGAAGGAATGTGGCATTGGCTGGAGTGCCAGGGGAAGTTGTGCTAGATGGGGAAGGACTAGCAGGGACCACTGGGCACGAGTGGAAGGAAGACCTGAGGAAGAAGGCTCACAAATAGATGGGTTCTAAAGGAGGGGGAGTGGGAGGGAGCTTTGGCTGGGAGTATGTGATACTGATGTTGAAATGTTTTATTTTCATTTGGAAAACCAATACATTTTAAATGAAAAAAAGAATTCCTTCCTGATTGGCACTCTTCACTAGCCAATCATTCAAAAAGGAAAGCACATGCACACCCAGTCTGTGTAGTCATACTGCAACTACTGTGAGACACTTGGTGAATATGCAAGGTGTGAATGCAACTCTAAATGGCCATATCCGATACAGGTAATGGTGTTTACCTATGACAAACTGCAGATACATCCTGTAACTGGGATGTATCAAAATGTGGGTGTAGGTATTCTAAGCCCAGAGAATACAGCCAATCCTCCTTTTCAAGATAGGAAAGAAGGATTCTGAGGGAGACCTTTCTGAACTTTTTCAAGAATATTTGTTTTGATTCCTCAGATCGAGGATAGATTGGAATCTTCCATCTCCCCCACCCCCCACCTGTCTGTTTCATGACAAAGTGGTGCCTGGAGTAAAATCCCTGCCCTTCCTACCTTGGTGGAACTGGCTCAACCACATTAAAGAGTAGTTACTCACCTGTAACAGTTGTTCTCCAGGAGCAGCAGGAATCAGTCCTCACATATGGGTGACGTCGGCGCCAACGGAGCCCCCGTGCGGAGCATTTTCCCCAGCTTTCAAAGAAAGCTTTTGGGAATGCAGCGCGCATGCGCAGTCCCCTTCCCACCCAAGGGTGCCATCTTGCTCAGTCTGATGACATAGCTAAAAGACAGCAAAAAATCAAAATGAATGATATGACTGCAACTCCAGGGGAGGAAGGAGGGTCGTGAGGACTGATTCCTGCTGCTCCTGGAAAACATCTGTTACAGGTGAGTAACTACTCTTTCTCCAGGACCAAGCAGGAAGTCAGTCCTCACATATGGTACTCCCAAGCTCTAGGCTACCGGGAACCCCAAGCTGAAAAATGGCTCCCTTTGAAGAGCCTCAGCATCCGTGATAAGAATATCCTCTGAGAATGCCCCTGTACGGTAGCCCAACACAAAAGCCGGAGGGTAGGAGTTGCCTAAACCTCAAAGAGATTACGGAGTACCACCTGTCCGAAAGCATTGTCCCTTCGGGACTCTCTCTTGAGGCAGTAGTGGGCTGTAAAAGTCTGGCTTGAAGACCAAGTAGCGGCCCGGCAGATGTCTGCCAAAGGAACAGAGCGGAGATGAGCTACTGATGCGGCTTTCGCCCTGACACAGTGGGCCGTGACTCGACCCTGCAAGGGGAGGTCGGCTGCCTTGTACGCCCAGCGATACAATCTGCTACCCAAGTGGACAACATATGCTTGGAGACAGGTAACCCCAGCTTATTAGGGTCAAAAGAGACGAAGAGCTGAGTAGCCCTTCGATGCCCCCTCGTACGTTCTATGTTAAAGGACAATGCCCTCTTACAGCCCAGGGTATGCAAAGACTGTTTCAGCCCGGCTGGTATGTGGCCTGGGAAAGAAGGTTGGAAGAACCACCTCCTGAGTTGAGGTGAAACGAGGAGACCACTTTTGGGAGGAACTTTGAATGGGTCCGTAGGACCACCCTGTTCCTATAGAACCGTGTATACGGTCTACCAGAAACCAGAGCTTGTAGTTCACTCACACGTCTGGCCGAGGTGAGAGCTACCAGGAAGAGCGTTTTCCAAAAGAGGAAGCGCAAATGGCAAGTAGCCATCAGCTCAAACGGTGGGCGAGTAAGTTGCTGCAAGACCACATTCAAAGCCCACTCAGTTGCAGGTGGATGCACCGGAGGCTTGAGTAGAAGCAGACTTCTGAGAAACCTGGACACCAAGGGGCGTACAGACAGAGACTGTCCTTCCACCGGTGAGTAGTGCACTGACAGAGCACAGAGGTGGACCCAAACAGAGTTAGACTTAAGGCCTAGGTCTGACAGGTGAAGTAGATGCTGCAGTACTACTGGAACAAGTCAAGAGAAAGGATCGTCAATGCGCTGAGCACACCATACCGTAAACCTATGCCACTTGAGGGCATAGGACTTTCTGGTGGACTGCCTCCTAGAGGCCAAGACCACCTCCTCAACTTCCTTAGGTAGAAGTAAGGGAGCTAGCACTATCATTTCAGCAGCCAGGCCATCAGATTGAGGGATCTGAGATTGGGGTGCAGAAGGGAACCCTGATCTTGAGACAGGAGATCGGGTTGCAACCCCAGAGGAAATGGAGTTTCCACCGCTAACTGCAGCAGAAGTGGAAACCACGGTTGCCTCAGCAATCTGGGGGCTACCAGAATCACCGAGGCCTTGTCCCAGAGAATCTTGAACAGAGTTCGGGCCAGCAGGGGCGTGGGAGGAAACGTATACAGGAGGCCCGTAAACCAAGAGATCAGAAAAGCATCTGCTGCCATTCTCAGGGGATGCGGCTGTCTGGAGCAAAACCTGGGCAGCTGACGGTTCAGTGGGCTTGCAAAGAGATCGATGGATGGGAGTCCCCATCGTAGAAAGATCTGCTGGACCACCAATGGATTCAACTGCCATTCCTGGGGCTGGAGAATCCTGCTTAGTTTGTCTGCTAAGAAGTTCTCCTGACCAGGTAGATAAACTGCTTTGAGAAACATGCCTTGTTTGACTGCAAAGGAGCAAAGGGCATGCCTCCTGACATAGGAGTCTGGACCTTGTGCCCCCTTGCTTGTTTATATAGAACACTGCTACTTGATTGTCTGTCTGAACTAAGACAGACTGGTGAGAGAGGGCATGAGAAAATGTCTGTAGAGCCAAGCGGATTGCTCGCAGCTCCAAAAGACTGATCTGCTGTGTGGCCTCCCGAGGAGACCAGAGGCCTTGAGTGCACGTGCCCTGGCAATGTGCACCCCAGCCTTTTAAGGAAGCATCGGTCATCAGCACCCTTGTGTGTGCTGGGGCATGAAAAGGTACCCCCCTGAGAAGGTTTGGGAGATGTAGCCACCACTGCAAGGAGTCCAAAAGTGGTTTGGACACCTTTACTCTGTCTCGAAGGTCGCCTGTGGTCTGCGCCCACTGAGCTCTGAGGCACCAATGAGCAGCCCGCATGTGCAGACGGGCATTCGGAGTCACATGTACCGTGGATGGCATGTGGCCCAGGAGCCACAGGAAGTGCCTGGCGGATACCTGAGAATTGCTTTGGAACTGGTTGGCCAAGTCCATCAGTCTGTGGGCCCTGTCCTTGGGCAAGTAAGCTCTTGCCTGCAGGGTGTCTAATCTTGCCCCTATAAACTCTAGGTTCTGTGAGGAGAGCAAAGTGGACTTTGCGTAGTTTATGACAAAGCCCAGATGCTGAAGAAGAGAGACAGTGCGAAGAGTGGCTTGTCTGGCCTCCTGGAGAGACTGGCCCCTGATGAGCCAGTCGTCCAGATATGGGAAGACAAAAATTCCGTGATTCCTGAGAAAGGCTGCCACCACCGTCAGCCATTTGGTGAAAACCCTGGGGGTGGAAGTTAGGCTAAAGGGAAGTACTCTGTACTGGAAATGGTTTCCTCCCACCACAAATCTGAGATATTACATAAGAACATAAGATATGCCATACTGGGTCAGACCAAGGTCCATCAAGCCCAGTATCCTGTTTCCAATAGTGGCCAATCTAGGTCATACGTACCTAGCAATTTCCCCAAAAGACACAGGTTCCACAATGCTTGTACTGGGTCAAGCATTGATATCCTGGGTCCCTTCTTAATAATGGTTTATGGACCGTTCCTCCAGGAACTTGTCCAAACCTTTTTTAAACCCAGCTACATTAACAGCCTTTACCTACATTCTCCGGTAACAAATTCCAGAGTTTGATTACACGTTGAGTGAAAAAATATTTTCTTTTATTAGTCTTAAATAGTTTACCCTGTAGCTTCATTGCATGTCCCCTAGTCTTTCTATATTCTGATAGCGTAAACAATCGATCTACGTTTACCCGTTCCACTCCGTTCATTAATTTATAGACTCTTTTCCAGGTTAAAGAGCCCTAACCTTTTTAGCCTTTCTTCATAGGAGTATCCTTCCATCCCCATTACCATTTTGGTGGCTCTTCTCTGAACCTTTTCTAATAACTCTATATCCTTTTTAAGATACGGCGACCAGAATTGCACACAATATTCAAGGTGCGGTCTCACCATGGAACGATATAGAGGCATTATAATATCTTTTGTTTTATTTTCCATTCCTTTCCTTATGATACCTAGCATTCTATTTGCTCTCTTGGCCGCCGCTGCACACTGGGCCGAGGGTTTTAACATGTTATCCACAATGACGCCTAAATCTTTTTCCTGGGTGGTGGTTCCTAATGTGGAACCTTGCATTGTGTAACCATAGTTTGGGTTGTTCTTCCCTAGGTGCATTACTTTGCACTTGTCCACATTACATTTCATCTGCCATTTTGATGCCCAGTCTTCTAATTTATCAAGATCCTCTTGCAATTTTCCACAATCCTCTTGTCTGTGGTCTGGATGGATGTGAGTATAAGCATCCTTTAGGTCTGAGGAGCATAGCCAATCTCCCTGCTGGAGGTAGGGCAGCAGTATCCCAAGGGTAAGCATCTTGAACTTCTCCCTCTCCAGAAACTTGTTTAAGTTTCGCAAGTCTAGGATAGGCCGGAGGCCTCCCGTCCTTTTTGGTACCAGGAAGTATCTGGAGTAGAAGCCTTGCCCTTTCAGGTGGTGATGCACCGGTTCCACTGCCTGTTCCTTTAAAAGACTTGACAACTCCTAAAGGAGAAGGTTTCTGTGCAGAGGGAGTCTTGGAGGCTCCCCTGGAAAGTAGGAGGGGGTAGCTGGTGGAAGTGGAGCATGTAGCCCTTCTGGACTATGCTCAGTACCCAGGTATCAACTGTGATGGCTGGCCACCTGCAGGCGTACAGGGTCAGCTGACCTCCTGTGCTGAGTGGAGCCAGCTGTGGAGAAGAGGCTATGCTGTGGGAGTGAAAACCCCGCTCCCTGCTGTGCAGGAGCCAGAGCTGGCGGCTTGGGGGTCTTCTGCCTACGGGGCCCATGCCCCTGCCCCTTGGCCTGCTGGCCCTGTTCGGGAGCTGGAGAGGCCTGATATTGAGGGTAGGATTTGTAGGCAGCACCCTTCCTCAGGAAAAAGGGCTTCTTTCCCGAGCTCTTCTTTTTCTGAGAAGGGGCAGAAGTCTTTCTGGACAGCCTTGCCCTGGTGAGAGTCTCAGTCTCGATTACCGCAGCCTTTTCAGTCATGGGCTTATCGAAAAGGTTTTCACCTCGGCAAAGGACATCGACCAACTTATCCTGGCACCCATGACTCCAGGTCTGATGACTGTAGTCAGGCCTGACGGCGTGCACCAATGCCGGCCGTGGCTACCCGGGCCGAAGCCTCGAAGCCATCATAGGCTGCTCGAGAGATAAACTTCGAGCACTCTCAAATCCCTGTTGACAAAGCCTTGAACCTCTGCAAAGGTTCCTCGGAGAGGCCAGCTGAGAACCCGGCAATCTCCTTTGCCAGGTCTCGTAGGTACATGCCCATGTACAGCTGGTAGATCTGGACACGGCAAGATAGCATAGAGCCCTGGAAGCACTTTCTACCGAGGGCATCCAGGTTCCGGGCCTCCCGGCCGGGGGGCACCAAGCAGTGCATCTTCTGACCCTTCAGACGGTGCATGGCCGATTCCACAACCATGGTGTGGTGCAGTAGCTGCGCCTTTTGGAACCCAGGGCTCTTACAGACTCAATAAATGGAATCGACCCATTTGCTAAGAACCGGCGTCAAGGCCAGTGCCTCCCACATACGGAAGAGCAACCGTTCCAGCATCGGAGGAACTGGTACAGTAAAGGCTTCCTTCAGAGGAAAGTCATACTGGAGGGCTTTGAGCTCCTCGGCTCAAGGCTCCTCCTCGGCATCCGCAGGGAAGGCCAAGGCTTTGGCCATATCCCTCACGAAGTCCGAGAACCGAGGCTCGGACTCCGGTGATTCACAAGGGACGCACCGGGTCCGGAAAGTGTCCGGGGACTCCTCTTCCTCCGTCTCCCACACCGACTCCTCCGAGGAGGAATTGGGTGGCTCCGGCCGTATGGGCCTCGGTGCCACCAGCCCCGACGCCGAGGGTAGCGGCATCGATGGCCTCGGCCCCGCATGGGAGGTCGAGGGAGATCTTGACCGAGGATTGACTCGAGACTTCATTGACTCGAGGATCGGCTTGGTCTCCGGTGTCGACTTAGACGTCGAGGTCCCGGTGGTCGGGGCAGATGCACCGGTCATACCGGCTTTCAGCACCCACTGCTGTTCCATGAAGGCAGCCAAGCTGCTCTCCAAGGCCGTCAACCTGAGTCCAAGCTCAGGAGACTCAGCAGCCCCTGACTCGGGCCTCGATGGCGTCGGGCTCGATGTCAACTCCCCCGGAGGAGAGTCTACGAGGACAACTGCACTTACATGACTCGGGGACTCTGGCTCTACACAAGGTAACTTGGACGGCCTCTCCCCAACTCTGAGAGCCTGGAGCGACGGTCAGGGCTATGCGACCTGGCCCTCGAGGAACCAGGAGCCTCCACGGACGCTGCCCTCGGGAGCTTCTTCCTCCTTCTGTGCTCCCGGGTGGGAGGCTCCCTCTCAGAGGAACCCCGACGGCGCTTGGGGTCAGACTCCCGAGATGTCGAGGCCTCTGACGAAGTCCGGGCCTGGCCGGACACGGAGTCAGAGAAAATTCACTCACGTTGATGCTGACAGCTCCAAAGCGCCTTCGACGACATCTTGCCGCACGGGCCACAGGCCAGCGGGTCATGGTCGGGCCCAAGGCAACGGAGGCAGTAGTCATGTGTGTCAGTGAGAGACATAAGTTTCTTGCACCAATCACACTTTTTGAACCCGCTGGCAGCCATGGGGGGAAAAAAGGCCCCTGCAAGGTCAAAAGACTGGGCTGCCAGTGAAAACACAAAAAGAAAAACGCGAAAAAACTCCGGGCTCGATACCGGTGTACCGAGCCCAGGTGGGAAGGGGAACCAGCGTCGAACCGGATAAGACAAAGGGAATCAGTATTGAGGAGATACCGGTGTGGTTAGGCAGAGCAGTTTAAGAAAAGTTTAAAAGTTCTTTTCTCCGGTGAGAGGGTAATGACCCATTGGCTCCATGGAAAAAGAAGAACCGAGGAGAGAAAGTTGGAAGAGTGGAAAGGCAGTGGTGCAGGCGCAGTGAACTGCTCCCAAAGGCTTTCCTATTGGTAGCTGGGGAGCTTCCCGCACGGGCTCCATCGGTACCCGATGTCATCCATATGTGAAGATTACATTCCTGTTTGTTCCTGGAGATACCAAGTGTTCCTCGAGTGGTATTCTCATTCCTTGAGGATTCCAAAAACTCAGATAAGTCTAGGTATCCATAGGTATCGCTACCTCTGGTCCTTCCCTACCAACAGGTATTTTAACTCCTCTAGGTAAGTAATAAATACTATTCACAGACAATCTTGGTATGCTAAAACTTCCCTGAGGTACTTTTGAAACAAAATAAGCAGGGATAGATACCTAGGCACAAGGAAATTTAGACATCAGAGATTCTTAGCCTTAGAGGCATTCTCTAATAATTCAACTTGGCGGTGGAGAGAAAATATCTTTAACAAAACAAGCAACAGCACACCTTGCACCAGTGTCATGACTTTCCAATTTCTGAATCCGTGATTCCTGTTGTTCTAATTGAGTTTCTCAACAAGGTAACTTTGCAATAGTCTCTTTAGTAAAGTCAGCAAAATGGAAATTACACTAACCTGGTAATTGTAGTTCCTGGAGGGTCCAGTTTAGTCCTCCACAATCGGGTAGTGCCCCTCCTCCTGCAGCCGGGAGACTGGACCAATCAAATCTTCTGTAGTATATATGCAGACGGAGCTCCCAGAAGCCCCCAGTGTACTAGTAACAAAGCATACTTAACGAAGCAACACATTAGATTAATATACAAAATGACATAATTAAAGAACAATTTGTTCCCCCCAAGAAATATTCAACCCCCTCCCCAAACGAGGAAGTCAGAACACTGCATTGCGCCGGTACCGACGCCCCAGAAATCAAAACACCGCTCCCCACCAGAATCTCAGGAGCTGCCTGAACCCCCGAGACAGGGAAGAGCCTTAGCAAAAAACGCGGCTGCAACAGAGGGACCGAACGGCAAGAGGAACCGTCTTATGAGCAACCGTTCGGAAAGCGCGCCGCATAATCATATCAGACCGTCGGGAGGGAAGGAGGACTAAACTGGACCCTCCAGGAACTACAATTACCAGGTTAGTGTAATTTCCATTTCCTGTTCGGTAATCCAGTTTAGTCCTCCACAATCGGGATGTAACAGAGCAGTTAAGACCGGGCGGGACCTTGCCATCCGGCGCGCCGAACCGCCGAACCAAAACAGGAATCCCGAGCCGCTGACACATCTAAGCGATAGTGTCTACTGAAAGCATGCAGAGACGACCAAGTGGCCGCCCTACAGATATCTGCCGGCGGAACCAGGCTATACTCCGCCCGAGAGGTCGCCTGAGCCCTAGTGGAATGAGCCCTCAGACCCTCCGGAATAGACCGCTGTTGCAACAGATACACGGACGCGATCGCCTCTTTGAGCCATCTAGCAATGGAGGCTTTAGCCGCCGCTTCCCCTTTACGCGCACCCCCGAAGAGCACGAAAAGCCGGTCAGATTTCCGAAAAGACTCGGTAACCTTTAAATAACGATGGAGCGTACGACCCACATCGAGCCGGAGAAGACCTTTGTCCGTTGACCCGACAGATTGCGAAGAAAGCACTGGAAGAAACACTGCCTGATTCATGTGAAAGGGAGACACCACCTTTGGCAGAAAGGAAGGAACCGGACGGAGAACGATCCGATCCGCGGAAAAAGACAAGAAAGGCTCTCGACAGGACAATGCATGCAGATCCGAAATGCGCCGTGCCGAACAGATGGCTACAAGAAAAACCGCCTTCAGCCTGAGATCTTTCAGAGACGCCCTGCGCAGGGGCTCAAAAGGTTCACGAACCAGGGCCCTCAGAACTAAATTCAAGTCCCAAGGAGGAACGAAAACTCTGCGGGAGGGCCGCAAATGAAACACAGCCGTAAGAAATCGGCGTACATCCGGATGAGCCCCGAGCAGACGACCCAAAACCTTGCCGCGATAACACGAGATAGCCGCCAACTGGACTTTTAGGGAACTAGCCGCAAGGCCCTTATCGAAACCATCCTGAAGAAAACTTAAAACGACGGGCACGGAAACCGTCGCCGCCCGGACTCCCCGCCGGGAGCACCAGTCTTCAAAAATCCTCCAAATCCGAACGTAAGTAAGAGAAGTGGACGTTTTCCTCGCCCGCAGAAGGGTAGAAATCACCGCGGGGGAGTAGCCCTTCCTTTTCAGCCGAGCCCTCTCAATGGCCAAACCGTAAGCGAGAATCGATCCACTTGGGGCATCCGCAAGGGACCCTGAAGAAGAAGATCCGGTAGCGCGGGCAGGAGCCAAGGAACGCCGTCGCGCAGTCGGACCAGATCGGCATACCAGGGCCTCCGGGGCCAATCCGGGGCCACCAGTAACACACGACCCCGATGGCTCTCGATACGTTGCACGACCCGGCCGATCAGAGCCCACGGAGGAAAGACATAAAGAAGACCGGACGTTGGCCACGGCTGAATGAGAGCATCGAGCCCCTCGGACATGCGCTCCCTTCGCCTGCTGAAGAAGCGCCCTGTCTTGGCTGATTGAAAGGTCGCCATGAGATCCATGATGGATGGACCCCACCGCCGGGCGATTTGCGCGTAAACCTGTGGGTTTAGCTCCCATTCTCCGGGGTCCACCCGCACTCTGCTGAGAAAATCGGCCTGGACATTGTCTATGCCTGCAATGTGTGCCGCCGAGATTGCCGGAAGGCGAGTTTGCACCCAATTGAACAAGGCCGCCGCTTCTGCCTCCAGGGTCACGCTGCCGGTACCCCCTTGGCGATTGATGTAAGCTACGGTGGACGCATTGTCCGACAGGACTCGCACCAGCCGGCCGAGAACCAGGGTCTCCAGGGCCACCAGGGCTAGCCGGACTGCCCGCAATTCGAGACGGTTGATCGACCAAGAGGCCTCCAGGGGAGACCATTCCCCCTGTGCAAAGCGGGACTCGCAGTGAGCCCCCCAGCCGGTTAAGCTCGCATCCGTCGTGAACGGAACCCACAGTGGAGGCTCCAAGGGAATCCCCCGCGTCAGGTTCTCGGCGGAGAGCCACCACCGGAGGGATCGGCGAACCGTCTTTGGGCAAGGCAATCTCTTGTTCAACGAGTCGAACTGGTTGGACCAACGTCGCAGAAGAGCACTCTGCAGCGGACGCATGTGGAAGCGCGCCAAGGCACCACCTCCAAAGTCGCCGCCATCGTTCCGAGGAGCCGCAGGTACCACCACGCCGACGGAGCTGGCATCCCCCGGAAGAGACGGACCAGAGCCCGCAACACCAGCACGCGTCGCTCCGGAAGGCACACCAAGCCCCGTGCTGTGTCGAAGCGAACTCCCAGATACTCGAGATCCTGTGTCGGAGACAGACAACTCTTGCATTCGTTCACCACCCATCCGAGGGACCGAAGGAGATCCACCACCCTGCTCGTGACTTGCACACATTCCCGACTGGACTTTGCTCGAATCAACCAGTCGTCGAGATACGGATGGACCAGGATGCCCTCCTTGCGCAACGCCGCCGCGACTACAACCATTACCTTTGTGAAGGTGCGGGGAGCCGTGGCGAGTCCGAACGGCATGGCCCGGAATTGGAAATGGCCCCACGGAAGCGCAAAGCGGAGAAACCGTTGATGGGAGGGCCGGATGGGAATGTGTAAATAGGCCTCGGTAAGATCGAGGGATGTTAAAAATTCCCCTTGATGCACCGCTACGATGACTGACCGCAGGGTCTCCATACGGAAGTGCGGCACCCTGAGAGCGCGATTCACGCCTTTGAGATCCAAGATCGGACGAAGAGAACCGCCCTTTTTGGGAACCACAAAATAGATGGAGTAGCGACCTGCGCCTCTTTCCAAAGGTGGGACCGGAACCACGGCCCCCAGAGAGAGCAGCCGATCCAGGGTCACGCGGATGTCCCGCGCCTTTTGAGCTCCCTTGCTGGGAGACAGAACAAACGAATCCGGAAGTGGGTGCGCAAACTCCAGGGCATAACCTTCTTCTATAATCTGCAGCACCCACCGATCTGACGTAATTTGGGCCCAAGAAGGAAGAAAGTCGCGCAAACGACCCCCGATAACCGGGTCTCCCTCTAGAGCCCGCCTCGTTTCATTGCGGCTTGCGATTAAAGGAAGAGGCCGAGGAAGAGGCGGCTCCGGAGAAGCCCCTTCCTGCTCCTCTGAAACCACGAAACCCTTGATGACGGGTTCCAAAACGACCGCGCTGCGATGTCCACAGCCGGGAAGAACGAAATCTGCGAACATCCCGAAACTGGCCGCGCGCTGAGGTGGACGACCTATTAAGCTTAGGCTTATCCTCCGGAAGCCGACCACCCTTAGACTCACTGAGATCCTTCACCAACTTATCCAGAGCCTCACCAAATAACAACCTGCCCTTAAAGGGCAGTTTACTGAGGCGAGACTTGGAAGAACCGTCGGCCGCCCAGTTGCGCAACCAGATGGACCGTCGTGCCGCTACCATGGAGGCCATACTATTAGCTAGGGAGCGGATTAAATCATAAAACAGATCCGCCAAGTAGGCTGATCCCGACTCCACGTGGGTAACGTCCAACAGCCCCTGTTGGTCCATACCGGACCCCGAGCGCAGGTGCTGCGACCACCGCAAACAAGCCCGAGCTACCCACGCCCCACATATAGACGCTTGCAACGATAAGGCGTTGGTCTCGAAAGCTTGCTTCAACAAATTATCAACCTTTTTGTCCTGAACATCCTTCAGGGCCGCGGCCCCTTCAACCGGGATGGTGGTTTTCTTGGTCACTGCCGAAACGGCAGCATCCACCCGTGGAGACTTAAACAAGTCCCTGTCCTTGTCGGCAAGGGGGTAAAGACGATTCATGGTCCGAATCCCTTTCAAACCGGATTCCGGTTGCTCCCATTCCGCATGGATCATCTGCTCAACCACGCGGTGCACAGGAAAAACTACCTGGGCATCCCTGACCGCCTGAATGAGAGGATCCTCGAGACCCTCCTCCTCCAGCGGCCGCACCGCAGAGAGGTTAAGCGCTTGGAGAGACTCCGTGACCAAAGGGACCAGCTCGTCCCTTCGAAACACCCGAATGATTCGAGCCTGATCTTCCGGCTCCGGGAGCTCCCCGTCTTCTAACTCCTCCGCCTCAGTCTCAGGATCCCCCTCAGCCTCGGAATCCGGAAGACAAAGGGCGTCCTGATCCTGGTCCCCCAACCTGGGCCGCTTGACAGCGGGTTGGGAAGACCGCTGAACCCCCCCTGCGGATCCTGGGGGGAGAGAGGCGGGCCAAGCCTCCGGCAAGTGACCGGACCGGCTTAAGCGGAAGGCCTGATGCATGAGAAGAACAAAGTCTGGGGAAAAGTCTATAGGCGACGCTACTACAGCCGCCTGCTGGAGCTCAGGGACCGACGTATTAGACGCCGGGCCCAAACCAGAAGGGAGGATGCTCGGTGAAGGGACACTGTCCCCCGAAAGAGAAGGTTCCCCGGGCACATGCTGTTCCTTAACTTCAATAGGAAGCTCCAGGTCTGAAGAAACTGCAGCACAGCTCTTGCAGATTCCAGAGTCAGTCAATGTACCTCTGCGGGACCCACAAATTACACACTGAGGTTTGGCAGCCATGCTAAGGCAACCTGCCCTCAGGGAGAAAGAAGGCAACAGGAACAGGGAAGCCCACACCAAGGGGACTAACCTTATTCAAATCAGTACAGCTTTAAATTTAAAACTTTTTTTTTTTTTTTTTTTTTACAGAAAACAAAACACTCCCCAGTATCCTAGGGGTGCCCTGAGCAAAATCGCCAGGAAAATAAACCCCAAAAACACCAGGGGAACCCGTGCACAAGTGTTAAAAAGTGCCCTTAAAAAGCACACTTTAGAAATCCAAAATGGCCGCCGCACTTTTTCACCCGCGGTAAAAAACGGCGCGAAAATACAAAGGTAACCAAATAATATGGAAAAGAAAGAAAACGACCCTCTAATACAGGGCAAGCGAAAAAAATCAGGAAAAGGTGCAATTTGGAAGCCAGGGGAGCCGACAGAGCCTCTGACAATGCACAGAACAGAGAGCTGAAAAGTTAAAGCAAGGAAAATTCCTACCAGCTCAGGGAACAGCAAGGAACTCAGCCCACTTCTCCAAGTAACAGGCAATGTTGCAGCCGGTATGGCTCTTCCCCGTACAGCCTTGGGGAGAGCTCAACCCAGGCTTCAGAGATTCCCAGGCAGGAAGGCAGGAGCCCAAGGCAGGTCTGGCTTCCCCCAGGATGTCCCCTGTGGCTTTTTTTTTTTTTAAAGATACAGCTACCTAGCAAAGAAATAGAAAATAAAGGACCAGAAAGAAACCCCAAAAGAACTAACTAACTAGTGTTGCTCCTTCAAGTGTCACTTAGCGTGCCCAGAAAGGGCACAGAAGTCCTCCAGCTGCAAGGAGACTGGACACACTGGGGGCTTCTGGGAGCTCCGTCTGCATATATACTACAGAAGATTTGATTGGTCCAGTCTCCCGGCTGCAGGAGGAGGGGCACTACCCGATTGTGGAGGACTAAACTGGATTACCGAACAGGAACTGGATTATACTCCTGGATAAAGAAGCCTCCAAATGAGACACTACCTGCCAGACATCTTTTAGCGTAGTTTCAGTTCCCTGCTCTGTAAGAGCCACCAAACTTGAAACCCCTGAGGAATCCCCAATCACAGAACCTGCACTGACCTAGTCCATATCGATATAATTGGAATTGTCCATTTATTACTGTGTTGTAACTTTTGTTAGCTTCCCTGATTTCTTTTAGCGTTTCATCATCCATCTGTTCATTCTGGCCAGGCTGTCGGTAGACACCCCTACTGCCAACGCCTTCCCCTCTTTACATTGAATTTCTATCCATACAGATTCTACAATGTAGTTTGTTTTCTGCAAAACTAATCCTGTGGTATCCAATGCCCCCTCTAACCTTAGCACTCGCCAAACAAAACAACTATGTCCATCTGACTAACTTCTCTTGCCTCTGACCCCTGTCATCTCTTCTCAACTCTCTCCTCAAAATGCCTCCACCTCCAACCCCTCCTTCCCTTTCTGCTCAAACTCTAGCCACCTATTTCCAAGACAAAGTACACAAAATTACACTCTAATTCCCCAGGAGATCAGCTTCATCCCCTCTTCCCGCTCTTCAATACCAACTCTTTCACTTCATTCTCTGCTACCCTTTTATCCATTTCTAAGATCTTTGAAGAGGAAACCTCTCATCTTCTTTCTTTCCTTAAATTCTACCTGTTCCTCTGATCCTATCCAGGGGTGGCCCAAGGGGGGGGTGCGGGGCCATGTGCGGAGACTCGGTGCGGGGCCTCTTTTGCATAAGGGCCCTCATTTGCATAAATATTTGCATAATGTTACCATGCACTAACTTTTAGTAAACATGCCTCTTAATGAGTGTATGGATAAAGAAAGACTAAAAGATTTCTACATTACTATAATCCAGTGCCAACTGCCAGGCACATTAGAAACTACTACAAACATTGCCCATTTAAACCCATAGGAAACCCGCCGTATCATAACAGTACTACCAGGACTCACAAAGCACCATACTCTACCTATCAAAAGGCAACACTGCAAATATTAAACCAATACATTTCAGAGAATAACAATACATGACCTACTGGGGAAAGAGAACACGTGGCAATGTCAAATTGGAATTACATAAACAGAATACCTCAGCTCAGTTACACATGCAGAACATAGACCATCACCAATCAAGGATTCACAATTTAGAAACAGGAAGACAATAATTAAATTGGGAACCCCAAAAGCCAAACTTGGAATGTACAACAACACTGAAGAAATAAAACTATAAATTAATTTCCTCTTGTACTAAACAAAGCGCAGACGTTAATGATGCACATTTCCCAGAGCTGACATATTCCAGTTAATAAATTCAAAATAAAGAGATATTTTTCTACTTTTTGTGCATTTCTTTTTCAGTTGCAATTGCTCCAGCCACTTTCTTCTGGTTTCTTCGTGTCTTCTGTTAACTCTCCATCATCTGCTGTCCATTTGTCCTTTCTTCTCTCTTCTAGTTTTTTTCCATTCTCTCTCTATACATCTGCTTTAACATACTAATCTTTCTCCTTTTGCTCTTTCCTCATTCCTATTTCATCCACTTAAATTTTACCCCTCCATCCTCAATCCCCACTTACTCTCCCAATACCCGGCCAATTGTAGATTTGTCTTCACTCCCACACAAAATATTTTTTCCCTCTCCATTTCACTCTCCCAGCTCCATCCCATTCTAATCCTCCCCCAACATCAGTTCCCTTCTAGTTCCAGCCCCACCCAGCATCCGCTCCCTTCTAGTCCCCGCATTAGCCCATTTCCAGTCCTAGCCCCACATAAGCCCATTTCCAGTCCTAGCCCCTCATCAGCCAATTTCCAATTCTATCCTAGCCCCACCATCAGCCAATTTCCAGTCCTAGCTCCCCCATCCATTTCCAGTCCTATCCGAGTCCCTCCATGAGCTCATTTCCAATCCCAGCCCCCCACTAGCCCATTTCTAGTCCTTTCCTAGCCCCACCATCAGCCCATGTTAAATCCTAGCTCCCCTCCACTCAGCCCATTTCCAATCCAAGCCCCCCATCAGCCTACATCCAGTTCTAGCACCTCCATGAGTCCATTTCAATCCAAGCCCCCACCACAGCCCATTTCCAGTCCTATCCTAGCCCCTCCATCAGCCCATTTCCTGTCCTAGCCCCCCTACTCAGCCCATTTCCAGTCCTAGCTTCGTCCCCTCAAAGCCCATTTCCATTCCAAGCCCCCGTCCCCATCAGCTATTTGCAGTTCAAGCCCTCCTTCCACTCAGCCCATTACCAGTCCTAGCCCCCCCCATAGCCCATTACCAGTCCTAAGCCCCCATCAGCCCACTTCCAGGCTTAGCTCCCGAATAGCCCATTACGTCCTAACCCCCCCCATCAGTCCATTTCCAGTCCTAGCCCCCCATCAGCCCATTTCAGACCACTTCCAGTCTTAGCCCATTACCAGTCCCAACCATCCTCCCCCATCAGCCCAGGTAGATTTAAAAAAAACCAAACAAACCGACTGTGGCTACTGCTGCTGCTGCCGCCGAGGCAGCGGCAGAATCAAGCATCCTGCGGGGCCCCCCCTGCCCGGCAGAGCCTCCCTGCAGCATCAGCTCTCGAGTCCCAAAGTGGGGGCTTTCAGAGCCGCGAAAGTTTCCCTTTCTTGCGGCTCTGTTAATCCCGCCCGGGCTGATGGGATTTCCCCGGGCAGGATTAACAGAGCTGCGAGAAGTCAGAGAAGCTCTCGGGGCTCTGAAAGCCCACGCTAATTGGGACTCGGGAGCTGATGCTGCAGGGAGGCTCTGCCGGGCAGGGGGGGCCCTGCGGGACACTTGATTTAGCCACTGCCATGACGGCAGCGGCAGCAGCAGCCGGTTTGTTTGTTTTCTTTTATTTACTTGGGCAAATGCAGAATGTTTTTTTGCGCAGGGCCCCCTGAAACGCGGCGCCCTGTGCAAAAAACATTCTTGCTCAATGGACGGGCCGGCCCTGATCCTATCACTACTCATCTCCTTAACACCATCTCCTCCTCTGTCATCCCTTCCATCTTTCGTATTCTCAACCTATTGGCTCTCCACTGTAGCTATTCCAGCAGCCTTCAAACATGCAGTGGTCACACCTCTCAAGAAACCTTCACTTGACTCTACTTATCTGTCTAATTATCAAACCATCTCCCTTCTTCCCTTTATTGCCAAACTTCTTGAATATATTCAACAATACCTTCAATTGGTCAACTCTCAGAAGGTCTAACTTATCTTTCCACAATGGACTTCCTTCTAATGCCTCGTTACTGCATAAATTCTCCTCTTAACTAGTTTTTCATTGAACGCTCACACAAACCTAGCAGTCTTTCTTTTTTCTCCACAAACTCGGGGTCTCAGACCTACCGGGCACAACATTCCAGACTAACTCTTGAAAGTAATGTGCCTCTTTCGCATCAATGACCTCCAGGTTCTTAATACTTGAGCATCTTCAATGATTTATCAAAATTTATCTTCAATGAATTATCAAATTGCTCTTATAACTAAGAAAGCTGAAACAAGCGCTTAACTTAGTTGTACTTCTTTTCCCCAAAGCCTTTCCTTGGCGCCGTGTCTGTGTTTCACTTTCATAAGTTTCTTCAGGGGGTTCTTTATCATCAGGTACTACCGATAAAATAAATATGCTTTAAACTTGTGAATCATATCCCAATTTAAAATACTATAAATGGAACCCAAGCTATTCGGAATCTATTCTTAACATACATCCGTCGTCGTTCCAACTAGCGCTATTACATTCTTCATGCGCTCCTCCAAGCCTAACGGCTCCCAAAAACGCCGCGCATGCGAATTAATGTCGATGATAACCTTTTTAAACCCACCACGGGGATGTTCTTTTGTCAAAACGTCATTGCGTACTGTTGGGAAATTTGATTTAAAGTCTGCCTTGGGTCTGCTTATATATGTATATATTGGCTTTGTATGACTGAACTCTTGCCTGATGAAACTACACAGGAGGATTGATGGCACAGAAGACAATAGCTATATGAGAAGACAATAGCTATATGAGAGTATATGCTTGCCATAAGATAATGGATGCGGCCTGTTATAGAGGATTCTGGGAAACCATATTCTGCATAGGAATATACAGAATGTTGGGGCCTAGTAGAAAAAAGTACAGGTCAAGCAAAGAATTCAAACTGATGAGCACAGCATACTCTCTGCCTGGTTTCAATTAGTGCCAGAAGAACAACACAGGAAGCGTCAGAGGTCACAAGCTATGCATAGATGGACAGACCTATAAGCCAAACCAGATGTATAAACGTAAAAGAGATTCTTCCCCTGGGAAAAGTGTTGTAGGATTTTGGGGCCCTGCTGACACTTAAGAATGTATGATGGATTCAAGTGTTGTAGGATCCTGAGGCCCTGCTGACACTTAAGAATGTATGATTAATTTGAAACAGACATTTTGAGACGGGGAGAAATGTATATAAGGCAGCTATTTTTCAGGTAAGGGTGGGCAGTATTTTTTCTCCCCCTTCACAGAGAGAGAGAGAAGGTACTGTCTGCCATTTCTATAGACGGGCTTTTTGCTGTTCTGTATGACACTGCTATTTTGTTATACTGAAATAAAAGTTTTTGTAATTAAAAGCAATTGCCGTCTAAGTAATTCTTTGATTGATGCTGCTTGTGAGAACCAGAAGCCACAGTACGTGATCTTCCGTCTCTGGGACCAGACTAATTGTTCTCTCACGCAAATGGGGACTTCAAACTACAAGTCCTATGTCAATGTTATAACACACTGTGCAATTTATATTCAAAAATGTCTTGCTAATAACCCTAATTGAAAAACAATGCCGATGAGGCATATTGTAAAAATACAAAGCCTCATTATTTAATTGATGTCCATAATGCAATTGATGCTGCTCCTTTATCTAGAAATGTCCATAGTGAACTGCATCCAATGGCCGACTTCATATCCAATAATGTACGGAAAATAATGTTGTGTCACTCTACTCCGCTTAATTTATAACTTAATTTTCAAACACAAACCCCCCAATCTATGGAGGTATTTAAACCTCCTGGTTTAACCGATTGTAAGGTATAAATCCACCTCTGCTCACAAATCAATAATGCTTGTTCTCTAGATTTTCCATTCCATCCTGTGAACTGCACATAGACACAAAAACAGCGTAATTCTTCAAATTTATGGTTGAATTTCAAACAATGTGCAACCAGTGGAGCTTCCTGCGTTTTACAATGTAATCTACTGCGGTGTTCATTAATCCTAACTCGAAAGGATCTTATTGTTTTGCCTACGTATATTAAATTACAAGGGCATCTAATGCAGTAGACTACAAACTGAGTATCACAAGAAGTTTTCTTTTTCAACTTATATATAACTCCATGATATTCAAAAGCTGTTATGTCACTAGAAACTTGGCAAATGTTGCATCCGCCACATCGTTTGTGTCCTGTGGGGTCATCTGCGGACTTGTCTAAAACTGATCGTAATACGGATGGACTAAGCTGTTCTTTAAGATTTCTATGCCATTGCCACACACATCTAATACATTTGTTTCCTAATCCTGGAAAGCATAGTTACTCACCTGTAACAGGTGATCTTCGGGAACAGCAGCAATTTAGTCCTCACATATGGGTATCGTCGGTACCGACGGAGCCCGCACAGGAACGCTCCCCAGTGTCCAATCAGAACGCTTTTGGGAGCATCCCACAGCACCTGCGTGCTGCTTTCCCGCCTTTACCAACTGCCTCTCTCCAGTTGAGTTTTAAAGCTGAGACAAAGAGAGAGAGAGGGAAAGGAAAGAGACAGAGAGATACAACTCCTAGGGGAGGTGGGTGGGTTGTGAGGACTAAATTCCTGCTGTTCCTGGAGATCACCTGTTACAGGTGAGTAACTATGCTATCTCCAGGAACAAGCAGGAATGTAGTCATCACATATGAGAACTCCCTAGCTTTAGGTGCCAGGGAGAGACCCCAGAAGTTGTGTGTCCCTGAAAAGGGCTCCACTTCCCCCCAACTCCTGCCCCCCATGGATCTCTGGCATCCTACCAGGGATGGTGGGCAGGAGTTGATTAGGTATGGAACAGGTGTTTGAGAACAGCCTGACCAAACAAGGCATCCCGGCAGGAGTCCTTGTCCAAGCAGTAATGGGCTGTGAAGGTATGAACCGAGGCCCAAGTGGCTGCTCGACAGATGTCGTCAATAGACACAGAGTGCAGATGAGCCATTGAGGCTGCCATGGCTCTCACATTGTGAGCTGTGACATGGCCCTCCAGAGAAAGGTTCTTACTCAGATAGGCGAAAGAAATACACTGAGCAATCCAGTTAGATAGTGTTCTCTTGGAGACTGGAAGTCCCAAATGAGAAGGATCAAAAGCAACAAAGAGTTGAGAGGACTTTCTATGTTGCTGTGTTCTTTGTAAGTAAAAAGCTAGAGCTCTTTTACAGTCCAGGGTATGAGGATTCCTTTCTGCATTTGATGCATGAGGTCCTGGAAAAAAAGACATGTAGGAAGACCTCTTGGTTTAGATGAAAAGGCAAGACCACCTTAGGCATAAAGTGTGGATGAGTCCTAAGGACTACCTTGTCATGATGGAACCTTGTATAAGGTGGATTAGCTACTAGCGCTTGCAACTCACTAATGCGGCGTGCTGAAGTGATTGCAATGAGAAAGATAACCTTCCAAGAAAGGAATTTTAAGGAGGTGGTAGCTAAAGGTTCGAAAGGTGGCTTCATGAGCTGCCCAAGAACCAGGTTTAAGTCCCATGCCACCGGAGGTAGTCTAATGGGAGGCTTAGATAGAAGGAGGCCTCTCATAAATCTTGCTATGAGAGGATGAGAGGAAATAGGCTGTCCATTTAGAGGTTTAAGAGAAGCTGCAATAGCACTCAAATGGACTCTTACTGAATTTGTCTTAAGGCCTGCATTAGATAAATGGAGGAGATACTCCAGCAAAGATTGCAGAGGTATCGCAAGGGGGTTAAGACCCTTTTCCGAACACCAAATAGAAACCTTTTCCACTTGAAAGCATAAGAACGTCTAAGTGGAGGGTTTTCTGGAAGCATAAAGAACATCTTTCACTTGTTGAGAAAGATTAAGATCTTGGAGATCTAAGCCTTCAGCAACCAAGCCCTAAGATGCAGAGACTGGGGACTGGGATGCCATAACATTCCGTTCTCCTGAGATAGGAGATCTGGAGCAGACCCTAACTCCAGGGAGGGAGCTTGAGAGAGATGTAGAAGCAGAGGGTACCACACTTGCCGTGGCAAATGTGGTGCTATGAGAATCATGTGGCCTGTGTCTCTCTGAAGCTTGAAGAGGGTTTTGGGAATTAGGGGAATGGGTGGAAAGGCATACAGGAAGTCTTGACCCTCAGTAAAGGAGGAAAGCATCCTTGGCCTGAGCCCCCTGAGCCGAAATTCTGGAACAGAACCGGGGAAGTTTGGCATTCCATGGACTTGCAAAGAGGTCTATGTCCGGGGTTCCCCAAAGTTGAAATATCCTGGTCACCTGGTCTGCATGCAGAGACCACTCGTGTGGAAGCAGAACTCGACTGAGTCTGTCCGCCCAAGAGTTTTGAATGCCTGGAAGATATACTGCCAGCAGATGAATCTGATGCTCTCTGGCGAGGGCCCATAGTCGCAAAGCTTCGTTGCAAAGCGACAGAGAGCCCATTCCTCCCTGCTTGTTCATATAGAACATGGCTAGTTGATTGTCCGTATGAATGAGGACTGTCTTGTAGCTGAGCAGGGAGTGGAACACTCGCAGAGCCAGGAAAATTGCTCTGAGTTTCAAGAGATTGATATGTAGACAACTCTCTTGTGGAGACCAGGTGCCCTGGGTGGAGAAGTCTTGCAGATGAGCTCCCCAACCCTTTGGAGAAGCATCTGTTGTGAGAGTTGCTTGGGGTAAGGGTTGTTGAAAGGGGCACCCCAGCAACAGGTTTTGAGTGGACTTCCACCATTGGAGGGACAAAATGAGGCGACTTATGTTTGCTATTTTGTCTGACAGGCACCCTGATGCCTGGGTCCATTGGGTGGATAAAGTCCACTGAGCTGCCCTCATGTGGAGGCGAGCATTTGGAACCACATGCACGGTGGATGCCATGTGGCCTAGTAATTGCAACATTTCTCGAGCAGTTAGATGGGGCTTTAGCACTGCTTGAGAAACTAACTGCACCAAGCGAAGGCAGCGGGCCTGGGGAAGATAGGCCCTTGCCCTTGTGGTATCCAGGAAAGCTCCTATGAACTCTAAAGACTGAGTGGGAGTTAGACTGGATTTTGGGATGTTTATTACCAGCCCTAAATACTGCAGGATACGCATTGTGCAGGATAGAGAAGTCTTGGCCTCTGACTGTGTTCGAGCTCGAATGAGCCAGTCGTCCAAGTAAGGGAAGACGAATATTCCTAGAGTGCGGAGAAATGCTGCTACCACAGCCATGCATTTCGTGAACATCCTTGGTGCTGAGGCCAGACCAAAAGGAAGTCCCCTGTATTGGTAGTGCTTTCCTTGAAAAAGGAACCGAAGGAACCTTCTGTGGGTTGGATGGATGAGGACATGGGTGTACGCATCCTTGAGATCTAGAGAACAAAGCCAATCCTGACTCTGAAGGTATGGTAGCAGAGCTCCGAGAGAAATCATCTTGAATTTCTCCTTGACAAGGAATTTGTTCAATTCTCTGAGATCTAAGATAGGTCTGTAACCCCCTGTTTTCTTTCGAATAAGAAAATAAGGGGAATAGAACCCTATGCCCTGTTGATGAAGAGGTACTTCTATTGCCCCTTGGGCAAGAAAGATGGCAACTTCCTGACCTAATAGGTCGATGAGAGAGGTCGGAGAATTGAACTGCTTCACTATTGTGTGAGGGGGCATGCTTGAAAAATGAAGTTTGTAGCCCTCCTTTATGATGGAGAGTGTCCAATGCTCTGCTGTTATTTGCCACCATCTGGGGGCAAAATGACATAACCTTCCTGGAATGGTGGACGGTTCTGGTCCTTCCAGAACCAGAAAGGCTAAGTTCTCTAGCTGAAAGTCAAAGGCCCTGAGGAGGCTGAGGCTGCTGGGCTGGTGGAGGCCTAGCAGCCTTTGCTTTCTTCTGTTTGGGTGGTTGCTGACGTTTGCTTGAAAACTGACCTGCAGAAGATGCCTGCTGACCATAAGCAGGATAAAATCTTTTCTTTTTAGAAAAAGATGTTTTCTTGAACAACTTCTTTCTAACAGGATCAGCAGTGGACTTGGAAAGTCTATCCAAGGTGGAATTTTCAGCATACATTTCATTGACTTTTTCCTGCCAATCTTTACCAAACAGGTTCTCACCAGTACATGGGATATTTCCCAATTTATCTTGTACCCAGAGCTCTAAATCAGATGTCTGGAGCCAAGCAATTCTACGTGCACCTATGGCGATAGCCGAGGTTCTGCTTATACACTCAAAGCAGTCAAAGGCTGCACGGTTGGAGAATTTAGAAACATCTTGGGCATGTTTGACCCAAGTGAGAAAGTCCTGTCTTTTATCCTCAGAAATGAAAGGACTTAAAGTCTGTAAATTATCTGTGACCTCCTTTAGGAACATTCCCATGTAGAGACTATAGGAACTGATTCTTGCAGCAAGCATGGAAGCTTGGAAGACTCTATGTCCAAAAGCATCCAGGGTCCTACACTCACGTCCTGGACGATTAGAGGCATGTCTTTTTGCACTTCTGATCCTTCTCATAGCTGACTCCACCACAATAGAGTGGTGAGGAAGTTGAGTCTTATGGAACCCAGGACAAGGAGGGACTCAATACCTAGTATCCAATCTACGAGAATGAGGAGAGGTGGTAAAAGGTGTTTCCCACATCCTCAACATGAGATCATATAAGATCTCATGAATGGGTAAGGTAGCTGCCTCCTTAGGAGTTTTGGGATATTGTAAAATTTCCAAGTCCTTGGCCCTTGGCTCTGTTTCAGGGGCCACAGTAATGGACAGGCCCCGAGACACCTCCCTGATGAAGTCCTGGAAGGACATGTCCTCTGGAGGAGACATCCTGCGTTTAGGGGAGGACTCCTCCTCTGGAAGAAGCATTGCTGCATCAACAGAACTTTCAGAATCCTCAGATTCTTCTGAGGACTCGAAGTATCGTCTGTCCGGATGCTCCTGTAGAGCCCGATACCCATACCGACCAAGGTCGGTACCGGGAATAACCGGTACCGGAGGGCATCAGAGGACAGGGTACTGGCAGAGCAGACACCGATGCTATCACTACCGGTACCGATGCCGGTGCCAGTGCCGGTACCAGTGGAGTTGTCTGTCGCGGTACCAAGGGCATCAATGCCGCAAGGAAAGCCGCCAGACTGCGTTCCATAGTCAGAATTCTCTGGTCCATGGACGCCGCCAATGCCTGGATGTCGATACCGGTGGAGACCACGGTACCCCAGAGCATGGCACCAGGAGATCTATCGAGGCCGAGCCATCGAGAACATCCTGGAACCCCAATAATGCTTTGGAAGCCGAAGCCTCCCGCTGAGGTAATTTTGCCGGTGCAGAATCCTCGAGGGCAACGCCAGAGGCATCTCGATGCTTAGAAGGAGATCTACCCTTCGAGGACCGGCTGGATTTATGTTTAGTTACCTGAGATCCACAGGAGGAAGAAGCAGCCTTGGAAGACGTCAATGCCACCGAAGCCGCATCAGAGGGAAACAGGGTACTGAGCTTGGCAGCTCGGTTCTGCCAACCTCTTTTAGACATCATGGCAAAGGACACACAATCCGTGATGGAGTGGTCAGGACCTAAACATTTTAAACACCATTCATGGGTGTCGGTGACAGAAATGGTACCGCCACACTTGGTGCACTTTTTAAAACCTGAGGCAGGTTTTTCCATGTTAAGGAAAGGTTTTTGGGCCTAAGGCCCAAAAAAGGTGGGTGCACCTGAAGAAAAGAAAAAAGAGAATTTTTTTTTTTTACAGAAATAAGAAAGAAAAGACCGGCGGTACCGGTAGAGCGTCGAAGAAGGCAGACGCGACCACAAAAAGAGGGAAAGAAAAAAATTTCTTCTGCGGTGACAGGAACAGGACCTGCTGGCTCCGCGGAAAAAGAAGAACTGGAGAGAGGCAGTTGGGAAAGGCGGGAATGCAGCACGCAGGGGCTGTGGGATGCTCCCAAAAGCATTCGAGACACTTCCCATTTTCTTCAAATATTACTTGAACATTCAGAAAGGGCAGTAGATGAGAATATCATCTCGGCCACATTAGATGTCACAGCACTGTGCACTGGTATACCACAAACAGAGGCGTATGAAGTCGTGGCTTCATCCCTATTTAAAATAGGGGATTTGTCGGATGCACATATATCGTTCATATTACAGTTGACGAAATTGACAGTTTCTTGGAATCATTTTCAGTTTGAGGATAAAATATACCGCCAAGTATCCGGGGTGGCCATGGGGGCCACCTGCGCCCTGTCTATAGCAAATTTATTCATGTGGGTATTTGAAGAGAAGTGGTTAGCAACATCCCCATATAGGGAATATTTAATATTATGGCAATGATATATAGATGACATTTTTATGCTATGGAGGGGATCAGTGTTTGTTTTAAAAAACCTTTTTGAATGGCTAAATGGACTGGATCCAGCTATACAATTTACGTATACCTACAATATGAAAAATATAGTATTTTTAGATGTATTAGTCACGAAAGGGGACACTAGCTGGATCACATCCATGCATAGAAAAAAGACTGACAGGAATACATTTCTTCATTACAACAGTGGACATCCGAAACAGCTTAGAGATAGTTTACTCTTTTCGCAGTTCATACGATACCGCAGAAATTGTTCGGAAGATAAAGATTTTAAAATCACAGACCTTGAAGAATAGTTTTTGACAGAGGGAATATCCTGAAAATGTGATTAACCGAGTGTACAAAAGAGCCCTGTTCAATAATCAGGGCTACTTCTTCGTACTCGGGGTATAACACCACCAAATGAAAACATCGTAAATTTGGTTACAAGATATTCCCCATACAGTTACCGAATTCAACGAATTATTAAAAGGCGTATGAACGTGTTAAGCACTCTTCCAGGATTAGGAAACAAATGTATTAGATGTGTGTGGCAATGGCATAGAAATCTTAAAGAACAGCTTAGTCCATCCGTATTACGATCAGTTTTAGACAAGTCCGCAGATGACCCCACAGGACACAAACGATGTGGCGGATGCAACATTTGCCAAGTTTCTAGTGACATAACAGCTTTTGAATATCATGGAGTTATATATAAGTTGAAAAAGAAAACTTCTTGTGATACTCAGTTTGTAGTCTACTGCATTAGATGCCCTTGTAATTTAATATACGTAGGTAAAACAATAAGATCCTTTCGAGTTAGGATTAATGAACACTGCAGTAGATTACATTGTAAAACGCAGGAAGCTCCACTGGTTGCACATTGTTTGGAATTCAACCATAAATTTGAAGAATGACGCTGTTTTTGCGTTGATGTGCAGTTCACAGGATGGAATGGAAAATCTAGAGAACAAGCATTACTGATTTGTGAGCAGAGGTGGATTTATACCTTACAAATCGGTTAAACCAGGAGGTTTAAATACCTCCATAGATTGGGGGGTCTGTGTTTGAAAATTAAGTTATAAATTAAGCAGAATAGAGTGACACAACATTATTTTCCGTACATTATTGGATATGAATCTTCAGCGAAGTCGGCAGTTGGATGCAGTTCACTATGGACATTTCTAGATAAAGGAGCAGCATCAATTGCATTATGGACATCAATTAAATAATGAGGCTTTGTATTTTTACAATATGCCTCATCGACATTGTTTTTCAAATAGGGTTATTAGCAAGACATTTTTGAATATAAATTGCACAGTGTGTAACAACATTGACATAGGACTTGTAGTTTGAAGTCCCCATTTGCATGAGAGAACAATTAGTCTGGTCCCAGAGACGGAAGATCACGTACGCAATGACGTTTTGACAAAGGAACATCCCCGTGGTGGGTTTAAAAAGGTTATCATTGACATTCATTCGCACGCGCGGCGTTTTTGGGAGCCGTTAGGCTTGGAGGAGCGCATGAAGAATGTAATAGCGCTAGTTGGGATAACGACGGAGGTATGTTAAGAATAGATTCCAAATAGCTTGGGTTCCATTTATAGTATTTTAAATTGGGATATGATTCACAAGTTTAAAGCATATTTATTTTATTTTATCGGTATTGCCTGATAATAAAGAACTCCCTGAAGAAACTTATGAAAGTGAAACGCAGACACGGCGCCAAGGAAAGGCGTTGGGGAAAAGAAGTACAACTAAGTTAAGCGCTTGTTTCAGCTTTCTTAATTATGAGAGCAATTTGATAATTCATTGAAGATGATAAATTTTGATAAATCATTGAAGATGCTCAAGCATTAAGAACCCGGAGGTCATTGATGCGAAAGAGGCACATTACTTTCAAGACTTAGTCTGGAATGTAGTGTCCGGAAGGTCTGAGACCCCAAGTTTGTGGATAAAAAAGAAAGACTGCTAGGTTCGTGTGAGCGTTCAATGAAAAACTAGCTAAGAGAAGAATTTATGCAGTAATGAAATCAATATCTCCTGAGGCATTAGAAGGAAGTCCATTGTGGAAAGATAAACTTCTTGAATGTGCAATTCTCTGCCATTGCCTTCAAATTTCTCTCCTCTCAAGCCCTGCTAGATCCACTACAATCTGGTTTTCGTCCCTTATATTCTATCGAGACGGCTTTTGCCAAAGTCTCTAGTGACTTGTTCCTGGCTAAATCCAAGGGCTTTTGCTCAATCCTCATTCTTCTTGACCTTTCTGCTGCTTTTGACCACCACCTTCTCCTCGACACACTGTCCTCACTTGGTTTTAGGGGCTCTGTGCTGTCCTGGCTCTCCTCTTCTTTTTCCCTTCACTCAGTGCTTGTTCTGGTGGTTCCTCCTCTACTGCTATCCCACTCTCAGATGGTGTAGCCCAGGGGTCTGGTTCGGGGCCCCTCCCTTTTTCTCTCTCTATACTCAGTCACTTGGTGCTCTCATCTCCTCCCATGATTTTCCATACTATTTTTATGCTGATGACTCTCAGATTTCTCTCTCTACACCTATTACCTCGACACTCCAGGCCAGGATCACTGCCTGCCATTCTGACATCGCTGCCTGGATGTATCACTGCAATTTAAAACTGAACATGGCCAAAACAAAACTAATTATTTTTCCACCTAAACCTCCCCTTCCCCCTTTTTCTATCTCTGTGGATAACACTCTTATACTTCCTGTTTCCTCAGCCTGCAACCTTAGGGTCATCTTTGACTCCTCCCTATCCTTCTCCATACACATGCAACTGACTGCTAAAACCTGTCATTTCTTTCTCTATAACATTAACAAAATTTGCCCCTTCCTTTCTGAACATACTACTAAAACAAACACTTATCCATTCTTTAATCATCTCCCATCAAGGACTACTAGTATTACAACCTCCTCCTTGCTGGTGCCCCTCTGAATCATCTCTCTCCCCTTCAATTTATTCAGAACTCTGCTGTGCAACTAATCTTCCGCCAGCCCTGATATATAATCCTTCTTCTAAAATCACTTCATTGACTCCCTGTTTATTTCTGTATCCAATTCAAACTTCTCCTTCTGACTTATAAATGCATTCATTCTACTGCTCCTCACTACCTTTCCTCTCTTTTTACACTCCTCCTCGTGAATTCCTCTCTTCTACTGGCTTGCTTCTATCTATGCCCTGTTCTTCCACTGCTAACTCCAGACTTCAATCCTTTCACCTTGCTTCTCCTTATGCCTGGAACTACCTGAATCTGTGTGCCAGGCTTTATCTCTGCCCCTTTTCACATCCATGCTAAAGGCTCACCTTTTTGAGGCTGCTTTTGGATCCTGGTCCCTTTTTCTCCTTGTATCTCCTTACTTTCCCCTATTTGTATTCATGTTCTCAGCTACCGTATTGTCTGTCTTAATTATATTGTAAACTCTGATGAACAGGGGCCATCTTCTGCATGTATCTGTACAGCGCTGCATACGCCTTGTAGTGCTATATAAATGATTAATAGTAGTAGTAATACCCAGGTATCACAGTGTCCCATCGGTTATCCTCCTTCCACTAGGTTTCTGAGATATCAATCACATCTAATCTTTAATTTAGTGCTATATATTCCAACTCTCCTGTCTTATTTTTCAGACTTCTAGCATTTGCAGGTATTTTAGAGGTTGTATTTTATTCATATTGATCTGGTTATCAATTGACAGGGGTAATTTGGAATCTTTCAGCTCTGTACTTAGGAGCATCTGGGGATACGGTTATCTTTATTGGAACCTCTCTATTGGGATGCCCTAACTTCCCTCTTTTGCTAGTATCCTTCAAGGATACATCCTTCTGAACCATGTGCTTCTCTTCTGGGCGACTGTAGGTTTCCCCCTATTATTTAGCTTAAAAACTGATCTATCTCCTTCTTAAAGGTTAATCCCAGTTAAGGTGGAACCTATCCTTTCAGAAAAGTCCCTCCCTTCCCCATAATGTTGTCCAGTTCCTAACAAATCCAAAACCCTCTTCCCTGCACCACTGACTCATCCACATATTGAGACACCAGACCTTTGCCTGGTCTTTTGGGTCATATGCGTGGAATTGGAAGTATTTCGAAGAATGCTACCCTGGAAGTTCTGGATTTCAACTTCCTACCTAAAAACCTAAATTTGGCCTCCAGAACCTCCCTACCACACTTTCCTATGTCGTTGGTACCAACATGTACCAAGACTATTTGATGCCAATGCAGCCTGTGATGCCATAGCAACTGGTGCTGCCAATGCAGATGTCTTGGACTTAGAAGCATCAAAAATAACTTCACACTGTTTCTCATGACCCTTGAGCCCTTTTATCATCTATAAACACAATTTACAAGATGAGGGCTGATGATCGGGTCCAAACACTGAAGGCATCAACTATGAGCATCCATTATGGATATGATCCTTGAGCACCTGGAACACTTTTTT
The DNA here is from genome assembly GCA_033557465.1 of Ichthyophis bannanicus. Lineage (NCBI taxonomy): Eukaryota > Metazoa > Chordata > Amphibia > Gymnophiona > Ichthyophiidae > Ichthyophis > Ichthyophis bannanicus. Next base: position 190,274,184 of record CM066035.1, on the reverse strand, counting down.
TAAACTTGTTGGTTAGTTTCTGTGACATATTGCCTGGAAAAATAGCTGCAGCAAAATCAACTGGCTCAATTTTTACAGTGAAAATATACAGAACACAGCTAGAGCACCAATGCCCAAAGGGGCTATGGTCCTGTGGAAAATAAAAGGAAACCTTAAATGCATGCAAACACTTAACTAGGGATAAGCTAAAGGGAAAACCAGATTATTTGCGACAGCAGAGCAGGAAAACATGAAATGTGTTGAAAAACATAGCGAAAATCTATGAAAAACCTTTTACTCACATGCAGCCATCAAAAGACATTTGTGGGGCTCTACAAAAAAAACCCAAGACCAAGTTCAAGATAGGCAGGATGGCACATGCATGAGCATGGAACTTCCAAAAGCTTCTAGAAGGAGCTGGGAATACTCCATTGCTGGGCTCCATCGGATGACATCACCCATATCGTGAGGACTTTTTTCCTGCTTGTCCATGGAGAACAATTTTTACTAAAAGTTCCTGTGTTGTCAGAGGTGAAACATACTAATACTAGGAAACTAGCTTTTACCTATTATGAACCTGCCTCATGGAATACAAAGGGGGGCTGATAAGTTACTGGCCTTGTAATGAAACAGAAAGCTACGGGCACACTTTGATTCCAGAGGTCCAAATGATCTCTCTGTAGTTTCATTTAATTTGGTACATAATATAACAAAACTGCACAGAGATCATTCGGACCTCTGGGACTGAAGTGTGCCCGTAACATTCTGTTTCATTACAAGACCAGAGACTTATCAGCCCCACCTCTCGTATACTGTCACTAGAGTTAAGGATGGAACAGCAATATTTATGATTTCAAAAATAGAAGCGAAGAGTTGACATTTTTACAAGCTTTTAAGGGTTTCTTTTCATCTTTGATCTATGCATTATTGGTAAATTAGCATGATATGTGTTATTTTGATATCATACCCACTTAGATATGGGAAATATTAGGTGACAGAGCAGATACAAACACACAAAAGTCAGCAAACTGGTGAATTTAAATTTTGGGCTGGCCATGTTTTGCTTTCATTACTTTGAAAGGGGATGGCAGGTTTTGGGAAACCTGAAGTAGAATGTGTGTGTGTATGTATATTTTTTCTTTTTGTGTTACCGATTTTATTGTAATTTTATGTTGTCTGTTTTTGGTACTGATTTAATACTTTGTCTTTTTAACTCTGGAATTCATTCAGAGGATGTAGTAAAAGCTGTTAGTGTATCTGGGTTTAAAGACAGTTTGGACAAGTTCCTGGAGGAAAAGTCCATAAACCATTATTAAAGAGGACCAGGGAAATCCACTGCTTACCCCTGGGATAAGCAGCATGGAATCTGTGTACCTTTTTGGGAACCTGACAAGTACTTGTGACCTGGATTGGCTGCTGTTAGAAACAGGATACTGGGCTTGATGGACCCTTGGTCTGACCCAGTATGGCATCTCTTATGTTGTAAATGGGCTATTTTTACTGTAAGGGCGACCAAGCAAATTTTATACATTTCCATGTAGTTTGTTGTATTTGCTTGGGTCTTCCTGATATATTTTGCTATAGGCATTCTACTTTCCAATGTATATGTGCATTATTTGTTTATATTCTGTATACAAATAAAGATTTTTTTTTAAATTTTTTATTTATCAATTTTTCCAAAACAATCAAGTAATATACTTGTACAGAAAAGATGCACCACAGGATAATATACAAGAAAAGAAATACCGTAACTCCCAAACAGTGACACATCTATAGTCCTCATAGTAAGTGAGGGGAACAGTGGACAAACAAAATCACTAGGGAGGGAGGACTCCCCAGGCCATACATAGAAATATATTCAAAGCATAAAAGGTGGGGGCAGAGAGAAGAGAGCATCAAACACACGAGAACCCAAACTACCTCATGTGGGCGAAGATGTTAATAATTGAGCACTGACAAAGGAAGATAAATCCCCAGGTTGAAAGAAAATATACTTAAACGAATTATGTAATATAATACATTTACATGGAAATCTTAACAAGAATGTAGCGCCCAAACTAAGAACCCCAGGTTTTAACAGTAGGAAGGCCTTACGCCTTCTCTGAGTATCCCTCGAGATATCGGGAAAAATAGAAATCCTCTTCCCCATAAACAAAATATTCCTCTTCCTAAAATAAATTTTTAAGAGCCAATCTCTATCAGAGGAAAGGGCTAAAGTCACCAATAATGTGGAAACTTTCACTTCTTCCATTGGAGGGGATTGAAGCAATGCAGACACATCCAGTGAGTCCATCTGTAACTCCCCAACATCACATTTCCCCTCTTTTTTTTTTTACCAAGGGGCAAATAAAGATTTTTACTGCTTGGTCCTAGAAACCTCTAAACCTTTATCAGGTTTCTTGGCTACAGTTATGCCTTCGTGTCATCAACGCCTCTACTATTTCCACGCCTCTCCACATCGGATCAGGAAAAAAACAAACTCAGAAGAATCTTTAAAACAAAACTCCCCTTCCCATTTCTATTCCAACATCTTTAAATCTGTGAAAAATGCCCAGGTATGAAAGCCCCACAAAATGAATATGTGTTAGTGTCTTTTCCTCCAAAGTGGTCCACCCAGACCTAGGAAGGAGGTGAGAAGGAAAGGTATTCAGGTTGGTTAGCCACCCCTTAGGAGTCACTCCTAGGAGGTATGTTTACCAAACAGTGGTAGCAGCTTCTGTCCAATATCGGAACCGCGGCCCCTTTGAATTCAATGGGGCCACGGCTCCGATATTGTATGGAAACTGCTACCACTGTTTAGTAAACATACCCCCTAGTTTAAACTGATCCCAGGTCAGTTTATTTAGTCTTACATTTACCTATAAAAGCAAAAAGCTATTTGTAAGTTATATTTTATTGCAATCAATAAGCATCTATTAATCTATCAAATTCCATCCCAGTAACACTACCAGGAAAGGGCCCAAGATATCATATACATACATCAGAGCAAACACAAATTTTTCTCCTTTGCCTCCCATACCCCTCCAACACTTCAATAATAAATTTCTCCCCTCCCCGCCTCTCCTCTCCCCACTTCACCCGCAAAAAGCAATTTGAATGAGACAATCCAGAAACTTACCTGCTGCTGAATTTCCCGCTGGTCACCAACCAGTGAGATAAGTGAGCCCACAATTACATGTAAGTGACTTTCTAAAGCATCTCCACAATATGTGACTGCTGTCTGGCAAACAAGGTTAAGAAGGTCACAGCAAAGCAAGGTGCTGCGCACCGACACATCATCCATGACAAGGGAGGACCTACCAAAATAACATTTAAGATCACATATACAGAACAGTTCTTTATGTCCAAAATTCTAAAAATGCCTCTCTCTCTGTTTTTGAAGCAGGTGGTGACATTTTAATTAGAAAATAATTTTCTTTCCTGCAGTCCTGCTAGACCAGTCCAAATGAGTGGGTTGTGTTCCCCCCTACCAGCAGATTGGTGGAGACAAAGGTCAATGAAAAGCCCAGGTTTCAATGGCGTTACTATGTCTCTATCAGTCTCAGCCACCAAAAGTCCCTTCAGCATTTGTCCCAAAGCATATGGGATACACAGAGCAAATCTCACACATCAATGTGGGCAACAATGAATACTCAACAGTAGTGAACTATGTACAGAAAGTAGAACAGAAGGCTGTCAGTATAAAATCAGCCTGCAGAGCCAAGTACAATTATGGCGGACCCAAGGGTACCGCAGCAGAAAGAAAATAGCAATACAGGTTCAGAGGCGGCCCTGGACTGGTCGAGCAGGACTCAAGGAAAGGACGTTATCTGATGAGTAAAATGTCACCTTCCATATTGTCCTGCTAGACCATCCCAAACAAGTGGGATGTACCAAAGCTGCTACAACACCACTGGGGGGGGGGGGGGGGAGAAGGAAACACAGCAGCTCGCAAAAACCCTTGAGTCGAAGGCTGTATCCGCCCAAGTGTGGAAATCCAAGTGGTAATGCTTGACAAAAGTGGAAAAAGATGTCCATATCGCTGCCCGACAAATGTCTGCAAGGACCACAGAGCTCCGCTCCGCCCACAAAGATGCTTGTGCTCAGGCAGAATGAATGCGTAACCCCTCCAGAACCGTCTGGTTCCCTAACAGATAAGCGGAGGCAATAGCCTCCTTAATCCAGTAGCCCAAGGCCGACTTGGCCACCACCTTATCCTTGCACAGGCCAGCAAACAGCACAAAAAGATGAACAGACTTATGAAAGGAATTAGTAACCTCCAGATACCAGAGCAACATACTCTGGATATCCACAAGGCAAAAATCCTTATCCTTCTTCTGACCCTGCTCCTTAAAGAAGGAGGGCTGATAAACCACCTGGTTTATGTGAAAGGGAGACAGCACTTTAGGCAAGAAGGAAGGTACAGACTGAATGGAAATGGCCTCAGTTGAAAAGGACAGATAAGGATCTCGGCATGACAGAACCTGCAGCTTGGAGATCTGCCTTGCAGAACAAATCACAACCAAGACAACAGTCAAATCCTTTAGGTAGCATGCTTCAATGGCTCAAAGGGAGGCCACCATCAGGGACCTAAGCACCAGAGATAGATCCTAGGAAGGGATCATGGACTGAAGGGGAGGATGCAGACACTGAACTCCTTGGAAAAAATGGGAGATGTCTGGGTGCAAGGCCAAGAAATTGTCCACCACCGGACCATGGAAACAAGCCAACACTGCCACCAGAACTTTCAGATAGCTAAGAGAGCGAGAGAGAGACCCTTCTTGAGGCCATCCTGCAGAAAGGCCAACAAGGGTGACACCTTGGCTGGCTCAGTAGTCAAGTGTCGTGCGCCACACCAGCATTCAAAGTGGCACTATATTCGTACGTAAGCTAGCTTGGTAGACCTCCTCCAGGCAGCAAATATAGTAGAAATTATGGCTGGAGAGTAGCCCTTATGCGCTAGCAGTCACCTTTCAAGAGCCATGCTGCAAGTGAGAAGAGAGCTGGGTTCTCCAGTACGATTGGTCCCTGCCACAACAGTCCCTGAGATGGGGGCAGCTTAAAGGGAAGTTCTTGAAGGAGCCGCATTATGTCTCTGAACCATGCTCTCTGATGCCAATCTGGCACCATTAGAAAACTTTAGCCCAGGTGACGCTCTATACGCCGAATCACATGCACCAATAGGGGCCAAGGAGAAAATACATACAGCAGCCGTTGACTAGGTCAAGGCTGGGTCAGAGCATCAACGCCCTTTGACCCCACCTCCTTGTGGTGACTGAAGAAGCAGCACACTTTAGCACTGAAGCAGGTCATCATCAGATTTATTTCAGGGTGACCCCCAAACGGTGCACAATCAACTGAAAGGCTTTGTGGCTATACAGTCTCGGCAATGGGCTCTCCAGCCTGAGAGACTGGCATTTGTCGTCAGCAGTATCCAGGAGAAATTATCCAGTGGAATGCCCTTTCTCAGATGACAGGACTGCCGCCACCACCACAGGCTGGATTTCACCATCAACTGAAGCAGGAGCCTGCACTCAAACTCCTGAGAACATGGGGTCCACCAAGTCAACAAGGACTGTAGGAGCGGCCATATGTTGAGTGGAGGAGTGGCCTAGTGGTTGGGGCAAGGTACTTCAGGCCGGGGGTTCAAATCCCACTAGAGGACAGCAACCTTGGGCCGGAAGGACTGGGGTTTCTAGTCCCACAGGTGCTCCTTGTGGTCTTGGGCAAGCCACTTAACCCTCCGTAGCCCACGTTCCCTGTAAAATAGTTATCTCCAAGTTATAATGCCCCGTTCAATGTAATTTCAGTTTGTTCAATGTAAACCGCACTGATGCAGAATAGCGCGGTATATAAGAGAATGTAAATAAATAAAAATAAAATATGTGAGCACGTGCCCACACATGACCATCCCTATGGTCACTGCCATCAATCCGAGGAGCTGAATATAATCCCAAACTCTGGGGGCATGCTGCACACAGAACACCGCTAGACAATTCAATAGTCTTTTGACTTTGGCCTCTGGCAGGAAAACTCTTTCCATTTGAGTGTCGAAACATGCTCTCAAAAATCCCAAGGACTGGGAAAGCATAAGATGGCTCTTTTCCTGACTGATCATCCAGCCGAGACTTTCCAAGAAGGACACCACTGCAGCCGCCACAACCATGACTTTGGAGAACGTTCGTGGAGCAGAGGAGAGCCCAAAAGGAAGGGTGGTGAACTGATAGTGAGAGCCAAGCACGGCAAAACACAGATACTTCTGCTACAATTTGCTCTATGTAATTTTTTGCTTATTGTAAACCACCCCTGATCTTGGGAAGGGGCGGTATAGAAAAACACTGAAATAAATAAATAAAATAAAAATAATAATTTGTCTGTATTGGGATATGAAAATATGCCTTGGCCAGATCGAAATAAGCCAAGAAGTCTCCTTGGTACACTGCTTGAATCATGGAGCGCTAGGTTTCCATCTGAAAGCGCAGGACGCGCAAGTGCTTGTTGACCCCTTTGACGTACAGGATGGGCCTGAACGAACAGTCCTTTGGCACCACAAAGTAGTTGGAGTATCTGCCTTTGTCCTGCACTACGAGAAGGACAGGCACCCCTGCCTTCAGGCGAAGCAAAATATTCAAGGTAGTCTGCACCACAGCACCTTTGATCACAGACCCACAGGGGAAATGATGAAGGCATCAGGAATTGGCTCCTTGCATTTCAGGACATAGCAGAACTGAATGGTGTCTATCACCCAGAGAACCTTGGGAACCCGAACCCATTCCTGACATAAAAGGCAAAGCCTGCCACCCAACCTGAAGTACCACAGAATGGACCTCCAAACCTTAACTGCATGGCCTGGGAGAGTCTCTTCTGGAGCGGGCCGTGTCCTTGGGTCCACGTACTCCACAAAAGAACTGAGAATGAGCCCAAGGCCCTGAAGCAGAGGGGAAGAAAGGCTTTCCATGTCAGTAGTGACAACATCCCAAGACTCCCGTGAATCCGGCCAGTCCGCCCTTGGCATTCGGGCAGAGGCTGACGAGAAAGAGGTACTCAACTGCTTCAAGATCCCGATGGGGGTCCCACAGTTCCCCTGTCATCTTCCGGGAAGCAGTAAGATTTTTTCTCACCTAGGTCCTTCACCAGTTTCTCCAAATCTGCTCCAAACAGGAGCTTCCACTTAAAGGCCAGTTGAACCAAACAGGATTTGGAGGATGTGTCCACCACCCAGTGTCGGAGCCAAATCCAATACTGTGACCCAGTAGTCAGGGCACCATCCCTGGCCATCAGGCATACAGTGTAGTTATTCACCTGTAAAAGGTGTTCTCCAGGGACAGCAGGAATCAGTCCTCACATATGGGTAACGTCGGCGCCAAGGGAGCCCGCACGGAAGCATCTCCCCAGCATTCAAAGAAAGCCTTTGGGAGATGCCACCACGCATGCATGGGCCTCTTCCTGCCCAAGGGTGCCATCTTGCTCAGTCAGATGACATAGCTAAGATGGTAGTAAAAAATAGAACAAGGTAGGGAGGCAACTCCAAAGAGAGGAGGGAGGGTTGTGAGGACTGATGCCTGCTGTCTGCTGTCCCTGGAGAACACCTGTTACAGGTGAGTAACTACACTTTTTCCAGGAACAAGCAGAAAGTCAGTCCTCACATATGGGACTCCCTAGCTTCAGGCTACTGAGGGTCAAACCACGACAGCACCAATGGCGACCAAGTTGGGTAGTTGTTGAGTTGCAGAAGATGAGTCCCCCACTGAGAGACTCTGTAAGACCCTAGCGACCAGCGGAACTATCACTCCAGTAGACTGAACACAGAATGGTCGGAGGGCAGGAGCTGCCTACACCTTGAACAGATTACGGAGTACTGCCTGGCCGAAGGCACTGTCCCAATAAGGCCTTTTCCAGGTAGTAGTGAGCTGCAAACATATGGATTGAAGGCCATGTGGCAGCTCTGCAGATCTCCATCACTGGTATTGAGTGCAGGTTCTCCACCGATGTGGCCATCACTCTCACACGATGCGCTGTGATCTCGTGGTCCAGGGAGAGCCCAGCTCGCTCAAAGGCAAGATCAATACAGTCCGTCACCAAAGTGGACAGAGTTCACTTAGTCACAGGATACCCAGTCTGTTGAGTTCAAAGGAAACAAAATTGAGGAGCTCTGCAAAGGCCCTGGACCTGCTGTAGGCAAAAGGTCAGGGCCCGTTTGCAGTCCAGTATATGGAATATTGTTTCCTCTTGACCCGCATGAGGCCACGGAAAAAAGGTGAGAAGGACCACCGCCTGGTTGAGGTGAAAAGGAGATAATATCTTTGGGAGGAATTTGGGGTAAGTGCAGAGCACCACCCTGTTCTTCTAGAATCTAGTGTATGGTGGCTCTGCCATCAAAGCCTGAAGCTCGCTTACTCTGCGAGCAGATACGGGAGCTACCAGGAAGGCCACCTTCATGACAGGTACCGCAGATGGCAAGCAGCTAGAAGATTGAATGGCAGCCTAGTGAGCTGTGAGAGCACCGCACTGAGGTCCCATTCCGCCACCACTGGGCGGATGGGAGGCTTAGATAGCAGGCGGCCTCGGAGGAACCGAGAAACCAGGGGCAGACTCGAGAAAGATTTTCCCTCAATAGGGTGGTGGTGTGCAGCAATTGCACTCAGGTACACCCGCAGTGAGTTGGACTTCAATCCAGTGTGCAACAGATGCAGCAGGTATTGGAGCACCAGGTTCTCACGCCGTTCAGCATACCCATACTGAGAATCTATGCCACTTAAAGGCGTATGCTCGCCTCGTGGAGGATTTGTGGGAGGCCAACAGGACCTCCTCAACCTCTCGTGGGAGGTTGAAAGGGGCCAAGAGGCTACCCTTTCAGCAACACACTGTTAACATTAGAGAACTCAAATTGGGGTGCAGGAGGGAGTGTTCCTCTTGCATTAGGTCTGGAGCATAGCCCAGCAGGACCGAGAGTGCCGCCAATAGGGAGAGCAGATATAGGAACCATGGTTGCCCGGGCCACCTGGGGGCAATCAGTATCAGTACTGCCCCCTCGCACTGGACCTTGAAGAGGGCCCTGGCGATCAGAGGGGTTGGCGGAAAGTGTAGAGGAGGCTTTCCATCCATGGGAAAAGGAAGGCATCCGATGCTACCCATGCTGGGTGTGGCTGTGGCAAGTAGAAGCAGAGCAGCTGCACATTGTCCAGTGTGGCAAAGAGGTCTATCATGGGTGTCCCCAGAGGCGCAAGAGCTGTGAGTTAATCCTGGGGTTCAGGTGCCATTTGTGCAGCTGGAGCACCCTACTGAGTCTGTCCGCCAGGAGATTGTCCTGGCTTGGGAGGTGGACCGCCTGCAGAACATGTTGTTGCGAGCTGCAATGAACAGGAGGATTACTGCCTCCTGGCAGAAGGAGTACAATCCCGTGCCCCCCTACTTGTTGACGTAGAACATGGCATCCTGGTTGTCAGTCTGTACGAGTACTGACTGGTGTCACAGGCGGTGGCGGAATGCCCGTAGTGCCAGAAAGATAGGCCCGAGTTCCAGAAGACTGATCTGTAGCAGGGATTCCGCTTGGGACCAGCTGCCTTATGTGCAAAGGTCCTTGCAGTGCAGCCACCACTCAAGGAGGGAGGCGTCCGTGGTCAGGACCCTCAGGGGCGGGGGCGCCTGAAAGGACATTCCGGCCCAGAGGTGGCAGAGAAGTTGCTACCAGTCGAGGGACTCCACCAGCTGGCGGGTTATCCTGATCCTGTCCTGCACCCAGCCCATGACTTGCATCCACTAAGCACAGAGGCACCACTGCACTGCCAGCATATGCAGGCAGGCTAGCGGGGTCACATGGACCATGGAGGCCATGTAGCCCAGAAGGCAGAGGAGGAGACGGGCTGGTACCAAGCGATAGTACTGCACCTCTGCCTCTAACTCGCTGAGGCGGTCTGCCCTATCCCTGGGCAGAAAAGACTTGGTCTTCAGGGTGTCCAACAGAGCACCTATGAACTCTAGACTCTGAGCTGGAATGAGATGAGATTTGGGGTAGTTGTTGATAAACCCAACGTGCTGCAGCAGGAGAGTTGCACGTTCTGTGGCCTGGTGGTCCTCTGCGGCTGTGCTGCTCCTGATAAGTCAGTCATCCTGGTAGGGGAAGACAAAGGCCACTTGCAGACATAGATGAGCAGTGACCACTGCTAGGCTTTTAGTGAAAACCCTTGCTGAGGAGACCAGGCTGAAGGGTACCACTCTGTATTGGTAGTGTCCTCCTCAATGAATACATTCTTGTATTCATTGACATCTCAGCTGCCTTTGATACAGTTAATCATGGGACCCTCATAAATAGGATAAAATCAATAGGAATAACAGGAACCCCACTAAAATGGTTCTCATCCTACATCTCAAATCGAACACAACAGGTTCAATTCAACGGAGAAAAAGCAGAATCTCTCTCACAAACACAGGGAATCCCCCAAGGCTCTGCTCTCTCAGCACTTCTGTTTAACATATATATGCAGCCACTATGCAAAATTTTCTCACGGCACGAAATTAATTACCACATCTATGCCGATGATATCATGCTATACACACAACTAGACACTAAAAACCCAGACTACAACCCACTGGAGACATGTATCGGAGAGATGCAAGACTGGTTACAACAAAGTAGTATGTCAATTAATCACAAAAAAACCGAAGTAATGTATATCTCCAAAGAACCGAATTTTGACCCTCCCACATCAATAACACTATGTAACAACACTTACCAAACAAAAAAAGAAATAAAGTATCTAGGAGTCACATTTGACTGTGACCTAAAGATGGAAAAACACCTCCGAAAGACCAACAGAGCAGTTTTCCACAAGCTTAGAGTGCTCCAACCCATTCGGAATATTATTGATCCCCAAGACTTCAGAACAGTGGCCCAAGCACTCATCATGCCACATTTTGACTACTGCAACGCCATCCTACAAGGTTTACCTAAAAAAACCCTAAACATATTACAAATGGCACAAAATGTAGCTGCCAGGGTCATAATGAAGAAAAATCTAAGTGACCACATCACACCAGTACTAATTCAATTACACTGGCTACCCATAACAGCTCGCACAAAATACAAAATACTAACAACCACCTTCAAACTCATCCACAACTTAGCACCTTCCTTCCTCAACAACCTAGTAAGATTGCAACCTCCTACCCGAAACAGAAGAACCCACAATTCCAACATCCTTCACACTCCAACAGATATAAGATCTGCCAAAGCTAACACCAGCCACAGGGCTTTCTCATATGCGGCGCCAACACTGTGGAACCAACTCCCACCAGAACTACGAGCTAGCAATGACCTTCTAGACTTCAGAAAGAAACTCAAAACGCACATTTTCCAATCACATTTCAACCTGAACTAAACCCACAGATGGAGCAGCCCCTGACCACTGTGTCCAAGAAGATTATCCTGTATATATGTATTTATGTATATATGTAAATGAACTCCCCCATAGCTAAGAAGTGTTAACTCTGTATGATGTGCTTTTCTGACAATCTGTATGTAAACAAAATTTGTACCTGCCTTGATTCGGCAGTTTCACAATAGTAATCCTACCCGCTTCTGATCGCTGGAAGGAGCGGGCTACAAATGCTTGCTAAATAAATAAATAAATAAATAAATACCACAAACCTTAGGTACTGCCTGTGGGAGGGGTGGTTCATGATGTGTGTGTAAGCATCCTTTAGATCCAAGGAGCAAAGCCAGTCTCCCTGGTGGAGGAAGGGCAGCAGTGTTCCAAGGAAGAGCTTCTTGAACCTTTCCCTCGCCAGAAACTTGGTGGAGTAGAAGCCTTTGCTCCACAGGTGTCTGGGTACAGGTTCTACTGCGTTGTCCCTGAGAAGACCTGCAAGCTCTATGAGTAGCAGGGTCTGGTGAAGTAGGGGTCATACCGGCTTTCCTGGAAAAACCTGGGTGGAATCTGCTGTAGGTGGAGAAGGTATCCATCCGTGATCACCTGCAGTACCCACAGGTCAGAGGTGATTGCCCATCTGTGAGCGAAGAACATCAGATGCCCCCCTGTGGGCTGGTAAAGGTCTCCTGGGGGAGGGGAGGCCCTGCTCTGGGAGTCAAAAGCTCCACCCAGGCTGGGTGGGAGCTGGAGTCTGGGGCATAGGTGCTTTTGCCTTCTGAGCCCCCTGCCCCTGGCCTCTTGGGGCGAGATCCCTGCTGATGGCCAGACTAGGGCTAGTACTGATAACCTTGTGCAAAGGCACCCTTTTTCCCTATGTTTTTTTGTGAGGATGGGATGAAGTCTTCTTGGAGAGCCTCTGACGGGTAACAAAATCAGCCTTGATCTCAGCAGCTTTCTCGGCCATGGGTTTGACAAAGAGGTTCTCACTGGTACAGGGGGACATCGAGCAGTTTGTCCTGGACCCACTGCTTGATGTCATAGCATTACAGCCAGGCCTGGTGCTGGGCCCCAATGCCGGCCGCTGCAAATCAAGCCACCGACCTGAAGCTGTCATAAGCGGCCTGGGAGAGGAACTTAGAACAGTCTTGCACTCCTGAAGTCAGGGTCTGGAACCATTGGAGAGGTTTCCTGATGAGGCATGCTGCAAACCCGACAACTCCTTGGCAAATGCCTTCAGGTACATGCCTATGTAGAGTTCACAGGTTTGGATCCAGCAACCCAGCATTGAGCCTTGGTAACATTTGCACCCAAGGGCATCGAGGACCGAACCTCCCTACTAGGAGGGATGGAGGAGTGGGTCTTCTGGCTCTTGAGCTTTTGCATGGTCAATTCGACGACCATGAAATTGTGTGGGGGCTGGGTTTATGGAACTCTGGTACTTTACAGACATCGTACATAGTATTGAGCTGACTGCTAACTATCAGCACCGACACTGACGTCTCCCACATTTGGAGTAACAGACTCTTGAAGATCGGCTGTATGGGCACTGTGAGGGTTTCTTTGGGTGGAGTCTCATACTAGAGAATCTCCAAATCTTTGGTGCGCGGGTCCTTCTCTGCCTCAATATGCACCAAGGGGGCCCTGGCCATAACCCTGACAAAGTCATGGAAGGCTACGTCCTCGGGTGGAGAGTGGTGTTGAGGCACCGGGGTAGACATGTCCGAGGGGATCTCTCGGTGCCTTCTAGTGTCCGGGGATGCCTCATACTCAGTCTCTAAATTAGAGTTGAGTGGTGACGAGTCCAAACCTTTGCGACTCCTTGCATCGAGGCCGGCGCTGAAGGGCCAACAGCCTACAGAAGCTCTGAGGTCTAAGTCCTGGACACTGGCCAGTGAGGACCAGAGACCCGACAAACGGGACCGGGACCGGGACCTTGACCCTTGCCGAGGATAGTCTCAAAGCTGGAGGTGCTCGATGCTCGGCTCAACAACCAGGGAAACCCTTGCAGTAGAGGGTCTGGTCATCGGGGCAGATGAGACGGATGAACCGGCCATCATCATCAGCTGAGGGCCAGGATAGCAATGATGTTCTGCTCTAGGGCCGTCATTCTGGTTTCCAAGCCAGAAGGCTCCACAGCCTTCGGCTCTGGCACTTTTGGTAGTGCGTCCTCAACGAGGAGTATGGCCTCGAGGAACCTTGCACAGGCTCCACCAGCCGAGGAATCCTTTTTGAGGACCTTGGTGGGGCACTTCTCAGAATCATCCGAGTCCCTCCGTGAGGTTTTACCAGGTTTCTCCAGTGCAACCTCAGCAGACTTCGACGACTTCTTTTTTTCCACAGCCGCGGGATTCCAAGAATGCCCAGGCATCTCAGGATGTGTTGGGTTTGGAGCTCAGTGCTGGGGAGGTGGTTGCCAAGGCAGACTTGGGGAACAAAGTTTCCTGCAACCCCAACAATTTCCTGTTTATTTTGACTGACACTGCCTGGTAGAAGTTGCAGGAGATGCTGTGATGGTCCGGGCCCAGGTAGCAGTCATGAGTGTCAGTAATGGACATAGTTTTACTGCAGCAGTCACACTTTTTGAACCCACTGGGAGACATGGTGGGAGACACCTGGATGGGGTTGACAACCCCCAGGCAAAAAAAGACACAAATTCCGGTCGAGGAAAACCTTGACAAAAAAGTGGCCGAGAATGGCGCCAGAAAGCACAGACTCAAGATGGGAAGAGAAACCGGTACGCCTACCGGAAAACTAAGCTTTAGGAACAGTTTTGTCAAGAATGTTTCCAAGGGAACAGGACATACATCCATTGGGGTCCGTGGAAAAAAGGAGACTAAGCAAGATGGCACGCTTGGGAGAGGGAGGGGACAACGTATGCGTGATGGCTTCTCCTAAAGGCTTTCTTTTAAAGCTGGGAAGATGTTTCTGCATGGGTTCCAGCGGAGCCGACATCACCTATATGTGAGGACTGACTTCCTGCTTGATCCTGGAGAATAAGTTATACATGGGATTGGAAAGGAAGGCCATAGCTGACTCCAAGAAAGAAGTAGTATCATCAGGCAGAAGAGACTGAATCCACTGGGGCAGAGCTTGAGCTGGTGTATACCCCCCATTGCAGAATAGCCGCTGACACAGCAAGGAATCAACCTTTGATCCAGGACATCCTTTAAGGCCGATATGCTTTCTATGGGAATGGTGGTCGGTCTGATCACACTGGCCTCTTTATAGTCTTCTGAAGGTGATAGATCAGCGATGGCGAACCTATGGCACGCGTGCCAGCTGTGGCACGCGAAGGCCTTGCAGCTGGCACGCGGGAAGGTCCGCAATTAAGATATGCGGCGCGGCGGGAGGTGAGTGTGCTGGCAGGGCCGGCCCATCCATTGAGCGAGAATGTTTTTTGCACAGGGCCCCGCGTTTCAGGGGGCCCCGCGCAAAAAACATTCTTTTCTAAAAGTAAAATTGAAAAAAAAACAAAAAAAAACCTGTCTGCTGCCGCTGTCGGGGCCGCCGCGGCAGAATCGAGCGTGCCGCGGGGCCCCCCTGTACCCGGCAGAGCCTGCCCTCCCCGTAGCAGCTCTCTCTTTGGAGCTGCAGTCAGACGCGCCGGCTTGCAGAGCGCGAAGGGAAGAGTTTCCCTTTCGCGACTCTGTTAAGCCCGCGGGGGCTGATGGGAACTTCCCATCAGCCCCCGCGGGCTTAACAGAGCAGCGAGGGAGAAACTCTTCCCTCGCGCTCTGCAAGCCGGCGCGTCTGACTGCAGCTGCAAAGAGAGAGCTGCTACGGGGAGGGCAGGCTCTGCCGGGTACAGGGGGGCCCCGCGGCACGCTCGTGTCTGCCGCGGCGGCCCCGACAGCGGCAGCAGAGTGGGTTTCTGTTTGTTTAAGTGTCCCTGGGCTGAGCTGGGCTGGGGGGGGGATAGGAGTGGTGATGGGCTGGGGGGGTTAGGAGTGGTGATGGGCTGGGCTGGGGGGGTTAGGAGTGGTGATGGGCTGGAGGGGGGGTTAGGAGTGGTGATGGGCTGGGCTGGGGGGGGTTAGGAGTGGTGATGGGCAGGGCGGGGGGGGTTGGGAGTGGTGATGGGCTGGGCTGGGCTGGGCTGGGGGGGCTAGGAGTGGTGCTGGGCTGGGCTGGGGGGGTTAGGAGTGGTGATGGGCAGTGCTGTGCTGGGTGGGGTTAGGAGTAGTGATGGGCTGGGCTGGGCTGGGGGGGTGTTAGGAGTAGTGATGGGCTGGGCTGGGGGGGTTTAGGAGTGGTGATGGGCACTGGGCTGGGGGGGTTAGGAGTGGTGATGGACACTGGGCTGGCTGGGGGGGTTTAGGAGTGGTGATGGGCACTGGGCTGGCTGGGGGGGGTAGGAGTGGTGATGGGCGCTGGGGGGGGTTAGGAGTGGTGATGGGCACTGGGGGGGCTTAAACTAAAAATTGGGTGATGGGGGATTAGGACTGGAAATGGGCTGGTGGGATTAGGACTGGAAGTGGGTTGATGGGGGGTTAGGACTGGTAATGGGCTATGGGAGGGCTTAAACTAAAAATTGAGTGATGGGGGATTTGGACTGGGAGTGGGCTGATGGGGAGGTTAGGACTGGTAATGGGCTATGGGGGGGCTTAAACTGAAAATTGGGTGATGGGGGATTAGGACTGGAAATGGGCTGGTGGGATTAGGACTGGGAGTGGGCTATGGGGGGCTAGGACTGGTAATGGGTTGGGGGGTTGCTAGGACTGGAAATGGGCTGAGTGGAAGGGGGCTTGAACTGCAAATAGCTGTTGGGGATGGGGCTTGGAATGGAAATGGGCTGAGGGGAAGTGGGAGGCTTGAACTGCAAATAGCTGATGGGGACGGGGCTTGGAATGGAAATGGGCTGAGGGGAAGTGGGGGGCTTGAACTGCAAATAGCTAATGGGGAGGGGGACTTGGAATGGAAATGGGCTGAGTGGAAGGGGGCTTGAACTGCAAATAACTGATGGGAAGGGGGGCTTGGAATGGGCTCTTAGGGGAGGGAGCTAGGACAGGAACTGGGCTGATGGATGGGCTAGGATAGAACTGAGAATTGGGTGTTGGGGGGGAGCTAAGATTGGAAATGGGCTGTGGTGGGGGCTTGGATTGAAATGGACTCATGGAGGGGCTAGGACTGGAAGTAGGCTCATGGGGGGCTTGGATTAGAAATGGGCTGAGTGGAGGGGAGCTAGGATTTAACATGGGCTGATGGTGGGGCTAGGAAAGGACTAGAAATGGCTGATGGGAGGCTGGTATTGGAAATGAGCTGATGAAGGGACTCGGATAGGACTGGAAATGGATGGGGGAGCTAGGACTGGAAATGGACTGATGAGGGGACTAGAAGGGAGCGGATACTGGGTGGGGCTGGAACTAAAAGGGAGCTGATGTTGGGGGAGATTAGAAGGGGATGGGGCTGGGAGAATGAAATGGAGAGGGGAAAAATATTTTGTGTGGGAGGGAAGAAAAATGCACAATTGGCCGGGTATTGGGAGACTAAGTGGGGATTGAGGATGGAGGGGTAAAATTTGAGTGGATGAAATAGGAATGAGGAAAGAGCAAAAGGAGAAAGATTATTATGTTAAAGCAGATGTAGAGAGAGAATCAAATTGATTCTCTGACAATACAAAGATTCCAACCTTTACAAATGATGTTACATAGTTCAGGCAACTTTATAAAGAGTTTTTAGATACTAAAATCTTGTTGTTAAGGTTTAATTGACGTGCTGGCACTTTGAGGAAATTCTTTGGTTTTGTGCGGCAGTTTGGGCACTCGGGCTCAAAAAGGTTAGCCATCACTGTGATAGATGGTCCTCCTCCACATCAGAGCCCAATACAGAATAATCAGAATCAGAGGCATAGTCAATATTTTGGACCACTCTCAAGTTTTTCCTCATTTTCAGGGAGCATCCGTGACAGGGACGCTTAGCTAAAGGTAATCGAAAAGGGCTTCTTTTTCCAGCCTGCCCAGTACAAGACTGTGTCCGTGGCACCCAGAGGCCACAGTGTCTGAATTTCCATGCCAAAAGGACCAGGCTTGTTGCAAAAAGGAAAAGAATTCTGGGGAGGACAAGCAGACTCTGGAAGCTCTCCTCTCAGAAAAGGTTCCCAAACCCAGGGTGTATAGTTGCCACAGACTCCCTAGAGGATGAAGAGCGGCTCACAGAACAGTCACTGTAGTCTCTGGCAAGCTTAGCATCCTTAACACCTTAGCTGCATCCTGCATCTCTGCCCTGAGGCAGGAAGGGGCAGACAAACTGTCTCCCCCGGCTGAAAGGGGGAAAACATGTCCTCCAGGAGTGACTCAGAAGCTGCCATACAGGAAAGGCAAAGTCCAGAATCCAAGAATGAGGCTTCTCGCTTGCCACATTCAATGTTTCCTGGAAGAAGACAGAGTTAGGGCAAGTATGACAGAGCACACATTATGGCTGTATTGCTAGCAAGCGCGCGTTAACTGCGCTTTTACAGAACGCACGTTAAAGGCGCTAGGGAAAGAACATGCATTGGAACTGCTTGTGCGGAATGGACATTAGGACTGTCTGATCCACAGGTGCACAATAGGCAAAAATGTTACTAATGCGTGCAGAAAATGGCAGGAAACCCCCACCCAGCGCCAACAGTCGCTAGCAGTCCACCCCAAATTGTATCCCTCAGAGATGGAAAAGGGAGTCCCCAACAAGGGACAATGACCAGGTCAAGCCTTAGTACTCACCCCCTGAGAGCCTTAGGCAGAGGATCTGTGCCGGGCTCACCTGTGCTCCCCTGAAACTGCTTCACTGACTGGGTTTAGATATCAGCAGCACTGTGTGAAAGGTGGCTGGCAGGCAGATCTGTTTGAAAGCCTTCTGCAATCTTCAAGAGAGAACGGGGGGAAGAAAGAGGTGGGAGAGAGCACTGAGGTTATGTGAGGTTGCTGTAGTCTTTAAGATTCTTCAAAATCCTTCCAAATTTGGCTGCTCAACAGGCCCTTATGATAAGGGCGTGGAGCCAACACATTTTCCCCTCCTCCTAAGCTTACAAAAAAGACTGCAGTCTAGTGGAGCCTTCCACATCATGCTCACGTGAGAGAGTCACCCCTATAGGGCTTGAGGTGGTCATTCACAAGCGTTAAATCAATCTCTTTTCCCCAATCTTCAGATTTTCTACAGCATGGAGAAAATCCATCCACCATCTGCTTGAGACAAAGAAATACCGAAGGGACCCTCTGGTGGCTGAGACTGATAGAGGCAAAGAGTGATGTTATTGAAACCTAGGCTTTTCATTGGCCTTTGCCTCCACCAATCTGCTGGTAGGGAAACACAATACACTTGTCTGGACTGGTCTAGCAGGACAATATGGAAATGGATTTGTCTGCTCGACTCTCAACTCCTTCCTATACTGAGGTACTGATATACAAAAGTTCAACCTATTTGAGCTATAATGATATACACTGGGATTTCCACCACTAACAGATGCTTATTATACAAAATAGTACCAGCTGTAAGCCACAAAATATCACCTTACCTTTGGGTCTACTGCTTCCTTTTCAGGTCTTATTCCTACATCTCCATTTCATATAATTTTAAAATATTTGACACATTCCAAAATAAAAGGTATGTGCCTTTTACTTTGGTTGCATGCTGTATTTAAAACTCTTTGGTTTCATTCAGGTGTCCATGATTTACATACATCATTGTCATCTTGTGTCGTATAAAGGATTGGCACAGAAAGTGTAGTTGCTTACCTTTAACAGGGGATCTCTGTAGACAGCAGGATAATGCACACACACTTCTGGTGACATCGTCCAGTGGTTCCCAGGATGGAACTGCCCTACCAAAGCCCAGAACGATCAAACATTTTACTAGACATGCATCTGGTTTCTTACATTGGGGCATAGCAGTTAATCCCTTCAATCCATACCAAGCTGAGTTATCTTTACAGTGACACATAGTAGCTCTTCAAACACATTTAATCGTGAAGAAGAAGATGGACAGGATGGTGTGCTTGCATTTATACTGCTGTCTACAGACAGCCCCCATTACAGGTAAGCAAGCAACTTCACTTTCTCCACTAATAGACAGGATAATGCAGCCACAACCCTGGAGACTGAAATGCTGAAGGTTTCCACTTTTCTTTGATTAAGCAGCCAAGCAACTCAGGGAGTCAACTTTGTGAGTGGATGGAAGGAATAGCATTCAAGCAAACATGTTTTTGAGAATGGTCTGGCTGAAGACTCTATGCCATCTGGATTAGATGTCAGTGTACTAATGCTCTATGAATGTATTGACAACTGCACATGTGGCAACTTTACACATCTCTAGTATAGATAAAGATCTAAGGCTGACAACAGTGGTTGCTTTGGCTGCAGCTGACATACTCCAACCCTATCTGGGGAGAAGGGAGGTCTGCATACATTTGGTAATAGCAAAAGCACAATATAGTTCACAATACAGTTGGAGAGTGTGCACTTGAACACTGAAGGGCTCAAACAGGAGGACTGAAAAGAGAGAATTGTGAGCACTTCTGAAATCTCTGGTATGATAAAGGTGGTACAATATTGCTCTCCTGCCATCCATGGTGTGGAAAGCTGTCTCTCCTAGATGAGAGTGAGCTTCTGGGAAGAAAACTGAAAGAATGTTATCTTGGTTGATATGGAGGTCTGACTCTACCTTAGGCAGAATCCTTTGATGTGCACTGAAAACGCAGAAATTAGACCTTACCTGCTAATTGTCTTTCCTTGAGTTCTCTCCGGGCCAGTCCAGAACAGATGGGTAGTCAAATCTCCCTCCTCTAGCAGCTGAGGACTGAATACTGATTCTTGTTGCTAGGATACCTAGCTCTCCCCTGGCGACAGAAGGCAGTCTTAACATAACAAGCAGATGAAAAATAACAAAGTGGCATAGGAGAACCGAGGAAGAGTTACACAGAAGGTTTCGGAGCGTGCTCGGAGCGCTGCCAACGAACACGGCGACACTGTGTAAAACAATACCCACAGGCGCACTGACTGCGAGCCGCGCCCGAGGAATTACTCAATTTATTTATTTATTTTTTTTTATTATTCTTCCCAAACAAAAAATTCGCCAAACCGACGATGGCTAAGAACTCTTATCTCACAGAACCCACAGAAGATACAGAAGGGCGGGATCTGGACTGGCCCGGAGAGAACTCAAGGAAAGACAATTAGCAGGTAAGGTCTAATTTCTGCTTCCTTATCGTCTCTCCGGGCCAGTCCAGAACAGATGGGTAGTACCAAAGCAGTGACTAACCCAGGGAGGGGACCTGTGAGCCCCGCTATCACGGCGGAAGCCCCCACCGAAGCATCCTGACGCGCAAGCACATCCAAACGATAATGACGCGAAAACGCATGAAGAGAAGACCAGGCCGCCGCCTGACAAATATCCACCGGAGGAACCAAGGCCGATTCCGCCCACGAGGTGGCTTGCCCTCTGGTAGAATGAGCCCGAAGCCCGACCGGCACAGTTCTGCCCCTGGTCTCATATGCAATCCGAATGGCTTGCTTCATCCAACGCGCAATGGAAGCCTTAGAGGCTGCTTTACCCTTGGACGGCCCTCCAAACAGCACAAACAACCTGTCGGATTTACGAAAAGATTCGGTCTCCCTAAGGTAGCGACGTAGCACGCGACCCATAACCAACCGTCGCAGCGAACGATCAACAGAACCCCCGGCTCCGGAAGCCACGAAGGTGGGAAGAGAAACCGACTGGTTCAAATGGAATGCCGAGACCACCTTAGGCAGAAAAGATGGAACGGGACGCAACACTACTTTTTCCTCAGAAAACTGAAGGAAAGGAGGCCGACAGGAAAGCGCCTGCAAATCCGAAATGCGGCGAGCGGAACATAAGGCAACCAAGAAAGCTGTCTTCCAGGACACCTCCCAGATGGAACTGGAGGAGCGCGGTTCAAAGGGAGCGGAGGTCAAAGCCTCCAGTACTAGATTCAAATCCCAAGGAGGAATAACCTGCCGGACAGGCGGTCTGATATGCCTGGCCGCTCTAATGAATCTCAAGATATCCGGATGCGATGAAAGCCGAGACCCGCGAATCGGACCCCGAAAAACCGCTAGCGCCGCCAACTGCACTTTCAATGTGTTCAGAGCAAGGCCCTTTTCCAGACCACTCTGAAGGAACGCGAGAATATCCGGAATGGAAGACAAACGTGCTCGCAAGGATCGATCGACGCACCATGCTTCAAACACGCGCCACACGCGGATGTATGCCAGCGAGGTGGAACGCCGACGAGACTGCAACAAAGTGGCGATCACCGACGATGAATAACCTTTGCGTCGCAACCGATCCCGCTCAATAGCCAGGCCATAAGCAAGAACTGATCCGCCTGAGGCATCGGAACGGGCCCCTGAGTTAACAAGTCCTGCCGAGCGGGCAACCGCCAAGGTGGCGCCACCAGAAGCCGCATCAGATCGGCATACCAAGGGCGTCTGGGCCAATCCGGAGCAATAAGGATCACCCGACCCGTGTGAGTGGCTGCTCTCTGAAGTACCCGACCTACCAACGGCCACGGAGGAAACACATACAGAAGCTGACCCGACGGCCAGGGCTGAACGAGACCGTCGAGACCCTCCGACATATGCTCCCTGCGCCTGCTGAAAAAACGCTCGGTCTTGGCATTGCGCAGAGTTGCCATCAGATCCATGACCGGGTGACCCCAACGCAGAGTGACCTCTCGAAACACGTCCGCATGGAGCTCCCACTCTCCGGGATCCAGCAGGTGACGACTGAGATAGTCGGCTTGCACATTGTGCTTGCCTGCTACATGCGACGCCGAAAGTGCCGCCAGGTGCACCTCCGCCCATTGAAACAAGCGTTGACTCTCCTCCAGGAGAGAGAGACTGCCCGTTCCGCCCTGGCGATTTATGTAAGATACTGTCACTAGATTGTCGGAAAAGACGCGCACAGGCTTGCCCTCCAGCAACTCGGCAAATGCCAGCAGCGCCAGATAGACGGTTCTGAGCTCCAGTCGATTGATGGACCACAGAGCCTCTTCCGTCGACCAGGAGCCCTGTGCTATGCGTGTCAAACAATGCGCCCCCCAACCGGACAGACTGGCATCCGTAGTGACCAAGACCCAATCCGGCAGAGCCAAAGGAACGCCCGCTAGGAGATGATCCGGAACCAACCACCAGTGAAGACTGACTCTCACGTGCTCGGGACAGCCCAAGCGCCGGGAGAGCGGATGACGCTGCGGAGACCACCTCGAGAGAAGTGCCTGCTGAAGTGGACGCATGTGTGCTCGAGCCCAAGGCACCAGGTCCAAGGCCGCCGCCATTAGTCCCAGCAACTGCAAGTACTTCCAAGCTGTGGGAGCTTGAAGACGTAAGAAACCGGACACGTGAGAGAGAAGCTTGCGAACACGTTCCAGAGGCAAGGAGACTAGCCCCCTGTCCGTGTCAAAATACGCTCCCAGGTAAGCAAGCTGCAGAACCGGCTGCAGGCGACTCTTTGCCTGGTTTACTATCCATCCAAGATGCTCGAGACAAGAAACCACTCGAGCGGTCGCTATGACCGATTCTTCGCGTGACGGCGCTCGAATCAACCAGTCGTCCAGATAGGGATGCACCTGGACGCCGTCCTTGCGAAGCGCTGCCGCCACCACTACCATCACTTTGGTGAAGGTGCGCGGCGCCGTTGCCAGACCGAAGGGCAAGGCCCGAAACTGAAAATGACCCATGGGAACTGTAAAACGAAGGAAGCGCTGATGTGCCGGCTTGATCGGAATGTGGAGGTAAGCCTCCGTCAAATCGATGGAAGACAGAAACTCCCCCGGACGCACGGAACGGATTACTGACCGCAACGTTTCCATTCGGAAATGCGAGATCCGCAGACAGCGGTTGACGTGCTTCAAATCCAAAATTGGCCGGAAGGAGTCCCCCTTTTTGGGAACTACAAAATAAATCGAGTATCGACCGAAGCCGCACTGGTCTCGAGGAACTGGGACCACGGCCCGGAGCTGCAGCAAGCGCTGCAACTTGTCGTGAATGGCCTGCCGCTTGACAGGCGGACCGCAGGGAGAAAAAAGGAAGGCGTCTGACAGAGGAGAAGCGAATTCGAGCGCATAACCCTCTCTGATAATCTGTAGCACCCAGCGATCGGTGGTAATGGCGGCCCAAGCGGAACCAAACTCCTGCAAACGACCTCCTACCGGAAGCTCCGCCTAGACCTGCCTCGTTTCATTGAGGCTTCTTAATGGCAGCCGAAGCGGCTCCAAAATAGCCTCTACCGGAACCTCTTGCTCCTCGAAAGGAATGACCCCGAGACGGAAAGCGACCCCGCTGATACGGGGTAAAGCGGGCCCCTCTAAAGCGACGAAAATCGCGCCCTTGACCTCTAGGGAAGGAACCCTGTTTACCCGTCCTAGGACGGTCCTCGGGAAGGCGACCCCCTTTGGAGTCACCCAAATCCTTGACAATCTTTTCCAGTGCCTCACCAAAAAGAAGCTTACCCTTATACGGCAGCTTACTGAGCCAAGCCTTGGAAGAGGCATCCGCCGCCCAATTGCGCAACCAGAGAAACCGACGGGCGGCAATCACGGAAGCCATCGCCTTCGCGGAAATGCGAATCAAATCATAGAAGGCATCCGCCAGGTAAGCTGCCGCAGACTCCAGCTTAGCCCCTTCAGCAGAAGAAGCAGAAGAAGAAGAGTCCCCCTCTGGACTAGACGTCAGCTGACTCCACCTAATAGAAGCTCTAGAGACGAACGCTCCACAGACAGATGCCTGCAGCGCCAGGGCGCTTGCATCAAAGGCCTGCTTCAAGAGACCCTCCAAGCGACGATCCTGTACATCCTTCAGAGCCGTAGCCCCTTCCACCGGAATGGTGGTCTTCTTGGTGACAGCTGAAACCAGCGCATCAACCTTAGGCATGCGCAGGAGCTCTGACTCCTCATGGGGCACAGGATACAAACGAGCCATGGTCCGAGCCCCTCTCAAGGAGGCCTCTGGAAACTCCCATTCAGACTCTATCATCTGTTTGATGACTCTGTGGAAGGGAAAACATTTCTGTTCGGACTTAAACCCCTGTAACAAGGGATCCTCTAAAGACTCTTGCTGTACCACCGGAGGAATAATATTGAGCGCCAACAGAGACTGCGCAATCAGGGCAGGCAACTCGTCCTTCCTAAAAACCCTAAACATATTAGGGTCTTCCCCTGGCCCCAATTCACCTTCCTCTAAATCAGCAGGCCAGGGGTCCAAACATGAGTCGTCGTGGAGCTCCCCCTCTTCTGGCCCCAGAGCCTCTGCAGCCAGAGAAAAGTCATCCCCCTTAGGCACCTTAAGGGTTGCTAAGGCAGGAACCCCTTCTCCGGAGTCTGACTGACCAGAAACTCCAGCCTGAGGCATTTGAAGAGAGCCTGTCACCACAGGCACAGGAGCCTGAGACTGCTTAAGCAGGTACGCTCTGTGAAAAGCCAAAATGAATTCCGGATTAAGAAGAGGATCCACTACCTCAGGTAGGGCAGGAATCACAGGCTTTTCCTGCTGCACAACGACATGCCGCGATTTGGCCTTTTTCTTGGCCGGCTTAGCAAGCGGGTCTGAAGACACGGACGGCGCTGACAAAATGGCCGCCGCTCCCGCGCTTTCACTCGGCGTCTGAAACTTATCAAAATGCTCCATTTGAGAGCCAGAGTGTTCGGGCATCGCTGGTTCGCGGTGCGCCCCACGAAGGGAAGCAAAGGTATCCGAAATTACCGGCAATCACCCGAAACCGAAACCACGCGCCCGCGGGCAGCCGACAGAACAAAAACGCGATCGGGAAAAGAAACGGCATTCACAATAAATACCTGGGAATATGCCGGTTTGCCAGAAACACTTCCGACCAGCCAGGGCACCGCTGCTAGCGGTTCAGGAAACTTGAAGGGCACCTGCGATATAGGACAGCAACTGGGGCCCCCAGGTCTGTTGCCTATCAGCACATGGCACAGAGAAGAGGAGACAGGCTCTGTCCCATTCGCTGTGCACAGCAGTCCAGGTACCAGCAACAACAGTGAAGTGCTAAAAACACCCTGCTAGTGCTAAGCACCAACCCCAATGTGAAACTCTTCCAGAAAAATAATAAAGAAGGCCAGAGAAATAAACCTAACAGAACAGTGATGGGGAGCCAAATCTCCACACATCCAGCTCAGCTGCTGAGGACATAAAGACTGCCTTCTGTCGCCAGGGGAGAGCTAGGTATCCTAGCAACAAGAATCAGTATTCAGTCCTCAGCTGCTAGAGGAGGGAGATTTGACAACCCATCTGTTCTGGACTGGCCCGGAGAGACGATAAGGAAAACTTGATTAGTGTGCAACCTTATATAAGGGGACAGCGAATGAGTGCTTGCAATCCACTGATTATTCTTTTTGCCATGGTTATGAAGATCAAAAATAGACACATCCATGTAAGCTATTCAAAGATTGCTTCACTTAGCAGTTCCACAGGGCTCAACATTCTTTGGGGGAATGCAAGATTAAGTCTGATTCTGGTGCTAGGATGCATTAGAGAATCTGGACACTAGAGAGTGTATGGAGACTGACTTCCACCCTACATGGGTATAACAAACCTGAGGTGCAGTATCATAGAGTTTGTTTTCAATCCCACATCTGATAGGTGGAGTAAATATTTAAGCACATTGTCCATGCAGGAGCTAAATGGGTTGCAGTGATGATTTTCACATCAGTGAGTGAAGCAAGACCTTTGAGACCATATGATATTTTAGTGATGAGTCTACGGAAGGTAACAAGAATGGTCTTAATCTCATACGACAGCAGTAATGTGGCTACTAGTTGCTTTTCAGTCTTTACCGGATTTACAAGATGACCCTCCTGCTGTGTGTGTAAAGTGGGATGAACGCCCAAAAATATGGATTGGTCTTGTGCTAGAGACAAAAGTCATGGTTTGATGTGACCCATGGGGATCTATGAGAATTATGCTCACTGAAACTTGGATTGTCTTTTGAATGATCTTAGATATGAGAAGTATTGGTGGGAAGACTTACAACAGCTTTCATTTTCAAGAGATGGCAAATGCACCACTAGTATTCTGAAGCTGAAGGCTGCATACTTCACTTTGCACTTGACTGCAAAGAGATATGTGCTCAGAAACCCCCAGTATTGAATATTTGCTGCACAACCATCCTGTTGAGAGGCGATTTGTGAAGATAAATTTTGCACCTTAACCAGTCTGCGAGCTGGCTTTCTTCCCCCAGAAGACAGGCTGTCCATAGAAAGACTTGCAATTCTAACGTCAGGTTCTATATCTTGATGGCTTTCTTGCTTAATGGGCAAGAACCCAACCTCCTTGTTTGCTGAAAGAGCACATGGCAACCTGATTGCTGGTCAGGGGACATCCCATTTATTTGCTCTGTGAATGTCTGTAGGGCATAAAACAGCTTGCAACTAGAGGAGATATATTTAAAATGTTTTTACCCTGCTCAAATCACAATTTTGAATTACAGTCAACAAATTATAAATTACAGTCATTTTAAACAAAATACCGATTGGGTTAGAAATTGGTTGCATGGAAGGCAATAAAGGGTACAGGTAAATGGAGCTCAGTCTGAGGAGAAGAATGTTACCAGTGGTGTGCCGCAGGGATCTGTTCTTGGTCCGATTCTTTTTAAACATCTTTGTTAGTGATATTGTGGAAGGGCTGTCGGTTTGCTTGTCTGCAGATGACACCAAAATCTGCAACACAGCAGACACCCAGGAAGGAGTAGATAACATGAGGAGGGATCTAACTAAGCTTGGTCTAGAATTTGGCAGCTGAAATTTAATGCTAAAAAATGCAGGGTCATGAATATAGGATGCAAAAATCTAAAGGAGCGGTACAGTGTAGGGGGTGAGGTACTTCTGTCCACAAACGAAGAGCGGGACTAGGGCGTAATTGTATTTGATGATCTTAAAGTAGCTGAACAGGTAGAAAAGGTGAATGCGAAAGCCAGAAAGATGTTTGGGTATATAGGGAAAGGAATGGCCAGCAGAAAAAAGAAGGTGATAATGCCTCTGTATAAATCTCTGGGGTGAACTCATTTGGAGTATTGTGTGCAATTCTGGAGACTGCACCTTCAAAAGGATATAAGCAGGTTGGATTCTGTGCAGAGGGTGGCTACTAAAATGGTTAGTAGTCTTCGTTATGCAGCATATGAGGGCAGACTTAAAGATCTTAAGATGTATACTTTAGAGGAAAGGTGGGATAGGGCAATATGATAGAGATATTTAAATACCTTCATGGCATAAATGCACAGGAGGATCTCTTTCAATTGAAGGCAAGCTCTGCTGTGAGGGGACAGGATGAGAGTAAAAGGGGATAGGAGTAATATGCAGAAATATTTCTTTACAGAAAGAGTGGCAGATGCGTGCAATAATCTCCCAGTGGAGGTAGTGGACACGAGGGAAGTATATGAATTCAAAAAAGCATGGGACAAAAATAGAGGATCTCTCTAAAGGTAAAAAGGGGACTACTGTAGTTGATATGGAAGGGCAGACTAGATAGGCCATGTGGTCTTTTTCTGCCATCATGTTTCTATGTTTCTATAAATAAAACAACAAAAAACAGAATTACTAACCAAAAACTTAAGCAACAAAAAAAAAAAATTAAGAAGTCAATTTTCAAAAGGACTTATCCAGTTAGCAGGATCTGCCAAATGAAAAAGTCTTGGTAAGAGGGATACTCATTTGCCCTATTCGGAGAGTGCTGTTGAAAATTTCTTGACTATCTCAGCACTATCTGATATTGCTGTGGCGGTATATTGGTAGAACTGGTATCTTGTTGGCAATGATTTTCAGAGTCATTATCTGGATAACAAAACTCATAACTTAGGATGCTTTCCTAATGAGAATTGCCTGTCTGTATAGTGGCTGAATACGGTTGTGGCCAACATTATTGGCATCCTTGTATTTTAGGTACGTTGTGTACAATTATCTTGAGAAATAATTTGAAAATATTCCAACTGTATGTCATCATAATATTTTAAGAGGATGTTCAAAGGTATACAAGAAAAAAAAAATGATGTCTGTGCGACATAGACATAGTATTTCTGAGAAAAACAAACAAACAAAATATGATCTGACAGGATTAATGGCACTCTTCACTAAAATTTAGTTGCACAACCCTTGGCAGTGATGACAGCTTCCAAATGCTTCTTGTAGCCATGCGTAAGTTTTTTACATATGTCTGCTGGTAGTTTCTCCTACTTTTCAACTGCGATTTGTTCCAGCTCATGAATGTTTCAAGGATTCCTTTTACCAATGGCGGATTTCAGCTCTTTCCAAAGGTTCTCAATTGGACTGAGATCAGGACTCATTGCTGGCCAGTTTAAAGCAGTTCATTTTTTCCTTTTTAACAATTCTTTTATACTTTTGGATGTGTGTTTTGGGTCACTGTCCTGCTGGAGGACCCATGACCTTCGAGACCCAGACCTAGCTTTCTGACATTAGGTAGCACATTTCGCTCTAAAATACCTTGGTAGTCCTCTGACTTTATGGTTCCTTTAATACGTTCCAGATCTCCAGTTCCTGAGACAGCAAAACAACCCCACAACATTATGGAACCTCCACCATATTTAAATGTAGGGAGGGTATTTTTTTTCCTTATAAGCTTCATTTCTTTGCCTGTAAATGTATCGCTGGTTTGCATTGCCAGAGAGCTCAAGTTTGGTTTCATCTGTCCACAGAATATTTTCCCAGAAGGACTGTGGTTTCTTAAGGTGGGTTTGGGCAAAGATAAGGAGTGCCTTTTTATCAGTGGGGTCCTCCTTTGCTTTCGCCCATGAAGTCGTTCTCTGTTTAGTGCGCAGCATATGGTACGAGTTGAAACCACCATTCCATATTGCTCCAGGTTAGCCTTAAGCTCTTTGGATGTTGTACATGGTGTTTTTCCAACTGTTTGCACTAATCTTCAAAGACTTCTTGGATTAACTTTCCTCTTCCCCAAAACGTCCTGGGAGGTTCTTGACAGTTCCATGAGCAGAAAGCTTCTTAAATTGCAAACTGTAGACAGAGAAACCCAAGATCTTTGGAGATGGCCTTGCACCCACCTTTGAAGTTTGATCTTTGGTGATGATGGCTTTTCTGATGGTCTCAGGCAGCTCTAATCTTCATCTTCGTGAAAATGGAACAGGGAGTGAAGGTGGCCATTTTAAACATTACAGTACTTACAGTTGATCACAGGTGCGTCTAATTTTACTGCAGTGGGAATATGGTTCTTGTTCAACATGATTTGATTTGTTTATAAGGGTACCAATAATCATGTCCTGGCAATGTTCCAGTTTTTATACTATCCCCTACTATTTCCTTTTTTAATAGTTCTTGTTTTATTTGATTCTTTTGTCTCGCAAACATTTATTTATTTATTTCTCGGGGGGGGGGGGGGGGTTTATACCGCTTTATCATTTCAGTCAAAGCAGTTTACATTGTAACTTAAACTTGGTAGTACACATTAAACAGGGACATTGATATAACAGATTTTTCTGAGGTAATGAAGGGTTAAGTGTGCATATGTAGTCCAAAGCCATTTCACTTGCCACTTTGTTTTAGGAGATATTGGACATTAAGGGGCTGTACTGCAAGGGTGCCAATAATGTTGACCACAACTGTACAACTGCTATCTGGATAATGCCACTGTTGACCATGTTGTGCTATCTTCCTGGATGAAAAAGAGACACCTGACAGGAGGACAGACACAATTTAGGTCAAAACCCAAGATAGGAGGTTGTGGAAGGAACCGTTTATTTCTCTCTCTATGTTGTGGTTTCTGAGAAAACATCTGGGATGTTACTCATTGCTGCAGTACCTGAGAGTAAGACTGGCACTGTCCATGGTAGCAGGACTATTCATAGTATTGGGATGAATTCAGGCACCTGGAAAAGGAAGGTAGATTCCTTCTATAAGCAGAAAGATTATCTGGATGCAGGATTTAGAGCTCCCTTAGAATCATGCAATGGTCTTTTATCTATGATACAGTGTCCTTAAACTTCTCTCTGAAGAGAACATCTCATGAACAATCAGCGCTGGCAAGGAACTCATGAAAGTCCTTGTACATACCAGAGGCTCTGAGCTGTGTCACTCTTCAAGCTACTTTAGATACCACAGCAGTTCTGCAGAATATTGTAGGTGAAGGTAGATCAAACCAAGTGAAATTGCACACTTTGAAATAGTCACAAGGCACTGACTGAGGGGCCAGTCAGATTTCAAATGTAGTGCTCTAAGGTGGATCATAGTTTGCTGAAAGTGTTGGTAGTATGGTATCTGCAGCAAGTGGGCTTAATTCTGGAATCTAACATGGCACCCTGGAAGAGCTTCCTTCCATCGGTTTTCAGAATCTTAGGATCTCTGTCTGGTGGACGTTAAATGTTTTGCCTTTTAGAAGTTATCTTTATGACAGCTGATTGGTGAGGAAGTTCAAGCATCTCATGTATCAGAGCTGAATACTCTATCTTTAATGGACAACGATTTCAATGTTGCCAGGACAGAGAATTGGTTCAGTGAGGTTTCTGTGTATCCCTTGTAGGATATTTACTTGTGGGAGAGTGGCAGGTTCTTTAGGTGCTTCAATAGGTCAGAGGATGCCCTCAAAGGCCTGCCTTTCTTCTGCAGCTTCTTGAACAATGAAGGTCAAAACCTTTGATATTTTGTAGAGAAACTTAGGAAAGCTGGCATCCCCTGC
The DNA here is from genome assembly GCA_033557465.1 of Ichthyophis bannanicus. Classification (NCBI taxonomy): domain Eukaryota; kingdom Metazoa; phylum Chordata; class Amphibia; order Gymnophiona; family Ichthyophiidae; genus Ichthyophis; species Ichthyophis bannanicus. Next base: position 190,243,211 of record CM066035.1, on the reverse strand, counting down.
AGCTGGGTCTCCAGTAAAGTCCACAGAAGCCAACTCCTGCTACAGATCGTGAACTGTGTGAGATCTGTTATCCAACTCTTGATTGAAGTCCAGCCTGCTGTCCCTTCTCATAGGAAAACATAGTGGATGGAAATCAGGATAACTCCGAAATGTCCTCTGAAAGATGTGAATGCAGATCATGGTTGAGGACAGAATCTATTACCTGGGGATTATAATCTTCCAGTGATTGTATTGGGACAGGAAGTTCTGCTGAAACAATGCTAGTGTAGGGCCTGGGATGGATGTGGTTCTGCAAGAATTTCTGGAAGGATTGCAGGAGCTGAGTGCTGAAGCATGCTGATGTGAAGGACAGGCATATTGTCAGGAACTTGAGTATTGTAATTTCCAGCTGAATGCAGAATGCCTTAAGACTAAGGAGCCTTTGGCATTTTGGTTGGAGGAAAGAAGGTTTCCACAGCAAAATGCTCTGAAGAAGCCTTTTTAAACTTGTGGTATTACTTCCCCCTCAGGGGCGGTGGAAGGGCTTTTTCTTTGGGGGGCCAAGCACTGCCCTAACTCCACCCTAACTCCACTCAAGCCCCTCTCCGCAGTCAGAGACCCTTCCTGTTCAGACAGGGAGAGTCTTTGCTGCGATCATTGCTTTTCTTCTGCTCATGGGGGATGGGATCCACGCAGGCAGACTGCTGCATGCGATCATTTCAAGATCCTTGTCTGCTTGCGATCCTTGCGGGCAGACAGGAGGGTCTTTGCCATAATTGCGGCTGGCAGACAGTAGGCTGCCCGCAGGGATCCTATCCCCAGCGGGCAGAAGATGAAGCTGTGATCGCAGCAAAGACCCTTCTTGTCTGTCTGTAGGGATCTGATTTCCTGTGGGCAAACAGGAAGGAGCTTCTGCCTGCAGAGGATGGTATCCCCGCGGGCAGCCTGCTGCCTGTCATGCCAAGATTTTTAGTGGGTCCAGGTCCCATGTGGCCCATCCCTTTCCAATGCCTATGCTTCCCCTCTAAGCCTTGTAGTTTTCTTCTGAAATGCAAGAGGTGAGGGGAGTAATGACACACTAAAATCCTTAGGAGTTTCAGGTTACGTGGAAGCCATGGCTTTTAAAATTTTCCTGCTGGCACTTGGTTGTGGCTCACATGCTGGTCAAGAGGAATGAAAGGGCATCAGTCTTGTGGAGGAAGATGGCTTGAGAAAGTGATAGTAACATAGTAAATGATAGCAGATCAAGATCAGCATGACCATCTACTCTGCCCAGCAACACATTCAGGATTGTAACTGCCACTCCATGCAGGTTTCTTCTGCTCTTTGCTTTTCATTTTGGGTTACTGTTGTTTCCCTGTGAATTGTGATAGGGTGCCACACAGTGCAATAAAGTTTTCATAAAAACTTGACGTTAGAAAAAGACCATATGGCCTATCCAGTCTGCCTTTCCATACCAACTACTATAGTCGCTTTTTTTCCTTCAGAGATTTTCTGTGTTGGTCCCATGCTTTATTGAATTCATATACTATCCTGGTCTCTACTACCTCCATTGGGAGACTGTTCAATGCATCTACCACTCTTTCTTTTTATTAATGGGCGGGTCCCATTTTTTCCCCTGCTGCCCTTGAGTGGCTCGTTAATTCGCGGATTACATGGATGTTGGTGCCAGAACCAGTGTATGCTCATAAAGAACTCACTGGGAGAACTGTATGCTTGTCGAACAAGGCATGTACCCAAAAATATCTTGATGAAGCCCTTTGGGTTGGCACATTTGATGTGATCTGTCATAACTAAAACTCTGTGTGAACTGTGCATCTTTTGTTTTTTCTATTTCTCTCTCCTTGCTCAGTTTTTTTTTTGTTAATGGAGAACACATGTCTGAGAGACCCAAGTCTTTGAGGAGCATTTAGGGACTAACTACAGTGGTTCCTACGTGGGAAACCACATGTATGCCCTGTTGAGCCTTTCAGAAGATTTTGGGCTTTAGGATAATTATGCCATGGGGGCTGATGGGGGACCTTAGAGGTATGGCTGCCTTTTCCCCACACACACCAGAGGAGCAATTCTAGACCTCCTATTCTTCCCAACTATAGCCAGTTACAGCTTAAATCTACCACAGATGTCCATCTAACCGATTCCTTGGCCATATCACTACCTGATCACATTCACACTCCCTCACCAAACCATCACAAAACGGAGAACTGAAGATATAACAACAAAGAGAAGGTTCATATCAATAGACAATCAATAATTCATTCACAGAATTTCACCACAACTAACAGAATACAATGCAGCCGAACACATAGAATCACTGATAAAAACATGGAATTCAACAATAGCAGCTGTGCACAGCCCCCAACAACAACTCACGCAACCAAACTCAGCAAGATAGCGCCATGGTATTCAACAGAGATGAAGGAACTAAAAAGCAACCTACATAACTCGAGCTGAAGTGGTGATGTACCCTTAACAAATAGACACAATCACACTATCTGCAAGGGCTGAACAAATACCATGATACCACCAACAAAGCCAAAAATGAATATTACACAAATCTCATCAAAACAGCAATCAACAAGCTAAGGGACTTATTTGATATAGCCAGATCTCTCACAAAGAACCCCACCTCAAAACATAATAAACCACCACTTAACCTTCACCACATGGCACTATACTTACAAGCCAAGACCAGTAATGCAACCCATAGCAAAATCAAAATCTCTCAGCTAAACAACCAGACCGACATGATGAATCAACGGACCTCCTTCAATCCCATTAGCATGGAGTAGCTCGACAGTATAATATTAGCCCTGAACACTACCACCTCCTCACTTGACCCCTGCCCAGTGGCATGGATCAAATTGGCAAGAGCACACCTCATACCTTTCATACACACCATGATCAACGACTCACTAAAGCAAGGAAGCCTACAACCTGAACTCAGGAAATCCTCTATATATCCTATCCTCAAGAAGTCCAGCCAGGATCCATCCTGCCCAACATCCTACAGACCAATATCCAGTATACCTTTCATAGCGAAAATTATTGAAAAGGCCGTTCAAGCTCAGCTTCAGGAGCACCTAGATAAATGTGCACCTCTAGACCCACAGCAACATGGATTACGACCATACTACTACAGTGTGTAAATCCTCTTCACCTACCTCACCGACACCTTAATCAGAGACACGGAAAAGATATTGCAAGGATTTATCCCCTTGTTCTTAGACATTTCCACTGCATTTGACTTAGTCTCGCACCAGCTCCATCTGAACAGACTTCACCAAATTGGCCTCCGGGGTACCACCTTAAAATGGTTTCAGTACTACCTTCCTGATCCGTTACAGCAGATAAAAATAAGGCCCATCAAATCTCAACTTTTCTCTCTCAGGCAGGAAGCACCACAAGGATCTGCGCTATCATCTATCCTATTTAACCTCTACATACAACCAATATGTGAGGTGATCAAAAGCTTTGATATTAAATGCCTTCTTTACGCAGATGACTATGTTATTCCCTCCTTTCACCACAAACTCTCCTGATTACACAAAGCTCGATAACATTTTCATGGCAATCTCCAAATGGCTACAGGCACACAACCTCAAAATAAACCACGACAAAACGGAAATCCTACATATTACAAGGGACCAGAACTTCATCCCACCACCAACAATCACTGTGGATAATCTCCAAATCAAAGTCAAAACCGAGATCAACAGCTCAATCTCCTTCCACACATAAATTGCACCACCAAAGAAATATACTATAAGCTACGGACCATAAGCACCTACGCCTACTCCTATCACCTTAAGATTTCTGTACAGTTTGCCAAGTGGTACTCACACCCATGCTAGGTTATTGCAACACAATATATCGTGGTATCTCCAAAAGCTCATAATATCCACTGCAGTTAGCACAAAACACGGCAGCAAGACTTAATCTTGGACAGTCTCGTCAGTCGCACATCATCCCACTCCTCAAGTGGCTACACTGGTTACCTGTATCACAAAGAATAAAATATAAAGCCATCATCAACACGTACAAGGATCAACAATCTCTCCGCAGTCAACCTCAAATCCTAAATCACAACCCACAGTGTCAATAGACCTAGGACAAACAGCAATATAAATACATTAGATATACCAAAAGATAGAACAAGTGCAGGCAAAGGGCTAACAACAAGACTTTCTCATTATATGCCTCATCACTGTGGAACTCACTGCCACCACAAATAAGAGCCATACAACAACTGGAAGACTTCTGCAAAAGCTTGAAGACATTTTTTTTCCTCGAATACTATGGGCGAAGCCCAAACAATGATTAGCTCCTACATCACCACCTCACTTATCAAACACCCATCAGCTTCATAGTTCAACACAACATGTACATAGTTAGCTAACACCATTAGCATATGTTATAATATGTTTAATATGTGTTCAATGTAATCTGCACTTTTAGTTGTATTAGTTTCTGTTCCTGTACTGAGTTCCATGTATACCATCTTGACTTGTAGAAAGACGGTATAGAAAAATTGTTAAATAAACAAATAAAATGTCAAGACAGAAACATCTCAATTTATTTAAACTCATAGTGGTACTAACAGGAAGGACCTTTTATAAACTTTAAATCTATCTCCTCAGAAACAAAAAAAAGGAAGGCTAAAATTATATATCTACCTACATAAAGATAAATAGATTAGAGAAAGAGATATATAGATGCAACAAGTACTAGTACTGCTGCTTCAATCTCAGAGGTACTATGAAAGTAGCCATATAAGAGAACAAAATAAAAGAAAAGCAGACAAGGATACAAGAAAAAATAAATATTTACCTGCTGTTAATATGGTGAATCAAAGTATAAATGACATCTCTCAGGACAAAAGCCCAGGCTCCTCCTAAACCATCTTTTATTTCTTTAAGTAACAAATTAACAAAAAGGTGGTAGATGAGAAGAATTCTATGTTTTTTGTAGATATTGCTAGTTTCAGCTGCTTGTTGACATATTGCCAGCAAAATTTTCTGGAATGAATCCTGAAAGAGTGAAAAATAAATAAATACATAAATCTCCAAACCCAATTTTTTGCCTATGCTTTAAGAAAAGCGTTAAACTAACCCCTGGGTGCCATGTTGCTATGGTGTCTAGAAATTGTATCCTAGCACCTGGAATACATGCCACCACCCTCCCCCCATGTGTGTTTGGGGAAGGAGTGGGGGGAGATTAACAAGGACCAAATAGCACAGTTACTTACCTGTAACAGGTGATCTCTGGGAACAGCAGGAATAAGTCTTCACATATGGGTACATCGGTACCGACGGAGTCTGCGCGGGAACGCTTCCCAGCGTCCAATCAAGAGCTTTTGGAAGCATCCCAGCACGCCTGCGTGCTGCCTTCCCGCCTTTCCCAACTGCCTCTCCTCAGTTAAGTTTTAAAGCTGAGACAAAGAGAGAGAGAGAGGAAAGGAAAGATAGATAGAGATACAACTCCTGGGGAGGTGGGAGGGTTGTGAAGACTTATTCCTGCTGTTCCCAGAGATCACCTGTTACAGGTAAGTAACTGTGCTATCTCCAGGAACAAGCAGGAATGAGTCTTCACATATGGGGACTCCCAAGCTGAGATGCCTGGAGTCCCAGCATGTCATAGGCTGGAACATGCTATCTCCCAGAACACCAGGCATCCTGAGGATGGAGGGTAGGAGTTGAAGAAGAAGGATGCTGTGGAACAGCTAACCTAACATAGGACTGCAGAGATAGAGTCCATGTTTGGATGATGATGGTCATCAATAATATTGCAAAGGATATTGCAATATGGACCTCCTCTGACGGGATTTCACAGAAGTATGGAGGTTCATGGATCTACTGGTAAACCTAGTAGAGGAACCTTGAAGAGGACCCCACTGTAAGTGGAGGTAATAATCCTGTAGGAAAACCCGTGGAGGTCAGAATCTTGAAAAGTAACAGGTAACCCCAGTAGGGAAACTGGGGTAGTCCAAAAAAGGTGGGTCTTCAGTGGAAGGCTTTATGAGAAAACCCCTAGCTCCTTTGGAGGTAGAGTGAGTCACTCTTACGAGCAAAAAGAGAAGGCTAACCTATTTGGACAAACAGGCACAGTCCTTGTGGGGGAAAAGGGTGTGGGAACTCCTTGTATCCCAAAAAGAGAGGACAAATGCCTGAGGCGTTAAGCCTGTGATTAACTGAAGATCCACAATGTCTCTCCTAACTGGGGTAAGCTAGGAGAGATATTGAGCACGGAGAGCTTTAGAGGTACCTAAACCGTTAGGTTATGGTATAAAAATTGTTGACTATCACAGGAGTGGTTGTGTGTGTAGAATCCCAAACCTGCTAGATAGCATAGGTATGGGTAAAGCCCCTCTGTCAGAATCATATAGATATATGAGGATAGACAGTGAGAGAGAAGTATGTGGATACATATCTATCTATAATAAAATATCTCAACAGATACATACATATATATATATATAGAAAGACAGATATATAAGAATATATCTATAGTGAGATATGGCAGGGCATAAAATACACACAAAAAATAAATATGGATATGTAGGCCTACATATGGGTGTCTGCAATTAAACAGACAGAGATATGCCTACAGCACAGTGATCACATAGGATATGTGGAGAGGAAAGATTCATCTAATAACAAGGAGGTGGAACCTACTTGAGGAGACATATAGAGAATCTGTTCCTCCTGGTCATGATCTGCAAGAATGCTAGTTAGTGAAAAATAACCAGGACTGTTACGTGAAAAACAAAGGACAATGTCAATGTGCAGCCAGCAAGACCCGAATCTTCCAGGACTCCAGCATGGTAAGCAGACAGAAGACGCCTAGAGATGAGACACCATGTTGACCTGTTTAAGGGCAAAGGTATCATGCGTTCTTACCATGAGGACGAACATATCCCCGATTGGGAATACTATGGACCAAAGCAGGGAACTGGCAACTCCTTGAGCTTTCACGTAGAGGAGGCCTATGTCCTTTATATCAAAAAAGGAGATAGTAAAAGAAGGGAGAACCTTCTAGTCATGGGAGACATGACCGAAAAGCCTTTTCTAACCAGCTAGGATAGCTGCTGGAGAAAAAAAACCCCATGCTCTCTAGCAAGGGCCCATAGTGGAAAGCTTCTCTGTAGATTGCAGAGAGCATGATGCAGGAGAATGAGGAGATAGAACTGGCTGTTAGAGAGCCAGTATCTCTGCCAACTATGCTGCCAAACTCAGGAAATGAAGATGGCAGAATAGAAGACAATCTAGAAAGCTTGTAATGAGATGATCTCCAAGAGAGATGAAGCACTGACTTGGAGCCACTACTAAGACTAGACAGAATGTTAGTGGAGGACAATCTGGTTGTTTGTGGATAAGAACCAGTGGTCCAAACATTAAAGCTCCTGCATAGGCAGCTGTTAGCAAGACAGCAGAAAGAATCTTACTGTTGAAAAACAGAAAGAACAGACAGAACTGGAGTAGGAAACTCTGGACATGTCTGATAAGCTGCCCCAAAGCAAGAGTGAGCAGAGGAGGTAAACTCCGCACTGGAAAGTGAGAAAAGTAGAGAGGCTGAAGAGAAAGCCTCCCAGTAAGTAATTCCCCTCTTACAGAGGAAAAACTTGGTAAGAGGGTGAAGAGAATGGAGCTGAAGAAGACTTACGAAGTAGTAAGTCTATAGAAAGGAAAAATACATGCTGGACAAGGAACTATCATCTGAAAGTGGTTAGACCTCTTTCCCTAGCAGGAAAAAGAGGAGAAACCTGTGACTTATAGGCATTAATATCCTGACAGCTCAAAGAAATATAGAAAAAATGGATATCTTTTGGAAAAAGATCCATGTGTAGGGGTTAGAATAAAGCAGTGGATTGCCTCTATTGAGAAGAAGCAACTGTAGATTCGAACCCCAAGAGTCACAAGCATCTGATGATGAATGATCAGAAACCCTACAGGTGCTGGGTTTGCTGAGCCTGGTGAGAGGTTGGATTCTTCAGACCAGGACGAAGTTTCCCCTGATGGGGAACATCTGTATGATGGGCAAATGATGAATAAAACCTTCTTCTCCTGTGGGAAGAAAGTTTGGTAGGACATTTCCTACCTACTGGGACAGAGGAAGGGGTAAAACAACCCTTAGGAACAGGTAAATCAGTGGACAACTGAGTAACCTGACGTAAAGACTCCTTGTTGAAAAGATTGTCTCCAGTGCAAGGAGTATGTCCCAGCCTTTGTTGTGCCCATTTGTCCAAGTCTGAAGCTTGGAGCCAGGCTCTACGTCGTGCCCCTATAGCTATAGCAGAAGTCCTGCTAACAGACTCAAAAGAGTCTAGGGAAGCACGAGAAAGAAACCAAGAGATATTCTGAATATGCTTAAGCAGTGAGGAATAGTCTGTACTCCTGGAATCTGAAAGGAAAGGAGTCAAAAGATGCGATTGCTTTGTGACCTCCTCAAGAGAAAGACTCATAAAAAATATATGAGAGAATTCTTGCAGAAAGCATAGATGTCTGGAAGGTTTGACGTCCAAAGTCATCTAGTGTTTTAGACTCACGACCTGGCGGATAGGAAGAGTGCTTTTTCTTACTCTTTACCCGCCTCATTGCTGATTCCACTACTATGGAATGATGAGGAAGTTGAGTCTTTTGAAACCCTGGAGAGGGGAGCACCTGATATAACAGATCAGTTGCCCTGGGAGGTGTTTCCCACATTCCTAGAAGGAGATCCTGCAAGGAATGATGCAAAGGAAGCATTATATTCCCCTTTGCTTTGGTAGAAAAAGAGCCTTGTGCAGGATCATGTCCTGGGATAGGAATGGCAAGAGATCTTGCTATATCCAGGAGGAAACTCTGAAAAGAGGGATCCCCAACAGAAATCTCTCTTGGACAGGTTAGATTTAAAGAACTAGCCTGAGCACCCACAGAGGTATCCAAATATATAGGAATAGAAGATCCTGCACAGTGCAGTGTGGAATGCTTAAGGGATGGTTGCTGGTATTGGGGATCAGGAGCAGCAACCGCCCTTACCACATTGTCCATGCCAGGTATCGACTCCAAGCTTGGTATAGAATGGAGCGATCCTGTTGAAAAAAGCATGGCAGGAGTTGGCCACGATGCTACTGTGGATACCGGTACCGATGTCAATACCGGTACCGATGTCGGAGTCGAGCCCGACAAAGACATCGGAGTAGTCATCGGTGACAGTTCAATCGGTACCGAAGTGACCGAAACCCTCCGGCCACTATCCTCGGTACCGAAGCACCGGTATCGATCGATGTTGGTACCAAAACCTATTGGTACCGAGTCTTCTAGACTAGAGATCAATTCCAAACTCGGCATCGAGGGCAGAGAGCCTGATAAGCGAAGCATGGAAGGCACCGACCGTAAAGGTAATGGGGTCGTCGGTACCGATTTCGGTACCGTGTCTGACACCGGTGAAGGAAGGTCAACCAGTGGCAACTCAATTGGCCTCGAAGGAACCGAGAGTTGTGGATCCGAATCATCGGAACCGAGCCTTCGGTACCGCCAAGAGCTGGTACCAAGGTGAGTCGGTACCCAGTCCTCCAGACTGGAGATCGATTCCAGACTCGGCATCGAAGGAAGCGAGTCTATCGATGCACGTCTGGAGGGTACTGACGGCGGTGGTAGTATCGGTGCTGGTACCGATAATGGAAAGTCAGTCTGGAGTGTATCCACCGGTCCCGAAGGCACCGAGGGCGCCAGATGACGATCCCTGGTGAGGAGTGTTTCATCCAACACCAGTGCCGATGCCGGGGTACCGGTACCGCTCGAAGCGGATGCCACCACCGGACACGGCTGAGGCATGTTCTGTGAGGGGTGAACCCCAGGAACAACCTGAAACCCCTTATCTGCTTTGGAGACCAAAGACTCCCGCCAGGGTTTTGAAGCCAGTGGGCCCTCGAGGGCAAGGCCGGAGCCGTCTACATGCTGTGCATGAGACCTACCACTCGAGGACTGGCTAGTCTTAACAGACTGTTTGTGGGTTACCTGATCCTGTGTGGAAGAAGAAGGGGACGGTGCCCCGAAGTTGGAGGGCAACCGTGTATCGAGGGAACCTCGATGTTGAAGACCTCTTCTCACCAAACTGTTGTCAGGACCCAAGCAGGTTAGACACCGACTTTGAGGGTCTAAAAATAAAGTTGTACCGCCACAGTCTGAGCATTTCTTGGAGAAAATGTCTGGCGGTTCCATGAAGGAAAAAGAAGAGGCCTAAAAGGCCTAAGGGACCGCGGGACACTATGAAGAAAAAATGTCTCGTGGAAAAGGAAAAATTTTTCAAGAAAAGAAAACAAAACACCGGCGGTACCAGTGGCGTCAGGAAGACAGCCGCAACCACAAGAAAACTAAAAAATAAAAACAAGAATTTTCTGCGGTGACAGGAGGATGTCCTGCCGGCTCCATGGAAAAACGAAAACTGAGGAGAGGCAGTTGGGAAAGGCAGCACGCAGGCGTGCTGGGATGCTTCCAAAAGCTCTTGATTGGACGCTGGGAAGCGTTCCCGCGCAGACTCCGTCGGTACCGACGTACCCATATGTGAAGACTCATTCCTGCTTGTTCCTGGAGATGGCCCATTAGCAACACAAAACACCATGCTGGCAAAACTAGCAGTGCCGGTTACCTCAACTGAAGGGAGAACACTGCTACACTCCAACAGTAAGTTCTCCTCCAAGCAGGACTGGACAGATTCAACAACCCCGGTCCCTCAGGAGACCTGCCTAGACCCTCCCAGTTTGCTCTCAGCACCGCACAAGGTTGAATAGCCTCCCATCCAAGGGATCAGCCTAGACCAGTCTGCTCTGTTCTTATTTCTTTCTTTTTTCCACTCCTCAGGCTGTTTGGCTGAATCAACCACTAATAAGTCTTCCCCCTAAGTCCTTTCCATTCAGTCCAGCACTGGGTAGACCCTCCTCTAGCTGCTGGAGGCTGAGATACTGGCCTTGTTGGGTAGTACTGGTAGCTTATATGGGATGGCATCAGCTCTAGCTGTTGGTAGGGGGAAGACAACCCACTTGTCAGGACTGGATTGGAGGAATAAGAAAACCTGTGTCTAAACTTGAAGACAGCAGTTCACAGATGATCCCTAGCCAACTTGAAAAGGACTTAAGCTATTCTGTCAATAAAATAGTCAAACACTACATTTTTCCACTATGCAAAATTGGTGGACACATCCTAAACAACTCATGGTTCTTATTTCTGCAAAAAAGAAATTGCCCCAGGTATAGAGAGTCAAAAGATGTGAAGATATATGCAGTCATGATTTCTTTCATTTATTATGCTTACTTTTTAAAAATTTCTATAATTGTGCTTTCATGTTAATAGCGTTTGCTGTGTAGATAAATGAAATGAACCCCAACTTTAATGCATTTTTATTTGTATTTTTTAAGCAGGAAAAAAATGCAAAATGTATGAAGACACTTGCAAAGCATAGTTTCCTACCTCCTCTTTAACAAGCCTTTCATGATTACATGGATATCCACACTTCAGTCCATTGAAACCATTCACATTTCCAAAGATCATTGAATAAATCTGTTAGTGAACCAACTAGAATGTCTGAGCACCCCTTAATATCCTAGCATAAATTCCCATCCACTATAATAACTGTCTATTTTCAGGTCTTCTACAAGCTCTTCCTAAATGGTGTGATCTCTATTCCACTATCACATGCAACTTGTCAACATATTGGTGGGCCTTTTAGTATTTTCTTCAGTGAACGCTGAACAAAGTGTATCCCGTCTAGCATTTCCTTTCTTATTGGTCCTTTTTCAGTCTTACAATACCTTCACTGACTTTTCTTCTTGCACTGATTCCTGAAAAATGCTGTCACTCTGCTTTACCTTCCTAAATTTTTCTGCTGTTTTGCTTTTGTCATCTGGTTACCCTTCCCTGCTTTTTTCAGCTTTCAGATATTCTCTCACGTCCTCCTCATTCTGAGATCCCTTGCACTCTCTAAGTGCGCTTGACTTTTCAATCACCCCTTTGAAATCCATGTGGTTATCTTTTTCCTCTTATTTTCCTAACATAAAACTTTGTTACTCTTACAATAGCTCCTTGTAATTTAGCCAACTGTTCTACATTATAAAATCTGTCAGCACCTCTGAGACTCTCTCATTTCAATAAAGGTTTTATTTGCTATACTGCCTTTTGCACTCATACAAAGCAGTTTACAATAAAATAAATCAAGAAAAGAAAAAAACTCCATTATTGTTTAAAAAGAAAAGCCAGAAAGAGGAGTCTAAGTTAGACAGGACCAGTGACCTGGAGTCTCATCTAAGAGCTCTGAAGGCATATTCAAAGAGAGATGTTTTCTGTTTTGATTTAAAATGTTTGAACGCTGGCTCAAGACGTTAGGCTCTGGATACTGGTACTTTATAAATACAGGATTTCAACATGTGTGTTACCCCTGTCTGCTTTGACATATGGCCTGTAGTTTGGGGACTTCTGATCTCAAGTCAAACTATGTGAATATGATCTCAATCTCTCTTATCCCAATACTTACAATATACCAAATAGTGCTTCCTTCTTGAGCTTGTATGGTGTAATATATGCCCTGTACATACACCACCATAAAAGCTCCAGAAGAAAGTTTGAAGTTACTACTACTGCCCTTTCTTTAATTTAATCTCCAGTACAGAATACTCCTGCACTGAAAAAAACTTGAACAATCTAATTGGTCAACTTCAGCCATAGAAAGCTCTATTTTAAGAGAAATGCAGTGTTGCAATAGTTTGACTTGGGCTCTAACTAGTTTCTTAGCAAACAGGCTCTGTTCCAGAGTGAAGAAAAAATCTGTGATCGCAGCAATCAATACAAAACGTTGACAGATTCCTACATCCCAAATGGCATGCATTCCAAGAATACCTCTAATACAAATCTGGCATGACCTGCCCCCATTTTTAAATTTACAAATTCACAAGAGAAAATCAGTAATTCAATACAAACATACTTACAGGGTTCTTAGAGAGAATGGCTACTAAACTCTGCAGCTTGCTTTTATGACAGCTACTAATATAATCCAAGGTTGCTTTAATCACATAAGATGGAAAATATGGAGGATTAGGGGCTGGATCCAGTTCTCTAAAAAGCAAAAGCAAAACACAGTGACAAACTTCATAAAGACATAGCTAGGTTTGTTTTGTACCCAGTAGCTTCCTCCGGCTTCTTTGGCTTCCCATATCAATCAGAAGAGTTGGAATTTGTTTCAACTACTTACGCATTTTAGCCCTATTTTTTTTAAAACAAACATTTCAGAGTTAGTCAACATCATACAAAACAAAATTTACAGATCGTAATTAAAGAGTTTGGCATTGTACATTTCATTAATTCCAGCATGGAATCGCCAAGAGAACTGCCCTCCGCCCTCCTTTCCCCCTCACTATCTACCATTACAAAGCCATTAATCAAATACTGGTCAAAGTTTTCAGCCTTTTTGCTCTTCCCTCCTCCCATCTCATTCCATACACAAACATCCTATCCCTCTACTCTCAATGGCTCTTTAAAATATTATCAATAGGGGGGCGTCAAGTGAACGCATGAGCGGGTGAGGACGGTCCTCAACTTGCTCCGGGGCGGCCCTGCAAATAAAGTTGGGCAATCGAGATTCTGCAGACCCCCAGTGCTTCAAGTCTGGCCCTAGTGAAGACCGAAATATCGGGGCTCAATTGGGGATTGGAGCAGCTTCCTTAACATGTGTGCAGAGCAAAAAGAGACAGAGAGAAGCCAGCACGCAAAAGTAAAATGGCTGCCGTCGTATTGCCTCCAACCTCACCCGGGGCAGAAAGCACAGACTCGACCCCAGAGGAACTAGCAAAAGAAGTTGTAAAGCTTCTGGAACCGAAGTTTGCTCGAGTCTTGCAGAAACTGGATTCTATGGGAGAAGTCCTCACTGAGGTGGGAAGGAGAATGGAGGAGATTGAGCATAGAGTATCAGCCTTAGAGCAGCGTTTTTCAACCACTGTGCCGCGGCACACTAGTGTGCCGTGAGATATTGTCTGGTGTGCCGTGGGAAAAATTCCAATTTCATCCGTAACATGTGGCCTCGGCTCACAAATTAGGGTTGCCAACCGGCCGGTTTTCAGCCGGCCTGGCCGGTTTTTCCATGGCCAGGCCGGCTGCCAGCACAGTTGTAAAACCGGCCATTGAAAAGCCAGTTTTTTGCTCTGGCCGCAAGATCGGGAGCGGCCAGAGCAAAAAAACGGCTTTTGTGCCGAAGTCCGCGGCGCGAACGCGATTCCCTATAGCAGTGCAGCCGCTGGTTCTGCTTTGTACAGAGCAGCGGCTGCACTACACTTACATTGAAAAGTAAAGAGAAACTGTGTTAGGAGCCCTCCGATCATGCAGAGCCCGAGGAAGTGATGTCATGGGGGCGGGCTCCTCACAGGCTGTCTTTCCTTTTCAAATTAACTTTAGCTGCAATAAAGTTAATTTGAAAAGGAAAGACAGCCTGTGAGGAGCCCGCCCCCATGACATCACTTCCTCGGGCTCTGCGATGACCGGAGGGCTCCTGACACAGTTCCTCTTTACTTTTCAATGTAAGTGTAGTGCAGCCGCTGCTCTGTACAAAGCAGAAGCAGCGGCTTGGGCAGGGGGGGGAGGGTGTGTGTGAGTGAACCAGCAAGGGGGGGGGGGTGGGTGAGTGAACAAGCAGTGGAGGGGGGGGGGGGTGGTGTGAGTGAACCAGCAGGGGAGGGGGGTTGGTGTGAGTGTTTGATTCCTATTCAAGAGAATTACTTTATATATAGTCAATATAGGCACAGAGGTAAATTTTTTAAACATTTTCTAATGGTGGTGTGCCTCGTGATTTTTTTCATGAAAAAAGTGTGCCTTTGCACAAAAAAGGTTGAAAAACACTGCCTTAGAGGATGCAGAAGTGCAGCAGGAGCGGGAAGGAAAAAAACAACACTCGCAAATCGAGGCCTTCCTTGCAAAGGTCAATGACCTTGAAAACCGCTCCAGAAGGAACAACTTAAGGTTCCTGTGCGGATATCCAGTTTAGTCCTCCACAATCGGGTACTGCCCCTCTCACTGCAGCCTGTAGACTGGACCAATCAAATCTTCTGTAGTACATATCCAGCAGGAGCTCCCAGAAGCCCCCCAGTGTGTCCAGTCTCGTTGCAGTGTGTAGACGTAAAAGTGTGTCCTCTGGGCACACTTAGTGACCTTTGCAGGAGCAACACTAGTTAGTTGTTTTTAGGGTTTGTTTTGGGGCATTTCTGTACTATTTTTGTTTTTGGTAGCTAGCTGTGCCTTTAAAAATAAGAAAGACAAAAGAAGCCTGTCTCCCTGGAGCTGTGCCACAGGAGACTAGGAGAAAGTCAGACCTGCTGGCTGCTGTTGCCTGCCTAGCACATTTTATCAGCCCTGGGTGAGCTTCCCCTAGACAGGACGGGGAATTGCCATACCTATAAGGCAGTGCCTGGTACTGGGAGATTGTGGCTGAATCTTCTGTTCCTGAGCTGGTAGGAGTTTGCATTTCATTTTTTCTTTCTTGTGTGCAATGCTCTGTCTGGGATGCCAGCGTTTCTGTAGGCTCTCCTGAGCCCATTTGGCAGTTTTTATTCAATCTGCTCGTGTGCCCTGTATTAGAGGGTCGTTTTATTTGTTTTCCATATTATTTGGTGGTTTTTATATTTTCGCGCCGTTTTTTACCGCGGGTGAAAAAGTGCGGCGGCCATTTTGGATTTTAAAAGTGCTTTTCCAGGCATTTTTGATCGCTGTGCACAGGTTCCCCTAGCGTTTTTGGGGTTCCTCTTTCTGGCGATTTTGCTCAGGGCCCCCCAGGGATCCTGGGATATATTTTGTTTCTTGTAAAAAAAAAAAAAAAAAAAAGTTAAGTTACTTTTAAATCGGGGCTGATTTGCATAGGATTGCCCAGGTGGTGTGGGCTTTCCTGTGGCTGTCTTATTCTATTCCCCTGGGCAGAGGTGGCCTTGGGATGGCTTCCAAGCCCCAGTGTGTGATTTGTGGGTCCCGCAGGACGGCAGGGACTGACTCTGGCATCTGCAGGGGCTGTGCTGCAGTGCCCTCTGAGTTAGAGCAATCTGTGAATGTTCAGGAACAGGCTACCCCTGGGGATGCTTCTACTTCCGGGGACAGCGTTCTTTCTCCAAGCATCCCTCAGTCTGGCTCGGTTCCTCCGGCCAGCGGTTCAGTGGCTGCGCTCCAGCAGGCGGCTGTTGCTGCCTCAACTATGGACTTCTCCCCTGATTTTGTACTCCTCATGCATCAGGCATTTCGCCTGAGCAGGTCCGGACAGTTGCCGGCTGTCTGGCCCCCCTCCCTCCCCTCGGGGTCCTTGGGGGCGGCTCAGTGTCCCTCACCGCCCGGGGGCAAGCGGCTTCGGTTGGGGGGACAAGAGCAGGACGCCCTGGGTCTCCTGGATTCCGAGGCAGAGGGCGATCCTGAGACTGAAGCGGAGGATTTGGAGGATGGGGAGATCCCTGGGCCGGAAGATCAGGCTCGGGTCATTCGAGTGTTCCGTAGGGACGAGCTGGTTCCTTTGGTCACGGAGTCCCTTCAGGCGCTAAACCTTTCGGCGGTGCGGTCCCTGGAGGAGGAGGGTCTTGAGGATCCTCTGATTCAAGCAGTCAGGGATGCCCAGGTGGTTTTTTCCCGTCCACCGCGTGGTGGATCAGATGATCCAGGCGGAGTGGGAGCACCCGGAATCCGGTTTGAAGGGGATTCGGACCATGAATCGGCTTTATCCTCTTGCTGACAAGGACAGGGACTTGTTCAGGTCCCCCCGGGTGGATGCTGCGGTCTCCGCAGTGACCAAGAAAACCACCATCCCGGTTGAGGGGGCGGCGGCCCTCAAGGACGGGCAGGATAAGAAGGTTGATAACTTGCTCAAGCAAACCTTCGATACGGATGCCGTGTCATTGCAGGCCTCTATCTGTGGGGCTTGGGTGGCTCGGTCGTGTCTGCGGTGGTCACAGCAACTGCGCTCGAGCCCCGGACTAGACCAGCAGGGTCTGGTGGAGGTGACCCGGCTGGAGTCCGGCTCGGCTTACCTGGCGGATCTGTTTTATGATTTGATCCGCGCGTTGGCTAACAGTATGGCATCCGCGGTAGCAGCGCGCCGGTCCCTCTGGTTGCGCAGCTGGGCGGCGGACAGTTCTTCTAAGGCCCGCCTCAGTAAGCTGCCGTTTAAGGGCAGATTATTATTTGGGGAGGCTCTCGAGAAATTGGTAAAGGATCTCGGTGAGTCCAAAGGGGGCCGGCTTCCGGAGGATAAACCAAGGTCCAACCGGTCCACCTCGTCGGCGCGGGGATCCTTTCGGGATCAGCGCAGGTTTCGGCCCTCCCGCCAGTGGTCCTCGCAGCGGGGCCGGTTTGGAGCCCGTAGCCAAGGATTTCGGGCTTTCAGGGGAGCCGGCAGAGGCTTCTCCGCAGCCGGCTCTTCATCGGGTTCTTCCTTTGGACGCAAGCCACAATGACGCCAGGCAGGCTCTGGAGGGAGGACCGCTTGTCGGCGGTCGCTTGCGCGACTTTCTTTCCTCTTGGGCCCAAATAACGTCGGATCGCTGGGTGCTACAAATTATAGAGGAGGGTTACGCTCTGGAATTTGCGTTCCCACTTCCAGATTCCTTTGTTCTGTCTCCCAGCAGGGGCGAGCAAAAGACGAGGGACATCCGCGTGACCCTGGCTCGATTGTTAGCGCTGGGAGCGGTGGTTCCAGTGCCTCCCTTGGAAAGAGGCGCTGGTCGCTACTCCATCTATTTTGTGGTACCCAAAAAGGGCGACTCTCTGCGTCCGATTTTGGATCTCAAAGACGTGAATCGCGCGCTCAGAGTGCCGCATTTCCGCATGGAAACCCTGCGGTCAGTCATTGTAGCGGTGCGAAAGGGGGAGTTTTTGACGTCCCTCGATCTTACCGAGGCCTATCTGCACATTCCGATACACCCAGCCCATCAGCGGTTTCTCCGCTTCGCGTTCCCGTGGGGCCACTTTCAGTTCCGGGCCATGCCGTTCGGCTTGGCTACGGCCCCGCGCACTTTCACAAAGGTGATGGTGGTGGTTGCGGCGGCCTTGCGCAAGGAGGGCATTTTGGTCCATCCTTACCTGGACGACTGGTTGATACGAGCAAAATCCGGTCGAGAGTGCCTGCGGGTCACGAGTAGGGTGGTAGCTCTGCTGCGATCCCTCGGCTGGGTGGTGAACGAAAGAAAGAGTTGTCTGCGGCCCTCGCAGGACCTGGAGTATCTGGGGGTGCGCTTCGACACTGCTCGGGGGCTGGTGTGCCTTCCCGAGCGCCGCGTCCTGACGTTGCGGGCTCTTGTCCGACTATTTCGGGGGATGCCCGCTCCGTCGGCGTGGTGGTACCTAAGGCTTCTCGGAACGATGGCGGCGACCTTAGAGGTGGTTCCGTGGGCGCGGTTCCACATGCGCCCGCTACAGAGGGCGCTCCTTCGTCGCTGGTCCAACCAGTGCGATTCCTTGCACAAGAGACTGCCCTGCCCGAAGGCAGTGCGGCGGTCGCTTCGGTGGTGGCTCTCCTCCGAGAACCTGACGCGGGGAATTCCCTTGGAGCCTCCTCTGTGGGTCCCCCTCACTACGGATGCGAGCCTAGTCGGCTGGGGAGCACACTGCGAGACCCGCTTCACGCAGGGGGTGTGGTCCTCGCAGGAAGCGTCTTGGTCGATCAACCGCCTCGAGCTTCGGGCGGTCCGACTAGCTCTGATGGCCCTGGAACCTCTGCTCCTGGGCCGGGCGGTCCGAGTCTGGTCGGACAATGCGACCACGGTGGCGTACATCAATCGCCAAGGGGGCACAGGGAGTGTGGCCCTGGAAACCGAAGCGACGGCCTTGTTCAGCTGGGTGCAGACTCGGCTGCCGGCGATCTCGGCGGCGCACATTGCAGGCGCGGACAATGTCCAGGCCGACTTTCTCAGCAGAGTGCGGGTGGACCCCGGAGAGTGGGAGTTAAATCCTCAGGTGTATGCGCAGATAGTTCGGCGGTGGGGTCCGCCCATCATGGATCTCATGGCGACCTTCCAGTCGGCCAAGACAAGTCGCTTCTTCAGCAGACGGCGGGAGCGGATGTCCGAAGGACTCGACGCTCTCATTCAGCCGTGGCCGACGTCCGGGATGCTGTACGTTTTCCCCCCGTGGGCCCTGATCGGTCGGGTCGTCCAGCGCATCGAGGGCCATCAGGGCCGGGTGCTGCTGGTGGCTCCGGATTGGCCCCGGAGGCCCTGGTATGCCGACCTCGTTCGGCTTCGAGACGGCGTGCCGTGGCGCCTTCCGGCGCTACCGGATCTTCTTCTTCAGGGCCCCTTGCGGATGCCCCAGGTGGCTCGGTTCTCGCTTACGGTTTGGCCATTGAGAGGGCTCGGCTGAAAAAGAAGGGTTATTCGCCCGCGGTGATTTCCACCTTACTGCGGGCAAGAAAGTCGTCCACTTCTCTTACTTATGTTCGAATTTGGAGAATTTTTGAGGACTGGTGCTCCCGGCGTGGAGTTCGGGCGGCGACGGTCTCGGTGCCCGTCGTGCTCAGCTTTCTGCAGGATGGCTTCGAGAAGGGTCTCGCGGCCAGTTCCCTGAAGGTCCAGTTGGCCGCGCTCTCTTGCTATAGAGGCAAGGTTTTGGGCCGCCTTCTTGGCGCTCATGCGGATGTGCGGCGTTTCTTGACCGCCGTGTTTCATTTGCGGCCTTCCCGCAGAGCGGTGATTCCTCCGTGGGATTTGAATTTAGTTCTGCGGGCCCTGGCTCGGGAACCCTTTGAGCCCTTGCGGAGGGCGTCCTTGAAGGATCTCACGTTGAAGACGGTTTTCCTGGTAGCCATTTGCTCGTCACGGCGCATCTCGGATCTACAGGCCTTGTCATGCCGAGAACCTTTCTTGTCTTTTTCTGCGGAGCGGGTTGTGCTCCGTCCGGTTCCCTACTTCCTGCCAAAGGTGGTGTCTCCTTTTCACCTGAATCAGGCAGTATTTCTACCAGTGATTTCGGCGGACTCGGTCGAGTCGGTGGACAAGGGGCTTCACCGGCTTGATGTGGGCCGCACGCTGCGTCGGTATTTACAGTCTACCGAGTCATTTCGGAAGACTGATCGGCTTTTTGTGCTCTTTGGGGGTGCACGGAAAGGGGAGGCGGCGGCTAAGGCCTCCATTGCTCGATGGCTTAAAGAAGCGATCGCCTCCGCGTATCTGTTGCAGCGGCGGCCGGTTCCGGAGGGGCTCCGGGCTCATTCTACTAGGGCTCAGGCGGCCTCTTGGGCGGAGCATGGTCTGGTTCCACCAGCGGAGATCTGTAGAGCGGCCACTTGGTCGTCTCTGCATGCTTTCAGCAGGCACTATCGCTTGGATGTGTCAGCGGCTCGGGATTCCTGTTTTGGTTCGGCGGTTTTGCGCGCCGGACTACAAGGTCCCGCCCGGTCTTAACTGCTCTGTTACATCCCGATTGTGGAGGACTAAACTGGATATCCGCACAGGAAATGGAAATTACACTAACCTGGTAATTGTAGTTCCTGTAGGATCCAGTTTAGTCCTCCTTCCCTCCCGAATATCTGCATGATCTTGCGGCGCGCTATCCCGAGCGGGAGATTCTAAGATAGTTTTGCGTCCCGTTCGGACCTTAGCGGCAGTCGTGCTTATAGCTATGGCTCTTCCCTTTCTTTTGGGGTTCCGTAAGCTCCTTAGTACCTGGGGGGAGCTCTGTGTCAATTTAGGGGCGTCGATTCCGGCGCCGTGCAGTGTTCTGACTTCCTCGTTTGGGGAGGGAGTTGGTTATTCCAGGGGGGGAAGTACAAGGTTTAATGTTAATCTGATAATAATCTGATGTGTTGCTTCGTTCAGTATGCTTTGTTACTAGTACACTGGGGGGCTTCTGGGAGCTCCTGCTGGATATGTACTACAGAAGATTTGATTGGTCCAGTCTACAGGCTGCAGTGAGAGGGGCAGTACCCGATTGTGGAGGACTAAACTGGATCCTACAGGAACTACAATTACCAGGTTAGTGTAATTTCCATTTGGTTGGAGTGCCGGAGTCATGGATGGATGGACAACTACCCGATTTATTTGAAACCTGGCTCTGCAAGGAGTTGGGCCTGGAGGCGATGGTAGGCGACAAAGGTGGAGCAGTAGGTGGAATGCCATGCACGCCTGAGACCGGTGCTCGCAAAAATCCTGAACTTTGCTCACAAAGTCCAACTTTTACAAGCCTACCAGAAAAAGTGAAATCTCTGGCTTGAAAATCACAATATTTTGGTCCTCCTGGATTATTCTGCCTCATTATCAGTGAAGAGAAAGGAGTTCTCACCAATGTGCGCAGAACTTTTCAAAAGAGACATTTGCTTCACCTTGGCCTATCCGGTCGGAGGATTTATCACAGGGGAACCATGGAAGTCTTCGAGCAAGCAGCAGCAGCGAAAAAGTATATGGCAGCACTGCCCTCCTACAGCCCAGAGAAAGCGCCTGAATGACTTGAGGGACGGTAGGACTTAATAGGGCTGCTGAAATGGAGCACACATAGTGGGCAAATATCTTAATAGTAAGGCTTGACACCCATTTATTTATTTATTTAACAGTATTTCTAAACCGCCTTATCTTATTAATCAAGGTGGTATCACAGCAAACAATCGGGTAAAGTGAGTGTGTTATACATGCAGTGAGGGTGAAATTTAGTTGAGTGTGTGTTGTATTGTGTGCGGGATTAGTTTGAGCTATGTACAAAGTGAGCTATATACAGTGGGGCTAAAAACATTTTCTATACATACAGTGTTAGGCGGTATCATGTGCTGTTATACATTCTCTGAGGTTATGTGATGTGTCCATAGTGTTCTATGAACAGCATGGTTTTCAGCTGTTTTCTAAAGTCTTTGAGGTCTGTAGTTGCCCTCAAATCATCCGGTAGTTTGTTCCATATTGTTGGAGCAGCCATGGAGAGTGCTCTGTCTGTTGTGTCCTTGCGTGTGTGTTTGTATTCACTTTGGGTGCTGACTCGGTTGTGTGTTTGTTTTCTTCTAGGACGTGTGCTGGTGTCTGGTTATATGAGGGTGTGCAGGCTGTTGGCTGATGTGTGCTGATTTATCTTAAATAGGTTTATGATAGTTTTGTATCTGATGCGTGCACCGATTGGGAGCCAGTGTAAGTCCTTTAAGATAGGTGTGATGTGCTCCTGTCTTGCAGTTCCGGATATTATTCGTGCTGCAGTGTTTTGTGCCAGTTGGAGTGGTTTGAGGGCTTGTTTCGGTAGTCCAAGGTATATCGGATTGCAGAAGTCCAGAAGTGGGGGGTTATCAGTGCTTGACAGACGGTACGGAAGTGTTCGGGGGCGAGGAGTGGTTTCAGTCTCCTGATGATTCGCATCTTGTAGTAGGCTTTTTGGATTGTTTTGTCTATGTGTGGCTTGAGATTGAGTTTATTGTCCAGAGTAACTCCGAGGTATCTCACTTCTGATCTTATTGGTATAGTAGTGCTTTGTATCTTTATATTTGGTGGGTGTATGAAGCTTTGGTTCCGAGTGATGATTAAAGCTTCGGTCTTGCTGTAGTTTATTGCGAGGTTGTTGTTTTGACACCAACTCGTCATTTGGGTAAGTCAGTCTGTTATCTTAGAGAAGTCCGGGTTGTCGATTGATATCGGGGTGTATATCATGATGTCGTCTGCATATATTGTGTATTGAATGTTGTTCTCTTTCATGATGTTGCATATTGGTTGGATGTAGATGTTAAATAGGAGTGCTGAGAGTGCGGATCCTTGAGGTACTCCTTGACGGACATTTATGGGTCGGGAGGTGTTGTGTCCCACCTTGACCTGTAGCTGTCTTTCGGTTAGGTATGAGTGGAACCATTTCAATGTGATACCGTGTATACCAGTGTTCTTTAGTCTTTCCAAGAGCGTGTTGTGGTCCACTGTGTCGAAGGCTGAGGAGATGTCGATGAAGATCATTATGATTCCATACCTGGTGTTGTCAATTATTCTTAGGATGCTGTCGAAGAGGTAGATCAGTAGCGTTTCGACTCCATGGTTGGGACGAAAGCCGTGTTGGTTGTCGTCAAGTGTTTCATGTTTGTCGATGTGTTCCTGAAGTTGTAGTTGAACCGTTTTTTCGATGATTTTTGCCAGGAAGGGTATATGCTGGAGATTGGTCGGTATGCTGCTGGATCTTTTTTGTCGAGAGTTGTTTTCTTTGTGATTGGTCTTACTGAGGCAAGCTTTAGTTGCTTTGGCATGAGTCCTTGAGTGAGTGAGTTGTGTACCATTTTATGTATGGTGTGGATGAAGCTTGATTTGGTGGCTTTGACCCATGACACTGGGCACGGGTCTGTAGGAGCAGTGCTTGTGTTGATTGTAGAGATGATGTGGGATATCTGCTCTGTTGAGGGTGAGTAGAATGTGCCCCAGGTTTTGGTGTGTACGTCTGTCCTGGTGGTCCCACTGGGTGTTGTTCGCTCTGTGGAGTGAAATTTGTCTTTGATGTGGTCGGCGAATTCCTGTGGATCTACTTGTACTTCCCCTTCTGTTGTTTGCTCTTTTGTGAGGATTTTTACTATTTCGAAAAGCTCTCTGGGTTTGTTGATGGAAGTATTTATCATGTTTGTGTGGAATTCCCTCTTTGATTGGTTGATGTGTTCATTGTATTGTTTTTGCCTTGTTAGGTAAAGATGCTGGTCGGCTGTTGTTTTGTTTTTTCTCCATCGCCGTTCAATCTTTCTGAGCTCCCTCTTTTCCTGTCGTATTTTTGCTGAGTACCATGGTTTGTTTTGTCTCCTGTTGTGGTGGTGTTTCTCGGGCCCGCCACCAGATGGTTTGGCGGCGTTAGCTAAAATGCTGTTCCAGCTGGAAACTTGTTCCTCCAGGTCATCTGTAGTAATGTTCATGCATAACACTATGCATGAAGGGCAAAGAAGAATGACGTTTAAATAGCAGCATGTAAGTGGGGACTTGCCCTGCAGGGCGTGAACCACTAAAGGAAGCTTTGGGGAAACCTAGATCGGCCTATTTTTGGGAGGGAGGGGAGGAGGTCAGCAAAGGGAGGGTTGTCCCTGGCGCTCGGAAGTGGCCCAATCCGCAAGCAGACTATGAAGGGTTGTTATCTGTATATAAGATGGTGGATGTATTGGTTGTTAATATGGTTGTGGGGTGGGACTCATGGGGGAAGGGAGTGGGTGTAATATGCTCAGAAAGCACGGGTTATGTATTATCAGGAGTTAGAGGGGGGGCAGGGGGTATAGCAGAGCATATGAAACAGTTCTCCATGAGTAGGTATGTGAGAGGAGAAGGACAAACTGGAGATCTTCAAAGCAAAAGGAATATTAATTGAGGTGGGGGGTTCTGGGGAAGGGATCCCTGCAGTCCACAGAGTGAGTGACCGCCGTGAATGTTTGAGTTGTGAATGCCTAGGGGTCGAAGCTGGGCGGCCCCTGGGTAAATGGTTGCGGATAGTTGTAAAGATAGAAAGGAAGTAGTGGGGACATGTCACCTAGACTGCACCTGGCTTCTTGAAATGTTGGCGGTATCATCTCGCCAGCTAAGCGCACAAAAATTCTGCAGACCCTGAAACATAAGGGCATACAGATAGCCATGTTAAAAGAGACCCACCTGAGTGCTGTGGAGAATTTGAAGCTTCAGCATGATTGGGTAGGGGGCTGTCTATGGGGCCTCCCTCAGGAACATGTAAAGGGGGTGTGGCCATTCTCGTAAAACAGGGCGCACCCTTAAAAATAATGGGTCAGAAGACTGACCGGCAGAGGCACTTTGTCATACTTTGTCATCTTAAAGGGGCGAATTGCGCTATTTAAAATGATGGAAGTGCCACACTGGTACTATCTTCTGCACCACCTCCCGTTGTGTGTGATGAAGCAGCAGTGGAGGGCCCTAGAGCAGGAGCTGGGACATTTTCTGTGGCAGGGGAGGGGGGAGACATGGCGGGGGAGGGGGGGAACCGTGGCGGGGGAGGGGGGGAGCCTTGGTGGTACTGAAACGCAGCAAGGAGGAGAGGGGCCTAGATGTACCATCAATGCGAGAATACAACTTGCGCTGTATTGCCAGGCACCTCAAGGATATAGTAGCAGATGCAATGGAATGTGTATTAATGACGATACTTACATGGTGGTGTGCCCTGCAGCACTCGCTCCACGCACTACATGCCCCTGCGCGGAGCGGGGGTGCTGGCAGGGGGATGACATACTTAAGCTCCCTGCAAAGGGCTTGGCAGGCACTCTGTCATTGCTATCAGATATCTTGGAGAATAACATGCCTACTGCCGATTTGGGGAAACCCGGACTTTCCCCCCGTCCTGTCTATGCCTGCCGCGTGGAGGTGGAGTGCCCAAAGTATTAAGTACATAGTGGATCTACAAATGGAGCAGGAGGAAGAAATGGAGTCTTTTGATAAACTGCAATGCAAATTTCTCCTACCAGTGACGGACCTTTTTTTTTTTTTTTTTTTTACACTACCTGCAAGTGAGGCATTACTTGGAAGCACTATGCCAAAAAGACCCACAAGTACTCCTGCAGAGGGGGACTGTGCAACTCCCTCCATGCCTTGAAGGCTGGGGAGGGCACAGCCGGCTTGAAGAAACACCTGGGCTTACCACAGGGCCTTCACCACCTAGAGAACTTAGCTCAGCAGTGGCGTCAGGAAGGGCTAGCAGACTTTATGGCTCAGTGAAACTTTTCCCCCAGTCCACTAAAGCCACAGAAAATGCCTATTTACAAGAAATGCAGTATAAGTTGCTCTGGCATGCCTACGCCCATTATGTGTGAGCACATAAGGCAGGTCTGAAAGAGTCAAATGTATGTGGGATCTGCGGGAGAGATATAGGCACCTTGCTCTACTACCTTTGGTCATGCCAAGAACTGCAAAAGGTTTTGGGTGCACATTTGTGGCAAACTGGGCACGTGGGTGGCACGCAGAGTTGAACCATCCCCAGGGATATGCTTATTGGGCTCCGTTTTGAGTGAATGGGCAGCACAGGCAGTATTACGGGGTTTCCTACTACGGGGGTTCCTGACAGCCAAGAAAGTAATCTTAAAGCGATGGATAGCCAAGGAGGCTCCAGAGATACAGCACTGGGAGAACTCCCTTTTCAACTTGATGGCATGAGAGCGGAGAACAGCCCGCCAGCTGGGTTCTCAGGCCATAGACCGATTTCTAGCTATGTGGGAGCCCCTCTTGGCAAGCATTACTGTAACTATAAGACGTGTCATGATGAATCTATAATTTGTGGTGTAAGGCGCGGGGAGGACTGAAAATAAGACTGAGTGGCCAATAGTGACTGAAGTAGAAATGAAGTATTGTGGGTGGACTGTAGCGAGGTGGGGTGGGAGGTTTATATTTCGGTAAGGGTAAGCCTTAAAGTTAAAGTTCAGCTAAGACACGAAGATAATATTAGTAAAAACAATAACATACACCATGCAAAGTGATATGTCAAATGCTGTGCAATTATATGGTCAGAGGAGGGTTGCTGCCGGGAGTGCTTGGCTCACCCCCAGCCACAGGGGTCACCTTGTAGCATCCTGCTCCTCCCTATAGCATTGTACCTTCTTAGTCTATCGGGGGGGGGGGGGGGAAGAAGACACGAAGGAAGGAACGCAGAGACAATGGGCGTCAGGGAAAGGGGGGTGGGCTCAGGCCTCAAGCCCCTCTTTAGCAATGTCACATAGCAATGCCTCAAACGAGCCCGCCTAATACCAGCTGTATTAGCCTTAGCACGAGTATAGGCCAACTCATGTTTAGACAAGTATAGAAGTGTAAAATGTTTGTTAAAGTTGTAAATGTCTGTTAATTTTATTTAAATACCTCAATAAAAATGATTTGCAAATAAAATATTATCAATATTTTATATTTAAGTAAAATAATTATGTTCATGTTTCCTAAAATTCAGTAGGTCATTCCTTCCTTCAGTTTAATGTCTACAAGGTTTCCCAAACTTATCCTGGGTACCCCACACTCAGTCAGGTTTTCAGGATATTGAGAATTAATATGCAGGACATAAATTGTCATATGCTGGGTTTCCAATGTCATACATATTCATTCTAGATATCCTGACAGCTTGACTGACCACTGGGTCCCCAGGAAATGGTCTGTAAGTCTATTCTTACCTTTTTTCTAGTTTGACGTCTATTATTTTAAATAATATTTTCTTAGCTTCAGGTAGACTGACTAGAAATTTCAATTTATGCAAGATGTGAACTTTCTTCTGCACATAAGAGATACACTGACATTTTATCCAACAACATATATTCCTTGATTTTAAATATACACATTTATAAATGAGCACCTTATCTTCCAATTATGTGTGCAGATTACATTTTTAGCTTCTCTTACACTGTATCTTCCCCAACTTCCTTTAGTCCAAGCATTACAACAAAAGACTCAGCCTCTCCTTACAGAGCCCTGTAATAAGAGGACCTAAATCTGATCACTAGGTGTTCGGAGTGAAAAAAACGTATACGCCTGATGCAGTAAACAAACTGTATTCAAATAATGCATCTGCAAACACAGGAAAGCGCACCAGTCACCACAGAAACATGCATACATGCCTGTGTTTGCAGCAGAATCAATATTTTGGGGAGAGTTTGGATTAGATGTATGTAGCTGGAATGAGTAAGGTACGCAGTTGTGGTCACTTCATTTCAAAAAATAAATAGTGGAACTAGTAAAGGTTCAGAAAAGAGCAATAAAAATGATGAAAGTGATGGAATACCTCCCTTATGAAGAAAGGCGAAATAGATTAGGGCTCGTCAGCATAGAGAAAAAAAGACGGAGAAGATATGATAGAAGTTTATAAAATCATGAGTGGTGTTACCCTTTCAAACATCACAAGAACAAGAGGACACTACATGAAATAACCAGCAAATTGAAAACAAATCTTAGAATGTATTCTTTTCACATAGTGCATAAGGTGACATTTGGCCTTGCCTGCTAATTGACGTTCCTTGAGCGACTCCAGTCCAGTCCCGCACCTGTGGGTAGTATCACTTCACCAGCAGCTTAGAAACTGAGCATGTCATGATTGATGACATCAGGATATACATACCGGTGGCACCTCCCACCAGAACCAGTATCCTACTGACAAAGCAGACTCACTAAAGCAACAATCACAATCCAATTTGAACGATGTACAATCTGACCCACCACCCCCTCAGACAGAACACACCCTCCCCACCAGAGAGAGAAATTGCTTCACTGAATGAATCCCTTCTTCAGCTGAAGCTGGTTTAACACTCCCAACTCCGTCAAGGCGGCCTTGAAGGGATTTCTCACTGCGCCGAACCTTCCATACTTCTGCATTACAAACTATTCCCGGCCCAAAATTGTATGCTGACTCTCTTCAGGACCGAAGATACCTGTTTCTATGAAGAAAAACCCCAGGATGGGATCGGGACTGGACTGGAGTCACTCAAGGAACATGAAATAGCAGGTAAGGCCTAATTTCACATTCCTTATCATTCCTCCAATCCAGTCCTGCACCTGTGGGATGTACCATAGCAGAACTAAATTTGGTAGGAACCTGCAAGACCGACCTGAAGAACCGCCAATCCAAAACGCGCATTCCCTACCGACTGAACATCCAGTCTATAATGTTTAACAAAGGTGTACAGGGATAACCAAGTTGCCGCCCGACAAATATCTCCTGGCGGCACCAATGTTGACTCTGCCCATGACACAGCCTGTGCTTGTGTCGTGTGAGCCCTCAAACAGAGAGGCACCTGCTTGCGCCGCAACAAATATGCTGAAGAAATCGCCTCCCTCACCCAATGGGAAATAGAGACCCTTGACACTTCTTTTTGTACGCCACCATACAGAACAAACAACTGATCCAATCTCCGAAATGACTCTGTTCTCCTCAAATAGCACCTCAAGACCCTATGGATAGCCAAACAGTGCAGAAGGGGATACTTCTCTTTATCCTCTGCTCTTAAAAACACCGGGAATGTCACCAATTGATTCATATGAAAGCTCGACAGGACTTAAAAGCAGAAAGGAAGGAACCAGTCGAAGCACCACTTTTTCCTTAGCCAAAACGAGGAACAGTTCCCTGCAGAACAGCGCCTGCAGCTCCGATATCAGTCTAGAAGAACAAATAGCCACCAGAAACAATCTTCAATGTAAAATCTTTTATGATACAGGACCCTAATGGTTCAAATGGGGGTTCCCTCAGAACTGACAAAATCAAATTAAGATCCCAAGGAGGCACCACCGTCCTCAACAGCAGACGCTCCTGCATCACCGCTCTGAGAAACCGGACCACATCTGGGTGAGACGCTAGAGATACTCCTTGGACTCTGCCCTGGTAGCATGATATAGCAGTGACCTGTACTCGGAGGATGATAAATGCTAGATCCTTCTCAAACCCTGCTTGCAAGGCAAGCACCTCCAGCACCAAAGCAGACAACAGCCGATAGGGATAGCCCACAGACCAGGCTTCAAACACTCTCCAAATTCTCACGTAAGCTACAGATGTAGTGTCTCCTGGCCTTTAACAATATTGAAATTACTGGTGGCGAATGGCCCCTTCTTTACAATCTCACTCGCTCAATAGCCAAGCCGTAAGCGAGAATCAATCCACCTGCGGCATCAGAATGGGTCCCCGAATCAGCAGCTCTAACCGGGCAGCAGTCTCCACGGCTGGTCCACCTGTAGATGCACCAAATAGGCATACCACGGATACCGAGGCCAATCAGGAGCTATCTGCAGCATTAAGCCCTGATGCGCCTCTATCCTCTGTATAACTCGGCCTATAAATGCCCACGATGGAAACACAGAGTAGTCTGCCCGTCGGCCACTTTTGGACTAGCACATTGAGCCCTTTCAACATTTGCTCCGTTCTTCTGCTGAAGAACCTTGTTGTCTTTGCTGATTCAAATGTTGCCATCAGGTCCGTAATAGGTTGGCCCCAATGCTGGATGAGGAGAGCAAATACTGCGCTGTTGAGCATCCACTCTCCCGGGTTGATATGTACCCAGCTGAGGTAAACGGCTGTCACATTGCTCTTTCCTGCTATGTGCGCTGCTGAGAGGCTCTCCTCCACCCAGGCAAAAACAGAGCGGCTTCTTCTTCCAAGTACACGCTACTTGTTCCTCCCTGACAACTGACATATGCTACCACTGTGACATTGTCCAAGAACACTGGCACTGCCTTGCCCAGAAGCTGAGATCGAAGCTGTTGGAATGCCAGAAACACCGCTCTCAACTCGAGCCAGTTGGTTGACCAAGTCGCCTCCTGCTCCGACCACCGACCCTGAGCAATAAGTCCTTCACAGTGAGCACTCAAGCCCATAAGACTGGCATCTGCTGTTACTGGGATCCAGTGTGGAATCTCTAGAGGCATGCCCACCCTGAGATGGTCACCTGACAGCGACCACTGGAGAGCCCTTTGGACACTTGCTGGGCAGGGCAGCGGCAGTGACAGAGGATGATGCTATGCCAACCATCTTCCCAACAAGCTCCTTTGCAATGGATGCATGTGTGCCCATGCCCACGGCACCAGCTCGATGGTTGCTGCTATGGAACCCAACACCTGCAGGTAGTGCCACACTGTCTGTCTGCATGCTACAAAACATTCAGATCTGCTCCTGTAGATTTTGCACTCAGTCCTCCAGCAAAGAAACACGGCCTGCTGCTATCTAAAACCTGGCCCCCAAGTATACCAAGTCCTGCGCTGGCCGAAGTGAACTCTCTGCGAAATTGATCACCCACCCGAACCTCTGCAAGCATGCAATCATTTTTGCCATGACCCGTTCGCTTTCATCCCTCAATTTTGCCCGGATGAGTCAATAGTCCAGGTATGGGTGCACTAGAATTCCCTCCTGTCATAGGTCTGCCGCAAACACCATCACCTTTGTGAAAGTGTGCAGTGCGGTTGCCAAGCCGAATGAGATCGCCTGAAACTGAAAGTGTCCCATGGGCACCGCGAACCATAGAAACTGTTGGTGCTCCACCCGAATGGGAATATCCAAGTACGCATCCGTCAGTTCAAG
The DNA here is from genome assembly GCA_033557465.1 of Ichthyophis bannanicus. Classification (NCBI taxonomy): domain Eukaryota; kingdom Metazoa; phylum Chordata; class Amphibia; order Gymnophiona; family Ichthyophiidae; genus Ichthyophis; species Ichthyophis bannanicus. Next base: position 190,212,300 of record CM066035.1, on the reverse strand, counting down.
GACGTCAAAAATCCCCCCCTCCCTGATTGCCACAATGACCGACCCGAGTGTCTCCATATGGAATCGAGGAATCCTGGAGACACTGACTGACGTGCTTGAGATCCAGAATGGGCCAGAAGAAGCCCTCTTTTTTGGGGACAATGAAATAGATCGAGTCACGACCATACCCGCATTGGTTGTCCGGCACCTGTTGAACAGCCTGAAGGCCCAGGAGCCTCTGCAACGTGTCCTGCATTGCTGCCAGCTTGCGAGGGACCTTGCATGAAGAGTGAACAAAGGCACCCATGAGAGGGCTCCTCAACTCCAGCGCATAACCCTTCCAGGTCATCTCTAAGATCCATTGATCGGATATAATCTGAGCCCACGCAGGGTAAAAGTCCCACAGCCGACCTCCCACAGGTAATGGCACTGCGTGGGTGCCCCTCGCTTCACTGTGAATTCTTAGGGTCTGAGGGAGCGGAGGAGAAGAAACCTCTGCCTGTCTCCCTGACCCCTCGAAAGTACTGTCCCTGGACGGGAACCTGCCCCTATGATATAGTGCAAAGCCCACCGCTCTAAACCGTCAAAAGCCCGCCCCTTGTCCCTGCTGCAGAACAGCGGATCTGACAGTTTTCTGCTTATCTTTCAGAAGCTGGCCTCCTTTAGATTCTTCCAAGTCCTTCACTAATTTGTCAAGGTCCTCGCCAAAAAAGAGCTTCCCTCGGAATGGTAACTTGTCCAGCAGGGACTTTGATGAGACATCCGCCGACCAATTCTTAAGCCAGATGTAGCGCCGTGCTGCTACCACCGCTGTCATATCCTTGGACAAACCTCTTATCAAATCATAATAGGAATCTGACAAGTAAGCTGCACCTGACTAACTTGGCCGTTTCCACAGGAATCGGATGAACCATACCCATGGACTCAAAAATGACCTGTGTCCATCTCAAGCATGCCCACGCTACGAAAGTGCCACAGACCAATGCCTGCAAGAATAGGGCACTAATATCAAAGGCCTGTTTCAGCAGCGTTTTCACCTTCCTACCTTGAACATCCTTCAGTGCCAAACTACTTTCCACAGGAATGGTAGTCTTCTTAGTCACTGCTGAAATTGCTGCATCCACCTTCGGGGACCACAACAGATCTCTGCCTTTTTCCGGAAGTGAGTACGGATGTACCGTAGCTCGCGTTCCCTTTAAAACTGCCTACAGGATGTCCCATTCATTCTTGATCATCTGCCTAATCACACAGGGCACCAAACTACTTACTGACTGCCTCTCAGGGACCATAAAATGGTTAGAGAACCACAACCTTTACATCAACTTCTCTAAAACGGATGCCATGTTTGTTATAAGAAACCAGAACCTCTCCCTCCCCCTCAACAGTTAAAATCAATGACTAACATTTTAGTTAAAAACAAAGATAAATATCTAGGGGTGATCATTGACCGCTCCCTTAACTTCACATCCCACATAAAACTTACTACAAAAAAGACATACTACAAACTCAAGCTACTAAAACAACTCCGTCCCTTTCTACACCCTCATGACCTTCGATCAGCAATACAAGCCATGATCATACCACATCTAGACTTCGCAAATCCTATCCTTCAAGGCATTACAAAAAAAAGATCTAAAATGTCTGCAACTAGCGCAAAACGTCACAGCTAGAATTGTCATGAACTCCAACCCATCCGAAAGCATCACACCAACCCTCCAGGCACTCCACTGGCTACCTATGCAAAGTCGCCTAATATACAAAATCCTAGTCACAACCTTTAAATTAATTAACCAGATCTCCCCATCTTACCTTTCAACACTTATTACCAAAGAAATCAGCCAATGCAACCAGCGCAAAGGAAACAAAAACTAACTTTTGATGCCAAGCGAGTTTACGAAAACTAGACAAATAACTAGTAACAAGGCCTTCTCTTACATTGCCCCACACCTCTGGAACACCCTCCCTAACTACCTGATTTGATAATCTTCAGGAAAAACCTAAAAACCCATCTATTTACTCTATATTTCAACAATCTTGACCACCATGATACACCAGAAACATCTCTCTTTCACCCACACTCTCAACCATAACTTAGAACATGCCATTCTACTGTAAATAGTTAACTTGTAATTATTTAATGTTTATGTTGCTGCCTCTGTTAGGTATGCAACACTTGTAAGACTGTACATAATTACCCTATGTTCCATGTACAGGAAGACTGTAAATGTTTATGCACTCTTCTCAAATGTTGTTTATTATAAACCGCAATTGATCCTCAGAAATTGCAGTATAGAAATTGTTTCAAATAAATAAATACATCGGGAATGCTTTCTGTGTCTTCCTGACAGCCTTGCAAACAGGATACTCCTGCTCTGATTGGAGGGAGCAGACCTCTCTCCAGAGGTTCTCTTCTATCCTTCTGCTACTAGGACCCAGCTCTCCCTGTGCCCTGTCTTCTGAGGGAGAACCTGGCCAAGCCTGCTTTGGTCCTTTCATCTTTGAGCTTCCCAGCTCGTCCTCTCGCTGGCTTAAACAAAAGGTCTTGTGCATGAGGAGGACAAAGTCCCGTGAAAAAGCACCCGACAAGTTCCCCAGCTGTTCCATACCCGGGAAGTGCCTGGAGGGCTTAGTGGACTTCCCCGCCTTCTTCTTTAGCTCTGTAGGAGTCAGAGTTGCGGAACTCCCCTTTCCCGCTGGCACTGAAGAGCTTGATGTCCCGCCAGCATTTGACAAATGAGAAGTGTCTGTCATCTCCCCCAAGGGATCTGGCATACTGTTGCCCTCAAGAAAACCTATCTCCACACATTTAGCGCTTCTGCTTCACAGCTCACTGCTGAACACGGAGCCCCGGCACGATCCGCACACCAGACACATGCCCTTAGAGGGCATTCCTTGTTTACAATGCTTTCTTTCCAATTCAGGTGCCTTTTTTTCAATTAAAGGAAAAAAAAAGAAAAGCACTTAATTTAGGCTAGCAAAGCCCTATAGGCTCTGCTTCGACTGTTGCTGCCTGATGTCCTTTACTTTTTTTTTTTTCTCAAGATCAGCCTGAGGCAGGAGAAAATAAAAAAAACAAGGGTTTAACAACCCCGGGGTCCGTCTAAGTTCCCACTGATGTTCAAAAACTACTTTAGAACACCCAACTGTAAAGTGCAGTTACTCACCTGTAACAGGTGATCTCCGGGAATAGCAGGAATTTAGCCTTCACATATAGGTGATGTCGGTACTGACAGAGCCCATGTGGGAACGCTCCAAAACGTCCAATTGGAAAGCTTTAGGAAGCACTCAACTATCCCTGCATGATTGCCTTCCCGCCTCAGAGTTCTCTCTCTTCAATTGAGTTTGTAGCTGAGAAAAGAGAGTAAATGAAGCCCTATAACTCCTAGGGAGGAGGGCGGGTTGTGAAGACTAAATTCCTGCTGTTCCCGGAGATCATAGGTGAGTACCTACACTATCTCCAGGAATAAGCAGGAATGTAGTCTACACATATGGGACTCCCTAGCTCCCAGATGAAATGATCTCAGAACCGGTAGAGGTTCGCCTCGGAGTAGGCATGATGAGGTCATGATCCCACATGGATGCCGGTATTTTTGAAGTCCGGGACAGAGGGTAGGAGTTGCATCTAAGTCTGAAAGAGGTGCTGGAGTATAGCCTGACCAAACATGACATTCTGACAGAAGTCCTTATCCAGACAACAATGGGCAGCAAAGGTATGGACGGAAGACCAAGTTGCTGCTTTACAAATTTTGTCGATGGCTACTGAACATATATTTGCCATCGAGGTGGACATGGCGCGAATGCTGTGAGCAGTGACATGCCCTTCCAGGGAGAGTCCTGTTTTGTCATAGGCAAATGAAATGCAGTTCACTAGACATATGGAGAGCATACGCTTAGAAACAGGTAACCCCAGGTGACTGAGCTCAAATGAGATAAACAACTGCAAGGCTTTACAATGATCTTGAGTCCTTTGGAGATAGAAAGCCAAGGCACGTTTGCAGTCAAGAATGTGCAGAGTTGCTTCCGCTTTAGATGCATGTGGTTTAGGAAAGAAAACTGGAAGGTAAACTGACTCGTTTAAATGGAAGGGAGATACCATCTTTGGCATTAAGTGTGGGTGAGTCCAAAGGACTACTCTGTCATGGTGGACGTGGGTATAGGGAAGGTTCATCACTAAAGCCTGATGCTTACTAATGCATCTAACTGAAGGGCAATTAGGAAGATTACCATCCAAGAGAGAAACTTAAGTGAGTTTGTGGCTAATGGTTCAAAGGGCGGCTTAAGAAGCTGCGCTAGAATGATACTGAGGTCCCAAAATATCGGAGGTGGCTTAATGAGCGGTTTGGACAGCAAGAGACCTCTCATGAAAAGCTCTACTAGCGGTTACATGGAGATAGGCTGTCCATCGAGAAGATGGTGAGAGGCCACAAAGGCACTGAGGTGGACCCTCATGGAGTTTGCCTTTAGACCTGTCGAGGACAGGTGGAGGAGATACTGGAGGAGTGACTCCACTGGAGCAGAAAAGGGATTGAGATCCTTTTGTGAACACCAGACAGAGAACCTATGTCACTTAAAAGCATATGAACATCTGGTGGATGGCTTTCTAGAAGCCAAAAGAATCTCCTTAACCTCTTGAGTAAGGTCAAAGCCTTGTAAAGCTCTCAGCACTCCTTTTTAACATCTACATCCAACCAATATGCAACATTATGAAAGAGAACAACATCCAATACACAATATACGCAGACGATATAATGGTATACTCCCCGATATCAATCGAAAACCCGGACTTCTCTAAGATAGCAGACTGCCTTACCCAAATGGCGAAGTGGTGCCAAAACAACAATCTAGCTATAAACTACAACAAGACTGAAGCTTTAATCATCACTCGAAACCAAAGCTTCACACACCCACCAAACATAAAGATACAAAGCACCACGATACCGATAAGATCGGAGGTGAGATACCTTGGGGTTACTCTGGACAGTAAACTCAACCTCAAACCACACATAGACAAAACAATCCAAAAAGCATATTACAGGATGCGAATCATCAGGAGACTGAAACCACTCCTCGCTCCAGAACACTTCCGTACAGTCTGTCAAGCACTGATAACCCCAATACTGGACTTCTGCAATCCGATATACCTCGGACTACCAAAACAAGCTCTCAAACCACTACAGCTGGCACAAAACACTGCAGCTCGAATCATATCCGGAGCCGCAAGGCAGGAGCACATCACACCTACACTAAAGGACTTACACTGGCTCCCAATCATTGCTCGCATCAGATACAAGACTATCATAAACCTATTTAAGATAAAAGAACACACATCAGCCAACAGCCTCCACCTGCTCATACAACCGGAAACCAGCGCACGTCCCAGAAGAAGTCAAACACGCAACCGAGTCAGCACCCCAAATGAGTACAAGCACACACGCAAGGACACAACAGACAGAGCTCTCTCCATGGCTGCTCCAACAATATGGAACAATCTACCGGACGATCTAAGGGCAACTCCAGACCTCAAAGACTTCAGAAAACAACTGAAAACCATGCTGTTCATAGAGCACTATGGTCACATCACATAACCTAAGAGAATGGATAACAGCACTCCAATCCTCCCAAACAACTGAATATATATAAAATATGATTCTAGCACCACTGTAAATAGCCCACCCTGTATATAGCTCAAACAAATCAAGCACCCAACACATCCCTCACACAACTAAGTTTTATCCTCACTGCATGTACAACACACACACTTTACCTGATTGCTTGCTGTGATACCACCTTGATTATTAAGATAAGGCGGTTTAGAAATACTGTTAAATAAATAAATAAAAATAAATGCTCTCAGCAGCCAAGCTGAGAGGCACAGAGACTGTGGATTGGGATGAAGTAGTGAGCCATTGTCCTGGGAGAGGAGATCAGGTGCAGATCTCAATTGCAGAGGATGAGTCTCAGTCAGACGCAGTAGCAATGGAAACCACGACTGCCGCGGCCAGTGAGGGGCTATGAATATCATGGAGCCCTTGTCTGACTGAAGCTTGAAAAATGTTTTGGGGTGTAGGTGGGAAATGAGGGGTATAGGAGGGAAAGCATAAAATAGACCCTGACCCCAGTGTAGGTGGAAAGCATCCACATGCTGATTGGTGGGTGTCTGAGTTTTTGTGCAGAAGCGAGGAAGCTAGGCATTTTTGGGAGTCACGAACAGATCTATGTCTAGAGTTCACCAGGTCTGGAAAATTCAGGATGTTGTGTTTGGACGGAGAGACCATTCGTGGGGAAGAAGGATTGCCAAGACATTGAACTCCCCCAGGAGTTACACCACTTGGAAGTGTATTTGATGAGCAATGGCAAAGGACCACAGGTGTAGCGCCTCCTCGCAGAGGGCCTAAGAGCCTGTTCCTCCCTGCTTTTTCACACAGAACAAGGCAACCTAATTGCCTGCCCTGACTAGGACTTGTGCTCTAAGGTGGTGTTGAAACACCTGGAGGGCATTCAAGATAGCACGAAGTTCCAGGAAACTGATCTGGAGTTATGACCCTTGTATTGTCCAGAGCCTCTGTGTAGTCAGGTTGCCCAGATGGGCTCCCTAACCCAGTTTGGAGACACTGTTGTCAGGGTGCATTGAAGTGGAGGCACCTGAAAATATGACCCTATGAGCAGATTTTCTGGAGAACACCACCACTAAAGGGATATAGTTCAACGAGCAGCGAGTTGGATCCTGTCCCAGAGACAGCCCGAGGCCTGCTTTCACTGGGAAGCAAGAGTCCACTGGGCTGTCCGCATACATAGCCAGGCATATGAAACAACATGTACCGTAGAGATCATGTGCTCAAGGAGCTGCAGCATCTCTTGGGTGGTCAAATGATCTCGTAGGAGCATCTGGGACACCAGCTTTGACTCACTGGGCACAACAAAGCTGGGACAGAAATGCCCTGGACTGTTGGGTGTCTAGTAGGGCTCCGATGAACTCTGTTTTTGAGATGGAGTGAGCTAGGATTTTGGAAGTTTATCACAAATCCCAAGTGTTGTAGTACTGTAATGGTAGAATGCAAGGAAAGCAGTACCTCTTGGGAGGGTCTGCTTTCATTAGCCAGTCATCTAAATAAGGGAAAACTAATATACCCAGAGATCTTAGATATGCGGCTATGACCGCCATGCACTTTGTGAAGACTCTTGGGGCAGAGGTGAGTCCGAAGGGAAGGACTCCGTATTGATGTTTTCCTTGAAGGGTGAAGCGTAGATATTTCCTGTGTAGAAGAGGATATGTGTGTTCGCTTCTTTTAGATCTAGAGAACACAGACAGTCCCGATTCTGGAGGTAGGGAAGAAGAGTCCCAAGAGAGATCATCTTGAACTTTTTGTGCACTACAAACTTGTTGAGGTTTCTGAGGTCCAGAATGGGACTGTACCCTTCGGTTTTCTTTGGAATGAGAAAGTACAGATACTAGAAGCCCATTCCCTGTTGGGATGCTGGGACATCTTCTATGGTGCCCTGAGACTGATGAGAGAACACCTTGTTCTGTAGGACAGCAGTGAGTGGGGGCTGCGTCTGATATTCCTCCGTGAAAGTGGAGGGGACAGAATTTGTACATGAAGCATGTACCCTTCCTGGACTATGGTGAGTTTCCACTGCACTGAGGTGATAAGGTGTCATCTGCCTGCTATGTGGAGGGGGTGGGGTTCCACTGTGATAGGCTATGGCCTAGAATAGCCTGCATAGCCTGTAGGAGTAAGAAAGGCCTGTAGGTTAGGCCTGAGTCCCCAACCCCCACTTTAGAATATTATAGCTGAGCAGAGCTGAAAGCCAGGAGAAGTAGAAAACTGCTTTAAACTGCTTTGATAAGAATGCAAGAATTTTCTATTGAGCTTGTTATGTTATTCACAGATGTATTTCAGTATCTTGCTTTCACACAGTTTCTGTGCTGCAGAGTGACCTTGTAAGCAGAAAGTAAGGCAGAATGTATTATGTCTAGAAACTGAGCCATGGCTAGGAAGGCCTGAGCGGGAGGGAACAGGTGTTATGCCCGGTCGGCGGTCCCCATTGGAGGGAAGTGGAGGGGGCCACCGGGACCAATGAGGAGTTCGTCTGTGTAGAACTAATGAAGAAAGGTATAAAAGCTGTTGTTTTGCTGGACTCCATGCTCAGACCATTTTGAATGTGACAAGTGCCTGAGACTGTACACAAATAAATTGGTTTGAATCTTAGTAAATAGACTCCTGGGTTTTTTGGTTGCGGACACTTCGCTACAACATATTCCTGGTTCCCTGACCGGGAAGGTGGGGTACGTGAATGGTGCGCAAGTGAATACTACCACGTATTACCACCTCCAGGTTTGGTCCGGCTGGAACCGCGGCCGACCGACAGCGGAGAGGATCCCAGGCGCCGCCGGTCCCCTTGCATCGGAGGGTTCTGCCCTGCCTCGGCGGCTTGCTGGGTCCGGCCGGCCAACACCTCGAACCCTGAGGGGAGTCCAAGATTGAACCCAAGGAGGGTTTGGTTGCGCAGCGCATTAGCTACCGGATCCGGTGAGTAATGATTTTTCTGGTTCTTAGTCAGTTAGCTCTGGGAATGTCTCGAGACTAATATGGTATGGTAAAGGTAGAGGGAGTCTGATCAACTCCCAGGGCGGTCCTAGTAACCCTGCATGAGTATGCGCGGGGCGAAGCCACTGACCCTTTTGGTTTGGTTAATTTTGGTTTAGTCAGTTAGCCCGGGAATTTGGTATTTGGGAAATGCTAGCATGTTTGGTTGTGTGATGTGTGCTTGAGAGGTCTTGCAATACAGGCCAAGCGAGAGCGGACTCCTAAGTAGCGCAGTTCCTGGCCGGGCGACTGCGCCCAGGTCACGAAAAGGAGGAAGCATTCGGTGTTTGTCCCCCTTATTGTTCTGTGGGCTGTGTGGACCCCTTACCCGCAGCCATCCTACCCACCCTTTCTGTTTGCTGTCTTGTACGTCATACGTCATAATGGGAGGGACGGAGTCCGTACAAACTCCGCTGAACTGTATGATCACGAATTTTAAGAAGGGATTTAGTGGTGATTATGGGGTAAAAATGACACCGACCCGCTTAGAAATTTTGTGTAGTAGGGTGTGGCCGGTGCTGGACACCGTGTGGCCACCAGAAGGTACTTTTGATATTCAAATTGTGTCCCGAGTGCACCAGGTGGTGCGCAGATATAGTTCCGAACAGTTTTCCTATATAGACTCCTGGCTAGATATCTGTGAGAAACAACCCCCTTGGATGAAGCGTTGCCGTGAGGGGCAGAGTAGAATTATGTTAGCAACTGCAACGGGAGTCCCTGCTAAGAAAGAAAAACCCCCTATTTATGCAGCCCCAGAGCCTCCAGAGGTCCCGAGTTATCCACCCACTTTTCTGTACACTCCAGTCCCGTCAGCTCCACGAGTACCCCGAGTAGAGCCAGAAGTGGTCAGACGACCCCCACCCGATCACCCGCCACCTCCACCCCCGAGGACCACCCCCCTTCCCCAAATTCGGAGCCCTAGCCCTGAGCAAAGCTCTGCAACGGAACCATCATCCCCTGAAGGATCTGCCAGCGGAGGGTCAGATGCCAGTCCAGGGTCACCCACTAGTCCAAGCACCAGCAGCAGAATTACCCCCGGGTCCGCAAATCTGCGTTACACCCTCAGAAGCAGGACAGCGGGCCAGAGAGAAGTTCGCCAAATGCCACTGCGGCAGGTCCCAGGATTACCTATTGTAGATGATGGGGGTCAGGTTGTGGTCGGACCGACCAGTCTAGTTTATGTGCCCTTCTCCACAACCGATTTATTAAACTGGAAAGCGCATTATGCCTCCTATACTGAGAAACCCCAAGAGTTGACAGAATTGATGTCTAGTATTATGCAGACCCACCAGCCTACCTGGTCCGACTGCCGCCAGCTTTTGTCTACCCTTTTTACTACTGAAGAGTGGGCATGGATAGTGCGAGCAACCACTCGATGGTTGGAAGAGAACCCTGAAGACAGGAGAGACCTAAACCCCCAACAGGCAGCAGCTGTAGATTTCCCAAATGAAGATCAAAAGTGGGATCCAAATAGTGCAGATGGAGAGAAGGCTCTCACCCGATTCCGTCAGGCCTTACTGCAGGGCCTGAAGAAGGGAGGCCAGAGAGCTATGAATGTTGGGAAAGTAGCGGACGTTCTTCAGCGCCCAGATGAAAGTCCAGCTGCTTTCTATGAACGATTAACTGAAGCCTATAGACTTTACACCCCATATGATCCAGCAGCCCAGGAGAATTTACGTATGGTGAATGCCGCTTTTGTGAGTCAGTCCCAGGGAGACATAAAACGAAAACTGCAGAAATTAGAAGGATTTGCGGGCATGAACTCAGCACAGTTAATGGAAGTTGCACAAAAGGTGTTCGTGAATCGTGATCAAGAATGCAAAAGAGAAAGTGAGAGAAAGATGAAGAAGAAGGCAGATCTGCTGGCTGCAGCACTAGTTGAAGAACGAGGAGGAGGATATCCTAATAGAAGAGCCAGAGGATGGGGAAGGGGCCAAGGGAGTGCTTGGCCCCCCTTAGGTGCAAACCAGTGCGCCTATTGTAAGGAAGAAGGACATTGGAATAACGAGTGTCCGAACATTAGCTCCACCCCCTGGAGGGGAGGCGGGAGCGCGAGGAGAGGGGGGGCGATTCCAGCAGCGAGGGGGGATGCATCGCGCGCAGTTTCAACAGCAAGGAGAGGCTGCCATAGAGGGAGTGGCAACCGCTGAGGACTATTTTATGGATGAAGACTAGGCCAGACCGGGCTCCAAGTTCTTCCTGGGTCCCCAGGAGCCTATGGTCAATCTAAAGATTGGGGACCAGCATATGGACTTCATGGTAGACAAAGGGGCCAAGCATTCAGTAGTAGCCAAGCCTGTGGCCCCTGTGTCCTCTCGATCTGTCACAATCGTGGGAGCTACTGGAACTAGAACCACAAGACCTTTTCTGCAGAACCGCGCCTGTGAACTAGGGGGACAGAAGATAACACACCAGTTCCTGTATATGCCTGAATGCCCAGTTCCCCTGTTGGGCCGAGATATGCTCGCGAAACTCCAAGCACAGATATCTTTTGTTGAAGGGGGAAAAATGGAAATGACTATAAACTCAAAATCTGCTGGCCTGATGGTGTTAACTGTCCCCCGAGAAGAAGAATGGCGGTTCTATTTACCTGCATCCAAAGCAGCAAGCTCCTGTATACCTACCAGCATTGCAGCCCTGCCTGGAGTATGGGCGGAGAATAATCCACCTGGCCTAGCAAAGAATATAGCTCCTGTGCTTGTCACCCTTAAACCAGGAGCAGAACCAGTGCATGTGCGTCAGTATCCCCTCCCACGACCAGCAGTTGAAGGTATTCATTGCCACCTGAAGAAATTACTGCAGTATGGACTCCTCAGAGAATGCCAATCACCCTGGAACACCCCCCTCCTCCCAATCAAGAAGCCTGGGACGGGTGACTACCGCCTAGTGCAAGACCTACGTCGAGTGAACAGTGCAGTTGAAACCATACATCCAGTAGTACCAAATCCTTACACCCTCCTGGGACTGATTCCAGCAGAAGCCACTCATTTCACTGTTTTGGACTTAAAAGATGCCTTTTGCTGTATACGCCTGGCATCTGCCAGTCAGCTTCTGTTTGCATTCGAATGGGAAAACCCTACCACAGGAAGACGAGGACAACTCACTTGGACTCGATTACCACAAGGATTCAAGAATTCACCCACTATCTTCAGTGCAGCCCTCAACCAAGATCTGTCAAGTTACTCTGTGACTCCGGGAAAAAGAATCCTACTCCAATATGTAGATGATTTGCTTATAGCCACCAACAATAAAACTGATTGTGTGCAAGCTACCAGTGATCTCTTGCACCTCTTGAATGAAGCCGGATACAAGGTCTCCAGAGCCAAGGCGCAATTGTGTCAGACGGAAGTGAAATACCTAGGGTTCCATCTGTCCAAAGGAAGCCGGAAATTAGGACTGGAGCAAAAGGAAGCAGTATGCCGTATCCCAACCCCCACCACCAGAAAACAGGAGCGGGCGTTCTGGGGAGCTGCAGGCTATTGCCGCATATGGATACCAAATTTTGCGCTTATGGCAAAACCCTTGTACCAAGTCACGAAGGGAGTGGAACGATCTCCCCTGGAATGGGTCCCAGAACAAGAAAAAGCGTTTAAGTCCTTGAAAACAGCATTGATGTCGTCCCCAGCCTTAGGACTACCGGATGTGCAGAAACCATTTCATCTATATGTCCATGAGTCAGGTGGAAACGCATTGGGAGTCCTGACCCAGCCCCTTGGGTCTTGGCAACGACCTGTAGCCTACCTGTCAAAACAGTTGGATCCTGTTGCCAAAGGATGGCCACCTTGCCAGAGAGCTGTAGCAGCTACAGCCCTCTTAGTGAGCGAAGCTGACAAGCTCACCTTAGGACAAAATCTTCAATTCACTGTACCACATTCTGTTTTAATCCTGATGGAACACAAAGGAAACCATTGGCTCACTAACGCTCGACTGTTGAAGTATCAAAGTATGCTATGTGAAAATCCTTGACTGCAATTGAGTGTCAGCCAAACTCTGAACCCAGCTACCCTATTGGCAGCCGGTCCAGGCCCTCCTGACCATGATTGCTTGGAAGTAATGGACACCGTATACTCCAGTCGCCCAGATTTAACTGATGTCCCCTTGTGCCACCCAGACAAGACTTTCTTCGTGGATGGAAGTAGTCTCATAATTGACGGACAGCGATGTGCTGGTTATGCAGTGGTGACCCTGGACATGGTAGTAGAATCGTCAGCCCTGGCCCCACGAACCTCAGCACAGAAGGCTGAATTGATAGCCCTCACACGCGCCCTCAAAATTGGAACAGGAATTAGCTTGAACGTATACACGGACTCCAAATATGCTTTCACAACACTACATGCTCATGGAGCCCTGTACAAGGAGCGTGGATTGATCACCTCGGGAGGCAAGTCTGTCAAGTATGGCCCAGAAATATTGACTCTATTGGAAGCAGTATGGGCCCCCAAACACGTTGCTGTAATGCATTGTCGAGGCCATCAGACTGGAGATGGGGAAGTGTCCCGGGGAACAGATTTGCTGATGCCTCAGCCCGAGAAGCGGCCATTGCTGGACAAATTACCACCCCTAGTGTAGCAATTCAGGCAGCCATATTCCCAGTGCCTCTTAGTGCGTGGACGCCCCGATACACCCAGAATGAGATGGACTATTACTGTCGACGTGAGGGGGGGCAACTATCAGAGACTGGATGGATAGTGTTGCCACCGCCCGAAGGGAGCTCAACCCCTGGTATGACCGTGATTCCTGAGGCACTAGGCCCTGCTTTTGTCCAGGCCTTCCATCAAGCCACACACTATGGAAAGACTAAAATGGAGAATGCTCTGAGACCATACTTCTATATCTCATTGCTGGGACCTTTGACCACCTCAGTAGCCCAGAGATGTGTGACTTGTGCCAAGAACAACGCCCGACAAGGCCCTGTCCCACCCCCGAGAGTTCAGTCAGTAGGAGTTACCCCCATGGGAAATATTCAAATAGACTTTGCAGAAATGCCACGAGCAAATGGATATCGCTACTTGTTAGTCCTAGTCTGTACCTTTTCCGGATGGGTGGAAGCTTTTCCCACCAGGACAGAGAAGGCCAGGGAAGTTACTAAAGCCTTGCTCCACGAGATCATCCCCCGGTTTGGAATACCTTTGACCATGGGGTCAGACAATGGGCCCTCTTTTGTGTCACAAGTAACCCAGCAGCTAGCCCATGCTCTGCAGATACGATGGAAGCTACACACAGCTTACAGACCCCAGAGTTCAGGGAAAGTAGAGAGAATGAACCAGACCCTGAAGTCTCAGTTCTCCAAGCTTTGTCAGGAAGTCCACTTAAAGTGGCCCCAAGCCCTTCCCTTAGCCCTTCTCCAAATACGTTCAGCCCCCACCACGCCATTAGGAGTATCCCCATTTGAGATTTTGTACGGGAGGCCCCCGCCCATAATTCAGGGGATAAGGGGGGATATGAATCAGATTGGATCAGAAATCACTAGGCAAGAATTGTTGGCTCTAAGTTCTGTTTTGCAGGGCCTTCATACCTGGGTGCAGGACTGGTTGCCTATCAATCTAACAGAGCCACTGCATCCTTTCAAGCCTGGAGCCTCGGTGTGGGTAAAAGAGTGGAAGACACCGTTGGCGCCTCATTGGAAAGGGCCATATATCGTTTTGCTATCAACCCCAACAGCAGTTAAAGTAGCAGAAATCGACTCCTGGATCCACCACAGTCAACTGAAGCCAGCAGCAGTTTCTGAGAGTCGCCCCTGGACCTCGATCACTAATCCTGCATCACCGTTGTGACTCACGCTGCGAAGAAAAGATCCATCATCTTAAAGACTTTGCCAACCAGCTCCTGGATATCAAAGAAAGAGCCGTCCTCCAGTTTTGCATTATTTACATTTCAGACTATCAATCCTTATCTACCTACCTCAATCAACCATTACCTACCTCTCAATCATTAGAGACTATGATCATGATGCCTACTAACTTTTGTTTCATTCTTGCGGTAGCCGATGGAGCTCTTTTGAATGCTACTCCCCAACTCTCAGATCCTACAAGACCAGTTTTCTTGGACTTTAGTACATGTGCTGCTACCTCTAATACATGTGCTGCTACCTCTCATACATGTACTGCTATTAATAGGAATGGTTCTTATTGTTGTGGGACATGGAAACAAGCCACACAGATGCGTACATCCATATACCAGAATCGCTTAGCATTAGATTACTTGCTTGCAGCTGAAGGAGGAGTATGTGGCAAACTTAATTTGACTAACTGCTGCTTACAAATTGATAATGAAGGGCAAGTTGTAGAAGACATAGCCAATCACATGAGAAAGCAAACTTATGTCCCAGTCCAAACCTGGCATGGCTTGCAACTCGATGGCTGGTTTGGTTCCTGGTTTTCAGGTATGGGCGGCCTGAAGACGCTTGTATTGATTGCATTCTTGATTGTGGCTGTTTGCTTATGTATCCCATGTTTCCTCCCCTTATGCTTGCATATGCTAAACTCAACCATTGATAGAATTGTTGAACGTAAGGCTGATTCACAGATACTAGCAATGTGGCACTACTATGTGATTTACTTCTCGCCCTTTCTCACTTGCAGGTGAGAATAATCAAAGGGGGGAATGTGATAGGCTATGGCCTAGAATAGCCTGCATAGCCTGTAGGAGTAAGAAAGGCCTGTAGGTTAGGCCTGAGTCCCCAACCCCCACTTTAGAATATTATAGCTGAGCAGAGCTGAAAGCCAGGAGAAGTAGAAAACTGCTTTAAACTGCTTTGATAAAAATGCAAGAATTTTCTATTGAGCTTGTTATGTTATTCACAGATGTATTTCAGTATCTTGCTTTCAATACAGTTTCTGTGCTGCAGAGTGACCTTGTAAGCAGAAAGTAAGGCAGAATGTATTATGTCTAGAAACTGAGCCATGGCTAGGAAGGCCTGAGCGGGAGGGAACAGGTGTTATGCCTGGTCGGCGGTCCCCATTGGAGGGAAGTGGAGGGGGCCACCGGGACCAATGAGGAGTTTGTCTGTGTAGAACTAATGAAGAAAGGTATAAAAGCTGTTTTGCTGGACTCCATGCTCAGACCATTTTGAATGTGACAAGTGCCTGAGACTGTGCACAAATAAATTGGTTTGAATCTTAGTAAATAGACTCCTGGTTTTATTGGTTGCGGACACTTCGCTACACCACCACCAGAGGCAGGGGGGACAATGTTCTCTAGGAGAGAGATTTTGCCACCCGTGGCTTCTCTTATTCTTTAAGAGGCTGCTGCCTCTTCTGTGGGGCCTGACCCTGGTACTGAGAAGCAGGAGGATAAAAAGAGAAGAATTTCTTATTATTATTGTAAAAAGACTTCTTTGCAGGTGTCTTTTTTCTAGCAGGGTCAGCTATTAGTCTAGACAGTCTCTTTAGAGTAGTATTTTCTGACTCTAATTGAGAGGCCTTATCTTGCCAGTCTTTGCCAAAGAGGTTTTTACCCTGTGCAAGGTATGTTGCCCAGCTTTTCTTGAACCCACTGTTCAAGATCTGAGGCTTGAAGTAATGCAATTCGATGTGCTGCAATGCATATTGCTGAAGCCCTGCTTGTGCATTAAAAGACACTGAAGGTAGCCCTATTGACAAACTTCAAAACATTTTGGCTATGCTTAACTAGGGCAACATAATCTGCCCTTTTGTCATATGGGAGGAGAGGGGCAAAGGCCTTGAGATCCCCTGGAGACCTCTTTCAGGAACATTCCCATGTAGAGGATATAGGAGCTAATCCTAGTCGAGAGCATGGATGCTTGGAAGCACCGACACCCAAAGATGTCGAGAGTTCTTGATTCTTTACCTGGAGGATTAGAGGAGTGAGTCTTCAAGCTTTTGATTCGGCGCATCAAAGCCCTAAGTCGGAGAAACAGATCTACCAACCACACATCAGCCAACCGAAAAGACCACCCCACGAAGAGTGCCAAGTTCTCCCAAACATCGAGGACAGATTTGAGGAGACAGAACCAACTACAAGCAGCTTCTTCACACCACACAAACCAGCAAAAGATCCAGGAACCACCACAACAGACCTAAGGCAAGCAAACATGCAGACAAACTACCAACTCCTAATAGTATACTGCTCCCTACTACTCCTCATGCAGGGAGACCAGCCAAACACAATCATGCCAATACCTGCAGACCTTCTCTCACCTCCATCAGAACAGACTGCCACCATATGAGGGCATCACCAGCCCAAGCAACCAGCTACCAACCCACCCAACAGAATGCAGGCTCAAACACCACGCGCGCACACAGCAAACCCCATACTTGCAACATCTATCAAATGTGCACTAATAAATGCAAGATCAATCCGTAACAAGCCAAATACTATCTATGACTACATACTGGACCAAAAGCTGGACATCATCTGCATCACAGAGAGCTGGCTCACGGACACAGACCAGGTCATACTGAACCAAGTGATCCCCTCGGAATTCACAGCACTCTGCAGCCACAGAGATCTCAAGAGAGGAGGGGTACCCTCATCATAGCCAGAAAGAGCTACAAATTTAAAAATGTCACTATCAGCACCTCAAGCGAATCCAACACAATCATCATTTACAACCACCACATCAGCTTCTGCCTCACCTACAGACCACCCAACTCCACGAAAAACCACCTGTCGGCAATACTGGAATCCATTTGAGAAGGTAACACCAAACACAAGCCATTGATCGCCCTGGGCGACTACAACCTGACCTCCGCACCCACTAAAGAGGCCAAAGCATTCCTCAAGGCCATGACATCCCTGAACTACCAGCAGATGATCGTAGCACCATTTCACCAACATGGAACTACATCCGACATGATTTTCATACCAATACCGCTGGTAAAACAGAGGCAAGTTACCACCCCAGTGCACACCCCAGTTCCATGGTCAGATCACCACGTACTCTCCTTCATCCTACTGCTTGAAACCACCACCCAGCAAGCTAAAGAGGTAACCAAACCAAGAAGTTTCAAAGCCCACAACGAGACCTTCCTTAAAGAAATAATGCCACAACTAGAACTAGACGTCAACGACATAGATGAAGCCATAACCAAATGGAATTCAAGTCTATCCAAAGCAGCATCAGTGACAAGCAAAGAAAAGTCACAAACCCAAAGAAAAAACAACACACCCTGGTACTCAGGTGAGATCCGAGAGGCAAAATGGACACTCAGAAGGCTGGAGAGAAAATGGAGACGTACCAAGTCACAAGAAGCAGCACTCAAATACAGATCCAAACAAAAAGCTTACAACCACCTGATCAACAACCACAAACAGCAATATCACACCAACCTCATACTGAATTCAGCCAACAAACTGAGAGAACTATTCAACATAGTACAGCAACTCACAAAAGAGACCCCACCACATAGTGGACACCAGTTACACCCCCAAACTACCTGATAAACAAGAACGCGAACCCGAAAAACAACATGTCCACCGCAGAATACACCCAAGCGTCGACGGCTCACGACCAACCCCGAGAAGAAACCCACCAAACATGGAACGACTTCTCTATACCAACAATACAGCAAATAGAAAACATCGTGGGCTCCCTCAATACAACAACCGCTCCATCGGACCCATGCCCAGTGGAGTAGATCAAAGCATCCAAGAACCAACTAAGCCATCACCTACACAAAATAGTACAACAGTCAACTCCAACAAGGGCACCTCCCACAGATGCTAAAGCAAGCTACCATATGACCAATTCTGAAAAACTCCTCGCTAGACACCTCGGATCCGAAGTCTTACCAACCAATCTCCAGCTTACCATTCATCTCCAAAATCATTGAAAAAGTAGTGCAAAAACAACTACAGGACCACGTGGACCTCCATGCACCACTAGACTTGCATCAACATGGCTTTAAACCACAGCACAACGTGGAGACTGCTCACATCCCTCTTTGACAACCTACTGAAGGCGATAACCAACATAAAGAAAGGATTCTTACTAATCTTCATCGACATCTCTGCTGCCTTTGACACGGTATCACATCCCATACTCCTATGACGCCTTCAAGAAATTGGACTACGCAACACCATGAAATGGTTTACCTCCTACCTAAACAACCGCACACAGCAAGTAAAATGCGGGCAGAAGAAATCAACACAGTTCCCCTCCACGCAAGGAATACCACAGGGATCTACCCCCTCTTCCATACTTTTCAATATCTATATCCAGCCCATATCGACCTGGGCAGCCTTGACTTAACAGCAATGACCAACTGCCTCGAACATATGAACACCTGGATCGCCAACAACAACCTCAAAGTAAACTCTGATAAAACCGAAGCAATGTTCATTACCAGGAGCACCACATTCAAACCACCCCAAGAGATCAACATACTATCAGAGCTGTGGAGTCGGAGTCGGAGGAAATTTTGGGTACCTGGAGTCTGAGTCGGAGCTGGCAAACAATGCTCCGACTCAGACTCCGATTAAATTTAGATTGGAATTAAAAAAAACACACAAAAAGGAGAAGGCAGCAGCTTCTGCCCAACTACATCTCTCTGCTAGAAGAGCTTAGAAGAACTTGGTGGAACAGCTTCTTGGATTCAACTGTAAGTGTTTATATTTATTTTAAAACCTGCATGCCTGCTTGTCAGTATGAGGGAAGACATGTGTACATGTTTCTGGAAGAAACTGTCTATCCTAGGTTTGTAAGTGTGGTGCTGCAGGAATGTATGAATGTTGTGGTGAAGAGCGCCCTCCTGAGGCAATGAAGACCAAAGAAAATCCTGAAGGGCAACAGGATTTACGCCAGATTGACAATACTGGAAGGAAAGAAAAACTCCTTTCTGCTGAGCTAAGAATGGATACCAGCCCAGTGGAGGAGTTAAGTAGTCCTGATTGGGCACACCCAGTGGTTGGAAGGGGCGTGCCTGGAAGAGAACCTCGTTTTAAACCTGAGAATGACCCTGCTAAGGAGAGCAAAGGGAGCAAAAGAAGCAAAGAGAGCAGTGCACAGAGCGGCACAAGGAACTCTGAGCAGAGGACCTCAGAGCAAAGGACCTGTGAGAGGACGAGCTATGGAAGGACGTTTGGTACGTCAGCTGAGAGTGAGTCAGAGAGTGAATGGAAGACCAGGAAGCAGTGTGGTAGTACGTTTGACCCTGGTAATAAAAGAAGACCTGCAAGGATCTTTTCAAGGGCTGTGAATGAAAGTCCTGAGGAAAGTGGACGTAGCCCTGGATTAGACTCCTGGAAGAAGGCAGAGCCCTGGAGGAGGAAGCCTCCACGGCAGGCAAGTGAGAAAGAAAACTCATTCTTTGGAATACAGTTGAGACCAGAGAGACACAGGAACCCTCACAGCTGGAAGACGTCTGAGCCACCTAGGACGAGAGGGGCTTGGCAAAAAGTAAGCAGTTTTCCTAGGAGTTACAAGAGTGAAGGTAAACTCAATTCTCCTATGTTTGAAGCCTTACTAAGAGAGCCTAAATGTTACCCTGACTTATTTAGCCTGAGAGGGGAGAAGGGAAACATTACTGACCAAGAGAGAAGCTTAATAGCTGCTGACAATTGCTTATCTAGCAACCAACAGGCTGAATTGCTTCTCCAAAGCTTTAAAGAGTTTTTAGAACAACAAGCAGGCAGACAACCAGTACTGAATGAAGATACTAATTCTATACAGTCTGAAGAATTAATGCAAACTGATTCTGACTTACCTGACTGTAATAGTATGGATTGTTCATTGTGTTGTATGGAAATACCAGAGTAAAGAAGTCTGCTGTGCCGTGTATGAGTAAAATACAACGGAGCTGTTTCTACTGCCATGCTTTGAGAACCTTGATTACTTGCACCTGAATTAAGCTCCCACTGTGAACGTAACAGTGCATGTAAAGAGGCTGCATTAAATGGAATCACCTCTTGGGGCAGAGCTGAGTCAAACTTCCTAGAAGTAAAGCTGAAGTTAAAGCTGAATTCTACTTTAGTTGACTTTATTCCTAAGTTTATTCTGTTCATGTTAAAGCACCAGTTTTTGTTCATGTGTATGAATTTGTTATGCGCTGGAAGAATCTCCCTAACAGCAATAAAATACTTGCAAACAAGCCTTACCGTCTCTGGCGCACAACTACACTTATTTCGGAGTGAAAGGAGCACAAGAACTACATTACCCAGCATTACCAGGGAACAGTTTTTAACTCCATTCCTCACGAGGCAATAGGCCGCTCCTGTCTTTTAGCCCTAAGGCGGGGCAGGGGCGTCGCAATGTTTATGTATAATGCAGATTGTTTATATGCTCTGAGTACTAAAATGTAGGCTCTGTGTTATGTGTGTGTGTGTACAGTACATGTCTGTGCATGTTTTTCTGTATAGGACAAAATCATGTCTAGGTTTAGTGCTGGGATATATAGCTTATTTGTTTGTATAAATCCATGTACGTACAACTTACAAGACTATGTATGTTGATATTAAAAATCTAATTATATGCCAGTTAGTATAACATATTTTATATTTTAGGGAAAGAGGCATCCTAAACAATGGCAAAAAGACTGCTAACAACAAACACGACAAAGTCTACTGTTTATGAGCACTTTGCATTATCAAGTGATGGAAAACATTACGTGTGCCAATGTTTTAGAAAAGATGATGATGGTGAAAAACAATGTGATGCAAAAATTAGCAGTTTCAGTGGGCCTGATAAAAATGCACCTACAAGAGCATCAGATTTGAAAAGACACTTACAGCGTTTTCATCCCAAAGTGTTAGAAGCCGCGAATGAGAAAGATAGCAATGAAAACATTGCATCTACTTCTGTGACAAAAAACGTTCAGAAATCTACTGGAGAACAAACACAAATAAGAAAATTCTTTATATCTGACAAAGTTACCATAAGGATGACACCAGAAAAATTCAAACACCACATTATTGAAATGGTAGTAAAGAATAGTTTACCACTATCCTTCTTTTCACAGACAGCCTTTTTAGGCCTAAATGGAGAAATGGCAAAAATATTTGGTGTTTCTCTGGAAAGAGAAAGTATAAGGAAACTTATAATTGAGGAGGCCAAATGTAAAAAGGAAGAACTACAGAAAGTTCTGAAAGGACGTTTTGTCTTCCTTAAAATGGATGCATGCACACGTCACAGAGTCAATTATTTCGCTATTAATGTTAGATTTGTGGATGAAAATAACAAAACAATAACAGTGACCCTCGGATTAAAGGACACTCAGGCACATCACACACCAGTGATTACCTTCAGAAGTTAGTGGAGGATGTTCTAGAAGATTTTGAAATTAAAAAGGAACAGATTTTATGTGTTGTGACAGATAACGCTTCTAACATGTTGAGCACAATTGAGAAGATGAACGCAGATGAAGAAGGTAACAAACAGATATTAGAGTTAGAGGAAGACAGCTCTGCAAGTATTGGAGAAAGTTTAGAAACTGAAGAGAATGCTGACATTTTTTTAGACAACTTTGTTGAAGAAGCATTGAAGCTTGCTACTATTCATCATATGCGATGTGCTGTTCATACACCACAACTTGCCATAAGAGATGGATTAAAAGATCGCCATACAGCTACACTAATTGGCAAATTACGGCAAGTAACTGTTGCAGCCAGGGCCCCGAAAACAGATGCAATTTTGAAAAGACGTGCAGGAAAAGGAGCCATTTTAGATCAAACAACTCGCTGGGGAAGCACTTATTTAATGGTGAAGCGTTTGCTTGAACTTAAAGACTTCATAGAAGAAATGGACAATGAAAATCTTGCATTAACTGAAAGCCAGTGGACACAAACAAAAGAGCTGGAGAACCTTCTTTTTCACCCCTTCACTGTCACCAAGAGGTTGCAATGTGACGATCTAACCCCGGGTAAATTCTTCTTGGAATAGAAGAGACTGTTATATCGCCTGAACAAAAATGGAGGGTTAATAGCTGAGGGCATTGCATCTTCAATGATAAAAAGAGAGAGTCTTTTGCTGGAAAATGAAATCTTGTTAGCGGCTATTTATGTCGACCCAATGAGCCGAATTTTGTTGAACAGTGAACAGACTGCTACTGGGAAAAAGGCCCTCTATGATGCAGCAGTTCACATGAAGGGATTACGACCTGCCACCCACCCACTCCCTGGACCTTGAGGGTTAAGGGAGGGGCTGGCCTTGAATGCGCTTGAGGGTTAATGTTGTAGTTGTGTTGGTGCTCAAGTGATAAGGCAAGGCAAAGAATATTTCTTTTTTATGAGGTTTATTTCCCGCTTACGCAGTTCAAATGCAGCAGACGTCAATGAAATAATATGGCACAAAACAAGATGGAGAAACTGAACTTAAACAAGGGGTTTTTTTTCACTGCTTAACTGAATGTCCATTACTGATCACATTCACCTGTCATGTGATCTCCTTTTCATTAAGGTAACAGAAAACTCTGATACCAGCACTGCTCCTGAATTGCACAGAATATGCTTCCACTTATTTTCTTCACAGAAGCTCTTTTATCACAGCAAACAGTGAGGTAACTTTGCTATTTTCTTACAAACACAGGCAAGCAAATCCCTTAAATGTCCTTTGGAATCATACAAGTAGAGCAATCCATCGGGACTTCCTGTTCCGTAGATGGCAAAGAAATTAACGACATTTCTTCTTCCCAGCTGATCAATGGCTTTGCTACGTTCGGAGTAGAAACTGCTCTGCTTTTAAGGAACTCTCTGAATTCAGTGAGAAGTAATTCAGCCTGTGTATTTTCTGAGCTAGGCTGAGCAAATCCTCCTTCAGGTAAATGCTTGTTTGTATTTCTTATCTCTAGGCAATTATCAGTGCTTTTACTTGGACAACATTTCAGCGTGCAAGCATTTCCCTTCCCCCACCTGTCTCCACATGGCAGTGCAGGGTAAAACGCTTCAGCTGTGTTTAGAGATTATCTCAGAGTGTTAAAAGGAAAACAGTCAGGCTTTTCTTGACTTAACCAGTTAGTATCAAACTTTCTGCCTTTATCCTGTCTTTCACAATTAAAATTCACTCTTTCTGGCTTTCCACTGTTAAGTTTGCTAGCCGTGCCACACCCACCAGATACCTTGTGCTTGGGCTTCTTCCAGGGTAATTCCTTATCCCTTTGCCTCCTATTCCAAGGTTCTTCTGGGTCCTTTAAACTCCTGAGCTGCAGCCTTGGGTCTCTCAGTGCCTTAGAATTCTTCTGCTTCCAGAAATCTTTCTCTGCCCCTGCTCCCAGCTCCTGTCTGCTCCTTCTTGGATCACAGCTGCTTAGTGGTTCTCTCTCTCTCGGTTCCTGTTCCTGGTCATCTGACCTATCCTCGTCCAGGTGCTTGTGTCCTTCTTCCCTCTCCTGGTGGTCCTTCCTTTGCTCTAACTGTTTCTGTGTTTTTAACCAGCTGGCTGAGTGCTGCACTGCCCGCCTCCTGCTTGGGCGTGCCCAATCAGGGACTTGACTTCTCACCTGCCTTGAAGTGAGGAGTGGTTCCTGATTAGCTCTGCATTCTTTTTTCCTCTCATCAGACAAAATCCTGCATTCCCCTGCAGTACCGGTTCTCTCCACCGGATCACTATCAGTTTCTCTTGCTTCATAAGAGCCTGCTACATCACAGACCTGAAATACCTCCACAGGATGAAGTTCTTCTTTTAAGCAATAGTGGTAACTCAGGATCATCTTCTTCAAACGAAGAATTAGACTTTGATTCCTTCTTAAACAAAATAGAAGTTGCTAAACGAAAGCGACGTTGCATAAGCGTTACAGAACCAGTAAATGTCCAAATAAAAAAATTCCAACAGGAGTTTTATAAAGCACTAGAAGAAGTTGAAAAGTATGATCGCTCATCAAAACTTACTGTTGAAGAAGCCATCCTTGTTTATCCAGAGATCGTTAGTGATGTGGCCAGAATAGTTACTGCAATGCCACCCACCCAAGTCAGTGTCGAAAGATTATTTTCAGCCCTAAAAATAATAAAGTCTGACAAGAGCCTCTATGAAAGAGGATCTGGCAGAGGCGATTCTCTTCCTTAGAACTCTACATTGAATTGATTTGCATTTGCTAAGCCTATAACTACATTTCAAGATTAATATAAACCATTTCTAGGTTTTACAGATTTTGTTTTTGGTTCATATAGATAAGCTTTGTTTTTGTTCTAAAACAACCAAATAATGTGGTTTGTATTTTTGGACTGGTAAAGTTCCTGTTCCTGATGTTTATGCCTGCTGCTACTATCCAGCCATTTGATTAATTAATAAAAAAAAATAATAAAACTTTGTTGTTTTCATTGTGTTTGTCTTTTGCTTAAACTGTTCAATACAGTAGACTGTTGGCTTCCCAGCCAGTAGTCCTGTGGTAATGACATGTATGTTGCCTTTCTTTCCTTCATATTAATACAGAGGAGTCGGAGTCGGGGAGTCGGAGTCGGAATCGGAACATTTATTTATTTATTTATTTATTTTTATTTTTTATATACCGCGCTATTGAAATCAGCTCGGTTTACATTAAAACTGAACAAGCAACAATGCATAAATATCACAATGTGCTTACATAGAACATGGCTTACATGGAACATGTGCTTACATAGAACAATGGCATAATCAAACTGGGATAACAAGGAAAACTATTCACATGGTATATACAAGTATTTACATTTATCTACCGACTCCACAGCCCTGCATACTATGCAGGACAATTGTAACAAAGGAGGAAGTAAAGTATCTAGGTGTCACCTTAGACATGAACCTAAACCTACAATCTCACAAACAAAACTGCAGTGAAAGCATACCACCGTTTAAAGATCAGACGACTCAAGCCAATACTCAGCCAAGAACACTTCCGCACAGTATGCCAAGCAGTCATCACCCCCATACTGGACTATGGAAACTCATTATATCAAGGACTCACTAAAAACGCTATACACCCACTTCAAATGGTGCAAAATACTGCGGCCCACATAATCACAGGCACACCCAAATTTGAGCACATAACACCAATGCTCCAACAATTGCACTGGTTACCCATAGAAGCAGAGGCAAAATTCAAAGCAACACTAACCATATTCAAGACCTTACACCAATGCTCAGCAGATATTCTACAAACCACAGTAACCAGAGACACTAGCAGCCGACCCAGAAAAACCTAAGGCAGCAACAGAATCCTCACCCCAGCCGGATACCACAAAACGAAGCAATCGACATCCAGAAGAGCCATCTCATTTTCAGCGCCGGACCTTTGGAACACCCTCCCTGAAGATCTAAGAGCAAAAGGGGACCTTAAGGACTTCCAAAAATCCCTCAAAACCTATCTGTTCAGGGCCTCCTTTGGACAAGAACCTTAACTCCCAACCTGACAATAAAAATGCAACTAGCACCATCATCCCCGCCGGGAACCCCCCCCCAGAATATATGTATGTTTGCCTCCGATGTTAAATGTTCTACCCGTCCCCTCTACCACTTTGATTTAAGGATAAGGTGGTATACAAATCCGGTTAAATAAATAAATAAATAAAATTCAGCCATCATGGAATGGTGGGGAAGCTGTGGCTTTTGTAAGCCAGGACACTCCGGTACCTGATACATGGTATCAAGATGTCAGCTTTGAAGTGAGACATTGAGAGGAGTCTCCCACATATGGAGCATAAGGTCATGAAGAATGCTGTGCCTGTTGGGTATTAGAGGATCTCTAATTCCTCTGCCCTTGGCTCTTTCACCGATGTTACTGTGACAGAGAGACTCTTGGCTAGGTCTCACATGAATTCCTGTTACGACATGTCTTCCTCGAGATCTGCTCTGAGGAATCGAGACACCCCCCCTCCCCCAGTGGGTCTCGGGTCAGACTCCCGGAAACTAGCTGGGAAGGACTGGATACCCAAGGAATGAGACTGGGACCTCAATCGGTGCCGAGGGCTTGTTCGAGGCCGGTGGCACTCAGGGCCCAGCTCGATGCCCAGGAATGCCATCACAGTCGGGGGTTCAGTGGTCAGGGCAGATGATGCGGATGAACCCGACATCACTGCCTGCTGCATGGACTGGATGGCAGAGATACTCCGCTCCAGGGCTGCCATTTTGGTCTCGATGCCAGAAGGTTTCAGCAGTTTTTGGCATGGGCGCCGAGGTACTCGGGTCCAGCGCTGGCACTCGCGAGTGCATCTTCAACAAGAATCATGGCCTCAGGGAGCCCTGCACGATCACCGCCAGCCGAGGAGTCTTAGGGGGGTACTGCTCGGAGTTGTCAAGTCCCGCCGCAGGACTTCCTAGAGTCTTAGGGGGGTACTGCTCGGAGTTGTTAAGTCCCGCCGCAGGACCTTACTGAGCTTCCCCAGGGGGACCTCAACTGGCTTTGAAGATTTTTTCTTTTTCTTTCTAGTCCAGCATGTCGTGGGACTCCGAAGACGCCCAGGCCTCACGAGATGTGCTCAGCTTGGGGCTCAGCGTCGGGGAAGCTGGGGATGAACCGGACCACTGGAACATCTTCTCCTGCAGCTCCAACCTCTTCTTTTGGTTCTCGGAGTCATGGCCTGACATAGGTCACAGGTGATATTGTCGTGGTCTGGACCGAGGCAATGCAAGCAGCAGTCATGGGTGTCTGTAACAGACATGATTTAACTGCAATGGTCACATTTTTCTGAAGCCACCGGAAGACATAGTGGGATACACTTGGGCGGGGTCAACGATCCCTGGGCAAAAAATGGTACGAACGCCAGTCAGGTAAACCTCGAAAAAAAGAAGGGAGAGCGGAGGACGGCACTGGCTCGAGGTGTGAAGAAGAACAGGTTGTCGCGCCTCCTACTGGCTAGGTGGTTGCCTAGAAGTAGTGGGCGTACCTCTTAATGTCCCTTTTCTGTTAGTTGGATTCCCAGAGCCAAGGCTGCTGGGTAGTGTAGTTGTGTTATTTTTTTCTTCTTAACCAATGAACTTTTCTTCTCAGCAGTTCACAATTACAACAACATAAATTGGATGCTTCTCCGTTGAAACAGAAAACAAAAACTTCATAGCAAACTGTTATAGCAAACACAGCAGCACTGTTTCTCAGCTTGTTTAACACAGCAGTAAATCTTTTCCTTCATTAAAAATTTTAGCTTTAGGTTCCTGGCTTGGTTCAGCACAAATCTCTACTTAAGCTGAGCTCTGTACAGCACTTCACTTTTCTACCAGTTGCTAAACATTTGTTTCTTTTCCTTCAAGCTGCTAAACATTGGCTTCCAGGCTGCAAGCATTCAAATCAGTCC
Organism: Ichthyophis bannanicus; assembly: GCA_033557465.1. NCBI lineage: Eukaryota > Metazoa > Chordata > Amphibia > Gymnophiona > Ichthyophiidae > Ichthyophis > Ichthyophis bannanicus. The sequence goes on along the minus strand of CM066035.1, from coordinate 190,184,581 downwards.
TTTGAATCTTCCTGGCTAGCACAAGAACGTTAGCACTTCATTTGCATAATTCTCCAGCAGGTTAAGCACTTAGATAAGCTTCTTGGTTTTTCTAAAACTTTAAAACCTTAGAGCTTTCTCACTTCTGGCACACACAGAATGAGCAGTCCATTTCCGAAACCGAGGAAACATTATCTGAAGCACATTCATCTATCTGCATGCACTCATCATCTAAGTCAATTGGCACCTGGCTGGACTCAGCGTCTGGAACTGCAGGTTTTAGTTTTCTGTACCAACTTTAAAACCTTTCCCCACTGGGATTCCTCTCTACGCTGAGGGACACTGGAAGGCTTGAGGAGATCCTTATCCTTTATCAAACTTTGTAAGGTTTCCAATGTGCTCACCTTTCTTCTAGCACCCAGTCTCTTCCCAAACTTTGCTGAAGAGGACACACTTCTTACCGGCTCTTCTAAGGACACTCCCGTACGTTGCTCATAACCAGCATTTTCCACAGGGCAAACTCTCCCGTCCTCCCAGCCAGCTGTAATTCTCTTACAAGCTGAACTACCTTCAGAACTAGAGCTTCCTGAATGCTGCGTGCAATAGGGATTCCTCCTGAGACAGCTGATGGAACACCTTCCTCTAACAGGGTTCCTCCTGGTTTCCTTACTTCCTTGCAAGAGTCTCCTCTCTTGCATACACCTTCCCTGGTGATCACTCTCTCACCCGGAGTCTCTCCTTTCCTGGTGGAAACCTCCTCCCCGGTGGATGCACCACTCCTTCCTGCTTCCCTGAGCTTATATGAGTGTGAATGCCCTATAGCCTCAAGCTCCAACCCTGGGTAATCCTCGTCACCTCCCCTGGTTACCTTGGAGCTGAGGCGTGGCTCACTATCAACAGCTCTGTGAATGCAGTTTTCTTCTTTAGCTGGAGTTTTAACCCTAAAACTCCCTGAACTATTTCCTTGCTCAGAGGAAAATGACTGTTTTTTCACCATTTTCTCAGGCTCTACTACAGTCTCGCCACCACACGGTACACAACCAGAGGAAAAAAAAACCAAGTTTTAAGGTAATTCTTAAAGGAATTTTATGGGGACGGAGGACAAGCGTCCGTTGGACTCCGTGGAAAAAAGGAGACTGAGCAAGATGGCACCCTTGGGCAGGAAGGGGACCATGCATGTGAGGTAGCATTCCCAAAGGCTTTCTTTGAAAGCTGGGGAAATGCTCTGCACGGGCTCCATCGGCGCAGCCATATGTGAGGACTGACTTCCTGCTTTTTCCTGGAGAATATACATTTGACATTCCAGATAAACCCATCTAATGCTAATGCTTCTCCAGGTCTCGCTATAACCTTTGCACAAAATATTGATTCTGCTAATGATGCACTCCGATATTAATCAAAAAGAATCTTCAGCACATATTTTAAAAAAACAACAAAAAGGATCTACTAAAAATTGCTGGGGCGGTTATTGTGCTAGTGAATAAATTATATTGGTCTGACAAATATAAAAATGTTTTATAGTTCCACTATATATTTTTTATAGTATTGTGACGTGTGAGTGGTGATCAGATTCAATTCTTTGGAGATAGTAGTGTACTCTGATGTAGATGTTTCTATGATAATCAGCATGCTCTGGCACACATTATTTGCAAACAATTTGTTTCCTGCATCGGGCATTACCTTTTATTGTCATGTGCACATTAGGAAACAGTATGCTGAATTTCAGCACATGGCTCTAATGCAGAATTTATTACATCACTCCAGAGAATGAAGACCTGAGCTGGAAATTGACCTTAGATCTCTATGGCAGTGCTGAGCCTGTCCCTAAATATTAAAATATTAGAGATACACTGTATGAATTATCACAGATTAAACGGACATGCTGCATGAACATGTTTAAAAATGTAACTCGTGGACTTCCGGTGTGGTAATGAGCTGAGCTGACCAGACGTGTGCTGATCGGCTCCGGGCACTTTACCCCGCAAAACTGCTAATTTTCCTGCTACAGAGAAGCTGAATGCCCCTTACACAATCGTCGAGTAGCAGAGACGGGGGTCGCAGAGCCGTAGTGCCCATCCAGACTACCGGGGGCAGCCCGATGGCGACGAAATCTTCGCGGCGGGAGAAAGCTCGGACTCTGGAACCTAAAATGGCGGAGGGAGACCCGCAGAGTCCCGCTTCCGACAGTGAGCACACCATGGTTGCAGAAGTCAGCGCTGCGGTAGTGCGAGCTCTTGACGATCGCTTCCGAGAGCTGGGAGATCAACTGCACTCTGTGGCTCAAAACATCACGGACTTCATGGGGCGGCTCGAACAGGCGGAAAACAGAATATCGGGGCTGGAAGACACTCAGCAATCCCTGGTCGCCAAGGTACAGGCCCTGGAAGCTACCGTTAAACAACAGGGGGAGAAATTGGAAGACCTGGAGAACCGGGGACGCCGAAACAATCTGCGCTTCGTCGGTATCCCGGAAAATATTGCGGACAGCGCTCTCCCTAGCTACCTGCAAGAATGGATTGCGAAACTCTCCAACAGCGGGGTGGAGGCGCCTCTACAGATGGAACGGGTGCATCGGCTGGGCCCCAGACGAGAACAGGCAGGCCGGCCACGTGCGGTGATAGCCCGCTTCATAGACTACCGCCAAAAGGAAGCAGTGCTGCGCGCAGCCCGAAGCTCCCGGCGAGACATGGGAGCTCATGAAAGAATTCTGGTTTTCCAAGACTACTCACAGCTGGTTAGTCAGCAACGGAGAGCCTTCTCTGCGGTGTGTGCCCAATTGAGCAGTAAGGGGCTGAGATTTTCCCTCCTCTATCCAGCCCGTCTGCGAGTGGAGCATCTTGGACAGACACGTTTCCTGGGCTCCCCGGCAGAGGCTTTGGCCTTTGTGGAACAGCTGGGGGAATCTTCCGCAGCAACCTCTTAGATGTGGGCCCTATCTGCTTGGGTGAGACATTGTAGCACTGTGCTGTTTTAACAGTGGAGCGGAGGGCAACAGTTTGCAGCAGCGTGTAACAAGCTGTAACAGATTTGCAATATCATGTAACTGTGTTGCTCAGCTGGGACTATCCGCTCATGAGGACACCCTGAGACTTTCTTTTTCTTTTCATCTGAGGTGGTTGGGACTATGGCGGTAGTGTGCCTTTTCTTTGACATTTTCTCTGCCCCGGGAAATGAGGCCTGCATGATACTAGTTGCTAGGCCCCCTGATATTTGTAGGTCAGCATGCTCTTGCTCTGTGAGGGGACTGGGGGGGGGAGGGATTACACGGGCCCCAGGGGCCTCCTTCGGGGGACACAGAAGGGGGGATATCCCTGAGCCCTTAGACCTCGACGGGAGGGGGGAGAGGGCAGCGAAGGCGCGGGGCGATCCGGTTCCGTTGCTCCTCGAGACTGGGATACGGTCTGGACCGCCCGGCGGGAGCAGAGGAGGCTCTTTATTCCACCCTTCTCCTCATCTCTCTTTGTTTTCCTTCCCTCTCTGCTCCACTCCCTTGTAACTCTCCAATATGAGTAAGTGTTTGAATGGGGCGGGGCAAAGTTGTGTTTGTTGTACTTAGCCTCTCCTTAGTGTGTAGCTTCGCAGTATTGTTTTTACATCTGGATTATATTGCATTGCAGCAACTGGATGACTGCCCGGGTTCCGAGACAAGGGGGAGTTACATTGGTTGCGGTGCTCACAGCCGCAATACCCACTCTTGGAACCGGGGTTGGGGGGAGGAACCGGGGGTTAGATATGGGGGAGCAGGCACCTGTATGTTTCTAGATGCTGGCGGACCCTCTTGTGTGGCCCGATATTCTGCGACTGGGGGGAAAGATCCTTTATAGATAGGGCCATGGGTCTGGAGACTCTTCCCCCCCTTGGGGGTTGGTGGTGGGGGGGATAGAGGCCCCCTGGATAACGAGGGGTATGTAGAGTGAATCTGTTAAGGGTTAGATTGGGGCAGGAGGGGATGGGGGAAAGAGGGGGGTTTCTCTGGAAGTGGGGATAGGTTTGCTAACAACGGGGTAGCCTGACTACTACAGGAAGTTCAGCCTACGTCTAGGCTGGGTCTGGGGATTGAGGGGGGTTGGGGAAAGAAGGTGGGGGGAGGGGAGTGTTTACTGCTACAGTGTTAAGGGACTGGAAGGGGAGGGGGGAGGGGTTGGACTGGGAGAGGAAAGGGCCAGAGGGAAACCGCTTACCACAGGGGAGCCTGACACTTCGGAATTCCTGGACTCTTGGGGGGTGGCTGCGGGCTGGGACAGCCACCCTCCTCTCGATTGGCAGATGTGCATGGGAAGATATCGGTAAGAGTTTTGTGATCTGAAGATCGTATCTTGGAATGTGTGTGGTATTGGCAACCCCATCAAGAGGTATAAAGTCTTGCAGGCCTTGGCTCGCTTCCGCTGCGACGTGGCTATGCTACAAGAAACCCACCAAACTGTGGTTGAACATAATAAGCTGCAACGGGTGGGGCAGGTCTGGGGGGCCCCCGGCCCTTGGGAAGAAGGGTGGGGTGGTCATTTTAGTTAACAAGCGCCTTCGATTTGAGGCAGTGCGGGAGTATGCGGATCCGGAGGGTCGGTATTTCTTGCTGTATGGTACCCTATCTGGAAAGCCTCTTATTCTCGGGACCCTATATAGCCCAAATGTTCTAGATAGGGCACTATATGCTCGTCTGGCCTCTCGGATTGAGCAGTGGCCGGAGGCACCTCTGGTGCTGGCGGGCGATCTGAATGGAGTCCTTGATATCGCCTTGGACACTGAGATGGGAGCGGGGGAGAGATCTCGGGCACCGACCACCAAGGCTCTCCAGGCCCTACGTACGCGCTTGGGGCTGGTAGACCCTTGGCGTTTACTACATCCTATGGAACGGGACTTCACCCACCAATCTCGGGCCCATGGTTCGCACGCTAGGATAGATTACACTCTTATTTCAGAGAGGCTTTTTGCGCAGGTGGAGGAAGCACAGATTGGCCCCCTGGAAATATCTGATCATGCTCCTATTTGGGTGAGTCTCACTTGGGGAACTAGTGCCCCGCAATCACAGATTTGGCGATTTCCCATGGACCTATACCATGATCAGAATTTCCGGGGGCATCTCATGCAATGTTGGCTGGATTTCCAGAAGAATCACGAGAAAGATGAGGTTGCTGTGGGAGACAGCGAAGGTGGTGTTGCGGGGGGATATAATAGCTTATGTAGCTAGGAAACGCAGAATATTGGCAGCACGGATTCTTCACTTGGAAAAGCAGACCGTGAAAGAGCGCAGACGGTGCGCAAGTGACCCCACCCCGGCTAACAGAAAACGATTATGGGAGGCCCAGGTGGCTCTCAATGAGCTCATACACCAACGGGCAAAAAAGTCCCACATGTATTACCGCTACCAACTATATCGCTTCGGAGATAAGTCGGGGAGGCTCCTTGCAAGGTGTCTTCGGGGTAGTAGAGGGACTGGCTCGATAGTCGCCCTGCGGGATGCTCAGGGGCAATTACGAAAGGACAGTAGGGAGATAGCACAGGTGTTTCGTACCTATTTTCAGTCATTCTATGCTAGAAGACCGGGGTCTCCGTTGGATATGATGGAGTACTTTCGGGAGCTACAGCTCCCCAGGATCACGGATGCCCAGAGGGCACATCTGGACTTGCCGGTGTCCGCGGAAGAGGTGATCAGAGTGATACAGGGGGCTAATTGCTGCCATGCTCCGGGCCCTGATGGGTTTGGGGCAGAATTTTACAAGCTGCTAGGTGATAAGATATCTCCAGTTCTAGTGGAATTGTATCGCAGCCGTATTGATCGAGGCGCCTTTACGTGGGGAACCAACCATGCCCATATCATTCTGATACCCAAACCCGGAAAGGATCCCACTCAAGCCGCCTCATACAGGCCTATCTCTCTTCTAAACTTTGACTTGAAAGTGTTAGCAAAAATTTTGGCTGTCCACTTGGCGGAAGTCCTGGGCGAGCTGATACACGAGTCGCAGGTAGGGTTTGTAAAAGGACGCTACGCTGTTCGTAATCTGCGGAAAATATTGGCTTACCTAGAGTGGGTCCGGGAACGCAACTTATCTTTGTTAATCAGTTTCGACGCCGAGAAGGCCTTTGATCAGGTCCATTGGGACTACTTGCAATTCCTCCTGCCTAAGTATGGTATTGGAGAGATGTTTTGTAAAATGGTGGACTTACTTTACTCAGATCCGACAGCAGGTATTTCCTGTAATGGGGTGCTCTCCGACTCCTTTTCACTAGAGCGGGGTACGCGGCAGGGGTGTCCCCTTTCCCCATTGCGTTTTGTGCTATCTTTAGATCCGTTGGTGCGCAGAATTGAATCTTCTCCAAGTATACGGGGGGTAAGGGTAGGGGCTCAAGAATTTAAATTGGCGGCATTTGCGGATGATTTATTAGTACATGTGCTCTCGCCTCAGCAATCGCTCGCCGACCTACTACAGGAGTTTGTTCTTTTTGGAACATTTGCAGGATTGCGGATAAATATGGACAAATCTGAGGCGCTGGATGTTGGGGGTTCACTACGGAGAGCTTGGCGGGGAGTTTTCCCTCTTCGTTGGGCGGAAGAGGCTTTTTTATATCTGGGTATCTTGCTGCCTCGGGATCCTAAGGCGCTTTATAAGCTAAACTTTGACCGTTTTTTCTCAAAGATACAGACTCAATTGCAGGCTTGGACCCCTCTTCCCTTGTCATTGTCGGGCCGATTGGCGGCTATAGGGCGGTTGTATTCCCTAGGCTGCTGTATTGGCTGCAAACCCTGCCGGTGTGGTTGTTACAGAAGGATCTTAAAAAGATAGAAAAGGAAGTCCGGAAATTTCTTTGGGGGGCACTTAGAGCTCGGATACCCTTGGCTAGATTGAGGGGTGGTTGGAAAGTGGGCGGAATGGGACTCCCCGACCTGTCTCAGTATGCTTTGGCCTGTCAGGCCAGACACTAAGGGGACTGGCTGGGTGCGACTGATTATTATACGCCTAGGACCTTCGAGGCGGCCTTACTGTCCCCCCACGCGCTGGAGGCGGTGGTGCATCTGGATGGTGCGTTGTTGCCGCCTAGGGTGAGAGATAGCGTTTTAGTGACCCCGATTCGGCATGCTTGGCAGAGGCTGAATAATGTTTGGGGCAGTTCTCCACGGGTATCTAGTTGGCTTCCATTGCAGGGGAATATTGCCTTTGGTCCGGGTACGGACTCCGCTGTATTTAGGCAGTGGAGGGGGAAGGGGATAACGTGTCTTGGGCATGTGGTTACATTAGAGGGTCGTTGTAAACCATTGGACATGCTCTGTAAAGAATGTGACTTGAAACAGGGTACTTCCCGCTTTGCATATTTTCAACTTCGGCATAATGTGGAATCTTTACCGCAGACGGGTTTGCATGAGGCTCACTCTGCGAGAATTATTGACTTTTTCGCCCTGGGGACAGATTGTCCACCTCGGGTAACGGTGCTAAAACGTAAGCTGGATCAATATGGCACCCCCCAGGACTTTTCCAAAGAGGAGGAGGCTTGGGCGCATGAACTTGGGTGTGAGGTCCCTCCAGGCGCGGTTGGAGCGGCCTTACGGCGGATCGCCCGACTAGTTGAAGGCACTAGGTGGCGGGAGACGCAATTCAAGTGCATAACACGGGCCTACTTCTCCCCGAGGCGAGCACTGCGAACGGGGCTAACTGACTGTGGCGGTTGTCCTCGGTGCGCCTCACCGTTGGCAGACTTGGGCCACATGTGGTGGGGTTGTGGGCGCATTAAAGCGTATTGGGCGCGTATTGAGGCTTACTTAAGCGTCTTATTACGCCAACCAGTCCGGTGGTCGGGTCTGTTGGTGGCTCTGGACTGCTTGGGGCCTCTACAGGTCAAAGGGAAATGGGGGCGCATCTTAGCGCGTAAAGCGTGTTTGGTGGGGAAAGGCCCTATTCTTCGTAGGTGGAGAGAGACGTCAACCCCTACCTTTTGGGAGTGGCGCATTAGTTTTCACCATCTCATGCTACAGGAGGGTAGGGCGGCCAGGGGGACCCCTCAGCGCTGGGCCTCCTTCCTGCTGATATGGACCCCCTAAATCCAGAATTTAGGTCCTAAAGCTAGGAGCGAGGTTTTAGCTATGGGGTAACTTTGCATTCAGGGTGGTTGGGGGCGGGGAGGGAGTTGGTGGCGGAATGGGATGGAAGATGGATGGCGGGTTGGCTCTGGCGGGGGGGGGGGGGTGAGGGGGGGTGAGGGGGGTTGGGTGGGTGGGGGTGGGAGGGAGGGCTTCTTCAGTATACAAGGGAATGGGTCCTTAGAGGGCTTCTTGATTACTGATGCGCTCTTGTTCTCTCTTTCCCTTTTCTTCTCTCTGGGATCCGAGGGCTCCTGGCTGGGGATAAGACACATACCTGTCCAGGAAATTGGCTAGGTAGGATGTTTCTTGCTATAGCCTCGGAGGGAGGGGGGAGGTACAAGGGGGGAAGACCTTACAAAAATAAGTATCTATGTTCTTAAAATGGCTGTATTGTTGAACCTGTGTTTAATAAACAGATTTTGAAAAAAAAAATGTAACTCGTACAGCCCTTCCTGAAACAAAATCTGCAATTATTACTCACAAATTTGCTTTAAATCAGCAATGACAAATTGAGTTGTATATAATATTTTGTGCATAAATTCCAACTAATCTGACAAGCTGATTTGAAACCTGCAAGTGCTGTAGCACTCAGATTATTTCTTGCAAGTGCTGTAGCACCCTGATTATTGTAAAGTACTATCTTTATTATGCATTTTTAGCTACGAGACATCCACCTGAAAATTAGAAATCACATACTTTGGTCAAGCCACACAAGGAAAATAGTAATTAAAAAACAAATTTTCCAATAGAAAAAGAGTAGTTACTCACCTGTAACAGGTGTTTTCCAGGAGCAGCAGGAATCAGTCCTCACATATGGGTGACATCGACGTCGATGGAGCCCTTGCGGAGCATTTCCCCAGCTTTCTATGAAAGCCTTTGGGAATGCAGGCACGCATGCGCGGTCCCCTTCCCGCCTAAAGGTGCCATCTTGCTCAGTCAAATGACAAAGCTAAAAACAGCACACAAAAATGTAAAAATAAACTATGTACAACTGCAACTCCCAGGGGAGGAGGGAGGGTTGTGAGGACTGATTCCTGCTGCTCCTGGAGAACACCTGTTACAGGTGAGTAACTACTCTTTCTCCAGGACCAAGCAGGAAGTCAGTCCTCACATATCAGTGACTCCCTAGCTCTGGGCTACCAGGGAACCCAGGCTGAACAAGAGACCTCCCTCTAGTCCCAGCATCAAAGAAAGGCTTTTCACTGAAAGAACCTCCACCGGTAGCCCAACGGAGAGCAGGAGTTGCCTAAACCTCAAAGAGATTCCGGAGTACTGCCTGGCCAAAAGCACTGTCCCTACGGGACTTCCTCTCCAGACAGTAATGGGCCGCAAAAGTCTGGCTTGAGGACCAAGTTGCAGCCCTGCAGATGTCTACCAACGGTACAGAGCTGAGGTGAGCCACTGAGGCAGCCATTGCCCTGACACGATGGGCCGTGACCCGACCCTGCAAAGGAAGGTCAGCCGCCCTGTAAGCCCAGGTGATACAGTCAGCCACCCAGGTGGACAAGGTACGCTTGGACACTACTAACCACAAATTATTACGGTCAAAATATATGAAGAGCTGAGTAGCCCTTCTATGTCCCTGCGTACGGTCAAGGTAGAAGGATAAGGCCCTCCTACAGTCCAGGGTATGCAGAACTGCTTCAGCCTGGCTTGCATGAGGCCTAGGGAAGAATGTTGGAAGAACCCCCTCTTGGTTAAGGTGGAAGGAGGAGACAACTTTTGGAAGGAACTTTGGATGAGTCCTAAGGACTACCCTGTTCCTAGAGAAGCGGGTGTAAGGCCTGTCACAGACCAGGGCCTGAAGCTCACCCACTCGCCTGGCCGAGGTGAGGGCTACCAAGAAGAGTGTCTTCCAGGACAGGAAGCGGAGAGGACAAGTAGCCATCGGCTCAAAAGGTGGACGAGCCAGCTGCTGCAAGACCACATTCAACTCCCACTCAGGAGCAGGACGACTGATTGGAGGCTTGCGCAAGAGCAAGCCTCTGAGAAACTGGGACACCAAGGGGTGAACCGACAGAGAATGTCCTTCCACCAGTGAGTGGTGAGCTGCTAGAGCTGAGAAATGGACCCGAACAGAATTGGACTTAAGTCCCTGATTTGATAAGTGCAGTAGGTACTGAAGCACTACTGGTACAGCACAGGAGAAAGGATCTTCTGTACGTAGCTGACACCACAAGAAAACCTTTTCCATTTCAGGGCATAGGTTTTCCTAGTGGACTGCTTTCTAGAGGCTAGGACAACCTCCTCAACTTCCTGAGGTAGGCCCCAGGGAGCCAAAACTACCCTTGCAGCCTCCATGCCATCAAATTGAGAGCTCTGAGATTTGGGTGAAGAAGGGAACCCTGATCTTGAGAGAGAAGGTCGGGTTGCAACCCCAGAGGCAGTGGGGGATCCACTGCCAGCTGAAGCAGAAGTGGAAATCAAGGCTGTCTCGGCCATCTGGGAGCCACCAGCAGGACCGAGGCCTTATCCTGAAGAATTTTGAACAGGGTTCAAGCCAAGAGGGGCGTGGGAAGAAACGCATACAAGAGGCCCTGGGACCAGGAAATCAGAAAAGCATCTGCCGCCAGCCACAGAGGATGCGGTTGCCTGGAGCAGAACCTTGTCAGTTGTTTGTTCGATGGACTGGCAAACAGATCTATGTTTGGAAGTCCCCATTTTCAGGAAAATCTTCTGAACCACTAAGGGATGGAGCTGCCATTCGTGGGACTGCAGAATCCTGCTCAACCTGTCTGCCAGGTAGTTGTCCTGGCCAGGTAGATACACTGCCTTGAGGAGCATGTTGTGCCTGAGAGCAAACAAGCAAAGGTCCTGTGCCTCCTGACAAAGGAGCCTGGACCCAGTTCCGCCCTGCTTGTTCACATAAAACATGGCTACTTGGTTGTCTGTCTGAACTAGGACAGACTGATGAACCAGTGTTTGAGATAAAGTCTTGAGGGCTAAAAGAATAGCCCTGAGTTCCAGTAGATTGATCTGCTGTGTGGCCTCCCAGGGAGACCACAGGCCCTGAGTGCACTTGCCTAGACAATGAGCCCCCCAGCCTTGCAGGGAGGCATCCGTGGTCAACACCACTGTGAACCCAGTAGATTGCAGTAGAATGGGTGGGTGCAGCCACCAGCGGAGGGAGTTCAGAAATTGTCTGGACACCCTTACTCTGTCTCTGAGGCTGCCTGTGGCCTGTGTCCACTGAGTTCGAAGGCACCACTGTGCAGGCCTCATATGGAGCCGGGCATTGGGGGTCACATGTACTGTCGAAGCCATGTGGCCTAGAAGCCTCAGGCAGGTCTGGGGGAGACCAGTGACCTGCTGAGAAACTGGTTTGCCAAGTTTATCAGTCTTTGGGCTCTGTCTTCTGGCAAGAACGCCTTTGCCAGCAGAGAGTCCAACCTTGCCCCTATGAACTCCATGTTCTAGGAGGGGAGCAAAGTGGACTTTGCGAAGTTTATGACAAACCCCAGGTTTTGAAGAAGAGCAATAGTTCGGAGGGTGGCTTGTCTGGCCTCCTGGCACGTCTGACCCCTGATGAGCCAGTCGTCCAGATAGGGGAAGACAAAGATACCCTGATTTCTCAGGTAGGCTGCCACCACTGCCAGGCATTTGGGTAAAGACCCTGGGAGCGGAGGTGAGGCCAAAAGGCAGTACTCTGTACTGATAATGGTTTCCTCCCACAATGAACCTGAGGTACTTTCTGTGGTCTGGATGAATGAGGATGTGAGTGTACGCATCCTTTAAATCTAAGGAGCATAGCCAATCTCCCTGCTGGAGTTACGGCAGCAGTGTTCCAAGAGTAAGCATCTTGAATTTCTCTTTCTCTAGGAACTTGTTGAGATTTCTGAGGTCGAGAATAGGCCGGAGGCCACCGGTTCTTTTGGGTACGAGAAAGTACCTGGAGTAGAACCCTTGACCTTGGAGGTGAGGAGGCACAGGCTCCACTGCCTTGTCTCGCAACAGACCTTGGAGCTCCTGAAGGAGAAGATCTGTGTGCAGGGGAGGCCTTGGAGGCTCCCCTGGAAAGTATGGAGGAGGCAGCTGTTGGAAGTGCAGCATATAGCCCTTGTGGACGATGCTTAGCACCCAATTGTCTCCAGTGATGAGTGGCCACCTGTGGGCAAACAGGGTAAGTCGACCTCCTGTGCAGGATTGGGAGAGCAGGAACGGAGAGGCTATGCCTAATGAGTCAAAAACCCCCACCCTGCTGAGTGGGAGCAGGGGCCGGAGGCTTGGGAGTCCTCTGCCTACGGGGCCCATTACCCTGCCCCTTGGCCTGCTGACCCTGAGGGGGAACTTGGGAGGCCTGGTACTGTGGGTACTGTTTGTAGGCAGTGCCCTTCCTCGGGTAAAAGGGCTTTTTACCCGAGCCCTTCTTTTTGTGAGAAGGGGCAGAAGTCTTTCTAGACAGCCTTGTCCTCGTGAGGTGCTCGGTTTCAAGCTATGCGGCCTTCTCGGTCATGGGCTTGCCAAAAAGGTTCTCACCTCGGCAAGGGACATCGACCAACTTGTCCTGAACCCATGACTCGAGGTCCGATGACTGCAACCATGCCTGGCGTCGAGCCGCGATGCCGGCTGCCGCAACACAGGCCGAAGCCTCGAAGCCATCATAGGCAGCGTGGGACATAAACTTGGAGCATTCCCGTATCCCCGAGGACAAGGACTTGAACCTCTGCAAGGGGTCCCCGGAGAGACCAGAAGAGAACCCGGCCAGCTCCTTGGCCAAGTCCCGCAAGTACATGCCCATGTACAGCTGGTAAGACTGGACACGGCAAGCAAGCATCGAGCCCTGGAAGCACTTTCTACCAAAACCATCCAGGTTCCGGGCCTCCCTGCCAGGGGGCACCGCGGAGTGCATCTTCTGACTTTTCAGGCGATGCATGGTCGATTCCACCACCATGGAATGGTGTGGTAGCTGCGCCTTCTGAAAGCCAGGGCTCTTCCGGAGTCGATAGATGGAATCGACCCGCTTGCTTAGAACCGGCGCCGAGGCCGGTGCCCCCCAAATCCGGAAGAGGAGCCGTTCCAGCATCGGAGGAACCAGAACAGTAAAGGCCTCCTTCGGAGGAGAGTCATACTGTAGGGCCTCGAGCTCCTCGGCTCGAGGCTCCTCCTCGGGGTCCGCAGGGATAACCAACACGGTGGCCATATCCTGGACGAACTCCGAGAACCAGGTATCCTCCGGAAGGGATCTACTCCGGGGCTCAGATTGCGGTGAGTCCGACGGGACGCACCGAATCCGGAAGGTGTCGGGGGTCTCCTCATCCTCCGTCTCCCAGGCAGACTCGTCCGATGAGGAATCGGGCTCCGACCGCACGGGGCCTGTGAGCACCTGCCCCAATGCCTAAGGCACCGGCGTCGATGCCTTCGGTCCCGAGCGGGAGGTCGAGGGAGACCGCAACCGAGGTCGACCTCGAGCCTTCATGGTCTCGAGTATCGGCTCGGTCTCCGGGGTCGACTTCGATGTCCTGGTGGTTGGGGCAGATGCGCCAGACAGGCTGGCCATCAACGCCCGCTGCTGTTCCATGAAGGCAGACAATCTGCACTCCAAGGCTGTCAGCCTGAGACCCAGCTCAGGAGACTCAGCAGCCACCGACTCGGGCCCCGGCGGCGCCAGGCCTGACGTCGGCTCTGGGAGGAGAGTCCACAAAAACTACAGGACTTACGTGTCCAGTAGACTCCGGCTCCACACGAGGTACTTTTGGAGGCTTCTCCTGTTCCACGGGCCCGGGGCGGCGGTCGGGGGTCTGAGACCTAGCTCTCGAGGAGCCAGGGACCTCCGACGACGACGCCCTCGCGAGCCGCTTCTTCCTCTTTTGTTCCCGGTTGGGGGACCCTCTGTCCGAGGAGCCCCGACGGTGCTCGGGATCAGATTCCCGAGATGTCAGGGCCTCAGACGAGGTCCAGGCCCAGCCGGAGGCCGAGTCAGAGAAAAGCCTTTCCTTTTAGTGCTGACGACTTCGAAGCGCCTTGGAGGACATCTTTCCTCATGGTCCACAGATCTTAGGATCGTGGTCAGGACCCAGGCACCAAAGGCAGTAGTCGTGTGTGTCGGTGAGACACATTAGTTTCTTGCACCGATCACACTTCTTGAAACCACTGGAAGCCATCGGGGAAAAAAAGAGTCCCCGCGAGGTCAAAGGACCAGCCTTCCAGGGAAAAGAAAAAAAGGGCGCGAACGCCAGCCATGAAGGGTAAAAACCGAAAAAAATAAGATCGGGCTCGATACGGTGTACCGAAACCGGCGGGAGGGGAACCGGCATCGAACCGGAGAAAAAATAGCGAAGGAATCGCGAAAATATCCAACTATTTTCTGGGAGGACTAGGACACACGTCCGACGGGCTTCATGGAAAAAGAGAGACTGAGCAAGATGGCACCTTTAGGCGGGAAGGGGACCGCGCATGCGTGCCTGCATTCCCAAAGGCTTTCATAGAAAGCTGGGGAAATGCTCCGCAAGGGCTCCATCGACGTCGATGTCACCCATATGTGAGGACTGACTTCCTGCTTGGTCCTGGAGAAGATGCCTTTTCTTTAGGAGAAATAAAGACACAAAGTTAGCAATTGATCTAAAATAAAAGATAAACAGACCAATGCAATTTAATTACCACCTTTTTGAAGAAATTCACCCAAGGCAGTCTGTGGCAAATATAAAATAGACATAGACAATTTACAACTATAGTGATTTATAACCATAATAAAGCACTCAAATATCAGCATATTATACAACTAGAACAAAGAGAATACTTGGAAAATTAAACGGCAGTAACACAATAATATGCTATAGTGTCAGTACAGTGCACTTAAGGAATTAATTTTATAATGTGTTGCCTAGATTTAGGAGGCAAGAACGTGTGTAAATAGGGGCATTTTAGCCTCTTACCTGAATAAATGAGTGCTTGCACCGAGCCTTGTTCTGTAAGTAAGTGCATCACCATGATGGCATGTACTTTCACTGTGGGTGTACACTAGGAAAAAGTTTGAGTGCAAAGCTGCATACGCAAATTATATGATATATAAGACATTATAATTTATGTGCATTCTTTAGAAATTTAGGCATAGGCATTTACACCAGCTCCAGGGCTACGCTTTAAATTAATGTATATTTTCAACCACTTATGTTAGTATTTTATTAAGCACCTCCTTTTCTTTATAAAATAGCATCTGCTTTCAAGCATAAAGTAGACACCTTCTTATAAAATTACCCTCCACAAACAGTAAAACAGTCATATAATTACAAGTATGATACTTAATTTCATTACACATTAGAACATTTTAAACAGCAAAGGGAACATACATACTGTACATCCATATGTGCTTCCATAACTCTCAAGGGTTATAAAGTACAAGGACAGAGCACAGAGGAGTGATGCGTACAGAAATAGGCAGCGGAAGATTCTTTGGTTTATAAAGCTTGGTATAGGGGTCAGTCAGCATATATGGCCAATAAGGTTCATTTTTATCTTCTTGCTAGAGCTCTCTGCTCCTCTCAGAGGAATCTGCTGAAGCTTCTGTCATTAGAAATAAAGTGGTTGGTAGGTAGCTGTAATAGCATTTTTTGTCGTAGGGGTCCATTTTTGTGGAATGTCCTACTTTTGGAATAAAAGGGCAAGTTGAAATACCTTCCGTTTCTTAAGGCTCTTAAAGTTTGGTTTTTAATTTGGCTTTTGGAGAGAGAATATGGGGGGTGGGGCGGGGAGAAGGAATGAGAATGAGGGAAATAGAGGATGTGTGCTTGTTTAAGGGGGATGATGGAAGGAGGTTTTAATACTGGGTTTAGATTTGATTTTTTAATTACTATTTTATTTGTGTGGATGGGTTGTTTTTATATTGCAATATACCATTTACAATCCACAAGGAAAAGCACAGTTACTTACCTGTAACAGGTGATCTCTGGGAACAGCAGGAATAAGTCTTCACATATGGGTACGTCGGTACCGACGGAGTCTGCGCGGGAACGCTTCCCAGCATCCAATCAAAGAGCTTTTGGAAGCATCCCACCACGCCTGCGTGCTGCCTTCCCGCCTTTCCCAACTGCCTCTCCTCAGTTAAGTTTTAAAGCTGAGACAAAGAGAGAGAGAGAGAGGAAAGGAAAGATAGATAGAGAGATACAACTCCTGGGGAGGTGGGTGGGTTGTGAAGACTTATTCCTGCTGTTCCCAGAGATCACCTGTTACAGGTAAGTAACTGTGCTATCTCCAGGAACAAGCAGGAATGAGTCTTCACATATGGGGACTCCCAAGCTAAGATGCCTGGAGTCCCAGCATGTTATAGATTGGAACATGCTACACCTCACATCGCCAGGCATCCTCAGGATGGAGGGTAGGAGTTGAAACAGAAAGGTGCTGTAAAGACAGCTAACCTAGCATAGGACTGCAGGCAAGGAGTCCTTGTGTGGATGATAATTATCATCAAATATAGTGAAATGAAATATTGCAATATGGACCTCCCCTAACAGGATTGCAGGAAAGTATAGAGGTTCATGGAATCTACTGGGGAATCCAGTAGAGGAACCTCAAGGAGGACCTCACTGAAAGTGGAGGTAATAAACCTGTAGGACAAACAGTGGAGGTCAGAATCCTGAAAGGTGAGAGGTAACCCCAGGGATCAACTGGGGTAGTACAAAAACGGTAGGCCTTCAGCAGAAGGCTTTATGGAAAAAGCCGAAACTCTTTTGGCTGCAGAGTGGCTCACTCTTAGGAGCAAAGAGAAGAAAGGCTGACCGATTTGGACAAACCGGCCTAGTCCTTGAGGGAAGAAGGGGTATGGAAAAAACCTTGTATCCCAAAAAGAAAGGACAGGTGTCTGAGGCGTTAGAGCCTCAGATGTACTGAAGATCCGCCATGTCTTTCCTAACTGGTGGTAGCTAGGAAAGATACTGGAACATGGAGAGCTTCAGGGGTACCTAACCCTTAGGGTTATGGTAGAAAAGTTGTTAACTACCACGGGAGTGGTTGTGTGTGTAGCACCCCAAAACATGCTGGAACAGCATGAGTATGGGTAGAGCCCAACTGTCAGAATCATATAGAGACATATATATCTATATGAGCATAGACAGTCAGATAAGTATGTAAATACATATCTATCTATAATAATATCTCGACAGATACACATACATATATATAGGTGTATACACACATATATATATATATATATAGGTGTATATATATATATATATATATATACACATATATATATATATATATAATATATATATATAGTGAGATATAGAAGGGCATAACTTATACACACACAAAAAACAGACATATATATCT
Source organism: Ichthyophis bannanicus (assembly GCA_033557465.1). Taxonomy (NCBI): domain Eukaryota; kingdom Metazoa; phylum Chordata; class Amphibia; order Gymnophiona; family Ichthyophiidae; genus Ichthyophis; species Ichthyophis bannanicus. The sequence continues at coordinate 190,167,264 of CM066035.1, read as the reverse complement.
ATAGGGATGTATACAGATATATATATATTGTCATGATGCGGGCACTAATAAAGCTGATTTTATGAAAAGAAATCCTGATTTAGAGGAACTAGAGGTGCAGTTACCTCCTGGCACACATAGAGGGAGCGGGAGCAGACATACTGATCCTAGTGAATCTAATCACAGTAATGACCTGCAGCTGACAGAGAACCAGGAAGTCAGTAACAAAGGTTCTCTTTATAAACCAGAGCAGAACGCTCTTGGAAGGCAGGAGGAGAAGGAGAGGCAAAGGCAAGAGGAGAAGGAGAGGCAAAAGCAGGAGCAGAACCGAAAGACACAGCAATGGAGATGGCAGCAGTTGCAAAGAAAGCCATGGACAAATAAGCAGTGGGAACAACAGCAGGAGCTGAGAAAGGAACGAACTGGAACCGGAGCTGAACTAGAAGCTGAACCAACAGAAAAGCCTAGAAGCTATCAGAGGTACAAACCTGTTTGCTGTGAAAGAGGCCAAGCTGGAAGTTGGAACAGAAACAGACCACACGAGGTGGGAAGCCATAGAATCCAAACTAAGCCTATTGGGCAAGGAGAGTTTGGTAGAAGGTGCTCCAAGGTAAGAGGCGGTGCCACGCCTAGTTCTTTTACTCTGCCTGTTTATGATACAAGGAGAAGGAAGCTAAGAACCAGAGGGGAAGGTTCTGTAAGGAGTTTATCTCCAGAAAAGCACTGCTCAGTTTTACCCAGTCAGAAGGAAAAAACAGTTGTATAAACAACAGAGGTTTTTACTCCATGAGCCAAGGTTGGAAACAGTAAGGTTTAACCCTAAGCACTGCACTGCTGGAAGCCATCCGCAAAGAAAGCTTCTCTCTAAAAACAACCTGAATAAAGATTGGTATTCTAATTTACCACCAGCCATAAGAGTTCCTGCTTACCTAAAGCAAAACTCCCATGCTGAAGATGGTCAGGCTAACATAGACAGGGATAGTGAAACCCCTTTGACCCAATATGAGGAAGAGGATATGATGGAGGTAGATTTCCCCCATGCTATTCCCTCATCTTTGCCGGAGGACATGGAGTGCGATTGGTGCACGGCCTACGCTCCCAAGTGTGCCTGCTGTAACGAAGAATGAATGTAAATATACTTTTGGTTGTTTATTGTGAAGAATATTACCTTTAAGAAGAACCTGCTATAAACTGTGAAGTAACAGTTCTCAAGCCAGAGAGCCTTGGCACCTTTTGAAACAAAGGACTATTTTGTTAAGCAACGTATCTCTAATTTGAACCCATGCATTATAACGGGGAATAAAGCCTTTTATTACCCTTCACTCAGGTCTTATTGTTCTTTATAGCGCTACATAGTGGCGCGCAATCTTTGTGTCACGACACCTTGTGGCAATATAGATATGAATATATAGGCCTATATATAGATGTCTGCAATTAAGCAGACAGAGATATGCCTATAGAAAGTATATTCACATAGGAGATGTGAAGAGGAAAGGTTCATCTAACAACAAGAAGGTGGAACCTACTTGAGAAGATATATAGAGAATCTATTCCCCCTGGTTATGATGGAAGGAGTCAGGGGAAAAATCTCCCTGACAAGGAACAGACTAGATTGCTGCAGAAATGCTAGCTAGTGAAATAACCAGGATGGTTACGTGAAAAGCAGAGGATAATATCAGTCTGCAGGCAGCAAGTCCCGAGTCCTCTAGAACTCTAGCATGGTAAATGGACAGAAGACGCATAGGAATGAGATACCAAGTTGACCTACTTGAGGGGCAAAAAGGGTATCATGCGTTCTTTAGCTAAACATGCGCTGTCCATGAGGGATTAGGATACCATGAGGACGAGCTGCAAGGAAAAAAAGAGCATATTCCCGGTGGGAATCCTGAGGACCAAACCAGGGAATTGAACAACTCTTTAAGCTTTCACGTAAGAGAAGGTCCACGTCCTTTGTTTTAAAAAGGAGATAGTGGGGTAGGAAGAACCCTTCCAGTCATGAGGGGCATGACTGAGGGAGCCTTTTCCAAACATCTAGGACAGCTGTTTGAGGAAAACCTAATGCTCTCTAGCAAAGGCCCATGGTGGAAAGCTTCTCTGTAGAATTGCAGAGAGCATAATGCAGGAGAACTAGCAGATAGAACTGGCTGCTGGAAAACCCAGTACCTACGTCAACTATGCTGCCAAGCCCAAGGGAATTGGAGATGGCAAGAATAGAAGACAATCCGAGAAGCCTGTAGTGATAAGGTTTCCCAAGAAAGATGAATCCACTGTCTTGGAGTCACTACTAAGGCCAGAAAGAATGTAGTGGAGGACAACTCTGGATGCTTGTGGAGAAGAACCAGTGGTCCAATCACTAGGGCTCCTGCATGGGCAGCTGCTGGTAAGACAGCAGAAAGAATCTTTCTGTTTAAAAACAGAAAGAACAGACAGAACAGGAGTAAGAAAACTCTGGACCGGTCTGATAAGCTGCCCCAAAGCAAAAATGAAGAAGGGAGTTAACTCAGAGAGGAAAACTCCACACTGGAATAGTGACAAAAACTAGAGGGGCTGAAGAAGCAGCCCTCCAGTGTAATAGTACCCCTCTTACAGAGGAAAGCTTGGTAAGAGGGTAGAGAAGATGGAGCTGAATGGAGACTGACAATGTGGTAAGTCTGTAGAAAGGAAAAATTCATGCTGGTACAGAAAACTATCATTTGATAGTTGTTAAACCTTTCCCCTAGCAGGAAGAAGAGGAGAAACCTGTGACCTATAGGCATGAATATCCTAAGAGCTCGTATACAGAGAAAAAATGGATGTCTTGTGAAAAGAGATCCATGCCTAGAGTTTAGAATGAAAACAGTGGAAGGCTTCTACTGAGAAGAAGCCAACTGCAGGTTCTAAACCCCAAGAGGCACAAAAATATGATGATGAATAATCAGAAACCCTGCGGTTGCTGGGTTTGCTGAGCCTGGTGAGAGTTTGGATTCTTCAGACCAGGGGGATGTTTCCCCTGTTTGGGAACATCTGTATGATGGGCAGAAGATGAATAAAACCTTCTCCCCCCTAGGGGAAGAAAGTTTGGTAGGACATTTCCTACCTACTGGGAAAGAAGGCGGCGTAGAACAGCCCTTAGAAACAGGTAAGTCAGTGGACCACTGAGTAACCTGACATAAAGACTCCTTATTGAAGAGATTTTCTCCAGTGCAAGGAGTATTACCCAGTCTTTGTTGTGCCCATTTGTCTAAGTCTGAAGCTTGGAGCCAGGCTCTACGTCGTGCCCCTATAGCTATAGCAGAAGTTCTGCTAACAGACTCAAATGAGTCTAGGGAAGCACGAGTAAGAAACCAAGAGATATTTTGAATATGACTAAGCAGTGAGGAATAGTCTGCACTCTTGGGCTCTGAAAGAAAAGGAGTCAAAAGATGTAATTTCTTTGTGACCTCCTCAAGAGATAGACTCATATTAAAAATATATGAGAAAATTCTTGCTGAAAGCGTGGATGTCTGGAAGGTTTGACGTCCAAAGGCATCTAGTGTCTTAGACTCACGACCTGGTGGATAAGAAGAGTGCTTTTTCTTACTCTTCACCCGCCTCATTGCTGATTCCACTACAATGGAATGATGAGGAAGTTGAGTCTTTTGAAACCCTGGAGAGGGGGGCACCTGATATAGGAGATCAGTTGCTCTGGAAGGTGGGGGTACCCTTAAAGGTGCTTCCCACATTCCTAGAAGAAGATCCTGCAAGGAATGATGCAAAGGAAGCATTATGTTCTCCTTTGCTTCGGTAGAAACAGAGCCTTGTGTAGGATCATGGCCAGGGATAGGAATGGCAAGTGATTTTGCCAGATCCAGGAGGAAACTCTGAAAAGAAGGATCTCCAAAGAGAACCTCCCCTGGACAGGCTGGATCTGAAGAACTAGCCTGGGCACCGAAGGATCTATCTAAGTATATAGGAATATAAGATCCTGCACGGTGCAGTATGGGATCCTTAACGGATGGACGCTGGTACTGGAGGTCAGGACCAGCGACAGTCAGTACCACATCGTCCATGCCAGGTATCGACTCCAAACTTGGTATAGAAGGGAGTGATCCTGTTGAAAGAAGCATGGAAGGAGCTGGCCGCGATGCTGCTGTGGATATCGGTACCGGTGTCGGAACCGCACCTGACACCGACATCGGAGCAGCTATCGGTGACAGCCCAATCGGTACCGAGGTAACCGAAAGCCTTCAGCAGTCACCCTCGGTACCGAGCGTCCGGTACCGATAGGTGTCGGTACCAAGACGTGTCGGTACCCAGTCTTCCAGACTAGAGATCAATTCCAGACTCGGCATCGAAGGAAGCGAGTCTATCGATGCACGCCTGGAGGGTACCGACGTCGGTGGTAGTATCGGTGCCGGTACCGATACTGGAAAGTCAGTCTGGAACGTATCCACCGGTCCCGTAGGTACCGAGGACGCCAGACGACGATCCCTGGTGAGGAGTGTTACATTCAACACCAGTGCCAATGCCGGGGTATCGGTACCGCTCAAAGCGGATGCCACCACCGGGCATGGCTCAGGTATGTTCTGTGAGGGGTGAGCCCCAGGAACAACCCGAAACCCCACTTAGGCTTTGGAGGTCGAAGACTCCCGCCGGGGTTTTGAAGCCAATGGGCCCTCGAGGGCAAAGCCGGAGCCATCTACATGCTGTGCATGAGACTTACTACTCGAGGGTTGGCTAGTCTTAACAGACTGTTTGTGGGTTACCTGATCCTGTGTAGAAGAAGAAATGGTCGGTGCCCTGAAGTTGGAAGGGAACCTCATATCGAGGGAGACTCTATGTTGAAAATCTCTTCTCACAATACTGTAGCCCGAGGGCTCCGGAGGAAAAGGGTCAGGACCCAAACAGGTTAGACACCAATTTTGGGAGTCTAAAAATAAAGTTGTACCGCCACAGTTTGAACATTTCTTGGAGAAAGTGGCTGGCGGTTCCATGAGGGACATGGAGAGGCCTAGAAGGCCTGAAAAAACGTAAGACACTCAGAAGAAAAAATATTCCCTAAAGGGAAAATTTACAAGAAAGAAAAAAGAAACACCGGCAGTACCGGTGGCGTCGGGGAAGACAGCCGTGACCACAAGAAAACTAAAGAATTAAAAGAAGAATTTTCTGCGGTGACTGGAGGACGTCCTGCCAGCTCCGCGGAAAAACGAAAACTGAGGAGAGGCAGTTGGGAAAGGCGGGAAGGCAGCACGCAGGCGTGGTGGGATGCTTCCAAAAGCTCTTTGATTGGACGCTGGGAAGTGTTCCCGCGCAGACTCCGTCGGTACCGACGTACCCATATGTGAAGACTCATTCCTACTTGTTCCTGGAGATTGCAGTGTATCACTTGAATAAATCAAATCAAAGTGTGATCAGGATACCTAAAAGGGGATGTCAAAACTATCCAGGAAGTAAACACATTTTAAATGAAAATGACTAAATACAAAGGGACTTAACAGAGGAATGGATTTCCTCACTCATTATCAGACAACAGTAACTCTCTAAGGGCAGACTTTGCTATTTGCTTATCTCCCTTATTTTTATTGTCTTGTCCTAAACACATTACACACCTCAGATCTTCAATCCTTTTATGTTACTATTCGTTTCAGCTTTGAAAACAAGTACTGATCTTGTAATAAAAACAATTTACTTCTACATTCAAACAGAATCCTTAGCTCATTTTCACCAATTTCTGCTTTACGCTTGTTTCCCTACCACAAAGAATATTCTGTGCTCACACTATGTGTCTTTCTGAACTCTATTATCATTTTTGCTCCACCATCTCCCTGCTTCTCCTCATTTTCCTCACAAAAGGTTGGCAAAATCCTAAGTGCACTGTATTGACACTATACCATATTATTGTTGTTATTGCCGTTTAACTTTCCTAAGTATTCTCTTTATTGTTCTAGTTGTATATTATGCTGATATTTGAGTGCTTTATTATGGTTATATATCACTATAGTTGTAAATTGCCTATGTCCATTTTATATTTGCCACAGACTGCCTTGGGTGAATTTCTTCAAAAAAGGTGGTAATTAAATTGCATTGGTCTGTTTATCGTTTAGTTTAGATCAATTGCTAACTTTGTTTCTTTATTTCTCCTAAAGAAAAGGCATCTTCCCTATTGGAAAATGTGTTATTTAATTACTATTTTCCTTGTGTGGCTTGACCAAAACAATCAGCTAGCTATATATATGCTGTATATAACTTTGAATTTGCTCTTACCCTGCAAATTTAAGCAGCTCTGCTCTCTGGCCTGTCTCAGGATTGAATGTTTCATGCAAGGTCATCAACAGCTCCACCACAATATCTGGCAAGTTACTGAGGAATAAATTATCAATTTGCTAGAAGACAAAAAATCAAGATAGCCATACTATTAATTCTTGGAACAGGGGTGGCACACCAACACCATGAGTTTTTGTTCTGCTGTTGTCCCCCTCCACTGTCGCTATTTTTAATAAAGAAAATTATTAACTTCTTCATGCTTACATTTCTGAACTTTTAAATCATAAAATGGTCCCTGTATTACCAATAAACATTTCGTCCTTATTCTCTTCTATTTCAATATATAATTCACTATTCTAATTATTATAAAACAATCTAAACATTGGCAATGCATGGATTAATTACATGTCTCTCTTAATGCTTAAGCTTCCTATCTTAATATTATAATGTACTCATTTGGTTAGAAACCTACAGAATTGCCTGGTATAATTCTAGGATTATACAGGCATGTATATATTTTGACTAAAAAATATAGCTATTTAATAATATTGTATAAAAATGTTTAAACTTCTAATATGTGGGAATGAAAAAGGTTTCCATATATTTTGTCTAAGCAACTAAGATAACTTTGTAGTAGTGTGAAATATCACATTCTATGGAACCTTCTCTAAGATCTGGAGCTCAATGAACCTAAGCTGAAGTAACCACTTAAAAAAAATTATCTTGGAGGAAGTGACGTCACCGGGGAGAATGGAGGCATAGAGAGAGCTCTACTACTCCCGCACCTAAAAAATAAAGCGTTATGGAGAGATTCTGGAGGTTAAAGAGCCAGCGATTTCAGACACAATACTCCCCCATTCAACTCTATGGCAGCGAAAGACCGAAATAAACAAACTGACCTGAATGCTTTTGTTTGCAGCAGTGGGCAGAGAGAGAGAGACACGAAGAAAACAAAATGGCAGCCGCAGACACTGTAAGACGCAGAACAGGAGCAGAGTGTGCAAGAGGTGGACAGGCACGAGGAAACTGCTCAGATACAGAGGAGGGAGGCAAGCTGACTGCAACAGATTTCAGACGATGGAACAGGGAATTGCAAGCTGATCTGCAATCAGTGAGAACTAATATTCTGTCCTTAGCAGCTCATCTTAGAGGTGAGATGGCCGAGTTAGGCCGCAGAATAAAAGACACAGAACAACAAGTTGAAGACATGGAAGAAACAGTAGCATCCTTGGAAAAAACAAATGGAGTCTTTAAAGCACACTAATGAGGAAATTCAAGATAAACTAGAAGATTTGGAAAACAGGTAATGACGCAATAACCTGCATTTTCAGGGTGTGCCTGATGAGGAAGTCTATGCAGATTGTAAAGATACTATCCAAAGCATAGTAAACCAACTCTGGGCAACAGTGCACCTTGGTGAAGTACCACAGATAGAGAAGATAGAGCTGGAGAGTGCACATAGGGCCCTAGGCCCCCCTTGAGCTAATTTGTTCCAGGATATAGTAGCTCAGTTCCAAAACTATGTGGTGAAAGAACAAGTGGCCATGCAGGCTTGGAAGGCAGGCTCTCTAATCTGGAACCAGCATAATATTGAGGTATATGAGGACTTGGCCCCTGTGACTTTAAGCAAAAGTATGTGTCTTCTGCCAATACTGACATTTATCTGTATATAACTCTGGAGCTCAGACGGTTATTAGATACTTAAATTTCTTCATAAATCTTACAGAAATCAATGTTGAGAAAAGGACAATCAGAACTGCACACGCTACTTAAGGGAACCAAAACCATCCCTGTGACTTTAAAGCACAGGAGAGAACTAAGAGACATTACAAGCAAACTTCGAGAAGAAGGCTGTCTATATCGATGGCAATTTCCATTTGGCTCTTGTGGTCACCAGAGGACGACGCACGGTACACACATGAACACGAACAGACACATTGGCATCACTACGTAACCTGGGAGTAGAGGGACTAGACAGCCTGCCACAACAACTACCTGAGCAGCAAAAATCGTTGGTGTGTTGGCAGAGAGTGGAGAGTAGATGGGGTCTATTGTGTCGGCAATCTATGGAATGCTCGGGCACCTCCAGGGTGGATACCAATGACTGAAACATCATTGATGGACTAAACTAACTATAACTGGTTTGTTGTAAGAGCATATTGTATGTAGTGGGTTTTGATAAATGGGAGAGTAAAAGCGGGGAGCAGCTCGAGGGCTCAGAGCAGGTGAATGGGGATAACAATGTTATCCAAATTATTGATAGGACCATATTAGGCTGGGAAATGTTGGAGCAGCTCTGTAACAGTTATATATGCTCTGAGGAGAAGCGAGGCAGAAGAGCAAACTGTGGGGGGGGGGGGGGAGCAGGCCAACCTGGGGACAGAACCTCCTCCATCAAGCCGCTGCCTGGTGGTGGTAAGGCGGCGGTGAGATGGGACTGGGATAGAGGAAGGTGGGATAGGAGGGAGGGAGGGATAGGACAACGAAGCAGGACAGGGTGGTCATATAAGAAAAATGACATCCTTACGTGTGGGGACTCTTCATACCAAAGGCCAAAGCCTTCCAAGAAAGAGGCAACTGTGATTTAAGGAACTCGCAAGGTTACAATGGGATACTGCCATGCTGCAGGAGACAAACAGGTAGAAAAGGCGACGGTAAAAGCTAGAAGGATGCTTGGGTGCATACGGAGAGGAATGACTAGCAAAAAAAAGGAGGTGATAGTGCCTCTGTATAAGTCTTTGGTGCGACCTCATTTGGAGTGTGGTGTGCAATTCTGGAGACCGCAACTTCAAAAGGATGTGAACAGGATGGAGTCGGTGCAGAGGATGGTTACTAAGATGATTAGTGGTCTTCATTATAAAGCATATGAGGACAGACTTAGGGATTTTAATATGTACACCTTAGAGGAAAGGAGGGATAGAGATGATATGATTGAGACGTTTAAATACCTCTGTGGCATAAATGTTCAGGGAGAGAGCCTCTTTCTATTGAAAGCAAGTTCTGCTACGATGGGACATGGGATGAGGGTGAAGGGGAATAGATTCAGGAGTGATATGCAGAAATATTTCTTTATGGAAAGAGTGGTGGATCCGTGGAATAGTCTCCCAGTGGCGGTGGTAGAGATGAGGACAGTATCTGAATTCAAAAAAGCATGGGACAAACACAGAGAATCTCTAAAGGTAAAAAGGGGACGGTTGTAGTTGTTGATATGGAAGGACAGACTAGATAGGCCATGTGGTCTTTTTCTGTCGTCATGTTTCTATGTTTCTAAACCTATGTGCACGCGACCACAGGCTATTGTGAGATTGCACCTACCCGCAGATCTATTGTACCTCTCAGAGAGGATCAACTAAGAGTGCGGCAGTAGCGATAAAAGTGCACAAAAAAGACCAAGGCTGATTCATAGCAATACAGGCACTTTTGGGGGAGGACACAGGTCATGATTATAAGCATTTATGCCTCCACACAGGGGCAGGGTGCTTTCTTTGAAAGGCTAGGACTCTAATTTACTCCTTTTACTAAGGGACAGGTTATAATGGGGGGTGACCTAAATGTTGCCCTTGACTCTCGATTAGCTCGAACGGGAGGCGCACTGAAAGGGGAGCAGAGACAGGCACAACCTGCAGGAGCTGATGCATCTATGGCGCTTGAGCGATGGCTGGCATCTTATGCATCAGAGTGCTCAGCAGTTTTCTTTCTATTCCTCGATACACCAATCTTATTCGCGCCTGGACTATCTATTTCTAGATTGGAGCTTGTGTGCTGAAGTAGAGGAGGCCACTATTGAGCCAGTCACGTGATCCGACAATAGGCCAGTATGGCTGTCGCTAAGAGGATTAGAAGCAAGTGGAGGCATACGCTATTGGCGCCTTAATGACAGCTTAATGCAGGACAAGTGTATTGCGACGGCTTTACAGAAAGATACTGAAGAGTATTTCCAGCTTAATAATACAGGGGATGTTAATGTGGGTATGCTCTGGGATGGCTTCAAAGCGGTGCTGCAAGGTAAATTGATTATGTAGGCTTCCATAAGATGAAAAGAGCGTATACAAGACTTAGAAGTGGGCTACGAAAGAGTACATACACTTGAAGGGCAACAAGTTCGCCTTGGCAGAGCTCAATCGCAGAGGGACCTAGAGGTAGCCTGCACCGAGCTAAAGAACAAACAATTGGATACTTTGGATTTCCAGATGCAATGCATCAAAACAGCGGTATGATGAGGGCAGGAACAAAACAAGAACACTGTTAGCACATGCCCTTCGAGAATAACAGGCACAAAACTCCATTCCTCGGATTCAAGGGCCAAATGAAACCTGGTTAGTGGGCCATGAGGCGGTTCGGCAGGCATTTCAGAACTACTATAGGGAGCTATAAACGGATGATGAGCAGGTAAAGTAAGCCGATGTTAACGCATGTTTGTCAAATATATCCTTACCGACCTTGACAGATTCGGAAATAAAAATGAAGAGTGTCCCATAACCAGGAGAGAAATACAACAAGCCATCCAACGGTTAGCCAATGATAAAGCTCCAGGCTTAGATGGCTATAGAGCCAAATTTTATAAGACATTTAGTGCGCTTCTGATTGGCCTGCTGTCATATTGGGAACTACCACCCAGGAGAAATATTTAGGCATCATCGTGGATATCATGCTGAAACCTCCGCCCAGTGTGCAGCGGCGGCCAAGAAAGCAAATAGAATGCTAGGAATCATCAGGAAAAGAATGGAGAATAAAACAAAGGATATTATAATGCCTCTGTATCGTTCCATGGTGTGACCGCACCTTGAATATTGTGTGCAATTCGGGTCTCGTATCTTAAAAAGGATATAGCATTATTAGAAAAGGTACAGAAAAGGACACCCCTATGAGGAGAGGCTAAAAAGGTTAGGGCTCTTGAAAAAGAGACGGCTGAACAATGTTCCTGCTAATCTGCGCTGGGTCTGCCGCCAACATTCCTGCCGGCAGGGGGAGGTGCAGAGCGACTCTGTCCCTCCCCCCACCGGCATGCCGGCGGAGGACCCGGCGCAGATTAAAGAGAACATTGCGAGGGTGCTGCGGTGTGTGTTAGACCTGCCCGCCGGCATTCCTGCCAGTGGGGGGAGGGGGCAGAGCGTCGATTGCTCTGCACCTCCCCCCGCCGGCAGGAATGTTGGCGGCGGACCCAATGCAAGTTAGCAGGAACACTGCGGCTGAGGGGAGATATGATAGGCTATAAATTAATAAATGGACTGGAACGGGTAAATGTAAATCAATTGTTTACACCATCAAAATATAGAGAGACTAGGGGACATGCAATGAAGCTAGAGTGTAACCCATATAAGACTAATCAGAGAAAATATTTTTTCACTCAACGTGTAATCGAACTCTGGAATTCATTACCAGAGGATGTAGTAAAAGCTGTTAGTGTAGCTGGGTTTAAAAAAGGTTTGGACAAGGTTCCTGGAGGAAAGGTCCATAAACCATTATTAATGGGGACCTGGGAAATCCACTGCTTGCCACAATACAAGCATTGTGGAACCTGTGTCCTTTGGGGAAACTGAAAGGTACTTGTGACCTAGATTGGCCACTGTTGGAAACAGGATACTGGGCTTGATGGACCTTGATCTGACCCAGTATGGCATATCTCACGTTCTTAGGTAATTGAATGCCCTCTCCATCTATTTCAAAGGAAAATCTGAACCTCTTTGCATCCTCAACCCCCAACGAACATTTAGTGCTTCCAATATATCAAAGTTAGGCTTCGGATTCGTAAACGTTCCAAATACCTGAATTTCCTATAGACATCTCAGTGAGTCTTGAGGACTCACTAAATGAGCTAACAGTTCATCTGTAAAAGCCATAAGTTTAAAAATGGATTTATCAAACCTAATCCCTCGATTTGCATGCAGAACTCTAATCAGGGGTCCCAAGTCAGCACAAATAGAAGAGGCAATAGGGAACACCTCTGACAAGTACCCCACCGATCAAACCGATCAAATACATTCACCAAAGCTATGACTTTTGGGGATAAAGGAGCTTTAGCACCCGATGAAACCATAAGCTCCTAAACCATAACTTGTAAAACTCAAAGTCTAACCCACTCTTTCAAATGACTTTGCCACATCAAAACTATTAACAGAAGGCACTTGCATGTAAGCAAACCCTTCATAAAACCCACCTGGCTATCATGAATCAAGTCCAGTAGAAGCACAACCAACAGTTCAGCCATTATTTTAGCCAGCAGCTTCAAATCAGAGTTTAGTAAAGAAATGGGCTAGTAGGATTCAGGTCTCACTGAGTCTCTACTCCTCTTAGGAACAATAGTTATATATGCATGATTAATATCATTGGGGAACTCTCTGAAATCCACTAAAGAGTTGAAAGTTGCCTCCAAAGGCAGGCAAAGCTCATTCTGCCTTAATTTATAAAATTCTGTACTAGCCCCCCATCCAGGCCAGGGGTATTACAACACTAGGCAGCCTTAATAACTCTTAATAGCTCTTCTACTGTGACAGTACCATCTAAATGTTCCATCTGCTGCTCAGTCAATTTGGAAGGATTCACCCGAGCTAGATCAGAGCTCATCCGCTTCCTCTCCTGTGTAGAGGGATTTCTAATAATCCCAGAAGACCTTCTCCAAATCCTGCACTATTACATAAACTGTTAAAGTTGAAAAGTATAAGAAAGTAGTGACTTCTTAGTGCACTGATGTAATAAAGGTGTTCAGTGCTGCCTGTACTTCCAGTAACCTCAGAAACTTAGCAAAAGTTCTACAATCCATACAGACCTGCTTCTCTAAATGTAGAATTCTGGCATTGATCTCCTTCCTGCTTCGGATTGCAAAGGTGATGATGGCCACGTGAAACACCCACCTTGGCGTTTTCCCAAAAAAGCACAGAGTGCCCATATATTCCTTATTATTTTCTTCTTATTTTCCAGAAAGTCCCCCCTCCTATCTCTTCTTCAAGTAAGAGATGAAACACTCATCTCTGTAAAGCTCTAAGAGAAAACACCAATGCCAAACACCCTGGTCTCCCTGCCCCTACTCTAGATCAACCCAAATTAAAGCATAGTCCGAGACCTCAAATGCCCATAGATGCATCAGTGAATCTAGCAAAAAGCAATTACGAAGTCAGTAAATTAGCTATGTGCAAACTGGTGTGATGAGTTCCAGATAAGTGTGTATAGACTCATTCTGATGGGTGAAGCATTCACTATGTAAACACATCCACTAATTTAAGCCTATTCACAAATTACCGCAAGTACCTCGTCACTTGCATGCAGGGAGCATCCCCATCCCGCAGCACAAACATGCAACTCTGAATCCCAAATTCCATTCAGGTCTCCATCTCACAATGTGATGATCTGGCAACCTTTGTATCTCCATGATTAACATGTAGAAAAACTCCATTTAATGTTATTAGGAGCATATATGTAACAAAAGAATCAAGGTGCCCAACATCTTCCACATTACTATAACATATCAACCATTCAAGTCCAACAACTGCTGTTTACAATCAAAATGAAAATACTTCCCAATTAGGATAGCTATGCCACATTTTTTTGTCCACTGCAGAGATGCCAAACACCTACTCCATCCAATCGCAACACAGCTTGCTCATTTGCACTTTGATGGGTCTTCTACAAAAAAGTTAAACTATGCAAACTGCTTTGATTGAAGGATAAGGCGGTATAGAAAACCCGTTAAATAAATAAATAAAAAGCTATAGCCACCTTGTGCCTCTCTAAGGCCCGCAGGACCTTGTGTTTAATCGGTGAGCATAACCTACACACATTCCATGATCAAGATACATTACGCATTCTAGCAAACATATATTTGGGAAGATACCCCCCCCCCCCAACCCAGTATAGGATCTTTCCCAACAATGCCCATCTTTTCTGACACACACACTCAATGTAACACTTCACACATCTCCCATTCTGACACAATGAACACAGGCCTACCCTCTTCCCCCCCTCCCTCACTACCCTGTTCTTTACCCACTTAGTCACCCTCCAGAATGGTTTAAAATAAGCAAAGGTGTAAGACAAGGCTGCATACTTTCTCCCTACCTGTTTAATTTATATGCAGAACAAATCATCAGAGAAGCAGGATTGTATGAAGACAACAGAGGTGTGAAGATTGGTGGAAGACTCATCAACAACCTTTGCTATGCTGATGATACCACATTACTGGCGGAAAGTGAAGATGATCTGAAACATCTGCTTCTCACAATCAAAGAACATAGTCTCAAAATGGGCCTGCACCTTATTGTAAAGAAGACAAAGATCATGACAACTGGCATAATCAACAGGTTCATCGTCGAAGGAGAAGAAATTGAAATCGTGAATAACTTTAACCTACTTGGATCAACTATCAATAAAGAAGCAACAAGCAGTCAAGAAATCAGACGATGCATTGCTCTTGGCAGAATGGCTATGAAAGACCTGGATAAGATTCTCAAGAGCAGAGATATCTCTCTCCATACAAAGATTTGACTTGTTCAAGCCATGGTATTTTCAATAACATCATATGGATGTGAAAGCTGGACAGTGAAAAAGATAGACAGGAAGAAAATTGATGCCTTTGAATTATGGTGCTGGCGGCGAATATTGTGTATACCATGGACTGTGTCGTGAAGTACAGGGTTCAGAACCGATGGAGACAGAGGATTCACTACAAAGTGAAACCAGAACTGTCAGTGCTGAAACAAGCATGGAGGGTTGGCATGGAAACCCTAAACAAAGAACGTCACAGAGTGTTAGGGAACGCCCATCCCCTGAGCTAGCTCCTGCCTCATCAGGGAAGTGGGAACACCTGGTGGGAGGTGTGGCTCAGCACAACGGAGAAAGAAACTTAGATAAAAAGCCTTTAGTTATAGATAGGACAGAAAAAGAGAAGGGGAAGGAGAAAGAGACGGACATAGTCTCAGATACGGAGACAGAAGGAAAAGGCAGCACAGCAAGCGTGGAGAAAGCTGAAAGAAGGAGAAAACCAGAGAAAGATAGATACTCCGAGGGCAGCCAAGGTCTGTGGCTGAGAGAAAGGAAAAGGGAAAGAAATCCCAATTCCACTCGGAGGAACTTCTCAGAGGAAGAGAGCTGGGGAAGATATTCAAGTCCAGTTCCCAGGGAGCAGTGCTCAACTACAAAAAGCA
Organism: Ichthyophis bannanicus; assembly: GCA_033557465.1. NCBI lineage: Eukaryota > Metazoa > Chordata > Amphibia > Gymnophiona > Ichthyophiidae > Ichthyophis > Ichthyophis bannanicus. The sequence continues at coordinate 190,151,926 of CM066035.1, read as the reverse complement.
CTGGGGATTTTTACTATCCAAAAAGCAGAGACGTTTATTCTGGGAACCAGAAAAGACAACCACGCTGTGCTCACAACAGACAGCCTACAGGTAAAGCTTATTTCCCTGATACCAAGCTTTTATCAAAGGGGAGAGAAAAGTTTTACCAACCTTTTTGTAGCCAAGGGAGATTCCTGGGAGAAAGCAATTCTAAAGGCAGACACAGAATTCCCTGTAGCCAAACAGAAGAGGGAAACGTATATCCTTTTAATTACAGAGGGCTGTGTGCACAGGAAGCCAAACACCCAGACTCACAGAGCAGGTTGGGGGAAGGGAACCCTGTAATTGGAACGGAGAGGTTTGCGTGGCAGGCAGAAGAACCCTCTCTAAGGGACCTTAAGGAAGAAGGTGATCTTATGCAGTGGGACCCTTATCAACCCCCTGAGTCCGAAGTGTTTATGGACTGCTCTTATATGGTGGCAGACAATGTGCAGTCCCTTTGTTAATAATACTGGATTTTGCTGAAGGAAGAAAAACAGCCAAAAGAAGTATTTTGGAGGGAAACTGTTTTATTCTTTTTGATTCCGTAACAGCTGAAGATAAGCATTATTTAAGTTGCCTATTTTTGTTCATATCAGGAGTATGGTTTCTTTGTAAATATATTCTTTGTTCATGGTCATCAACATCCAACCCCGGGAGGGGCAATAAATCCTAATTTAACCTGAACCACTCGTGCACAACTTGGACTCATTCTTACTACTGTAGGACTACATTACCCAGGAGGCCTTTTCAAACCTCCATTTAAAGTTCACAGTCTAAGAAACACAACTACCCACTTGCCTTGCCCATGCTAAATGCCTCTGGGAGGGTGAGTGGTGACAACTGCCCGAAGAATAAAACCAGTCTGTACTAGAGGAGATCAAACCTAAGCTTTCTTTAGAAGCTCAGATGACAAGACTTCGACTTTCATACTTTGGACACATCATGCGGAGAGAGAGATCATTAGAGAAAGACATCATGCTTGGCAAGATAGAAGGTCAACGCAAAAGAGGAAGGCCAGCAATGAGATGGATCGATACAATAACAGCAGCTACGGGTACCAGTCTGTCAACAATGAGCCGCCTGACTGAAGACCGAACACAATTTAGGATAGCTATCCAGAGGGTTGCCATGAGTCGACTCCGACTTGACGGCACTTAACAACAACACCACCCTCCAACCAGTTCTGTCTTAGGCAGCTCTCAAGGCTGCCCATACTCCACTTGACTACCTAGGGTCGAAACTTTGATAAGCCGGGCCCTCCCCACCCAATAGTACTCCCAACCTATGCACCTAGAATCCCCCACACCTCTAATCCTCTGCATAGTGATTCCCATTCCTCTTAAAGAACTAGCCACTGCAGCCAAAGTTCAACAGTACAATTCATGCCTTAAGAATACAAAGGCGGCTTCCTTGCTGGTAGACAAAGAAAAAAAGCTCTCTACAACAAACCAGTACTAACCCTTCCAATCATAAGATCCCTCCTTTTCAACCCTGAACCTTCCCATCTATACATACCCTCCCATGTCTCTCAGTATATAAAACAACCAACCCCAAATCCCATTATCAACAAATACGTATTCAGCCAAGTGGAAATAAACGATAGCAAAATAATGTAAAACTGGGTGTCTTAACTTTTACAATAACCCCACAGTCAGGGATCTCACATTCTCTCCAGCAACTTTATCTCAACCTTGGGCCGGAAGGACTGGGGTTTCTAGTCCCACAGGTGCTCCTAGTGGTCTTGGGCAAGCCACTTAACCCTCCATAGCCCATGTTCCCTGTAAAATAGTTATCTCCAAGTTATAATGCCCTGTTCAATGTAATTTCACTTTTTTCAATTTAAACTGCACTGATGTAGAATAGCACGGTATATAAGAGAATGTAATAAATAAATAAACACAAATAATGACCAACAAAGGCCACTATGATGCGTCCCAAAGGCCAGCAAAGCAGGAACCTCAGCTCACCAAGTTCTGCTCAAGCTCCTAAACATCAGATACTTAATAAATATGAATAAAAATATAATAAAGGAAAAAACAAACACAATAAACCAATAGCCTGGAAAATCACAATCCAGCCACTAATATAAAAAATATTCTATGACATATGCAAACGTCAAGGAACTATAAAAGCATATTATTCAAGAAACTGGCCAGAAAAAGGATTAAAAATGTATAAACCTGCCACGATGAGATAAATAAAAATGCGACTGGTTCAAAAATACTTTGCTCCCCTGTCATTTTTGAACACCACAATGGAATCCCACACTTAATTGAAACACAATCATATTTTTATGTCTTTCACTTTAGTTTTTAAGGTATGGTAGCATTATAAAATTATATATATTTTTGTTTGCAAAGTAGTCTTGAACCAGGCACATTTTAGTTGGAGAGAGGGAAGGGACATCCCCTCTAATGTCTACCACAGCTCAATGGGACCTGATTTACTAAGCCTTCTTTTGTATAGACAAAAAAAGGGAAAATGGCCTTAGTATACAGGGTGGCCCAAAAAAAGTGAGAACATCTCGTAGCATATACCGTATTTTTTGGACCATAAGACGCACTTTTTCTTCACCAAAAAGTGGGAGGAAAAGTGCCTGCGTCTTAGGTGCGAATAGAAGAAGTTGCAGAGCGGCAGCGGGTCCCCCGGGACCTTCCGTGTCCCTGGGGACTGCATCATCCCTCCCCCGCCCCGTGTCCAGGCTTTCAGGGCCGCGAAGAGAGTAGTATTTCCCTCTCGCGGCTCTGTTAAGCCTGCCGGGGCTGACCCCCGGCATGCCTAACAGAGCCGCGAGAGGGAGATCACTCTTCTCTTCGCGGCCCTGAAAGCTGCCGCTGATGGAGCTCAGAAGATGCTTTGCTGGGCAGATGGGAAGGGGCCGCGGGACAGTTGATTCTGCCGCTGCCCAGGGTTTGTTTTTCATTTTTAAATTTACTTGGGCTGATGGGGGGGATGGGGTTAGGACTAGTGATGGGGGGGGAGGGGGTTAGGACTAGTAATGGGGGGGTTAGGAAAAGTAATGGGGGGGGGGTTAGGACTGAAAATGGGGTGATGGGGGGATAGTACTGAAAATGGGGTGATGGGGGTTAGGACTGCAGGTGGTCTGATTGGGGGGGCTAAGACTGAAAATGGGGTTATGGGGGGGCTAAGAATGAAGATGGGGCGATGGAAGGGTTAGGACTGGAAGTGGGCTGTTGGGGGGCTTAGGACTGATAATGGGCTATGGGGGGGCTAGAACTGGTAATGGACTGGGGGGGGTGCTAGGACTGGAAATGGGCCAAGTAGAAGGGGGAGCTTGAACTGCAATAGCTGATGGGGACAGGGTTTAGGAATGGAAATGGGCTGAGTGGAAGGGGGCTTGGAATGGAAATGGGCTGATGGGGAGGGGGGCTTGGAAAGGAAATGGGCTGATGAGGGGGGTGGGCTACGACTGGAAATGGGCCGAGTAGAAGGGGGAGCTTGAACTGCAAATAGCTGATGGGGACAGGGTCTTGGAATGGAAATGGGCTGAGTGGAAGGGGGCTTGGAATGGAAATGGGCTGATGGGGAGGGGGCTTGGAAAGGAAATGGGCTGTGAGGGGAGGGAGCTAGGACTGGAAATGGGCTGATGATGCGGGGACTAGAAGGGAGCGGATGCTGGGTGGGGCAGGCGCTAGAAGGGAGTTGATGTTGGGGGACGATTAGAATGGGATGGGGCTGGGAGAGTGAAATGGAGAGGGGAAATATATTTTGTGTGGGAGGGAAGAAAAATCTACAATTGGCCGAGTATTGGGAGAGTAAGTGGGGATTGAGGATGGAGGGGTAAAATTTGAGTGGATGAAATAGGAATGAGGAAAGAGCAAAAGGAGAATGATTAGTATGTTAAAGCAGATGTAGAGAGAATGGAAAAAAACTAGGAAAGAAGAAAGGACAAATGGACAGCAGACAATGGAGCGTTAGCAGAAGACACGAAGAAACCAGAAGAAAGTGGCTGGAACAATTGCAACTGAAAAAAAATGCACAAAAGATAGAAAAATATCTCTTTATTTTGAATTTATTAACTGAAATATGTCAGCTCTTGGAAATGTGCATCTTTAACGTCTGCACTTTATTTAATACAAGAGGAAATCAATTTATAGTTTTATTTCTACAGTGTTGTACATTCTAAGTTTGGCTTTTGGGGTTCCCAGTTTAATTGCCTTAGATGGAAGTGAAGACTGTATTTTATACGAAGACAGCGAAGAAAGTGATGTCAGTGATTGTGACCAAATGAGCTTCATGAATTCTGACTCTAGCGAAGAAGAGTTCGTGGGGTTTTCCGAAGACTAGAGTACTCAAACCTTTGTCTTTATGTGTTAATGACAGTGATAATGGTTCTTAATGCCACTGTTGACTGCTGTTCAGTTTATATGGTTCAAATATTATTCTGTTATACTTTATTAAATATTTTATTACACTATTTGGTTCAGAATATTTTTTTCCTATTTTTCTCCTCTAAAAACCAGGTGCGTCTTATGGTCGGGTGCGTCTTATGGTGCGAAAAATACGGTAAGTTATTTAAAAATTGAAAAAGATGTAAACGACCGACAAATTTAAAAAAAAAAGATGGCGACCGGAAATTGTTGAAATAAAGACGTTATATAGCTAAAAAAGGTAAATAAGTAAACTATTTAAGCTTTTAATTTACGAGATGTTCTCACTTTTTTTGGGCCATCCTGTATATATCAGGTCCCAGTGAGCCGTGGCAGACTTCAGAGAGGATGTCCCTTCCCTCTCTTCAGTCTCAAACTTTCTTGACAATTATGGGGAAGATGAAGGAAAGGGAAATGATGTGTTAGCTGCTAGCTTCAGGGATTTGGAGCAGGCTCCTAAATTCAGACAAAATTTGTCAAGGCCTACTTATCAATTACCTGCAGTCCATTTTATTAAGTATTTTTAATTTTTTATAATTTTCAAAATCCAAAAACTTGTAATAAAAAAACCTAAAGTACTTTTAAATTGAATAAAAAGACACGGAGATAATGTGGTGCAGTGAGCCGGGTGGCTGCTTCCTGCCGGGCTCCGGGATACCCCATCTAAAATCGCCATTATAGCTTTAAACCTACCAAAATCAGCCTACTATATACCGGGACAGTGGACGGGAGTGGACCCAAACCTGGAGAAACCATGAAAGCCGTGATGGTGGCTGCAATGGTGGCCAAAACAGCAACAAAAGCTTCAAGCCTCAGAGTCCAAAATGGCGCTGTCGGCACCGGCCAGCCCACACTCAGAACTGCAGGCAGGAATGATGGAGGTGGTCACAAACGCAGTGGTGACGGCACTAGAGGGACACTTCCAGGCCCTATCGGAACAGTTAACACAGGTAGGACAAGCTGTAGCTAACTTTGGCCCCTGAATAAATCAGGTGAAGCACTGGCTACAGGAGGTAGAGGAAAACTCAGCAAAGCCAGGCCCACAACATGAAACGCTTAGAAGAACAGCTGAAAATGTATGGAGAAGAATTAGACGATATGGAAAATAGAGGCCGGAGGAAAAATCTTCGATTTGTCGGCATACCAGAATCCATCTCAGAATTAAGGGGCTACTTGGAAACATGCTTGCCTGCCACTCTAGCCCTGGAGACACCAATAGGGTGTCCCTCACCATTGAAACAGCACATCGTCTGGGACAGTGACAGGAAGGAGCGGGCTGTCCACAGGTGGTCAAAACCCACTTTCTGAACTATGCACAGAAAAAAGCAATCCTGCAGGTGGCCCGGAGTCAGCGGAACCAAGTGCATGGGTCTAAAAAAGTCCTTGTGTTCCAGGATTACTCTAAAGAAATATTTCCGCATATCACTCCTGAATCTATCCCCTTTCACCCTCATCCCATGTCCTCTAGTAGCAGAGCTTTGCTTTCAATCAAAAGAGGCTCTCCTCCTGTGCATTTAAAACACGGAGGTATTTAAACATCTCAATCATATAACCTCTATCCCGCCTCTCCTCCAAGGTGTTCATATTAAGATCCTTAAGAACATAAGAACCTAAGATATGCCATACTGGGTCAGACCAAGGTCCATCAAGCCCAATATTCTGTTTCCAACAGTGGCCAATCTAGGTCATAAGTACCTAGCAGTCTCCCCAACAGACACAGGTTCCTCAATGCTGGTATTGGGTCAAGTAGTGATATCCAGAGTCTCTTTTAATAATGGTTTATTGACCTTTCCTCCAGGAACTTGTCCAAACCTTTTTTAAACCCAGCTACACTAACAACTTTTACTACATCCTCTGGTAACAAATTCCATAGTTTGATTACACGTTGAGTGAAAAAATATTTTCTCTTATTAGTCTTAAATAGTTTACCCTGTAACTTCATTGCATGTCCCCTAGTCGTTCTGTATTGTGATGACAAACAATTGATCTACGTTTACCCATTCCACTCCGTTCATTAATTTATAGACCTCTATCATACCTCCCCTCAGCTGTCTCTTTTCCAGGTTAAAGAGCCCTAATCTCTTTAGCTTCTCTTCATAGGAGTATCCCTTCCATCCCTTTTACCATTTTGGTGGCTCTTCTCTGAGCCTTTTCTAATAACACTATATCCTTTTTAAGATACGGCGACCAGAATTGCACACAATATTCAAGGTGCAGTCGCACCATGGAACGATACAGAGGCATCATAATATCCTTTGTTTTATTTTCCATTCCTTTCCTTATGATACCTAGCATTCTATTTGCTCTCTTGGCCGCCGCTGCACACTGGGCCGAGGGTTTTAACATGTTATCCACGATGATACCTAAATCTTTTTCCTGGGTGGTGGTTCCTAATGTGGAACCTTGCATCGTGTAAACATAGTTTGGGTTGTTCTTTCCTAGGTGCATAACTTTGCACTTGTCCACATTAAATTTCATCTGCCATTTGGATGCCCAGTCTTCCAATTTATCAAGATCCCCTTGCACTTTTCCACAATCGTCATGAGTTTTAACAACTTTAAAAAGTTTTGTGTGATCTGCAAATTTGATAACCTCACTCGTTATTCATAAATGACCTGGAAAAGGGAATATGTCAAAAAAACAGTGGACCCAGTACAGATCCCTGGGGTACTCCACTATTCACCTTTTTCCATTTGGAAAATTGGCCATTTAGCCCTACCCTCTACTTTCTATCTTTTAACCAGTTCCTGATCCACAATAGTACACTGCCTCCTATCCCATGACTCTTTAGTTTTGCCAAAAGTCTCTGAGGGACCTTGCCAAAAGCTTTCTGAAAGTCCAAATACACTATATCAACCGACTCACTTTTGTCTACCTGTTTATTCACACTTTCAAAAAAACATAACAGATTAGTAAGACAAGATCTTCCTTGTCTAAAGCCATGTTGGCTTGTCTCCCATTAAGCCATGACTATGTACATGTTCAGCAATTTTGTTCTTTATGATGGTTTCTACCATTTTTCCCCGGTACTGACGTCAGGCTCACCGGTCTGTAGTTTCCCGGATCACCCCTGGAACCCTTTTAAAAAAATTGGCATTACGTTGGCCATCCTCCAATCTTCAAGTATTACAGATGATTTTAATGACAGTTCACAGATTACTAATAGCAGGTCTGCAATCTCATATTTCAGTTCTTTCAATACCACTTTCAACAAATGGGCTGGATGCAGACTAAAGCTGAGGAGTTAGAGCGCCATTCCTAGTTCTTCAACATACACGTTTTCAGGGTCCTCGATGGGGAAGAGAGAAGAGACCCTGTCACTTTTGTCAAAGCCTTCTTCGAGCACTACTTCCCGGGCTGCCCCACCCAAGAGGTCTTTGAAATTGAGAGAGTGCATCGGGAGCCCAGATCCCGTCCAGATGAAAACGCCAGAACAAGGGCTTTTTATTGTGAAACTCCTGCGGTTCCAGGATCGCAAGCACATTATCCAGGCGGCTTAGAAGACGTGGTATGTGATCTACAAAACCTGGAGGATCTCAGTCTTCCCGATTTGGGTGCAGAAACTATGAAGAGATGCAGAGAATTATTAAAAGTCAAAGAAACCCTTACCCAAAAAGGCATTCAAGTGACAATCTGGTACCTGGCAAGGCTCACACTGGTGGAAAACAGGGTGCAATGCTTCTTTGCCAGTCTAGAGGCCTTGGAGAGAGATTTGAAAACAAAAACATCCAGACCAGCTGGTTCCTGCATAAACAGCTCGGCCAGCTCGAACAGCACCGGTAAGTGCATGGCTGAAACAGTCAACACAGCCGTCATCAGGATTTGGGCAGCATTCATTACAAGAATCTCAACACCCAGCGGAACCCCAACACCCAGCAGAACCCCAAACAGGATCGTCCGAGGGGGAGCAGGCAAACGCGGCCTAGCAAGAAATGAGTGCCTCCAGGGCCCTCAGCGCTATGTGAAACACTGTCCAACGTAATGGGATTAACTCTCTGGGTTTCATTTGAGACATTGATGGTAGCTGGAGAGGCCTCCTGGGGCTAACAGTTTGGCCTCGAGGGGTGAGACTGAGAATGTTTTTCTGTGACACTGGAAGTAAGATGGAAGTAAGGCGCAGGGGGGAAGGTTGAACAAACTGCAGCTCACAACATTGTATAGTATCGGTGGGAGCCTAAAATGGGGAAAAGTGGATTAAGTGGGTTAATACAAAGGATACTGAACAGGGTAGTGGGTTTTAGACAGTTGTGGGTTCTATGTTGTGTTACAATGGTTGGCTGGCTCGGTGTGAATGCAACAGTGTGGTTGAAGATTCTGAGGGGAAGGTGGGGGGAGAAACAAGGGGTTATGGAGAGCAACAATGAACGTCATGAAGGGATTAAGCCTCACTGAATATTAGGAGAGCTACACAGCCCCATAAATAGGAAGAGAGTTCTAGCAAATCTGGCAAAGGCCCAGGTAGACTTTGCCCTTCTTCAGAAAACCCACTTAACCAGAGAGGAACATGAAAAGCTGAAGGATAAATGCATTGTTCCCCCTGTAATTCAAAAAGGCGGGGGATAGCCATACTAATTCATAAACGGGTCCCCATTTATCATTGGGGAATGAGCAGGAGGTGACAGGCAAGGTAGGGTGGTATGGGTGATGGGTCGTGTGCATCAAGATGAGATTTCCCTTCTAAACATGTATGCGCCAAATGGTCCAAAGGATACCTTCTATCAGCCAGCTCTACAGGATTTTTCCATGGTAGCCCAGGGGGAATTGGGTAATAGGGGGTGACCTAAACGGCATACTAGGGAGGGAGGACAGATCAAATTACTCCACCAAGACCCATGGGAAGGAAGATAGGGAAATGAGAAAATGTATGAAGCAGTGGGACCTGGTAGATATATGGAGGGCAGAGAATGGCTCTCAACATGGATAAACGTGCATCTTACCCAAATTGGGCTCATACTCCCAACTGGATTATATACTAGGGTGAAGGGACAAAATGGGAGCACTGAGAGAAATAAAAATACACCCAATTATGCTAGCTGACCAAGGTATGGTAACCAGTCGACAGACACCAACAGGGAATGGAAGGGTGCAAGGGCCTAAGACATGGAGGGCAAATACATCCTTACTGCAGAAAGAGGATGTCCATAAATGGCTCAAACTAGAATTTGGCAAACTGGCCATTTAGCCCTATCCTCTGCTTTCTATCTTTTAACCAGTTCCTGATCCACAAAAGTACACTGCCTCCTATCCTATGACTTCTTAATTTCGCTAAAGGTGTGTCATTAGGGACCTTGTCAAAGGGTTTCGGAAAATCCAAATTCACTATAATCAACCGACTCATCTTTGCCCACCTGTTTATTCACACCTTCAAAAAAACCATAACGGATTAGTAAGACAAGACCTTCCTTGGCTAAAGCCATGTTGGCTGTCTCCCATTAAGCCATGACTACTTGTTCAGTAATTTTGTTCTTTATAATGTTTCTACCATTTTTCCCGGTATTGACATCAGGCTCACCGGTCTGTAGTTTCCTGGATCACCCCTGCAACCCTTTTAAAAAATTGGAGTTACATTGGCCATCCTCCAATCTTCAGGTATACAGACTGATTCCTGCTGTCCCAGGAGAACACCTGTTACAGATGAGTAACTACGCTTTCTCCAGGAACAAGCAGGAAGTCAGTCCTCATATATGGGACTCCCTAGCTATAGACTACCAAAAGCCTGTAGAAAACACAGATGCTCCAAAGGGGAGCCGTAAGCAGCAGCAAATGAGTCCAAGGATACAGATTTCAGAACAGCCCGTGTGCCCAGTGAGGAACCAGCATTACGGTAGCCTGAACACAGAAGGGTCGGAGGGTATGAGTTGCCTGAACCCCAAACAGATTATGGAGTACAGACTGGCCGAAGGCTCTGTCCCACTGGGACTCCCTCTCCAGGTAGTAATGAGCTATGAAGGTATGGACTGAAGACCAGGTGGCGACTCGGCAGATTCCATCATCAGGATGGAGCAGAGGTTTACCACAGAGGCCGCCATGGCCCTGACACCATGCATTGTGACCCGGTGTTCCAGCGAGAGACCCACCTGTTCATAGGCGAGGGCAATACAGTCCAGCACCCATGTGGACAGAGTCCACTTGTTCACTGCCTCCTCCAGCCGACTGGGGTCATAGTAGACGAAAAGCTGAAAGGTTTTGCCCTCCTACAGTCCAGAGTGTGGAGGACGGCCTCTGCCCTGCTGGCATGGGGCCACGGAAAGAAGGTGGGGAGCACCACATCCTGACTGAAGTGGAATGGGGACATCATCTTTGGAAGGAATTTGGGGTGCGTGTGGAGCATGACCCTATCCTTGTAAAAAATATGGCATTGTGGATGAGTATTTCAATAGATTTTGGTACCTTAAAGATGAAAAAGGTTTTGCTTTAAACTGATGCATCAGTTTTGCTGCCCTCATGCTTTCAATGACTTTTATAAGATATACAGATCTTATAACCATGTACTTTTTAGTTTATTAAACAGATAGTTCTAATGGACCAATGGCTGAGAATTATTAAAAGGAATCAGTATGAGCATTTTGGGTCAGTTGGCAGAATAAAAGGTGAGCCCCACCTTCAACCCATATTTGCATAATTTTATCCATGAGTTTTTAGTTCACAAAATAAATGGTCCTGATGGACGGTAGTAATATATAAATAAAAATATTTTCAAAGAAAGAGTCTGTATGAGCCTTTTTAAGAGTAGTTTACAGATGAAAGTTCTGTGTTCCTCTCATTTGCATATGAATTTACTTAAAGTTAACTTTGAACGCTTTAATAATATGTCATTGGTACTTCATCCCCTCTGGAACTATATTATTAGAATGGTATTTGTATAGATAAAATTGTAGGCAATTGCGATTTTGGGTAATTAAAAAAGGCAGGGTCTTGCCGCCAATATAAGAGACACAGTGCAGACATTGGCATTTCTTCTGTACTTCCAGTGTCTCAGAGGAATTACGTCTTGAAGGTAGAAGAAAAGCATTCCGGACTTCGGTTGATTAAATTAAGGAGGTGGTTAGCTATGGGAATATGATATAATTTACTTGCCACTTCATTCCCCGATTCGAGTGCTGGCAACAATTTTAAGCTAGGCTTCACAATCACGGTGGTATACTCCTGCTCATTCCTGCTTCCTTGCTTTGTATTATAACAAATTGGTTTGTTTAAACTCTCTAATGGCTATCCATTATTGCTCCTCTCCTCATTCTAGATATGCAATTGAACAAGGAGTTACCCTGAATGTGAAACTCTTACAGTTCGTTACACGATTCCATTCATTATTCATTTAATTAATGGATTTGTCTCACATTCATTTATTGGTTATATGCATATACTGTACATGTTAAACATCGTTCATTTAATTATTTATTAATATATTTAAGTGTGTTTTCATGCATATGGTTTTATGTCACATTCACATTCTTTTATTTTTTTTGTGATTTTTCTTAACATTTGTCATTATTAATATATGGTGTTTTACGGTGACTATTAACAGTATGTTTTACATTACTGTATGATTTGGGTTCTTATGATTTGCAAATAGAGGCGTTTTAATTTTGTATTTATTCTTTAAATATATTGTTTTAATATTTTATTTATCTTATTGTTTCTAATATGCCAAAACCCCCTGAGGAAGGCATCGCCGAAACATGGCCGTGTCGGGTTTGGCTTTTATCATTCCTGATTGGTGACTCTTAATAAAGTGTTTCCTATATTTAGCACACTTTGGACTGGGTTCTTTAATCAACACGTGGTAATCGTGCTCCTTTTGTTGAACTCCTACTCACCAGCAAGGCCACTGCCTCAACCTTGTATTCTTCTCTAATTGCTTACCCTCAAACTTCTGCACCTCACTTCTTCCCTTATCAGACCATCACCTGCTAAGCTTCACTCTGTCACTTACCGCCTCAACATCACCCTGTCTCCTCCAACCTCTTTAGAAATCTTCATGTTACTGACCAGTTGGCTCCCTCCTCCACTGTCTCATCACCTCTTTCCTCCACTATGTCATCTGAGTCTGTTGATGAGGCAGTAGCTTCCTATAACATTTTACTCTCCTCTGCTCTGGATGCTCTTGCTCTGTCCATGCCACATCCTGTGAGGCATACTGTTTCTCAATCTTAGCTGTCTTCCATTACCTGCTACCTACGTTTGTGCGCCCACTCAGCTGGGTGTGCTTGGCTCAAATCCCGCGCCCTTGTGGACGTCCTGCACTTCAAGTCAGCCACAGCACTTACCAAACAAGACTTATGTCCATCTAACTCTCTTACCTCTGACCCCAGCCATTTCTTTAGAACTCTCAACTCTCTCCTCATCTCTGCCTCCAATCCCTCCCACCCTTTCTGCCCAAACCCTGGCTGACTTCTTCCATAACAAAATCCACAAGATCACCCTCCAATTCCCCATGAGGTCAGCTACTTCCCCTCCTCCCCCCTCTTCACTCTCAACTCCCCTCCCCCCCCCACTTCTGCTACCCTTTCTTCCTTTTCTATGATCTCACTCACCTTCTTTCCTCATCCAAACTCACTACCTGCTCCACTGATACTATTCCCACCTATCTCCTTAGCTCCATCTCCTCCACTGTAGTCTCTTCCATCTCTCATATTCTCAACCTAACGCTCTCCACTGCAACTTTCCATGCAGCCTCCAAGCATGTTGTGGCCACTCCTCTCCTCAAGAAATCTTCACTAGACCTTACCTGACCTAACTATCGCCCTCCCATCTTTCTCCTCCCCTTCATTTCTAAACTACTTGAACGTGGGGTTCACCGCCATTGCCTTGACTTTCTCTCATCTCAAGCCCTTCTGGATCCTCTACAATCTGGCTTTCGTCCTTTACATTTTACCGAAACAGCTCTTCCCAAAGTTTCCAGTGACCACTTCCTGGTAAAATCCAAGGGCCTTTACTCAGTCCTCATCCTTCTTGACCTCTCTGCTGCTTTTGAAACTGTTGACCACAACCTTCTCCTTGATACCTTGTCCCCGTTAGTTTTAAGGGCTCCTGGTACTCTTATCTCTCCCATTGCTCTTTCAGTGTTCTGAGGGAAACTCCTCTACTGCTATCTCGCTCTCAGTTGGTGTACCCCAAGGATCTGTCCACTCCTTTTCACTTTATATACACAGTTCCCTTTGTGCACTCATCTCTTCCCCTGGCTTTCAGTACCATCTTTACACTGATGACTCCCACATCTACATCTCTCCAACAATCCAAGCCAGCATCTCTGCCTGCCTTTCTGACATTGCTGCTTGGATGTCTCACCGCCACTTGAAATTGAACATGACCAAAACTGAGTTTCTTATTTTTCCCCCTAAACCCTCCTCTCTCTTTTCTCCTTTCTCAGTCTCTGTGGATAACTCTCTACTCCTCCCTGTCTCCTCAGCTTGCAACTTTGGGGTCGTCTTTGAATCCTCGCTCTCCTTCTCCACACACATCCAACTGATAGCTAAAACCTGCCATTTATTTCTCTACATCAACAACAAAGTTCGCCCATTCCTTTCTGACTACTAAGACACTTATGCACTCTTTAGTCACCTCCCATCTGGACTATTGTAACCTACTCCCTGCTGGTCTCATTCTGAATCATCTCTCTCCAAAGGAGCCCCCCTCCGGCGCGGACGTAAGAGGCAGCACAGTGACTCCAATGACAGCGCAGCTCGTACCAGTGGCAGCAGGAGTGAGAGGAGGCACAAGAAGAAGCACCACCAAGAGAGGGGCAGCACAGAACGGTGCACTCCCCGCCGTAAGAGGCATCGGGACAACCGCAGATATGCGACCTCTTCAGACAGTTCTCCCCCCAGAAGCCGCAAGAGACATGACTCCAGACGGCGCTCCTCCCGCTCCTGATCCAGCTCCTCTCCCCCAAGGAGGCACAGAAGATGGCACTCATCGGATGCTGGCACCTCTGTGGCGATCCTCTAGCTCCTAAAGCACCTGGTCAACCAGACTGCACACGATCATGCACCACAGCAGGAGCAGAAGCGGTCTCGCTCCAAGGATATAACAGAGTCACCTACAGCATTATCCAGTCTTCCGCAGCTTAGCCCCCTGCGGTCGCCCCCCAGGACATCTCCCTCACCGGAGCATGCTTTGACTTCTGGGGAGAGTGATGTCGAGGAAACTGGCCTGGGTTCCTCCATCTCCAAAGGCACTCCAAGCGATCAGCCACCGGCGGACAATCCGGAGGTACCACAACGTCAACTCCCACCCGAGGACCTCACCTACCCCAAATTCCTGAGGAAGGTGATGACCACGCTAAGCCTAACAATGGAGGACACCTCCACCGAAAAGGATCCAGAGGTCATGAAATACCTTCACGCTCCTAAGCCGGCGCTTGCCCTGCCTCTCCACCGGAAACTACAGGACAACCAGCTAGCACTGTGGCAATATCCAGCCTCCGGCCATGCCTGCTCCAGGAAACTCGATAACAAGTACCTTCTGGATCTGGCTCCAGGATTCAAGAAAGCTCAACTGCCACACCAATCCATTGTTGTGTCTTCAGCCTTAAAGAGGGTTAAATCCTCGCGCAACCAGGCTAACCACCCACCAGGCCGAGACCCCAAGCTTCTCGACGATGTGGGCAGGAAAGTCTACCAAGGGGCGATGCTCAGCGCCAGAGTGGCAGCTCACCGGTTCCAGCACATCCTGTTCCAGGATGCCCTGCTGGCCAATCTCAAGGATCGCCTGGCAGCCCTTCCTAAGGAACCCCAGCAGGCTGCTACCACAACACTACAAGACCTGGCCGAATGCAGCAAACATCTGATGAGCACGGCCTTTGATGCCTTTGACACAGCCATCAGGACCGCTGGCACGGCTATAGCGGCGTGGCGCTGGGCATGGCTACGTGCGTCCGGTCTCAGAGAGGACACCCACGACAGGATCGCAGACACGCCCTGCACTGGAGAATCCCTCTTTGGTGATAAGGTCGCGGACATGGTGAACGACCTAAAAGAGCATTGCACCACCCTGCAAACACTGGCGGCAGACGGACTCGAACGCCACTCCACGTCGCAGAAAGGGCGTAACTACCGCAAACCATACTACTCCTCCAAGAGATATGGTGCTAACAGGAAATGGCAGGCTCCTAAGTACAAGCAGTGCTACAACTCCTCGTCCTTTCAGAGGCAACAGCTGCGAGAACGCAAACAGAAGAAGCAGAACACACAGCAGTCTGGTAAAAACACGGCCTCCTTCTGACAATCAGACACAGCCGACCACATCACCGAGAGGCCGGGACACGCTGCCTGTAGGGGGCCACCTTCCCCTTTTTTTATCTGCCTGGCAGGCGATTACAACGGACAAGTGGGTGAGCCGGATCATCAAATCAGGTTACTGCCTGCGCTTCTCCTCCCCACCATGGCAATGCAGCACGCAACCTATCAGCAGGACACCCCCGCACCTAGCAGCGACAATGTTGGATCTCCTATGGCACCTCCCACATGATAGAGCAGGTGCCCCCCGACAAGATCAATACTGGATTCTACTCCCGGTACTTCCTTATTCCCAAGAAGGCCAGTGGACTATGCCTGATCCTGGACCTTCGCAAGCTGAACAACTTCATCACAAAGGAGAAATTCAGGATGTACTCACTCAACTCCATCCTACCCCTCATCAAAGCAGGGGACTGGATGGCAACTCTGGACCTTCAGGACGTGTACTCCCATATTCCAGTGCACGGAGCACACAAGAAATTCCTGCGCTTCTTAGTGCTGAGGCGCCACTACCAGTACCGGGTGCTTCCCTTTGGGCTATCCCCGGCACCCAGGATCTTCACGAAATGTGTAGCTGTGACCACAGCGCACCTCCACAAACAAGGCATCACCATTTTTCCCTACCTGGACGACTGGCTCCACTCCGCTCCCTCAGCTTCCGAACGCCGGACCGCAGTGTGAACAACGACGCACCTGCTAGCCAGAATGGGGTTCCTCCTCAACAGAGAGAAGTCTCGCCTGGACCCAACCAAGAGCATAGAGTTCATTGGGGCGATCATCGACACCTGCGCCTCAAAAGCCTACCTTCCGAAGCAGTGGATAGCGGCCATCGTATCCCTAGCCAGAAGAATATCCATAACCAAACGGACCACTATGCACTGCATCTTGCGCCTCCCTGGGTCACATGGCAACAACCACCTCGGTCCTTCCTCTGGCAAGGCTCCACATGCGCCCTCTCCAGTGGCACCTCCGGACGCAATGGAAGCAACTCTCCCAACCACTCAACACCAGTGTCCCCATCAACGCGCAGGTCGTGAAAGGTCTCCTCTGGTGGACCGACCCGGACAACCTATCCAGGGGCAGGGACCTCCATCCGCACAGCCACAAGCTTGTCCTCACCACGGATGCCTCCGCCACAGGCTGGGGAGCCCACCTGCGGCACCTCAACACTCAGGGAGCCTGGTCCAGGTCGGAATAGTCCCTCCACATCAACCTGCTCGAGCTAAGAGCAGTCAGATATGCGTTGCAGACCTTCCAGGCCCAAATTGCAGGGAAGTCCGTCCTTGTCCAGACGGACAACCAGGTGATGATGTTCTACATCAACAAACAAGGGGTCACGTTCCCTCTGCAGAGAGGCCCTAGCGACCTGGTCCCTAGCGCTAGCCAACAGCGTCCTGCAGGCGACCTACCTCCCCGGGGAACAAAACACCTTAGCGGACAGACTGAGCAGACAGCTACAACCCCATGAATGGACACTTCACGCGGAGGTTGCAGACAGCATCTTCCGACGTTGGGGAACCCCCCAGATCGATCTCTTCGCGACAGAACTCAAAGTGCCCGCTATTCTGCTCCAAGCACCCATCAGGCAGGAGAATGGCCTCAGATGCGTTCACAGTGCCCTGGGGGGAGTGGACTCTGGTGTACGCCTTTCCCCCAACCCCGCTAATTGCGTCCCTACATGAGCACCGGAAAGGGACAGCCACGGGCTCCCTCGCCACGCTGCCCATTGTAGCCCAATTTATGAGAGGCCTTGCGAATCTCCTGCCCCCGATCCAGAAGCCATTACCTACATGGGACCTCAACGTCGTTCTACAACTGACACAGGAGCCCTTCAAACCGCTCCAATCAGCGGACAGCAAGTTCATGTCTTGGAAGACACTCTTCCTTATTGCCATCACCTCAGCCAGGCGCATCAGCGAGCTGCAGGCACTCGTGGCCCATCCACTGTACACACAGCTCCACCACAACCGGGCATCCCTCCGTACACATCCCAAGTTTGTCCCGAAGGTCGCGTCTGCCTTCCACGTCAACCAATCGGTCGAATTGCCCACATTTTTACCGGCTCCACACTCCTCTCCGGAGGAACAACGGCTTCACTCGCTGGATTGCATCAGAGCCCTGTGCACCTACATCGACAGGACAAACACCGTTAGGCAGGGGGCCCAGCTCTTCATGTCCTTTGACGCCAACAGACTGGGGCGACCCGTCACCAAGTGCACGCTCTCCCATTGGATATCAGACTGTGTTGCATACTGCCTCCAAAAAGTGGGCGCCCTCCCCGGCAACAATGCGGGCCGCACCAGCTCCGCGCTCTAGCCACCTCACTTGCCAGCCTGCACGAGATCCCGGTGAACAACATCTGCAAAGCCACGACCTGGTCTTCGCAGCTCACCTCTCAAAAACACTACTGCCTCGACCTCCAGGCAGAGGCCAACAGCTCCTTTGGCCGAGCGGATCCTATCAGCGGCCAAGGCGGCTACTGCCGGGACTCTGTGATTAACTGCTGGATTCCAAGGCCAGGTTGACTCTGCCTTGCCCACGTGGCTAGCTTTACGGATGACTGATTTTACATGGCCATGCTTGCACAATTGATTGCCATGATTGCACAGTTGATTGCACAACTGCTCTGTTGTTGTGTTCAAGGCACTGCTGTGCTGTTGCACTATGTTGTTGTTGCACACAATTGTTTCAATTACTATGTTTGCTGTTTGCACACCAATTTCAATTACTATGTTTGCTGTTTGCACACCAATAAAGGCCTCACCTCGGTCTCTGCTGCATGCCTCCCTCATACTCCACAGTGCACCATCTCACAGCTTGGGAGGCATCAGGTGTGGCTGACACATCCTGCTCGTCCAAGGAGAAAACAGGGTTACTTACCTGTAACGGGAGTTCTCCGTGGACAGCAGGATAAGTCAGCCACACGTTCCCACCCACCTCCCCTGTATGAGGTCGGCCTGCGCCCTAGCCAGTATGCCATACGGCATAGCTAATCACTCACTAGCCTGGCTAGGGGCGGCCAGGGAGGTGGGACCACCTCGCACATGCTCAGAAAGTTCTGAGCTCTAGAGAGCACTTCCGTCATGGCGCCGTCGGATGACGTCACCAGGTGTGGCTGACTTATCCTGCTGTCCACAGAGAACTCCCGTTACAGGTAAGTAACCCTGTTTTCTATGCAAACCTGTTCTATGTAAATCGCAGTATATAAAAACAAACAAATAAATAAATAAATACAAGAGCCCATGTATGCTATTGAACAAGTAATCCATCCATGCTGGGAAAAAAACCAACAATCTGGTAGCCTTCAACTGTCCTCAGAAGGCAGGTCACAGTGAATTACGGTATCTGCACTGCCTCTTGGCCAATGCTGGTGCATGAAGACCTCCACTGCTGAAGGGGTAGTGAAGAAATGAGCAACTCCATTGTAGTGGACCCAAAGATGGACTGGATAAAGTAAAGCAAAACATAACTTATAATCAAAGAGTCACCAGCATATCGCTGAAAACTCCTGGAGGCAGGTCATACATGACTTGCATAATCCTGAAAAATCAGGATCTGGATAAAGGAGTGCCAGGAGCAAAGGTCCAGTAGCAAGGATTAGTGTATCAGTGCTTTGAAACTGATCTGGCTTTGGCCTGGAAACAGGTTGCTCCATCATTTGCATGCCATGTGGTATGTTTATAATATGGAGCAAATGACTGCAATGCAGAAACTTACAATAGAACATTCTGAATGAATGTGGGAGCCTTTTGTGAAAATATATGGTTCGGGTGGTAAAGAATTGTTAAAAGTCTCTATTAGAAATGTAAAGAGGGGAACTCAGGGTAAGTGTCCTCAGAGAGGGTTGGGAGGGGTTATGTTTATTTGGCATTTGATATACAGCACCTTTGTTACATCAAAGCAGTTAACAATACAAAAAAAAAAGAATACGAGAGTGGCCGAGACCAGAAAGGAAACAGAACTACAATAAACAACAGGACAGAGATAGAGCATTCACAAAGCTAGTTAGGAGAGGTGACAGAGAGGGATCAAAGGGAGCTGGGAGGCAGGTCAAATGCACTACAGAAAAGGTGAGTTTTCAATAAGTTGTTGAATTTGGAAAAGGAGGGTTCCAGGCGTAGGACCGAGGGGGAGGGAGTTCCAAAGTGAGGGGCCCAAAAAGAAGAATTTAGAGTGGCAAGTGGACTGAAGGTGTGCAAGTGACGGGAACAGGACGACCAGATGGCTGAAATGAAGTGGGTGAAGATTGCAGGCGGTTGTATGAAATTGGAGCAAGTTGGCTAGATATTTATTTATTTATTTATTTATTTAACAGGTTTTCTATACCGCCTTTTCCTTAAATCAAAGCGGTTACCAGACACAAGAAGGGAGAACAGAGACAGGGGGGCATACACTGACTAAACTAAAGAGTGAAGGTAAAATTGGGATACGCAACATCAAGGAACCGTTACAGTAAAACAAGTTACATGCAGGCTATAATAATAGAGACTGTTAGATGTCTGTGCCATAGTACTCAGTGAAGAGTACAAATTTCAGTTGTTTTCTGAACTCCTTTAAATCATCCATGGATCGCACATCGGGAAGGAGAGAGTTCCATATAAGTGGGGCCGATAAGGAAATTGCCCTTTGTGTAGTACATTTACACGCTTTTCTGAAACTACTTGGGGTGCTGAGGGTGTTTGATGTAGTTATTCGTCTTGGCCTGTTGTTATTCTGGAGTAAGAGGTTATGAAGGCTAAAAGCAGAGCATTGCAGTGTAGAGGTATATATGGCACAATGAGCAAGGATGGGAACCTTAAAAACGGATGTGAAAAGCCAGTGGAAACCAGTGTAAATGAATCAGAATAGGAGTTATGTGGTCTCTATGCTGGGTATGAGTAATGATCCGGGCTGCTGTATTCTGCACTAACTGAAGCCGATGAAGTTATGATTGGGTGATGCCGGTGAAGGCTAAATTGCAAAAGTCAAGTCTGGATATCACTAAAGACAGAAGGAGAGTGGTTAAAGCTGGTGTGGACAAAAAAGGATGGATGACGCGTACTTGATGAAGGAAGAAAAAAGACAAGCGAGTAAGAAGTAATATGCGCTTGTGAAAAGAAAGTGTGGTGTCCAGTGTTACCCTAAGATATCAAAGCAAGGGTACCAATGGTATGGTAGAGTTACAGAGGTCTGGTGCCAGAGTGGGACACGGTCCACCAAAGGTGAACCAGACTGCAAGCGTCTTAGAGACATTCAAGTGTAGTCAGTTGGATGTGAGCCAGTCAGAGACCCTAGCCAAACAGTTGTTTAGTGGGGTGAGGTCTGGTTGCTGGGGAGTGGTGCA
This sequence comes from Ichthyophis bannanicus, assembly GCA_033557465.1. NCBI lineage: Eukaryota > Metazoa > Chordata > Amphibia > Gymnophiona > Ichthyophiidae > Ichthyophis > Ichthyophis bannanicus. Next base: position 190,130,954 of record CM066035.1, on the reverse strand, counting down.
ATTTAACTGGAATATATCAGCAGCGTAGTAGCAAGTGGATAGTCCGGACTGCTGTAAGTGTAAAGTGAGCGGGGTGAGAAAAATATTAAATAGAAGGGGTGCTAGGATGGAACCTTATGGAACCCCACAGTAAAGGTGAACAGAATCAGAGAAGGTGCTGCCAGAAGTCACAGAAAAGGAACGCGAGCAGAGAAAGGAGTGGAACCACTGGAAGACTGTGCCCCCAGAGACCAGCATCACATAGCCAAGAAAGAAGGATGGAATGGTCTACAAAGTCAAAAGCTGTTGAAAGATCGAGAGAAACTGCTATGGAAATGTCACCTTGGTCGTGGGCAGCATGAAGATCGTTAAGGAAGGAGACCATGATGGTTTTGACACTATGAACGGGATGGAAGCCAGACTGACGTAGGTGTAAGAAGTGGATGGAGTCCAGATGCTGGGAGAGTTGTGAGAATACGGTGTTTTCCAAGATTTTCGAAAGGAATGGAAGGTTGGAGACTGGCCGATAACTAGCAGGAGGTCAAGAGGATCGAGAGACAGCTTCTTCAAGAGGGGACGAGCTTCTTTAAGAGGGGACGAACCAGAGCATGCTTCCATTCCATGAGAAAAGTCCCAGAAGACAGACTCTAGTTGAGTACGGTGAGAATGAAAGGGAGGAGAGCTAGAGAAGGTTCTAGTAGCCATCAAGATGGGATTGGGTCTGATAGACAAAGTCTTATGTGATGTTGAGATGAGTTTAGTGATCTCAGCTGGTGCAATGGGATGGAACATGGTCCATTGGTGAGACAGGGATATGGAGGAGGATGGAGAGAGAGGAAGAAGAGATCTTATAGGGGGTGGGCAGTTGACGATAGACTAGCGCAAATCTAGAACTTTAGAGGCAAAAACGTGGCTAGTTGGGGAGGGACAGGGCCGTTAGGTGTGTTGTTAGTGGAGGGAGGAGGCTGAGTGGCTGACAGGGACTTCAGAACTGAATATATCTGTCGCGTAGAATTAGAAGTGGAGGAGATAGTATCAGAGAAGTACAAACCTTTGGCTTGGTGAACATGTGTATGACAGATTTAGTGGCAGGACTTAAAGAGCTAAAGAGCAGAAGGTGTATGAGATTAGTGCCAGAGATGCTTGGAATGGCACAGCTGAGAAAGGAGCAAACGGAGGTTAGAGTGAAACCACAGTTGCCAAGAGGGACGTAGGGGAGGGCGCAGATGCAGTGCAGCTATATGGTTAAGAACGGTATTAAAAGAGGTGTTCCAGGATGAAACCTGCGAGTCTGGGGAAAGGGAGGAAAAGTCTGGCGGCAGCAGCTTGTTGGTGGCAGGGAAGTCTAGAATGGTGCTAGAAGTGATATGCCTAGTGAGTCATCTAGGGAGCCCTGAGGAGGTGACACTAGAGGGACCCACAGAGGCACCAGCTGGCATGAGGACAGTAGAACGCAATGTGAACTGAACATAGAAGTGATCAGTCTAAGGAAGGGGTATTGTATGTAAGTCAGACAGCTGATACAAGACAGGAGATGAGGTACATACCAAGTATGACCTGTGATGTGGGTAGCGGAATTGACATGCTGAGGGAAGGCAAGTCCTGTAGCAGAGAGATAACAGCATGGTCACAAGCCAAAATTGTAGAACGATAGTGAATGTTAAAGTCTCCCAAGAGAAGGAGTTGAGGGAACTGGATAGAGATGTCAGAAATCGTATCAAGCAGACTATGCCAGAGATGGGGGTAGAGAGAAGGCAGGACATAGACCAGCAGACAGTGCACAGGTAGAGAAAATTGAAGACAGAGGAGGGGGGATTCAGGGTAGTGTATGGAGGGGTAAGACGATCTGGGGGACTGGAAGGGAAGAGCAGTGGATCCTCCAGGATGCCCAACGCGAGGTATGGATATAGCTGAGAAAACAGGAGAAAGACATCTGTTTAGAAGAGGTTTCTCCCCCTCCTTCAGCTAGGTTTCTGATAGAAATAGAAAATCTAGGTCGTTCTGATCAATACGGTCCTTGATAAGAAGTGATTTGTTGCTCAAGGGCCGGCAGTTTACCAGCCCCAGTCATAGTAACATAGTAAGTGACGGCAGATAAAGACCAGCATGGTTCATCTAGTCTGCCCAGCAAGATGGCACGAGTAGGTGCACCTGTCGCTCTGTGCAGGCCACCCCTCCCAATGTTTTTGTTTTGGGGTGAACCCACCACTCCATGTAAGACACCCTTATTTGTTGAGACGCTAAATAGTTCAGAAGTTAGATGGTACCGTTTATTTTGCTTTTATCCTGTTGCTGTAAAGGGATCCACTGTGTTTGTCCCATGCCATTTTGAATTCCATCACCGTGTTTGCCCCCACCACTTCCATCGGGAGGGCATTCCAAGCATCCACCACCCTTTCAGTGAAGAAATATTTCCTGACATTGCCTTTCAATTTACCACCTTGCAGCTTCATGTTATGCCCTCTAGTTTTACAGCTTCCCCGTCTTTGGAAGAGCTTTGTTTGTTCATCATTTCTCTTTAAGTATTTAAAGGTCTGAATCATATCTCCCCTGTCCCTCCTCTCCTCCAAAGTGTACATATTTAGGTCTTCAAGTCTCTTCTCATAAGGCTTCTGACGCAGGCTCCAAATCATTTTGGTCGCCTTTCTCTGAACAGTTTCCAGTCTTTTTACATCTTTTGCAAGATATGGTCTCCAAAACTGAACACAGTATTCCAAGTGAGGCCTCACCAGTGACTTGTACAGTGGCATAAGTACCTCTTCCTTTCTGCTGGTAATCCCTCTTTGTATGCAGCCCAACATCCTCCTGGCTTTTGCTACCGCCTTGTCACACCTGTTTTGCCACCTTGAGATCATCAGAGATAATCACACCAAGGTCTTTCTCCTGAACCGTGCATACCAACCTCTCACCCCCTATCGTGTACTTTTCCCTTGGATTTCTGCTACCCAAGTGCATGACACTGCACTTTTTCACATTAAATCGTAGTTGCCAAGCATTAGACCAGTCTTCCAGCTTTTGAAGATCTTTCCTCATGTTAACCACTCCCTCGGGGGGGTCCACTCTGTTGCAAATTTTTGTGTCATCTGCAAAAAGACAGACTTTTCCATTCAGTCCTTCAGCAATATCACTCACAAATATATTGAACAGTGCCGGACCCAGGACCGAGCCCTGAGGCACCCCGCTAATCGCCTTCCTCTCATCCAAGTGAGCTCCATGTACCATCACCTTCTGTTGTCTGTCAGTCAACCAATTTCTAATCCAGTTTACTATCTTGGGACCCATACCCAAGCTACTGAGTTTATTGACAAGCCTCCTATGAGGAACAGTATCAAAGGCTTTGCTGAAATCCATATAGATGACATCCATTGCATGCCCCAGATCTAGTTCCTTGGTCACCCAATCAAAGAACTCAATCAGATTTGTTTGGCAAGACCATCCTTCGGTAAAACCATGTTGCCTTGGATCTTGCAACCTGTTGGTTTTGAGAAAATTCACTATTCGCTCTTTCAGGAGCGCCTCCATTACTTTTCCTGCCACCAAGGTAAGGCTCACGGGCCTGTAATTTGACACTTCTTCCCTGTGACAACTTCTGTGTAGAGGTACAACATTAGCCATTCTCCAGTCCTGAGGAATGACTCCTGTTTCCAAGGATCTGTTGAAGACATCCTTTAACGGTCCTGCAAGAACCTCTCTGAGCTCTTTCAGTATCCTGGGATGTATCCCATCTGGTCCCATGGCTTTGTCCACTTTCAGTTTAGCAAGTTGTTCTAACACCTCATCTTCTGTGAATGGTGTGGTATCTACTTCATTCCTATTTTTATATTTGGGAGTCACAGCTGGTCCATCTCCAGGATCTTCTTTAGTAAAAACAGAGCAGAAGTATTTGTTTAGCAATTTTGCTTTTTCAGTGTCACTTTCCACGAGTCCTTTCCCAGGACTTCTGAGTCCTGCAATTCCAACTCTGATCTTCCTTTCCTGAATATACCTGAAGAAAGTTTTGTCGCCACCTTTAACATCTTTAGCCATCTTTTCCTCTGCCTTTGATTTTGCTATCCTTATTTCTCTTTTTGACTCTTTGAGCTTGATCCTGTATTCATTTCTGTGTTCTTCTGTTTGCAAGCTTTTGAATTTTGCGAAAGCTGTATTTTTTGCATTTATTTGAGCAGCCACCTCTTTGGAAAACCAAATAGGTTTCCTTCTCCTCTTGTTTTTATTTATTTTTCTTACATATTTATCTGTTGCCCCTTTTATTGCCGCCTTTAGTTTAGTCCATTGCAATTCCACTTCCCTTATCTCCTTCCACCCCGTCATCTCCTCCTTTAAGTACTCGGCCATTTTATTGAAGTCAGTGTTTCTGAAGTTTAGGATTTTGAGCTTGCTATGATTGGCCTGTACCATGGCTTTTATCTCAAACCACACCGTGTGATGGTCGCTGTTGCTCACAGGGGCACTCACGCAGACATTCGACACGTTATCACTGTTGGTGAGCACTACATCCAGAGTTGAGCTTTCCCTGGTTGGTTCCATCACCATTTGTCTAAGTAATGCATCTTGGAGAGCATCCACAATTTTTTTGCTTGTTTCCAGATGTGCAGAAGGAGTAATCCAACCCACATCAGGTAGATTAAAGTCACCCAATATGATTGCTTCCCCCTTTGTTGCTATCTTGGCAATATCTATAATGAATTCGTTATCTCTCTCTTCAATTTGAGTCGGAGGTCTGTAGATTACGGCAATATGGATGACAGTGCCATCTCCTCTTTCCAATGCAATCCAGAGCGCTTCTTCTTTTCCCCATGTTCCCTGCATTTCAGTAGCTTTAATACTGCTTTTGACATACAAGGCTACTCCTCCTCCTTTTCCATTTTCTCTGTCTCTTCTGAATAGATTATAGCCAGCTATGGCTATATCCCAATCATGCGATTCATTAAACCATGTTTCTGTAATGGCCACGATGTCCAAATCTGTTTCCACCATTAGGGCTTCCAGGTCTGGAATTTTTTTGGCTAAGCTTCGAGCATTTGTGCTCATTGCTTTCCAGCATTTATCTGGCTTGTGTGTATTTTGCATTGATTTTATTCTGCCCACTTCTTCCCACTTGTTTTTGATGTGTGGTTTAAGAGTGTGGCTGTTTCTGATGTTGTTCTGCTTTTGCAGGGGGTGGCATGCAGATGTTGACCTTCCACATCCGTCACCCCCTTTTCCTAGTTTAAATGCATATCCACATACTGCCTGAATTTTTCACTTAGGTTTCTTTTCCCTGCGACAGAGAAATGTAGTCCATCAGCACAGTATAGTCTCTTGTTGGTCCATCTGTTGCCCCAGTTGCCAATAAATCTGAATCCTTCTTGTTTGCACCAGGTCTGGAGCCATGTATTAAAGCTGTTAATGCGATGCAGCCTTTTTGTCCCCTTACCAAGAACAGGTAGAACTTCTGAGAATGCAACAGTGTTAACAATGGGCTTGAGTTTCTCTCCCAGAGATTGGAAGTCCTTTTGGGCTGTAGAGGCACTGTTTCTAGCCAGGTCATTTGTGCCCACTGGATAATAACATCAGGTTTGGAGTGCTCACTTTTTGTGCTAAGTAATTCAACAACTTGGTTTGTATTCCTGCTGGCTGAAGAGCCTGGTAGGCAAATGACTATCTTCTCTCCTTTGAACTGTGTTCCCAAGTTGGTGCCTCTGATGATGGAATCGCCAAGTAGTAATAGTTTTTTGTTTAGTGAGGTTTTCTTCATATTTGGTGCTTTAGCAGGAGATTGGGCATTGTCTGACTCATTTAAGGGCCCTTCAGTTTCTTTGGATTGGGCATCCTCATTAGCCAAGGCATTTTGTAGGGATATCTCTTGATGTGTAGGATGTCTCTGCGTTACAGGTCGCAATCTTCCGGAACCCACTGTGATCCATTTGTTCCTGGGGTGTTTGATTCTTTGTGGGAGCGGTGGTGGACTTTGTTCAGTTTGTATCCTAGAAGAGGTGCGCTTCATTGCAGCCAGTTCCTCCCTCAGTAGAGACACTTCTTTATGCATGGCTGCTAGGTCTTTCCTTAGTAGAGTCAGTTCTTCATGCATGGCAGCTGACTTTAGGCATATAGGACAAGCTCTTAGGCTCCAAATGATTCTTCTTTGAATGAAAGTACCACAGTTATTACACTGAATACACGACATGTTGATTAAGCAGTCCCAGAAGAGGAAGAATAATAATAAGAAAAGTTGAAGATGTGGGCGTTACCCAAGTTAGGAACGACAGATGGCACGTATGTGACCACTATATAGGCAATGTAGCCCCTGGGGTGGGTGGAGTGAGGGGTGGGGTGGGGTGGGCGGGAACCTAAGTGTCTCTGGCCAGTAGGCTGTTCCTGAACAGTGGGCACACAGCAAAGGAGTAGGTAAGGGAACCCACCAAGAAGGGCAAATAGATAAATAAATATGTGGAGACAAACAGACAGACAGATAGAACTCACAGTTTAGCAGCAAATTCAGCAAAAATCACTTTTTGGAAGAGCCCTGGAAAGCATTGCTCTTCTCAAGGAACAGAAGGGAAATCTGAGGAGGAGGAGGAGCACAGTCGGAGGAGCGCAGGAAGGTCCGGGTCAATATGGAATTCCCTCAAATGGAAGTAAGCAGTGGGACAAGGGACCAGGTTTGTCAGAACCTGCATGGCAGCTTTGGGAGCAGGGGTGCAAAGGGAGTAGCAGCCCCAGAGGATAGAAATTGTGGCCATAAGTAGAAAGGTTAAGAGGACAACAAACAAGCTGAGAGAGAGCGGCGAGCAGTAACTACTTGGGAAGATATTGGTTATGGATTGAGGAAGAGAGGACGACGGCTTCCTGTCAGTGCCTACACAGCCAGAGCCGCCCCAAGGAGCTCGTCCAAGAAGCACAACATAGGTGGACAGGGGGGGGGGGGGTATGGAAGAGGGTGGGTTTGAGTTTTTGTAGATTATATATACCAGGCATGTCCAACTTCGAACAGGTCGTGATCTACTTTTTCCGGCCAAAAGTGCCGGTGATCTACCACCATGAAAATTCATTTTCAAATTAAATTTTTTATTTTTTTTATTTTTAAAATTATTGAACACACCAATTGGCTTTGACAAAGAAAAACCAACCACACTTTCCAAACCTAGTCGTAACAAAGTCACCTCTTACACGTATGTAATACAGTCATTCCAATCCTAAACAAACCAACATTATCTAACCAATTACACAGGTACACTAAAAAAAATTTTTTTTTTTAACTGCCTCTAATGTTTCGATTGATTTTTACGTTTTTTGGTGCGCTGAATCCAAATCTGGTAACCAATTTGCTCCATCACGTACAGATTTTTTGCTACATTGGGTTAGCAGTTTGAGGTGAACGTTTCAGATTGAGTGCGATCGAGATAAAAGTTTCTTGGATGAATTCTTTATACTAATTGTTTAGTAGTTATTCAAATAAGAATAAAGAAAATTGTAACAAGGCAGCACATAAGAATAGAGTAATGTCAACAAAACACACTGTGATGGTAGCAAAATTGTCTGCACTTAAAACAGCCACATACATGTGCACAAACATTGAGCATATAAGAGCGAGGTTAGACACAAAGCAAAGCAAAGAAATGTGCAAAAAATGTTGTACAGGTATGTATGTAAGAATAGAAAACGCAAACCGCACCATTGCAATACATGAAGACAAACACCCGATGGTGTGAAAATAAAATTCTAATAAATGAGATCCGACACTGTGGTAATAACTAGCAAATTTTTATTTCAAAGTTTAGTAAAAACACGATATTTGTCAACACAGTTTAGATTTTAAAGTCATTCTTGGGTCAATCAATCTCCTGGTGGGCCCGTTTCTTCTTCCCCCAAATGCTTCTCTTGGTGCGCTGCTTGGCGTATTTTTCATCTGGGGTTTCCCGCAGCAGCAACCAGCAGAAATCAGCCATCATAGTGGTGTTCCATCTTCCTTGGTACCTTCTCTCTGCGTCCTTGATGTCCTGGTGAAACCTTTCACCTTGTTCTTCACTGTACGCCCCCAAGTTTTCGGGAAAGTAGTTCACATGGGAGTGCAAGAAATGGACTTTCAGGCTCATGTTACAGCCTTGTTCTTTGAAGGCATTGAGCATCCTGGCAACAATATCCTTATAGTTCTCATCCCGCCTGTTCCCCAAGAATTTGAGAACAACATCCTTGAAGGAATCCCAGGCTTCTTTTTCCTTCTCAGACATCGTTTCAGCGAATGCTCCATCTGAAATGAGTTTCCTTATATCAGGGCCAACAAACACTCCTTCCTTTAGCTTTGCTTCAGAAAGTCGGGGGAACTTTGAGCAAAGGTACCGAAAGCACTCACCATCTTTTGGAAGGGACTTGATGAATTGCTTAATGAGACCCAACTTAATGTGGAGAGGTGGTAATAGAATTTTATCACGAGGTACCAAGCTCTCATGAAGAACATTTTTCTCACCGGGTCTCAAATACTCCCGAATTGGCCAGTCTTTTTTCCCCCAGTGTAGGTCGCGGGCCCGGCTATCCCACAAGCAAAGGAAGCAGGGATATTTGGTGAAACCGGATTGCTGCCCTAATAGCATGGATAGAATTTTAAAGTCTCCACAAATCATCCACTTATGCTCATCATAACGAATCTTCTGAAGAATCAGGGCCAAATTCTCGTATTTTTCTTGGAGAATAACAGAGTGAGCAATAGGAACTGAAGCGAATGTGTTGCCATTATGAAGAACACCTTTTATGCTGTCTTTTGACGAATCAATGAACAGCCGCCATTCAGCAGGATCATACTTGAGTTTAAACTTTTCCATCACTCCGTATATATCGTTGCAAAATACCAAATCTTCCTCTTTGCTGAAATACTTCAAAAATTGTGTCTCGCGGTTGCGGTACCAATAAAAAGTTGTTCCTGGTGACAATAGATTTTTCTGTTTAAGCCGAGAACCTAGCAGTTGGGCAGCATCTTTTGGGAGTCCTAAATCCCGGACTAAATCATTCAATTCAGCTTGAGAGAAAAGTTCAGGTTTCGGATCTGGTTCAGTTTCAAACTCGGAAGTACTGGACTCATCGGGAAAAGCCATCTGATGAGTCTCATCATGATCAGAACCGTCCACACAAATATGATCCAAAGATTTTGGTGGTTCAGGCACAGGTACTTCGTTGCTATGAGGCATAGGCCTAATTGCTGAGGGAAGGTTGGGGTAACTTATTACGTTCTTATTTTTTAAGTTGTATCCCTTCACAATGCAAGAACAAAATAGCAGTCACTGCTGTGGTCTCTTTGTTCACGCCACATCATAGGTATTCCGAAACGAAATGCTTGTTTTTTACCTTTCATCCATAAGCGTAGATCTTCCTCACATGTCTTGCACACTTTGTGAGGAGCCCACAGTTTGTCTTGATCGCCTAACTTCAAACCGAAATAGGCGAAATATACTTTTTTAATAAATGCAGAAATGTTCCTCTGCCGCTTTTTCACAGTATATTCCCCACAAATAAAACAAAAACTGTCCGGAGAGTTGACGCAACCTCTGGCTCTGTGAGCCATCACAAATACACAGCACTGCAAACTACAACTGTAGCGAACCACTTCGGAATAAAGCTGGATTACGACTGAGCAAACAAAAGGTAATAATGAACTTGCAGGAAACTGAAATTTGACAGGAACGTTCATGTCGCAACCACCGTGTTTGAGCGAGCGAGCGAACGAGGCGAGGCAAACAGGAAAGAACATGCGCCAGCGCGAGTACTGGATTTAGCCCCCCGCCTCCCAATTGTCCTGTTAATGTATAAAATGAATACAAAACACTCTAAAATATCATGAGGGAGTGTTTCTAGTTAGTTAACCATTACAACCTCTATTTTGGGCCAAGAAAATAAACTGCAGTCGGCTAAAAAGAAATTATGTGAACATTCCTTATATGGGTAAGAAATCTAATTTTGCAAGAAAACGTGACGTGATGGAACATTTTGGCTATTTTTCCTGGATTCAGCACCCCAAAATCTATAGGAATCAGTTGCAAAACTGGAGGCAGTTTTTTGGTAGTGTACCTGTGTTATTAGGTTTCTCATTAAGCCACTAGGGCACCATAAACAGTCCACAACCCCCACCCCCGCCTACCCTCCCCCTTCCCCTTCCACCCCCTCCCTCAAACCTAAACCCCCACTCTAAAAGGTTTTAGCCCCCCCACCCACTCTCCCTCCCCTGTCACTTCTCACTATTCCCCCCTGCCCTCCCCTACTCCCTCCGACTCCCTTCCCCTAGGACACGCCAAAGAGCCCCCCCACTGACCCATAAATTTATCCACCCTCTCCCGCCGCACTGCGGTCAACTTTTCCATTAAAACAACATGCCTAATCCTCCCCTCAAATTCCCCTACCATTGGCATTTCCAACCGTTTCCATGCTGCTGCCAATTCACATCTCACTGCACTCAAACAGGCTCGCACCATTGGACCCCCTTCCTTTTTCCCTTCCCCCCACCACAATAGCAAACAGACCTCTGGATCCCTCTCCACTTCCACCCCCAAATGCTGATGCACCCATCTCAGAACCCTATCTCAATATGTTTGAAACTTACTACATCCCCACCAAATATGCCAAAAAGAGCCCACTTCCCCACACTCCCTCCAGCAACCCGCCTCAACCCCTGGAAAAATCTTATGAAGCTTCTCCAGCATATAATACCACCGGAACAAAATTTTATACCAGTTTTCTCTAATACTACTTGCCCAAGGTAGCCCCCTCACCCGATCCCAAATCTCCTTCCATGCCACCTGTGTCAATGCCCCTCCCAACTCCTTCTCCCACTCATCCATATACTGGAACTTTGCCCTCTCAAACTCCCTCACCCCTTTATATAACCTCAATATCATCCCCCACATCCCAAATTTCCCATACCATAGGGCCTCTATCTCTGTCACCTCCCTCCCCCTCGCTCCTACCCCTCCCACTTCCCTGCAAAAAAGATCTCACCTGAATGTATGGAAACCTATCCTGGTCCTCTAACCCAAATCCTTCCTTAACCTCCTCAAAGGACTTCACCACCCCCTCTTCCAGTAATTGGTGAAAACACTCCAACCCTTTCGCCGTCCACTGGTCAAATCTCCCCCCTTCCCACCCCAGTTTAAAGGGTCTCCATTCCCTACACGGCATCATCAGCGAAAATTGTCCTGTCTTCCCCCCCTGCCCGCACCCCATCCCAAACCCCTGCTACCTGCTGCATTGCCGGTGAACCCCCTCCCAGTTCTCTACGGACCTGCCCGCCCGCCCACAGCCAAGCCTCTAGTCTACCCCCCTTTACCAACGTCCGCTCCAGGGCCACCCAGGGCTTATGACCCCCCCCCTCCTTCTCCAGTCCATTATATGGCGTAACTGCGCCGCTCGATAATAGTCCTTTATATTGGGCACCCCCAACCCCCCTTTCGCCTTCGGGGCGTATATCACCTCCCTGGCTATCCTCAGTAGTTTCTTATTCCAAATGTACTGAAATACTTTACTTTGCACTCTCCTTAGCACCTAATCCAGCACCCTCACCGGCAATGCCTGGAACAAGTACAGCAACTTCGGTAACACATTCATTTTAACCCCCGCAATTCTGCCTAACCATCACACCTCCTGCCTCATCCACCCATCTAGATCCCGCTCCAGATCCCTCAACACCCCCGGGTAGTTGGTTCGATAGATATCCCCATACTTTGACGGAAGTTGTACCTCCAGATATTTCATTGAATGCTTAACCCACAGCAGAGGGTAGAGACCCTTCAACTGCCTCTCCACCCTCGGGGTTACCCGCACCCGCAGTACCTCTGTTTTGTCCAAATTCATTTTGAACCCCGACACCTCCCCGAATTTCTCCACTTCCTCCAGTACCTCCGGCAGGGATCCCTGCGGCTGATTAAGATATAAAGGAATATCATCCGCATACAGGGAGATTTTATGGCTAATGCCCCCTCTTTCGGGCCCCTTAATCTTATCATTAGTCCGAATTATCTGCACTAATGGCTCTACACTCATCGCAAATAGCAGCGGTGACGAAGGGCACCCCTGCCTTATTCCCCTCCTGAGACTAAAGTCCCTTGAGTAACTCCCATTTACTTTTACCCTCGTCCTTGGCCTTGCATATAACCCACTGATCCATTTCCCCAAATTCACCCCCCCCCATTTTCCGCATAACCTCCATCAAAAAATTCCAATTTACCCTATCAAACGCCTTCTCGGCGTCAATAGACAGCAGGATAAATTCCTCCTGACCCTGCCGTGCTTCCCATGTCACCCCCACCGCCCTCTTGATGTTATCCGCGGCCTGCCATCCTGGGATAAACCCTGTCTGATTATCCTTTATCACCCTCGGCAACCAGGGCGCCAGTCTCCCCGCTAGCACCTTTGCCAGAACCTTTAAATCTACATTAAGGAGGGAAAGCATAGTTACTCAACTGTAACAGGTGATCTCCGAGAACGCAGGAATTTAGTCTTCACATATGGGTATCGTCGGTACCGACGGAGCCTGCGCGGGAACATTCCCCAGCGTCCAATTAGAAAGCTTTTGGGAGCATCCCACACCGCCTACGTGCTGCCTTCCTGCCTTTCCCTACTGCCTCTCTCCAGTTGAGTTTTAAAGCTGAGACAAAGAAAGAGAGAGGGAAAGAAGAGAAAAGAGAGATACAACTCCTAGGGGAGGTGGGTGGGTTGTGAAGACTAAATTCCTGCTGTTCCCGGAGATCACCTGTTACAGGTGAGTAACTATGCTATCTCCAGGAACGAGCAGGAATGTAGTCTTCACATATGGGGACTCCCTAGCTACAGATGCCAGGAAGAGACCCCAGAAGTTGTGTGCCCATGTGAAAGGGCTCCACCTCCCCCCATGGATCTCTGGCATCCTACCGGGAATGGTGGGTAGGAGTTGATTAAGTATGGAACAGGTGTCGTAGAACAGTTTGACCAAACAAGGCATCCCTGCGGGAGTCCTTGTCTAAGCAGTAATGGGCTGTGAAGGTATGAACCGAGGCCCAAGTTGCTGTCCGACAGATGTTGTCAATAGACACAGAGTGTAGATGAGCCATTGAGGTTGCCATGGCTCTCACACTGTGAGCTGTGACATGGACTTCCAGAGAAAGGTTCTTACTCTGATAGGTAAAAGAAATACACTGTGCAATCCAATTGGACAATGTTCTCTTGGAGACTGGAAGTCCCAAATGAGAAGGATCAAAAGCAACAAAGAGTTGAGAGGACTTCCTATGTTGCTGTGTCCTTTCTAAGTAAAAAGCAAGTGCTCTTTTACAGTCCAAAGTATGAAGATTCCTTTCTGCATTTGAAGCATGAGGCCATGGAAAACATACAGGCAGGTAAACTGCTTGGTTTAAATGAAAAGGTGAGACCACCTTTTGCATAAAGTGTGGATGAATCCTAAGGACTACCTTATCATGATGAAACCTCGTATAAGGAGGATCAGCAACTAATGCTTGCAATCTACTGATGCGACGTGCTGATGTGATTGCAATGAGAAATATAACTTTCCAGGAAAGGAATTTCAAGGATGTAGTAGCTAAAGGTTCAAAAGGTGGCTTCATGAGCTGCCCAAGAACTAGATTCAGGTCCCACGCCACTGGTGGTGGCCTAATGGGAGGCTTAGTTAGAAGAAGGCCCCTTATAAATCTCACTATGAGAGGAAATAAGCTGCCCATTTAAAGGCTTTAAAGAAGCTGAAATAGCACTTAAATGGACTCTTACTGAGTTAGTCTTGAGTCCTGCATTAGATAAATGAAGGAGATACTCCAGTAATGACTCCAGAGGTATCGCAAGGGGGTCAATACCCTTCTGTGAACACCATATGGAAAACTTTTTCAACTTGAAAGCATAAGAGCGTCTTGTGGAAGGTTTCCTGGAAGCATAAAGGACATCCTTTACTTGTTGAGAAAGGTTAAAACCATGAAGGTCTAGGCTCTCAGCAACCAGGCCCTGAGATGCAAAGAGTGGGGATTGGGATGCCACAACATCCCGTCCTCCTGAGACAGGAGATCTGGAGCAGATCCGAGATCCAGAGATGGAGCTTGAGAGAGATGTAGGAGCAGAGGGTACCACACCTGCTGTGGCCAATGTGGAGCTATGAGAATCATATGGCCTCTGTCTCTCTGAAGCTTGAATAGGGTTTTGGGAATGGGTGGAAAAGCATATAGGAAGTCCTGACCCCAATGGAGGAGGAAAGCATCCCTGGCCTGAGAACCCTGAGCCAGAATTCTCGAACAGAACCGGGGAAGTTTGGCATTCCATGGACTTGCACAGAGGTCTATGTCCAGGGTTCCCCAAATTTGAAAAATTTTTGCTACCTGGTCTGCATGGAGAGAACATTCGTGTGGGAGCAGAACTCGACTGAGTCTGTCTGCCCAAGAGTTTTGAATGCCTGGCAGATACACCGCAAGGAGATGAATCTGATGCTCTCTGGTGAGGGCCCATAGTCGCAAAGCTTCGTTGCAAAGCGACAGAGAGCCTGTTCCTCCCTGCTTGTTCAGATAGAACATAGCTACTTGATTGTCCGTCTGAATTAGGACTGTCTTGTAGCTGAGCTGGGTATGGAACAGTCGAAGAACAAGGAAGACTGCTCTGAGTTCTAGGAGACTGATATGTAAGTGGGTCTCCTGTGGACTCCAGGTGTCTTGGGTAGAGAGATCTTGCAGATGAGCTCCCCAACCCACTTGTGAGGCGTCTGTAGTTAGTGACCTGGGGTAAGGGTTGCTGGAAAGGGGACCCCACCAACAGGTTTTGGGTTGACTGCCACCATTGTAGAGACAAAATAAGGTGACTTGTGTTTGCTATTTTGTCTGATAGGCAGCCTGATGCCTGAGTCCACTGAGTGGATAGAGTCCATTGGACTGCTCTCATATGGAGGCGAGCATAGGGAATCACGTGCACGTTAGATGCCATGTGGCCTAGTAGTTGTAACAGTTCCCGAGCAGTGAGATGAGTTTTTAACACTGCCTGGGAGACGAACTGCACAATGCGAAGGCAGCGGGCCTGTGGAAGATAGGCCCTTGCTTTTCAGGTGTCCAGCAAAGCTCCTATAAACTCTAGAGATTGAGTGGGAGTTAGGCTGGATTTTGGGATGTTTATGACCAGGCCCAAATACTGCAGTATACGCATTGTGCAAGCTAGGGAAATTCTGGCCTCTGACTCTGATGGGGCTCGAATGAGCCAGTCGTCTAAGTAGGGGAAGACGAATATTCCTAGAGTGCGAAGAAATGCTGCCACTACAGCCATGCATTTCGTAAACACCCTTGGTGCTGAGGCCAGGCCAAAAGGAAGCACCCTGTATTGGTAGTGTTTTCCTTGAAACAGGAATCGAAGGAACCTTTGGTGAGTTGGATGGATGAGGACATGAGTGTACACATCCTTGAGATCTAGAGAACAAAGCCAATCCTGACTCTGAAGGTATGGCAGCAGAGTTCCCAGAGAAATCATTTTGAATTTCTCTTTGAACAGGAATTTGTTCAGTTCTCCGAGGTCTAAAATGGGTCTGTGTCCCCCTGTTTTCTTTGCAATAAGGAAATAAGGGGAGTAAAACCCTGTACCCTGTTGGGAAATGGGTATGTCTTCTATTGACCCCTGGGCAAGAAGTAAACTGACCTCTTGACTCAACTGAGTGCTGAGAGAAGCCTGAGAATTGAACTGTTTTACCACCGTAGGAGGGGGCATGTTGAAGAAATGAAGCTTGTAGCCCTCTCTTACAATGGAAAGAGTCCATTCTTCTGCTGTTATTTGCCCCCATCACAACCTTCCTGGGATGGTGGAAGGCTCTGGCCTGTTCAGGGCCAGGAAGGCCAAGTTCTCTAGATGAGAGTCAAAGCCCCTGTGGAGGCTGAGTCTGCTGGGCCGGTTGAGGCTTAGCAGTCTTTGATTTCCTTTGCTTTGGGGGCTGCTGTCCCTTTCGGGCGGGCTGACCTGTAGAATGCACCTGCTGGGTATAGGAGGGATAAAACCTCTTCTTTTTTTTAGAGAGAAGAATGGTTTCTTGTAGGATTTTCTCCTTGCAGGATCAGCTGTAGCCTTGGACAGCCTATCCAAAGTGGTGTTATCAGCATCCAGGTCATTAGCTTTCTCTTGCCAATTTTTGCCAAAGAGATTTTCACCTGTACAAGGGATATTCCCCAGTTTGTCCTGTACCCAGAGTTCTAAGTCAGATGCCTGGAGCCAGGCAATCCTACGAGCACCTATGGCAATGGCAGAAGTTCTGCTTATGCACTCAAAGCAGTCAAAAGCTGCACAATTAACAAACTTGGAAACATCTTGGGCATGTTTGACAAGTGTAAGATAATCCTGCCTCTTATCATCAGGAAGGAGAGGGCTCATAAGCTCGAGATCTCCTGTAACTGCCTTAAGGAACATTCCCATGTATAAGATGTAGGAACTAATCCTGGCAGAAAGCATAGAGGCCTGGAATGTTCGACGCCCAAAGGCATCAAGAGTCCTACATTCACGTCCTGGAGGATTAGATGCATGTCTCTTTGCACTCTTGATCCTTCTCATAGCTGACTCCACCACTATGGAGTGGTGTGGCAACTGAGGTTTTTGAAATCCAGGACAAGGAGGCACTCGATAAATGGTATCCAGCCTATGGGAATGAGGAGAGGTGGTAAGAGGTGTTTCCCACATTCTTAACATGAGATCCTGCAAGATCTCATGAATAGGCAAAGTAGCCACTTCCTTGGGAGATTTAGGATATTATAAAACCTCCAACTCCTTTGCTCTTGGCTCTGTTTCAGGAGCCACTGTGATGGAAAAGCCCCTAGCCACCTCCCTGATAAAATCCTGAAAGGATATATCCTCTGGAGGAGACATCCTACGTTTAGGAGAAGGCGGCTCCTCAGAGAGAAGTACTCCGGCATCGACAGAGCTGTCAGAGTCCTCAGAGTCATCGGAGATTTCGAAATATCTTCTGTCCGGGTGCTCTTGTAAAGCACGATACCGATACCGATCGAAGTCTGTACCGGAGGGGTCCGGTACCGGCCTGTCGATACCGGAGGAAATAGCATGACTCGGTGTGGGTAGCAAAGTCGCCGATGTCGATGCTGTTGGTACCGGTATCGGTGCTGGAACTGGTGTCAGTACCGGTTGAACTGTCCGAAGCAGTCCCGAAAGCACCGATGTCACAAGGAGAGCCGCCAGACTGTGCTCAATGGCCAGGAATCTCTGGTCAATTGATGCTGCCGATGCCTGGGTGTCGGTACCGGACGAAGCGGCCGGTACCCCAGAGCATGACCCTAGTAGTTCTGCCGAGGTTGAGGCCTCGAGAACATCCTGGAGCCCCGATAGTGCTTTGGAAGCTGAAGCCTCCCGCCGGGGCAATTTTGCCGGTACAAGTCCCTCAAGGGCAATGCCAGAGGCATCTCGATGCTTGGAAGGAGATCTACCCTTTGAGGACCGGCCAGATTTATGTTTGGTTACCTGAGATCCATGGGAGGAAGACGAAGCCCTGGAAGACGTCGATGCCACGGATGCTGCATCGGAGGGAAAAAGGGTGCTAAGCTTAGCAGCTAGGTTCTGCAGACCCCTCTTCAACATCATCCCACAGGCAACACACTCCGAGATGGAGTGGTCAGGACCTAAACATTTGAGGCAACACTCGTGAGTGTCGGTGACGGAGATGGTACCGCCACACTTGGAACACTTTTTAAAACCCGAAGCAGGTTTTTCCATGTTGAGAAAAAAAATTGGGCCTAGTGCCCAAAATGGCGCGTGGCACCCGAGAGAAAAAAGGCTGGAAAATCCAGATAAAAGATTAGAATTTTTTTTTTTTAACAAGAAATAAAGAAAGAAAGAACCGGCGGTACCGGTATAGCGTCGAGGAAGGCAGACACTACCATAAAAAAGAATGAAAAATATGGGATAATTTCTGCGGTGACAGTAAAACGACCTGCTGGCTCCGCGGAAAATGAAGAACTGGAGAGAGGCAGTTGGGAAAGGTGGGAAGGCAGCACGCAGGCGCTGTGGGATGCCCCCAAAAGCTTTCTAATTGGATGCTGGGGAGCGTTCCCGCGCAAGCTCCGTCGGTACCGACGATATCCATATGTGAAGACTACATTCCTGATTGTTCCTGGAGATATGGGCCTATAAGAACTGCACTCTTTCGGGTCTTTCCCACCCTTCGGCAGTACCGATATCCCTGCCGTTAACATTCCCGCTGTCAATTCCCCCCTTCCTCCAGTATCCCATTATATACCTGGCTCATTATATCCCCAATCTGCTCACTAAATATTTTATAAAAGGTGCTAGGCAGCCCATCTAACCCCGGGGCTTTCCCCCTTGGCATCCCTTTAATAACCCTAGGCACTTCCTCTCTCGTGATTGGTGCTTCCAGCCTCTCCTGCGCTTCCTCCAGTAACGTTTGAAGCTCTATCTTCTCTAGGTATCCAGATATCTGCCCCTCCTCCACCCCTTCCTCTCTCGTATATAGTTCTTGATAAAACTGTCAAAACCTTTCCCGAATCTCCTCTTCCCTATAATATACCTCCCCCCCTTCCCCTTAATTTGATATATTCTGAAAGCCAAAGTCCGTTTCCGAAGCTGCTGCGCCAACATCCTCCCCGCCTTGTTACCAAATTTATAGTATCTGTTTTACCAGAGACAATTCAAATGCCACCTTCTCCACCTGCAATTCCCCTCTTATTTTCTCCATCGAGACTCTGTCCCGCTTCCTCCCTGACCTCCTATATACCTCCTCCGCCTCCTTCAGAGCCTTACCCAGTGCCACTTCAGTACCATATCTCTCCCTCTTCTTTCTTGCCCCCCACATAATAAACTTCCCCCTGATAACCACCTTCAACCCCTCCCAAACCAATGCCTCTCTAACCTCCCCATTATCATTGAGTGACAGATACTCCTTGATTGCCCCCCCCCCCCGAATATCTTGCACCACCTCAGGACACTTCAACAGGCCCTCATTAAGACGCCAATATTTCAACCTTCCCCGTCTCTCTCCTTTCAAAACTATCTCTACCGCCCCATGATCTGACCAGGCTATCAGAATAATCCCCCCTCCTTCACCCCCAACATCCACTCCTGATCCACTAATACCATGTCTATTCTGCTCCAGCTATTATGGGGTACCGAATAATAAGTATATTCCCGCTTCTGAGGGTTCATCACTCTCCATGAATTCACCAAATTCAATTGTTTCATCAGCAATTCTAACCCTCTTCTATTTCGCCCCCCTCCTCCGCTCGCCCCGGCTCCCTATCCAACCTAGGCTGCAACACCACATTAAAATCCCCTCCCACCACCCACTTCCCCACCCCCTGCCTCTCCAGCAATTTTCTCAACCTTCTCCAAAAACTCACCTGTTTCCCATTCGGCCCATATACTGACACAAGAACAATCCCCTCCCCACCTCACTTCCCCCACAAATCGCCCCTCCCCATCCTCAAAGCTACTCTCTATCTGAATCCCACCCCCCCCTTTATCAGCACTGCTACCCCCCCCCTTCTTCTCCCCCTCCCGGTTACGGGAATAATATTGTTCTGCAAATCCTACATCCCTCCGATGCAAATGCGTCTCTTGTACCATAACCACGTCCCACTCATTCTTCACCACCTCCAGAAACAGCAACCGCCTCTTAGTAAGCGAATTCAGGCCCTTCACATTAATAGTTCCCACCCGCAGCATCATTCTCGCTGTAGCACTCATCTCCCCCTCCCCCTGTCCAACCTCCCTCCCCCCCAGCTCAAACCCCGCCCCCTCTGCCACTCCCCCTCCCCCTCCTACCTCCATGCTCCCTCCTTTCCATCCTTCCACGTGTGTCTGTCGTGTACTCTGTCATTTTCAGATGGGAAAATGCAGATTCACACAAATAAGTTGAACCGAAACAGGAGTGTACAGCTTCACTGCACCTTCTCAAGTTGGGAAATTTGTCTCTAGGCCCTAGCTTCCAAAACGATTCTTGCTCAGCAAGGGTCTTGAGAAAAATGTCATTTTTAAGGGTTAATATTTTGTTTTCAAGAGATGGCTTGTTCAATTAGTAATTTTTATTGATAGCAGATGCACTTTCTTTTATGTCCACATCTGCTTTGAATGGGTATGACAAGTACTCCACAACTGTTCCAATTTTTTGGAAGTCACAGAATCTATTTTCGAATTCCTGGATAATAGAACCGATTTCTGTCACATACTTCTTGTTCTGAAAAACAAAATTTGGATATTGTCCCAGATGGTCCTGCGTATTAGGAAAATGATCAAGGTCAGTCATCATTCGCTCAAATTTGCTCTTGTAGGATGAAACTGTACTCATCATCTCGCCAATGCATTTGTTTTTACCGTGTAGTTTAAGGTTTATATCACTTAGTTCGCCTGTAAAGTCAGCGAGAAATGCCAGATCACATAACCACTCCTCATCTTCCAACTCTGCTTGGTCATCCCCCTTCTCCTTCAAAAAACTTCTTATTTCATTCAGCAAATCACAAAATCTTTGCAAAAATTGTTGCCTACTTAGCCACCTTACATCTGTGTGCAAAATGATTTCCGCTGCCCCTTCATCAAGAGTATGATTGAAAAGGGGTGTGCTGTGCTTGTTACCTGCTGGATCCTGGTGCGACAATGCGGAGGATGAGCGTTTGGCGTTGCCATCCCCCAGGGCCGGTATAAGATTCGCGGCCCTCCGTCAGATGCCGGGAGTGCTGCTGCTGGATCCTGGTGCGACTGTGCGGAGGAGGAGGAGCGTTACCTGCTGGATCCTGGTGCGACTGTGCGGAGGAGGAGGAGCGTTTGGCGTTGCCACACCCCCCAGGGCCGGTATAAGATCGGCGGCCCTCCGTGGAACGCAACCTGTGGGCGTGTGCCCTAAGGGGCATGTCCTGCCCCTTTGGAGCCCCTTCGGAGCTCTGAGGAGTTGTCTGAGTTCTCATGGGTAAGTGGAAGAAAAAGGTGTTTCCAGCCTTGGGTGCCAAGTCAATAAAAACTGTTGGTCCTATGGATCGCCACTTGTTGAATGCCCAGGCTGAACAGTCGGGGAAAGAACTTTCGGCAGAATCTGTGAGTACTGTTTCAGACTTATCCCTCAATGTGTCGGGTTTAACCCTACCCGGCCAGGAAGTGTTAAGCGTCGTTCCCCCCCAGGAAGAGATATTGGGGGGGGGGGGTGAAACCACTATCAGACAGGCGGCCTCATTTTTGCCTAGCAGTTAGGGGAAAGTGAAAATTATGTTACCATCTTTATTGGAGCTCTCTTCAGATTTTCCACATGTTGTAACTCCCACGGATGTTTCCCTGCAAGATGTATGGGCAATAGTTGCACGTATTGAGGCTTCGCTTCGTGTGTCTCTTTCCCAAGTCACTCAGTTCTCCAAGGAAGTTGTACAGAAATTTTCAGAGCATGATGAATCCTTTGATAAATGTAATAAATCATTGAATAAATTGGAAGGTCAGGTTTCTGTGTAGAGGTGGCTGTCTCATCCTCAATTCGAGATAGTGTTATACACCATCAGTTAGAATCTTTGGAAAATGCTGTTTGTGTTAAAAATTTACGTTTCTTAAATTTTCCTTGTACTTATTATCTTTCACCTATGATATTGTTACAAAAGTACTTTAAGGAGGTTTTATTAATTGAGGATGTAGAGTCTATTAAGTTCTCCTCGGTTTATTATGTTCCCTTATCGCCTTCCTCGGAGATCTCCTCTCCTAATACTAAGGATAGAGGGAATTCCCCTATTGCTGAGTCCTTAGACGTTTCCGTTTTTTTTGGAATCCTCTTTGGATGTGATTTCACATCGAGCTACCTTGATTGCTTCCTTTTTGTTGCTTGCAGATAAAAATTTAGTAATGAGATTATAGTTTTTGAAAAAGGATCAAGATTTTTGTGGTAGCTCGATTAAGATATTTCCTGATGTTTGCAGATTAACCCAAAAACGCAGAAAAGCTTTTCTTGCTTTATTTATTTATTTACATTCTCTTATATACCGCGCTATTCTGCATCAGTGCGGTTTACATTGAACAAACTGAAATTACATTGAACAGGGCATTATAACTTGGAGATAACTATTTTACAGGGAACATGGGCTATGGAAGGTTAAGTGGCTTGCCCAAGACCACAAGGAGCACCTGTGGGACTAGAAACCCCAGTCCTTGCGGCCCAAGGTTGCTGTCCTCTAGTGGGATTTGAACCCCCGACCTTCCGGCCTGAAGTACCTTGCCCCAACCACTAGGCCACTCCTCCACTCCACTCCACTTTAAAAGCTCGGACTCTAGCAGATGGGGCTTCCTTCTTTTTAAAATACCCTTGTAAATGTATCCTGATATATAAGCATGTCAAGTATGTTTTTCTCAACGCTGGGGAGTTAGAGGCTTTCCTGTTGACTAAAGAAAATGGTTGAATTTTTCTTTTTCTCCTTCCTTTCCTAGTTTAAGAGGGTTTAGTTATTTGGGATCCAAATTTCTTATTGGTTTTATTTTGTTTAAGGGTTCTTGTTTAATATATTACAATCACTATTATTTGTGAATTGAATTCCTTTGTTGTCAAGCACAGTTATCCTCTTGATGTGGACTTGATTGTAATTCCTACTTTGTTTCTAAATTAAGAAGTTTTGAAATCTTAAAGAGTAAGATTGAAAAGCCATCTTTGAAGTGATCTTCCATGAACTGAATTTACAATTTTGAAAGTGATGTCCATCACAGTCTTTGTATTTATTTATTTAACAGTATTTTTATACCGCCTTCTCCTTCAATCAAGGAGGTCTCCAACGCAAACAATCATAAGAGTGTTCATGTGTTTTCATGCAGTGATACATGTTGTGTGTTTGTGATGGTGTGCATTTGATTCTTGTTGAGTTGTCTACATCGTGCGCTATTATACATCCTTATATACAAGGGTCAGGGGTGGGGGGGGTCTTTTTGTTCTTTCTCGGTGAGTAGTTCATGTGACGTGAGTCTCTTGCTTGCCAAAACTTGCTGGTGAATGATGCAGTGGTAAGAAAGGAAATCTGGGAAGTTGTCATGCTGTCTACAGAGGGCTATGAAACCGTTAACCTCACCTGTCATTTGCTCTTGCTCCATCAGTAGTGATGGAAACAAGTCTATGCAATGGAAGATTACACTTTGTCACAAACGAATGGAAAGAACTGAATATTTCCTGACCGGTAGTTCTCCCTTTTAAAGAAATCATTCCAAGTAGTAGTTCTTTAACACTGAAGTCTTCAAAAACCATCTGGATAAAGACTAGTAACTGGGCTATGTCTCCTATGTCTGTAGATTCATCCAGCAACACAATTTGAAACATCCTCCAACAATTGTTCAGTTGTGTCTCCACACATCTTTTCTATTCGCCGCACGACGGTGTTTCTTGACAATTGTACATCTTGAATAGCAGCTATGATCTCTTATTTTTAAATCCTTCAAAAAGATTGTCAGCTGCTTCAAGAAAACAATCTTTTACAAATTCTCCTTCAGTGAAGGGTTTGCATTTCTTTGCGATCAGGTTGCTGACCTTGAAGGATGCTATGGTTGCATTGACCGAATGTGACCTTGGCTTCGCCATCAACTGTTGCTGAGTAGCCAATTTCGATTGAAGTTCTTTGAGCTTCAGTTTACGAATTTCACTTTTGGGTGGAAAATCAGCATCAAACTTATTGCTATGCAGAGCCTTATGAAGATGTTCCAGATTACCCTTTTTGGGAAAGGATACTGGGGCGTTACAAATTAGACAACACCACTTGTCTTTCACCATGATGAAGAAGTAGTCCATTTCCCATTCATCATGAAAGTGGTAGGTTTTGCTCTTCTTTGGAACACTTATCTTCGTTATACTGCGGTGGCTGGATGTAAGAAGGCCAAGTCTGCTAAGTTAGTATAAACACTGGCTGAATCTGGTCCAAAACTGTCACTGTCCTAAAGTATTAAAAGATCAACAGGAACTGAAGACCTCTGGATGTTGTGCAATACAAGGACTGGAGATGCCAAAACCACACATGCAGTTCTAAAAGTAAAAATAAGAATTCATCATACTGGCACCAATAATCAAATACCATCAAACAATCATCAAAAAAACTCAAACACCTGTCCAGCAAACCAGATAAAATCAAATACCGCCAAACAAGTTCAAATACCACCACACACGATTTAATAAATTCTGCACACAGTGCAGAATCAACGCAAAGGCAAGACAAAATAAAATTGCAGTGTAGAATCAACGCAAAGGCTAGGCAAAATAAAATTGCAGAGGCAAGCAAACGTCACAGTGGTGTGAACCAATTCGAAGGCAAGGCATAAGCAAATTAGAACAAAATTGGAAAAGCCCGCCAAAATCACCAAATTCTTGACACTTTGTTGTGTCTTCCCGAAAACGTTTAATGAAAGCGAACTATAAAGCGACCAAAGACCAGCACACGACACAACTAATACGGTAAGTGTATTCAGGTAAAGCCTAGGCGAATGGATATCGCCTGGTATATACAGTAACACACTTCTAAGGGGTGTTGGGGCGGGGGCAGGAATAGGTAATTCTGAGAGGCAGGAGACCAGGTATGACGCCGGGCCTGTGGCGTCTTGTCGCGGGGCGTGGGCAGCGGCCCCCTGGGGTACCCACAAACTATTGGCACGAAAACAACAAGCGCCCCCAATACACCCGCAGGCAAGATTCCCGCAGGCAGGGAAAAAAGACAGGCAAAGGATCAGCAGCGGCGGCAAGCCCTCGGCAGATGACCTGCCGGCACAAGCTCTCTCCTAGCGACGGGGCGAGCTACTGGAGAGATGGAGCCAAGTGGGGCTGGCGATCTACCTATAGGTCGCAGAAGGGTCCAGAGGTAGATCGCGATCTACCTATTGGACATGCCTGATAAATACCATGGTAAGGATGTAAACTATAGGAAAACTTGAAAAAGACAAGGCTTGTTTGTTGTTAGAAGATGATTGCATAGCATTGGATCACTCTAAATCTTGACGTTGTGCTGGTTAGACTCGTGTTGTGTCCAATATTTCTTTTTCTTTATTCACAAAAAGCCTTTGAAAATTTAAAAAGAATCAGGATCCAGTGGTCCTCTCTGCTGAGGTCCCTCTGTAGTAACAGAAGGAGCACCAGCAGAGCCCTCATGCCTTGGACCAATGCAATGCTCTTTCTTTCTGTAGGAGTCTAACATGGGGATTCCAGCCACAAGCTGATGGGCAAATAGGACTCCAAAAAACACCACAGCTCACTATCCAGTATGCCGTCAGGAATATCTAAAAACCACAAATAAGGTCGTTTATTATCTTGGCTTGGCGCATCATGGTTTTCTGCAGCATGGAAAGGTCAGCAGCCACATGGTGAGCTGAATCCTCCAGGATAGAGACCTGACCTTTCACCTCACCTATGCGCTGTTGAAAGACCTCCAAGGACAGCACCATAGTATCCAATTGCGCAAATACACAATAAAATTTACCCTCTATGGCTCCTGCCATAGCTTATGTCACATTATCCACCAGAACTACTGAAGGTGGTGATAGGGGACTTGAGACTAGACCATCCACCCATACTAGAGTCTGTCCTTCTCTTTATCCTTCTGAGGCCCCTTAATCACCATCAGTTAAGCCTCTGCAGCAATTGTAGCACTTATCAAAAGACACGCATCAAAGCCACAAGAAGCTGTGACAAAAAAGAGCTAGAGAGCATTGACAAAATTGCTGTTTAGCAAGGAAGGACCTGGAGTTACAAGAAAATGCATCCTTCCCAACTCACCATTATCAAGTGACCCTCTACAGTGAGCTGCTTTATTGTAATTGTACTAAGGAATTATAAATTGTTATTTCCCTTAAGTTTGCTTTAAAATGCCTATGCCCAGATCGCTTCTAGTTCCCCTGACTACAAACTCCAAGCTATTATCCATGTATAGACATTTAATGTAGCTGCCTGTTATTCTTGTTATTTACTGTTACTTGTTCTAGTTTAATGTAAACTGTTCTATACTTGTTTCTAATTCAATGTAAACTGATCTATACAAACTGTTCCATGTAAACCATTATACTGTTTTCGTTATACGTAAACCGCACTGATTCCAAAGAGTGTGGTATATAAAAGCAAATAAATAAATAAAATGATATCTATTTCTTGGCCATCATAATGTCGAAGAGCTATGTATAAATTATTTTTTTTAAAAAAATTAATATTTATCATTTCCAAAATAAGTCACGCATAACACAATACTTGAAGAAATAAGGGGAGACACGTGAAAAATCAAAGGAACAATAGACCCAAGAAACGCCCTAAGGCATACAATTTGACCTCTACCCCAGCCCTCAATAGGGAAGAAGAGCAAAACAGGCAATAAACATAAATCCAGTAGTGCAAGAAATAAGGCAGGTGCTAGCCAAGCTATCTCATCCTATCATACAGTGGGGGGACCACTACCCATATTAGCTCTGCGTGCCTCCAAGAGCGCCAACACCTGGAATGGTTCAAAGAAAACATAGGAAATAAACTAAAGTTTAACCAAGCATTTGCAAGGAAACTTTAGAAAAAATTGCCCACCCAACTGTTCCACACCTGGACGGAGAAGGAACTCCTTCCTTCACCGTTGTGTTGACCAAAAAAAATCTGGACATTAAACCCTTTGAAAGCGATACATCTCTTATGAAAATAAACCCTAAGAAACCAACCCCAATCTGAAGGGAGTGAAAATGATACTAGCAAAGTAGCAGAACTGAAAGTCTCCACAGCTGAAGACTCCAACAGTGCTGAGGCATCCAGAGAGTCAACAGGATGAACTCCAGGAATCTCCACTCTACCAGAATTCCTTCTCCCAGTAGGGAGATAATACATCTTTGCCACTGGCGGATGGGACTCAGCTGGTATGCCAAGTACCTCCAACAGATATTGTATGAACAACTCTCTAGCACTTATAACTGAGGAACATAGGAAATTCACAATACGCAGACTGAAATATCTAACATAATTCTCTAAAGTCTCAACCCTGGTCTGAAGAGAAAGGGCATCTTTATAAAAAGCAGTAGCAGTCCCCTCCACAACAGTCATCTTGGTTTGAATCTCCGCTGTTAAAGACTGCAGAGACGATATCGCATCCATATGCTGCTGCAATTGCTGCTTATGTTCTTGAACTTGCATAGACAAAGCCTAAACCTGTGGAAACCACTTTTTCCCAGGCTGGCAATAGCTGTCCAAATAGCCTCCAACATAAAAGCCTCAGGGCATACAAGAACAAAAGTATCTGGAGCTCCAATCCTGCCCAGTCCATCTTCCGGAGTCTGCAGAGTCATGGGGAAAATACCAGAAGTGACCGAAGATCTAGTCGCACCTCCCGCAATTGATTGTAGCACCCAGCACTGGCCCTCTCATATGTTTCTCTCCACTGAGGTCAGCAGCCAATCCCCCTGCAGCCACCGACACACCACTCCGGACTCCAGCCGTGACTGCCTGGCTCACTGCCGTACTTCCAGCTGCTGCTGTCTTGGGCAGATGCCACTGCTCCAGCAATGCAATTTCCAGCCCCGAACTGCTGGACAAGCATTTCCTCTATGCTCCGCCATCTATGGGACTCTCCGTTGCCGGCACTCTGCCTGTCTGCTGCTCACCACGAAGCAACAACTAATCCAAAGTCCCAGCAGGTAAGAAGTAAGATGCGAGCGGCGTCTTCAGGGGCTTAGCAGCCGATATAGTTTTCCTTTTCCCCATTCGTGAAAAACGCGGTTCACTACTCACACATGTCTGCGGGCATCTTGTTCCTCCCCCCTGCCTCTAGTCCAGCTAAATTTACTTTTACTGCTCCAATATCTATATTAATACAGAAATGTATGTTCTTTCTAAGGATGATTCATGGAATGAAATGATTTCTTGATCCTGCATTTTTTGTCCATGTACTTGTCCATGCTTTCATTCGTAGTAGCTCGGATTCTTGTAATTTCGTTTATTTGGGCATTACAGTTACTAAATATTGAGACCATGCAGCTGGCACAGAATACTGCTGTTCGTTTGTTATATTGTGTTAAAAGTTTTGATCACATTATGACACTCTTGGAAAAAGCTCACTGGCTACCTGTAGTAGCCCAGGATCAAGTTTAAGATACCGATGTTGGCTTTTAAGGACTTTTATACTCATTTACCACAGAGACCTTCTCAGCATAATTCTCTAGTTTCACCTTCATCTCATGTTAAGACTTGAATTAATCATATGATCTGATTTTGTTTATTCAGCCCCACTTTTTTTTTTTTTTGAAAACTCTATTTATTGAGGTCCACACAATACAGATCATGCAAAACAATATACAGAAACGGCATTCCTGGTGGTGATTATTTCTCATCCCCCAATCCAGGATTCCTCAGCAGATCAGTCATACAAATACAGCAAAAATTCACGATTTTCCCCCCTCCTCCTCCCCCCCACCATCTCCCACCAACCCCCCACCCCTGCAGCCTCTCCCTTTGGCATCCGACCCCCCTCATTGAACATACACAGTAATTACAACACACTTTTTATTCCATTAGTATCCCATTCCTCCTATCCCTTTCTCCATTGATCCACCAGGCCTCCTCAACCCAACTGAAGCACTTCATTCCGGACACGGGGCCTCAATATCTGAATATATGGCTCCCATATCAGCAAGAATAAAGCCCAACGTCGAGTACTTCCTCTAGCCCCCCTCCTCTCCACAAGCATCAGCTGGTGAAAGCTGTTACGCCATTCCCAAAAGGTGGGACCCGTCGTTTCCCTCCACCTATGAAGTATCGGTCCTTTACCCACCAGACATGCCTTCCTAACTAAGAGGCGTTCCCATTTTCCTTTCAGGTGGAGTGGTCCAAGCTGATCTAACACCACAAGCGCTGCCATCCAGCGGATCTGTTGCAGTACAACCCTGCTCATAAAATCAACTATCCTCTTCCAGTACAAGCGAACCGTTGGACATCCCCATCACATATGCCCTAAGTCCTCAACCTCCACCACCTCTATATTGAGTAATATGGCTGCGTGATCTGAGACGGTCCTGCCTAAAATCCTCGCTGCGCAATTAACTGTGACCAGGGGCTTAGAAATTAAAAAATAATCTATGCGGGACGACGAGTTGTGTGCAGGAGAAAAGTAAGTATAGCCTTTTTCACCCGGATGAAGAAGCCTCCAGATGTCCACTAGCCCACAGGAGTCTATAAGCACTGCAAGCGCTATGTTCGCACGAGAGGGGAGTTCAGCCCTACCAGGGTTCCTATCCAGAAGGGGGGTCACTCACAAGATTAAAGTCACTGCCCAGAATTGTTAAAACCCCACTTTCTTCCTGAATGGAACCATTTAACTTACAGAAAAAATTAGGATCATCTACATTGGGGCCATAAATGTTAACAATTGACAAGAGCTCATTACCCACCTTCACCTGAGATTTGGCCCACCTCCCCATGTCATCATTACTTGAATTTACAACCTGAAGTCCCAAAGAAGCACTCATCAAGATAGCAACACCATTTTTCTTATGAACCGCAGGAGAGGATCCCACTAAACAATAATGCTGATTCGCCAATTTGCTAGTTTCCATCAAAGAAAGGTGGGTTTCCTGCAAGAGAATGATGTCTGCACACTGCTTTTTACAATATGCCAAAATCCTCTTTCGTTTTATCGGGGACTTAAGTCCTTTCACATTCAGTGACAACATTTTCAACCCTTTAACCATCCCTACAGTTAAGCTTTATGATATATGTGGTCGGCAGAGCAGCATCCCTTCTCAACTTGGTAACCCAGAGAGCCATACCCCAAACCCAAATACTAAAGGAAACGGGGGAAAAAAAGGGTAAGGCAACGGAAACTCAATTAAAGCACGGAGCAGCCCGGACCCCCTGAAAACAGGTACTGCTCCCAACCCCCCAACCATCCCAAATTCAGGGCTTGCATTATCACACTGAACCAAACACACAAAACAATGATAAAGACAAAAGCAACTAAGTGCTAAAGTCTGCAGTTGCCACGCTCTCTTCCGGAACCAAGTCGTACCAATACCGGTCTCTGCTCCAGGAGTAGCTCATCCCTGCTGCATCGCAAGCGCCTCTTGGTCCTCTATAAACTGCTGAAAAGCCGCAGGGTCATCAAATGTCTTAGTTGCGTTGTTCAAGGTGACTTTAAATCTCGCAGGGTTAAACAGGCCATACCTCGCCTGAAGGCGCTGCAGCCTGGGCCTTAGAGCTAGAAACTGCCTTCGTTTCTCCACTGTAGACTTACAAAAATCTGCGTAGAAGGCAATCTTCTGCCCCTCATGTTGGAGTGGGTGTTGCGCCTTGGCTGCCGCAAAAATCTGCATGACCTGTTGATGCCTTAACAGACACGTGATTAAGGGCCGGGGGCGCTTGCTGTGCAAATTGGGCGAGGTCGGGATACGATGCGCCCTTTCAATGTCCAGCGGGTTGGTAGACTCAAGTTTGTTTTTTTTTTTTTAAATATCTTTATTAAGTTTTCCAACAACCAGTACAACATACACCACACACACAAAAATCAACACAGCAATAACAGTAACTAAACGTGAAAGAAAAAGAAAAGAAAAGAAAACCCCCCACCCCCGACCCTCAGGAGTAGACAAGCATATAGAACTGTGCCAGAGAAGCCAGAATCCAGCAATTCACTGGGCTTCTATGCGACCATTTCCCAACCACAAATTAACATCCCATGTTGGGGACCATCTACAAGAATTAACCAGCAACAGAGCGAGCAACGTATTGGTCTAGGAGAAGCCACTTATCATGACAGAGCACCCCGCTGCCGGGATGATGAAGCTTGTCGTATATCCGTTCATATTTGGCATAGTGACAGACCAAGCTCCACCATTCCCCTGATCGCAACTTCTCCAAGGTCTTCCAATTAACTAAGATCAGCTTGAAAGCAACGGCCATCATAAAGTTTAAAAGGAAGTCCTTGGACTTGTGCCCATCTTGGGAAAGCCCCAAGGAACGCAAGAAAACTACAGTCGTGGAAAGCTGGTCTGGTATGCCCAGAACAACTTGTATTTTGTGCCAGACCTCCCTCCAATAGGCCTGCACAAAGGGGCACTCATAAAACATATGAAGGAATGTGCCTTTCGCTCTCTGACAGGACCAGCAATTCCCTGTGGATGACCGGTCCCATTTGGAAACCTTTACAGGCGTGAGATGAGCCCTGTGCAAAAGGAAATACATAGATTGCGTAATCGCAGCAGAGCGGGAGGCTCTGGTGACAGTGCCCCACAGCGGTGCCCACATATCAAAAGAGTGCACTGCAGACAACTCAGATTCCCAGACCCGATATAGCCCCCTCGGTACTGAGCTGGCGTAGTCCCTGAACAAAGCATATACACCA
Source organism: Ichthyophis bannanicus (assembly GCA_033557465.1). NCBI lineage: Eukaryota > Metazoa > Chordata > Amphibia > Gymnophiona > Ichthyophiidae > Ichthyophis > Ichthyophis bannanicus. Next base: position 190,099,719 of record CM066035.1, on the reverse strand, counting down.
GCTATCATGCCCTTTTGCCCGTACATGGCTTTGAGATTAAGAATCAGGCTACCCTCCTCTAGCAAATTGCGGATTTCGACCCTGGCTGCCAGGATACTATGCTTAATTTGCAGCCAACGAAAATAGCTACTCTGAGGTAAGGAGAATTCTGCCCTGAAGGAATTAAAATCTTTCATTCCCGCAGGCCCAACTATATGGCCCAAGGTCCATATGCCCCTTTCTTGCCAGTCTTTCCAAGCGAACCGCTGGCCCCCAATCTTAAACAGTGGGTTTCGCCAAAGCGGAGTCCGTCGTGAGGGGAGCCCATCTCCGCCCGCTATATGCACCAGCTTTAGAAAGGCAGCCTGGGTAGCCCGGATTACCTTGCCCTGTGGCCCTTCCTCAGGATGCAGCATTCCCAACAAATGTCTCAAAGGGTAGGAGCCTGCCGCCCGGGCTTCGACTTGGAGCCACCTTGGCCCAGGGGTCTCCACCTCAGTAACCAGCCATGTAGTACCCTGCTTAATAAGGAGTGCATGATGGTACCATTGAAAATCGGGGAAATGGACACCCCCCTTATCTTTGGGGGCCTTAAGTTTCCGGAGGGCTATGCGAGGCTGGACATCCTTCCACAGAAACCCCAAAAGGGTTCTCTCCAACCCCGTAAATATCTCTATCGGTAAGGTGAAGGGGAGCATGCCTAGAACATAATTGATCTTGGGGACCAGAACCATTTTGATGACTTCTAAACGACCCCACCAGGTAAGGTATAAGGGAGACCATGCAGAAATTTTACTGCGGACTATCCGGGTGAGCTCCTCCACATTCACACGGATGGTATCCGCCACAGAGGCACTATACCAGGCTCCCAAGTATTTAATGCCAGCAGGTTCCCATCTAAACGGGAAGGGGGACATCATTGCGATTGTCGAGCATCCATTAAGTGGGAAGGCCACGGACTTATCCCAGTTAATCTTATAGCCCGACAGACTGGAGTAATTATTGATTAAAGTAAGGATCTGTGGGATTTCCTGAGGCTGCGTAAATAACAAGAGGTCATCTGCATATGCAGATAACTTAACATGCAATCCATTAAAGTTGAGACTCAAAATAGCTTCACTTTGCCGAACAGCCAGGGCTAAAGGTTCAAGGGCCAAGTCAAACAATAGTGGGGATAAGGGACAGCCCTGTCGAGTACCCCGATGCAATGAGAAGGAACGATGCAGACGGCCATTAGCAAAAACTCTAGCACTGGTTTTGGCATAAAGCAACTTGACCTTGTTGATAAAGTCCTCTCCCAATCCGAACCAAGTTAGCACAGAAAAAAGAAAGGACCATTCCAACCTTTCAAATGCCTTTTCAGCATCCAGGGAAAGGGCCACATAAGGGGAGGTGTCGGCCGCCGCCCTATCGATCAGATTACACAACAGTCGGGCATTATCAAAAGTGGACCTGCCTGGTATAAAGCCACACTGATCAGGATGCACTAAGTCCCCGATGACCAAAGCAAGCCGCTTAGCCAGAATACTCGCATAGATTTTATAATCTATGTTCAATAGGGAGATAGGCCGATAATTCTTAACATTTTCGGGGCTTTTCCCAGGCTTTTCCAGGACCACAATGGTAGCTTCTGAGAGATTCCCGGGCTGACCAGATTCCTTTTCCAGCTCCCCAAAATATAGCATTAAGTAAGGAGCCAATTCATCGCTCATAACTTTATAAAGTTCCGCAGGCAGCCCATCTGGGCCCGCAGCTTTCCCACCCTTCATGGCTTTGATTGCCTCAGTCACCTCCTTATTAGAGAAAGGTCGGCCCAACTGATGAGCTTGTAGGGCTCCTAATCTGGGATGGCTGAGCGCATCAAGAAATCGCGCGGTCGCCGCAGCTGCTACCACTTCTGAGGAGTACAACTTATTATAAATATTGTAAATTCCTCTAGAATGAGTTCGTCCGTGACCAATCTCGTCTGACTGTCATTTACAAGAGAGACAATTCTAGCCTTTTCCCTTCTCCCACGCAATGCACTTGCGAGGAGCTTGCTAGCCCTATTCTGCTCAACATGATATCTTGCCGATTGTTTTAACATCACATGTTCAATCTCAGAGCTCAACAACTCATTGTATTGAAACCGCAATCTCTGCAACCTACAAAGGATCCCAGCATCAGGCTGCCGGATCCAAAGCCTCTCCCCCGCCTTGATCTGGTGTTCCAGAACTGCTAACTGTTCTTTCCTCTTTCTAGCCTCCTTAATCTTGTAGCTAGTGATAGTCGCCCTTAGGGAGGCCTTAAAGGCTTCCCACCAGGCCCAAGTAGCCGTGGCCCCTAAGGTATTATGTGAAAAATAGGCCCTAGTAGCAGCACTCAACTCGGATTGGAAGGAGGGATCTGCGAGCCAGGTTCTGTTAAATGACCACACTGGATTGCCCCCAACAGCCTTCAATAGCGGAAGTTTAAGCGTAATGGCTGAATGATCGGACACGGTCCCCCCCAGGATTTCTGCCTCACAGCAGCCTGAGACTAAAGACCTGGAAACTAAAAAAAAATCTATCCTGGAAAGAGAATTATGTACTGGAGAAAGAAAGGTAAAATCCTTCTCAGTAGGATGGAGCAGCCTCCAGATATCAACCAGACCACAATCCCCCTTAAGGGCTGAAAAAGCGCCATCCGCTCGAGAGGGTCGGCTTATTCTCGCTGGGCGGCGGTCTATTAAGGACTCATTTACCAAATTAAAATCCCCCCCTACAATAATTGAGGCAGTATAGTCCCTTTGTAAAGTGCTATTCAAGGCACGGAAAAAATCCGGATCATCTTTATTCGGACCATACACGTTGACAAAAGAAAACTGCACCCCCCCAATTTCAACCAGGGACCGTGACCATCTCCCCGAGGCATCATTACTAGTACGAACTAGCGATGCCCCCAGTGCTTTCCGGACGAGTGTGGCAACTCCGTTTTTCTTGTGCACCGCTGGGGAGGAACCCAAAAGCAAATAGTGCTTACCCTCTAACTTCATGGTTTCCTGCAGAGTAAGATGGGTCTCCTGCAGAAACACAACATCCGCCTGATTCCGGGCACAATATGCTAGAATTTTTTTTCTTTTCATGGGAGTTTTGATGCCCTTTACATTTAAGGACACGATTTTTAGCCAATTAGCCATAGTTGTTCAGCAAACTACTCACACCATATGACTGAAGATAGCAAAGCAGCCCCTTAAAGAAATCCCAAAACTGGCAACCCCAACAAATAACCCACAAATCTCCCTCCTGAGAGCCAATACAAACCCCCCAATAAAACATCCCCTGATAATAATATAAACTTGGGTGAGCCAGGAAGAATGCCCAAACATGGCGCAGCCTGGCCCCAATGAAAGCTACCCGCCATCCCCAACCAAAACAGACATATTGAAAACAGAAGGTCCTGCTCCTCTGAGGCTCCCCCCGGCACAGCCCGGTTGAGCGGCAGAACTGCCCGCCCTTCCCGGCTCTGCGCCGTACGAGGGCCTGACCCTTCGCCACAAATTGATGAAGGGCCACAGAGGGCCTAAATAAGTAAGTCCGCAGGACAGTCCTGAGCGCAGCCGACTTCCCGCTGCCGCGGCACTTCAACTCAACTGCATTTGCAGAGCTTCTTGATCTTCGATGTACACTGCTAGTTCTGCAGGATCGTCGAAGGTCTTGGTCTCGTTGTTTAAGGTTACTTTAAACCGGGCGGGACTGAAGAGGCCGTACTTTGCCTGTAGGCGCTGGAGACGAGGCCGGAACGCTAGGAATCGCTTTCGTCGCTCAACAGTTGGCTTGCTAAAATCCGGATAAAAGGCCACTTTCTGACCCCCAGGTAATAGAGGCTGGATGGTTTTAGCTGCCGTCAGGATTTGGATAGCATGTTGGTGCCTGAGCGCACAAAAGATCATCGGGCGCGGGAATTTAGAGCGCTGATTCACCGAAGATGGTAGCCGGTGGGCCCGCTCTATTTCAAACGGGCGAGAGAAATCCAGCTTCAAGAGCTGCGGGATCAAAGATTCCAAATAACGTATTGAATCGCTCCCCTCTGCCCCTTCCGGAATTCCTAATACCCGGACGTTATTCCGGCGGGCCCTGTTGCTCATGTCCTCAACGCTCTTCTCAAGCCCTTCCAGCTTGCGGCCCATCCTCGGGAGAAGGGCTAGGCGCTCCTCATGTTCCGCAGCGGCCCTCTCCACTTTCTCCACCCGTAAGGTAAGCTGCTGCATTTGCCCAGACAACTCCTTAAGGCACGTTTGCACCTTATCCAAGGATTCGCCGTTTGCGTCCACCCGGCAGCGAACCGCCCTTACCTCCTTCAACACTTCTTTCAGGCCCTCAGGGGCTTCGGGCGGTGCCGCCGTTTTCTGTGGGGAGAGAGGATCGGTCTTGGATCGCTTCGTGCCGGACGCCGCCGCAGCAGCAAAGTCAAGATGGGTCTGCTTACCGGCTGACATAATTCAGCGCTGGCGCTCTAAAGCACTGCGAATTAGGTGGGTAGAGCTACAAATGACCAGGATTCGCTGTCAAAGGGCCAGGAGAGCTTCTCTTACGCAGCCATGTTGGTGCTTCGTAGGCTCCGCCTCCGGTAGACTCAAGTTTTAATAACTTCGGCAGAAAGCTTTCCAAAAAGGTAATAGGATCACCTCCTTCCGCGCCTTCCCCAAGTCCAACGATGCGGATGTTGTTGCACCTGGCCCTGTTGCCCATATCTTCTAGGCTCCTTTCCAACCAGTCTGTCTTTCGAGCAATCGAAGTAGCTCGCCTGATCTGTTCCTCGTGGTCAGCCACCAGCTTTTCCACCTTGTCGATCCTAGCAGAGAGAGCTTGCATTTGTGAGCTCAAGTCCCTTAGATCCGACTGCAATTCTGCGAGTGTTTCCCCATTAGAATCCACATGGTTCTGGATAGCTCTCACCTCCTTTAGTAGCTGCTGTATCTCGCCCGATGCATCCTACGAAGGCGCCATTTTGTGCGGCAAAAGCTGATCCGTCTTGGATCTTTTGGAGCCTGCCGCCACCAGATATTCTCTTGTTCAGTGCCACCAAATTCGCAGGCCGGAGGGATGGTTGCAGACAGTAGCGCTCTGGATTAAATCAATGGGGCCCGGGAGAGAAACTCTTACGCCGCCATGCCGGTTTCGCGCTGGCTCCGCCCCCGAGCCATGCGCTCTTGACTGATGCGTAAAATCCCTTTCCAGTGGGTGCAACAATCGCCAAGGGTCTACCACCCCTAATCTCCGCCTCAGACCCTGTAACACTCTAGCACTCTGCACACGCGCCCTGTCTCCACCCCCACTAGATGTATCTTGATCAGCGTCCATGACTCCATTAAAATCACCTGCCAAGATCAAAGGAGCCTCGGGCAGCTGCACCACTCGTGAACCCAAGCTGGCATAGAGCGCCTGATCTAACACATTTGGACTATAAAGGTTCCCCAGCACCAAGGGCCTCCCCTCCAGCATCCCATACAAAAGAACAAATTTGTGAGCTCAAGTCCCTTAGATCCGCCTTTGACAACATCAACCACCCTACCCTGATCAACAGACTAGAAAACTTAGGAATAGGTGGAACCGTTCTCAAATGGTTCAAGTCCTACATCACACATAGACTAATACGTGTCCAAACAGATCAAGAAGCATCAGAAACCTTCCCCCAAGGACAAGGTATACCACAGGGATCAGCCCTTTCTGCCCTCCTATTCAACTTATACCTGCAACCTATCACAAACATATTTAGAAAACACAGGATTAATCACTTTATATATGCTGATATCATCATGCTCGCTATCCCCATAACCACAAAAAAACCACACTTACGACAACCTAGATGAATGCATGGCTGAGACCACCTCTTGGATGGAAACCAATTACCTCAGCATTAACCTCAAAAAAACGGAAGCAATGTTCGTTACAAGAACACCTGTGACTGAGGATACTTTTCCAACAACAATCTCAATTAACAATACATCTATACCTGTTAAAAAAGAGGTAAAATACTTGGGTGTAATAATAAATCATACTCTCACCATGCTACCACACATAAAGCAGACAGTAAGAACCATATTTCTTAAACTCAAAACCATACAACACCTAAGGCCCCTCTTGGACACACATGACTTTAGATCGGTTGTCAATACACTCATCACACCCCATTTTGATTATTGCAACAGTCTCCTGATTGGCCTACCACAGAAAAACACATACCTATTACAAAGAGCCCAGAACATCTGTGCAAAAGTAATTACTAAAGCTCGTCTAACAGACCATGTGACCCCTATACTCCTAGAACTACATTGGCTCCCTATAAACAGCCGTATCAGATACAAAATTCTCCTAACAACTTTCAAGCTCCTAAATGACATCGCCCCATCACATCTATCAACACTACTACAGACCCCATCTGAATCAAGAGCTCGCAGACAAAATGCAGCCCACTCACTTGATATGCCAAAATCATTCACGAAGACTAAAAAATCCTCAAGTGACAGAGCCTTCACGTTCACTGCCCCCATGCTCTGGAATGATCTCCCACTAGACCTCCGCACCATAAAAGACCTCTCCCAATTTCGGAAGGAACTCAAAACATACCTATTCTCCGAACATTTCCAAATCCCCTACCCCGCAAGCCCTGTCCCACAACATCCACAGACACACCAACTCAGAATTCCCTAAACCACAATTAGATAACCCCACACAGTCCCCTCACATACACAAAATTCTTGATAAAAATGGAAATAAATTCCACCACCTACACATGATACACGATTATTCTGTAACCCATTGTATAGAACCACTTGTAAATAACTTATGTAAATAGTTTGGACAGTTTTTTACATCTGTCACTATTTGTAAAAAGTTAGAAAGTTTCTCTTTTCAATGTAATGTATACAGAAATATACATAATTTGTTAATCTATTCCATGTAAAAAGTTAGAAAGTTTTCTGTTCAATGTAATGTATACAGAAGTATACATAATTTGTTAATTTGTTCCATGTAAACCGCCCTTGATCACTGGAAGGGGCGGTATAGAATAAATAAATAAATAAGTAAACAAATCTACCTCCCTCACCCACATAAATGCTTTCCTGAATGAATCTAACTCGCCTATGTATCAGAATAACCACTCCACCTTTCCTTCCCGTCGCCGGAGTCCCCCAGACTTGCCCCACCCAATCTCTTTGTAGTTTAATGTGTTCCTCAGCAGTCTGGTGGGTCTCTTGCAGCATTGCAATATCATATTTTTGCCTCGCTAAGGCCTGCAATATCTTATTTATTTTATTTATTTATTTAGCAAACATTTATATACCGCTGCTTCCAGCGATCAGCAGCGGTCTGATTACACAAGGGGAACATAAAGAGGACTGTCAATCAGTACAGTAAAATTTGGGTGTGTACAGGTTGATCAGGAGGGTAGGCACATCACACGAGGGGTTTGTTAGGTATATGAGTACTAATTACATATATACATATATACATTATACAATATGCGAGCAGGAGTACATAAATATGTTCTGGACTTAGACCCCTTAGGTTAATTCAAATTAAAATGACTCTGGAAAAGATGAGTCTTGAGGTTTTTCCTGAAGACAGTTAGGTCTTTGCAATCTCGTAACTCTGGCGGCAGATGATTCCAGAGTGTAGGTGCTGCGTATGAGAACGCTCTATTACTAGTATTGGTTTTAACAGTTCTTATATCGGCTGGAATGAGGAGGGTGTTGGCGTTGAAGGTTCTTCTGCTTCTGTTGGGTGGTTGTGAGCATATCAAGGTGGAGAGGAAGGATGGAGCAATGTTATGTAGGAGCTTGAAGGTGGTCGTGAGTGATTTGTATTTTATACGAGCCGTGATGGGGAGCCAGTGGAGCTCAATCAATACCGGGGTGATGTGATCAGCAAAGCCTTTTTTCGTGATGACCCTAGCGGCTACATTCTGCGCCATTTGCAGAATGTTCAGAGTTTTCTTTGGGAGACCCTGCAGGATGGCGTTGCAGTAGTCGAAATGTGGCATGATGAGTGCCTGGGCAATGGTCCTGAAGTCCTGAGGTTCGATAATGCTCCTTAGCGGTTGGAGGACCCTAAGCTTGTGAAAAACAGCTTTGTTTGTTTTGCGGAGGTGTTTCTCCATTTTTAGATTACTATCGAACGTTACTCCCAAATATTTTATTTCCTCCTTCGTTTGGTAAGTATTGCTACATAAGGTGATTGTTCCGGGGGGATCGAAGTTTGGCTTTCTGGAGATGTACATTACCTCTGTTTTTTTGTGGTTGATCGTCATGTTACTTTGGAGTATCTCTTGTATCTCTTAATGGGATTACCTATCCCACACACATTCCACGATATGACCTTCAGGTCAGTGGGTAACCATAAAACTCAAGCCATTCAGCAAATGTATTATCGTAAGGAAGAACCCCCCCCCCCCCAGCCTGGGGCCCATCCTCGCCACCGTGTATGTACCCCCAATCAAAACCTTTAAACCCGGTTAGGCTACACCCTCTCCCCCGTACCTCCCCACTCCCTTCCTCCCAACCTTTATCCTCACTTTCTCCCCCTCCCCACTCCCCGCTCCTCCCCTCCCCCAACTCTCTTGTCCTACTCCCCATATTTCCTCCCACTCTTTCCTCCCTTACCCTTTAACTTCACCCGAATGCGTTCGGTGCCCCTCTAACTCCTCTCTTCGTAACTGCTCCACATTTTTCTCCTTAGAGGATCCCCCTCAGCCTCCCTCCGCCCCTACCCCCTCAGCCCAGTTCAATCCACCCCATGCATGTCCCCCTCCCCGTTCCATCCAGCCCCTCAAACCTTATCTTGCAAGCGTAAACCAAAAGGCATCAGAACATACAACATCAATACAATAACTTTAAACACTTCGAACATCTATGCCAGCTTCCAAATTGACTCTCCACTTCCGCCAAGGCAGCATGGCCTCCTCCTTCTTCGAATTTAAGGCTCCATTCCTCAGTCTCTCCCATCACAGGCCACGCCCTCCTGATCTCCGCTTTGTGAGTCTAGTGCGGCCGCTGCTCTCCTCCCAATCTCTTCCACATATGGTGTTGCTGCCTTGGCTGAATCGAATGTCCTGCGCAGCCCCTCATGAGTGAAGATAAGACAGGCGGGGTACTGCACTAAGAATTTGATATTGTTGTCTATCAGTGTTTGACACAGGGGGCCATATTCCCTTCTGCGCTGTCCCAAGGATGTCGAGTAATCCTGCACTATTCGCAACCTGACATTGTCCTTGGTGATCACTCCCATCCTCCGCACTGCTCTCAGCACTGCTTCTTTCTGCAGGAATCTGAGGAACTTCGTCAGGACCACTCTAGGACGGCCATCATTCGCTCTCCTAGGCCCTATATGATGGGCTCTTTCAATTTGCATGAAACGCCTTCAGTGTCCCCTTCCAATAATTGCGTCACCAGTGCCTCCAAATAAGATTTTAAGTCCTTATCCTCTATATTATCCGGGACCCCCAAAAAACGCAGGTTGTTTCGGCGAGACCTGTTTTCCAGATCATCCAGCTTATTCTCTTGTCTCTGTAACATCTTTCTCATACGGCCAACCTCTTGTTGGAGCTCTAGCACATGCTCCTCCGCTTGTTTGATCCGATGTTCCACCTCACGCATTCGACTACCCAGGGCCTCCACCGAGGTCTGCAGAAGGTCCATCCGGCCCTTCAGATCTTCAAATTGTACGGAAAGTGCCCCCACCACTGTTGAGGAGATCTCTTCTGCCAATTCCGGCGTGGTTGCGGCTTTCGGAGGTGTGTGATATTCTGTTATTTTATGCTGCTTGGCTAACTTCTCCTTTTCACGGTGTCCCACTTTCTGTGCCGACGCCATTGTCGTCTTCTCCTTTGGCTCCCCCGCTCCTCGTCTCCGTATTCCTGCCAATGGTCAGCCCTCCAGGGGAAAAAAAACCCCCACACACCACCTCTCTCCACCTAGGAGATAAGGAGGGGTGGGGCCAAGTCTTCCCAATCTGCAGATGCTCACCTAATCCTCAGTTCACAGCAGCAGGGAAGCCCAGACCACCGTTAGTTTAGTTTTAACTCTGGTGAATTCAGCATGCCAAGGGTCGCAGTTTCCTCATCGGTTTCAGATCGTAGGGAGGGAGGCCAAGCAGCTTGTACGCCTCAGAGGGGGTGAAATCCAGAGACCAGAGCCACCAACTCAGCCTGCCCTGAATTAAAGCTTGTCAGGGGTAGCGCAGGTGATCCGTTGCTCTTCTGCCAGCTCTGGAACGTGAAAGGGTGGGCCGTTACTTTCAGGCAACTGTATCTTTTAGGCAGGGAGTCGAAGCTGGATCATTTAGGGAAGGGGGGGAGGGGGAATCCGGAGCCCAGGTTTCTCGAATCAGTCAGCCGGTAACTCATCTTATTCTCAGTTCAATCAGGAGCCCAGAACCAGCGACTCAGCCAGCCGGGAATTGCTTGTCAAGGGCTGCGTCGGCGATTCGTTATTCTCCTGCCGGCTCTTGATCGCGAAAGGGGGTGGCAGAACTCCACTTGTCAGCCCCGTAAATCCTCTTTAATCAAGCAACTGGATCAACTAAGCGAGGTGGGAAGTCCTGAGCCCAGGATCAGTTTTTAAAGCACATTTCTTCGGCGCTGAAGAGCGATGGGGCCCGGAGCTCAAGCGGCTTACGTCCACTCCTGCTCACCAGCCTTTTTTTTTAAACTGCTATGCCTTTAAAGTTTAGAAAATCGTCCTTTGTTCGATTCAGGAAAGCGCTTAGGTTTTGGCTTTTTGTTTAGACCTATATTTACATAATGTTTTTTAATGCATTAGGCAGCAGTTCTGATATGGGGATTTTAGGACTGCAAAATCCCATTCCTTGGGTTTCTATTTTTGGCTTTTATAAATTGCAACTTTTATCCTTTGATATGTGTTTATCTGATTTTATTTTTGTTTACTTATTTGCTTGATATATTGATTGATTATTTTATGTTTTTATGCCTTTCCATTTTAACATTTACACTGTCCGGATGTCCATTTGTATTTTGAGTGGTACTGCCATTAAAAATGTGATTTTGCACCACCACCCCCTACTGACAGCAGTGTGGCCACAAGACGTCCGCACAGTTTGGCAGAAATGTTGGTGACAACAGCCCATTGTAATTTCTTTTTGTCTTTTCCTTGTCTGCCCTGGCAGTATTCTGTTTTGACTTCCCCTGCATTTTGCTTTAAGTAAATTGCATAGATACTTTCATTTTGATTTATGGCATATCAAATAAACTATGGACCCGATATTAAAAGCTATTAACACGATTAACAGAACTGCTAACTGCGTTATTTGCAGTGAACAGGATATTCAGCGGCACTAACACAGGGGTTAGTGGTCTTCATTATAAAGTATATGAGGACAGACTTAAGAATCTTATTATGTATACTTTAGAGGAAAGGCGGGATAGAGGAGATAATCTATTCAGAAGAGACAGAGAAAATGGAAAAGGAGGAGGAGTAGCCTTGGATGTCAAAAACAATATAAAAACTACTGAAATGAAGGGGGCATGGGGAAAAGAAGCAGCACTCTGGATTGTGCTGGAAAGAGGAGATGGCACTGTCATCCATACTGCTGTAGTCCACAGACCTCTGACTCAAATTGAAGAGATAGATAACGAACTGATTATAGATATTGCCAAGATAGCCACAAAGGGGGAAGTGATCATATTGGGTGACTTTAATCTACTCCATGTGGATGGGATTACTCCTTCTGCACATCTGGAAAAGAAGCAAAAAAATTGTGGATGCTTTCCAAGGTGTGTTACTTAGACAAATGGTGATGGAACCAACCACGGAAAGCTCAATGCTGGATCTAATGCTCACCAACGGTGACAGTGTGTCGAATGTCTGGGTGGGTGCCCCTGAGAGCAGCAGTGATCAATCACACGGTGTGGTTTGAGATAAAAGCCAAGGTGCAGTCCAATCATAGCACGCTCAAAGTCCTAAACTTCAAAAACACTGACTTCAGTAAAATGGCCAAGTGCCTAAAGGAGGAGTTGTCAGGGTAGAAGGGGATAAGGGAAGTGGAATTGCAATGGGCTAAACTAAAGGTGGCAATAAAAGGGGCAACAGATAAATATGTAAGAAAAGTAAATAAAAACAAGAGGAGAAGGAAACCTATTTGGTTTTCAAAAGAAGTGGCTGCTCAAATAAAGGCAAAAACCACAGCTTTCGCAAAATTCAAAAGCTTACAAACAGAGGAACACAGAAATGAATACAGGATCAAACTCAAAGGGACAAAAAGAGAAATAAGGAAAGCAAAATCAAAGGCAGAGGAAAATATGGCTAAAGATGTGAAGTGTGGCGACAAAACTTTCTTCAGGTATATTCGGTAAAGGAAGAAGATCAGAGATGGAATTGCAGGACTCAAAAGTGCTGGGAACGGACTAGTGGAAAGCGACACTGAAAAAGCAAAATTGCTAAACAAATACTTCTGCTCTGTTTTTACTAAAGAAAATCCGTGAGAAGGACCACATGTGACTCCCAAATATAAAAATGGGAATGAAGTAGATACCACACAATTCACAGAAGATGTGTTAGAACAACTTGCAAAACTGAAAGTGGACAAGGCCATGGGACCAGATGGGATACATCCCAGGATACTGAAAGAGCTCAGAGAGGTTCTTGCAGGGCCGTTAAAGGATGTTTTCAGCAAATCCTTGGAAACAGGAGAAGTTCCTCAGGACCGGAGAATGGCTGAGGTGGTACCTCTTCACAAAAGTGGTGACAGGGAAGAAGTCACAAACTACAGGCCTGTGAGCCTTACCTCGGTGGCAGGAAAAGTAATGGAGGCGCTCCTGAAAGAGCAAATAGTGGACTTTCTCAAAACCAACAGGTTGCAAGATCCGAGGCAACATGGTTTTACCGAAGGACGATCTTGCCAAACAAATCTGATTGAGTTCTTCGACTGGGTGAGCAGAAAACTAGATCAGGGGCATGCGATGGGTGTCATCTACCTGGATTTCAGCAAAGCCTTTGATACTGTTCCTCATAGGAGGCTTATCAATAAACTCAGTAGTTTCGGGATGGGTCCCAAGGTGGTAAACTGGATCAGAAATTGGTTGACTGACAGACAACAGAAGGTGATGGTAAATGGAGCTTACACGGATGAAAGGAAGGTGATTAGCTGGGTGCCACAGGGTTCGGTCCAGAGCCCGGCACTGTTCAATATATTTGTGAGTGATATTGCTGAAGGACTGAATGGAAAAGTCTGTCTTTTTGCAGATGACACAAAAATTTGCAACAGAGTGGACTCCCCCAAGGGAGTGGTTAACATGAGGAAAGATCTACAAAAGTCGGAAGAATGGTCTAATGCTTGGCAATTAAGATTTAATGCGAAGAAGTGCAGTGTCATGCACTTGGGTAGCAGAAATCCAAAGGAAATGTACACGATAGGGGGCAAGAGGTTGTTGTGCACGGATCAGGAGAAAGACCTTGGTGTGATTATTTCTGAAGATCTCAAGGTGGCAAAACAGTGCAACAAGGCGGTGGCAAAAGCCAGGAGGATGTTGGGCTGCATACAAAGAGGAATTACTAGCAGAAAGGAAGAGGTACTTATGCCACTGTACAAGTCACTGGTGAGGCCTCACTTGGAATACTGTGTTCAGTTTTGGAGACCATATCTTGCAAAGGATATAAAAAGACTGGAAACTGTTCAGAGGAAGGCGACCAAAATGATTTGGAGCCTGCGTCAGAAGCCTTATGAGAAGAGACTTGAAGACCTAAATATGTACACTTTGGATGAGAGGAGGGATAGGGGAGATATGATTCAGACCTTTAAATACTTAAAGAGAAATAATGAACAAACAAACCTCTTCCAAAGACAGGAAAGCTGTAAAACTAGAGGGCATAACATGAAGCTGCAAGGGGGTAAATTGAAAGGCAATGTCAGCAAATAGTTTTTCACTGAAAGGGTGGTGGATGCTTGAAATTCCCTACCAACGGAAGTGGTGGGGGCAAACACAGTGACGGAATTCAAAATGGCATGGGACAGACACAGTGGATTTCCAGCAACAGGATAAAATCAAAATAAACGGAACCATCTAATTCCTCAACAAATAGGGGTGTCCTACATGGAGCGGTGGGTTCACCCCTAAACAAAGACATGGGGAGGGGTGGCCTGCAGAGTGGCAGGTGCACCTACTCTTGCCATCTTACTGGGCAGACTAGATGGACTATACTGGTCTTTATCTGCAGTCATTTACTATGTTACTATATGATAGAGACGTTTAAATACCTCTGTGGCATAAATGCACAGGAGGAAAGCCTCTTTCGATTGAAAGCAAGCTCTGCTACGAGGGAACATAGGATGAGGGTGAAAGGGCAGAGAGGAGTAATATATGGAAATATTTCTTTACGGAAAGAGTGGTAGATGTGTGAAATAGGCTCCCAGTGGAGGTGGTAGAGATTAGGACAGCATCTGAAATCAAAAAAGCATGGGACAAACACAGAGGATTTCTAAAGGAAAAAAGGGGACTATTGTAGTAGTTGATATGGAAGGGCAGACTAGATAGGCCATGTGGTCTTTTTCTGCCATTACGTTCTATGTCTATCTCTTGGTGGGAAAATTAGGTACAGAAAAGGCTGTCCTATCTTTTGCCTTTGAAGATAACCAGGCAGCCGCTGAATATTGCTGTTGCATGGTTAGCGTGCAGGTTCTGCGGTCGACCTGTATATTCAATACCGGTGGCCAGATATGGACCTGACACTGATTATCCAGGTCTAAGGTTCAACGCCAGCAGCTAACCACTGTAAGAGCGCTAGCCGCCTGCACTGAATATTGGGCACAATTAAGTCTTCATCTCCCATAAAACAGTATTGCTGCTGAGCTATCAGATCAACATCACTGTTAGCATATTTGACTGTCCAATTGTAACTACAGTTATATGCGTCTTGATGAAACAAATTAATTTCTTGTAGCATACATTTCTAGTTAGTGCGGCTTCACCTTATGAACTGGCAGCCGAAGTGTCAACTGAATTTTAATACAGAATGAAGCAACAAACCTTCAACAATCTACAGGTATTTAGGTATCATGGTTTACACACAGAAGCTGAACTGTGTGTTTGATATAAAAACTTATTTGCTGGTACTGCATAATGAAATACATATTAAAAGAATTAGAGAAGGATGCTAGAGCTATGTTAACAACAGAGTCTGTTTACAATGCAATTCACTATTCTCACACAGCAGAAAGGAGTAAATTTCATATGAAATATGGACTGAAGTTTAAATAAAAAATATATTTTTTGACCTATCTCCCCACTCTTAAAATGCAACGAACACCAGCATTTGTACCTGTTTTCCTAGGTAGTTTTCATGCTTTAATGTGTCATAGACAGTGGATGCTACATCTCTCTGCTGGGCCATATTGCTGTCACCTGCAGCTTGATAGGCAAAGTATGGCAGAATATTTACAAGAACCTTAGGAAAGCACTTTGCCAACAGCAGCCGCCAGTCCTGTCCAATTTGCCTGGCCAGGGACTTCACTTCTTCAAAATCATTCCTGATCACCAAATGTGGAATTAGAACTTTATAGCATGACCTGAAAAAAGAAAGAATTATTGAAACTTGATTTCTCAAACACTTGTTTATTCAAAAACTAACTTTTTAACATTTAATCAGTGCAGCAGAAGAGCAGAATGCAGCATACTGCCACTCAGTATTTATTCTGTGCTCATACTTATGATTTATGTTTTACAGTTCCTTATCTACAAGATCTATCATTATAATTTCTGTAGATCACTAAGATAAGCAAAAGGATTGACACACCAGAAGCAGCAGTATAAAGCTCAGAGTTGTCTACAATTTGGTAGCTATGATTTAACGCAAAAGTGTACAGCCATGCATTTGAGGCCACAAACGTCAGTGCGGGAGTAAGGTACTGAAAAACAAGAGGAATCCAAGCATGGAATTATTTAATTTTCTCATGTTAAAGTATTAGAAAACATTGGGAGAGAACCAAAGAAATGCAAGGATGCAAAGAAGTAACCCAGAAAACCCAGGAGAAAGTCACAACGTGGACAGCTGTCCACAGGGTCACCATAAGAACATAAGATATGCCATACTGGGTCAGACCAAGGTCCATCAAGCCCAGTATCCTGTTTCCAACAGTGGCCAATCTAGGTCATAGGTCAGCCGTCTCATGGGTAACAACAAGTAGTCCATATCACCTTTGCATAAATGACTATTGGAACCTCATGTGGAGAACTGGGTCCAGATATGGAGGCCACATCTCCAAATAGATTAGGCAGAGTAAAGGCAGTCCAGAGGATAGCTAAAAATATGATGCTACATCTGAACCATAAACTATATGATACAGGACATAATCATAACAAGCTATGACTTATTCAGAAAGGAGGAGGTAGAAGAAAGGGAAGAGTGGCACTATGTGCAAAAAACTATAAAAGCAATAGAACTGCAGGGCTTACAAAGTGAAGAGGCGGCACTGTGGTTAATCTGGAAAAAGAGAATGGAACAACCATTTTTCAGTAGTGTGATATTCAGAACTCCTTCGCAGGCTGAAGAAATGGACAGAAATTTATTTAAAGACATTTACAGTATTTCTATGAAAGGAGAAGTGTTACTGACAGGTAATTTCAATATGCTACTTGTTAAATAGGATATCCCTGCAGCAGTGTTGTCTAGAAGTAAGGAAATTATGGATTCTCTACAAGGAGATATACTCTAGCAACTGGTAATGGAACCCACACAGGAGAGAGTCAACAGTAGATCTGGTGCTTATGAATGGAGGGAGTGTTTCTAATGTCATAGTGGGTGATCATCACGCATCTATTTATCATTCAATGGTGTGGTTCAGTATTAGGACAAGGGTGGAGATGGTTCATTCATAAGTGAAGGTCCTAGACTTTAGGAAAACTAACTTTGTCAAGATGGGGAATACCTCAAATTGTCTTTAGCTGGACAAGAACATCTAAAGGAAGTAGATCAATGGACAAAACTGAAATGAGATTTTTTAATGGGTAACAAATCTTTTTACATAAGATATGCCATCCTGGGTCAGACCAAGGTCCATCAAGCACAGTATACTGTTTCCAGCAGTGGCCAATCTAGTTCATACGTACCTAGCAGTTTCCCCAAAAGACACAGGTTCCACAATGCTTGTACTGGGTCAAGCATTGATATCCTGGGTCCCTTCTTAATAATGGTTTATGGACCTATCCTCAGGAACTTGTTCAAACCCAGCTACACTAACAGCCTTTACTACATCCTCCGGTAACAAATTACAGAGTTTGATTACACTTCGAGTGGAAAAATATTTTCTTTTATTAGTCTTAAATAGTTTACCCTGTAGCTTCACTGCATGCCCCCTAGTCTTTCTATATTCTGATAACGTAAACAATCGATCTACGTTTACCCGTTCCACTCTGTTCATTAATTTATAGACTTCTATCATATCCCCCCTCAGCCGTCTCTTTTCCAGGTTGAAGAGCCCTAACCTTTTTAGCCTTTCTTCATAGGAGTATCCTTCCATCCCCTTTACCATTTTGGTGGCTCTTATCTGAATCTTTTCTAATAACGCTATATCCTTTTTAAGATACGGCGACCAGAATTGCACACAATATTCAAGGTGTGGTCTCACCATGGAACGATATAGAGGCATTATAATATCTTTTGTTTTATTTTCCATTCCTTTCCTTATGATACCTAGCATTCTATTTGCTCTCTTGGCCGCCGCTGCACACTGGGCCGAGGGTTTTAACACGGTATCCACAATGACGCCTAAATCTTTTTTCTGGGTGGTGGTTCCTAATGTGGAACCTTGCATCGTGAAACCATAGTTTGGGTTGCTCTTCCCTAGGTGCATAACTTTGCACTTGTCTACATTAAATTTCATCTGCCATTTTGATGCCCAGTCTTACAATTTATCAAGATCCTCTTGCAATTTTCCACAATCCTCTTGGATTTTTAACAACTTTAAATAGTTTTGTGTCATCTGCAAATTTGATAACCTCACTCATTATAACCTTTTCCAGGTCATGGATGAATATGTCAAAAAGCAGCGGACCCAGCACAGATCCCTGGGGTACACCACTATTCACCTTTCTCCATTGGGAAAATTGGCCATTTAGCCCTACCCTCTGCTTTCTATCTTTTAACCAGTTCCTTATCCACAATAGTACACTGCCTCCTATCCCATGACACTTTAGTTTTGCCAAAAGTCTTTGATAAGGGTCCTTGTCAAAGGCTTTCTGAAAGTATAGATACACTATATCAACCGACTTACCTTTGTCCACCTGTTTATTCACACCTTCAAAAAAACATAACAGATTAGTAAGACAAGATCTTCCTTGTCTAAAGCCATGTTGGCTGTCTCCCATTAGGCCATGACTATCTACATGCTGAGTAATTTTGTTCTTTATGATGGTTTCTACCATTTTTCATGGTACTGACGTCAGGCTCACCGGTCTGTAGTTTCCCGGATCACCCCTTGAACCCTTTTTAAAAATTGGCGTTACATTGGCGATCCTCCAATCTTCAGGTATTACAGATGATTTTAATGAAAATTCACAGATTACTAATAGCAGGTCTGCAATCTCATATTTCAGTTCTTTCAACACCCTTGGATGTATACCATCCGACCCAGGTGATTTGCTACTCTTCAGTTTATCTAATAGTTGTAAGACATCTTCCCGATGTATCGATATTTCCTTCAATTCTTCCGCACCTTTAAATACCACTTCAGTCATGGGTAACATCCCTACATCTTCCTCAGTAAAGACCAAAGCAAAGAATTCATTCAGTCTCTCCGCTATCGCCTTGTCGCCTCTTAGTGCCCTTTTATCCCCTCTATCATCTAATGGACCAAATGACTCTCTCACAGGTTTTTTGCTACGAATGTACTTGAAAAAGTCTTTATTTCGCGTTTTTGCTTCCGCAGCAAGCTTCTTCTCAATTTCTCCCTTTGCCTGCCTTATCATTGCCTTGCATTTGACTTGCCAGTGCTTGTGCTGTTTGGCTCTTTTTTCCACTTCCTGAAAGATGATTTTTTGGCAACAGCAGCCTCTCTGACCTCACCTTTAAACCATGTTGGCAGTTTTTTGGACTTCCTTCCACTTTTCTTAAAGTGTGGAATACAGCTGGTCTGGGCTTCCAAGATAGTATTTTTCAACACCACCCAAGCTTGATGTAAGTCTTTAACCTTTGCAAATGCTCCTTTCAGTTTTTTCTGAACTATTTTCCTCATTTTATCATAGTCTCCCTTTCGAAAGTTAAAAGGTTGTACTGTGGATTTCCTTACTATCCCTCCTCCACTAATTAAATCAAATGCGATCATGTTATGATCACTATTGCCAAGTTGCCCCAACACCCTTATCTCTTGCACTAGATGTGGTGTTCCACTAAGGACTAGGTCTAATATGGCTTCCCCTCTGGTCAGTTCATGAACCAGATGCTCCAAGAAGCAGTCATTTATTTCATCTAGGAACTTTATCTCCCTAGCATGTCCTGCTGTGACAATGACCCAGTCGATACCGAGGTAATTGAAGTCATCCATTATTATTACTGCGCTGTAACTTTTGTTAGCTTCCTTGATTTCTTTGAGCATTTCATCATCCATTTGTTCATTCTGGCCAGGCAGTCTTTTTCATGGAATTTCAATTCATAGAGATTCTACAGCAAATTTTGTTTCCTGAAAAACTTTAATCCTCTCTGACTCAATGCCCTCTCTAACATAGAGACTCAAGGATGAAGGGGAGGAATATGCTGCCCACTCCCATGGCCCCACATCTCATTGTCCTTCTCTCCCTCATCCTCCCCAACTGCCTCCCCTCCTATCAATACCCTCCCTCTTCTCCCCCCTACCCTCCCCCTACCTTCCTCACTTCTCCCTCCACTCTCCCCCCTAGCCTAGCATCTGCTCTTGAGCCTCTCCACACCACCCCCGCACTCATCCCAGCCCCCCTTCTCCACCTTCCTCACTTCTCCCTCCATTTTACCCCCTACCCTAGCACCTGCTCTTGAGCTTCTTCACACCATCCCCCGCATTCAACCTGCCCCCTTCTCTCTAAGGCAACCCCACCCTCACTTCCACCGTACTATCTCCTCTTGACCTCGCTCTCTAATAATCATTCTCCTTTTCTCATCAGGTAATATCAACCCCAACCCTGGCCCCCTCCCCCCGATTTCTCTCCCACTCTAAAGAAAGTTCCTCACGTACCCTATCTAATCTCATCCACATCCCGCTCCTCCCTCCTTCCACCCTCTTCCAGTCATCCCACATTCACTCACCCACAGATATCAACTCTAACCATACCCCCAAAAATAATCCCTCACATAACCTACCCGATACCATCAATTTATCCCTCATTCCCCCCCCCCCTCATATACCTCTCGGGGAGCACATACACCCAAACATACCCACACACACACACCCTACTCCCTCTAAAGCTTGGTACTACCCTAGAAATATACCCCCATGCTATTCTAATAAGAAATCCACACGCAATTTATCCAACTCACTTTATTCTAATAAGAAATTCACACGCAACTTATCCAAATCCCTCTCCTCCCCCTCCTCCGCTCTCCCGTTCACTTGTGCCCTATGGAACGCATGCTCAATCATCAAAAAAACCTCTTATTCACAATATTTTCATCTCTAATGCCCTACACCTTCTTGCCCTGACCGAGACCTGGCTCCCCCCTGACGACAGTGCATCCATTGCCTCTCTCTGCTATGGGGGCTACCAATTCTCCCATACACCTCGATCTACTGGTTGCAGTGGTGGCGTTGGCCTCCTATTCTCTCCCTCTTGCCAATTCCAACCCCTCCTTCCACCCCTATCACACTCCCCTTTCTCCTTCGAAGTCCACTCCATTCGCCTCCTCACACCACTTCCTCTCTGAGTAGCTGTTATTTATCGCCCACCCGACAACTCCAAATCAACCTTCCTCACCGACTTCGACTCCTGGCTCTCTGCCTTTATGGATCCCTCCTTCCCCACTCTTATTCTTGGCTATTTCAACATTCACATCGACAAACGCTCCGACCCCCATGCCTCAAAGTTTCTCGCTCTTACCTCCTCGTTTGACCTCCAACTTTGCTCCACTGCCCCTACACACCTACACGGCCACTGCCTTGACCTAATACTCTTATACAATTCCTCTCCCTCTAACTTCCACAAATCAATCCTTCCCTTATCTGACCATCCCCTCTTAACATTTACTCTTCCGCTCCTGCCATCCCAACCTCGTCCTGTCTCCTCCGACCTATTTAGAAATCTTCATAATATTGATCCTCTGACTCTCTCCTCCACCATTTCTCCATCTCTTTCCTCCATTTTATCCTCCTTGTCCGTCGACGAGGCATTATCCTCATACAATACTACACTATCTTCAGCCCTTGACACTCTTGCCCCTCCCACCCCACGCCCTGTTAAACGATCTACTCCCCAACACTGGCTTTCACCAACAATCCGTTACTTACGCATCTGTGCCTCTTCTGCCGAATGAGCCTGGTCCAAATCCCGCTCCCCAGAAGACCTTCTACACTTCAAATTCATGTTTGGCTCCTTCCAGTCAGCCTTAGCACTTGCCAAACAAAATTACTACATCCATCTGACTAATTCCCTTGCCTCTGGATCCTCACCGTCTCTAACACCCTCAATTCTCTCCTCAAGGCCCCCCTGCCCCCGATACCACCCTCCCTCTCTGCCCAAACCCTAGCTGACTACTTCCATGACAAAATCCTCAAAATTACCCTCCAATTCCCTACCCCCTCATCTACCTCCCCTCCTCCCCCATCCATACTCCGACTGCCACCCTTTCCTCCTTCCCTCCGATCTCTGAAGAGGAAACCACACTCCTCCTTTCTTCCTCCAAACCCACCACCTGTTCTTCAGACCCTATCCCCACCCTTCTCCTATGCTCCATCTCCCTCACCATTGTCCCCTCCATCATTCATATCCTCAACCTTTCACTCTCCACTGCAACTGTCCCTGCTGACTTCAAACACGCTGTTGTCACACCCCTTCTCAAGAAACCCTCACTTGATCCCACATGCCCTTCTATCGACCCATCTCCCTCCTTCCCTTCATATCCAAACTACTAGAATGAGCAGTCCACCATCGCTGCCTTGACTTCCTCACCTCCCAGGCCCTCCTGGACCCACTTCAATCTGGCTTCCATCCCCTAAACTCCACTGAAACGGCACTTACAAAAAAGTCACAACGACCTGTTCCTGGCTAAATCCAAGGGCCTCTACTCTATCCTCATCCTTCTTGACCTTTCTGCTGCCTTTGACACTGTTGACCACGACCTTCTCCTCATCACTCTCTCCTCGCTTGGCTTCAAGGATTCCGTACTATCCTGGTTCTCCTCCTACCTCTCCCATCGCTCAGTGTATGCTCTGGTGGCTCCTCCTCTCCCCCCACCCCACTCCATGTAGGAGTACCCCAGGGATCTGTCTTGGGCCCCCTCCTCTTCTCTCTCTATATCCAAGGCCTTGGAGCACTTATCTCCTCCCATGGCTTTCAGTACCATCTCTATGCCGATGACTCCCAAATCTACCTCTCTACACCTGATATTTCTCCAGCAACCCAGTCCAAGATCTCTGCCTGTCTTTCGGACATCGCTGCCTGGATGTCTCATCGCCGATTAAAATTGAACATAGGCATGACTGAACTCCTTGTCTTTCCAACTAACTCCTCCCCTCCCCACTTCCCCCTCTCTCAATCCATGTGGATGGATCTACTATCCTCCCTGTTCCCTCAGCCCGCAATCTAGGGGTTATCTTTGACACCTCTCTCTCCTTTTCTGCTCATATCCAGCTTGTAGCTAAGACCTGCTGCTTCTTTCTTTACAACATCAGCAAAATCCGCCCCTTCCTCTATGAACACACTACCAGGATGCTTATCCATTCCTTACTCTCCTCTCGCCTTGATTACTGCAACCTACTCCTCGCTGGTCTTCCCGCGAGCCACCTCCTTCCCCTCTATACAAAATCACGCTGCTCGACCAATCTTCTACCAACCTCGCCATGCCCACATTACTCCTCTTCTCAAGTCGCTTCACTGGCTCCCTATCCAATTCCGCATCCAATTCAAGCTTCTCCTGCTAACCTATAAATGCATCCACTCCATGGCCCCTCAATACCTCTTATCTCTCCCTACATCCCCTCTCGATATCTGCGCTCCGCTAACAAATTACTTCTATCAATGCCTTTCACATGCACCGCAAACTCCCGACTGCGCTCCTTTCACCTTGCTGCACCTTACGCCTGGAACCCTCATAGCCTAAAATGTGCCCTAATCAACGCACGTTCTATCCGGAAGAAATGGCCAGCCGTCACTGACATCATTGCCAGCCATGACCTTGACATACTCATGATCACTGAGACGTGGCTATCCGCCGAAGATAACGTCATACTCAATCAGCTCCTCCCCAAGAATTTCACCGCACATTCAAGCCATAGACAAGACAAAAGAGGAGGTGGCGTGCTCATCCTCACCAGGACAGACCTCACCAGGACTCCAACAGTACAAATCACATGGAGACCATTACCATTTACAACAAACGCTGCTCAATCAACCTGCTTTACAGAGCACCTTCAGCTTCCCCTGATGATCTTGCTGCTATCATCGATCTTGCATCCAACACCCATAACCCAAGCATCCCAAATTGGATCCTAGGCGACTTTAACCTGCCTACACTACAAGATAATCAAGTATCAGCCTTCCTTGATGCCCTTGAAAATCTTGGCTTCAAGCAATTGGTTAAAGACCCTACTCATATTAAGGGAAATATCCTGGACCTAGTATTCGCCCCGCAAACATCTCTTAACCCTGCCCAGGACCCCATAACTTCCATAACTTCTGTTCCCTGGTCAGATCACAAACTGGTCATTATCCAGATTCCTTCTCACAAAGCCTATACAAAAATCAACAAAATACAAACCAACTCAACAAGGCCACCCTCTCGATGTTTCAAGCCTTACAACAGAGAGCTTATCCTTGCTGAAACACAACAACTCATCTGTGAAGCCACACAGAACCTTGACGACCTAATTTCCCACTGGAACAATTGCCTTAGCTCAATCGCACTACGCACACCAGCCAATAAGCCTCCAGGGAAGAGAGCAAGTGCCCCATGGTACTCAGCTGATCTCAGAGCATCGCTTAGCCAACTTCGGAAACTAGAGAAACGCTGGCGCCGATCTCATTCTTTAAATGACCAGACAACATACAACCTTCATCTTGCTGCACACCGCAACGCAAGCACCAATTCGATGAAACAGTACTACGCTGATACCTTAAAGAGATCGCTTAACAAACCACACGACCTCTTCGACCTAGTAAAAACCTTATCTAAGGAACCATCCTCTGGACCCCCATTCGAGATACACCCACAAGATTATGCAACCTACATCCAATCCAAGATATGCCAGACCAACAAAACCTCTATTACAACTAACGCCACAGAGCAAGTCTACCAAACAGCCCTAACCATGTTCTCTACCCACACCAAGAGAGGGATTGAAGACACTATTGCGGCCCTTAATATCACCACTGCCCAGTCGGATCCATGCCCAGCCTTCTGGATCAAGGAGCTTCGCAGTCACTTCAGCCCAGTACTATCCAAAATAATGAACCTCTCCTTCTCAACTGGCTCTTTCCCTTCAGCCCTTAAACATACTTTTATCAGACCTCTGCTAAAGAACTGCAAGCTCGATCCCCAACAGGTAGAATCCTACAGACCTATATCCAGCATCCCACTACTCGCGAAGATCATAGAAAAGGAGGCTCAACGTCAATTGCAAGATCATATCGACTCCGCCGCACCGTTAGATCCTTGCCAACATGGCTTTAGGGAATTCCATGGAGTGGAGACCCTTCTTACCACTCTCTTCTGCAAGATAATCACCAGCATTGACGACATTTGTCAAGGATTTGCACTCATCTTTCTAGACCTCGCTGCAGCGTTTGATTCAGTAAACCACGAGCTTCTATTAAGACGACTGATTGACAAAGGAACAGCGCTTGAATGGTGCAGATCCTACCTGACCGAAAGATGGCAGCATGTTCGTTCCGGAGGAAAAAATTCTGAACCATTCCACCAAAGCCAGGGAGTCCCACAGGGTTCCTCCCTTTCTGCGCTCTTGTTCAATATTTACATGCAACCAATTTGTAATATCATCCGGTCCTTCAATGTCGATTGCATGTTATATGCAGACGACGTCCTGCTTTACATTCCCTTCTCTACTGAGCATATGGACCTCTCTCCACTGACGAACTGTTTCAACGCAATATCTGAATGGCTTCTTTCTCAAAACCTCAGAATACAACATAAGAAAACGGAAGTACTCTTCATTACGAGGAACCCCAACTTTACCCCACCACAATATCTTAAGGTAAAAGAAGCTGAGCTGCAATCTAAATCCTCAATACGTTACCTGGGAGTCACTTTAGATCAGCATTTGGATTTGAAGGCCCATATAGGAAACATAGTCAAATCAGTATACTACAAGATCCGCACACTTAGGCATCTACGTTCCATGCTTGAACCAACTGATTTCCGGACAATTTTCCAGGCATTGATCATACCCCATTTTGACTATGCCAATGCCATCCTACAAGGTCTTCCCCAATCTACATTGAACCCGCTGCAACTAGCCATGAACGCTGCAGCAAGAGTCCTTCATGGAGCCTCCAGGAGCGACCACATAAAGCCTCTGCTGATACAGTTGCATTGGCTACCCATCCAGGCCAGATAGTTTTCAAGACCTTGATAATCACCTTTAAAGCTATTAACAATCTCTCACCTGCATCCTTAACCTCACTCATCCATATCACTTCCCCAAATAGAGCAAGAAGATCCACGGCTATAAACTGCCTAAAAGTCCCAAAGGCAGTAACTGTTTGCACCAATTCGACAGCCAACAGAGCCTTTAGTCTCAGTGCCCCAAGATGCTGGAACGCATTACCTCCTGAGATCCGGGCTATTAAGAACCTACCACAGTTTAGGAAAGCCCTCAAATGCCACCTCTTCAACAAATACCTTATAGAGCCTAACGACAACCCCTAGAGCCCAAAGTCTCCTGGCGATACCACTTCCATACAAATTATGGTATATCAACAACACACCAAGTATGATACTCAAACACTTAGTGGTGGTTATGTTTCCGTGAAACTACTGTCATTATGACTCCATGTAATAAATTTTGTAAATAGTTTTCCCCTGTTATCCAAGTTTTTATGCCCGGTTACCTGTAAAACTCATACGCGTTCAACTGTACTGAGCATTTTTGTTACATGTAAACTGCGCTGATGCTGAATAGTGCAGTATATAAGAGACTATAAATAAATAAATAAATAAATAAATAACAGCCTACCTGTGTCTGTGCACCAAGCATCCTCCTTGGCCCTCTTCAAATCCAGATTGAAGACCCACCTCTTCACCGTTGCATTCAGATCCTGACTCCTTCCTCATCTTACCCTAACCCCCGCCATCGTTATGGCCAAACTACAGACCAAACCATACCATGCGCAGAACTGACTAATGCTCTTCCTTGCGCAGAACTAACTAATGCTCTATACTGTTCTAACTTATGTACTGCTCTAACTAGATTGTAAGCTCCGATGAGCCTAACTCTGACGGGCAGGGACTGTCTCTTGTATGTTGGCTACCTCTTGTAGGTTAGCTGTGCAGCACTGTGTGTGTGGCGCTTTACAAGTGCTGAATAGTAGTAGGAGGAGGAGGATACATCATAATAACTTAAATATTCTAAGTTCACAAATTAAAGGCCAGGAATGGGACATCAGAAAACACACACAATTGGGAATGGAAATGAGGTGGATCTTGAACAACTTTCAGAAGACTGTTCAAGTGAAGGCAGCTAAACTAGAAGTAGACAAAAACAATGAGGCTGGATGGGATATACCTAAGAGTATTGAAGGAACTTAGGAAAGTTCTGGAAGCTGCATAGTCTTTAGAATCAGGAGTGGTCCCAGAGGACTGGAGAAGTGCACATGTGATCCCTCTACCCAAAAATGGAAGGGAGGATGAGGTTGGGAAATACAAGCTGGATAGTCTGACATCTGTGGTGAGCAAATTAATGGAAATGCTGCTAAAACAGAGGATAGTGAGGTTTATGAAATCCAATGGATTGTAGTATCTGAAGCAGCATGGTTTTATCAGGGGCAGGTCTTGTCAGACGAATCTGATTAATTTCTTTGAATTGGTGATCAGAGAGTTGGACCAAGGGAAAATGCTGAATGTGGTGTACTCAGATATCATCAAAGCCTTTGACATGGCTCTGCACAGGCAACTTATAAATAAATTTGGCATCCTAGGGATGGACCCTAAAGTTAGAAACTAGTAAGAGGTGACAAAGGATAATGGTAAATGAAGCTCAATCTAAGGATATGGACATTACCAGTGGTGTGCCTCAGAGATCAGTCCTTGATTGGATTCTTTTTAACATTTTTGTAAGGTATACTGTGTTTGAGATGAATAGATCATTGGTCTTGCAGAATTCTATCAATCTTTCTCCAGCTTCATTTCTGTTGCCAAGTCCATATTTTCCAACTACTTTGCCTTCTTCTTTGTTGCCAACTTTTGCGTTCCAGTCACCCATGACTATCAGGATATCCTGTTTGCATGTTCTGTCAATTTCAGCTTGTACTTGTTCATAGAACTCTTCAATTTCATTCTCTTCTGCAGCTGCTGTTGGGGCATATACTTGAATTATAGTTGTGTTGATAGGCAATCCTCGTAGACGAATAGAGATTAAGCGTTCGCTGACTGCATTGTATTTCATTACAGTTCTTGCAAGTTTCTTCTTTATTATAAATGCAACACCATTTCTTCTTTGTCTTTCATTTCCAGCATAGTAGACCATGTGATCATCTGATGCAAAGTGCCCGATGCCAGTCCATTTCAGTTCGCTGACACCCAACAGATCAAGTTGTACACGTTCCATTTCATTCTTGACCACCTCCAACTTCCCTTGGTTCATGCTTCGTACGTTCCATGTTCCAATGTGTAAGACATCTTTACAGCTTCTGACTCTCATTTCATGCGCAGCTATATCAGCAGTCAGACTTCCCGAGGGCTTTGATCCAACCACATCATAAATGCTTGCTTTACTCTGAAAAGTCTTCAGCTCTTCCCCAGTAGCTAGTTGAGTGCCTTCCGACCTGGGAGTCTCATCTCAAACACCTTCTTCCAGCAACACAAGCGACGACTGTACACATGGACTTCACCCAATGGATTGTATAAAAATCAAATTGACTACATCTGTGGAAGTCAACGATGGAAAAGCTCTGTAACATCAACAAAGACAAAACCTGGAGCTGACTGTGGTACAGATCATCAACTACTAGTATGCAAACTCAAGCTAAAGTTGAAAAAGAGCAAACCACTCATGAATGCACCAAAATATGACCTTGAGAATATACCACTGGAATTTAAAGACTGCCTGCAAAATCGATTTGCTGCTTTAGATACAAATGACAGAGCTCCGGAAGAGTTATGGAATGACATCAAGAAGGTTGTGCTGGAAGAAAGCGAGAAGTCTCCACAAAAGGTTAAAAAGCAAAAACGGCCAAAATGGATGACGGAAGAAACTCTGAAAATTGCCCAGAAACGCAGAGAAGCTAAAGCCAAAGGAGAAAGAAAGACAATCGCAGAACTCAACAGAGATTTCCAACGTGCAGCAAGACAGGACAAGGAAAAGTACTACAATGACACTTGCAAGGAAATAGAAGCAGAAACTATTAGAGGAAGAACAAGATCGGCTTTCCTAAAGCTGCGAGAGTTAAAGAAAAAGTTCCAGCCTCGAATTGGAATGTTACAAGATGCTCAAGGTTCTATGTTGAATGATGCTGAGAAGATCAAGAAAAGGTGGAAGGAATATACAGAGTTTTTATATGATAAAGATCAAGTGGACCAATAGCCGTTTCAACCTATACCTTATGATCAGGAACCATTGGTGATGAAAGAAGAAGTTGAAGCAGCATTGAAAGCCTTATCAAAGAACAAAGCACCAGGCATTGATAGCATTCCCATAGAAGTATTGCAGCAATCTGATGCAGCTGTTACCGTACTTACAAGGCTCTGCCAAGAAATATGGAAGACAACATCATGGCCAACTGACTGGAAAAGATCTGTGTTTATACCAATACTAAAGAAAGGTGATCCAACTGACTGTGGAAATTATCGCACAATCGCTCTGATCCCACATGCCAGCAAGATTCTACTGAAGATTATTCAAAAGAGACTACAGCCATACCTAGAACAAGAACTACCTGAAGTGCAAGCAGGGTTCAGGAAAGGGCGAGGAACGAGAGACATCATTGCGGATGTGAGATGGATCCTTGAAAAGACTAAAGAATACCAAAAGGATATCTATTTGTGCTTTATCGACTATAGCAAGGCTTTTGACTCTGTAAACCATGAGAAACTCTGGGCCACATTAAGAAGCATGGGTATACCAGAACACCTGATCGTTCTTTTGCGTAATCTGTACATTGATCAAGAAGCAACAGTTCGAACGGAACAAGGAGAAACAGAATGGTTTAAAATAAGCAAAGGTGTAAGACAAGGCTGCATACTTTCCCCCTACCTGTTTAATTTATATGCAGAACAAATCATCAGAGAAGCAGGACTGTATGAAGACAACAGAGGTGTGAAGATTGGTGGAAGACTCATCAACAACCTTCGCTATGCTGATGATACCACATTACTGGCTGAAAGCGAAGATGATCTGAAACATTTGCTTCTCACAATCAAAGAACATAGTCTCAAAATGGGCCTGCACCTTAATGTAAAGAAGACAAAGATCATGACAACTGGCATAATCAACAGGTTCATCGTTGAAGGAGAAGAAATTGAAATTGTGAACAACTTTAACCTACTTGGATCAACTATCAATAAAGAAGCAACAAGCAGTCAAGAAATCAGACGACGCATTGCTCTTGGCAGAATGGCTATGAAAGACCTAGATAAGATTCTCAAGAGCAGAGATGTGTCTCTCCATACAAAGATTCGACTTGTTCAAGCCATGGTATTTTCAATAACATCATATGGATGTGAAAGCTGGACAGTGAAAAAGACAGACAGGAAGAAAATTGATGCCTTTGAATTATGGTGCTGGCGGCGAATACTGTGTATACCATGGACTGCCCGAAGAACAAACCAGTCGGTACTAGAGGAGATCAAACCTAAGCTTTCTTTAGAAGCTCAGATGACAAGACTTCGACTTTCATACTTCGGACACATCATGCGAAGAGAGAGATCATTAGAGAAAGACATCATGCTTGGCAAGATAGAAGGTCAACGCAAAAGAGGAAGGCCAGCAATGAGATGGATCGCTACAATAACAGCGGCTATGGGTGCCAGTCTGTCATCAATGAGCCGCCTGACTGAAGACCGAACACAATTTAGGATAGCTATCCAGAGGGTCGCCATGAGTCGACTCCGACTCGACGGCACTTAACAACAACAACAAGGTATACTGCGGAAGGGCTGTTAGGTAAGGTTTGCCGCTGTGCAGATGATACCAAAATCTGCAATAGGGTCGACAACCAGGAAGGTACAAACAACATGAAGAGGGATCTAGTGAAGCTTGACGAATGGTCAAGAATTTAGAAGGTGATATTTAATGCTAAAAAAATGCAGTGCCATGCCTTTAGGCTGCAAAAATTCAAAGGGAACGGTACAGTACAGGGGGTGAAGTACTTCTGTCCATAAAAAGAGCAGGACCTGGAGGTGATG
Organism: Ichthyophis bannanicus; assembly: GCA_033557465.1. NCBI lineage: Eukaryota > Metazoa > Chordata > Amphibia > Gymnophiona > Ichthyophiidae > Ichthyophis > Ichthyophis bannanicus. The sequence goes on along the minus strand of CM066035.1, from coordinate 190,069,013 downwards.
ATCATAAGGTAGCCAAATAGGCCGAAAAGGCAAGGGCAAAAGACAGATGAATGCTTGGGTGCATATGAAGAGGAATGGACAGCAGGAAGGAGTACTGTAGGTGATAAGTTTTTGATGAGTACTTGGAGTACAATGTGCAATTCTGGATACAGCACTTTTTAAGGATATAAAAATGGGATACAGTCATTGTAGAAAACTACTACTAAAATGATCAGTGGTGTGCAGCATAAAGAATATGGGGACAGACTTAAAGATCTCAATATGTACACTTCGAAAGAAAGGCAGGAGAAGCGAGAAATGATAGAGATGTTTAAATACCGCCATGGGAGAAATGCACAGAAGGAAAGCCTCTCAATTTTTCTTTTGTAATTCTGTTTATTCATTTGCCAGCTGATACAGCTACAAACCAAGACAACAACAACTTGTCCACCATCAGTATTCCCCCACCCACTTGGCAGTACCTTCATCATAACAGAACAGTATGCTTCTTGCAAAATGCATTTGTACAGTCCCCTCTTCAACTGCCAAATCCCCCTTCAGTCCTCAACCCTCTGGGCCTTTCATAGCTCATCCTCCCCCCAAGCAAACAAACAAAACAAACATTACAAACATTATCCCTACCCCCTTGGAACCCCTCCCTTTTACCCCACAGCCGCCGGCCCAGCCATAGCTCTCCCAGGTGGGTTAGAGCCGCTGGGGCCGGAACGATCTGCCTCCTCCTCCACCGGACCTGAGCTGCCCAATATGGGCCGAGCCAGCCACATTTAAAAAGACTAATAAGGTGGGATAGAGCCGCTAGGGCCGGAACGATCCGCCTCCTCCTCCACCGGACCTGGGCTGCCGAATCGGGGACGAGCCAGCCACATTTTAAAAGGGCGCCATTGGGCGCAGAAGCCTAATCCCGCAGACGCCGGCCCAGCCATAGCTCTCCCAGGCAGATAGAGCCGCTGGTGCCGGAACGATCCGCCCCCTCCTCCACCGGACCTGAACTGCCCAATCGGGGCCGAGCCAGCCACATTTAAAAAGGGCACCATCAGGCGCAGAATTCTAATCCAGCAGCCGCCGGCCCAGCCGTAGCTCTCCCAGGCGGGATAGGGCCGCTGAGGCCGGAACAATCCGCCTCCTCCTCCACCGGACCTGAGATGCCCAATCGGGGCCAAGCCAGCCACATTTAAAAAGGGTGCCATCGGGCGCACCCGCGCCTGAGGGCCTCACCAGAGGGCCCTTTGGCGTTGGCCAAACCTCGAGGCCACAGCACCCGCCAGTGAGACCAAGCGGCTGGGCACAAGAGCGGAACAGAGAAGGAATGCAGCAAGAGCACAGCTCAAAGTAAGCATCAACATTAACACATGAGTGCAGTATAAATGAGCCAGCAATATCTAACCCTCCGACCCGAATGCAGAGTCACCTGTCTAACTCTAGCTCTATCGACCGTGGGTCGGCCAAATAATGTTCTCCTTGGCAGCATAAGACTGAATAACGAAGGACACCTATTGATTAATCATTATGTTATAGCTAGAGATTAACCACTGTACTATAGTCACTGAAATATGCACTGTCTCGTATGCTGAACTGTTGCCAGATTTACTACCTGCCAGAGTGTCACCTACTAGAAATACTTTACGTGTCTTACACTGAATTGCTGCTAGAACAATAGCCTGCTAGAATGATATACTGTATGATATGCTGAACTCCACTAGCATTACCGCCGGCTAGAGAGACGGACGGCATCCCAGGCAGATCTGCCACTAGTAAGTCAACTGTCCACCAATTTTACCTGCATGAATCATGATATGACCTGGTAGAATTATCTACAGAGCTGTTAAGATACAAAGCAATTGACCAGTCCAACCCTCAGCTAGCCAGAGTCTCAATGGAAAGGGCCACGAGCCCTCTGACAGAAACACCTGCAAATCTGTTCTGTGCTACGAAGGGACATCTAAAATGGCACCCTCCCTCCTAGCATTTGCCAGCTGTTACCTCCTCACCAGTCTACTTCACAGTACTCTCGCCCTCACTACTAGCTACAATCCTATACCAGTCCTACAGGGCTCAGGAAGGAGATGGTTGGGTATCTTCCGCCAAACAATAACAGAAGCTAAGCATACTTCACACCCACACCTACTCTACATCTCGCTTCAGCACATCAAAAAATCCCATGTAGAGAAACACCCACATCCCCACCTCCTGAAATGTGCCCTCATAAATGCATGCTCGGTCCGCAAGAAATGGCCAGCCATCTCTGACCTGATAACCAACCATGATCTGGATATCCTAATGGTCACCGAGACATGGTTATCTGACTCAGACGCGGTCCTCCTCAACCAGCTCATCCCCCCTAACTTCTCAATTCACACATGTCACAGAACTAACCGTAGGGGTGGAGGTGCCTTCATCCTTACAAAAACGGAGCTCCAATTTCAGCTGCTCAATGCCACCAGCACAATGCACCTGGACTCAATCACCATAGCCAACAAGTTCAGTTCCATTAACCTAATCTACAGAACCCCGTCTCCCTCCCCGGAAGACCTCTCAACAATAATTGACCTCGCCTGCCATGCCAAGAACCCACGTACACCAAACTGGATAATGGGAGATTTCAACCTGCCTGCCCCTCCAAGATGCCTATTCCAAAGCCTTCCTCGAGGCTCTCAACAAGTTGGGCTACAAACAAATAATCAACGCACCCACTCATGTAAAAGGAAATAAGCTGGACCTTGTCTTCGCCCCACTGCCAGCCATAGGCCCAAACCACGACCTCATCCTATCCATCGCTCCAGTCCCATGGTCCGACCACAGCCTGATCAGATTTCAAATGCCCACACAACCAGACCAAATCCTCAACCAAACCACTCCTCAACTCGACAGCACCTAACCTCGAGGAAATGATCGCCACCTGGAACAATAGCCTGGGCTCCATCGCACACCTATCAGCCACAAATAAGCTGCCAAGATGAAGAACGACTGCTCCGTGGTATTCCCCTGACCTACGAATATCACTCCTCCACCTCAGGAAGCTGGAAAGACAATGGCCACAGATGACCAAGAAGCATACGCCACTCACCTAAAAAGACACCGTGAAGCAGTCACGAAGAGAATGAAGCAACATCACGCAGACCTCCTACGGCGCTCCCTAAACAAACCACATGACCTAGTCAACCTAGCGAAGACCCTAACAAAATAACCTTCCCCATCCAACCAAACATGCTACAACAACAGGAATTCGCGGACTACCTACAGTCTAAAACAAGCCAGACCAACAGGACCACGATCCCCCTGCATTGGCACGAAGCACACCATCCAACACCACTGACCTACTTCTCAGCCCCATCACAGAAAGGCATACAGGAGACCATCACTTCTATCAACACAACCACAGCTCCAAATGACCCCTGCCCAGCATTCTGGATAAAGTCACTGCGTACGGAATTCAGCCCATTCTTGTCCAAATTCATGGATCAATCCTTCTCAACAGGGACATTCCTACAAAGTCTGAAGCAAACATCTATAAGGCCACTCCTAAAAAGCCACAAGCTTGACCCCCAGAAGGTGGAATCATACAGACCAATCTCAAGCATAACACTACTGGCCAAAATAATCAAAAAGGTCGTCCAACGGAAAATCCAAAAACACATCGAGACCATTGCTCCACTCGACCTATGCCAGCACGGATTCAGGGAATCACATGGCGTTGAGACCCTCCTAATCACCCTACTCAGCACCATAATCACGGGAATTGACAACATCGGACAAGGATTTGCCCTAATCTTCATGGATATTGCTGTGGCGTTCGACTCCGTCAACCACGAACTGCTCCTCGCACGTCTCAAGGAGAAGGGAATCCACGAAGCAGCTCTAAGTTGGTGCAGGTCATACTTGACAGACAGATGGCAACAGGTACAAACTGGCCCCATGACCTCCGCATCTTTCCAACAAAAGCAAGGTGTGCCACAGGGATCATCACTCTCGGCCCTCCTATTCAATATATACATGCGGCCCATATGTTCACTCATCCGCTCTTTCAACGTTGCCTGCCTTGTCTACGCTGACAATGTACTGCTCTACGTGCTGTTCGTAACCGACCAGCTGGTCTTCTCAACATTAACGAGCTGCTTTGACGCTGTCACTGACTGGCTCCACACACCTAAAACCTCAGAATAAACTTCAACAAAACTGAAGCCCTATTTATCACCAGGAATCAAGCATTTACCCCTCCTGCCTCATTAAAAGTAAGAGACACCGAGCTTCCTAGCAGGCCCACTGTCCGCTATCTAGGGGTCACAACAGATCAACAGCTAGACATGAAAGCCCATATAAACAATACTGTCAAGGCAGTCTATCACAAGATACGGACAATCCGACATCTATGACCCCTGCTGGAGCCAGACGACTTTCGGACGATTTATCAAACACTTGTAACTCCCCATTTCGATTACGCCAACTCAATTCTACAAGGATTCCCAAAGAATACGCTAAACCAACTCCAGCTTGCAATGAACGCCGCAGCCAGAATCCTACATGGAGCCTCTAGGAGAGATCATGTAACCCCAATCTTGAAACACCTCCACTGGCTGCCGATCCTCAGCAGACTCTCTTTCAAAGTACTATTGCTGACCTTCAAGGCAATAAACAACTGCTCATCCACCTCCCTCAAGGATCTCGTCCACCCTACTCCCCCCAACAGATCCAGAAGGTCATTCGCCGCCAACATGCTGGTAATCCCCAATGCAATAACGAAATGCTCTCAAGCAACAAGGAACAGAGCCTTTTTGTTCTATGCACCCACATGCTGAAACGCTCTCCCAACCACCAACCATCCATTATTGACCTCACCCAATTTAGGAAAGCCCTAAAGTACCATCTCTTTCTCCAGACCTACTCCCACACTAGTGATAAATCACAACCAGGAATACTCAACCACCAGGACAACACCCCCAGTACACCGATGTCACAGTGACACAGCATCCCCCATTAAACCTACCTGCCCAACCTGTAAATAAAACATGTAAATCTTGTAAATAGTTGCCAAGCAATTCCGGTCAGCACCATACATAGGTGACCTGATTGCTGAGCTTGTATATAGTTACCCTCGTTAATCCCAAATTACAACACCTGTTCATTGTAAGTACAGTGCATATCCCACCTGCACTGTACAAGTTATTGTTACCTGTAAACCGCACTGATTCTAAAGAGTGCAGTATAGAAGAGATTTTAAATAAATAAATAAATTTTGCACTTCACTCCCACAGCACCAGGCACACCAAGGCCTAATGAAAAATATTTACACTCCTCACCCCATTCCTCTGAACACTTACTCTCCCACCCTGACCCCGCCGCTAATCTTGGTACCACTGCCACACTCTGAGATCCCATACCCCCTTCTCAAGGGGCACCCCCCTCCACCTTCCCTTTGCTCCCATTGCTTCTCGTCCCCCACACCTCTCCAGTAAAAAAAAAAGAGCCCACAGTTGAGTTGCTTCATAGAAGGTTCTAAAACACAGGACTCCCAATCTCCCATCCCTCCCTCTCAGAAGCACAACCTGTCTTGCCACCTTGGGGGCACTTTAGGAACTTCTCTGGACTGCGCATGGCACCGACATGAAGACAAACAGTAGTCTATGGAAGATATTCATATTGCTAATAGTTATATGCCCCAACTAGGAGGTACCCAGCTCCATCCACCTAGTTAAATCCCACTTTAAGGTGTCCATGAGTGGCTTATAATTCCATTCAAATAGCTTATCAAGAGTATGCCCCACATTTACACCCAAATACTGGAACAATTACTTCACCAACTTAAAGGGATAAGCGCTCTATAAATGGTCCCTTAAGTCCATGGCCACATTAGAACCCAGAATCTCTGTCTTGCCTATATTGATTTTGTATCCCAAAACACTACTATACTGCCTGATTTCCTGCATCAGAGTATCTATCTAAACCCAAAATAGTGAATAAATTAAATAGTCCAAGCCCAAAAATTCACCTTCAATCACCCCAAACAACTTAAAACTCCATTTTTGTCGAAGCTTGCCGAGGGAGGGTGAGAACTGAAATCCAACCCTCTCCAGACGGCAAGCTGCTTTTATTCGTTTTTGGTTCCCCACCAATCTTCAAATGTTTAGAAGTCCACTTATCTGCAAATTAATCTCCAAACTTTACATTACACCGTTGCTAAGTTATCCAATTCTTCACACGACGTGCACGTTTTCGGAATGATCCCTGTATCAAGTGCTTTCACCGATATAGCTCTGAACAAAGCAGCAGTGACCAGAACGCCGTCTTGCGGCTTTGAGGTTAACCACTGCCTAATTAATTAGTGGTTAACCTCAAAGCCGCAAGACGGTCACAGTTGCTTTGTTCCGAGCTATATCGGTGAAAGCACTTGATACAGGGATCATTCCCGAAATGTGCACGTTGTGTGAAGAACTGGATAACTTAGCAACAGTGTAATGTAAAGTTTGGAGATTAATTTGCAGATAAGTGGACTTTTAAACATTTGAAGATTGGTGGGGAACCAAAAACGAATAAAAGCAGCTTGCCGTCTAGAGAGGGTTGGATTTCAGTTCTCACCCTCCCTCGGCACGCTTTGACAAAAATGGAGTTTTAAGTTGTTTGGGGTGATTGAAGGTGAATTTTTGATTTCCTGCATCAGCACCAGCAAGGAAGTCAGTGGCTCCTGTATTAGAAAAATAACATTGTCAGCAAATAGGACAATTTTATGCATCTCCCCTCCATCTCAATCCTTTTTATATTGCTTTGTCACAACACTAGATCAGCCAGTGGCTCAATCACCAATGCAAACAATAGTGGGGACAGTGGGCATCCCTGACGTAGTCCCTTGCCTAACTGGAAGGTGTTTGAGTATTCTCCATTAATGCGTATTGTAGCCGCAGGGACAGCATAGAAGGATTTAACCCACTTCAAGGTGTTTCCCACTAACCTTATCCATTCTAGTACCTTGAACATAAAGCCCCACTCAACCCTATCAAAGGCTTTTTCTGAATAGACTGTCATGAACACAGCCGTTTCCCCAGAGCCATTCATTTTCCAAATTAGGTTTATCAGATTGTGAATGTTGTCCCTACCCCCCACCCCCTTGGCCTCTCTGAAATAAAGCCTGTCTGGTCTTTTTTTATTAACCAGTTTCAAGGCAAATTTCTCCTACAAAGTGGCCAAAATCTTTGTCAACAACTTAGCATTGAGATTAATGAGAGAGATTGGCCAATATGACCCACATACACTCTTGTCCTTGCCTGGTTTGGACAGGACAGTTATCCTCGCTGTGGCCATTGACTCTGGCCCCAATCCCTGCACCAATACTGTATTAACGACCCTTACTATGACAGAAGCCAGTTGATCTGTAAAGCTTCTGCAAAACTTGGCAGTCAGACCATCAAGTCCCGGTGCCTTTCCCACCTTAAGTGTTTCTATCAGTATCCTCACCTTCGCTTCACTAATGGTCCCATCAATACGACTGCCTCTTCCTCTCCCAGTCTTGTCAACTCGCTCCTCACACTTGGATTCATCCTTGAGCACCTATCCCTGGTACAATGCTTTGCAATTCTCTCAAAAGAATTCTTATTTTATCCAAACCAGAGATCAATTTTGCCTTGGCATTCCTAATAAGCCCTATCTGGCTGACGCTGTCTCTCCTTTAACTGCATCACTAGAACCCTACTGGCCCTGTTCCCCGCTTCAACATAATTTTGTTTCAGCATAATCAGCTCATGTAGCAATTAACTGGCCCGAAGATTGCCCAGCTCAGCCCTCAGCCAATCCAATTCCACTCGGGCCTCAGGGTCCCTATCGCTCTGGTGTCAGGATTCCAGCAAAAGTATCCAGGCACCCAGAGCTTGCTCTCCCGCCTTCTTCAACGTTTTCAGCCATGAAGCGATGCACAATAGGTGCCCCTTCACAATGGCCTTAAAGTCATCTCATACCACCCCCAGGGTATACCTCCCCATCTCACTTTGTTGGAAGTACTCCCCTCTATCACCGCCCTCATCCTCCCTATGCAGTCCTCGTTCTCCAGTATGGAGTCATTAAGTTTCCAAAATCATACTCCCATTCCTCTATGCTTAACTCAAAAGCTACACTCACTGGGGCATGGTCAGACCAGGCGAGACCCCACCTCGGTCTCCACCATCCTATGGAGCATGCCTCCACTCACCCATATCATATCCAAATGGCTATAGGAACTGTGCGATGGGGAGAAGAAACTATATTGCCTCACCTCTGGGTGACAAATATGCTACACATCTACTAATCCCAACTGCTCCTTCATGCGCAACATTTTCCATCTGTCCACTCTACACCCCCATTGAGCCCACCCCCCCCCCAACTGTTATCCGCCCCTGGATTTAAGGTCAGATTGTAATCCCCACTGATAATACAAGACACCCTCCTAAACTCACTCACCTTTTCCTGAATATACTCAAAAAACTCCTTGTTTCTCACTGAGGCTATAAAGACATACTACCTCCAATTCCCTTTCCTTGATGACCACCCGGAACCCAAGAATCTCCCCCTCTTTCCTTGACCACTTGCTTCACCTCAATCTGCCTCTATTCACTGACCAGTATTCCCAACCTCCTTTCTTTGGGTTTAGAAACAGAAACATGACGACAGAAAAAGACCACATGGCCTATCTAGTCTGTCCTTCCACAACAACAACTACAACAGTCCACTTTTTACCTTTAGAGATCATCTGTGTTGGTCCCATGCATTTTTGAATTCAGTTACTGTCCTCATCTCTACCACCTCCACTGGGAGACTATTCCATGGATCCACTACTCTTTCTGTAAAGAAATATTTTCTCATATCACTCCTGAATCTATCTCCCTTCACCCTCATCCCATGTCCCCTCGTAGCAGAACTTGCTTTCAATTGAAAGAGGCTCTCTCCCTGAACATTTATGCCACGGAGGTATTTAAACATCTCAATCATATCACCTCTATCCCGCCTTTCCTCTAAGGTGTACATATTAAGATCCTTAAGTCTGTCCTCATATGCTTTATAATGAAGCCCACTAATCATTTTAGTAGCCACCCTCTGCACCGACTCCATCCTGTTCACATCCTTTTGAAGGTGCGGTCTCAAGAATTGCACACCATACTCCAAATGAGGTCGCACCAAAGACTTATACAGAGGCATTATCACCTCCTTTTTTCTGCTAGCCATTCCTCTCCGTATGCACCCAAGCATCCTTCTAGCTTTTGCCGTCGCCTTTTCTACTTGTTTAGCTACTTTAAGATCATCAGACACAACCACGCCTAGGTCCCGCTCTTCTTTAGTGGACAAAAGTACTTCACCTCCTATACTGTATTGCTCCCTTGGACTGCTGCAGCCCAAATGCATGACCTTACATTTTTTAACATTAAATCCCAGCTGCCAAATTCTAGACCATTATTCAAGCTTAGCTAGATCCCTCCTCATGTTATCTACACCTTCCTGGGTGTCTACTCTATTGCAGATTTTGGTATCATCCGCAAGGAGGCAAACCTTACCCGACAGCCCTTCCGCTATATCACTAACAAAGATGTTAAAAAGAATCGGACCAAGGACAGATCCCTGGGGCACACCACTGGTAACATCCTTCTCCTCAGAGTGAGCTCCATTTACTTGTACTCTCTGTCGCCTCCCACCCAACCAATTTCTAACCCAAGCAGTAACTTTAGGGTCCATCCCGAGGGTGCTCAGTTTGTTTATAAGTCGCCTGTGAGGAACAGTGTCACAGGCTTTACTGAAATCTAAATACACCACATCTAGAGCTCTCCCTCGGTCCAACTCCCTGGTCACCCAGTCAAAGAAATCAATCAGATTTGTCTGACAAGACCTGCCTCTGGTGAATCCATGCTGCCTCGGATCCTGTAATCTGTTGGACTCCAGAAACCTCACTATTTTCTCTTTCAGCAGCGATTCCAATAATTTACTCACCACCGAAGTTAAACTAACCGGCCTGTAGTTTTCAACCACATCCTTACTTCCGCTTTTGTGTAAAGGCACCACATGAGCCTCTCTCCAGTCCTTTGGCACCACTCCCGACTCCAACGAGGCATTGAAAAGGTCAGTCAGTGGAGTTGCTAGAACGTTCCCAAGTTCCCTAAGTAATCTAGGGTGTATCCCATCCGGTCCCATCGCTTTGTCTACTTTAAGTTGAGCTAGTTTCTCACGATCACAGTCTTCTGAAAATTGTTCAAGATGTCCCTCGCTTCTGTTCTTATTTGTGGGTGTTTTCTGAGGTCCTGCTCCTGGTTCTTCATCTGTGAACACAGAACAAAAATATTTGTTAAGCAATTCCGCTTTATCCTTATCAGCTTCTACATATTCCCCCCCTGCACCCTTGAGTCTGACAATACCACTTTTGCCCTTCCTCTTCTCACTAATATATCTGAAAAATGTCTTATCCCCCCATTTTATTGCATTGGCTATTTCCTCCTCCTTTTGAATCTTTGCCTTCTTGACTACTTTGCTAGCTTCTCTAAGGTTTTCCAAATACAGATGCCTGTCTTCCTCTCTCTGTGATCTCTTGTATTTCATGAAGGCCTCCCTCTTTTTCTTCACTTTTTCAGCTACTTCCTTCGAAAACCATAGCGGTCTCCTGTTCCTTTTGCCTTTATTTACCATTTTAACAAAAAGGGTGGTTGCCCTTAAAATACCCCCTTTCAGTTTTGCCCACTGTTTTTCTACATCCCCCAGCTGTTCCCATCCCACTAACGACTCCCTGAGGTATTGGCCCATCTTCGCAAAGTTAGTCTTCCTAAAGTCTAAGATCCTCACCTTGGAATGGATTCTAACAGCCCTAGTCCTATACTGAACCACACCATCTGGTGATCACTGGATGCAAAATGATCTCCCACTACAACATCAGAAACACTTTCACCATTGGTAAGCACCAAGTCCAGTATGGCCCCTTCACGTGTGGGGTCTGTTACCAATTGCCTGAATAGTTCTCCCTGTAGAGAATCCAGGATCTCCTTACTTCTAGATGATACTGCAGCAGGAATGTGCCAATCAACATCTGGCATATTGAAATCTCCTATCAGTAGCACTTCCCCTTTCCTAGCAATGCTGCGTATGTCTTCAATTAACTCTCTGTCCACCTCTTCCTCTTGTGAGGGAGGTCTGTATATCACACCAATGCAAATAGATTTCTCTTTCCCTCTTTCTAGTTTAACCCACAATGCCTCCTCTCTCCCTTTTAAGCTCTGTAATTCCAAAGCTTTAATAGTAGTTTTTACATATAGTGCCACTCCTCCTCCCCTTCTTCCTACCCTGTCCTTTCTGAATAAAGTATAGCCAGGTATACTTACATCCCAGTCATGGTTTTCTGTGAACCATGTTTCTGTAACTGCCACTAAATCCAAGTCAGCCACTCCCACCAAAGCTTCAACTTCAGGGATCTTATTTCCCATGCTACCGGCATTAATGCACACTGCTTTCCATATGTTACCCCTGTTACCCATTTCCATAAAGGTATTTCATGTATCACCTACCTGGGGGCTTTCACTTACCTGGGGGCTTTCTTCACCCATCCCCAACGAATCTAGTTTAAAGCCCTCTTCAGTAGATTAGCCAGTCTACTACCGAAGATGCGTTGACCTTTCTTGGACAGATGGATGCCATCTCTGCTCTGCAACCCTTGGTTTCCCTGATTTGCTGCCAGATAAACCTGTCTATATCTGGATGATAGGAGACTCTCCTGCCCTATGTTCAAATGGGTTTCCTGTACACACAGGATATTTGTCCAGAGTCTACCCCCCTCCTTCTCCAACAGCCATCGCTTATCTCAGGAGTTCAGGCCTCGGGCATTAATAGTGGCCACCATGAACCTCTTTCCCCTCCCACCCACCTCCTCCACCCTGACCCACAGCCCTCAAACCCAACCCCTTAATTGGAGGTTTTACCACCGGAGTAGTAACATCTCCAATCCCAACCTCCCACTGCCCACTCTCCACCACTATCCTCCCCTCCACCCGCTCCCCTCAGCCTCCCATTGAACTTCCTCCACCCCCACATGCACTGCCCTTCTCACACCCCCTCATAAGTGACATCAAATAACCAAAGTCAATTAGTTGATATCCCCTCTGCAGCAGACCAAAAAAAAAGAGTCTCAAAATGCTTAAGCAGGCATCTCTTTCAAACTGGGCCATCCGTCGTCAAACCCGTCTTCATTCCTGGATCCGTCCTTGTCTGAAGTGGTCCAGCAATTTAGCTTTAGCTTGTCCGCCTTCTGCGCTGCTGGCTGCACCAAATCCTCCACCTGCAGGCCCACCTTTTTCAAGGCTCTCACCACATCTGCCACACTGCAGACCCTCCATGTATGGCCCTCCCTCATGAAGGCTAGGCCAAATGGGTAAAACCATCTGTATTTGAGCTGCACCTGTTGCAACTGACATGTTACTGTACCATACTCCTTCAGTCTGCAAAGTTTCCACCGCTAAATCAGCATAAATGGCCATCGGGTAGCCCTGCCACTCAAACTTGTTGAAAGTCTGCATTTTGGACGCAATCTTCTCCTATATACCAAAGTCAAGTACACAAATAATAATATCCAGATGTACATTCCCCTTAGGGGGCCCCAGGGCCCAGTGTGCCTTATCCAACTGAATGGATGCAGGTACTTCACCATCTCCCCCACCTTTGCAGGATCACCCGGCAGACTGCTTTTGCTACGGTCTTTCAGTCCAGAAATTCAGGTTCCTCTGGCACACCTCTAATACGCACATTATTCCATCTGGAACTGTCTTTCTATGTCCTCCAATTTTAACATAACTATGTCCTTCACTCCTCATTCATTTGTATCTGGGCCTCCAGGCCTGCCTGCTCCTCTGTAAGCTGGTCCAAGCGCTCCTCCTGCTCTCCAAACCTTCGACCCAGCTTCACTAACTCTGCCTTAACGTCACTCACCAGGCTGCCCAGTTCCAGCTTCACTATGGAGATTTCAGCTTTTAAGTCCTTAAACCAGTCCTGGAGTTCTTTGGTAACCCGCATCACCACCATCATTCCTCTGATTCCCTGCTCATTTCTCTCTCTCTCCTCCGTATCTAAGCTCTGCTACCGTCCGGCCACCATCTTGCCAACTCCTCCAGCCTCGTGTTTGGCCCCCGCATATGCAAAGGATTGCAAGTCCGCAGTTTTTCGCCAAGTTGTCATTACCTTGCTGCTGCTTGATGCACTGCCACTCTCCCCCTGCGTGCAGTTGCTTGTTTTTGCAACAGAGATAGGATATGCTGCTTTTTGTGGGGAATCATTGCCAGAGCCCATCGCTCAGGTTGACATTGGGACGGCCGACGTCACTTCCTCAAGCCTCTTTCAAATTAAAGAAAGCTCAGAAATGAGAGGGCACAGGATGAAGATAAAAGAGGACTCGGGAGAAACCTGAGAAAATATATCTTTACAGAAAAAACGTGGTGGATGTATTGCATAGTCTCCTACTGAAATGGTAGAGATGAGAAGTGTATTTGAATTCAAGAAAGCATGAGACAAACATACAGGATCTTTCTAAGGAAAAGAAGGGAAGGCAGAGCTTAGTAGTTGGTATGGATGGGCATATTGAAAAGGCTCTGTACAGTGCTGCGTATGACTGGTAGCACTATATAAATGATAAGCAGCAGCAGAAATAGAAAGAGTACTCACTCACCTGTAACAAGGTGTTCTCCAGGAGCAGCAGGAATCAGTCCTCACATATGGGTGACGTTGGCGCAGACGGAGCCCCCGTGTGGAGCATTTCCCCAGCTTTCAAAGAAAGCCTTTGGGAATTGCAGCGCGCATGCGTGGTCCCCTTCCCGCCTAAGGGTGCCATCTTGCTCAGTCTGATGACATAGCTAAAAGACAGCAAAAATAGCAAAAAATAAATCATATGACTGCAACTCCAAGGGGAGGAGGGAGGTTGTGAGGACTGATTCCTGCTGTTCCTGAAGAACACCTGTTACAGGTGAGTAACTACTCTTTCTCCAGGACCAAGCAGGAAGTCAGTCCTCACATATGGGACTCCCCAGCTTAAGGCTACCGGAGACCTCAAGCTGAAAAAATGAGCTCCCTCTAGAGCGTCAGTAAGTAAGGAAGGAATCTTCTCTGAAAATGCCCCCAACCGGTAGCCCAACACCAGGGCCAGAGGGAAGGAGTTGCCTAAACCCCAAAGAGATGATGGAGTACTGCCTGTCCGAAAGCACTGTCCCTGCGGGACACCCTCTCAAGGCAGTAATGGGCCGCAAAGGTCTGGCTCATAGACCAAGTAACGGCCCGGCAGATGTCTGCCAACGGAACAGAGCGGAGATGAGCCACTGACGCAGCCTTCGCCCTGACACGATGAGCCGTGACTCGACCCTCAAACGAGAGGCCGGCTGCCCCATAAGCCCAGGCGATACAGTCAACAACCGATATGGACAAAGTACGCTTGGAGACTGGTAACCCCAGCTTATTGGGATCAAAAGAAACGAAGAGCTGAACAGCCCTCCGGTGCTCCTACGTACGGTCAAGGTAGAAGGATAACGCCCTCCTACAGTCCAGGGTATGCAGGACCATCTCAGCCCGGCTGGCATGCGGCCTGGGAAAGAAAGTCGGAAGAACCACCTCCTGATTGAGGTGGAAAGAGGAGACAACCTTAGGGAGAAACTTAGGGTGAGTCCGTAAGACTACCCTATTCCTGTAGAACCTAGTGTAAGGGGGATCAGACACTAGCGCCTGAAGTTCACTTACTCGCCTAGCAGAGGTAAGAGCTACCAGAAACAAAGTTTTCCAGGAGAGAAAACGGAGAGGACAGGTAGCCATAGGCTCAAATGGCAGACAAGTAATCTGCTGTAAGACCACATTTAAATCCCACTCAGGGGCCGGTGGACGTAGAGGAGGCTTAAGCAGGAGGAGGCCTCTGAGGAAACGAGCCACCAAAGGGTGGTTGGAAAGAGGCCTCCCGTCCACTGGCGAGTGGTGCGCTGAGAGAGCACTGAGGTGAACTCTGACAGAATTGGACTTAAGGCCTAGATTGGAGAGGTAAAGCAAATATTGCAATACTACCGCTACCAAGCACGAGAAGGGATTCTCGCTGTGCTGAGCACACCATGTGGAGAATCTACGCCACTTAAGAGCGTAGGATTTCCGAGTGGATTGCCTTCTAGAGGCTAAGACTACGTCTTCCACCTCTCTAGGCAGTAGTAGGGGAGCCAGAACTATCCTTTCAGCAGCTAGGCCATCAGATGAAGGGACTGGAGGATGGGGTGTAAGAGAGATCCCTGTTCTTGAGACAGGAGATCGTGTTGAATCCCCAGAGGAATAGAAGTATCCACCGCCAGTTGCAGCAGAAGTGGGAACCACGGTTGCCTTGGCCACCTGGGGGCTATCAGAATCATGGAGGCCCCGTCCTTGAGTACTTTGAACAGTGTTCTGGACACTAGTGGCGTGGGAGGAAACGCATACAGTAGGCCATTGGACCACGGGAGCAGAAACGCATCCGCTGCTACTCTGAGAGGATGCGGTTGTCTGGAACAGAATCTCGGGAGTTGCCGGTTCAGAGGACTGGCGAAAAGATCCATGGTGGGGAGGCCCCACCTCAGAAAGATCTGCTGAACCACCAATGGATTCAATCTCCATTCGTGTGGTTGCAGGATCCTGCTCAGTCTGTCCGCCAGGTAATTCTCTTGACCTGGGAGGTAGACTGCCTTGAGAAGGATTCCGTGATTGACAGCCCAGGAGCACAGCCGTTGTGCTTCCTGACATAGAAGGAAGGAGCCTGTGCCTCCTTGCTTGTTCACGTAAAACATGGCAACTTGATTGTCCGTCTGGACCAGTACAGACTGGTGAGACGTGAGATGGGAAAAGGCCCTCAGAGCTAAGCGTATCGCCCGCAGCTCCAGGAAATTTATCTGCTGTGCAGCCTCCCAAGGGGTCCAGAGACCCTGAGTACATGCCCCTTGGCAATGCGCTCCCCAACCTTGAAGAGAAGCATCGGTTGTCAGCACTTGAGAGTGCAGAGGGATTTGAAAAAACACTCCGAGCACCAGATTCGGAAGATGAAGCCACCATTGCAGAGAGGAGGCAAACAGTGTGGATATTCTTACTGAGTCTGCAAGGCTCCCTGTGGCCTGATGTCGCTGAGTTCGAAGACTCCACTGAGCAGGCCGCATATGCAGGCGGGCATTGGGGGTTACATGAACCGTGGAAGCCATATGGCCGAGAAGTCTCAGGAATTGCCTGGCGGAGACCAGGGAATTGCTGCGAAACTGCCTGGCTAGATCCATTAATCTGTGGGCTCTGTCCACGGGTAGAAAAGCCTTCGCCTGAAGGGTGTCCAGCCTTGCTCCTATGAACTCCATGTTCTGGGACGGGAGCAAAGTGGACTTTGCGAAGTTTATGACAAACCCCAAGTGCTGAAGCAGAGCCACAGTGCGAAGGGTGGCTTGACTGGCCTTCTGTGAAGACTGGCCCCTTATGAGCCAGTCGTCCAGGTATGGGAACACAAAAGACCTTGAAGCCTCAGGTAGGCCGCCACCACCGCCAGGCACTTGGTGAACACCCTGGGGGCGGAGGTTAGGCCAAAGGGTAGTACTCTGTACTGATAGTGGTTTCCTCCCACAACAAATCTGAGATATTGTCTGTGGTCTGGATGAATAAGGATGTGAGTATAAGCATGCTTTAGATCTAAGGAGCATAGCCAATCTCCCCTGCTGGAGGTAGGGCAGCAGGATTCCAAGGGTAAGCATCTTGAACTTTTCCCTCTCCAGGAACTTGTTGAGGTTTCGCAAGTCTAGGATGGGTCTGAGGCCTCCTGTTCTTTTTGGTACCAGAAAGTACCTGGAATAAAAGCCATGACCTCTCAGGTGGTGGGGCACTGGTTCCACAGCCTGTTGCTTTAGCAGACTTGCTAACTCCTGTAGGAGTAGGTCCCTGTGCAGAGGGGGTCTTGGAGGCTCCCCTGGAAAAAAGGAGGGAGGTACCTGGTGAAAATGAAGAAGATAGCCCTGTTGGACTATATGGAGCACCCAGGTATCTGATGTGACGGCTGACCACCTGTGGGCAAAGAGGGCCAGCCGGCCTCCTGTGCTGATGTGAGCCAGCTGAGGAGGAGAGGCTATGCTTTCTGAGTCAAAAACCCCCGCCCTGCTGTGCAGGAGCCGGTGTTGGTGGCTTGGGGGTCTTCTGCCTACGGGGCCCATGACCCTGCCCCTTGGCCTGCTGACCCTGTTGGGGAGCTGCAGAGGCCCGATAATGAGGGTATTGTTTATAGGCAGATGTCTTCCTCGGGTAAAAGGTCTTTTTTCCCGAGTCCTTCTTCTTCTGAGAAGGGGCAGAGGATTTTCTGGACAGCCTAGTCCTGGTCAGAGTCTCGGTCTCGAGTTCAGCAGCCTTTTCAGCCATGGGTTTGCCAAAAAGGTTTTCACCTCGGCAGGGGACATCGACCAACTTGTCCTGTACCCATGGCTTGAGGTCAGATGACTGTAGCCAAGCCTGTCGGTGGGCACCGATGCCGGCCCCGGCTACTCGGGCCGAAGCCTTGAAGCCATCGTAGGCTGCTCGAGAGATAAACTTCGAGCACTCTCGAATACCAGTGGACAAGGCCTGGAACCTCTGCAAAGGTTCCTCGGAGAGACCAGCAGAGAACCCGGCAATCTCCTTTGCCAGGTCTCGAAGGTACATGCCCATGTAGAGCTGGTATGTCTGGACACGGCAAGCAAGCATAGAGCCCTGGAAGCACTTCTTACCGAGGGCATCCAGGTTCTGGGCCTCCCGGCCGGGAGGCACCGAGGAGTGCATCTTCTGACTTTTCAGTCGATGCATGGCCGATTCCACAACCATGGAGTGGTGCGGTAATTGTGCCTTTTGGAACCCGGGGCTCTTGCGGACTCGATAGATGGAATCGACCCCCTTGCTTAACACCGGCGTCGAGGCCGGGGTCTCCCACATGCGGAAGAGCAGCCGCTCTAGCATCGGAGGAACCGGAACAGTAAAGGCCTCCTTCGGGGGAGAGTCATACTGGAGGGCCTCAAACTCCTCGGCTCGAGGCTCCTCCTCGGGATCCGCGGGAAATGCCAAGGCCTTGGCCACATCCCGCACAAAGTCCGAGAACCGGGTATCCTCCGGTGGGGATCGTCTCCGAGGTTCGCGATGGGACACACCGAGTCCGAAAGGTGTCGGGTGACTCTTCATCCTCCGTCTCCCAGCCCGACTCCTCGGAGGAGGAATCGAGCGGTTTCGGTCGGGTAGGCACCGATGCCCTCCGCCCCGACGCCGAGGGTACCGGCGTCGACGACCTCGGTCCCGAACGGGAGGCTGAAGGAGACCGTGGCCGAGGATCGACTCGATCTCACATGGACTTGAGGATCGGCTCGGCCTCCGGGGTCGACTTGGACGTCGATGTCCCGGTGGTCGGGGCAGATGCACCGGTGAGACCGGCGATCAGTGCCCGTTGCTGCTCCATGAAGGCAGCCAAGCTGCTCTCCAAGGCCGTCAACCTGAGTCCGAGCTCAGGAGACTCAGCGGGCCCCGACGGCGTCGGGCCCGACGTCGGCTCCCCTGGAGGAGAGTCCACGAGGACTACAGTACTCACGTGCCCAGGAGACTCCATCTCGAGACGAGGTTGTTTGGCAGGCCTCTCCGACTCCGAAGACCCGGGACGGCGGTCGGGGCTATGCGACCTGGCCCTCGAGGAACCAGGTGCGTCAGCCGACGCCACCCTCGCGGGTTTTTTCTTCCTGCGCTGCTCCCGCGAAGGAGACCCCCGCTAAGAGGAACCCCGACGCTGCTCGTGGCCGGAGTCCCGAGACGTCGAAGCCTCTGACGAGGTCCGGGCCCATCCGGACGCGGAGTCAGAGAAGATTCTGTCCTTTTGATGCTGCCGACCCCTCAACGCCTTCGAGGACATTTTGCCACACGGACCACAGATCATCGGGTCATGATCGGGTCCGAGGCAACGGAGGCAGCAGTCATGTGTGTCGGTAAGAGACATAAGTTTCTTACACCGATCACACTTTTTAAACCCGCTGGCAGCCATCGGGGGAAAAAGGGCCCCTGCGAGGTCGAAAGACAGGGCTGCCAGTGAAAAAGAAAAATGGTGCGAACGCTAGTCACGAAGGACAAAAAACGAAAAAAGAGAGAGTGGGCTCGCTACCGGCGTATCGGGCCCAGGCGGGAAAAGGATCCGGCGTCGAACCGAAGAACGAAGACAAAAAACAGGGTAATCAACTTTTTCCTCTGCGAAAAACCAACTACGTCCGTCGGGCTCCGTGGAAAAAAGAAGACTTAGCAAGATGGCACCCTTGGGCGGGAAGGGGACTGTGCATGCGCACTGCAATTCCCAAAGGCTTTCTTTGAAAGCTGGGGAAATGCTCCGCACGGGGGCTCCGTCGGCACCGACGTCACCCATATGTGAGGACTTCCTGCTTGGTCCTGGAGAAGAATCTTTAATCATTTTTCTATGGTTTTTTTGGAGGTAATATCTGCAAATGGATTAGTTCTGCACATACCATGACAGTCATGAACCTCACTCCTAAGCCAGGGTATGTGGACTATGATCTCAATCTCTCAAATTTACTAAAGCTCACATAGTACATGCATTATGGAAAAAAGAACGTCCTTCTGGAGATCATGAGATGAGACTTATGGATCATCTCAGTGGAAAGGAAATGTGTTCAGAGAAAACTAGAACAAGGGATCATAACAGGAGGCTGAGTGAGGAGTAACATAAGGAAATATTTCTTAGCAATTGAGAAAGATGCATGGAACTACCTCGTGGTGCAAATAGTGAAAGCATACATACAGAATATCCAGGTGGGTGCTCCTGTGAGCAGCAGTGATCATCACACGGTGTGGTATGAAATAAAAACCAAAGTGCAGTCCAATCATAGCAAGCTCAAAGTCCTAGACTTCAAAAACACTGACTTCAGTAAAATGGCCAAGTACCTGAAGGAGGAGTTGGCAGGGTGGGAGAGGATAAGGGAAGTGGAATTGCAATGGGCTAAACTAAAGGTGGCAATAAAAGGGGCAACAGATAAATATGTAAGGAAAATAAATAAAAACAAGAGGAGAAAGAAACCTATTTAGTTCTCCAAAGAAGTGGCTGCTCAAATAAAGGCAAAACACACAGCTTTCACAAAATTCAAAAGCTTGCAAACAGAGGAACATAGAAAGGAACACAGGATCAAACTAAAAGAGACAAAAAGAGAAATAAGGAAAGCAAAATCAAAGGCAGAGGAAAAGATGGTTAAAGATGTGAAGTGTGGCGACAAAACTTTCTTCAGGTATATTCGGGAGAGGAGGAAAATCAGAGGTGGACTTGCAGGACTCAGAAGTGCTGGGAACAGACTCGTGGAAAGTGACATTGAAAAAGCTAAATTGCTAAACAAATATTTCTGCGCTGTTTTACTAAAGAAAATCCTGGAGAAGGACCACCTGTGACTCCAAAATATAAAAATGGGAATGAAGTAGATAACACACCATTCACAGAAGATGATGTGTTAGAACAACTTGCAAAACTGAAAGTGGACAAGGCCATGGGACCAAATGGGATACATCCCAGAATACAGAATGAGCTCAGAGAGGTTCTTGCAGGGCCGTTAACCCTTTCACTACCAAATTTTTTTATTTAAGTAAAAAAATTCCAGAAAGCAGAACTTTGCTAAGGAATAGTAGAAAACAGATATCTTCACTTGCATTACACTGTAGTTAATAACACAGGTACACTACCAAAAAACTGCCTCCAGTTTTGCAACTGATTCCTATAGATTTTGGGGTGCTGAATCCAGGAAAAATAGCCAAAATGTTCCATCACGTCACGTTTTCTTGCAAAATTAGATTTCTTACCCATATAAGGAATGTTCACATAATTTCTTTTTAGCCGACTGCAGTTTATTTTCTTGGCCCAAAATAGAGGTTGTAATGGTTAACTAACTAGAAACACTCTCTCATGATATTTTAGAGTGTTTTGTATTCATTTTATACATTAACAGGATAATTGGGAGGCGGGGCTAAATCCAGTACTCGCGCTGGCGCATGTTCTTTCTTGTTCGCCTCGCCTCGTTCGCTAGATCGCACAAACAGAGTGTTTGCGACATTAACGTTCCTGTCAAATTTCAGTTTCTTGCAAGTTCATTATTACCTTTTGTTTGCTCAGTCGTAATCCAGCTTTAATCCGAAGTGGTTCACTACAGTTGTAGTTTGCAGTGCTGTGTATTTGTGATGGCTCACAGAGCCAGAGGTTGCGTCAACTCTCCGGACAGTTTTTGTTTTATTTGTGGGGAATATACCGTGAAAAAGCGGCAGAGGAACATTTCTTCATTTATTAAAAAAGTATATTTCGCCTATTTCGGTTTGAAGTTAGGCGATCAAGACAAACCGTGGGCTCCTCACAAAGTGTGCAAGACATGTGAGGAAGATCTACGCTTATGGATGAAAGGTAAAAACAAGCATTTCGTTTCGGAATACCTATGATGTGGCGTGAACAAAGAGACCACAGCAGTGACTGCTATTTTTGCTCTTGCATTGTGAAGGGATACAACTTAAAAAATAAGAACGTAATAAGTTACCCCAACCTTCCCTCAGCAATTAGGCCTATGCCTCATAGCAACGAAGTACCTGTGCCTGAACCACCAAAATCTTTGGATCATATTGTGTGGACGGTTCTGATCATGATGAGACTCATCAGATGGCTTTTCCCGATGAGTCCAGTACTTCCGAGTTTGAAACTGAACCAGATCCGAAACCTGAACTTTTCTCTCAAGCTGAATTGAATGATTTAGTCCGGGATTTAGGACTCCCAAAAGATGCTGCCCAACTGCTAGGTTCTCGGCTTAAACAGAAAAATCTATTGTCACCAGGAACAACTTTTTATTGGTACCGCAACCGCGAGACACAATTTTTGAAGTATTTCAGCAAAGAGGAAGATTTGGTATTTTGCAACGATATATACGGAGTGATGGAAAAGTTTAAACTCAAGTATGATCCTGCTGAATGGCGGCTGTTCATTGATTCGTCAAAAGACAGCATAAAAGGTGTTCTTCTTCATAATGGCAACACATTCGCTTCAGTTCCTATTGCTCACTCTGTTATTCTCCAAGAAAAATACGAGAATTTGGCCCTGATTCTTCAGAAGATTCGTTATGATGAGCATAAGTGGATGATTTGTGGAGACTTTAAAATTCTATCCATGCTATTAGGGCAGCAATCCGGTTTCACCAAATATCCCTGCTTCCTTTGCTTGTGGGATAGCCGGGCCCGCGACCTACACTGGGGGAAAAAAGACTGGCCAATTCGGGAGTATTTGAGACCCGGTGAGAAAAAATGTTCTTCATGAGAGCTTGGTACCTCGTGATAAAATTCTATTACCACCTCTCCACATTAAGTTGGGTCTCATTAAGCAATTCATCAAGTCCCTTCCAAAAGATGGTGAGTGCTTTCGGTACCTTTGCTCAAAGTTCCCCCGACTTTCTGAAGCAAAGCTAAAGGAAGGAGTGTTGTTGGCCCTGATATAAGGAAAACTCATTTCAGATGGAGCATTCGCTGAAACGATGTCTGAGAAGGAAAAAGAAGCCTGGGATTCCTTCAAGGATGTTGTTCTCAAATTCTTGGGGAACAGGCGGTATGAGAACTATAAGGATATTGTTGCCAGGATGCTCAATGCCTTCAAAGAACAAGGCTGTAACATGAGCCTGAAAGTCCATTTCTTGCACTCCCATGTGAACTACTTTCCCGAAAAATTGGGGGCGTACAGTGAAGAACAAGGTGAAAGGTTTCACCAGGACATCAAGGACGCAGAGAGAAGGTACCAAGGAAGATGGAACACCACTATGATGGCTGATTTCTGCTGGTTGCTGCTGCGGGAAACCCCAGATGAAAAATACGCCAAGCAGCGCACCAAGAGAAGCATTCGGGGGAAGAAGAAACGGGCCCACCAGGAGATTGATTGACCCAAGAATGACTTTAAAATCTAAACTGTGTGACAAATATCGTGTTTTTACTAAACTTTGAAATAAAAATTTGCTAGTTATTACCACAGTGTCGGATCTCATTTATTAGAATTTTATTTTCACACCATCGGTGTGTTTGTATTCATGTATTGCAATGGTGCGGTTTGCGTTTTCTATTCTTACATACATACCTGTACAACATTTTTTGCACATTTCTTTGCTTTGCTTCGTGTCTAACCTCGCTCTTATATGCTCAATGTTTGTGCACATGTATGTGGCTGTTTTAAGTGCAGACAATTTTGCTAGTTGTTGTTATGGAAGGACAGACTAGATGGGCCTTGTGGTCTTTTTCTGTCATCATGTTTCTATGTTTCTATGTTACCATCACAGTGTGTTTTGTTGACATTACTCTATTCTTATGTGCTGCCTTGTTACAATTTTCTTTATTCTTATTTGAATAACTACTAAACAATTAGTATAAAGAATTCATCCAAGAAACTTTTATCTCGATCGCACTCAATCTGAATGTTCACCTCAAACTGCTAACCCAATGTAGCAAAAAATCTGTACGTGATGGAGCAAATTGGTTACCAGATTTGGATTCAGCGCACCAAAAAACATAAAAATCAATCGAAACATTAGAGGCAGTTTAAAAAAAATTTTTTTTAGTGTACCTGTGTAATTAGAAGAGTTTTTTTATCATGGCTCCATTTGGCACCAATGGGACTTAACGGAACTCAATATAAAGAATAAAAGTAAGGCAAGATATATAAAACTGAAAGTTCTTAACGTTTTTATTCAAACTGCTGAAGTGTGATAATTGAGGAAGCAATTTCTTTCCTTTGCAATGCAAAGGAAACATTGCATTTCATCCTGACATGAGCTTTGCAAACCCTGCACCATTGTTTCGGGTCCTACACTGTCATTTCTGATGCTGGCATTTGGATCAGACTGAACAGATGATTTCTGTTTTGACGGTGCAGGGGAGTCATCAGGATCATTCACTTCAGGAGAATCCAGCACATTTGATGGTCGCCTTCTTTTTCTTTGCACAGATGACGGCACCTTGTTTTCTTTGATCAGCGACTCACTAATGCTGATAAAAAACTGAAGGAGTGAGAACACTGCTCACAGTGACGTCTGTAAAGCAACCATCCATTCACAACCGCAAGATGAAAGCCCCAGTAAAATATTCTACAGTACCATTTCTTACTGCGATGGTCAGTGCGATAAAGAGCCATAAGCATATCAAAGAGATCTACACCTCCCATATTCTGACTGTAGTCTCAAACAACAGTTGGGCAGGGCACATCAACATAGGCATGCAGCTTCTTGTCCCAGCACTTGATCATAGAAATTGGATCAACTGATCTCAGTGTTGATGAAAGCTGAACAGCCAATGAACTACTGACAAACCAGAGTTTGCATCAACCATAAATTCACTGGATCCTCGACCTTTTTTCTTTAGTTCTTTTTCCGTTTTCATAATGCATCCTCTGATCCTGTTGCACCGTATTGTCCCAGTAGACAGGATGCTCTGTTCCTTTAGCATCAGCTGAAGCTCCAGAAAAGTGAATAGTTATCAAAGTACAGTTTGAAATTCTGTGTGTTAGGCAGTGTCTCACATAATTTCATAAAGTCTCCTGGTTGAAATCCACAGCTTTTCTGCACAACAGGAGCCTTGCCGTCATAGAAATGAAAGTCATATGTCACACCACTGACCCTGCATCTAGCAAATACTTTGAAGCCCCATTTCTTAGGCTTCTTTGGAAGGTATTGCCTCAAGGGTTTTTTTTCTTTTGTATGGTATCATCTGCTCATCAATGCTCTGCTTTTCTTCCGATTCAACCTTTAGGCAAGCCTCTCAAATGAAATCCAGAAGAGGGCAAACTTTACAATATCTATCATACAAAGGGTCATTTCTGTCAGTGATGGCTTTGGTGTTGTCGTTGAAGTGCAAAAACTTGTTGATCTCGGTAAAACGATTTTGACTCATAACGTCTGCAACAGGTGGAAAACGGGAGTTCTTCTGACCAGTAGCATTTATAACTGGGCATTGGAACCAGGCCCATCTTCAATAACATTGCGCAGTATTGTTCGATTTCTACTGTTGTTATTCTAAATGAGGACACACACTGAACTGCAAGTAAATTGGTCTGAATCACAATGTGCTCAATAAGTTCAGTGTAAAAAAATCTGTGAAAGTATTTTATTGGAGGCTCTTCCTCCTCGGGTGGATCAGAACATTTTCCAGACCAGATTGGATCGGAGGTGACGTTTGGCTTTATTCTCCTCCATCGAAACATTACTGCATCTTTTGATTTTGATTTCTTTTTTAATAATCTCTTCAATGGAACATTATCATCATCATCATCTACACCAGCAATATCAGGATCTTTTTGCTTTGCATGATCCCTAACTGTTGATAATGGAAGATCATCTTCTGATTCGTTCAGTGGATCATTGCTCAACTCATCCATATTATTTTCCATCTCTGGATCCTCTACATCACACTCAGGTTCAGAAATGTCAGCATCTGGTAACAAGACAAGCTGAGATTCCATTTTTCCTTTTCTATTTTGTCTGCGATGCTTATCATAATCCATCATTTTGCCTGCATCAAACATTCAACAAATTTCAGAATGTAACTGAATTACTACTAGATTACTACTTAATTAGCAGATAACATATAAATTTCAAATTTAAATCTTAATAACTGCTATGTGGTAAAATTCACTAAGTATTACAAACCACCATTTCTGCAGTAACATGTAACAACCACTAAGTACCAATGGTTCCAAATGGAACCAACTATAAAACTGTCTCATTCAACAACTGTTTCAACAAAAAATCTTTATCTTTATTAATACTTGATAAAATGGTGATAAAACTGGCAGAAAGGGAAAACAATACCTGTTTGATTTGAGAGAATTTTCCTGGTGCAGTGAAGCCTTCAAAACATTAAAATTTAACACAAGAACACTTGCAGTAAAATTTCATGATGGCTACCAAAACTCTGAGGAGGTTGAGAAGTAGCTGCAGTCTGTGGTTTGGTAACCTTGGGTTTCCTGACCTGTTTCTGTCCCTGTTGTGGGTTAGAGTAGCTAGAATAGGAAGGACATGGAGGATAAAACCTTTTCTTCTTAGGGAAGAAAGGTTTCTTAGTGGTAGTCTTCTTCTTAGAGGAGTCTACTGTCTTCCTTGAAAGCCTCTTCATGGTGAGGTCGTCAGTTTCTATCTCACTGGCCTTCTCCCTCCACCTCTGACCAAAGAGGTTCTCACTATTACAGGCTATGCTGATTAATTTGTCTTGGACCCACTGTTCCAGGTCAGATGCTTGGAGCCATGCTGTTCTCCAAGCCCCTAGGCAGGCTGCAGCAGATCTGCTATTGGTCTCAAATGCATCGAATACTGCTCTTATTAAGAACTTTGATGTATTCTGGGCATGTGTTACTAAGACCTGATGAGCTGCCTGCTTGTCAAGGGGCAGCAGGGTGGTAAACTCTGACAAATCTCTCAATACATCCTTGAGAAACATGCCCATATATAGCATATAGGCATCTATTCTAGATGCTAGAATGGTAGCTTGGAAATGTCTTCCTTCCAAATGCATCAAGAGTCCTGGCCTCTCTCCCAGGAGGCACTGAGGAGTGATTTTATTGGCTTTTTACCCTCCTCATGGCAGACTCCACAACCATGGAGTGGTGCGGGAGTTGTGGCTTCTGGAAATCTGGGGAGGGAGGAACTGTATAAAGCAGGGGTCTCAAACATGCGGCCCGCGAGAGACCCTTGTGCGGCCCGCGATGCATAGGGGGGAAAAAAAAAAAACCGGCTTCTGCTGCTGCTGCCGCCGCTGCCGTGGCCGGCAATAGCAGCAATATCGCAAGTCCCGCGGGCTCCCCCCCACCCGGCAGATCCCTTCCTGCTTGCCTGCCAATGCTGCCAGTTCTCCGCTTCGGCTTTCAGAGCCGCGAAGGGAGAACTTCTCCCTCGCGACTCTGTTAAGCTCGCCGGGGCAGATGGGAAATTTCCCATCTGCCCCAGCGGGCTTAACAGAGTCACGAGGGAGAAGCTCTCCCTTCGCGGCTCTGAAAGCCGAAGCGGAGAACTGGCAGGCAAGCAGGAAGGGATCTGCCGGGTGGGGGGAGCCCGCGGGACTTGCGATATTGCTGCTATTGCCGGCCACGGCAGCGGCGGCAGCAGCAGCAGAAGCCGGGTTTTTTTTAAAGTTTAATTTTCCCGGGGGGGGGGGGGGGCGGGAGCAGGACGTGTTGGGGGGGGGAGGGCGCCGGACGTGATGTGTGGCGGGGGGGGGGGAGCAGGACTTGATGTGGGGGGGGAGCAGGACGTGATGGGGGGGAGCAGGACTGATGGGGGGAGCAGGACTTGTGGGGGGGGAGCAGGACTTGTGGGGGGGAGCAGGACTTGATGTAGGGGGGAGCAGGACTTGATGGGGGGGAGTAGGACTTGATGTGGGCTGGGGGGGGGGTAGTACTGAAAATGGGGTGATGGGGGTTAGGACTGGTAATGGACAGATGGGGGTTAGGACTGGAGGTGGTCTGACTGGGGGCCTAAGACTGAAAATGGGGTTATGGGGGGGCTAAGAATGAAGATGGGGCGATGGAAGGGTTAGGCCTGGAAGTGGGCTGTTGGGGGGCTTAGGACCGATAATGGGCTAGGGGGGGGCTAGAACTGGTAATGGACTAGGGGGGGGGTGCTATGACTGGAAATGGGCCGAGTAGAAGGGGGAGCTTGAACTGCAAATAGCTGATGGGGACAGGGTCTTGGAATGGTAATGGGCTGAGTGGAAGGGGGCTTGGAATGGAACTGGGCTGATGGGGAGGGGGGCTTGGAAAGGAAATGGGCTGTGAGGGGAGGGAGCTAGGACTGGAAATGGGCTGATGATGCGGGGACTAGAAGGGAGCGGATGCTGGGTTGGGCAGGAGCTAGAAGGGAGTTGATGTTGGGGGACGATTAGAATGGGATGGGGCTGGGAGAGTGAAATGGAGAGGGGAAATGTATTTTGTGTGGGAGGGAAGAAAAATCTACAATTGGCCGGGTATTGGGAGAGTAAGTGGGGATTGAGGATGGAGGGGTAAAATTTGAGTGGATGAAATAGGAATGAGGAAAGAGCAAAAGGAGAATGATTAGTATGTTAAAGCAGATGTAGAGAGAATGGAAAAAAACTAGGAAAGAAGAAAGGAGAAATGGACAGCAGACGATGGAGAGTTAGCAGAAGACACAAAGAAACCAGAAGAAAGTGACTGGAACAATTGCAACTGAAAAAAAAATGCACAAAAGGTAGAAAAATATCTCTTTATTTTGAATTTATTAACTGAAATATGTCAGCTCTTGGAAATGTGCATCTTTAACGTCTGCACTTTATTTAATACAAGAGGAAATCAATGTATAGTTTTATTTCTACAGTGTTGTACATTCTAAGTTTGGCTTTTGGGGTTCACAGTTTAATTGTCTTCCTGTTTCTAAATTGTGATTCCTTGTTTGGTGATGGTGTATGTTCTGCATGTGTAACTGAGCTGAGGTATTCTGTTTATGTAATTCCTATTTGACATTGCCACTTGTTCTCTTTCCCGAGTAGGTCATGTATTGTTATTCTCTGAAATGTGTTGATTTAATATTTGCAGTGTTGCCTTTTGATAGTTAGGGTATGGTGCTTTGTGAGTCCTGGTAGTGCTGTTAGGACACGGCAGGTTTGCTATGGGTTCTAAATGGGCAGTGTTTCTAGTAGTTCCTAATGTGCCTGGCGGTTGGCACTGGTTTATAGTAATGTAGAAATCTTTTAGTCTTTCTTTATCCATACACTCATTAAGAGGCATGTTTACTAAAAGTTAGTGTATGGTAACATTATGCAAATATTTATGCAAATGATGCCCTTATGCAAATGAGGCCTGCGTCTTGTGCGGCCCCCGGGTTACTCTACAAGTCCTCATTTGGCCCTCAAAGCAATTTGAGTTTGAGACCCTTGGTATAAAGAGTATTGAGCCTTTTACTCATCGCAGGGGTTGACAGGGGGCCTCCCACATCCGAGCTATTAGGTTCTTTAAGATGTTATGCACCGGGAGGGTAGCAGCCTCCTTCGGCACAGATAGGGAGGAGTGGCCTAGTGGTTGGGGCAAGGTACCTCAGGCCGGAAGGTCGGGGGTTCAAATACCACTAGAGGACAGCAACCTTGGGCAGAAGGACTGGGGTTTCTAGTACCACAGGTGCTCCTTGTGGTCTTGGGCAAGCCACTTAACCCTCCATTGTCCATGTTCCCTGTAAAATAGTTATCTCAAGTTATAATGACCTGTTCAATGTAAACCGCCTTGATATCATGAAAGGCGGTATATAAGAAATGTTAAAAAAATAAATAAATAAAAATAAAAGATATTTGAGGATATCGAGCATTTCAGTTCTTGATTCCATCAAGAACTGCTGCCATGTCCTTAATAAAATCCTGAAAGGACATGTCCTCGGGCAGCGAATGTTGCCATTCATAAGGTGGTGATATGTCTGACGGTACCTCCCTATGAGTAGCAGAATTGATGGATTCCATCTCTGAGGCCTCTTCGGAATCAGAGTGTGGAAGGAAATCAAAATAATCCTTATGAGATGTTCGATAACGTCACTGTTTGGATGCAGAGGGTATCGAACATGACGGTATCGAGGGCCTTGGTATCGGCTTCTCTGTGGAGCTATGCGATACAGGGGATGTCTGTGTAAGAGTGCCAAGCTCTCTGACCGTCACTGGCATCGGTGGAACTGGTACCGGTTATGGAGCATTCTATGCATTTGCGTTACTGCTGCTAAGAGCTTAGCGATGATGCGCTTGATGGTGATAACATGGTCATCTAATGACAGTACCGGAGAAGGAGTGGCTCCAGCCACAACTACTTATGCCGGTATCGGGGGCTCCATTGACGATCGGACCTCAGGGGCATCCCCAAACCCCTGTGTGGCATTGGAAGGTGACACCTTTGGCCAGGGCTGCTTTGATGGATGGTCA
Organism: Ichthyophis bannanicus; assembly: GCA_033557465.1. Classification (NCBI taxonomy): domain Eukaryota; kingdom Metazoa; phylum Chordata; class Amphibia; order Gymnophiona; family Ichthyophiidae; genus Ichthyophis; species Ichthyophis bannanicus. Next base: position 190,039,112 of record CM066035.1, on the reverse strand, counting down.
GTATCAGAATGCGATGAATGATGGTGCCGATGCTGATGCGCTGTGTCCGAAGCAGACGCCAACATGGAAGTCAATGACTCTGATGCTGAGGCAGAAGTCTTCTTTCTCTTAAGCACTGGTGACTCCGAGCAATGCTTTTCCTTTTTTTTTTTTTAAATAGGTGTTAAAGCCAGGTGACAGATCAGAGGACCAGTTTGAAAGACTCCCTCTATCAAGCAAGGACTGTGTTAATCACTCAGGAAATTGGTCATAGCTTACCTCAGAAGCACAGGCATAAATAGTTTAACCAGAGTTCTGTGCTTCTCAGTCTTGAAGGACTACAAAAGGGGGCTGCTACTTCTGGAGAGAGATCTGCAATTGTAAGTATTTACTTCAGGGAATTTTTCTAAATCTTGGGGAAAAGGAATTCTTTAGATTAAAGCTGATTAATCTGTGAACCCAGTGTATTTGTTAAATCAGTCAGGGCCTAGTAGCAGCAAAGGATTTCAGTTTAAATTTAAAACACTGCAGAGAGCTTTCTGGTTAAATTTAGAACACAAGACTCCCTCTATCCAAGCAAGGGCTGTGGGACTCCCCCTGGAGATTGTTCACAGATTACCTTAGAAGCACAGGACAGGGTACTGTGTAGCAGCCAGCTTTTAATAAGTCTTCTTTCCCGCCCCTCCCTCCCTGACACCCACCCATCCCTGGGATAATCATAGCTTTATAGGTGCTGTGACGCTCCTGCCCCCGCCCTAGGGCTAAAGGACAGGAGTGGACTATTGTCCCGTGAGGAATGGATTAAAACTATTCCCTTGGAATGATGGGAGATGTAGTTTTGTTCTCCTTTCTCTCACTGATAAATGTAGTTGCGCCAGAGACGGTAAGGCTTTGCAAGAATATTTTATTCGTATTGGGGAGATTCCTCCAGCGCATCAAAATTCAGATACATGAACATAAATGGTGCTTTAAATGGTAACAGAAGAAACTCAGGAATATAAGACAACGTAAAGTGAGATCAGCTTTTCTTCCATGGAGCTTAACTCAGCGCTGCCTCAAGAGGTGACTTACATATATTGCAGCCTCATGCAATCACTGTTCCCTTCACAGTGTGAACTCAAACTCAGGTGCAAACAATTAGGTTTTCAGAGCACGGCAGCAGAAACTGCCACGTTGTATTCTTTTCATACAAGGTACAGGCAAGCTTTGTTATACTGCTATTTCCTTACAGCATATTGAACAGTCCATGCTATTATCGTCAGAGTTTATCAAAGGTAAGGCATTTTCCACTTGCATAAAATCTTCTGACTGCACAGAGCTATTGTCCTCATTCAGCTTTGACTGTCTGCCTGCTTTCAATTCTAAGAACTCTTTAAAGTCCTGAAGGAGCAATTCAGCCTGTTCAGTTCCTGACAAACCGTTGTCAGCCAACACTGAGTTTTTCTCCCAGTCAATAATGTTTCCCCCTTCAGCTCTTGGCTTGAATGACTCAGGGTAACAATTGGGATCTTTTAAAACAGCCTTAAATATAGGAGTTGGGACTTTACCTTCTCTATCCAGGTTCCTATAGAAACTGCTGTCTTTCTGCCAGGTTCCTCTCCTTTTAGGTAGCTCAAAAGCTTTGTAGCTGTGAGGGCTTCTGGGTCTCTCCGGTCCAAACTGTATCCACGAGGGCTCTGCCTTTTCCCAAGACTCTAAACCAGGGCTTCGTCCACTTCTCGTAGGACTTCCTTTGCAAGCACCTGTTAAGATCCTTGCAGGTCCTCTGGTGCTACCAGGCTCAGACGTGCAGCCAAACTGCTTCCTGGTCCTCTGCTCATGGCTTTCCTGTTTCTCACATCTATTCTGCTTCTGCTTCCAGGCCCTCTGCTCACAGGTCCTCTGCTCCTGGGAATTCTGCTTCAAGCTATTCTCTCTCTTCTTGTTCTTCTTGATCCCCTTAATCTCTTTAGCAGCGTCCTTCACCACTTCATAAAGGAATTCTTTTTCAGACACACCCCGTCCAACCCCTGGGTGTGCCCAATCAGCACTACTCAACTCCTCCCCTGGGCTGGTCTTCATTCTCAGCTCACCAGAAGAGGGCTTTTTTTTCCTTTTAGGATTGTAAATCCTGTGTAATTCCTGCTGAATTTCAGGATTTCCTTCAGTCTCCATTTCCTCAGGAGGGCGCTCTTCACCACAGTGCTTAAACCTCTTAAAGGAAAGGAGGTAACATATTCACTCTCAGGTGCAGCTGTTTATTCTCATCAGCATACATTAAGGACCTGAGATTAATTAAACTTCAGGTGAACTAAGTACACCTCTAAGTACACCACTAAGTACGCCTCCAACTCACAGAACCCAAATAGACCTAACTGGATCTTAGGAGACATTAACTTACCATCTCTACAAGACAACCAATCTGACGCCTTTATAGATGCTCTAGAAACTTTAGGTTACAAGCAAGTTGTACAACAATCCACACACAAAAAAGGCAACATCCTTGACCTTATATTTGCCCCACAATCCACACACAATCAACTTCAAAATATTCTACTTGCAATTACAGCTGTTCCATGGTCAGACCATAATCTCATTATATTCCAGATTCCCAGTCAAAAGAAACAATACTCAAACGACAAGGTCCTAGATAAATACTCAAATTCCACATCCAGATCCTTCCAACCTTTTAACAGAGAACAGATCCTCGTTGAAACTGATCCGCTCCTCAAAGACTCTACACTAAACCTGGAAGAAATTATCACCTCTTGGAATAACCGACTCAACCGTATTTCATCTCGTCCACCCAGAAACAAGTCCTCAAGAAAAAAAGACTACGGCACCTTGGTTTACATCAGACCTGAAAGAATCCCTAAAACTTTTGCGAAAACTCGAGAAGAAATGGAGGAGGTCACGCACCAATACTAATCAGACTACATATTTGCAACATCTTGACGCCCACCGTAAAGCCATTTCAGATAAAATGAAATTATATCATACAGACACCCTGAGACGTGCTCTAAATAAACCCCACGACCTATTTACTCTTGTCAAGAAACTAGCCAAGGAACCATCACCGGAACACCGGTGTGAAATCAACCCACAAGAATACGCTCTTTACATACAATCTAAAATCTGCTGTACAAATAAAATTACCATACCCCCTGTCTCGAGCATTCAGGGTTTCCCAGCTCCTTTAGTGTCATTCTCCACTCCTTCTTTGAAGCTGATTGAAGATATGATCTCATCTCTCAACTTATCTACAGCTCATACTGATCCTTGCCCAGCCTTCTGGATAAAGGATCTTCGCAAAGAGCTTGCTCCAATAATATCCAAGATCATAAAGTTATCATTCGACACTGGCTCATTCCCTGCTGCCCTCAAACAGACATCTATCAGACCTCTACTGAAAAACCTCAAGTTAGATCCACAAAAAACAGACTCTTATCGACCCATTTCCAGCATACCCACGCTTGCAAAAATAATTGAAAAAATAGCCTACAGACAACTACAAGACCATATCGACACTGAAGCACCTTTGGATACCTGTCAACACGGTTTCAGAGAATCGCACGGGGTCGAGACGCTCCTCACTTCACTCCTCAACAGCTTAAACTCTGGCATCGATAACATCAAACAGGGTTTTGTTCTCATATTCTTAGATATTGCGGCTGCCTTTGATTCAGTCTGTCACGATCTTCTCATTTTCCGCCTGAAAGAGAAGGGTCTTTGTGGAAATGCCCTCGAATGGTGCATCTCATATCTCTCAGATAGATGGCAACATGTTCGCTCAAATGGTGAAACATCAGATCCGTTCCACCAAGAACAAGGAGTCCCGCAAGGTTCTTCTCTATCATCACTATTATTCAACATATACATGCAACCCTTATGTAACATTATCAGGTCCTTCAATGTCAACTTTATGATCTACGCTGATGACGTATTACTTTATATGCCATTCTGCATAGATAATATGAACATCACCCCCATAACCAACTGTTTTAACGCCATCTCAACCTGGCTATTGACTCAAAATCTTAGAATTCAGCACAAAAAAACAGAAGTTCTCTTTATTTCAAGGAACTCTAAGTTCACCCCACCTACATTCCTTGACGTGCAAGATGCTAAGTTGCAAGTAAAATCCCACATTCGATATCTTGGAGTGACGCTGGATCAGAATCTGGATTTGAAGTCCCACATTGCCAACACAGTAAGGGCAGTGTATTTCAAAATTCGATCCCTCAGACACCTCCGCCAACTGATTGATCCAGATGATTTCCGTACAGTCTACCAGGCTCTAATTATTCCCCATTTTGACTTCGCAAACTCTATATTACAAGGACTCCCTCAATCTACTCTAAACCCGCTTCAACTAGCCTTAAACAGTGCAGCAAGAGTGCTTTTCGGGGTACCTAGAAGAGAACACGTAACCCCTCTCCTGAAACAACTACATTGGCTCCCCATCCAAGCGAGAATCACCTTTAAGACTCTGCTCCTGGCCTTTAAAGCTCAAAAAGGTCTCTCTTCCTCATCATTATCTGAGATGATACAACCAACCCCTACCAACAGGCTAAGAAGAACTACTGAATTAAACTTGCTAATGATACCAAAAGAGTCCTTAAGATACAACTCTTCAACAGTAAATCGAGCCTTCAGTTTATGCGCTCCGAAACTTTGGAACACCCTCCCACCACACATTAGGTCCATCTCTGATCTCCTCCAGTTCAAAAAGGCCTTGAAACATCACCTTTTCACCAAATACTTTCCAGAGAACATAGTAACACAGGCACACTCCATTCACAACTTATCACACTCAAATAGCAACAATCCCATTCTTTCCATGTAACCTCTACTATCCCAACAACTCTTCTCACCTCTCTCCCTTACCAATACTGCCCCTTTATATACAATGTTTCTTCCGAATGTAAATAGTTACACTGATTACTATTTGTTCTAAATAATTACTATTTGTTTTAATTAATTACCCCGGTTTACCCAAGTTATTGTTCCTGTTATATGTAAAATACTCAGATATTGTATTCTGTCTGATGTTTTCTTGTTCTATGTAAACCGCGCTGATTATAAATAGTGCGGTATATAAAAGATGTTAAATAAAATAAATAAATAAATATTAGCTATAGTTTTATTAGTATAAGTATTCCCAGCAACCCTTAGTAAGTAAAGAACTTAAATATCTAAACACAATCTTAAAACTAAGATGCAGACAGCAGTCCAGCATCAAGATGGGGGCTTTCCAGTCTTTTGCATTGAGTGTCACATGTACAATTTTCTCCCAGTTGGTGAGGGGTCTTATGTGTGCATAAGGAGCAAGGAGCTCTTTGCTCTCAGGGAACGAGTCCAATCTCTGGAGGCAAGAGTAGCAGACTTGGAAGACATAAGGAAGACAGAGGTACACAGATGAGACCTACAGGGATATAGTCCTGAAGTCCCACCTCCAGTCTGGCAGCATCCCTGTTGCCATGGAGGAGAGAGGTAACGTGACAGGAGAGCATCACCCTGATGTGGCAGAAAGTGATCCTATAGCTAGGACCTGTCCTTCAGGTGATGTAAAACCCTCTCGCACTGAGGAAGTTTCTCCAGGGCCATGTGCCCATGAGGGAAGGGTTAGGACAGCCATTATAGTTGGTGATTCGATCATTAGGCATGTAGATAGCTGGGTGGCCGGTGGATGTGAGATTGCCTGGTAACATGCCTGCCTGGTGCAAAGGTAGCGGACCTCACGCACCACCTAGACAAGGTCTTAGATACTGCTGGGGAGGAGTCTGCTGTCTTGGTATATGTCGGTACCAATGACATAGGAAAATGTGGTAGGGAAGTTCTGGAGGCTAAATTTAGGTTTTTAGATAGGAAGTTGAAATTCAGAACTTCCAGGGTAGCGTTCTCTGAAATGCTTCCCGTACCACACGCAGGATCCAAAAGGCAGGCAGAGCTCCGGAGTCTCAATGCGTGGATGAGACGATGGTGCAAGGATGAGGGTTTTGGATTCGTTAGGAACTGGGGAGCATTCTGGGGAATGTTTGATGATGGGAAATTACTTTTTGTATTATGTAGGAGACATGCCACTTTAAATAAAAAATGCACCAAAAAAAAAAAGACAACCAAAGGAGACTTCATCTGTAATGTTCATAGCTACAGCTTCACACGTATTATGATGCCTGACAGTCATACATTCTGATTTAGTTATTACAAGTTTTCATCTGAGCAGACTAGTGATGAAGTATTAAAAGTCCTACATAACACTTAAAATCAAGAATGTTAAAAAACAAACAAACCAAAAAACAAAAACCAAGTTTCAAATACTGTAAAAAAGTTGGAAAAGTAAACCAAGTACAGTTCACTCCTACAGTCATTCTTCATCTTCCATCAATGTGCTTTTATCTTTTTTCTTTCTTAAGCAATATTTTTACCATCAATCTAATATCAAGCTCTGAGCAGAGCATAAAAGAAAAAAAAATAAAACATACATTCTCAGCAGACATGGACAAAAAGATTACAAATTCAGACTGAATCCAAATCTCATCTATTTGCTTATTAATCCCTGGATGAGATTTAAAGGATTGCAGACCAATATCACATGAAAAGGATAATAAACACACATGAAAAATTAATATATAATAAGATTTTGTTATTTTCTCTGCTTTCTTATTTATTTTTATTTATTACAATTTCTTATATACCGCACTATTCTGCATCAGCACGGTTTACATGGAACAGAAAATCAGACAGGGTAACATGTGTCTGAGTTTACAATTAACCGGACATCAAAACTTTTTATGGATCATTTATATGTAATGTAATACAAAGTAATACAGCCGACCTAAGTAAATACTGATGGAGAGGGGTTTGAAATGCCATCTAAGATTGCAATCTTTTTGTCCATATTGAGTTCTTAATATATGCACCAATTACCTGTAAAATTCTTCAAGATCTGAGTAATTTAACAAGGCATATGGGAAAGCAGATAAACTGTAGCCTGGATCTGCCATTCTTAGCCACTCAAGAACTAAGTAGTCTAAATGCGAAGTCATGAAGTCTTTGATGCTCTTGTAGCCCACCATTGCAGACACACTCTTGAAAACCTGCTGGCAAGAAGCAAGGGATTAACAGAAATGCATGCAGAGATGGTGCTAGTCCCATAAGCATATGCAAGTTCCTCATTTATATAAAGGAGACATGCTGATGTACCAAATATTCATTTGGTGCAAATTACCTTATGTTATTTAATAAATCAGAAAAAGACCAGCCAAGATAGTGTATTTCATGCGCTGGCAGGGTGACAGTCAAAATGTAATTATTGAACATCTTGCAGATAAACACAAACTTTTTCATTGAATATATTCCCTCTCTGCTGGACAGGGGAGTGGAGGAGTAGCCTAGTGGTTAGAACACTGGCTTGGTAACCAAGCAACCAGGGTTCAATTCCCACTAGCACTCCTTGTGGCCTTGGGCAAGTCACTTAACCCTCCATTGCCTCGGAAGAAAGGCCTGGCAGTCTACTTCCGGTGACACTGCCAAGAAAACCCAGGAGCTTCTGGGTCGCCAGGAGTCAGGACTGACTCGAAGGCACACATTGCATATTTGCTGGACAGGAAGCAGAGAGATTGAAAGATAACTAAGCAAAATAAATGTGTGCTATCTAGCTTTCTGGCAATAAATCATAAATATGATCAAATATACATTGATTTGCCACTCACCCCTGGTAGACCAATATTAGGAATGCTAGTGGAAGATATTTATAGCTTTAGGAACAAGCAAACAAATGCATTTCTTATGACTTAAGGTTTTAAGGGAGGGTCAACCCGTATAGCTGCGAGGGTTGTTGCAGTGGTCCAGGAAAATGCCATTACTGGGGAAGCTGCGGATATCAACAAAGCTTTGTGAGATTGGGGGTTATATGAGGGCTTGTAAAGTATATTTGCCAGGTTTTTGAAAATGTGTATAGTTTTCTTTTCCTTAAATTTTCTTACTAACTGCTCTCCCCCTTTATTTCCTCATTGGAATCTGATAGGAGTGGAATTTACTGCATGGTTCTCATTTGATATGAGAATGTACTCCTTCAGTTTATTGCCATTACTGTATTTGTATCCTTCTTTGTTTTTTATGGGGAAATTAGGTCTTACCTACTAATTTGCTTTCCTCGATTCCCTCCAGTCCAGTCCAGACAAGCATGTTGTCACAGCCTACCAGCAGCTGGAGACTGAGCATGTCCAAGCTTTGGTGATGTCAGACCAGATATACCACCTACACCACTCACCAAAGCCAATAACATCCTGACAAAGCAGTACCACACTAAGTTAATGACTAACCCTGGGCCAAACAGAACACACACCAGGGGGCAAAATTTTACTATCCTTCTTCTTTTGCCTTTTTCGCTTCTTTTTTTCTTTTATCTTTTCTTTCTATGTGCTTTATACGTCTCACTTCTTTGGAGTCCCTCAACACGCTGAGAACATATCCACGGCCAACCCGAGTGAGGACCTGAAAGACTGGAACCAGCATGCAAACTGACTCCAACTACTCCAGTCCTAAAACTACGATCGATGAAATTCTGCGAAGACCGGGCTCACCAAGACTGAAATATCACGGGCGGGTCCAGGACTGGACTGGAGGGAATCAAGGGAAGCAAATTAGTAGATAAGATCTAATTTCCCCTTCCTTATCATCCCTCCAGTCCAGTCCCGACAAGCGAGATGTAGCAGAGTAGTACTAAACACGTGCGGGGCCTGCAAGTTTGGCAAGCAATACCGAAGCCCTGAACTCTGCGGCCCTTGCAGCCTGCACATCCAACCAATAATGGTGTATGAACGTATGCAACTAAGATCACGTTGCCAATCTGCAAATGTCCGCCAGAGGCACTAGTAAATGCTCGGCCCAAGACACGGCCTGAGCCCAGGTATAATGTGCCCGAAACCTCGGAGGGACAGACAGATTCTTAAGGATATAAGCTGACTCAATAGCCTCTTCCACCCAGACAGCCACCGAAGTCTTGGAGGCCACTTCACCCTTATGTAGTCCTTGGGACAGAAATTGCGGTTGTAGTGGCAACTGGCACAGTCTATCTGCCAGCAGTTCCATAAAGTCAGAGTACAATAGTCAATGCGGCGAGTCTGGCACTGTCAGAATCATGAGTCTTCGAGGTGTCTCAATGCAGTGTAGAAGACACCCGATCAGCGCCGACAGTGGTAACACATACAGAAGAGCTCTTAAAAGGGTTCTGGTATATTTTTAAAGCAAAGTTACATTTTTTTGGTGGTTTAGTGGCAATATTTTCTTTAGAAGAATAGGTTTTAAACTCTAGTAACCTTCTCAGCTTGTGGGAACTGCTGACACCTAATCAGGAGTTAGTGGGCCTGATTAGCCTGTGAATGAACTGAGAGTAGCTGTGACCTGCATAAAAGGCTTCAGAACCCTGCCCTGTTTAGGCATTCCAAGCAGGGGCTCTACATGTCAAACAACGATACCTAAGCTCCACGAACAGAACAATGGCTGGGAAATATGGTATCGCTAAAGCTTTTGCCCTGGTTACAGCTTCTGCCTCTGTCCAGACAGAGGTCCCAATGCCAGTTGAAGGACTGGTTCCATGTGAGGGTGCCTGCATGCTGAAGCTCTGAGGAAACAAGTGGAGGAAATCAGAGAGGAGGTGGCGAGGCTGAGGAGCATTCAAGACAGTGAGAAGTACATTGATGAGATGCTTCTTGAAACATCCAAGCTCTCTAGCAGAGGAGAAGATGGGTGCCAACAGAATGACGAATGTTGGACACAAATCACCAGGGCCTGCAGAATCACCCATCCAACTTCTCCAGCCCATGAATTGGAGAACCATTATGCAGCCCTGGAAGTGGAGGAGGTGAAAGTATCCCTAGAAAGGGAAGAACCAGAGCTCAAGTACCCCAAAGTTGCAGAATCAGTGACCACAAGGAAGCAAAGGGTAGTGGTGGTTGGTGACTCTCTTCTGAGGGGTGCTGAGGCGTCCATCTGCCGACCAGACTTGATGTCCAGAGAAGTATGCTGTCTGCCTGGTGCCAAAATCCAAGATGTTACGGAGAGTTTCCCAAGACTCATCAAGCCTACTGACTATTACCCAATCTTGCTAATCCATGTCGGAACAAATGATACTGCCAGGTATCCCTCTGAGCGTATCAAAAGTGACTTCATGGCTCTGGTAGAGAGGGTGAAGCAGTTAGGTGCACAGGTGATGTTCTCTTCAATCTTCCCTGTTGAGGGTAAAGGCCAAGGCAGAGAGGCTCGCATCCTGAATATGGATGCATGGCTGCGTGGATGGTGTCATCGAGAGCGTTTTGGTTTCCTAGACCAAGGGATGCTGTTCCAAGGGTTGCAGAGTAGAGATGTCATCCATCTGTCCAAGAAAGGTCAACGCGTCTTCAGTAGTAGACTAGGTAATCTACTGAAGAGGGCTTTAAACTAGATTTGTTGGGGATGAGTGAAAAAAGCCCCCAGGTAAGTGATGCATTATTTATGGAAATGGGTAACATATGGAAAGCAGTGTGTATAAATGCCCGTAGCATGGGGAATAAGATCCCTGATGTTGAAGCTTTGGTGGGAATGGCCGACTTGGATTTAGTGGCAGTTACAGAAACATGGTTCACAGAAAACCATGACTGGGATGTAACTATACCTGGCTATACTTTATTCAGAAAAGACAGGGTAGGAAGAAGGGGAGGCGGAGTGGCACTATAAGTAAAAAATACTATTAAAGCTTAGGAATTACAGAGCTTAAAAGGGAAAGAGGACGCATTGTGGGTTAAACTAGAAAGAGGGAAAGAGAAATCTATTTGCATTGGCGTGATATACAGACCTCCCTCACAAGAGGAAGAGGTGGACAGAGTTAATTGAAGACATACGCAGCATTGCTAGGAAAGGGGAAGTGCTATTGATAGGGGATTTCAATATGCCAGATGTTGTTTGGCACATTCCTGCTGCAGTATCATCTAGAAGAGAGAAACTCAAGCCCATTGTTAACACTGTTGCATTCTCATAGGTTCTGCCTGTTCTTGGTAAGGGGACAAAAAGGCTGCATCGCATTAACAGCTTTAATACATGGCTCCAGACCTGGTGCAAACAAGAAGGATTCAGATTTATTGGCGACTGGGGAAACAGATGGACCAACAAGAGACTATACTATGCTGATGGACTACATCCCTCTGTCGCAGGGAAAAGAATCTTAAGTGAAAAATTCAGGCAGTATGTGGATATGCATTTAAACTAGGAAAAGGGGGTGATGGATGTGGAAGGTCAAGACCTGCACGCCACCCCCTGCAAAAGCAGAACATCAGAAACAGCCACACTTTTAAACCACACATCAAAAACAAGTGGGCAGATGTGGGCAGAACAAATCAATGCAAAATACACACAAGTCAGGTAAATGCTGGAAAGCAATGAGCACAAATGCTCGAAGCTTAGCCAACAAAGTTACGGACCTGGAAGCCCTAATGGTGGAAATGGATTTGGACATTGTGGCCATTACAGAAACATGGTTTAATGAATCGCATGATTGGGATATAGCCATAGCTGCCTATAATCTATTCAGAAGAGACAGAGAAAATGGAAAAGGAGGAGTAGCCACCTTGTATGTCAAAAGCAATATTAAAGCTCTGAAATGCAGGGGACATGGGGAAAAGAAGAAGTGCTCTGGATTGCGTTGGAAAGACGAGATGGCACTGTCATCCATACTGCTGTAGTCCACAGACCTCTGACTCAAATTAAAGAGATAGATAACAAATTGATTATAGATATTGCCAAGATAGACACAAAGGGGGAAGCGATCATTTTGGGTGACTTTAATCTACCTGATGTGGATTGGATTACTCCTTCTGTACATCTGGAAAGAAGCAAAAAAATTGTAGATGCTCTCCAAGATGCATCACTTAGACAAATGGTCATGGAACCAACCAGGGAAAGCTCAACGCTGGATTTAGTGCTCACCAACGGTGATAGCGTGTCAAATGTCTGCGTGAGTGCCCCTGTGAGCAACAGCGATCATCACACGGTGTGGTTTGAGATAAAAGCCAAGGTACAGGCCAAACATAGCAAGCTCAAAGTCCTAAACTTCAAAAACACCGACTTCAATAAAATGGCCAAGTACCTAAAGGAGGAGATGACAGGGTGGAAGGAGATAAGGGAAATGGAATTGCAAAGGGCTAAACTAAAGGTGGCAATAAAAGGAGCAACAGATAAATATGTAAAAAAAGTAAATCAAAACAAGAGAAGGAAACCTATTCGGTTTTCCAAAGAAGTGGCTGCTCAAATAAGGGCAAAAAACACAGCTTTCACAAAATTCAAAAGCTTGCAAACAGAAGAACACAGAAATGAATACAGGTTCAAACTCAAACAGTCAAAAAAAGAAATAAGGATAGCAAAATCAAAAGCAGAGGAAAAGATGGCTAAAGATGTTAAGGGTGGTGACAAAGCTTTCTTCAGGTATATTCGGGAAAGGAAGAAGATCAGAGTTGGAATTGCAGGACTCAGAAGTGCTGGGGAAAGGTCTTGTGGAAAGTCACATAGAAAAAGCGAAATTGCTAAACAAATACTTCTGCTCTGTTTTTAATAAAGAAAATCCTGGAGATGGACCAGCTGTGACTCCCAAATATAAAAATGGGAATGAAGTAGATACCACACCATTCACAGAAGATGAGGTGTTGGAACAACTTGCTAAACTGAAAGTGGACAAAGCCATGGGACCGGATGGGATACATCCCAGGATACTGAAAGAGCTGAGAGGTTCTTGCAGGGCCGTTAAAGGATGTATTCAACAGATCCTTCGAAACAGGAGAGGTTCCTCAGGACTGGAGAATGGCTGATGTCGTACCTCTACATAAAAGTGGTGACAGGGAAGAAGTGTCAAACTACAGACCCGTGAGCCTTACCTCGGTGGCGGGAAAAGTAATGGAGGCGCTCCTGAAAGAGCGAATAGTGAACCTTCTCAAAACCAACAGGTTGCAAGATCCAAGGCAACATGTTTTTACTGAAGGACGGCCTTGCCAAACAAATCTGATTGAGTTCTTTGACTGGGTGACCAAGGAACTAGATCAGGGGCATGTGATGGATGTCATCTACCTGGATTTCAGCAAAGCCTTTGATACTGTTCCTCATAGGAGGCTTGTCAAACTCAGTAGCTTAGGGATGGGTCCCAAGATGGTAAACTGGATTAGAAATTGGTTGACTGACAGACAGAAGGTGATGGTACATGGAGCTCACTTGGATGAAAGGAAGGTGATTAGCGGGGTCCCCAGGGTTCGGTCCTGGGCCCGGCACTGTTCAATGTATTTGTGAGTGATATTGCTGAAGGACTGAATGGAAGGGTCTGTCTTTTTGCAGATGACCCAAAAATTTGCAACAGAGTGGACTCCCCCAAGGGAGTGGATGACATGAGGAAAGATCTACAAAAGCTGGAAGACTGGTCTAATGCTTGGCAATTACGATTTAATGTGAAAAAGTGCAGCGTCATGCACTTGGGTAGCAGAAATCCAAGGGAAATGTATGCAATAGGGGGTGAGAGGTTGGTGTGCATGGTTCAGGAGAAAGACCTTGGTGTGATTATCTCTGATGATCTCAAGGTGGCAAAACAGTGTGACAAGGCAGTGGCAAAAGCCAGGAGGATGTTGGGCTGCATACAAAGAGGGATTACCAGCAGAAAGGAAGAGGTACTTATGCCACTGTAAAGGTCGCTGGTGAGGCCTCACTTGGAATACTGTATTCAGTTTTGGAGACCATATCTTGCAAAAGATGTAAAAAGACTGGAAACTGTTCAGAGGAAGGCGACCAAAATGATTTGGAGCCTGCGTAAGAAACCTTATGAGAAGAGACATGACGACCTAAATATGTACACTTTGGAGGAGAGGAGAGATAGGAGAGATATGATTCAGACCTTTAAATACTTAAAGAGGAATGATGAACAAACAAACCTCTTCCAAAGAGGGGGAAGCTGCAAAACCAGAGAGCATAACATGAAGCTGCAAGGTGGTAAATTGAAAGGCAATGTCAGGAAATATTTTTTCACTGAAAGGGTGGTGGATGCTTGGAATGCTCTTCCGATGGAAGTTGTGGGGGCAAACACGGTGATGGAATTCAAAACAGCATGGGACAATCACAGCAGATCCCTTTACAGCAACAGGATAAAAACAAAATAAACTGAACCATCTAACTTCTCAACAAATAGGGGTGTCCTACATGGAGTGGTGGGTCCACCCCTAAACAAAGACATGGGGAGGGGTGGCCTGCACAGAGCGACAGGTGCACCTACTCTTGCTGTATTGCTGGACAGACTGCATGGACCATGCTGGTCTTTATCTGCCATCATTTACTATGTTACTATGTAGAAGTAAAGAGATCCTGAATTCTCTACAGGAAGAACTAGTCAAGCAATTGGTAACATATCCCACATGTGAAGGGGCCATACTGGACTTGGTGCTTACCAATGATCAAAGTGTTTCTGATGTTATAGTGGGAGATCATTTTGCATCCAGTGATCACCAGATGGTTTGGTTCAGTATTACTAGGGCTGTTAGAATCCATTCAAAGGTGAGGGTCTTAGACTTTAGAAAGACTAACTTTGCCAAGATGGGTCAATACCTCAGGGAGTCATTAGCGGGATGGGAACAGCTGGGGGATGTATAAAAACAGTGGGCAAAACTGAAAGGAGATATTCTAAGGGCAATCAACCGTTTTGTTAAAATGGTAAATAAAGGTAAAAGGAAAAGGAGACCGTTATGGCTTTCGAAAGAGGTAGCTGAAAAAGTGAAGAAAAAGAGGGAGGCCTTCATGAAATACAAGAGATCACAGAGAGAGGAAGACAGGCATCTATATTTGGAAAAAGTTAGAGAAGCTAGCAAAGTAGTCAGGAAAGCAAAGATTCAAAAAGAGAAGGAAATAGCCAATGCAATAAAATGGGGGGATAAGACATTTTTCAGATATGTTAGTGAGAAGAGGAATTGCAAAAGTGGTATTGTCAGACTCAAGGGTGAAGGGGAGTAATATGTAGAAGCTGATGAGGATAAAGCGGAATTGCTTAAGAAATATTTCTGTTCTGTGTTCACAGATGAAGAACCAGGAGCAGGACCTCATAAAACACCCACAAACAGGAACAGAAGCGAGGGACATCTTGAACAATTTTCAGAAGACTGTGTTCGTGAGAAACTTACTCAACTTAAAGTAGACAAAGCGATGAGACCGGATGGGATCACCCTAGAATACTGAGGGAACTTGGGGACATTCTAGCAGCTCCACTGACTGACCTTTTCAATGCCTCGTTGGAGTCGGGAGTGCTGCCAAAGGACTGGAGAGAGGCTCATGTGGTGCCTTTACACAAAAGCGGAAGTAAGGATGTGGTTGAAAACTACAGGCCGGTTAGTTTAACTTCGGTGGTGAGTAAATTTATTGGAAACGCTGCTGAAAGAGAAAATAGTGAGGTTTCTGGAGTCCAGTGGATTACAGGATCCAAGGCAGCATGGATTCACCAAAGGCAGGTCTTGTCAGACAAATCTGATTGATTTCTTTGACTGGGTGACCAGGGAGTTGGACCGAGGGAGAGCCCTAGATGTGGTGTATTTAGTTTTCAGTAAAGCCTTGTGATAAGGAAGCTTATCATAGCTCAGGTAGGAGCTATAGAAAAGATGATGTGACTCTGAACAAGCAACCTGTCAGTTCTGGTAGAAGAAGAAAACAGAATTTTCACTTAAAAGACTACCAGTCCCAGAATGCACCAGGTTTCCAGCAGCCATGAGGGAGGCTGAAGTGAGAAAATGTGTGTGCAATCAAGAGAGCTATGAGGTAATCCCTAAGCACTCATCTCAAAGGGCAGGACCTGATTCAACACAGCTGCGCTGTGTTAGGGAGGAGCACACATTAGGACAGAATAAGAATAGAGCTTATTCTTCAGATAACAGCTTCAGGGAGAGCTTCAGCAACGGCTACAAGCTCCAGCCCAGCTACAGGTTTAAGCATCATCTCGAGAAGCAGAAGCCAAGCCAAGCGGATAGAGAGAGAAGGAAACTCTCTGGAAGGAAGAGAAGAAGGGCCATTGGAAGGTCTGGGAGATTCCAAGGCAGTACCTATACTGGGAGGTATTCCAAGTGCCAGCAGAGTCCATTGGACTGGATTCAGCCAGAGGAATGGATTGGCAGAGATAGGAATCACCAGGGGCTACCTGGAAGAGAGAAGACTGCACGTGGAAAGGACTTTCAGACCAAGGCCAGAAGGTATGTGAGAGGAGATCCAGTGTCCAGGGATCAAGATTGGAAGGCTGGACATCAGAATTGGATTACATACTGGCCAGGCTATACAGAGAGGAATTATGATAGCAGGAGAGGCTCAGGTATGAACACTGATCCAGACCCTATCTATAATAGAGAATGGCAGCAAGGGAATAAGCATTCTCATGATAGTGCCTTAATGAAAGACTCGTCTGTGCCAATGTATGATAGTGACCCTATGCTGATTGATGAAGGGGGAGATACAGCAGATGAAACTATTTACATGGACTGTTCTCTATCTAAATGCTATTGCTAGCTTTCTGTGAGCAAACACATCAGCCATCACAAAGAAACCTAACTTTGTTCTTTATTTCCACTGCAAACAGCTCTTAAAGCAGGATTTGGGTCACACAGAAGCAGCCAGCCAGCTAAAGGCTTTCAGCTGGTCAATTGATAGTAATTAAAGCTGCACCTGATTGTGTGTGTGAGCAAGGGAGAATCACTGCTGGGATCTGCGTGGAAAATAAGCAGAAGTTAACCTAACAAACAAAGTTTATTCATTTCTTTGTGCCTTTGTATTTGGTAATTATTTGCTAAGAAAACATTAGCTAATTGCCTGACAAGCTGAAGGTTGTTTTCTGATTTGCTTTATGACTTTATGTTATCCATTTAAACACTGCAAGCAAGTAACCTCATTTATATTGCTAACAAGCATACTTGTGCTGGGTGAATTAAACCCCATCAATAAAAGAAGTATTTTATTGGCCTTACCACTGGTATCACAACTCAATTATTGTCTTCAGCTGTGTTTGGGAGTGAATGAACTACATTACCCACAATACCTTGCAAGAATCATATGAATATATGCATCGTCAAGATTGTGTAAGTTCTCACCCTAGGCAGCCGTCTGACAGCCTTTGACACTGTTCCTCACAGGCAACTTATAAACAAACTGAGCACCCTAGGGATGGACCCTAAAGATACTGCTTGGGTTAGAAATTGGTTGGGTGGGAGGCGACAAAGAGTACAGGTAAATGGGGCTCATTCTGAGGAGAAAGATGTTACCAGTGGTGTGCCCCAGGGATCTGTCCTTGGTCCGATTCTTTTTAACATCTTTGTTAGTGATATAACGGAAGGGCTGTCGGGGAAGGTTTGTCTTTTTGCGGATGATACCAAAATCTGCAATAGAGTAGACACCCAGGAAGGTGTAGATAACATGAGGAGGGATCTAGCTAAGCTTGAAGAATGGTCTAGAATCTGGCAGCTGGGATTTAATGTTAAAAAATGTAAGGTCATGCATTTGGGCTGCAGCAATCCAAGGGAGCAATATAGTATAGGGGGTGAAGTACTTTTGTCCACTAAAGAAGAGAGGGACCTTGGCGTGGTTGTGTCTGATGATCTTAAAGCAGCTAAACAGGTAGAAAAGGCAACAGCAAAAGCTAAAAGGATGCTTGGGTGCCTACGGAGAGGAATGGCTAGCAGAAAAAAAGGAGGTGATAGTGCCTCTGTATACGTCTTTGATGTGACCTCATTTGGAGTATAGTGTGCAATTCTGGAGACCGCACCTTCAAAAGGATGTGAACAGGATGGAGTCGGTGCAGAGGGTGGCTACTAAAATGGTTAGTGGTCTTCATTATAAAGCATATGAGGACAGACTTAAGGATCTTAATATGTACACCTTAGAGGAAAGGCAGGATAGAGGTGATATGACTGAGATGTTTAAATACCTCCATAGCATAAATGTTCAGGGGGAGAGCCTCTTTCAATTGAAAGCAAGTTCTGCTCGAGGGGACATGGGATGAGGGTGAAGGGGGATAGATTCAAGAGTGAATTGCGGAAATATTTCTTTACGGAAAGAGTGGTGGATCCATTGAATAGTCTCCCAGTGGGAGTGGTAGAGATGAGGACAGTAACTGAATTCAAAAAAGCATGGGACAAACACAGAGGATCTCTAAAGGAAAAAAGGGGACTGCTGTAGTTGTTGATATGGAAGGACAGGCTAGATAGGCCATGTGGTCTTTTTCTGTCGTCATATTTTTATGTTTCTATCCCTTGGCCAAGGCTGTACCAAGGCATTCAGACTCTCAGATATCCACTCACACGGCTGCGGTGCCTTTGCATTTTCGAGCATTGCTGTGAGGTCCATGACCAGCTGCTCTATCTTCAGTCCACCCTGTCGAAGAACATGGGGTCGAAGGTCCAGACGATGCCAGCTGAGGAAATCTGCCTGCACATTCTCTTTCCCGGCCACATGAGTCACCAAGAGCGCAAGGAGGTGGTCCTCCTCCCAGGCCAGGATCAGGGCGACTTTGTCCCCCAATACTACACTGCCTGTGCAGCCATGGTGATTCAAGAACGCTACTGTGGGCATGTTGTCTGAGAAAACACAGACCGCCTTCCCCTGGAGGAATGGGCGAAAATACTGTAGTGCCGTGAACACCACTATTTCCAAGCGGTTGATGTATCAGCTACTCTCCCTCAGGTGTTCACAGTCTGTGCATGACTTGGGCTTGGTAATGTGCTCCCCAGTCAGAGAGGCAGGCATACATGGTCAGAAGCACCCAATCGGGCGGTTCCACTGGCATCCTTGCCAGGAGCTTGCTGGAGTCCAACCACCACTGGAGAGCCAACCTGATGTTCCTGGGGCACACCAGAACAGTTAACCTCTCCTCATTCTGTGGAGACAAGCGCGACAGCAGCGCTCTTTACAGAGGCTGCATGTGTGCCCACGCCCAAAGGATAAGTTCTATCACTGCAGCCCATTGACACCAACAGCTGAAGGTAATGCCATGCTGTGGGGACGGCCATACGCAAGAACCTCTATACCTGGAGCCACAACTTCCCCACCCTCTCCATGGGCAGTGAGATGTGACCTTGTGTCATCTAAAAACATGTCCCCAAGTGCACTAGATCTTGTGAAGGGCACAGATGACTTGGAAAAATTGATCACCTAACAGAGACACTGTAGGCATGACATCATGCCCTAAGTGGCCTGCCGACTCTCCTCAGACGACTTTACCCGAATCAACCAGTCATCAAGGTATGGGTGGCACCAGCACTCCTTCTCACTGCAAGGCCGCCACCATGACCACCATCACCTTGGTGAACATCTGTGGCACTATAGTGAGGCTGAAAGGCAATACCTGAAATTGAAAATGACCCATGAGCAATACAAACCAGTGCAGGTAGACCTCAGTCAGGTCCACGGATGTGAGGAACTCTCCTTCATGGACTGCCACAATCACAGACTGCAATGTTTCCATCCAGAACTGCAGCACTCACAACACCCAGTTCACATTCTTGAGATCTAGGATAAGCCAGAAGGAACCTTCCTTTTTGGGAACCACAACATAGATCAAGTATTGACCGGAAACGCACTGCTCTCTGGGAACTGGCACCACAGCTTCCAGTTGCATCAGCCACTGCAATGTGTCCTGGACCACCCAGACCTCCCCCAGGGCCCTGCATGGGGATAACACAAAGGAGTCTGACAATGCACGAGTGAACTCCAATGCGTATCCTTCTCTGATCATCTCCAAGACCCACTGGTCAGACGTGATCAGGGCCTAGGTGGACAAACGTCTGGAGTCGCCCTCCCATGGGCTCTGTCCTGCCCCAAGCCCTTCGGTCTCACTGTGGATTTTTAGTGGTGAAATAGTAACCCCTGCCAACCCCGTGGACTCCTCGAAATGAAGGACCTCTGCTTGGGTATCACACCTTCTGAAAGAGGCAAAGTGTGCAGCCTTGAAGCACTGAAAGTCCCATGGCTGCACCCTAAGTTTGAGTTGACTCTTCATGGCCTTGGGCTTATCCTCTGGGAGCATGGAATCCTTGGACTCCCCCAGCAACTTTACCAGCTTCTCCATCGCTTTCCCGAAAAGAAGCTTGCCCTTAAAGAGAAGGTGACTGAGCATAGTCTTTGACGAGAGGTCAGTCGCCCAATTCCACAACCACAAGAGATGGAACACCACTACCACAGCTGAGGCGTGGCCTCAGACGAGGTCCTGATCAGGTTGTAGAAGGTGTCAGCCAGAAACACCATCCCTGATTCAAGGAACGCTGCCTCCGAACCAGCCTGTACTGTCCGGCCCTCCGGTTTCGTCAGGACCTGTGCCTAGTGCAGACACACCCATGAGACGTAAGCCCCGCAAACGGACGTCTGCAAGATCAAGGCATTGATATCAAACACTTATTTCAGCAGGGCTTCCAGCTTCTCATCTTGAGGGACCTTCAGGGCCGCTCCCCCTTTGACAGGAATCATCATCTTCTTCAAGACAGCCAACATTACTGCATCCACTCACGGAGTTGTTCCCTATCCTCAACCCTGAAAGATGCACACCACGTTTGGATCCTCTCCGGCTGGGACCTCCTGAGCCTCAGGATCCCCAGGGGTCACCGCAGCCCACAATGCACTCTAAGGGGGTCCTCTGAAGTATCAGAAAAGACACCTTGAGGGTCCTCCCAAGGCTCCACGTCCAAGCACGCTAGCTAGGCTGGCGGCTCACTCACGACTCCTGAGCTGGGGACACAGGCAGATCCTCCAGTCTCAACCTGTGCTTAGGCATTGCGCATGCACCAGGCCTGGCTGACTCCTGCCACAGGCAATAGGCCCAGTGTAGGAATAAGATAAATTCTGTGGAAAAGGGCTCAGGAGAAGCAGGCTCACCCTCTTCCACTAAACTCTATACCGTCCAGTGGGCCCAGCGCCCCGAAAAACAGCGCATCCTGCCTGCCCACCATTTCCCGCTGACTGGTTGAACCCAAAATGGCCTCCGCTCTGGAGGCCTGCACTGAATGTTGCTTTCCACCAGCCGCTTCCTCTGCAGCCATCTCCCTCTCTGACAGAGTCTCCTCAGCCATGTGAGTCTCCCTCTCGCACGCCAAACTCCTGCTGCAGAGAGGCTGGAATGGCATGCATCACATGCAGCGCAAGGTACCTTACCCACAGGCGTGAAATGCGGTTTCTCACCAGTTGACCGCTGGGCCCGAACCAACATGCATCACAGACTGAAATCCAAATGGCCTACCCAAAAGCATCAAAGCACTTTTGAGCAACCAGACAAAGGCACCATGCCATGTGGCTGGCTCCCCCCTCCCATGGAGAAGCAGAACCCTGTGGCACACTGTCTCTACACCCCAGCTGACAACCGTTAAAAGAACCCCCCCCCGGCCAAGAGCACTATCACTGTCAACAACCACCACCTTCCCAGACAGTGCTGCATCACAGTAAAACCAGGGGGGAAAAGCGACAAGGCACCCTGTGGTTTATCCCCTAAAGCAGGACTGGACAGACTCACTCAATAGCCAAAGGTCCCTCAGGGTGCCTGCCCCTAGCCACCCCGGACAGCTCTCAGTACTGCCAAAATTGGGCCACCCACTCAAGGATTCAGCCCAAGCAGTTTTCCTGTTCCAGTCTTGCTGTTTCCTAGGAAAGCTTGGTTTTATTACATTTTTTTATGAACTGATGTCTCCTCTGATTAGCAGGTTAGTATGGGTCACTCAATTAGCATCAAGACTAGCTAACTCCACCAACAGGGATGAATCCAGCCCAACCCTGGGCCGGAGCTCCTCACCAGCTGCTGGAGACTGAGTTACTGGTTTTGGTGGGTGGTGCAGGTAGTATATTTGGTAGCATCACCAAAGTTTGGACATGCTCAGTCTCCAGCTGCTAGTGGGGAGTGACAACCTGCTTGTTGGGACTGGACTTGACTGGAGGGATGATAAAGAAATTTCTCTTTTTTCTGTAATGTTTGAAAAAGCAAAAATAAATAAATAAATAAATAAAATAGTGAGAGAATAGATATTGGACCAGAAAGAGGATGAAAATAGGACTATGGGCATGTGCTAACTGAGATAAGCTGTTTGCCAAAATGTTCCTCTATCTAAAATGCAGTCAAAATATCTAGCCAAAATATTCTTATCTTTATCTCATCCAACATTAACAGATGGCTAAGTCACAGTGCAATCTGTAATGGGATCTACATTTGTGGTCAACATTACTGACATGCTTGCATTTTAGGTATGTTATGTATAATGTCTTGAAAAATAATTGGAAATATTCCAACTGCATGTCATCAAAATATTTTAATAGAATGTTCAAAAGTATACAGCAAAAAAAATCAGCAACAGCTGGGGGGGGGGGGGGGGGAGGCCGGGGAACAGCCAGTCATGTGTGCCACTGCCACTATCCAAACCAGGCCAGCCGCTTTAGGTGGTTGTCTAGCTCGCCTAGTTGGATGGACCACCTCTGGCTACCGAGTGTCAGAAAGCTAGGTCTAGGTTAAAGGTCATGGGTATTCCAACAGGAGAATGACCCAAAACATACATCCAAAAGTACAAAAGAATAGTTAAAAAGGAAAAAATTGATTATTTTAAACTGGCCAGCAATGAGTCCGGATCTCAGTCTAATTGAGAACCTGAAATGCTGAAATTGTTTTTTTCTCAGAAAGTACTAAGTCTAAGTTGCACAGACATCTTTTTTGTTGTTGTACACCTTTAAACATACTATTAAACTATTATGACGACATACAGCTAGTATACAGCATACTCCTCACAATCAATTTATAAACAAACTGAGCACCCTAGGGATGGACCATAAAGTTACTGCTTGGGTTAGAAATTGATAGAGTGGGAGGCGACAAAGGGTACAGGTAAATGGAGCTCACTCTGAGGAAAAGGAAGTTACTAGTGGTGTGCCCCAGGGATTTGTCCTTGGTCCGGTTCTTTTTAACATCTTTGTTAGTAATATAGCGGAAGGGCTGTCGGGAAAGGTTTGCCTCTTTACGGATGATACCAAAATCTGCAATAGAGTAGACACCCAGGAAGGTGTAGATAACATGAGGAGGAATCTAGCTAAGCTTGAAGAATGGTCTAGAATTTAGCAGCCTGGATTTAATGTTAAAAAATGCAAGGTCATGCATTTGGGCTGCAGCAATCCAAGGGAGCAATATAGTATAGGGGGTGAAGTACTTTTGTCCACTAAAGAAGAGCGGGACCTCGGCGTGGTTGTGTTTGATGACCTTAAAGTAGCTAAACAGGTAGAAAAGGTGACAGCAAAAGCTAGAAGGATGCTTGAGTGCATAGGGAGAGGAATGGCTAGCAGAAAAAAGGAGGTGATAGTGCCTCTGTATAAGTCTTTGGTGTGACCTCATTTGGAGTATTGTGTGCAATTCTGGAGACTGCACCTTCAAAAGGATATAAACAGGATGGAGTCAGTACAGAGGGGGGCTACTAAAATGGTCTTCATTATAAAGCAAATGAGGACAGACTTAAGGATCTTAATATGTACACCTTAGAGGAAAGCAGGTATAGAGGTGATATGATAGAGATGTTTAAATACCTCTGTGGCATAAATGCACAGGGGGAGGGCCTCTTTTGATTGAAATCAAGTTCTGCTATGAGGGGACATGGAATGAGGGTGAAAGGGGATAGATTCAGGAGTGATATGCTGAAATATTTCTTTATGGAAAGAGTGGTGGATCCGTGGAATAGTCTCCCAGTGGAGGTGGTTGGGATGAGGACAGTATCTGAATTCAAAAAAGCATGGGACAAACACAGAGGATCTCTAAAGGAAAAAAGGGGACTGTTATAGTTGTTGATATGGAAGGACAGACTAGATAGGCCATGTGGTCTTTTTCTGTCGTCATTTTTCTATGTTTCTACTTAAAATGCAAGGGTGCCAATAATGTTGAGTATAGTCCAAAGCCATTTCACTGGCCACGTTTTTGTTTTTAGGCAATATTGGACATTAAGTAGTTGAACTGCAAGGGTGTCAATAATGTTGATCACAACTGTAGAGTAGAATCTGAAATAAGAACTAGTGTTAGTAAGAAAAAGCAAACCATTACAACTACAGCTAAGGAGTCACTGACCCTTAGAATTATTACCACTGCTGTAGGCAATCACTATTGAAGTATCACAGCACTGGCCTATATAAGAAGTGCTGAATGTGGAAAACAATAACAAAAGGGTTGATTTAAATATTTTGGAGTGGAGAAAAGCTGAAAGTACAGCAGAATAAAATAGGAGAGGCAATAATGATGCTGCACTAGAGGGGTACTATTTAATTTCCCTAGTACAGTGGATAGGGGTCTCAAGTCTCCAAAAGCCTAGATAAGAAAAGTATCCAACGGAGTGGGTGGGAAGGACTCTAAATAACTGTCACAAGCAGTTTAACAATTTCACTTCCTTTTCTAAAGCAATAATCAGTGCCTAAAATCAAAATTTATTACCTTCAGATGCCACAACTGAAGTGGACGGATGAAGGGACATTGGTGGCTATGTCATGCATACAATTAATAGCATGGAAGCTGCAGCATTTAACACAGAAAGACAAACTTATTTCCTGATAAAATCTTAATTTTATAGCAAGTGGCACCAGTATTATTGCACTAGCAAAAATGTGGGGAGAAGGATGATGCCAAGAGAAACAGAAAGATAGTAGGTGAATGTCATAGGAGTCTCATTAACAAAGGGGACAAAACGGAAACTCTCTCAGTCAATATTATTTTAAAATGTGCTAAATAGCCAGATAATGTGTTGAGTATTGTTGCTATCTGGACAGGCAATTAGAGGAAATATTCAACATCACTAACCAAGAATATCCCATTGAATATCCCTCCCAGCAGGACTTAACTGGTTAGCAGGACCTGTTAACCACTAAGTTCTTTTCAATACTGACCCCTAAATTGCTTAGTATGTAATATGATGGACCAAACACTGTGAGGAGTAGTTACCTTATCAGGAGGATATTTACTGCAAGAGTTCGTGATATCTCAGTATTGCAAGTTAGTAATTTTCATGGTATATATACATTTGCAATGCTGCAACCAGGAACATCTGGCATTCTTGGCTGCAAAAATGCAAAGGCAGGGGGCCCTAGGTCAGCCCACTATATTTACAGGGGCCAGTAGTGAAAGACATTAAACTTCCCCAACACAAAATACAGTTGTGATCAACATTATTGGCACCCTTGCAGTTTAAACCCTTAATGTCCAATATCTCCTAAAAAAAAGTGGCCAGTAAAATGGCTTTGGACTATATATGCACACATATCTGACACATAAAAGAATCAAATAAAACAACAATTAAAATGAAATAGTATAAAAACTGGGATCTTGCCAGGACATGATTATTACTCCTCACGGCTCACACTTTACAAAACAACAAAAAAAACAGAACTGTAGAAACAATCTAACGGTGTAACAATGTATCAAAATACAGAACAAGAGGTTGTTACTGGCAAAGCATAGTTACTCACCTGTAACAGGTGATCTCCGGGAACAGCAGGAATTTAGTCCTCACATATGGGTATCGTTGGTACCGACGGAGCCCATGCAGGAACGCTCCCCAGCGTCCAATAAAAAAGCTTTTGGGAGCATCCCACACCGCTGGCGTGCTGCCTTCCCGCCTTTCCCAACTACCTCTCTCCAGTTGAGTTTTAAAGCTGAGACAAAGAGAGCGAGAGAGGGAAAGGGGAAGGGATAGATAGAGAGATACAACTCCTAGGGGAGGTGGATGGGTTGTGAGGACTAAATTCCTGCTGTTCCCGGAGATCACCTGTTACAGGTGAGTAACTATGCTATCTCCAGGAACAAGCAGGAATGTAGTCATCACATATGGGGACTCCCTAGCTTTAGATACCAGGGAGAGACCCCACAAGTTGTGCGTCCCTGAGAAGGGCTCCACTTCCCTCCATGGATCTCTGGCATCCTACCAGGGATGGTGGGTAGGAGTTGATTAGGTATGAAACAGGTGTTGGAGAACAGCCTGACCAAACAAGGCATCCCGGCGGGAGTCCTTGTCCAAGCAGTAATGGGCTGTGAAGGTATGAACCGAGGCCCAGGTGGCTGCTCGACAGATGTCGTCGATAGACACAGAGTGCAGATGAGCCATTGAAGCTGCCATGGCTCTCACATTGTGAGCTGTGACATGGCCCTCCAGAGGAAGATTCTTACTCTGATAGGCAAAGGAAACACACTGAGCAATCCAGTTAGTGTC
Source organism: Ichthyophis bannanicus (assembly GCA_033557465.1). Classification (NCBI taxonomy): domain Eukaryota; kingdom Metazoa; phylum Chordata; class Amphibia; order Gymnophiona; family Ichthyophiidae; genus Ichthyophis; species Ichthyophis bannanicus. The sequence goes on along the minus strand of CM066035.1, from coordinate 190,012,926 downwards.
CTCTTGGAGACTGAAAGTCCCAAATGAGAAGGATCAAAAGCAACAAAGAGTTGAGAGGACTTTCTATGTTGCTGTGTTCTTTGTAAGTAAAAGGCCAAAGCTCTTTTACAATCCAAAGTATGCAAATTCCTTTCTGCATTTGATGCATGAGGCCTTGGAAAGAACACAGGTAGGTAGACCGCTTGGTTTAGATGAAAAGGCGAGACCACCTTTGGCATAAAGTGTGGATGAGTCCTAAGGACTACCTTGTCATAATGGAACCTTGTATAAGGTGGATCAGCCACTAGTGCTTGCAACTCACTGATGCGACGTGCTGATGTGATTGCAATGAGAAAGATAACCTTCCAAGAAAGGAATTTCAAGGAGGTAGTAGCTAAGGGTTCGAAAGGTGGCTTCATGAGCTGACCAAGAACCAAATTTAAGTCTCATGCCACAGGAGGTGGCTTAATGGGAGGCTTAGTTAGCAGAAGGCTTCTCATAAATCTTGCTATAAGAGGATGGGAGGAAATAGATTGTCCATTTAGGGGCTTGAAGGAAGCTGCAATAGCACTCAAATGGACCCGCACTGAGTTAGTCTTAAGTCCTGCATTGGATAAATGAAGGACGTACTCCATTAATGATTCCAGAGGTATGACAATAGGGTTAAGACCCTTCTGCGAACACCATATGGTAAACCTTTTCCACTTGAAAGCATAAGAGCGTCTTGTGAAAGGCTTCCTGGAAGCATAAAAGATATCCTTTATTTGCTGAGGGAGGTTAAGATCATAGAGATCTAGGCCTTCAGCAACCAAGCCCTCAGACGTAGAGACTGGGGATTGGGATGCCATAACATTCCATCCTCCTGAGATAGGAGATCTGGAGCAGACCCTAACTCCAGGGAGGGAGCTTGAGAGAGATGTAGAAGTAGAGGGTACCACACTTGTCGTGGCTAATGTGGAGCTATGAGAATCATACGGCCTCTGTCTCTCTGAAGCTTGAATAAGGTTTTGGGAATTAGGGGAATGGGTGGAAAGGCATACAGGAAGTCATGACCCCAGTAAAGGAGGAAAGCATCCCTGGCCTGAGCCCCCTGAGCCGAAATTCTGGAACAGAATCGGGGAAGTCTGGCATTCCACGGACTTGCAAAGAGGTCTATGTCCGGGGTTCCCCAAATTTGAAAAATCTTGGCCACCTGGTCTGCATGCAGAGACCACTCGTGTGGAAGCAGAACTCGACTGAGTCTGTCTGCCCAAGAGTTTTGTATGCCTGGAAGATACACTGCCAGGAGATGAATCTGATGCTCTCTGGTGAGGGCCCATAGTCGCAAAGCTTCGTTGCAAAGCGACAGAGAGCCTGTTCCTCCCTGCTTGTTCACGTAGAACATGGCTACTTGATTGTCCGTATGAATGAGGACTGTCTTGTAGCTGAGCAGGGTGTGGAACACTTGAAGAGCAAGGAAAATTGCTCTGAGCTCCAAGAGATTGATATGTAGATGAGTCTCCTGTGCAGACCAGGTGCCTTGGGTGGAGAGGTCTAGAAAAATGAGCTCCCCAACCCATCGGAGAAGCATCTGTTGTGAGAGTTGCCTGGGGTAAGGGTTGTTGAAAAGAGGACCCCAGCAACAGGTTTTGAGTGGACTTCCACCACTGGAGGGACAAAATAAGGCGACTTGTGTTTGCTATTTTTTCTGACAGGCATCCTGATGCCTGGGTCCATTGAGTGGATAAAGTCCACTGGACTGCCCTCATATGGAGGCGAGCATAGGGAACCACATGCACAGTAGATGCCCATGTGGCCTAGTAGTTGTAGCATTTCTCGGGCAGTGAGATGAGGCCTTAGCACTGCTTGAGAAGCTAACTGCACCATGCAAAGGCAACGGGCCTGGGGGGAGAAAGGCCCTTGCCTTTCTGGTATCCAGCAAAACTCCTATGAACTCTAGAGATTGAGTGGGAGTTAGATTGGATTTTGGGATGTTTATTACCAGACCCAAATACTGAAGGATACGTATTGTGCAGGATAGAGAAGTCCTGGCCTCTGACTCTGTTGGGGCTCATATGAGCCAGTCGTCTAAGTAGGGGAAGACAAATATCCCTAGAGTGCAGAGAAATGCTGCTACCACAGCCATGCATTTCATGAACACCCTTGGTGCTGAGGCCAGGCCAAAAGGAAGCACCCTGTATTGGTAAAGCTTTCCTTGAAAAAAGGAACCAAAGGAACATTCTGTGAGTTAGATGGATGAGAACATGGGTGTACGCATCCTTGAGATATAGAGAACAAAGCCAATCCTGACTCTGAAGGTATGGCAGCAGAGTTCCGAGAGAAATCATCTTGAATTTCTCTTTGACAAGGAATTTGTTCAATTCTCTGAGGTCCAAGATAGGTCTGTATCCCCCTGTTTTCTTTGGGATAAGGAAATAGGGAGAGTAAAACCCTGTACCCTGCTGATGAATGGGTACTTCTTCTATTGCCCCTTGGGCAAGAAGCATAGTGACTTCCTGACCTAACAGGTTGATGAGGGAGGTCGGAGAATTGAACTGCCTTATCATTGTGGGAGGGGGCATGCTCGAAAAATGAAGCTTGTACCCCTCTTTTATGATGGAGAGTGTCCAAAGCTCTGCTGTTATCTGCCCCCATCTGGGGGCAAAGTGACACAACCTTCCTGGAATGGTGGAAGGCTCTGGTCCATTGAGAGCCAGGAAGGCTAAGTTCTCTAGCTGAAAGTCAAAGGCCTTGTGGAGGCTGAGACTGCTGAGACGGTTGAGGCTTAGCAGTCTCTGCATTCCTTTGTTTGGGTGGTTGCTGACCTTTCCGAACAGGTTAACCTGCAGAACGTCCCTGCTGAGAATAAGCAGGATAAAACCTTTTCCTTTTTAGAAAAAATGGTTTCTTGAAAGATTTCTTTCTTGCAGGATCAGCTGTAGCCTTGGATAATCTATCCAAGGTGGAGTTGTCAGCATCCAACTCATTGGCCTTTTCCTGCCAATCTTTGCCAAACAGGTTCTCACCAGTACAAGGAATATTTCCCAGTTTGTCTTGTACCCAGAGCTCCAGATCAGATGCCTGGAGCCAAGCAATTCTATGTGCACCTATGGCAATGGCAGAGGTTCTGCTTATGCACTCAAAATAGTCAAAAGCTGCACGGTTGACAAATTTAGAAACATCCTGGGCATCTTTGACCAATGTGAGAAAATCCTGTCTTCTATCCTCAGAAAGAAGAGGGCTTAAAACTTCTAAATCTCCTGTGACTTCTTTCAGGAACATTCCTATATATAAACTATAGGAACTGATCCTGGCAGAAAGCATGGAAGCTTGGAAGACACAACGTCCAAAAGCATCCAGAGTTCTGCACCCACGTCTGGAGGATTAGAGGCATGCCTCTTTGCACTCCTGATCCTTCTCATAACTGATTCCACTACAACAGAGTAGTGAGGAAGCTGAGTTTTCTGGAAACCAGGACAAGGAGAAACTCGATATAGAGTATCCAGTCTACGAGAATGAGGAGAGGTGGTAAGAGGTGTCTCCCACATTCTTAGCATGAGATCATGCAAGATCTCATGGATAGGCAAGGTAGCTGCCTCCTTAGGAGTTTTAGGATATTGTAAAATTTCCAACTCCTTTGCTCTGGGCTCTGTTTCAGGAGCCACAGTAATGGACAGACCTTGAGCCACCTCCCTGATAAAATCCTGAAAGGAAATGTCCTCTGGAGGAGACATCCTGCGTTTAGGGGAGGAAGGCTTCTCTGGGAGAAGTATCCCCGCATCGACAGAACTGTCAGAATCCTCAGATTCCTCTGAGGACTCGAAATACCTTCTGTCCGGATGCTCTTAAAGAGCCCGATACCCGTACCGACCAAAGTCGGTACCGAGGGGAATCGGTACCGGTGTATCAGTACCTGAAGGCATCGCATGACTGGGTGCCGGCAATGCGGACGCCGATGTCGATGCTGTCGGTACCGGTACCAGTTGAACTGTCTGACGCGGTTCCGAGGGTGTCGATGCCGCAAGGAGAGCCGCCAGACTGTGTTCAATAGCCAGGGCTCTCTGGTCTATCGACGCTGCCGATGCCTGAATGTCGATACCGGAGGTAATCGCCGGTACCCCAGAGCATGGTACCAGTAGTTCTGCCGAGGTCGAGGCCTCGAGAACATCCTGGAACCCCGATAATGCTTTGGAAGCCAAAGCCTCCCGCCGGGGCAATTTTGCCGGTGCAGAATCCTCAAGGACAACGCCAAAGGCATCTCGATGCTTAGAAGATCTACCCTTTGAGGACCGGCTAGACCTATGGTTAGTTACCTGAGATCCACGGGAGGAAGACAAAGCCCTGGAAGACGTCAATACCACCGAAGCTGCATCAGAGGGAAACAGGGTACTGAGCTTGGCAGCTCGGTTCTGTCGACCTCTCTTGGACATCATGGCACAGACCATACATTCCGTGATGGAGTGGTCAGGACCTAAACATTTAAGATACCACTCATGGGTGTCGGTGACGGAGATGGTACCGCCACACTTGGTGCACTTTTTAAAACCCGAGGAGTGTTTTTCCATTGTGGAAAAAATCTTGGGCCTAAGGCCCAAAATGGCGCGTGCACCTGGAAAAAATGGGAAAAAAGTACTAAGTTTGGGGGGTTTTTTTAGAAAAGAAAGAAAGAAAGAAAAAACGGCGGTACCGGTAAAGCATCGAGGAAGGCAGACGCGACCACAAAAAAGGAGGAAAATTTTCTGCGGTGACAGGAACACGACCTGCTGGCTCCGCAGAAAACGAAGAACTGGAGAGAGGCAGTTGGGAAAGGTGGGAAGGCAGCACGCAGGCGCTGTGGGATGCTCCCAAAAGCTTTCTAATTGGACGCTGGGGAGCGTTCCCGTGCAGGCTCCGTCGGTACCGACGATACCCATATGTGATGACTACATTCCTGCTTGTTCCTGGAGATATACCCTAAACTTGTAACAAAATGGATTTTTTTTTAAATTTTATATTTATTGAATTTTAACCCGTTTTGGACAGCTCACATATTCTCTCTCTGTTCTGGATGATTTATTAGATTTGTTACTCTCAAACAACTATGAAATACCAGTAATAATAAAAAATATTAAAACTTTGCAGAAAATGGAAGTTTCACATAGTGTATGTTTTTCATACACTGGTCCAATATAGTATATTGTCCGTCTTCAGAAAAGATAGGATTCAGTTCCAATATTCATTGACATAAACATACTGTATGATACTATTTAAACTGCAGTTTTAATTTAAAACACTTTATTATGATATAATATAGTTTGTCAACAGTCCATTCTGACGGCGGAATATGATACACGTGAAAACACTTCTGATGCAGTGCGTCGATATTGCACCATTGAAACACCTAGAACAGAATGCTTGACAGCAATTAGTTTTGACAACATATTAGCCCAGCGTATGAAAAACATACAAGGCCGATATACACACCAATAACTATGACACTAAGTAACTTACAGTTATCTAAACCTATTTTCTAAAGTCTACAAATACTTTTATTTGCAAAACAGTAGCTATTACAGCATTATAAGCTACTTACTATTTTTTGTGATCTTTTTATGTTGAGCCGCCAGTACCATCAAAATCAGCAAACTTCGAATACCTATTAAACTAACTAGATCTCAGATAAAAAAATCTGTATATAATGCTTTTTGACATAACAATAATAGCTAAACATAGTTCCACTGAATTTATAACCATTAATTAGTAAACAACTGCGTAGTAAGCAATGTTCCCTCTAATTTTCTGTAGGCTGTGTGCGCATAAAATATCAGCTGTGTGCAGCTTTTGAAGGAAGGTTAAATTTTTGTGCGCCACATAACGACACTTGGAGTTATAGACTTTAAAATTTGACTACACGTCAGAATACAGTATGTACACCACATTGATTTTAATCAAATTAAATGAAAATAGACGATTACTAAATGAAGCGGGAAATTTCTAGCAATTACAATCATAACTTTTAAATTTTAAGAAGTCTGTGGTGTTTTCTATCAGAATCAGAGCCGTAATTTTTGTGCGCTCTGTTGTAAAGTATGTGCGCTCGCTCGGCGAGGTGTGCGCGCGCACACACGCGCACAGCTTAGAGGGAACAGTGGTAGTAAGTATGGAAACCTTATGTATGTAAAACATACGCTGGTCCAAACGGGTTAATTAAACCAAGGAAAACCTAGGAACAAGAAAAACACATTCCATCATGTATGCTACAGTTCAAGAAACAAACATTGGGAAAAAGAAACATCACAGAAAGCAAAACGTCCACAACAATAAAAGGGGGAATCCAAGAGCTACAAAATCCGTGGGAAGACGGTAGGGAAAAAGAAAACAGCTGAAATAAAGAGTACAACAAAGCACTCCCAATTAATCCACATAAATCCCAGGTTAGCAATTACATTTGTTTAGCATCCAAAAAGAAATGTAACTGAGAGGGCTCAAAGATATGATAGGTCTTATTTTGATAAGTAAATCCACATTTACAAAGAACCCTTAATTGGAAATTTGTATCCAAAGCCAAGGCTTCAGCACAAAATTCTGAAAAGTTCTTCCTCCTAGTCTGTGTCCACTTGGACACATCTGGGAAGATCTGTATCATATCCCCCAAAAAGAAAACATCTGATTTTTTTTAAAGAAAAGACCTAATAATGCTTCTTTATCATGGAGAAATACAAAAGACACCAATAATGTAACCCTAGCCTCAACCACTTCAGTGGACTGCTCTAACAACTCAGATAGGTTCCCCAAATCCAAGGAGTCAGATGAACCCTCCACCGGAGAGTCATCAGCTTTCTGCGAAGCATCGTTGGTAGATGTAGAGGGGGAGAAATAAACTTTTTGAAAGAGGAGGGATCCCAGACTCAGGATAACTGAAAGATTCCTTAAGGAACCTAACAAACAGGTCCCTGGGTGTACCACATAGCGACTCGTGCAAAATTCAATATCCGAAGATTTAAAGTTCCCTGTTGATTTTCCAAGTTCTCAATTTTGCAATGAAGTACCAGTCTATCCTGTGACCCATATTGTTCCTGGAAATGTTGAACCTTAACTTCAAGCCCAGTCAATTGTCCCTGTTGGGTATGCATAGCTTTTTCCAAACTCTCCAGCCTAGGAGAGTACACGGCGGAGGCCTGCAACACCCCAGCACATATCTGGTAAACAGATTGCATCGCGTCCCAAATGGAATCCAGGGTCACCTCCTTAGGACGTACAAGCTGTGGAAGCACAGGAAAAAATGAAGGTTCCTGTATAGCCACACTCCCTCTGACAAGGGATTCACCCTCAACCTGTGCAATGCTGGTTCCATCGCCTTCAGCCCCCGATGAAGACACGGCCGAGGCCAAAGCCAGTTGAGTGTCGGCATCCATTCTGACATCAGGCACTCCATACTCAGTGCTCCCAGGCAGGGGGGGAGTGGAAGGGCCACCCGAGCTCAGTGAAACGTCACTGCCCAAGCCAGGGTGCTCTCCCTTACCCTGACAGCAGGAATGCCAGATGGCTTCGCCCATGTAAAAATGTTCATGGTGTGTTGTCCCGCTGGCACTGCTTTGGACATGGAGGGGATACCTCTCTTGCTCTTACTTTTTCTTCTATGTCAAAATGTCAGGTTAAGTGCAAAGCAATCACCAACACAGCCTACTCCGACACCATCTTGGATCTATCCAGGAGAATGAATTTCAATCAAATGTAGATACAAATAGAATGTTTTAATAATGCACTTCAATGGAGGTCAGGATGAAAGGACCTCATATACAGGGTACGTGGTCAGCTGCCTGAGCCTTAACCCAGACCTATACAATCTCACGCAAACTTCCCCTAACTCTTCATTCACCGGCCCCATAGGTAATTTTTGTATTTTCAAATGCATTTAAAATGATAAAAAAACACCACTTATTTGAAATGTGAGCTCTCCTGAACTGCCAGAGAAGCTTAGATTGAAAGAAACAAAGTCGACTCGAGTTTCGCCTGTATTCTCAAAGGGCTGCTTCAGGACATGTCTAACAGCAAAACAGTCAACCCCGTTCAAGAATGAAAAACCCACAATGAGTGATAATTTATAAATGAAAAGAAGCGGGGCATATATCTAGCCAGACCAAGCCAATCAGATCATAGTGTCATCATCCAACCCAGAGTCTCCTTCAATCCTGCAGTCTGTAAGGAATTTTAAGTTAGAATACACCGCTGTTCTAATCGGGCCAGGCGGTTTTCAGCATTACCTCTACAAGGCCAGCTCCAAAGACTTTGGAATTCCTGTGTCTACAGTTTGCAATGTTAAGAAGTTTTCTGTTCATGGATCTGTCAAGAACCTTCCAGGATGTGTGGGACGAGGAAAGTTAAACCAAGAAGTCTTCGAAGGCTAATGCAAACTGTTGGAAAGACATGTACAATATTCAAAGAGCTTAAAACTGACCTGGAGCAGTTTGGGGTGGTGGTTTCAACCTGCACCATATGCCGCATTAAACAAAGAAGGACTTCATGGGCAAAGGCAGGGAGGATGCCACTGCTCAATGACAGACATAAAAAGGCATGCCTGATCTTTGCCCAAGCCCACCTCGAGAAACCACAATCCTTATGGGAAAAGATTCTGTGGACAGATGAAACCAAATCTGAGTTCTTTGGCAATGCAGACCAGTGATACATTTACAGGCAAAGAAATGAAGCTTATAAGGGAATCATGAAATCAGTGGACTACCGAGGTATTTTGGAGCAAAATGTGCTATCTAGTGTCAGAAAGCTAAGAATGGGTCGAAGGTCATGAGCCCTCCAGCAGGACAATGACCCATAACATATATCCAAATGTACAAAAGAATGGTTAAAAAGGAAAAAATGGACTGTTCTAAACTGGCCGCAATGAGTCCTGATCTCATTCAATCGAGAACCTTTGGGAAGGGCTGAAATCTGTCATTGGTAAAAGGAATCCTGGAAACATTCATGAACTGAACAAATCACAGTTGAAGATGGGAGAAACTACTAGCAGACAGATGTACTGAACTTATAGACGGCTACAAGAAACATCTGGAGGCTGTCATCAGTGCCAAAGGTTGTGCAACCAAATATTAGTAAAGATGCCATTAATCCTGTCCAGATCATATTTTGTTTTTTACTCAGAAATTACTATGTCTATGTTGCACAGACATCTTTTTTTGTTGTATACTTTTGAACCTACTCAAGATATTATGACGACATATAGTTGGAATATCTCCAATTATTTCTCAAGATATTGTACACAACATATCTAAAATGCAAGGTGCCAATGTTGTTGACCAGAACTGTAGCTTCAATCTCCCCAGAAGCTACCAGGGATTTCCCTGGTGACAAGGTGAGGCGAGGGGATGTGAAGACTGATTGTCACTCATGTCTAGGCTGCCAGAGCTTACAATTGCATCAATAGAGCACTAGCAGTATTCTCATGGGACTACTGCTACAGGTCCACTGGTGCCATTTTGACTCTGGTGACTGCAGGGCAGAATTGACTGGGGATCAGCTCTTGCTCCATACCCAACCACTAAGGAAACCCCCAGTAAGTGTTGGGTGGGAATGGGGTTCAAGGGCAGACACTGGCACCTTTAAGAGGCTCTCCAGGGACAGCAACCCACACGTTAGCGCCCAATGTCCCTGGGGAGGAAAAAGTGCATCAGCGCAAAGCTGATGTTTTCTTTGTGCGAATAACACAGCTTGTGAAATTAAGCACAATGATCAACATAATAATGAGATGTTTTGTATTACATTATTATTTATCTCATGTCAGGCTATCAAATGTGTCTTTAGGTGCAAATAAAGCACAGTTACTTACCTGTAACAGGTGATCCCTGGGAACAGCAGGAATAAGTCTTCACATATGGGTATCGTCGGTACCGACGGAGCCTGCGCGGGAACGCTCCCCAGCGTCCTGACAGAAAGCTTTTGGGAGCATCCCACAGCGCTTGCGCGCTGCCTTCCCGCCTTTCCTAACTGCCTCTCTCCAGTTCGAGTTTTAAAGCTGAGACAAAGAGAGAGAGAGAGGAAAGGAAAGATAGAGAGATACAACTTCTAGGGGAGGTGGGTGGGTTGTGAAGACTTATTCCTGCTGTTCCCAGAGATCACCTGTTACAGGTAAGTAACTGTGCTATCTCCAGGAACAAGCAGGAATGAGTCTTCACATATGGGGGACTCCCCAGCTAGAGATGCCTGGGAGATCACCCAGATTGTGAGTCCCTGGGAAGGGCTCTACCTCTACCCATGAATCTCAGGCATCCAGTTCAGGGATGGAGGGTAGGAGTTGATTAGGTATGGAACAGGTGTTTAAGAACAGCCTGACCAAACAAGGCATCCCGGCGGGAGTCCTTGTCCAAGCAGTAATGGGCTGTGAAGGTATGAACCGATGCTCAAGTGGCCGCTCAACAAATTTGGTCGATGGACACAGAGTTTAGATGAGCCATAGAGGTTGCCATGGCCCTCACATTGTGAGCTGTGACATGGCCCTCCAGAGAAAGGTTCTTACTTTGATAGGCGAAGGAAATACACTGAGCAATCCAACTGGACAGAGTTCTCTTAGAGACTGGAAGTCCTAAATGAGAGGGATCAAAGGCAACAAAAAGTTGAGAGGACTTTCTATGTTGCTGTGTCCTGTGTAAGTAGAAAGCAAGTGCTCTTTTACAATCCAGGGTATGAAGATTCCTCTCTGCACTTGATGCATGAGGTCCTGGAAAAAAGACAGGTAAAAAGACCTCCTGGTTCAGATGAAAAGGTTAGACCACTTTAGGCATAAAGTGTGGATTAGTTCTGAGGACTACCTTGTCATGATGGAACCTTGTATAAGGAGGATTAGCCATTAAAGCTTGCAACTCACTGATACGGCGAGCTGAGTTGACTGCAATGAGAAAAATAACCTTCCAAGAAAGGAATTTTAAGGAGGTAGTGGCTAAGGGTTCAAAGGGTGGCTTCATAAGCTGGCCAAGAACCAGATTTAAGTCCCAGGCCACTGGAGGTGGTCTAATGGGAGGTTTGGTCAAAAGAAGGCCTCTCATGAATCTTGCTATAAGAGGATGAGAGGAAATAGGTTGTCCATTAAGAGGCTTAAGGGATGCTGCAATAGCACTCAAATGGACTCTGATTGAATTTGTTTTAAGGCCTGCATGGGATAAATGCAGTAAATAGTCTAGTAAAGAATGCAAAGGTATTGCAAGAGGGTTGAGACCCTTCTCTGCACACCAAATGGAAAACCTTTTCCATTTAAAAGCATATGAGCGTCTGGTGGAAGGCTTTCTGGAAGCATGAAGGATATCCTTCACTTGCTGAGAAAGTTGTAAATCTTGAAGGTCTAGGCCTTCAGCAACCAGGCCCTGAGATGAAGAGACTGAGGATTTGTGTGCCACAAGGTTCCCTCCTCCTGGGAGAGGAGATCTGGAGCAGACCCCAGGTTTAGGGAGGGAGCTTGAGAGAGATGCAGAAGTAGAGGGTACCACACTTGGCGTGGCCAAAGTGGTGCTATGAGGATCATAGTCCCTTTGTCTCTCTGAAGCTTGAACAGAGTCTTGGGGATTAGGGGAATAGGTGGAAAGGCATAAAGGAAGTCTTGCCCCCAATGAAGGAGGAAGGCATCCCTGGCCTGAACTCCCTGACATGGAATCCTGGAACAGAACCGGGGAAGTTTGGCATTCCACGTACTTGCAAACAGGTCTATGGTCTGGGATACCCCAAATCCGAAAAATTCTGGCTATCTGGTCCCCATGGAGGGACCATTCGTGCGGAAGCAGAACTCGACTGAGTCTGTCTGCCCAAGAGTTTTGAACTCCTGGAAGATATACTGCCATGAGATGGATTTGATGCTCTCTGGCGAAGGCCCACAATCTCAGAGCTTCGTTGCAAAGCGACAGAGAGCCAGTTCCCCCCTGCTTGTTAACGTAGAACATAGCTACCTGGTTGTCCGTGTGGATGAGGACTGTCTTGTAGCTGAGCAGGGTGTGGAAGACTCAGAGCCAGAAAGATTGCTCTGAGCTCTAAGAGGTTGATATGAAGATATTTCTCCTGTGGAGACCAGATGCCCTGGGTCGAGAGATCTTGTAGATGAGCCCCCCAACCCTTTGGAGAGGCATCTGTTGTAAGGGTTGCTTGGGGTAACACCTGTTGAAAGGGGGACCCCAGCAACAGATTCTGAGTGGACTTCCACCAGTGGAGGGACGAAAATAGGCGACTGGAGGTTGCTATTTTGTCTGACAGGCAACCTGATGCCTGGGTCGATTGGGTGGATAGGGTCCACTGAGCTGCTCTCATGTGAAGGCGAGCATAGGGAACCACATGCAGCGTGAATGCCATGTGGCCTAAAAGTTGCAACATCTCTCGAGGAGTTAAATGGGATTTTAACTGAATCTGGGAGGCTAACTGCACCAAGCATAGGCAACGGGCCTGGGGAAGATAGGCCCTTGCAGTTGTGGTATCCAGTAAGGCCCCTATGAACTCTAGAGACTGAGTAGGGATAAGATGGGATTTTGGAATGTTGATTTACCAGTCCCAGATACTGAAGAACACGCCTTGTGCAGGCTAGAGAAGTCTGGGCCTCTGACTGGGATGGAGCTCGGATGAGCCAGTCGTCCAGATATGGGAATACGAATATTCCTAGAGTGCATAGGAATGCAGCTACTACTGCCATGCATTTTGTGAACACTCTTGGAGCAGAGGCCAGACCGAAAGGAAGCACTTTGTATTGGTAGTGCTTTCCTTGGTACAGGAAGCGAAGGAATCGTCTGTGTGTTGGATGGATGAGAACATGGGTGTACGCATCCTTGAGATCTAGAGAACAAAGCCAGTCCTGACTCTGGAGGTATGGAAGGAGAGTTCCGAGAGAAGTCATCTTGAATTTCTCCTTGCACAGAAACTTGTTCAATTCTCTGAGATCTAATATGGGTCTGTAGCCCCCTGTTGTCTTTGGGATTTATTTATTTATTTTATGTTTCTTATATACCGCGCTATTCAGCATCAGCGCGGTTTACATGGAACAAAACAATCTCAGTACATTTGAAAACACGTATGAGTTACAGATAACAGGGCAAAAACCTGGGTAACAAGGGTAACTATCTACAATAACGATTGAACTATTTACATAAAATCAACTAGCAGCGAGATTTTAGAGTACAGAGTAATTACATCAAAATTTCTTAGTTCTAGAAGGTATGTCTTATGGAGTGGTTATGACATATTAGATAGCATTACGGTGGCTGGAAGTACTCAGTGAATAGGTAGTGCTTGATAGCCTTCCTGAACTGCTTCATGTCTCGTATTGCTCTGATATCTGGATGAAGTTTATTCCAGCATCTAGGCGCATAAGATTTAAATGCTCTGTTAATCGTTGATTGGGACCAATTTGTGGATTCACTGGGAATGACTAGGGTATTTTCAGCGAGTGGTCTCCTGGATCTTGTCTTGGGAGTCAGACTGATGAGGTCTGAAGTCGTTGCTGGTGATAATTTATTTAAGGCCTTGAATGTGATGAGGAGAGCTTTATAGTTAATTCTACATTCTATAGGGAGCCAGTGAAGGTCCCTAAGGATAGGCGTGATATGGTCTCTCTTTGATGCTCCAACTAGGATGCGGGCCGCAGCATTCATTGCTAGTTGCAGGGGGTTAATGGTGTTCTTTGGAAGACCATGTAATACAATATTCGCATAGTCAAAGTGTGGAGTGACTATTGCTTGGAATATTGAGCGGAAGTCGTTGTATTCTAGCATGGGTCTTAGGTGGCGTAATGTTTTTATCTTGAAGTAAATAGTTTTTACTGTGCTTTTTATATGAGAGGTAAAATCCAGTCGTTGATCAAGGATCACACCTAGGTAACGGATTGTATTCTTGATTGGGAGCTCAGCGTCCCGTACCTTGAGGTACGCAGGGGGGGAGAAGAGCTTGTTTCTTGTGACCATTAAAACTTCAGTCTTTTTGAAGTTGATTCGCATGTTTTGATCTAAAAGCCAATCTGCTATTGCATTGAAACAGTTGGTTAAGTTGGTGTAATTTGGACTCGTTATATCAATCGGAGTGAAAATAAGCACATCATCAGCGTAAATGAGGCAGGAAACATTAAATGATTTGGTGATTTGGCAAATTGGCTGCATATATATATTGAAGAGGAGCGCCGATAGAGAGGAGCCTTGTGGAACCCCTTGCGTTTGGAGGAATGGTTCTGATGTGAAAATGAGATGAGAAAATAGGATGAGAAAATGGGATGAGAAAATAGGGGGAGTAGAACCCTGAGCCCTGTTGAAGAAGGGGTACTTCTTCTATTGCCCCTTGGGCAAGAAGGGTAGCAATCTCCTGACCTAGAAGGGTGAGGAGAGATGTTGGAGAATTGAACTGTTTCACCATGGTGTGAGGAGGAAGGTTTAAGAAATGAAGTTTGTACCCTTCCCTTATGATGAAGAGAGTCCACTGCTCTGCTGTGATTTGTTCCCATCTGGGAGCAAAGTGAGCTAACCTTCCTGGGATGGTGAGGGGCTCTGGATGTTCTAGAGCCAGAAAGGCTAAGTTCTCTAGTGGAAAGTCAAAGGCCCTGAGGAGGCTGAGGCTGTTGGGCCGTAGCAGTCCTCGCAGCTTGGGTTTTGGCCTGTTTTGGTTGTTGCTGCCTCTTCGTAGCAAAACGACCTTGAGAAGAGGCCTGACCATAAGAAGAAAATTTCCCTTTCTTTGGGAAAGATCCCTTTTTGAACAGCCTCTTTTTGAAAGGAGCAGTAGTAGACTTTGAAAGTCTATCTAAAGCAGAATTTTCAGCATCCATCTGGTTGGCCTTTGCTTGCCAATCTTTGCCAAGTACAGGGAAGGTTATCTAGACCATCCTGTACCCAGGATTCCAAATCAGAAGCTTGCAACCAAGCAACTCTGTGTGCACCTATGGCAATAGCCGAGGCTCTACTGACCCCCTCAAAAGAGTCAAAGGCTGCACGGTTGGAAAACTTGGATACATCCTGTGCCTGTTTAAGCAAGGTGATATATTCTTCTCTCTTATCTTCTGACATAAAAGGAGATAAGGTTTGCAGATGATCTGTAACTTCTTTTAGAAACATCCCCATATAGAGACTATAGGAGTTGATTCTGGCTACAAGCATACTGGCCTGGAAGATTTTCCTGCCAAAGGCATCTAGGGTTCTGCATTCTCTTCCTGGAGGAGCAGAGGAGTGCCTTTTTGTACTCTTGATCTTTTTCATAGCAGACTCTACCACAATGGAGTGGTGAGGAAGCTGAGTCTTATGAAAACCAGGACAAGGGGGAACACGATACATGGTGGCCAACCTTCTGGAATGAGGGGAGGTGGTGAGAGGAGTCTCCCATATGCCCAACATGTGTTCATAAAGAATCTCATGTATTGGTAAGGTGGCTGCCTCTTTAGGAGCCTTAGGATATTGTAGGATATCTAATTTTTTGGCTCTAGGTTCAGTCTCAGAGGTCACTGAGATGGACAGGCCTTTGGCCACCTCCCTAATAAAGTCCTGAAAAGACAAGTCTTCAGGAGGAGACATTCTCCTTTTTGGAGAAGAGGGTTCCTGAGGAAGGATCCCCGATGCTTCAATTGAGGCCTCTGAAGAGTCAGAGTCTTCAGAAGAATCGAAGTATCGACTGTCTGGATGCTCTCGTAGAGCCCGATACGCGTACCGGGAGGTATCGACATCGGGAGTAATCGGTACCGGGCCGGTACTGATAGGCATCACTGGATAGCGTACCGCTGCCGTCGATGCTGATGTCGATGCAAGCGGTACTGGTATCGGAACCGGATCCTGTACCGGAATCGGTACGGGTACCGACAACGGGGTTTGTTGCGGTACCGTAGGCGTTGCAGCTTGAATGAATGCCGTGATGGCACGCTGCATGGTCAGAATATTCTGATCCATTGACGCCACCAATGTCTGGATATCGGTACCGGTAGAAACTGCCGGTACCCCAGAACATTGTAACAGGTGATCGGTCGAGGCCGAGCCATCGATGTCAATCTGTGACCCCATAGGTAGTGCTTTGGAAGCCGGAGCCTCCCGCCGGGGTAATTTTGCCGGTGTGATATCCTCAAGAGTAAGCCCGGGGGCATCGATGAACTCTTTGAGGACTGGCCAGATTTTTTTTTTTTTTTTTCCATATCTGTTTATTAAAGTTTACAGGATACAGATAGCAAACAACAAAGTAACTGTAACAATTTTTCAAAGAGAACCTAGACAGATCCCGGGTGGGGCTGTGTCTTGTCCACCGCCCTGGGAACACGGCAAAAACAAACAGAGAACAATCCTAGCACCCAGCACAGCCCAGAGATCCCCCCCCATCCCCTCCCCTCCCCACCCTCCCCCTCCCATCGCAGGGAGCGCAGCACCAGCACAACCAACCAGAGACAGCCAACTTTCCAGACCACCATCAACCAATTTTAAGCACTTCGCTACGAGCCTTAGGGCCCAAGCGCTGGATATAAGGCATCCAAATCAACAGGAAAATAGCCCATGCCCGAGGATGTCTTAGCGCCGCTCTCCTCTCCAGTAGCATGAGTTGATGTAGGCTATTTCGCCACTCACAAAAGGTAGGGGCCGTAGGCTCTCGCCAATGACTGAGAAGAGGGCCTTTACCCACCAGACAGGCCTTACGAACCAATACCCTCTCCCATCTGCCCTTCGGGTGGAGTGGTCCCAACTGACCCAGCACTACCAAGGTCCCTGACCAGCAAAGCCTCTGACCCAGTAGACCGCTCAGATAGGTCTCAATGTGCCGCCAGTATCTACGAACAGAAGGGCACCCCCACCACATATGACCCAAATCTGCCAAGGCACACGGACATTTAGGGCACCTTCCGTGTAAGGCAATATGACTGCGAAACGCCCGCCTCGGGGAGAAATGAGCCCGAAGAACACACTTGTACTGCAGCTCCCGCAACGAGCTCCACCCACGAGTTGCGGAATCCGACCCAAGGCCGCTCGAACGGAACCCGGGGCAATGTCCCGATCCAACTCTCGCGCCCAAAGGCTTTCCAGCGCCGAGTAATCCGGGGGCGTATCCAACCAATCCAAACGTTTCTTCAAATCAGCTATCGTCGGTGGGGATTCCGCCCCTATCGCAAGAAACTCCAGAACACGCTCGGAATGTGCCACGGTAAGCTCACGGCTCGGCAGAGAGCCGACATAATGGGAAACCTGAATATACGCGAAAAAGGAGGCGCCCATAGGCAACCCATACTCCCTACAAATCACCCCCAAAGCCTTACAGCAACCATCCCGGTCTACCACATGTCCCAGTCGCCGTATACCTACCCGCCACCACTGACGGAAGGGGGCCGAATCGGATCCAGGCAAAAAACAGGCATTACCACGGAGGGGCAACCAACACGACACCGCAGCATCACTGCCCCACCCTTTGTTCAATTGCTGCCACGTACGCCGCGTTGCCTGTAACAAAACACTGCTCGTCAATCGCGGCAGCAAGGCGGTCCGCGGGAGATGTAACACCGCCTCCAACGAGTGGGGCGCCACAAAGGCTGCTTCAAGCCCTCGTGGGGTATAAGTCTCAGTATCCCCCAGCCAATCACTCAAATGCCGTGCTTGACACGCCAGCGCATACTTCCAAAGATCGGGCACCCCAATTCCGCCTAGGCGCCATCCCCCACGCAGCCTCGCCAGAGGGATACGGGCCTTACAACCTCTCCAGAGAAACCCCCGAATCTCCTTTTCCAAACGCAGCAAATCACGCTTCAAAAGCCACACAGGGAGCGTTTGCAGCCAATACAGCACGCGCAGAAAAATCACCATCCCCAAGGCGGCCACTCTACCTAGCAAAGACAACGGGAGGGGGCCCACTCCCGCAGCTGCCCTCGTACCTTGGAAAAAATCCGTTCAAAATTGGTTTTGTACAGCATTGTCGGTTTCCTGGTTAACGAAATACCTAGATAAACAATAGAGTCATCCGCCCAGCGGAGGGGGAAACTCCCAAGCCAGCTTCCCCGTAGCGTGCCCCCTACATCCAAGGCCTCCGATTTAGCCATATTAATGCGCAGCCCCGCAAACCGGCCATAGGACGACAGCTCCTCCAACCACCGCGGGAGAGATTGCTGGGGGGAAGAAAGGTGTACAAGTATGTCGTCCGCGAAGGCTGCCACCTTGAAGCCAGAGGAACCAATACGCACACCCCCTATACCAGGGGAGTCCTCAATCCTCCGTATCAGCGGATCCAGGGACAACACAAAAAGTAAAGGGGAAAGCGGGCAGCCCTGACGCGTGCCTCGCTCCAAGCGAAACGCATCCGACTGCACCCCGTTACATAAAACCCCTGCCGTAGGGTCCGAATAAAGCAGTGCTACCGTCTGACAAAAGGGGGCCCCCAGCCCGTAATACGGCAACAGAAACTGCAGGTACTCCCATTGAACCTGGTCGAACGCCTTTTCCGCGTCAAAACTGATGACCAGGGACTGGAGGTCCCGGTCCCGGACCCACTCCAAGGATGCCAACAATCGTCTTAGATTCCGTACGGCATAACGCCCTTTAACAAATCCGACCTGCGATTCATGGATCAGACTCCCCAACACCAAAGCCAACCGATTGGCCAGCACCTTTGCCAATATTTTCAGATCGAAGTTCAACAATGAAATTGGCCTATAGGAGGCTGCCTGGGTAGGGTCCTTTCCCGGTTTAGGAATTAAGGTGATGTGTGCGTGGTTGGCACCCCAGCCAAATTTCCCCTGAGCCACCCGACGCTGATACACTGCCACTAAGGTTGGGGGTACTAGTGCACCCAGCAATTTATAAAACTCGGCCCCGAACCCGTTCGGGCCGGGTGCCTTACAACAATCAGCTTTCTGTATCACCCCATGGACTTCATCCACCGTCACCGGAGCATCAAGGCAGGCCCTCTGTTCTGCCGACACCTGTGGCAAGGATAACCCCTGCAAGTACTGCCGCATTTCAACCGGCGCTCCCTCCCTCCGGGCATATAAGTTCTGGAAAAAAGAACGGAATACGCGAACTATGCTGACATTGTCCTTATGCAAGGCACCGTGATCGTCTCGTAGCGCTGCCACCAACCGAGGGCCCCGACGTCCCTGTAGGCACCGCGCCAGCAGTTTCCCGGGCTTATCACCAAAGCGAAAAAGTTGGTAGCGATAATACATATACGACTTCTTCGCCCGCTGATGTACTAGTTCGTTAAGGGACGTTTGCAGCTCCCAGAGTCGTCGCTTATTATTCACACTAGGATCCCCTGCGCACCGCCGCCTAGCACGCACCACTTGCTTTTCCAACTGAACAATTTGCCCCGCCAGAAGCCTCCGCTGCCTTGCCACATAAGCAATTATCTCCCCCCTCAGCACGACCTTCGCTGTTTCCCAAAGCAGCTCCAGGTCATCCTGATGTTGCTCATGATGGCTCATAAACTCCTTCCAGTGATTCGCCAAAGTTACATGAAACTCCGCATCGTGGTACAATCCCAAGGGAAAGCGCCAGAACCTCATCGTTACCACCGGGCCCCCCCAGGCAAGGTCAACCCAAACTGGGGCATGATCGGATATCGCGGAAGGGCCAATCTGCACGATCTCCATCTGTCCAAACAACCTGTCCGAGACTAGAACATAATCCAATCTAGCGCTAGTGCCATGAGCTCTCGACTGATGGGTAAAATCGGTCTCTGCCGGATGTAACAATCTCCAAGGGTCAACCAGGCCCAAACGGGTACAAAGGCCCTTCAATGCCCTGGTAGTCGGGACGCGCAGGTGAGCCCCCCCCCCACCGGACACATCTAATCCCACATCCAACACGCCATTCAAATCACCAGCCAGTATCAGGGGGACATCTGGCAATTGCTCAATGTTAGAAGCTGATTCCTGGTCTTCTGTTCTTTCCAGTACCCTTGATACACTTGCTCCCCTTCGCCCCGTTCCCTACCGTCCCTCCTCCCACCACCCCTGGTACCACCCCGGCCTTTATCTTCAGCGCACCCATCTTCGGCGTGCTGAACGCTATTGGCGTCGGCATCCTTCCCCTGCTTCCCTGACTTCTTTTCGTTCTGCTCATCATTCGTACCGCACCATGATCACTGCAGCTAAGAAGGCCTATTTTTCTGACCTTATCACTGCTTCCTCAAACTCTTCTCGTTGCCTGTATCGGGTCTTTCACTCCTTGTCTTCCTCGTCAACCTGTCCCTCCTCATCAGCACTCTCTTCCACTGCCCCTAGCCCAACAGCTCTTGCCTCTTTCTTTGTTCATAAAATTCAGTCTCTTCGTTCCTCCTTTTCCCTGTGCCCTCCTCCCCTTTCCCCTCCTCTTTCACCTTCTCCTTCCTCCTCCATTCCTTCCCCCCCTCCCTCTCATGCTCTCTCTCATACTTGGTGTTCTTTTAGTCTTGTTTCCTCTGCCGAACTTTTTCAGGTGATCTCCTCTTCTCATAAAACTACTTGTCCCCTTGATCCCCTCCCATCCTCGTGGCTCCTTGATCCTTCACTCCACCTTCTTCCGTATATCCTTGGTATAATCAATACTAGTCTTTCCTCCGGTAGTTTTCCCCACTCTTGGAAACATGCCATAGTCCGCCCTCTTTTGAAAAAACCCTCTCTTGACCCCAGCTTACCTGCCAACTGGCGCCCAGTTTCAAATCTCCCTTTCCTTTCTAAAGTCCTAGAGAAATTAGTCTTCACACAACTTTCACAACATCTTGACTCTACTCTTTATCTTCACCCCCGTCAATCCGGCTTCAGACCTGGCCATAGCACTGAAACTGTTCTCCTTGCACTTCTTAGCGATCTTCACCGTTCTCACGATCGTGGTGACTTGTCTATCGCTGTTTCTTTAGATCTCTCCGCCGCTTTTGACGTTATCGATCATCGCACCCTTCTCACACGTCTGTTTGACTCTGGTATTCGTGGCACTGTTTTACACTGGTTTCATTCCTTTCTCTTCCGTCGTTCTTTCTCTGTTCACTCTGGTACCTCCACTTCGGCTCCCTTTCCCTTGCACTGTGGTGTTCCACAGGGTTCTATTCTTGCTCCTCTACTTTTCAACATTTTTCTTGCTCCCCTAGCCCTCCTCATTCAGCAATCCGGTGTTTCTTTCTATTTTTACGCAGACGATATCCTTCTTGTTCATCATACCAGCTCCCTTTCCCCTGATCTTTCCGCCCTTAACACCTGTCTATCCTCTGTTGCCTCCTGGTTTTCTGAAAATTTCCTCTGTGTTAACCCTTCTAAATCCTCTGCCATCTGGTTTTCTTTCTCCTCTTCCCCACCTAGTCTAGCCCCTGTGATGTCTTCCTTTCCCATTCCTGTTGTCTCTACCCTCCGCTATCTGGGTGTTACCTTGGATTCTTCTCTCTCTTTTCACCCTCACATTTCTTCCCTTGTTCGTACTTGCCATTTTCATCTGCGCCGTATTCGCTCCCTTCGTCCTTTTCTTTCCCCTCAATCCCTCACCACTTTGGTTCTCTCTTTTGTAACTTCCCGCTTAGACTACTGCAATTCTATCTTATCTGGTCTCCCTTCCTGTCAACTCCGTCGTCTTCAGCTTCTCCAGAATACTGCTGCCCGCCTTCTCACCTCTTCTTCCCCCTTTGATCATATTACCCCTTGCCTCTTCTCCCTTCACTGGCTTCCCATCAAATTCAGACTTATTTACAAGTATATCATTATCACTCATAGGGTTCTTCACACCAGCACTCCTCGGTATCTCTCTGACCTTATCTTCCACCAGCCCGCTCCCCGTCTTCTTCGCTCATCTCATACCAATTGCCTATTCCTTCCTCCTCCATCCCAGGCCCACCTTGAACTTACCCGCCACTCTGCCTTCTTTTTTCTGGCCCCTGCCCTCTGGAATTCCCTCCCTCACACCCTTCGTATTGAACCCTCCTTCCCCCATTTCAAAACTCTCCTCAAGACTCACCTTTTCTCTCAAGCGTACAACCTACAGGTTCCCCCTGATATGTAGTCAACCTACCAATTCATGCCCCTCACGTTACATCCAACTGCCACTCAACTCTTGACTCCCACATCACATTCAACTCCCACCCCCTGTCTCCCTTCCCTCCCCACGTCCCTGTGTTTAGCTCTGTAGACTCTACTCTATTTTTCTCTCTTTCTCTCTCTTACTCTTTCCTATTATCCAATGGCGTTCCTTTCTCTCTTTGCTTTTCCACAGCTGCCTTTTATTGTACACCGCCCTGATACCTCGGTCTTGGGCGGTATATCAAGCCTAAATAAATGAAATGAAATAAATGAATAGTCGGTCATAAAAAGACCGGTCCAATACATTGGGGCTATACAGACAGCCCAGCACGACCGGCCGACCGTCGAGATTGCCATAAAGCAAAATATACCGGCCATCGGGATCAGGGTATTCCTTTAATAGCTCAAAACGAATCTGCTTATTGATCAAAATGACCACTCCACCCTTCTTCCCCTTTGCTGGAGAACCCCAGCCTTGCCCCACCCACATTTTCTGCAATTTAAGATGTTCCACGGCCGTCTGGTGGGTTTCCTGCAACATAGCTATGTCGCATTTCTGCCGGGCTAGGGCCTGCAACACTTTATAGCGCTTGATAGGATTACCCATCCCACAGATATTCCAAGAGATAACCTTCAGGGCGGATCATAAAGAAACAAGCATGCTGTAACACTGCCACCAAAACAAGAGGGCGAGACCCCCCCAGCCTGGGGGCCCCCCGTATCAATATGGTACCCCCACTTGGGCCATCTACATTTGGGCACCTGTGGCGCTGCGCTCCCCGCGAGACCACCCCCCTTCCCCAATCACCAGCCCACCCAATTGTCCTTCCCACCCAACCCCCGCCCTCCACTGTATCCTTATCACCTACTCCCACCCCTGCCCCACCCCCACCCCCACTCCCAAACACTAGTCTCCCCCTCCCCCCTCTACCCCTCCGTCTACAACCCCCCCCGCGTAGTCTCCACTCCTCCCCCACTGAGACACTAGAGATGTGAGCAGAACCCCCCCCTCCCATATGCACTATAGGCACTATTCCGGCCCAAGAAATAGCCGAAACCGGGCCACGGCTAAGGGCCGCAACAGCTGTCAGAGCTGACCGCACCCCAAAGGGCCCCAGCGGCAGAAGCCTCCCGTCCAACCGCACCCACCCCCCCTCCCCCCCCGGCCCCAACCTTCTCCCTCACCGAACTTAAAACATCCCAAGGGGGAAGGAAGGAAGATTGTAAAACCCAACCCAACAACATGTGGACTAACAAACAGTAAACCTGCACGCACCCTGCGGGTAAGCAGCACTCCGTGAGAGGTGGTGAGTCAACGAGGAGCCGCAGCAACACGCTGACCCAACAACTGCCATGCCATACCATACTGCCCAGAGACCGCAGCGGCAGTCTCTAGGCGTGGGAGACCCCCCCCTCCCTTTCCCAAATTTCCGAGCTGCGTTGTACCAAACAAGGGGGGGTCATGGAGTGCGCCACACCAACATCCCTCCCGATAAGAACCACACATAGCCACAATAATGCAACAACCATATGGGTTCATAGTCACTGGAAAACTTCGGGCCAACATAGGGCGACTCTCTCACACCTTGCCGCTGCCAGGCCTCCGCTCCGCCATTCACCAAGAGGGCAAGGGCGCCACAGCAAACAGTCCATAAAAGGTCCACATTCTGCAACCGTCGCTTCACAATAGCGGTCCCCAGCCACTCTCCTTCATCACTCAGCCGTGCTCTGCACCTCCTGTGCCGTGAGTTGTTCCACGTAAGAGGCCGCTTCCCCCGCCGACTCAAAGATCCGGCGCGTGCCCTGATGCCACACCACCAGCCGAGCCGGAAACTGCACACTGAATCGAATGTTCGCCCCGATCAGTTTTTGACATAGCGGAGCATAGCTTTTACGGCGGTGACTCAGGGCAGCAGAATAGTCCTGGGTGACTCGAATACGCATGTTATCATGCTCAACAGTTCCTTGCTGCCGCGCTGCTTTTAGCAACGCTTCCTTCTGCGTGTAGCATAAGAACCGCGCTAGCACTACGCGTGGTCGGCGGTCGTTAGCAGACTGCTTGGGCCCTATACAATGGGCTCTCTCCACCACAGCCGGGCCACTCGCATCGTCTCCCGCACACAGGCACCCCGCAAAAGCCTCCACAAAGGGCCTGAGGTCTTTGTCTAAAACCGTGTCTGCAATGCCCAGGAAGCGCAAGTTATTACGCCTGGACCTGTTTTCCAGGTCATCCAATTTAAGCACGTGCTCTTGGGCAATCTTCTGCACTGCTCGGAGCTCTTTTCGTAGGCTCGCCATGTCATCCTCGGCCTGGGAAAGACGAGTCTCAGCCTCTTGCACGCGGGTCCCCAGCGTGCCCAGGGAGCTCTGGATAGTATCCATTTTTAGATGTAGGGCATCGAATTGCAAAGTTAATGCACTGGTGACTGCTGCCGAGATTTCCTCGATCATAGTTGGGGAGGCCACCGTCCCCTGCTTCGGGGGGGAGTCCGCCATTTTCGACGGTCCCACAGCCCGGTCTTTTTCGCGTCTCCCCGACTTCACCGCAGACGCCATCGCCGCTCAACAAGGAACCAGGCTTTTCCCACTTCGCCCGATCAGCTAGGCAACTTTTGGTCCCCGGGTAAGCCACTTCACGGCTCCGAATCAACGGTAAAAGGAGAGGGGGGCCCGGAGCTCAAGCTGCACACGTCCGCTCAAGCTCACCACATCACGTGTCTCCCGGACCGGCCAGATTTAAGTTTGGTTACCTGAGATCCATGGGATGAAGAAGCAGCCCTGGAAGACGTCGATGCCACGGAAGCTGCATCGGAGGGAAACAGGGTACTGAGCTTAGCTGCCCGATTCTGTAACCCTCTTTTGGACATCATGGAACAGGACTCACAATCCGCAATGGAGTGGTCAGGACCTAAACATTTTAGACACCAGTCATGGATGGGTGTCGGTGACAGAAAGCGTAGTTACTCACCTGTAACAGGTGTTCTCCAGGAGCAGCAGGAATCAGTCCTCACATATGGGTGACGTCGGCGCCGACGGAGCCCTCGCGGAGCAATTTTCCCCAGCTTTCAAAGAAAGCCTTTGGGAATTGCAGCGCGCATGCGCGGTCCCCTTCCCGCCCAAGGGTGCCATCTTAGCCAGTCAGATGACATAGCTAAAAGACAGCATAAAAATTTGCAAAAAAACTAAAGCAGATAATTGCAACTCCAAGGGGAGGAGGGAGGGTTGTGAGAACTGATTCCTGCTGCTCCTGGAGAACACCTGTTACAGGTGAGTAACTACGCTTTCTCCAGGACCAAGCAGGAAGTCAGTCCTCACATATGGGACTCCCAAGCTTAAGGCTACCGTAGACCCTAAGCACAAAATGAGCTCCCTCTAGCTCAGCAGTACAGAAGGAAGGAATCTTCGCTGAATTACTACCCACCGGTAGCCCCCATCCGGGATGGAGGGTAGGAGTTGCTCAAACCTCGAAGAGATTTCGGAGGACTGCCTGTCCGAAAGCACTGTCGCTGCGGGACTCCCTCTCGAGGCAGTAATGGACCGCAAAAGTCTGGCTCGAAGACCAAGTAGCGGCCCGGCAGATGTCTGCCAATGGAACAGAGCGGAGGTAAGCCACTGACGTAGCCTTCGCCCGAACACAATGAGCCGTGACTCGACTTTCTAAGGAGAGTCCGGCTGCCCCATAAGCCCAAGCGATACAGTCAGCAACCCAGATGGACAGAGTACGCTTGGAGACCGGGAGCCCCAATTTATTGGGGTCAAAAGATACAAAAAGCTGAGCAGCTTTACGGTGCTCCCGCGGACGGTCAAGGTAGAAGTTCAATGCCCTTCTACAGTCCAGGGTATGCAGGACCATTTCAGCTCGGCTGGAGTGTGGCCTGGGAAAGAAGGTCGGAAGTACCACCTCCTGATTAATGTGAAAAGGGGAGACCACTTTTGGAAGAAATTTTGGGTGAGTCCGTAGGACTACCCTATTTTTGTAGAACCGAGTGTAAGGGGGATCAGACACGAGGGCCTGCAATTCACTTACGCGCCTAGCGGAAGTGAGGGCTATCAGGAATAAGGTTTTCCAAGAAAGAAAACGTAGAGAACAGGTAGCCATAGGTTCAAAAGGCGGACAGGTGATCCGCTGTAAAACCACATTCAGATCCCAGTCAGGTGCTGGCGGGCGCAGAGGTGGTTTAAGTAGAAGGAGACCTCGGAGAAACCTCGCCACGAGAGGGTTGCTGGAAAGAGGTCTGCCGTCCACCGGCACATGATGTGCTGAGAGAGCACTAAGGTGAACTTTGACGGAGTTGGACTTAAGTCCCAGATTAGAGAGGTAGAGCAAGTACTGCAAGATCACCGACACCGAGCAGGAGAAGGGATCCTGAGACTGATGGGCACACCAAGTGGAAAAGCGACACCATTTAAGGGCGTAGCATTTGCGGGTAGAAGGTCGCCGGGAAGCTAGGACGACCTCTTCCACCTCTGCCGACAAGAGAAGGGGAGCAAGGACTACCCTTTCAGCAGCCACGCCATGAGATGTAGAGATCTGAGGTTGGGGTGTAGCAGGGACCCCTGATCCTGTGTTAGGAGATCTGGTTGAAACCCCAGAGGGAACGGATCCTCCACCGCCAATTGCAGCAGGAGTGGAAACCACGGCTGTCTGGGCCAGCGAGGAGCTATCAGGATCATGGAAGCTTTGTCTCGGAGAACCTTGAAAAGAGTTCGGGAGACTAGCGGTATGGGAGGAAAGGCATACAGAAGGCTTTTCGACCATGAGAGCAGAAAAGCATCTGCCGCTACTCGAAGGGGATGCGGCTGCCGAGAGCAGAAGCGAGGAAGTTGCCGGTTGAGGACTGGCAAAGAGATCCATCGTGGGGAGGCCCCACTTCAGAAAACGTTTCTGAACTACCAAGGGATCCAGGCGCCACTTGTGCGGCTGGAGGATTCTGCTGAGTTTGTCCGTTAGGCAATTTTCTTGGCCTGGGAGATAAACTGCCTTGAGAAGAATGCCGTGGCTGACGGCCCAAGAGCAGAGCCTCTGTGCTTCTCGACAGAGAAGGAAGGAGCCCGTGCCTCCCTGTTTGTTCACGTAGAACATGGCAACTTGATTGTCCATCTGGACAAGGACGGACTGGTGAGAAGTCAGGTGGGAGAAAGCCTTGAGAGCCAGACGGATCGCTCTGAGCTCCAGGAAGTTGATCTGCTGCGCAGACTCCCACGTGGTCCAGAGACCTTGAGTACATGCCCCTTGGCAATGCGCTCCCCATCCTAGGAGAGAAGCATCCGTCGTCAGCACTTGAGCCGGCGGAGGAGACTGAAAAGGCATTCCGAGCACCAGGTTCGGCCGATGAAGCCACCACTGTAGAGAAGAGGCCAGCGGGTCGGAGATGCGCACTAAGTCGGCTAGGCCGCCCGTGGCCTGTTGCCACTGCTGGCGAAGGCACCACTGAGCAGGCCGCATATTCAGGCGGGCATTGGGGGTCACGTGGACGGTGGAAGCCATATGGCCGAGTAGTCTCAGGAAGCGCCTGGCGGAGACCAGGGACTGGCTGCGAAAGCGGCCGGCTAGGTCCATGAGCCGTTGAGCCCTGTCGAGAGGCAGGAAAGCTCGTGCCTGAAGAGTGTGCAATCTTGCGCCGATGAACTCGAGATCTTGCGAGGGGAGCAAAGTGGACTTTGCGAAGTTTATGACAAAACCCAAGTACTGCAGAAGAGTCACAGTGCGGTGTGTGGCTATTGTGACTTCTGGAGAGGACGATGCTCTGATGAGCCAGTCGTCTAGGTACGGAAAGACAGAGGCCGTGAAGCCGGAGATAAGCCGCCACCACCGCGAGACATTTTGTGAAGACTCGTGGTGCGGAGGATAGGCCAAAGGGCAGTACTCTGTATTGGTAATGATTTCCGGCCACCAGAAACCTTAGGTATTGGCGGTGGCTTGGGTGGATGAGGATGTGCGTGTAGGCATCCTTTAGATCCAAGGAGCATAGCCAATCTCCCTGCTGGAGGTAGGGCAGAAGGATTCCAAGGGTAAGCATCTTGAACTTCTCCCTGACAAGGAACTTGTTGAGGTTGCGCAAGTCCAGGATGGTTCTGAGGCCTCCTGTTCTCTTTGGTATTAGGAAATACCTGGAATAGAAGCCTTGACCCCTCAGGTGGTGGGGCACCGGTTCCACAGCCTGTTCCTGAAGAAGACTTGCTAACTCCTGAAGGAGTAAGTCCCTGTGCAGAGGGAGTCGTGGAGGTTCTCCCGGGAAATAGGAGGGAGGGACCTGGTGGAAGTGGAAAAGATAGCCTTCTCTCACCACCTGAAGCACCCAGGTATCTGAGGTGACGTTGGACCACCTGTGGGCAAAGTGAACCAGCCGGCCTCCTGTGCTGGGAGGAACCAGCTGAGGGGGAGAGGCTATGCTGATGAAGTCAAAAGCCCCCACCCTGCTGAGCAGGGGCCGGTGGTGCAGGCTTGGGGGCTTGCTGCCTACGGGACCCGTTACCCCGTCCCTTGGCCTGCTGACCCTGTTGGGGAGCTGCGGAGGCCTGATATTGAGGGTAGTGTTTATAGGCAGCCGCCTTTCTCGGGTAAAAGGACTTCTTTCCCGAGCCCTTCTTCTTCTGGGAAGGGGCGGAGGTCTTCCTAGAAAGCCTAGTTCGGGTGAGAGTCTCCGTCTCGATTTGGGCAGCCTTTTCAGCCATGGGCTTGCCAAAGAGGTTCTCACCTCGGCAGGGGACATCGACCAACTTGTCCTGCACCCAGGGTTCAAGGTCAGACGACTGAAGCCAAGCCTGTCGGCGGGCACCGATGCCGGCTGCGGCCACTCGTGCCGATGCTTCAAAGCCATCATAGGCTGCTCGAGACATGAATTTGGAGCATTCCCGAATACCAGTTGTCAAGGCTAGGAACCTCCGCAAAGGTTCCTCGGACAGCCCAGCGGAGAATCCGGCTATCTCTTTAGCCAGGTCTCTGAGATACATGCCCATGTAGAGCTGGTAGGTCTGGACCCGACAAGCAAGCATAGAGCCCTGGAAACACTTCTTACCTAGGCCATCCAGGTTGCGGGCCTCCCTGCCAGGAGGCACCGAGGAGTGCATCTTCTGGCTCTTAAGCCTATGCATGGCCGATTCCACCACCATGGAATGGTGCGGTAGCTGTGCTTTTTGGAAGCCAGGGCTCTTGCGGACTCGATAAATGGAATCGACCCGCTTGCTTAATACCGGCGACGATGCCGGACTCTCCCACATGCGGAAGAGTAGTCGTTCCAGCATGGGAGGAACCGGTACAGTAAAGTGCTCCCTGGCGGGAGAGTCGTACTGAAGGGCATCGAGCTCTTCGGCTCGGGCTCCTCCTCGGGATCCGCAGGGAAGGCCAAAGCCTTGGCCATATCCCTGACGAAGTCCGAGAACCGGGCGTCCTCCGGAGGGGACTGTTTCCGAGGTTCGGACTCAGGCGAGTCCGAGGGGACACACCGAGTCCGAAATGAATCAGGTGACTCTTCCTCTTCAGACTCCCAGGCCGACTCCGAGGAGGAATCGGTGGGGTCGGTCCGGGCGGGCGGAGGCATCGGCCACCCCGACGCCGAGGGAGTCGGCGTCGACGACCTCGGTCCCGAACGGGAGGCCGAGGGTGACCTCGACCGAGGATCGACTCGAGCCCGCATGGACTCGAGGATCGGCTCGGTCTCCGGGGTCGACTTAGACGTCGACGTCCCGGCGGTCGGGGCAGAGGCGCCAGCGAGGCTAGCGATCAGTGCCCGCTGCTGGTCCATGAAGGCAGAGAGTCTGCTCTCCAAGGCCGTCAACCTGAGTCCGACCTCAGGTGACCCAGCAGCCTCCGACTCGGGCCCCGACGGCGTCGGGCCCGATGTCGGACCCCTCGGAGGCGAGTCCAGGAGGACTACAGGACTTACCCGAGCAGGCAACTCCGACTCCAGACGAGGTCGCTTCGGCAGATGCTCCTTCTCCAAAGACCCGGGACGGCTATCGGGGCTATGCGACCTGGCCCTCGCGGAACCAGGAGCGTCCACCGACGCCGCCCTCGCGGGTTTCACCTTCCGATGATGGTCCCCGGAGGGAGAACCCCTGTCGGAGGAACTCCGGCGATGGTCAGAGCTGGAACCTCTGGACGCCGAGGCCTCCGACGAGGTCCGGGTACAGGCGGGATCAGCGAAGATTCGTTCCCGCTGATGCCGCCGACTCCTTAACGCTTTGGAGGACATCTTGCTGCAGGCCCCACAGATCAGTTCCTCGTGATCCGGGCCAAGGCAGCGGAGGCAATTATCATGTGTGTCAGTGAGTGACATATTTCTGTCACACTGAACACACCGCTTGAAACCACTGGCAGCCATCGGGGGAAAAAGGGCCCCTGCAAGGTCAAAGGACCGGGCTGCCAGTGAAAAACCGAAAACGAAACTGACAGAAAATCAGAAAAACCGAAAAATAACAGAAGGACTCGCGACGGCGTCGCGAGTCCGGGCAGGAAAAGGACCGGCGTCGAACCGATAGAGAAAAGTGAAATAAATCACGAAAAATCAACTTTTTCAGCGGGGATAAGACGGGCACTTCTGTAGGGCTCCGCGGAAAAAAGAAGACTGGCTAAGATGGCACCCTTGGGCGGGAAGGGGATCGCGCATGCGCGCTGCAATTCCCAAAGGCTTTCTTTGAAAGCTGGGGAAAATTGCTCCGCGAGGGCTCCGTCGGCGCCGACGTCACCCATATGTGAGGACTGACTTCCTGCTTGGTCCTGGAGAAATAGTGCTACTGCACTTTGTGCATTTTTAAACCCAGAGGCGGGTTTTTCCATGAGGGAAAAATATCTCTGTAGGCCTAAAGCCCCAGAAGAAAAATGCACTGAAAAAAGTAGAAGTTTTTTTATTTTTTTTTTAAAAGAAAGAAAAAGAACAGGTAGTACCGGTGCGGAATCGAGAAGGCAGACACGCGACTAAAGAAAAATAAAGAAAATAAGAAATTATTCAGCGGTGACAGGAAACATGACCTGCTGGCTCCGCGGAAAAGAAGAACTGGAGAGAGGCAGTTAGGAAAGGCGGGAAGGCAGCGCACAGGCGCTGTGGGATGCTCCCAAAAGCTTTCTTTCAGGAGGCTGGGGAGCGTTCCCGCGCAGGCTCTGTCGGTACCGACGATACCCATATGTGAAGACTCATTCCTGCTTGTTCCTGGAGATAGCACATTCTAACTTCCTATATTTACATGTATCATTTTAGTTTCACTCTGCAATTTCAGCCCTACCAAAAAAATAATGTTGTTGTACTAGCCTTTTTGACAAACTGAGGTTCAAGTCCATTTTCCTTGACTGACTGGTAAATGGCAAAGAGAGCCTGCTTCTCGCACACGGGGCTACAGCACAAAATCATGGACACTAGCATCAGCAGCGTGGCTTTTCGATTGCACTGCTCATCAGGGTGTTCCTCTGGAGTGACACCACTCTGAAAGAAAAGGATGTAAGAAAATGTTAACCTATATCATCTACAAAGAGAAAGGATTCCTGAACCAAATACACTGGTGTACAAACTACTGATGACTGAGTGACGTTGTATGCTTCATGTTTACTTACAGAACTACTGAGAACAATAAAGTATGTTATTCTCAAACTTTACACTGACACTAGGCACTAAAATTTGTTAAACACTGTGGAAATATTTTTCGCAGTTTCACCATAATCAGTGGGCAGGAGCTGTAGCTAGGCAAACAAGATGCCCATGTGGACTTTATCTGCTACTGCAAAAAATGTGTTGTTAACTCAATGATGATCCTTGGCGACCCAGCCTCTGGACTTTCTTGGCAGGGTGCAACCAGGAGTAGATTGCCAGGCCTTTCTTCTGTGTAATCACTGAAAAAGGGGGTCATCTGAAGCGTAGCATTGCACTACTATTACTGAACAAATTATATGACTGTTGGGTCAAACAAACAGGAGGAGAGCGGGAAAAACACTCTGCTCAGATGTTTGTAAAGCCCTTTTAATAAATATTTATAAACATGAAACACTTATCTTAATAAGTGGCAGTGTCCAAACATTCCTTCAATCGCTGGTGAACAATTAATACACAACATGCATGTTTCGAGCCGAAGCAAGGCCCTGCTCCAAGTGTAAAACAGCTGTAATTAGGATCTGTGAACATCCCGAAAAAATGCCAGGAACTGTGGGTTCATTACATAATACCTACACAGCTACACAGATAGGCTGGCTGATTGACGTCATTCGTATAGGAGGTGGATCGTCACAGAAAGAGGACAGTCACTAAATAAATGGCTGAATTAAAGGGAGGAGTGGCCTAGTGGTTGGGGCAAGGTACCACAGGCCGGAAGGTCGGTGATTCAAATCCCACTAGAAGACAGCAACCTTGGGCCGGAAGGACTGGGATTTCTAGTCCCACATTTTTTTCACTGGCTTTGGCAGCACTGCATTTAAGGTGGGTGACATGTAGGATCCATCTGAGAGCTTTCTGCAATCTTTGGGAGAGAGCAGGAGAGAACAAAGGAGGCGGGAGGGGGGCGCTGAGGTTGTGTGAGGCTGCTGCAGTCTTACAGATCCATTCTAATTTTGTTGCTGCTCAACAGGCTCTTATCATAAGAGCGTAGAGCTAAACCAATTTTCCCTCCTGCTATGGCTACTGAAAAGAACGCAGTCTGGTGGATCTTCCCAAGTCGCCCTCAAGAGAGTCACCCTCAAGGTGGTAATTCATGAGCGTCTAATCAATCTTTCCCTCTGAAT
The DNA here is from genome assembly GCA_033557465.1 of Ichthyophis bannanicus. NCBI lineage: Eukaryota > Metazoa > Chordata > Amphibia > Gymnophiona > Ichthyophiidae > Ichthyophis > Ichthyophis bannanicus. Next base: position 189,980,326 of record CM066035.1, on the reverse strand, counting down.
CTTCAGATTTTCTTCAGAGAGAAGAAAATCCATCCACCATCTGCTACAGACAAAGAAATACTGAAAGGACTCTTTGGTGATTTAGGTGAAAAGAAGCATGGGAGTGATGTCATTGAAACCTGGGATGAACTGGTCTAGCAAGACGATATGGAAAGCTTAGTTATTCACCTGTTACAGGTGTTCTACAGGGACAGCAGGAATCAGTCCTCATATATGGGTGACGTCTGCGCTGATAAGAGTCCCCATGGAAGCATCTCCCCAGCTTTCAAAGAAAGCCTTTGAGAGACGTACCATGCATGTGTGCTACCCTTCCCGCCCAAGGGTGCCATCTTGCCTCAGTCTAATGACATAGCTAAGACAACAAAAATTAAAATATGGTACAGAAGCAACTCAAAATGGAGGAGGGAGGGATGTGAGGACTGATTCCTGCTATCCCCAGAAAACACTAGTTACAGGTGAGTAACTACGCTTTCTCTGGGAACTCCCCAGCTATAGGCTACCGAGAACCTGAAAAAATACCATGGCGACCTGCAAAGGGTGAGCCGTGAGCAGAAGCAATTGATTCCCTACTGAGAGACTCTTGCAAGACTCAAGTGTCTGGCGGGGAACCAGCACTCCGGTAGCATGAACACAGAAGGGTTGGAAGGCAAGAACTGCCTACATCCCGAAGAGATTACAGAGTACAAACTGGCCAAATGCACTGTCCTATCGGGACTCCCTCTCCAGGCCGTAGTGAGCTGCAAAGGTATGGACTGAAGACCAGGTGGCAGCCTGGCAGATTTCCATCACAGGGACGGAACGCAGATTTGCCATGGAAATAGCCATGGCCCTGACACAGTGAGTCGTGACCCACTGGTCTAGTGAGATCCCCACCTACTCATAGGCGAGGGTGATGTACTCCGCTACCCAAGTGGACAGAGTTCACTTAGTCACTGCTGAGGTGCTTTGTGGTGGCCCTGGGTCCACTGCAAATAGGACAGGGCCCTTTTACAATCCAAAGTATGGAGAACGGACTCTACCATGCCTGCATGAGGCCTGGGAAAGAAGGTGGGAAGCACCACCTCCTGATTGAGGTGATATGAGACCACCATCTTTGGCAGAAACTTAGGGTGTGTGTGAAGCACCACCCTGTTCTTCTGAAACCTCGTGTAGGGAGGCTCTGCCATCAGAGCCTGGAACTCGCTGACTCTGCGAGCTGACATGAGTGCCACAAGGAAGATGACTTTCCAAGAAAGGTACCTAAAGTGTCAGGTAGCCAAGGGCTTGAAGGGCGGCGAGAGCACCACGTTGAGATCCCACTCCACTGCCAGTGGAAAGGAGGGGTTTGGATAGCATGAAGCCCCAGAGGAACCGGGACACAAGGGGCTGAGTCGAGAGGGGTTTGCCCTCGATGGAATGGTGGTGTGCTGCAATAGAGCTCTTGTGCACTCTCACAGAGTTGAACTTTAGTCCAACCTGTGACAGGTGGAGCAAGCACTGGAACACCACCTGTCCTGAGCAGGAGAATGAGTTTGCCCATCTTTCGGTGCACCACACTGAGAACTGACGCCACTTAAAGGCAAACGCCCTCCTCGTGGAGGCCTTGCAAGAGGCCAGAAGGACCTCTTCCACATCCTGTAGGAGGTTGAAGGGAGACAGAGCTACCCTTTCAGCAGCCAAGCCGTGAGTGACAGGGACCCCAGGCTGGGGTGCAGAAGAGAGCCCTGCTCCTGTAAGAGTCCTGGGGCTCAGCCCAGGGGAATCGGTGATGTCACTGACAGGGAGAGGAGCAGTGGAAACCAGGGTTGCATAGGTCACCAGGGGGTCTATAAGAATTGGTGATGCCGTGTCACGCTGGACTTGAAGAGGGTCTTGGCAACCAGCGGTGTTGGTGGGAAGGTGCAAAGGAGTCCTTCCATCCATGGGATGAGGAAAGCGTCTGCTGCCACCCAGGACAGATGCAGCCAGTGGGAGCAGAACCAGGTTAACAGCGCATTGTCCGGGCTGGCGAACAGGTCCACTAGGGGGACACCCCAGAGTTGAAACAGCCAGGAGGCCGCTTTGAGGTCCTGGCACCACTGCACGGCTCTCATGTGAAGGCAGGCATCTGGGATGACATGGACCGTGGAGGCAATGTGCCTGAGGAGGTGCAGCAGGAGCTAAGCGGGTACCAAGGATGGTGCTGTATGTCTAGGGCCAGTGTCCTGAGATGGTGGGCTCTGTCCCCGAGGAGGAAGGCCTTTGCCTTCAGGGTGTCCAGTCTGGCCCCTATGAACTCCAGACAGTGTCGGGAGGAGGTGGGACTTGGGGTAGTTTATTATAAACCCTAAATGCTGCAGGACCTGGATGATGCATGTAGTTGCCTGCTGCACCTTTAAGGATGTGCCTCCTTTTAAAAGCCAATCGTCCAGGTAGGGGAAGACAAAGACACCCTGGAGGTGGAGGAAGGCAGCCACGACTGCCAAGTACTTAGTGAAGACCCTTGGGGCGGGGGGGCCAGGCCAAAAGGCAGCACCCTGTATTGGTGGTGGCCGACCCCCACCATAAACCACAGGTACTGCCTATGGTTGGGGTGAATGAGTATGTGGGTGTAAGCATCCTTCAGATCCAAGGAGCATAGCCAATCTCCCTGCTGGAGGTAAAGCAACAAAGTTCCAAGGGAGAGCATTTTGAACTTCTCCCTCACCAGGAATTTGTTCAGGTTGTGCAGGTCGAGGATGGGCTGAGGCCTCCTGTTCTTTTTGGCAAGAGGAAATAATGGAGTAGAACCCTTTGCCCCTGAGCTTGTGGGGAACTGGTTCCACCGCTCTGTCCTCGAGAAGGCCTGCAAATTCCTTTAGTAGGAGGACCCAGTGAAGAGGAGACCTGGGGGGCTCTCCCAGAAAAGTAAGGGGGACATGTCTCACAGATGGAGATAGCCCTCCTTGACCACCTGGAGTGCCCAGGAATCGGTGGTGATGGCTGGTCACCTTTGGGCATAGTAAATGAGACATCCCTCTGTGGGCTGCTGACCTCCTTGGAGTGGAGCAGCAATGCCACAGGAATCAAAAGCTCCTGCCAGGCTGGACCAGAGCTGATGCATGGAGTCTGGAAGCCTTCTGCTTACGAGGGCCGTGCCCATGTCCCTTGGCCTGCTGACCCTGCTGCGGAGACGGGGAGGCCTTAAAAGATGGGTAGTTTCTGTAAGCAGCCCTTTTCCTTGTCCTTCCGTTGGGGAGGGGCAGTGGTCTTTTTTTTTTGTTTTTTTAAGAGAGCCTGCTCCTCGTCATGAACTTGGTCTCCAGCTCAACAGCCTTGTCGGTCATGGGTTTGCCAAAGAGGTTCTCTCCCTGGCATGGGACATCGACCAATCTGTCCACAACTGTAGCCAAGTCTGGTGTCAGGTACCAATGCCTGGCACCACTACTCACGCTGCTGACTCAAAGCCGTCATAGGCTGCCTGAGATATAAATTTAGAGCACTCACGGATGGCTGCAGGGATTCCTCAGAAAGACCAGCCAAGAACCCGGCAAGTTCCTTCGTCAGGTTTCTGTACATGCCCATGTACAGCTGGTAGGCCTGATGCGGCCGATGAGCATCGAGCCCTGGTAGCACTTTCTGCAGAGGGCGTACAAGGTGCATGACTCCTTACCAGGGAGCACTGAGGAGTGTGTCTTCTGACTCTTCAGCCGACGCATGGCCGACTCCACCACCATGGAGTTGTGTGGTAGCTGGGACTTTTGGAAGCCCAGGTTCCAGCGGTCCCAATACATTGAGTTGAGCCGCTTGCTCCCCATTGGCACAGATACCAGTGTCTCCCACATGCGGAGCATTAGCTGTTCCAGGATGGGTGGGATGGTACCCTAAGCGATTTCCTCGGGGAAGCCTTGTATTGGAGGATTTCTAGCTCCTCCGTCCGAGGGTCCTCCTCCGATTCCGTCGGGAACGCTAGGGCCTTGGACATGTCCCTGACAAAGTCGAGGAATGCCATGTCCTCTGACAGGGACTTCTGCCGGGGCTTGGAAAGAGGGGCGTCTGAAGGGATGTCGCAGTGGCGATGGGTGTTCGGTGACTCCTCATTTTCCATCTCCCACTCGGAATAGTCCGTTGAGGACTCAAGGGAAGGATGGCTCGCAGGCTCTGGGCATGACCCTGGCCTGCAACCCACGAAGGCCCCATGGCTGGCGCTGGGCGCACTGGCAGGGGAGGATCGTGGTCCCATCGAATGGGGAAGCAGATCGAGACCTCGGTCAAGGATCGACTCGAGGCTGAAAGCTCTCAAGGATCAGCCTGGCCTCTGGGGACGTCTTCAATGTTGAAGGCCCAGTGGTCTGGGTGGAGGAACCGGTGGTACTGGACAACATTGCCTGCTGCTGGTCTACAAAGGCAGACAAACTGTACTCCAGGGCTGCTATTCTGGACGCCAGGCCAGAAGGCTCCACAGTCTTACCCGACCTGTCAGAACCGTCCAGAAATGCTGCCTTCGAGATCTTCTTCTTCTTGTTGGGTTCCCTCGAGAGAGATCCCCTCTGAAGAACCACGGCGCCGCTCCAGGTCCGTAGAGCTGCCCCTGGACTTCGTAGGTACTGGGGACTCCTGGGAGAACTTATCATGCTGCTGCTGACTCCTCGAGAGCCATGTTGGACATCTTTTTACCTAGGCTGCAAATTGTAGGGTCCTGGTCTGGCCCCAGGCAGCGAAGGCAGCAGTCATGTGTGTCAGTCAGGGACATTATTTTGGCACACCGATCACACTTTTTAAAGCCACTGGTAGCCATGGGGGAAAAAAGTACCCCAGCAAGGTCGAAGACCCGCAATGCTGCTAGTTGGAAAAAAGGCGCGAAGGCACCAAGGAGGAAAAAACTGCAAAAACCCGAGACTCGATGTCGGGGCTGCAAGGTCGGGTGGTGGGAAGAGTACCAGTGCAATACTGGAGAAGAGTATGAAACTCAGGTTGAAAATCAACTTTTTCCAAGGGAAGACAAGACAGACGTCTGAAAAGCTCTGCGGAAAAAAGGAGATTGAGCAAGATGACACCCTTGGGCGGGAAGGGGACCACACATATGTGGTAGCATCTCCCAAAGGTTTTCTTTGAAAGCTGGGGGGATGTTTCCGCGAGGGCTCCGTCAGCGCCTACGTCACCCATATGTGAAGACTAACTTCCTGCTTGTTCCCAGAGAAGGGGTCCTTGCTCCTGGCAGGGGTCTAGGCTTTCGGTAAAAAAGAGGTGTGAATGCCAGTCGAGGGACACCTCAAGGTAATAAAGGGAAAAACAAAGGAACAAACCTAAGCAGAGAATCCAAGATGAGCTGGCGCAGGGGTGGGAAGGAACATTTAAGCAAACTGGACAGAAATGTATAAAAAAAAAAATAAAAAAAAAAAAATCACCACACTTTTTCCGTGGGAAACTGAACAGATGTCTGGAGGGCTCCGTGGAGAAAAGGAGACTGAGAAAGATGGCACCCTTGGGCAGGAGGGGGACCATGCATGCGTGGTGCATCTCGAAAAGGCTTTCTTTGAAAGCTGGGGAGATGCTTCTGCGGGGGCTCCGTTGGCGCCGTCATTACTCATATGTGAGGACTGACTTCCTGCTTGTTCCTGTAGAATATACTGTATTATACCACAGACTGCACACACAGGCCTCAATAGATACAAAGGCGTTATTTCCTGAGGTAGGATGGCAATTGTGATGAAGTCAGATTAGGATACAACACATAAAATCTCTATTATGGACCTGCCAAGTAAAATTTACATTCAACAATGTCTGGATGCTCATGGACTATAGCTCTCTACCCTCTACTGTATAATTTTGCTCTTTCTCCTTTTGAAAGAATGATTTATTACTAATGCTAGTTTAAGGCAGTTGGCTATGTCAATTACAGGATTCTTTAACTGTGATTCACAGATTTATGATCCTTAGTAAGGATTTTTTTATGATTCTAATAAAATCAATTGTTTCAGCATCAACGTTTTCTGCTTCTAAAACTAGCCACAGATTGGACTAGATTGTTAATACTTTTCTTACCAAATGCCTCATTCCTTCTTGAACTTTCATGTAGACATTTTCAAATGCTTTCTGCTGGTTCTTCCAAGGAAGTGCTTGGACAAACCCAGTGGAGTCTTGTGTCCTGACGTCTTGAAACAACCTTTAAACAAAATAGTAACAAAACCAATGGAATACAACAGCCCATGACATACAAAATTCTTTACACAGCTCCATGAAAGCATAATTATCTTAATGTACTTCACCAACTGTCTATATTAGTAAAACTAGATAATCAGGAAGTAGATATCCAAAGTAGTATTCCATTTACATGATAAAATTTCTATCTGGGATGCCTGCTCAGTGTTTAAATGTCAAGAACCTCTCTCTTGTACAGTGGATCCTGTTCAGGCAGTAACTTTAAGCTACAGATATGACTGCAATTTAGACTCAACTAGTCTAGATCTTAGTCAGCTCCTTCAGCCCGACATTAATGTTTGAACAGGTGACTATGTAGCTACATGACTACATAGCTAGCATGCTTCTTGTTTTTGTAGACCCTAATCTTGAGTCTATCTCCTCTATGTAGAGCTTCCCGTGCTTGAGGTATGATTTTCAGTGGCCGACTTCTCTTTAAAGGAGCCCATACTGCTGGCGTGGTAACTGGTCATCTTTAAAGACTAGTGTCCTGAGAGAATTCTACTCTTCTGCCCTAGCATGTTGAGGAGCACAGCTCTTATTTTCAGAGGCTTGATCTTTTGAGCTCTTGGGGACATTCTGCCACAATGTGGGCAGTTGGTGATATCATACCTGGGGCTAAGGTAACAGTAGTACACCGAGCATCATTCTCCCATCTACAAAAGCAATGCTTGGGCACCACCAGCATTAGTAGGATTCTGGTGATATCAAACAATTTTGATTGAAGAAAAAAGTACATATGGAATCTTTTAGAAGAATTAGGAGAGTTAACAAAAGAAAATTAACTAAAGAACATATGGCAGCCATGATAAGGAGAAAAAGAAAGATGTGACACATTCCTGTGTAAGAACAGAGAGGACAAAGGCAATTTATACGTATGGCAGTTGAATGGAAAGCTTTGTTTGATGTTCAGAAAGACCTAGGTTTTTCTGAGTTCTGAGAGAGCTGGTCCATGTTGGTGCCATCAGATGATGTCACCCAGTCATATGGCTGATTAATCCCCGTTAAAGAAGAATCACTGACTTGTGATGAAAGCATGATTGATACTTGCCAGTCTTTTGGTCTAATACAGAAAATGCACCACTAAGAGACCATTAAGCACATAAAAGAATCTAAACTGAAATATCTGGCATCACAGATAGAGAAGCATTCAAATAAACTCCTAAATTCTTAACAACTTCTATTACCATTAGGCTTCACACGCAACAGATCAAGATCCTTAGAGTCTTTTATACTTATCCATAATTGTTCTAATTTTGATGACTTTACAGGTCAATATTTAACAGTGGTGGTCAGCACTTTTTTAAAAATGCTAGCTGCCATGGTTAAATTAAATTCAGATATTCAGCACCGATATCCAGATAGTGACAATGCAGATGACTTCAGGGAGCCTTCAGCTGAAGCAGGCTTCACATAAATCTGACAGGCAAGGGCAGCCCAGACTAGGGATCCTTACTTCATATTGATAAGCACCAACTGTATTAAGACAAAACTCAACAAATCCTGGGTGGCAAGTCACCAAGGTGTCTATAAATTGTACTGTGGTACCTTGGATTTTGTGCCCTTGTGAGGTTGTTTTTTTTTTTTTTTTAAATGTTTCATTACTGCCCTGCCAATGAAACAATTCTTCTGCCCAGCGCAGATCAAACAATTAACGTCATTCCACAAAGACCTGGTAAACTGCAAAAATCAAGTACCGTATTATCTGACTTATAAGTCACTTTTTTTTTAACATCTGGAAACCATAGTGCAACTTATACACAAGCACAACTTATCTAATAAATTTACGTGGTGGATCCCGCCCCTCGAAGCAGATATAAATATTTGCAACTTCGCAGTGAACAGTCTTTCTCCCTGGGCTCTCAATGCTTGCAAGCAGATCCTTCGATTAGCAGACTGGTACTTTTACTATACTCGCAAACATACCAAACAGCATACCGGACAAATTTCAGTTACCAGAAAAAACTTTATCTTTAACCCCACAGAAAATGGTGAGACTGAAGGCACGGAACTTATATACCACGGAATTCAAATTGAAAATTATTCATATGCAGAAGAGCATGGTAACAGAGCCGTCGAGCAAACTTTTGGGATACATGAGAAATTGGTTAGACTGGAGAAAGACACAGAGAAAACTAATCTTGATGAAACGCAGCAAGAGGGCAAATAGCGGCCATAAAGCATGGTGGCCTGAATTAGAAGCCCATTTGCTTCAATTCATTGTAGAGCAGAGGGCCCAGGGCCGTGGGCTGTCCACCGTGCAGACACGATTAAAAGCAGTTCATATCGCCAGGGAAATGAATATCGAGGGATTCAAGGCTGGTTATTCGTGGTGCTACTGATTTATGATAAGAAACAAATTAAGCATTAGACAAAGATCAGCCATGCAGTAACAGCTCCCCGCTGATTTCTTGGATAAAGTACGGAATTTCAGGGAATTTGTAAACAAAGAAATCATCGCATACACAGTGACTCCAGACTTTATAAACAACATGGATGATGTTCCATTAACCTTCGACATCCCATTAGGGAGAACAGTCAGTCAAAAGGGAGTTAGAACAATAAATATTAGAACTACAGAACATGAAAAGATCCACTTTACAGTGATGCTGGCCTGCTGTGCAAGTGGAAAGAAGCTACCACCTATGATTATATTCAAAAGGAAGACAATGCCATGTGAAACTCTACCAACCAACCTTGTTGTTGACATGAATGAGAAAGGATGGATGGATGAGAGCATGATGTTGAAATGGCAGCATCGCTGCTTTAGTAAGCAACTGGATGGATTTTTCAGGAGACAGAAAGCACTACTTGTCATGGATAGCATGAAAGTCCATTTCACTGAAGACATAAAGAAGAAAATAAAATCTCTGAACAAAGTCCCGGTTATTATACACAGTGGTATGACTAAAATTGCTTCAACTGCTTAACATTTCAGTCAACAGAAGATTCAAAGCTGTGTTGCGTTGCCTATGGGAAAACTGGATGTGCCACAGAAAACACATTTTCACGGCTACCAGTCGTATGTGCCACACAACATTTGCAGGAGTTGCTGGGTTGCTAGCGACAACATGGTGGGGAGGGGGGGTGTGAGCAATAAAATAAACAAATCAGGTTTTGTGAAGGCTGAGATCCTAAAGAGCCCCGATAACCGTGAAGATGAAGACGACGACAATAACAAACATGAACTGTCACCAGAAATTGCAGAACTATTTCAGTGTGACACCAAAGATGAGGACTTCTACGGCTTTCCCGAGAGTGATACAAAACAAATCTGATGTGGAATGAGTGTTATTGTACAGTAAAGCATGGTTACTCACCTGTAACAGGTGATCTCCGGGAACAGCAGAAATCAAGTCTTCATATATGGGTATCAGTACTGATGGAGCCTGTGTGGGAACGCTCCCCAGGGTCCAATAGGAAAGCTTTTGGGAGCATCCCACAGCACCTGCGTGATGTCTTCCTGCCTTTCCCAAATGCCTCTCTCCAGTTGAGTTTTAAAGCTGAGCCAAAGAGAGAGAGAGGGAAAGGAAAGAGATAGAGAGATACAACTCCTAGGGGAGGTGGGTGGGTTGTGAGGACTAAATTCCTGCTGTTCCCGGAGATCACCTGTTACAGGTGAGTAACTATGCTATCTCCAGGAACAAGCAGGAATGTAGTCATCACATATGGGGACTCCCTAGCTTTAGGTGCCAGGGAGAGACCCCAGAAGTTGTGTGTCCCTGAAAAGGGCTCCACTTCCCCCCATGGATCTCTGGCATCCTACCAGGGATGGTGGGCAAGAGTTGATTAGGTATGGAACAGGTGTTTGAGAACAGCCTGACCAAACAAGGCATCCCGGCGGGAGTCCTTGTCCAAGCAGTAATGGGCTGTGAAGGTATGAACCGAGGCCCAAGTGGCTGCTCGACAGATGTCGTCAATAGACACAGAGTTCAGATGAGCCATTGAGGCTGCCGTGGCTCTCACATTGTGAGCTGTGACATGGCCCTCCAGAGAAAGGTTCTTACTCTGATAGGCGAAAGAAATACACTGAGAAATCCAGTTAGAAAGTGTTCTCTTGGAGACTGGAAGTCCCAAATGAGAAGGATCAAAAGCAACAAAGAGTTGAGAGGACTTTCTATGTTGCTGTATTCTTTGTAAGTAAAGCACAGTTACTTACCTGTAACAGGTGATCTCTGGGAATAGCAGGAATAAGTCTTCACATATGGGTACATCGGTACCGATGGAGTCTGCGCGGGAACGCTTCCCAGCGGCCAATCAGAACGCTTTTGGAAACATACCAACATGCCTGCGTGCTGCCTTCCCGCCTTTCCCAACTGCCTCTCCTCAGTTGAGTTTGAAAGCTGAGGCAAAGAGAGAGAGAGCAAGAAAGGGAAAGATGGAGAAAGAGAAATAGCAACTCCTAGGGGAGGGGGGTGGGTTGTGAAGACTTATTCCTGCTGTTCCCAGAGATCACCTGTTACAGGTAAGTAACTGTGCTATCTCCAGGAACAAGCAGGAATGAGTCTTCACATATGGGGAGTCCCCAAGCTGAGATGCCTAGAGGGAGTCCTGGCATGTAGCGAATGTGGAGAGAGCCATGCTACTCCTCAGAACCTCAGGCATCCTGGGAATGGAGGGTAGGAGTTGAATCATAGGAAAGGTGCTGTGGAACAGCTGGACTAGAACAGGATTTCTATGGAGAAAGATCCTATATAGATGACCCTTGGTAGTAAAATATTGAATGCAATATTTTAATATAGACCTCCCTTGGTGGTATTGTGAAAGTCTATTGAGGTTGTAATAAACTTTAGGAACAACAATTGGAGGTCAGAACCCATCAGAGTGAGAATAGCCCCGGGGGAAAACTGGGGTAGTACAAGAGGTAGGGCTTCAGCGGGAAAGCAGAAGGTACTGTTAGACAAAGCTTAAGCCCTTTTGGTGGAAGGACAGCACAATGGTAGGACCAAAAGGAATTAAGTCTGACCGATTTGGACTGACAAAAGAAATAGTCCCTGTGGGAGAGAAGGGGTATGGAGACCCCTATATCCGATCCCAAAATGAGGACAGACTTATGAAGCGTTACAGCTTTAGATTAACTGAAAATCCGCTATGTCTTTCCAAATGAGGTCAATTGGGAAAGAAAAGGTACCTGGAAGTTTCAGAGGTACCTAAACCTGAAAGGTTATGGTAAGAAAAACAAAAAAAAAATAAATTGTTAATTACCACAGGGAGTGGTTATATTTGTAAAACCCTAAGCATGCTGGCACAGCATTGACAGGGGTAGTGCACATCTGTCAGAGTCATATAGGAATATATAGATATATGAACCTAGACAGAGAGATATCTCAACAGGAGTATATATGTATATAGACATATATAAACAGAGATATACTTGGGCGTAAGATACAGAGAGAGATATATATGTATATAATCTATAGACATATAGACACAGGTCTCCATGCGGGTAGATGGAGACATGGCTATATAACTAGATCCCCATAGGGATATGGGAATAGAGAGAAGATTCATCTGATAGCAAGAAGGGAGGTACCTGCTTGAATAGATGTATAGAGTATCTTCTTTCCCTGGTTATATTGACAGAGTCAGAGGAATGGTATCCCTGACAAAGAGGAGTCTAGATTCCTTTAAGAATTCGAGCTCTTGAATAACCAGGATGGCCTACGTGAAAAATGCAGGGGATAGCTTCCAGTCTGCAGGCAGCAAGTGCAGATCTTTCTAGAAATGCAGTATGGTGAATAGATAGAGGACGCCCCTCCCTTTTGCAGGATGAGAGCAAGATGGGTATCAGGCGTCCCTGAGCTGCAACTGAAAGAAAGTTATCCCTGGTGAGAAGACCAAAGGAGATATGGACCAAGCCAGGGAATTGGCCATTCCTTGGGTTTTCACGTGATGTAAGGCCTGTGTGTTCTGTCTCGAAAAGAGATTTTAGACGAGATGGTAAGGGTAGGGAAACCCAACCAGACATGGGAACATGACTGGGTGAACCTCTCCTAACCATCTAGGCCTATCTGCTAGACAAGATACTAATGCTCTCTAGCAAGGGCCCACAGTGCAAAGCTACTCCGTAGAGTTGCAGAGAGCATGTTAGAGGTTGGTTAGAAGAAAAACCAGTCTGCTCAAAGCCAGTAGGTTACTTAAACTATTCTGCCAAAACCAAGGGAATTGGAGATGGCGAAGAATAGAAGTCAACCCACAAATCTGTGATGATAGGGTTTTCCAAAAGGGTTGATAACCTGTTTTGGGTCTAGCAGTGAGGCTAGAAGGAATGGTAGTGGAGGACAAACCCTGGTTGTGTGGAGAAACAGAACCAGTGGGTTGACCACTAGGAATTGCTGCATTTGCAGCAACTACCAGGGCAGCAGAAAAAAATTGCCTTTTCCGTTGTTTTAGATTGGAAAAAGTAGTAACAGACATAAGCAGAAGTAGTAAGACTTCCTTATTGTCTGATAAGCTGCCTTTAAATAAGAATATGAACAAAAAGGGGCTTACCAGTATAATAGAACCCCTCCTACAAACTGAATGTTGTAGCAAGAGGGGGGGGGAGGGTAAGACAGAGTTGAAAAGACTGACTATGTAGGAAGTCTCTGGAAAGTAAGATGATACATGCTAGTACAGGAGAAAAACTGTCTTTTGATAGTTGTGATATCTCTTTCTCCAAGAAGGAGGAAGAGAAACCTGTTAACTATAGGCATGATCATCATAAAGACTCTTAGAGCAAAAAGAAAGGATGTCTCGTGAAGAGAGATCCCTGAGAATTTAGAATGAAATTAGAGTAGATGCTTCAAGTGAAAAGAAGCAAACTGCAAACTCTAATCACCAACAGGAGATATAGTGATAATCTATCTGAAACCCTGCGACTGCTGGGTTTGCTGAACCTGTTGAGGTTGTGGTTTCTTTGGACCAGAGCGATGTTTCCCTTGTTTGGGAACATCTGTATGATGGGTAGAAGAGGGATAAAACTTTTTCCCCTTAGGGGAAGAAAGTCTGTTAGCAAATTTCCTACCAACTGGAACAGCCTCCGGAACCAACAATGTCAGTAGTTAACTGAGCAACTTGGAGTAAAGAGTCTTTGTTAAAAAGATTTTCTCCAGTGCAAGGAGTATTTCCCAGTCTTTCTTGTGCCCATTTGTCCTAATCTGAAACCTGGAGCCAAGCTCTACGTCGTGCCCCTATAGCTATAGCAGATGTTCTGCTAACAGACTCAAAGGAGTCTAGGGAAGCACGAGTAAGGAACCCAGAGATATTTTTAGCATGATTAACCAGTAAGGAATAGTCTGCTCTTTTGGGCTCTTGAAGAAAGGGGGTCAAAAGTAGTAATTTCTTTGTGACCTCTTCAAGAGATAATCCCATATAAAATATATATGAGAGAATTCTTGCTGAAAGCATGGATGCCTGGAAGGTTTGGCTACCAAAGGCATCTAAAGTCTTAGACTCACGACCTGGCGGATTAGAAGAGTGCTTTTTAGTACTCTTAATACACCTCACTGCTGATTCCACAACAATGGAATGATGAGGAAGCTGAGTCTTTTGAAAACCTGGAGAGTGGGGCACCTTATATAGAAGATCATTTGCCCTAGAAGGTGGGGGTACCGTTAAAGGAGCTTCCCACATTCGTAAGAGGAGATCCTGCAAGGACTGATGCAAAGGAAGCATGATGTTCTCCTTTGCACTCCTGGGAATATACAGGGATTCTGTATTCCCTTATGCAGGATCCTGTCCAGGTATAGAAATGGCAAGTGATTTTGCCATATCAAGCAGAAAAGCTTGAAAAGAAAAATCCCCAGAGGGAAATCCTCTCGAAAGAGGAGGACAGGCTAGATCTGTTGAAGAACTAGCATTGGCACCCAGGGATCTAGCCAAATTTAGAGGAGCAGAAGATCCTAAAGGGTGGAATATGGGATCCTTAGAGGATAGTTGCCGGTACCAGAGGAGGTCGGGACCAGCAACAGTCGGTAGCGCATCGTCCATGCTAGGGATCGATTCCAAACTCGGCACCAAGGGAAGCGAGCCTGATGAAAGAAGCATGGAAGGTACCGACAGCGATGGTAATGTGGATACCGGTACCGACTCCAGTACCGTATCCAATACTGGTGGAAGGAGGCCAGCCGGTGACAGCTCTAACGGTATCGAAAGAACCGAGAGTGCCGAACATGGAACCGTGCCTTCGGTACCGTCCGGTGTCGGTACCAAGGCGAGTCGGTACTCAGTCCTCCAGACTGGAGATCGATTCCAGACTCGGCATCGAAGGAAGTGAGTCTATCGAAGCACATCTGGAGGGTACCGATGTCGGTACCAGTACCGGTACCGGGATCGATACCGATACTGGAAGATCGGTCTGCAGCGTATCCAATGGGCCCGTAGGTACCGAGGACGCCAGACTACGATCCTTGGTGAGGAGTGTTTCATCCAACACCATTGCCAATGCCGGGGTATCGGTACCGCTCGAAGCGGATGCCACCACCGAGCATGGCTCAGGTATGTTTGGAGAGGGGTGAACCTCAGGAACAACCTGAAACCCCACACAGGATTTGGAGGCCGAAGACTCCCACCGGGGTTTTAAAGCCAGTGTGTTCTCGAGCGCAAGGCCAGAGGCATCTCTATGCTGTGCATGAGATCTACCACTCGAGGACTGGCTAGTCTTAACAGACTGTTTTTGGGTTACCTGATCCTGTGAAGAAGAAGGGGTAGTCGGTGCCCTGAAGATGAATGGGGATCGCGTATCGAGGGGAACTCGATGCTGAAGACTTCTTCCCACTATACTGTTACAGGAGGGACACTCCAGAGGAAAATGGTGAGGACCCAAGCAGGGTAGACACCAATTATGAGTGTCTAAAATAAATTTTGTACCGCCACAGTTTGAACATTTCTTAGGAATAGTGGCTGGCACTTCCATGAGGAAAAAAGGGGTAGGCCTAGCAGGCCGGGAAAAACCCCGTCAGGCACTAAGAGGGAAAAATATTCCCTAAACAGGAATATGTTGAAGAAAAAAAAAGAAAAGAAACACCAGCGGTACCGGTGGCGTCGGGGAAGGCAGCCGCGACCACAAGAAAACTAAAAAATAAAAGAAGAATTTTCTGCGGTGACAGAAGGACGTCCTGCCGGCTCCGCAGAAAAACGAAAACTGAGGAGAGGCAGTTGGGAAAGGCGGGAAGGCAGCACGCAGGCGTGTTGGGATGCTTCCAAAAGCGTTCTGATTGGACGCTGGGAAGCGTTCCCGCGCAGACTCCGTCGGTACCGACGTACCCATATGTGAAGACTCATTCCTGCTTGTTCCTGGAGATAAAGCTAGAGCTCTTTTACAGTCCAAGGTATGAAGATTCCTTTCTGCATTTGATGCATGAGGTCCTGGAAAAAAGACAGGTAGGTAGACCTCTTGGTTCAGATGAAAAGGCGAGACTACCTTAGGCATAAAGTGTGGATGAGCTCTAAGGACTACCTTGTCATGATGGAACCTTGTATAAGGTGGATCAGCTACTAGCGCTTGCAACTCACTAATGCAGTGTGCTGATGTGATTGCAATGAGAAAGATAACCTTCCAAGAAAGGAATTTTAAGGAGGTGGTAGCTAAAGGTTCGAAAGGTGGCTTCATGAGCTGCCCAAGAACCAGGTTTAAGTCACATGCCACCGGAGGTAGTCTAATGGGAAGCTTAGTTAGAAGAAGGCCTCTCATAAATCTTGCTATAAGAGGATGAGAGGAAATAGGCTGTCCATTTAGAGGTTTAAGAGAAGCTGCAATAGCACTCAAATGGACTCTTACTGAATTTGTCTTAAGACAAATGGAGGAGATACTCCAGCAAAGATTCCAGAGGTATCGCAAGGGGGTTAAGACCCTTTACCGAACACCAAATAGTAAACCTTTTCCACTTGAAAGCATAAGAGCGTCTAGTGGAAGGTTTTCTGGAAGCATAAAGAACATCTTTCACTGGCTGAGAAAGATGAAGATCTTGGAGATCTAGGCCTTCAGCAACCAAGCCCTGTGATGCATAGACTGGGGATTGGGATGCCATAACATTCCGTTCTCCTGAGATAGGAGATCTGGAGCAGACCCTAACTCCAGGGAGGGAGCTTGAGAGAGATGTAGAAGCAGAGGGTACCACACTTGCCGTGGCCAATGTGGTGCTATGAGAATCATGTGGCCTCTGTCTCTCTGAAGCTTGAAGAGGGTTTTGGGAATTAGGGGAATGGGTGGAAAGGCATACAGGAAGTCTAGACCCCAGTAAAGGAGGAAAGCATCCCTGGCCTGAGCCCCCTGAGCCGGAACCGGGGAAGTTTGGCATTCCACGGACTTGCAAAGAGGTCTATGTCCGGGGTTCCCCAAAGTTGAAATATCCTGGTCACCTGGTCTGCATGCAGAGACCACTCGTGTGGAAGCAGAACTTGACTGAGTCTGTCCGCCCAAGAGTTTTGAATGCCTGGAAGATATACTGCCAGCAGATGAATCTGATGCTCTCTGGCAAGGGCCCATAGCCGCAAAGCTTCGTTGCAAAGCGACAGAGAGCCCGTTCCCCCCTGCTTGTTCACAAAGAACATGGCTACTTGATTGTCTGTATGAATGAGGACTGTCTTGTAGCTGAGCAGGGAGTGGAACACTCGCAGAGCCAGGAAAATTGCTCTGAGTTCCAAGAGACTGATATGTAGACAACTCTCTTGCGGAGACCAGGTACCCTGGGTGGAGAAGTCTTGCAGATGAGCTCCCCAACCCTTTGGAGAAGCATCTGTTGTGAGAGTTGCTTGGGGTAAGGGTTGTTGAAAGGGGCACCCCAGCAACAGGTTTTGAGTGGACCTCCACCATTGGAGGGACAAAATGAGGCGACTTGTGTTCGCTATTTTGTCTGACAGGCACCCTGATGCCTGGGTCCATTGGGTGGATAAAGTCCACTGAGCTGCCCTCATGTGGAGGCGAGCATATGGAACCACATGCACGGTGGATGCCATGTGGCCTAGCAATTGCAACATTTCTCGAGCAGTTAGATGAGGCTTTAGCACTGCTTGAGAAGCTAACTGCACCAAGCGAAGGCAACGGGCCTGGGGAAGACAGGCCCTTACCCTTGTGGTATCCAGGAAAGCTCCTATGAACTCTAAAGACTGAGTGGGAGTTAGACTGGATTTTGGGATGTTTATTACCAGCCCTAAATACTGAAGGATATGCATTGTGCAGGATAGAGAAGTCTTGACCTCTGACTGTGTTGGAGCTCGAATGAGCCAGTCGTCCAAGTAAGGGAAGACGAATATTCCTAGAGTGCGGAGAAATGCTGCTACCACAGCCATGCATTTCGTGAACACCCTTGGTGCTGAGGCCAGACCAAAAGGAAGTACCCTGTATTGGTAGTGCTTTCCTTGAAAAAGGAACCGAAGGATCCTTCTGTGGGTTGGATGGATGAGGACATGGGTGTACGCATCCTTGAGATCTAGAGAACAAAGCCAATCCTGACTCTGAAGGTATGGAAGCTGAGCTCCGAGAGAAATCATCTTGAATTTCTCCTTGAGAAGGAATTTGTTCAATTCTCTGAGATCTAAGATAGGTCTGTAACCCCCTGTTTTCTTTGGAATAAGAAAATAAGGGGAATAGAACCTTGTGCCCTGTTGATGAAGAGGTACTTCTTCTATTGCCCCTTGGGCAAGAAGGATGGCAACCTCCTGACCTAATGAGAGAGGTAGGAGAATTGAACTGCTTCACTATTGTGTGAGGGGGCATGCTTGAAAAATGAAGTTTGTACCCCTCCTTTATGATGGAGAGTGTCCAATGCTCTGCTGTTATTTGCCCGCATCTAGGGGCAAAACGACGTAACCTTCCTGGAATGGTGGACGGTTCTGGACCCTCCAGAACCAGAAAGGCTAAGTTCTCTAGCTGAAAGTCAAGGACCCTGAGGAGGCTGAGGCTGCTGGGCCGGTGGAGGTCTAGCAGCCTTTGCTTTCTTCTATTTGGGTGGTTGCTGACGTTTGCTTGAAAACTGACCTGTAGAAGATGCCTGCTGACCATAAGCAGAATAAAATCTTTTCTTCTTAGAAAAAGATGTTTTCTTGAACAATTTCTTTCTAAAAGGATCAGCAGTGGACTTGGATAGTCTATCCAAGGTGGAATTTTCAGCATCCATTTCATTGGCTTTTTCCTGCCAATCTTTACCAAACAGGTTCTCACCAGTACAAGGGATATTTCCTAATTTATCTTGTATCCAGAGCTCTAAATCAGATGCCTGGAGCCAAGCAATTCTACGTGCACCTATGGCGATAGCCGAGGTTCTGCTTATACACTCAAAGCAGTCAAAGGCTGCACGGTTGCAGAATTTAGAAACATCTTGGGCATGTTTGACCCAAGTGAGAAAATCCTGTATTTTATCCTCAGAAATGAAAGGACTTAAAGTCTGTAAATTATCTGTGACCTCCTTTAGGAACATTCCCATGTACAGACTATAGGAACTGATTCTTGCAGCAAGCATGGAAGCTTGGAAGACTCTACGTCCAAAAGCATCCAGGGTTCTGCACTCACGTCCTGGAGGATTAGAGGCATGTCTTTTTGTACTTCTGATCCTTCTCATAGCTGACTCCACCACAATAGAGTGGTGAGGAAGCTGAGTCTTATGGAACCCAGGACAAGGAGGGACTCGATACATAGTATCCAATCTATGAGAATGAGGAGAGGTGGTAAGAGGTGTTTCCCACATCCTCAACATGAGATCATATAGAATCTCATGAATGGGTAAGTTAGCTGCCTCCTTAGGAGTTTAGAGATATTGTAAAATTTCCAACTCCTTGGCCCTTGGCTCTATTTCAGGGGCCACAGTAATGGACAGGCCCCGAGCCACCTCCCTGATGAAGTCTTGGAAGGACATGTCCTCTGGAGGAGACATCCTGCGTTTAGGGGAGGACGACTCCTCTGGAAGAAGCATCTCTGCATCGACAGAACTTGCAGAATCCTCAGATTCTTCTGAGGACTCTTAAGTATCGTCTGTCCGGATGCTCCTGCAGAGCCCGATACCCGTACCGCCACATTTGGTGCACTTTTTAACACCTGAAGCAGGTTTTTCCATGTTAAGGAAAACGTTTTGGGGCCTAAGGCCCAAAAAAGGCGCGTGCACCTGAAGAAAAGGAAAAAAGAAAAAAAATTATTTTTTTTTAAACAGAAATAAGAAAAGAAAGACCGGCGGTACTGGTAGAGCGTCGAAGAAGGCAGACGCGACCTGCTGGCTCCGCGGAAAAAGAAGAACTGGAGAGAGGCAGTTGGGAAAGGCGGGAAGGCAGCACGCAGGCACTGTGGGATGCTCCCAAAAGCGTTCTGATTGGACGCTGGGGAGCGTTCCCGCACGGGCTCCGTCGGTACCGACGATACCCATATGTGATGTCTACATTCCTGCTTGTTCCTGGAGATTGTAGTCTTCACATATGGGCAGGGGCGGCCCAAGGGGGGTGCAGGGCCATGTGTGGAGACTGGGTGTGGGGCCTCATTTGCATAAATATTTGCATAATGTTACCATACCCTAACGTTTAGTAAACACGCCTCTTAATGAGTGTATGGATAAAGAAAGACTAAAAGATTTTTACATTACTATAATCCAGTGCCAACCGCCAGGCACATTAGGAACTACTACAAACACTGCCCATTTAGAACCCATTCTTACTGTCATACACCCTCGGAAATCAACCATACATGCACATGATTTGACCCAACGCTTATTGAGTAGGGGTTACCCTGATTCAATAGTACGGAGAGCTTTTAAAAGAGCTTTATATAATCACCCTGATTGGTGGGAAGATGGTCCTTCTCGAGCCCCAAGTAACGGAAATAGGGTTATAGGGGTAGTTCCATTTTTGCCTAAAGCTTCTAAGATAGTACACATACTGAAGAAACATTGGGGGATGTTGTCTCTGCACCAATGTTTTCAAAAACCCCTGATGATAGCTTATCGAAGAACACGTACGATAGCTAATTGGACAGTGCACACAAACAATCCAGCGGATGAAAGTTTTCAATCTTCATAGATAGGACATTTTGCTTGTGGCAGCTGTGATTTTTGTGCCACAACTTTACAGGATATAAGCTGGGAAGATTTGAGCACTGGGCTTCGATATGTTTCCTTGCAATCTTCAAATTGTCAAACAGCTTTTGTGATTTACATTTTGATATGTCCCTGCCATTTGAAATATGTGGGAAGAACGATACACCCTGTTAGGAAACGGTTGTTGGAGCATCGCTCAAGGATTAATGCAAGACAGATCTCCGCCCCTTTAGTTCCCCATTGCCAACAAGCGGGCCATCAATTTCAAGATCTACGATGGAGGATTTTGGAAACAGTTCCGCAGTCAAATAGGGGGGGAGATCGTCAGGCGAGATTACAATATAAAGAGCAACAATGGATTTACCGGTTGAGGTCCACGGCGCCAGAGGGAATGAACATGGACATTGATTGGTGGAGTTTGCGTTTATGATACTAACAGGTGTGGTATGATTAGTTTTGAAAGTGCCGGGTTTTGCCGTCATCCTCAGAATACAATTTAACCGAAAATAGTATACAACGGGGTTCATTCGCCTGAGGAAGAGCAGAATATAGACCATCACCAAACAAGGAATCACAATTTAGAAACAGGAAGACAATAATTTAAACTGGGAACCCAAAAGCCAAACTTGGAATGTACAACACCACTTTAGAAATAAAACTATAAATGAATTTCCTCTTGTACTAAACAAAGCACAGACGTTAATGATGCACATTTCCCAGAGCTGACATATTCCAGTTAATAAATTCAAAATAAAGAGATATTTTTCTACCTTTTGTGCATTTTTTTTCAGTTGCAATTGCTCCAGCCACTTTCTTCTGGTTTCTTCATGTCTTCTGCTAACTCTCTATCGTCTGCTGTCCATTTGTCCTTTCTTCTCTATTCTAGTTTTTTTTCCATTCTCTCTCTACATCTGCTTTAACATACTAATCTTTCTCCTTTTGCTCTTTCCTCATTCCTATTTCATCCACTCAAACTTTACTCCTCCATCCCCACTTACTCTCCCAATACACAGCCAATTGTAGATTTGTCTCTCCCAGCTCCATCCCATTCTAATCCTCCCCCAACATCAGCTCCCTTCTAGTTCCGGCCCCACCCAGCATCCGCTTCCTTCTAGTCCCCGCATCAGCCCATTTCCAGTCCTAGCCCCCCATCAGCCCATTTCCAATCCCAGGCCCCCATCAGCCCATTTCCAATCCAATCCTATCCTAGCCACACCATCAGCCCATTTCCAATCCTAGCTTTCCCATCCATTTCCAGTCCTATCCGAGTCCCTCCATCAGCTCATTTCTAATCCCAGCCCCCCATCAGCCCATTTCTAGTCCTTTCCTAGCCCCACCATCAGCTGATGTCAAATCCTAGCTCCCCTCCACTCAGCCCATTTCGAATCCAAGCCCATTAGCCTACTTCCAGTTCTAGCCCCTCCATGAGTCCATTTCAATCCAAGCCCCCACCACAGCCCATTTCTAGTCCTATCCTAGCCCCTCCATCAGCCCATTTCCAGTGCTAGCTCCCTCCCCTTACAGCCCATTTCCATTCCAAGCCCCCCTCCCCATCAGCTATTTGCAGTTCAAGCCCTCTTCCACTCAGCCCATTTCCAGTTCTAGAAATCCCCCAGCCCATTACCAGTCCTAGCCTCACCCCCATAGCCCATTACCAGTCCTAACCCCCCATCACCCCATTTTCAGTCTTAGTTCCCCCATAGCCCATTACCAGTCCTAAACCCCCCATAGCCCATTACCAGTCCTAAACGGCCCATCAGCCCACTTCCAGTCCTAGCCCCCATATCAGCCCACTTCCAGTCCTAGCCCCCATATCAGCCCAATACCAGTCCTAGCCCCCCCCATAGCCCATTTCCAGTCCTAGCCACCCCCATCAGCCCATTACCAGTCCTACCCTCCCATCAGCCCCCTGCCAGTCTTAGCCCCCCCCCCCCATAGCCCAGGTAGATTAAAAAAAAAAAAAAAAAACAGAACTTGCTGCTGCTGCCGCTGCCACTGTGGCAGTGGCAGAATCGAGCGTCCCACGGGGGCCCCCCCCCCCTGTCCAGCAGAGTCCTCCATGTGGCCTCAAGCTCTATCAGCACGGGCTTTTCAGAGTCGCGAAGGGAGAGTTTCCCTTTCTCGCAGCTCTGTTTAAGCCCGCGGGGCTGAAAGGAAACAGGAAATCCTGTTTCCCATCAGCGCCATCGGCTTAACAGAGCTGCGAGGGAGAAGCTCTCCCTTAGCGGCTCTGAAAGCCGGCACTTAGGGAGCTGAGGCAGCATGGAGGACTCTGCCGGGCAGGGGGGGCCACGCGGGACGCTCGATTCTGCTGCTGCCACGGCGGCAACGGCAGCAAGTTTTTGTTTTTTTTTAAATTTACCGGCAGATGCAGAATGTTGTTTGCGCGGGGCCCCCTGAAACGCGGGGCCCTGTGCAAACAACATTCTTGCACATTGGACGGGCCGGCCCTGCATATGGGGACTTCCCAGCTGAAAGATGTCAGGGAGATGACCCCAGAGGCTGCGAAACCCAGGATGAGATGGGTTATGCTTCCTCCCATGGATCTCTGGCATCGAACCCCGGGACGGTGGGTAGGAGTTGTTCTAAGTCTGAAAGAAATGCAGGAGAAAAGCCTAGCCAAACGAGGTACCCCAACAGGAGTCCTTGTCTAAGCAGTAATGGGCTGCAAAGGTGTGCACCGAAGCCCAAGTGGCTGCTCTACAGATGTCGTCAATGGATAATGAGCGAAGGTTAGCCATAGAGGCTGCCATTGCTCTCACATTGTGAGCTGTGACATGACCCTCGAGAGGAAGTCCTTTACTCTCACAGGCAAAGGATATGCAATCTGCAATCCATTTAGAGAAAGTCTGCTTGGAAACTGGTAATCCAAGATGACTGGAGTCAAAAGCAACAAAAAGCTGGGAAGCCTTTCTATGTTGCTTGGTCCTCTGAAGGTAAAAAGCTAAGGCTCTTTTACAATCCAGAGTATGAAGATTCCTTTCTGCATTGGAGGCATGAGGCCTAGGGAAGTATACAGGAAAGTAAACCAATTGGTTTAAATGAAAAGGCGAAACCACCTTTGGCATAAAGTGAGGGTGAGTCCTAAGAACTACTTTATCATGGTGTAACCTGGTATAGGGAGGATCAGCCACTAAAACTTGTAGTTCACTGATGTGAGCACATAAGTGAGAGAAATGAGAAAGATTACTTTCCAAGAAAGAAACTTCAAGGATGTAGTGGCTAAGGGTTCGAAGGGCGGTTTCATGAGTTGCCCAAGGACAAGATTCAAATCCCTAGCTACGGGTGGTGGCTTAATGGGAGGTTTTGTTAAGAGTATACCTCTCATAAACCTCACTACAATTGGTTGAGAGGAGACAGGTTGTCCATCGAAGGGCTTGTGGAAAGCCGCAATAGCACTAAGGTGGACTCTTACTAAATTGGTCTTAAGACCAGAGGATGATAAATGGAGGAGATACTCCAGTAACGCCTCTACTGGAATTGAAAAGGGATTAAGTTCCTTTTTTGAACACCAGATAAATAACTTTTTCCACTTAAAGGCATAGGCCCTCCTTTTGGAAGGTTTTCCTGAAGCCAGAAGGATATCTTTAACCTGTTGAGAAAGGTTGATATCCTCAATTCTATGCTCTCAGTAGCCATGCCCTGAGGTGTAGGGACTGAGGGTTTGGGTGCAATAGCGACACGTTCTCCTGAGAAAGTAGATCTGGAGCACATCCTAACTCCAGAGGCTTGGCTTGAGAGAGACGTAGAAGCAGTAGATACCATGTCTGTCGTGGCCAGCATGAGGCTATGAGGATCATATGGCCCCTGTCTCTCTGAAGCTTGAATAGAGTTTTGGGAAGTAGGGGAATGGGTGGGTAGGCACAGAGGAAGTCCTGACCCCAGTGGAGATGAAAGGCATCCCTTGCCTGACAGTTCTGAGCCAGGATTCTGGAAAAGAACCGTGGAAGTTTGGCATTCTGAGGACTTGCAAAGAGGTCTATATCTGGGGTTCCCCAGATCCGAAAGATTCAAGCAATTTGCTCTGGATGAAGAGGCCACTCGCGTGGCAGCAGAACTCAACTGAGTTTGTCTGCCAAGAGATTTTGTGTGCCTGGAAGGTACACCGCTAGTAGGTGGATTTGAAGATCTCTGACAAAGGCCCAGAGACGCAGCACTTTGTTGCACAGTGCCTGAGAACCTGTTGTTCACGTAGAACATAGCTACCTGATTGTCGGTCTGGACAAGAACCGTCTTGTAGCTCAAGCAGCCCTGAAATACTCGAAGGGCATAAAAGATGGCCCTGAGTTCCAGGATGTTTATGTGAAGACAAGCCTCCTACTCGGTCCAGAGGCCCCGAGTAGAAAGATTATCCAAGTGAGCTCCCCAATCCAACTTGGACGCATCTGTCGTTAAGGTGGCTTGCTGCAGTGGCTGCTGGAAAGGACACCCTACAAGAAGGTTTTTCAGTGATTGCCACCACTGTAGGGACAAAATGAGGCGTGTAGAATTTTTGATTTTGTCCCCCAGGCGACCCGATGCCTATGTCCACTGAGAGGTTAGGGTCCACTGGGCGGCTTTCATGTGTAGGCGAGCATAGGGATTCACATGAACAGTGGACGCCATATGCCCCAGTAGCTGAAGAACCTCTTGAGCACTTAGAAAAGTTTTCATAGCTGCTTGTGAGGCCAGCTGGAGTATTCGAAGACAACGTGGTTGTGGCAGGAAAGCCTTTGACTGCCTTGTGTATAGAAGAGCCCCTATGAACTCTAGAGACTGAGAAGGGGTGAGATAAGATTTTGGGAGGTTTATGACCAGTCCCAGGTACTGCAGGATTTGCACTGTACAGGAGAGTGCGGAGCTGGCTTCTGGAGCTGTCGATGCTCAGATGAGCCAGTCGTCTAAGTAGGGGAAGACGAATATTCCCAGAGTTCTCAGGAATACTGCTACTACTGCCATGCATTTTGTGAAGACTCTTGGGGCGGAAGCCAGTCCAAAGGATAGAACCCTGTATTGGTAATGTCTTCCTTGAAAGAGGAATCGAAGAAACCTCCTGTGATCTGTATGGATGAGAATATGTGTATATGCATCCTTTAGATCTAGAGAACATAGCCAATCCGGACTCTGAATGTAAGGAAGAAGTCATCTTGAATTTTTCTTAGAACAGATACTTGTTCAACTCTCTGAGGTCCAGTATGAGTTGGTATCCACCTGTCTTCTTTGGAATGAGGAAGTAGGGGGGAGTAGAAACTCATGCCCTGTTGGGATATGGGTACCTCTTCTATTGCCCCTTGAGCGAGTAGTGAGGTGACCTCTTGTCATAAGAGAGTGGTGAAAGGGCCCTGAGAATTGAACTGTCTTGTGATGGTGGGAGGGGGCATACTGTGAAAATGGAGTTTGTACCCCTCTGTTATAATAGAGAGAGTCCAGTGCTCTGATGTTATCTGTTGCCATCTTTCGGCAAAATGGCAGAGTCTGCCTGGGATGGTGAGAGGCTCTGGACCTTTCAGGGGCAGGATGATTAATCTCTCTAGGAAGGAGTCAAAGCCCCTAAGGAGGCTGTGTCTGATGAGCTGGTTGAGCTCTGGGGACTTGGGCCTTCCTTTACTGTCTGGGATGCTGCTGCCCCTTTTGGGGAGCATGAACTGGGCAGTGGATAGCCTGGGTGTAAGATGGGCAGAATTTCCTTTTCTTGTTGAAAAAGGGTTTCTTAACTGTGTTTTTCTTAGCTGGGTTGTATGTGGTCCTTGATAATCTGTTCAAGGTGGTGTTTTCGGACTCAAGCTGATTAGCTTTGTCCTGTCAATCCTTGCCAAAGAGGTTTTCTGCTGTGCAAGGATTGTTTCCCAGCTTGTCTTGCACCCATTGTTCTAAATCATATGCTTGTAACCAGGCAATGCGACATGCACCGATGGAGATAGAGGTTCTGCTAAAGCATTCAAAACAATCAAAGATAGCATGGTTCATGAACTTTGATATATTTTGGGCATGTTCGACCAGAGTGAGAAAGTCAGCCCTCTTGGATCAGGAAGAAGTGGAGTCATACGTTCCAAATCTTTTGTAACTTCTCGAAGAAACATACCCATATAAAGTATGTAAGAGTTTATTCTAGCTGACAGCATCGAAGACTGAAAGCATCGACGCCAAAAGGCATCAAGTGTTCTCGATTCACGACCTGGAGGATTGGATGAATGCGTCTTAGCACTCTTGATCCTATGCATTGCTGATTCCACTACCATGGAATGGTGTGGTAATTGTGTTTTTTGGAAACCGGGACATTGCGGTACCCAGTACATTGTATCGAGTCTGCGAGAATGTGGAGCCATTAAAGGTGTTTCCCACATCCTAAGCATGAGATCATGCAGAATTTGGTGAATGGGAAGGGTAGCAGCTTCTTTAAGAGCTGCCAGATACTGAAGAATTTCCAACTCTTCAGCTCTCGGTTCCTTCTCAGGGGTCACGGTTATCGAGAGTCCCCTTGCTACATCATGTATGAAGTCCTGAAAGGACATGTCCTCCGGGGGAGACATCAGACGTTGAGGCGAAGGAGAGGGATCCTCCGGAAGAACTACCCTGGTTCCGACAGAGTCATCGGAATCATCAGAAGGCTGGATGCTCTCTTATTGCTTGTTGACGGTATCGATCGAACTCTGCATCAAACTGCCTCGATACCGGACCCTCAATGCGGAGATCGATTCCAGGACCGGCATGTGAGCAAGCATCCATCAATGCAGGTACGTTTGGTACTGATACCAGTACCGACAACTGTGTCAATTGCAGTGATTTTAGCAGTACCGAGGCTGCTAATAAAGCCGCACGGCTGCGCTCGATGGCCAGGATCCATTGATCCACGGCGCCTGTCGATGCTTGGATGTCGGTACCAGCGGAGCAGACCACGACACCAGAATATGGCAGCAAGAGTTCTCCAGAGGTGGAAGCTTCGGGAACATCCTGGAACCCCGTTAATGCTTTGGAGGCCAGGACATCCCGCCGGGGTTGTTTGGCCGGTGTGTTTTCCTCGAGAGCAACGCTAGTAGCATCTCGATGCTTAGAAGGAGATCTACCCTTTGAGGACCGGCCGGTCTTGGAAGACCTGGGTTTGGTTACCTGAGATCCATGGGAGAAAGATGAAGTTCTGGACGACTTCGATGCAACAGACATTGCATCCGAGGCAAAGAGGGTGCCATGTTTTGCAGCTCGGTTCTGCAGGCCTCTTTTGGTCATATTTCTACAGAGGAGACACTCCAATGGTAAATGGTCAGGACCTAAACATTTGAGACACCAGTCAAGGGTGTCGGTAGCAGAAATGGTACCGCTACACTTTGAACATTTTTTTAAACCACTAGATGGTTTCTCCATTTTGGAAGAAAAGATGGCTTAGTGCCCAAAATGGCGCCTAGCACCAAGAGGGGACAGAACCGCCAAAATGAAGTAAGAAAATAAAGAAAAGACCGGTGGTACCGGTATAGGCGTCGACGGTGAAGGCAGATGCAACCATAAAAAGAAGATTTTCTGCGGTGACAGGGTTTGCTACCTGTCAGCTCCGCGGAAAACGAAAAACTGAAGAGGGAGAGTTGGAAATGCAGGAAGGCAGCGACGCAGGTGCAGTGGGATGCTCCCAAAAGCTTTCCCATTGGATGCTGGGGAGCGTTCCTGCGCAGGCTCCGTTGGTACCAATGATACCCATATGTGAAGACTACATTCCTGCTTGTTTCTGGAGATAAGTAAAATAGTATAAATCCGGTTTTAAGAAACAACAATGTTGTCTTGCGCTTTATCTTTTGTAATTGCGACTTATACACAGGGACAACGTCTACTAGTAATTTACATGTGAAAACGCCAAATTGAGGCACTGTGACTTATACACAGGGGCAACTCATAATTTGGGAAATACAGTAGCCAGATTTACCACCACAATGGCTTATAACAGGAATAACTCATCTCCTTCCAAGAGCAGATCCAAGTAATCTTCCCAAAATTACAAACCAATAATTTGTTTACCGACAAAATATAAGTTGACTACAGCAACAGATGCAGACAAAATATATGATCATATCAATTCCAGAAACATGGCAAAGTACAAATATAGAAACATGTCAGCAGAAAGAGACCATATGGCCTATCTAATCTGTCCTTAAATATCATATACTACAGTCCCTTTTTTTCCTTTAGAGCTGTAGCTTGGTTTGATCCAATGCTTCTTTGACTATCTCCAAAGAGAAGCCTCTGGTGTATGGCATGTACACAAACTCTTGAACAATTTTTCTGAAGCTAGACACTCACAGCCATGAGCGTCTACAGGGATTTATTACCATGGGAGGAAATAATGGAGTAGTCCAGGATGGTAAGAACAATAGAGGAAGGGCAAAAAAATATTGAACAGTGATAGTGGAGAAAGAACAAATGGAGATCAACTTGTGCTGTTTGACCCATCAACAATTATGTATCTTCCTCCATATAGCAAATTTTAATTTGTACCATTCCAAAAGGTATTGCTGCCTTACAGAAATAGTATCTCTTCCATGAAAGTGTGCCTTTCATTACTTAGTAAATATGAATACAACCATTTCTCTCCCAAGCTACAGCCATCCATATCTCTAAAAATTAAGAAAAAGGGTACCTTGATGTATTTAGAAAAGTTTCTCAATTTTTAGTGAGCCCTAAATGAATACAAGAAAGCATGGGATACACACAGGTAATCCTTGGTTGCAAGGAACTGAAAAGAAAGCCAGAGAGGAACTGGAATCTCCAACATTGAAAAAGAATGGAAACTAGTTGGACCTTATGGGTTCTTATCTACTCTCGTAGTCTAGGAGTTAGCTTCTATATTAGAGAAACAAGCACAGGGCTATGCATGAGAATAGAAAATCATCCTCTACTGGACTAGAGCTGATAATTTCACATATCACAGCTCTGCAGGCTGAGGGGGAATAAATTAGCCACCATTAAAAATCACAGCAGTATATTAAGCAAACTAAAATGTAAACTAGGGCACATGGAGTACTTCTAAAGGCTTCATCAGTTTTGGAACATTTTAAAGGTGTATAGAGGGGGGTAAGATGAGTAAAGCATAGTTACTCACCTGTAACAGGTGTTCTCCATGAACAGCAGGAATCAGTCATCACTAGAGGGTGACGTTGGCAGCGACGGAACCCACGCGGAGCAATTCCCTAGCTTTCAAAGAAAGCCTTTGGGATTCCTGCCACGCATGCGTGGTCCTCTTCCCGCCCAAAGGTGCCATCTTGCTCAGTCAGGTCCCATAGCTAGAGCCCTAATAAGCAAACGGCAAGGGAAGGATAAAAATAGCAACTCTTCAGGGGAGGTGGGAGGGTAGTGAGGACTGATTCCTGCTGTCCCTAGAGAACACCTGTTACAGGTGCGTAACTACGCTTTCTCCAGGAACAAGCAGGAAGTCAGTCCTCACTTATGTGACTCCCCAGCTATAGGCTACCGAACCTGTAACCCAAAAATGCCTCCGCGAGGCCATGAGCAGAAGCCGATGCCTGAAGGAGCCAGAGTTCAGGTCCCTGGGGAAAGCTCTCAGTAGCCGCCAAAGAAGGATCAGAGGGCAGGAGTTGCTTATACCACTAACAGATTACAGAGTACAGCCTGGCCGAAGGCACTGTCCCAGCAGGACTCCCTCTCCAGGCAGTAGTGCGAAGCGAAAGTGTTTTGCTGAAGACCAGGTCGCAGCCCGGCAGATGTCCGTTAGAGGCACTCAGCGCAGTGAGGCCACCGAAGCCACCTTGGCCTGGATGCCGTGTGCAGTGACTCATAGATCCAGCAGGGCGCCCGCCTTTGCCTGGGCGAATGCAATGCAGTCCGCCACCCAGATGGAAAGGGTGCGCTTTGTGACTGCCTGCCCCAGGCTGTTGGGATCATAGGCAAGAAAGAGCTGATCGGACTTGCGATGAACCTCGGTGCACTGCAGGTAGAAGGCGAGAGCCCTCTTATTTATTTATTTACATTCTCTTATATACCGCGCTATTCCGCATCAGTGCGGTTTACATAGAACATCAAAACTTACACATTTCTGTAGCTGTGTTTACAATGAACCGGTACATGAACTTGGGTCAAACCTTGGTAACTATTTACATATTGGGTAACTATTTACATCTTGACAAAGTAATATAGAGGATTCATTGTACTGCGTCGGCTAGCTAGTTGCTGGGGCTGTGGTGGTACATTCTTCTGGGTAATACAAGAGGAAGTCGAGTGTATGTAAGTCTGTCGAGTGTATGTAAGACTGCTGAAGCCCGGTCAGCATGAGGTCTCGGAAAGAAGGTCAGCAAAACTATCTCCTGATTGAGATGGAAGTCTGAGACAAACTTCGGTAGGAACTTCGGGTGGGTGTGGAGGACAACCCTGTTCTCATAGAACCTGGTGTAGGAAGCCTCAGCTATGATGGCCTGGAGTTCGCTGACTCGCCGAGCCGAGGTCAGAGCCACCAGGAAGACTACCTTCCAGGAGAGGTGCTGAAGCGAGCACATCACCATCGGCTCAAAGGGCGGCTGCTAAAGCTGTATGAGCACGATGTTCAGATCCTACTCCACCAGGGTAGGCCGGATGGGAGGCTTGGAAAGTAAGAGGCTCCGCATGAAGCGGGAGACCAGGGGCTGCCCCGAGAGGGGTTTACCCTCGATGGGGAGGTGGTTAGCAGAGGTAGCGCTCAGGTGTACCCTGACCGAGTTGGATTTCAGCCCCTCCATCGAGAGGTGGAGGAGGTACTGGAGAACATACTGGAGAGAGTAGGAGAATGGGTCGACCTAGAACTTGGAGAACCAGATCGAGAAATGCCGCCACTTAAAAGCATAGGTTTGCCTTGTCTTTCCTTGACGCGAGGAGGATCTCCTCGACCTCCCCCGGGAGGTGCAATGGGGCTAAGAAGACCCATTCAGCCGCCAGGCTGTAAGGGACAATAAGGCCAGGTTCAGGTGGAGCACCCATCCCTCCTCCTGCATTAGCAGGCCCAGGGCGCAGCTTAGGGGGAATGGAGGCTTGGACGAGAGCTGGAGCAGAAGCGGGAACCAAGGCTGTCGAGGTCACGAAGGAGCCATGAGAATCACGGAAGTTTGCTCCCGCTGGACCTTGTGAGACGGGTGGGGGAGACGGGTGGGGGAGACGGGTGGGGAAGAAGCGTAAAGAAGCTCGGAGGCCCAACTCAGGAGGAACGCATCAGGAGCCACCCTACTCGGGTGTGGAACCAGTCCACAGAATCGGGCGAGCTGCGTCTTCACCAGGCTGGCAAAAAGGTCCATGGGCAGAGTCCCCCACTAATGGAATAAGAGGCTGGCCACCTCCGGATTCAGGCGCAACTCGTGTGGGTGGAGGATTCTGCTGAATTTGTCCGCAAGAACATTCTCATGGCTTGGGAGATAGACCACTCTTAGGGTTATGCCCTGGCGAACAGCAAAGGAGGACCGCCTCCCGGCAGAGGGGGCGAGAAGCTGTTCTCACCTCCTTGTTTATGTAGAACATAGCTACCCTGTTGTCAGTCTGCACGAGCACTGACCTTCCCCTCAGCTGGTACTCGAAGGCCCTCAGGGCCCATCGAACCGCCCGAAGCTCGAGCAGATTGATCTGCTGCTGAGCTTCTTCGGGTGACCTGGGTGTGTAGGTTGCCGCAGTAGGCTCTCCAACCCAGTAGGGAGGCATCCATCGTCAGGACAAACTCGTGCTGCGGGGCCTGGAAGGGCATTCTTTGAAGGCAGCTTCGGGCATCCTGCACCAAGCAGGAGATCTGGACAGGGTCCCGGAGCCCTGGCTCCACTGTGCCCTGAGGCACCACTGAGCTGTCTGCATGTGCATGTGGACATGTGGAACAACGTGAACGGTGGAGGCCATGTGCCCCAGGAGGCGCAACATTGGTCATGCTGGAACCTCGCCCCCCCTTCCAACACCACCAAGGAGTACCTCAAGGATCCACGCTGTCCGCCATGCTCTTCAACATCTACCTACAACCACTCTGCTCAGTCATACGTACCCACAACATCAACTTTCATATATATGCTGATGACATCATGCTCTACGCCCCAATTACAACCGCGAATCCAACAAATACACATCTTTCAGCATGTTTCACCGAAGTATCCAACTGGCTACAAGAAAATAACCTATCCATAAACATAAAGAAAACTGAAGCCCTCATAGTGACAAAAGACCCAGACTTCACACCGCCCACACACCTTAACATAGGAACCACACGCATTCAAATACAGCCACAAATAAGATATCTAGGCATTATCATTGACCAAGCCCTAACCCTCAAGCAACAAATTATGAAAACCATCGGAATTATATTCCACAAAGCAAAAACAGTGCAACATCTCAGACCCCTCCTCGAACCTCAAGACTTCAGGACGGTAATGCAAATTATGACACTCCCACATCTGGACTACTGCAACATAATCTACCATGGACTACCAGCCACACGGACCAACCCCCTCCGAACCACACTGAACACCACAGCGAGAATCATTCAGAGAGCAAGGAAAAGCGACCACATCATCCCAATTCCAAGAGACCTGCACATACTCCCCTTCGAAGCACGAACTAAATACAAATCCATCCTACTCACCCACAAAGCCATCCACCAAACACAGAACACACAGCTCTGCATCCTGCTGTCTCGTCCAGCCCATGGCAAAACCACCAGACTGGCCTCCAGCAACTCCCTCACCGTCCCTCACAAAAGAACCAAATGCTCTCAACGGACATGCAATCGAGCCTTCGAACTTTATGCTCTATCCCTATGGAATTCTCTGCCGAGCCACCTCAGAAACAACAACGATCTAATGTCCTTCAGAAGGCAACTAAAAACCATCCTATTCCAAGAATGCTTCGAAGCAACCCCCACCAGAAAGTGCACCAACCCCTGATCTCACCCATCATGGACCTCTGATCGAAAACTGAA
Source organism: Ichthyophis bannanicus (assembly GCA_033557465.1). Taxonomy (NCBI): domain Eukaryota; kingdom Metazoa; phylum Chordata; class Amphibia; order Gymnophiona; family Ichthyophiidae; genus Ichthyophis; species Ichthyophis bannanicus. Next base: position 189,947,299 of record CM066035.1, on the reverse strand, counting down.
CTATACTGTCCATGTCTAAAGTCTGTCCTATGTCCAAATCATCATTGTTCCCCACCTGGTGATGGCCCCACCCTTATACTTAATTACCCCCACCCTTGAATGTAGCGCCGCTTTGACCCGGTGAAAAGCGGGATATAAATACAGTTATCTAAATAAATAAATAAATCCAAGCCCTGCCTTGGACCTTGGCCACCAGGGCGTGGAGACAATCCGCACGATGCCGGGGCAGGAAGGTAGTCACTCACTCTGTGTCAAGGACTGTGCCGATGAACTCCAGGGTCTGCACCGGTTCGAGGTGAAACTTGGAATAATTGACCAGAAAGCTGAGGCATTCGAGAAGGAAGATCGTGCGCGATGCTGCAAAGCGGGCTTCCCCGGTTGATGCCCCCATGACAAGCCAGTCATCTAAGTAAGGAAAAATGGGTATGCCCTGCCGCCGGAGGTAGGCGGCGGCCACGGAAAGACATTTGGCGAAGACCCACGGGGCAGACGCGAGCCCAAATGGGAGCACCCTGTATTGGTAGTGCTCTCCCTGCACCCTGAAGCGCAGGTACTGCCTGTGCTGGGGGTGGACCATTATGTGGAAGCAAGCGTCCCTGAGGTCAAAGAAGCATAGCCAATCACCCTGCTGGAGGAAGGGCAGCAGGACACCAAGCGATAGCATTTTGAACTTCTCCAGCACCAGAAACTTGTTAAGGTTCCTGAGATCGAGGATGGGGCATAGGCCCCCCGTCTTCTTCATAATGAGGAAGTATCTGGAGTAGAACCCTCAACCTCTGAGGTGCGGCGGAACCTTTTCAACCGCCCGCTGGCAGAGGAGGTTGGTCAGCTCCTGTTTCAAGCAAGCCTGGTGCGAGGGAAGCAGAGAAGGCTCCACTGGGGAGAAGGGAGTAGGGAGCCTGTCCAGATCAAGATGGTAACTGTCCCGGACCACCCAGGTGTCAGACGTGATCGATGCCATTGGGGAGCGAAAAGGGACAGGCGTTCCCCCCCACAGGCGGAATCCCCACCTGCAGGATGAGAGGCTATGCCATTGGCATCAAAACCCCTGAGCGGGTTGAAGTGGCGCTGGTGGTTGAGCTTTAGGGCCCTTTAGGCTTGCGATGGCTGTGCACACCCCCCTTACCCTGCGTGCCGATGGGTGGTGCGGGGGTGGGTGGGTAGGGCGGTTATCCCCAGTAGGGAAGTCCCTTTCTCTGAGAGAACGGCTTTTTCGCTGGCTGTTTCTTCTGTGGGAGAGAAGAGGTCCTACGCGAGAGGTGGGTTTGAGTTACGAACTCAGTTTCAATTTTGGCGGCCTTATCCTCCATGGGCTTGCCGAGCAGTTGTTCACCTAAGCAGGGGACATCCAAGAGCTTCTCCTGGACCCTTTGCTCTAGGTCTGAAGACTGGAGTCATGCCTGGCACTGGGCCCCAATGCCGGCCGCTGCTACTCGTGCAGAGGATTCAAACCTGTCATACGCAGTGCAGGAGAGGTATTTCAAGCAGTCCGTGACCAACCTCAGGAGGGTCTGGAACCTGAGAAGGTGTTCACCCCCAAGACCTGCGGAAAACCCGCCGAGCTCTTTGGCGAGGTCATGCAGGAACATGCCCATGTACAGTTGATAGGCCTAAATGCGGCATGTCAGCATGGACCCCTGATAGGCCTGGACTCCCTGCCCAGCGGGACCGAAGAATGTGACATATGCTCTTTTGCTTTCGCATCGCCGATTCCACTACCACGGAGGTGTGTGGGAGCTGGGTCTTTCAGAACATCGAGCCGCACTGGACCCTATACATGGCATCGAGGCATTTGCTTACAATGGGGGCAGAGAGAGGCACCTCCCACATGTGGAGGAGCAGCCTGGACAGAATGGGAGGCACTGGGACTGTAAGAGACTCCCGGGGCGGGGACTCATACTGTAAGATACCAAGTTCCTTTGCCCTTGGTTCTTCCTCAGCCTGCGTGGGCAGCTTGAGGGCCCGCGCTATGTCCCGCACGAACACCAGAAAGGATGTGTCCTCCGGAGGTGAACGCCTCTGGGAGGTGGGTGGGGACGGGTCCGAGGGAAGGTCCCTGTGAGCGCGGGTCTCCGGGGAGGTAACCCCGTCCGACTCCCAACCAGAGAGGTCCGAAAAGGAGTCTGAGTCAGACTGGTCACGCTGTCCAGAAGCTGAGGCTTGCTTGGATCCGGAGGCCTTGGAAGACCTCGCCCCTGAGAAACGGGACGGTGAGCGAGACCGGCACCAAGGACCCTCACGAGACCCACGGCTCTCGGGGATTTCCAGAACAGGTTTAGGTGTCCCTTTCTCAGGGGAACCTCGGTCTCGAGGCATGTGCCAGTTGTGCTGGGCAGAAGCACCTGCTCTGCAGCTAAGAAGGCAGGAACGCTGCACTCTAGTGGCAGCATTCGGCATTCCCACGTGGATGTGGGTCACTGCAAAGCCAACACCGGGGTTACCAGGTCTGGCGTGGAAGAGGAGAGAGGGTTCTCGTCGGGATGAACCTCAGGAAACCGGGCGCCATCGCTGGAGGCCTCCGTGTCTGTACGAGGTACCTTTCGAGGCCACTCCTTATCTGACTCTCGGGAACACCGGGGAGGGCTGAGCGACCGAGCGCGGGAACATTCACGCTTGTCCAGAGACCCCAACAGCGACTTTGAGGTCTTCTTCTTGCGCCTCTCCACCTCAGGGGACCCCTGATCGGAGTGCCGGCCTTGGAAACGTAGCCACTGCAGGGGATCCTGCAAGCGGAGGGATGGGCGAGGATGCCCCCAGGGACTATGGGGTTGCCTTACGGAAAATGTCGTCGGACATCTGCTTACGACTTAGCAGGGCCTTGGCGGACATTTTCTTACAGAGACAATAGCGCTCCAGGTTATGGTCGGCCCCCGGACACCGGAGACAGCAGTCATGGGTGTCTGTGAGCAACATATTCTTAGAGCATCTGTCACATTTTTTAAAACCGGTGGCCATTGGGGCAAAAAGGGTCCCTGCTAGGTCGAAGACCCTCGAGACCAGCGGTTGAAAAGGGCGCGAAAAGGCCCGGAAAGAAAAAATTTTCCAAAAAGGCTGGAATAAGGACGTCCCTTCGCTCGGAAAAAAAAGAGCAAAGGGAAAGACGGAAGAGGACCAGGGCTACCAGAAAAGAGAGGGCCAGAGGCCAAAAACGAAAATGAAAACACTTTTTCCGAGGGACGAGTACATGCGTCTGAAGGGCTCCGTGGAAAAAGGGAGACTGAGCAAGGAGGCACCTTTGAGTGGGAAAAGGACCACGCATGCGTGGCAGCAATCCCAAAGGCTTTCTTTGAAAGCTGCGAATTGCTCCGCACGGGCTCTGTCGGTGCCGATATCACCCATAAGTGAGGACTGACTTCCTGCTTGTTCCTGGAGAAAGAATGTTAACATACTCTTTAATCCATCTGCAATCAGAAAACTATCTAGAATATAATTTTCCAGCTATGACTTTCAGATTTCTACCTACGTAAGACAATTACAAACTATTTATTTTTCATATTCACCTGTTCACAGATTTTGCTGCAAGCATGCGCACCTGATGGTGGCTATCTGTGAGGAATTCTGGAAAGACATTACTCACAGGTACATCTTCATTATCTATAGTTAATACAGCCCATACTGCATGAGGATCAGCCTGAAAGAAAATTGGAGACATAGTTTTAACAGAGCATATTAGCATACACTATAAATTATTTTGTTATGATGGTTTAGACTATTTAGCAGTTTTACATAGGTTGTTTTGAAAAAATGATCATCAGTACACTACTTCCCCAACCCCAATAGCATTCTGCTCTATCAACCTGCCATCAATGCAGCTCACCTCAAGCAATCTGTTAAAACAGTTCACGAGAGCCACTCTTACAGGAACAGTACACTTCTTACGTAACTGCCTAGAACAGATGACATGTTACAGAAAACAGAAATAAACATTATAAGTTCAATTATCATGGCCACTTTTGTCACTATATAAATATTGAAGTCCCTCAGTTATAAGTACCATAGGTTTCAAAGACAGAAAAACCCCAGCTGGAACAGGTTTCAGCCAATGACTGATAAAGTAAGAAAGAGGGATTGCAAGCACGAGGACCAAAGCCCTAACTTGAACAAGTGCACTGATTATTCTAATATCAGGAGGCAGGGGGATTACCAACACTTGGGAAAGAAAGAGGTGGGGTTAGAACCCTGAAGGTATAAGCCTGGGTTAGATTATGCAGAGGAGGAGAGACGAGGAGAGCAGCCAGGAGAGCAGCTGAGACAGAAGCAGAGAGGAGGAGGAGTTGATTCTTGGAGAAGAGCTGAGCTACCCAGAGCCGAGAGAGCTGAATTCCCTGCAACAGGTTGGCAACAGAGGTGGGGACCAGGAAGTGGAGAAGCTTTCAGACCACCAGAGAGGTTGTCAGCTGAGCAGTCTAACCAGGTCGGTGAGTCAGAACCCATGCAGCTCTAGACAGGAAGTCTTGAGAAAAAGCTAGCCCTGAAAGAAGTAATTCTCCTTGGAAGTTAACCATATGGCAGAAGCAGTGTGGAGGTAAATTCCTGTCTGTTTTAAAAGGGAAATTTACTGCAACATAAGCCTGATCAGGAAGCTCTGATTCATGCTTGTTTGTCACCTGTGTTTGAACTGTGCAACGGCAAGAAAAGCCAAGTTAGCTGCTATAAGAGTGTTTGCTTGCTTCTCTCCTATATGAAAAGCCTGCCAAGAGTTTTGATAACAGCTTGGAATGTTTGTTTTGTTCTAAGTTTGGTTTCACGTAGAAATGCAGCCTAGAGAGGTTTTTGATGCTGGCAGAAACCAAACTGCTGTGGAAGAATTAAGCTTGAATTTTTCTTTATGCTCTGATTAACAAGGACTAAAAAGGAAAGTGGCAGCCTAGTTTCTAAAGGTAATTGCTTCTGCAAGTAAGAAGACTTTAAAAAGCCATTTCTGAGTTCTTTTGTTTGTTTGCCAGTATTTGCTGTACCTTAAGCAAATCCTACAGTTATAATCCTGTAAATGATACCTTGAACCTGCTGTGTTTTGTGTTATGGAAATAAACTTTCTGTTACAAGCCTTACCCTCGGTTACCTCAACTACAAACCTTCTACTTAAAGCACCAACATATTTTAGCAGTACTACACTTCCCAGAAGCCAACATGAAGAAATAGGCTGCTAAGAGCTGATAGAAGAAGGAACCCTCAACCACCACGCCCCTCGACAACCAGAGGCAAGTGGCTTCGGGCGTTGTGCTTATGACAAGTTCTTTCAACACCCTTGGATGTATACCATCCGGCCCAGGTGATTTGCTACTCTTCATTTTATCTAATAGTTGTAATACATCTTCCCGATGTATTGATATTTCCTTCAATTCTTCCGCACCTTTAAATACCACTTCAGTCATGGGTAACATTCCTACATCTTCCTCAGTAAAGACCGAAGCAAAGAAATCATTCAGTCTCTCTGCTATCGACTTGTCGCCTCTTAGTGCCCCTTTAACCCCTCTATCATCTAATGGACAAACTGACTCTCTCGCAGGTTTTTTGCTACGAATGTACTTGAAAAAGTCTTTATTTCGCATTTCTGCTTCCACAGCAAGCTCCTTCTCAAGCTCTCCCTTTGCCTGCCTTATCAATGCCTTGCATTTGACTTGCCAGTGCTTGTGCTGTTTCCAGGTTTCGTCATTTGGCCCTTTTTTCCATTTCCTGAAGGATGCTTTTTTGGCAACAGCCTCTCTGACCTCACCTTTAAACCATGCTGGCAGTTTTTTGGACTTCCCTCCACTTTTCTTAAAGCGTGGAATTCAGCTGGTTTGGGCTTCCAAGATAGTATTTTTCAAGAACACCCAAGCTTGATGTAAGTCTTTAACCTTTGCAACTGCTCTTTTTAATTTTTTCTTAACTATTTTCTTCATTTTATCATAGTCTCCCTTTCGAAAGTTAAAAGGTAGTACTGTGGATTTCCTTATTATCCCTCCTCCACTAATTAAATCAAATGCGATCGTGCTATGATCACTATTGCCAAGTGGCCCCAACACCCTTATCTCTTGCAGTAGATCTGGTGTTCCACTAAGGACTAGGTCTAATATGGCTTCCCCTCTGGTCAGTTCATGAACCAGCTGCTCCAAGAAGCAGTCATTTATTTCATCTAGGAACTTTATCTCCCTAGCAAGTCCTGCCATGACACTGACCCAGTCGATACCGGGGTAATTGAAATCACCCATTATTATTACATTGCTGTAACTTTTGTTCGCTTCCTTGATTTCTTTGAGCATTTCATCATCTATTTGTTCATTCTGGCCAGGCAGTCGATAGTACACCCCCACTGCCATCGCATTCCCCTTTTTACATGGAATTTCAATCCATAGAGATTCTGCAGCAAATTTTGTTTCCTGCGCGTGGAGTCCCTACGGGAGGCCAGGAGTTTGTCTGTTACTTCCTGGGCAGATTTAGTTCAGAGAGAACTACCCACTCAGCATCTAAGCTGTGAGGGCCAAGGACTGGACACTGTGGTGCAGCAAGGTCCCATCCTCTTGAGATATTAGGTCCGAGGTGCAATCCAGATGGAGAGGCTTCCGCCAAGAGAGTTGAAGCAGCAAAGGAAAGCATGGAAGCCTGGGCCAGTACAAGGTGATGAGAATCAGAGTGCCCTGGTTGGCCTGAAGCTTCAACAAGATCTTTGCTACGAGCCGAAATAGGGAAATATGCGTAAATCAGCCCCTCCTCCCAGTGCAGGAGGAAGGTATCAGAGGCCAACCGGCTGCTAGAGGCCAACCTGAAGCAGAACTGATCCACCTGGGCTTTGTGCAGCATGGCAGAGAGGTCTATTGATGGAGTACCCCCGCCCGAAAGATCCAGTCCACTACCCTCTTGTTGAGGGTCTACTCGTGAGGTTGGAAGACCCAGCTCAGGTGATCCACCAGTGCACTGAGTTCTCCAGGCAGGTAGGTCGCCTGTAGCTCCATCCCTTGGACAGTGGCAAACTTCCACAAGCGAACTACTTCCCAGCACATGAGGTAAAATCCTGCGCCCCTTGAACATTGCTACTTAATTGTCCATTTGAATCAGGAGAACCTGGTTGGCCAAGTGCATCTGGAACAACCAGAGAGTATTTTCAATAGCTCAGAGCTCAAGGGATCTAGAACCCTTCTGGTGCAGGCTATCCTGCTCAGACCACAGGCCCTGAGTGCACAGGCTGTCCAAGTGAGTCCCCCACCCAATCTTGGACGCGTCCATGGTGAGCATCCTTTGTGGCATCGATGACTGAAAGGGACGACCCCAGAGCAGGTTCTGCAGCTTCACCCACCAGTTTAAGGACTGCACAAGGCTGCTGTGACTGCCACTCGGTCCGGAGGCGGCATATGGTCTGTTTCTACTACATGCTTAGAGTCCATTAAGACTGCCTCATACAGAGGTTAGACAGCGGAGTCAGGTGCAATGATCCCTCTAAGCTGCGCTGGGTCCTCCGCCGGCATTCCTGCCCAGAGGGGGGGGGGGGGGAGGAAGCGCGTTCGACGCTCCACCCCTCCCCTCCACCGGCAGGAATGCCGGCAGGGGACCGGCGCGGCTTAAAGAGAACAGTGGCTGCGGCAAAATGCCGCAGCCAATGCTCTCTAAGCCACGCTGGGTCCCCTGCCGGCATTCCCGCCAGTGGGGGGAGGGGCGGAACGTTGATTGCGCTGCATCTCCCCCCCCCCTGTCAGTGCAGCTTAGAGGGAACATTGGTCAGGTGTACCATCGAGATCATGTAGTCAAGCATCTTAAGCATACTTTGAGCCATTGTGTGGTGCTTTCTTGGGAAGTCGCCTACTACTTTCATGAGCCACTACATGCGGTCCATCAGGTCCATCAGGAGAAAGGCTCAGGCCCGAGTCATACTGAGGAGAGCCCCAATGAACTCCAGCTGCTGAGAAAGCTGGCGGTGCGACTTGGGGTAGTTGACTACGAACCCCCAATCGCTCGAGCACCTGAATGGTCAGGTGAGCAGACTGTTTGATCCCATCCGGTGAGGAACTCTTGATGAGCCAGTTGTCTAAATATGGAAAGATGAAGACCTCCAAGATCTGTAGATAAGCGGACACCACTGCGAGACACTTTGTGAAGACTCTGGAAGCCAATGCGAGACCGAATGGGGGCACTCAGTAATGGTAGTGTCAACCCCCCCCCCCCCCCCCCCGAATGAACTGTAGCTACTTTCTGTGAAGCTGGCTGATCAGGATGTGTGTATTCAATGTGTGTAGCCAATCATCCTTAAGGAGATAAGGGATCAGCATTACTAGCGAGACCATCTTGAACTTTTCCTGCACTAAGAAGCAGTTGAGGTTCTGAAGATCCAGAATAGGCTGGAACTCCCATCTTCTTGGTGACCAGAAAGTACTTGGATGGCAAGATCAGTCAGCAGGGTGAAGACCTCCTCCTGTAGGAGTCTGCGAAGTAGCGGATCCAGAGGGTACTCCCCCGGGAAGAAGTAGGGTAGCAATTGGGTAAAGTGCAGCATGTACACGCTTCAGACAATCTGCAGGACCCAGGTGAACAAGGTGATTTATTTCTTTAATAGGATTTATATACCGCTTTATCCTAAAATCAAAGCGGTTTACAATGAAATTGAGAGGCCACCTATGTCCGAAGTGGACAAGCCATTCCTCCCATCCCGTTGGGCACTGGGAGATTGGCAATGCTCCTGAGAAACCAGTCTAAAGCCCACCCCCAGCTTTGGCCGAGGAACAGTCTGGGCTTTCTGAGGCTTATCCAGCCACTGCTGGTATGGAGCCTGCACTTTCAGCTGAGAACTCTGAGGGCTCTAGTAGTACCAATGCTTGCACTGGTAGAACGTCTTCTTCCCCCGGAATTTCTTAAGCAAGGGGTCAGCAGTCTCTAGAGAGCCTGGAGATGATCATATGCTCCTTCTCGATTTTGCCCGCTCTCTCCTCCACCGGATTGCTGAAGAGTTTTTCATCCTGGCAAGGCATATCCGTCAACTTGTCCTGGACCTACTATTCAAGGTCCGAGGACTGGTGCCAAGTGAGACCACATCCTGATGCCCACAGCCGCAACCCTACCGGTAGACTCTAAGGCATCGTAGGTTGCGCAAACCATATACTTTGAGAAATCCTTGCCATGGCCCACAAGGGCACGAAAGGAGTTAAGACCCTACGAGGGTATAAGGAAGCTGAACTTGGCCAGGTCAGTCATGATGTCCTTCAGGAACATACCAATGCAAAGTTGGTAGGAGTGTATCTAAGCTTCCAGTATGGAGCTCTGAAGGCATCGCATCCCAAAGGAATTGAGGGTCCTAGCTTCCTTGTCCAGTGGCACCGAGGAATAGGACTTGGAGCTTTTAATCCAATTCGTTATGGACTCCAAGACCAAGAAGTTATGGGGGAACTGAGGCTTCTCGAAGCCCGGGGCCTTTTCAACCAGATACATAGAATCAAGTCGCTGACTGATGACTGGCACCGTGAGGGGGTTCTCCCACATATTTAACAGCAGCTGCTGTAACATCCGGTGCATGGGCACGGTGACGGCCTCCTTGGGGGCCCAAGGGGTATTGGAGGATCTCAAACTCCTCTGTATTCGACTCATCCTCTGCTTCATAAGAAGGTAAGAAATGCTATACCGGGTCAGACCAAGGTCCATCAAGCCCAGCATCCTGTTTCCAACAGTGGCCAATCCAGGTTACAAGTACCTGGCAGATTCCCAAAAAAGGCACACAGGTTCCATAATGCTTGTCCCGGGGCAAGCAGTGGGTTTTCAGGGTCCTCTTTAATAATGGTTTATGGACTTTATCCTCCAGGAACTTGTACAAACCTTTAAGCTCAGCTACAATGACAGCTTTTACTACATCCTTCAGTAACAAATTCCAGAATTTAATTACGTGTTGAGTGAAAAAATATTTTCTCTTATTAGTCTTAAATGAGTTACATTGTAGCTTCATTGCGTATCCCCTAGTCTTTATACTTTTTGATGGCGTAAACAATTGTTTACCCATTCCACTCCATTCATTAATTTATAGATCTCTATCATATCCCACCTCAGCAGACTCTATTCCAAGTTGAAGAGCCCTAACCTTTTAAACCTTTCCTCATAGGGGTATCCTTCCATCCTCTTTACCATTTTGATGGCTCCTCTCTGTACTTTTTCTAATTCCGCTATATCCTTTTTAAAATACAATGACCAGAATTGCACACAATATTCAAGGTGGGGTCTCATCATGGAATGATATAGAGGCATTATAATATCCTTGGTTTTCTCCAGGAACAAGCAGGAAGTCAGTCCTCACATATGAATGACGCTGGCACCAACAGAGCCCCCGTGAAAGCATTTCCTAAGCTTTCAGCCTTTGGAACATTGCCACCATGCATGAGTGGTCTCCTTCCCGCCCAAGGGTGCCATCTTACTTAGTCTCTTTTTTTCCACGGAGCCCACAGACGTCCATCTTTTTCCCCCGGAAAAAGTTGATCATTTGTGCAATAAACTCTCTTCTTTCTCTGGTTAGTACTGGCCCCTTTCCCGACTCCGAGCCCGATTGTCCTGGCACAGAGTCTAAGACCCGTTTTTTTTGTTTTCTTTTCCAGCGCGGTTTTGCACCTTTTTCTATCTGTTGGCCATGTTGAGGGTCTTCGACCTTGCAGGGGTCTTTTTTGCCCCAATGGCCAGTGGGTTCAAAAAGCATGATTGGTGCACAAAAGAAAATGTCCTTCACCGATATACACAACTGCTGCCCCCAGTATCTAGGTGCCAACCATGACCCAGAGGCGACCATGTCTGCGAAGGCCATCCAGCGTCATCAGCAAAAGCAAGACATTTTCTATGAGCCAGATTCTTGCATTGTAAGGCCCTGCATGGATCCTTGGAGTTGAATAAAGTCCCCACGATGCCCGAACAGGTCTGTGGACACTCAAACAAGGATTCCCCAGAGCAGGAATGCAAGAAGAAATCCTTGAGAACTTCATCCTGGCACTCGGACACACAGGGCAAGTCCTGTGCCTGGTCCCACAGTCCACAGAGAGCACCCGAGAAGTCAGAGCGGGATCGGCCAATGAAGGTTCCCCGAACACATGCTGAGGCCTCCGGTGATGGGTCCCGGACCCCCCAGGCCTGTCCCATCGAGGACTCCCTCTCCTCACCGATGCCAAATCTGGAAACCCTGGTGTCTGCATTGAAGGCTGCAACTCCTTAGTGGGAAGCCAGGATGGCGGCACTGCAGTACAGTGTCACTGCCTTCCTTGCTTCGCAGCAGGCATCAACGCCAGCTTCAGACGATGCTCATGCCGAGACCACAGGGACCTTGATTTCAAGGACTCCCTGGGCCACCAAAGCAATCCTCGAGAGCCCGGAGCCTCAAGCCCATCATTGGCATGGGTCTCAATCTCACTACCGGGTCCTTGAGAGTGAAATCTTCCCTGATGAGTGCTTGTGGCTCCAGCCAAGTAGCTGCCATGGGTCACAGAGGCCATGAACCAGGCCCTGCACTCCAGGTGCCGTCAGTCCTTGAGTCCTTGACAGATTACTCCAACTGGAAATCAGAGGACGAGGCATCCCCAAAACACGTAAACACCGCAATCTCCTGTAGGACCAGGGTCTCCCGGTGTCACGGAGCCAGTCCCCACCTGAGGACACAGAGTTTGAGTTTGTTCAAGACATAGCAAAAGCCTTGTCCCTCACCACAGAGTCGGAGGAGGACCCTCAAACGGAAATCCTCCAATATGAGGCTCCACCCAAGGTGGTCCTGACGGTCCCTGTCCCCGCCATCCTCAGGCGGCTCCTCCTTCGAATGTGGGAGATACCGGCATCTGTACCAAACGTTAGCTGACGCCTTGACACTATGTACCATGTCCAGCGGGATCCCAGAGTCCGGAAGGTGCAATTCCCACACACCTCTATGGTGGTAGAGTCGACATGCGCCAGCAGAAGGAGCCCAAAGTCTCACTCCTCCGTACCCCCGGGCAGCGAGTCCCATGCCTTTGAACGCAAATGCTACCAGGGCTCAATGCTGGGTTGCCAAACCCAAGCCAGCTGTATATCAGCATGTATCTCCGGGACCTGGCAAAGGAACTCACAGATTTCTCGGCGTGTCTCGGTGAGGATCACCTCCAGTGATTCCAAACCCTCACAAAGTGCATTTGGGAGTGCACAAAGTACATGTTCCGGGCTGTTTATGGTGGCTTCGAGTCAGGTGAGGGTGACTGTGGGCATCAGGGCTCGACACCAGGCCTGGCTGCAGGCATCGGACATCGAGCAGTAGGCCCAAGAGAAAATCCTTGACATCACCTGCTTCGGGGGAAATCTCTTTGGCAAACTGATGGAGGAAACTTTGGTGGAGATTGAGACAGAGTTCCTCACGAGGGCTCGGCTCTCCAGGAAGACCTCCAGCCTTATCAAGGCTACCCCCAATACCAGGCCCCCGGACCCCACAACAGGGTCACCAGGGCAAGGGAGCAGGCCAAGGCCCGTGTAAGCCAAAGGGCTCCAAGTCCCAGGCCCCAGCTCTTGCCCAGGCTGGGTCAGGGTTTTGACTCCCTGAGCAGAGCCTCTCCACCCATGGGGGAGCAGATGCCAACTGGGGGGGGGGGGGTTGATTCATTTCACCCATTAGTGGCCTGTCATCACCACTGATTTTTGGACACTCCAAGTAGTCAGAGAAGGCTACCTCCTTCACTAGGACTAGACGCCTCCCCCTTTCTTTCCAGAAGAGTCCCCTCAAGCTCACCTGCACCAGGCCCTGCTACTGCAGGAACTTGCAGGCCTCCTCATGGAACACAGCCATGGAGCTAGTTCCCCATCCAACTCAGGGGATGATTAGCTCATAAAGGGGAACACAGCCACCAAGGTGCAACAGGCCATGGCCCGCACCATCAATGTCCTGCAGCATCTGGGTTTCGTGATATACTACCTCAAGTCTCACCTCACTCCAACATAGGACTTTGAGCTCAACTGGACACTCTTCAAGTCAGGGCCTTTCTTCCATTGTTCAGAGCAGGTCTCCTCAGGGCTCTAGCCATCAAGGTGCAATGCCATCATGCAGTGTCCCATGCTCCACCTACTGGGCCAAATAGTATCCACAGTCCATGTGGTTCCCAACACCTGCCTTCACATGCGGGCGACAAAGGCAGGCTCCAGGACAAATTCTTAGTGTCCCGCCAGCTAGTGGAGTCACTCGACTGGTGGCAGGCCATACAGCACCTGCAAGAGGGCATGCTCTTCCAGTCCCAAAATCCCCAGAGGGTCCTCATGACGGACACCTCCTTACTGGGCTGAGGTGCCCATTGCGAGGGATTCCGCACACAGAGCAACTGGTCCTTGGCAGAGTGCCAGCAGCAGATCAACCTTCTGGAGATCAGGGCCATTCTTCTGGCGATCAAGGTCTTCCACCACAGCCTGCGGAACCAGTCAGTGCTAGTCAAAATAAATAGACAACCAGGTCGCAACGTTCTACCTGAACAAGCGGGGGGGGGAGGGGGGGCTATGCCCTTTAACCTTTCCCAGCATTCGCGGCTTCACAGATACAGCCGCTAGCGTGAGGGAAAAAACTCCTCATGCTAGCGGCTGTGCAGACAGAGCCAGGGCCTCGCACGGGCTTCCCTGGCTCCCTCTCCAGCCCTTTAGATGGCCGCGGGGATGTTCAAGGGGGGGGGGCTAGGACTGGATGAGCTAGGATGGAGGGAGGGGGAACTGGGGCTGGAAATAGGCTCTAATGGGGGGGCTAGGACTGCAAATGGGCTGTGATGGGGGGCTAGGACTGCAAATGGGCTGATGAGGGGGTTGGAAATTGGCTGATGGGGGAGCTTGGAGTGGAAATGGGCTGATGGGGGGGCTGGAATGGGACTGGAAAAGAGCATATGGGGGGCTAGGCCTGGAAATGGACTGATGGGGGCTGGAATAGGGCTGGAAATGGGCTGATGGGGAGCTTGGAGTGGAAATGGGCTGACGAGGGGGCTAGGATTGGAACTGGAAAAGAGCATATGGGGGGCTAGGACTGGAAATGTGCTGATGGGGAGAGCTTGGACTGCAAATGGGTGATGGGCAGGAATAGGACTGGAAATGGGCTGATGGGGCTGGAATAGGACTGGAAGCGGGCTGAGGGGAGTTGGAATAGGGCTGGAAATGGGCTGAAAGGGTGCTAGGATTGGAAATTGGCTGATGGGGGAGCTTGGAGTGGAAATGAGCTGATGGGGGCTGGAATGAAACTGGAAAAAAAGCATATGGGAGGGCTAGGATTGGAAATGGGCTGATGTGGGGGCTTGGGAGATTGGGACTAGAACGAAGCAGATGTTGGGTGGGTCTAGAATTATAAGGGAGCTGATTTTGGGGGAGGACTAGAAAGGGGTGGGGATGGGGAATGAGAATGGAGAGGGAAAAAGATATTTTGTGTGGGAGGGAAGAAAAGTCTATGATGGCTGGGTATTGGGAGAGTAAGTGGGGATTGAGAATGGAAGGGTGAAATTTGAGTGGATGATAAAAGAATAAGGAAAGAAAAGGGGGAAAGAGCAAAAGGGGAAAGATCAGTTTGTTAAAGCAGATAGAGAGAATGGAAAAATCTAAAAGAGAAGAAAGGACAAATGGATAGCTCGCAGAAGACACGAAGAAACAAGAAGAAAGTGACTGGAGCAATTGCAGCTGAAAAATAAAATCCCAAACAGAAGGTAGAAAACTACTTTTTATTTTGAATTTATTAACTGGAATATGTCAGGTCTGTAAAGTGTGTATTGCTAACATCGTCGCGTTTTTGCTTAGTGCAAGCGGAAATTAATTTATAGTTTTATTTCTCCAGTGTTGCACGTTTCATGTTTGGCTTTTGGGGTTCACAGTTTAATTATCATCTTCCTACTTCTAAATTGTGATCCCTTGTTCTTTGTGTGGTGACAGTCTATGTTCTGCATGTGTAACCAAGTTAAGGTATTCTGTTCATATTGTTTCTATTTGACAGTCCCACTTGTTCTCTTTCCCCCAGTGAGATGTATTGGTATTCTCTGAGATGTACTGGTTTTAATATCTGCAGTGTTGCCTTTTGATAGGTAGGGTTTGGTGCTTTGTGAGTCCTGATAGTGCCGTTATGATACGGTGGATTTGCTATGGATTCTAAATGATCAGTGTTTGAAGTACTTCCTAATGGGCCTGGTGGTTGTCAATGCAATATAGTAATGTAGAAATCTGTTAGTGTTTCTTTATTCAGACACTCATTAAGAGGCATGTTTACTAAAAGCGCATGTTAACATTATACAAATATTTACGCAAATTAGGTTCCTTATGCAAATGAGGCCCCACAATTCATCTCCGCACATGGCCCCGCACCCCCTTGGGCCGCCCCTGTCCATACGTAAGGGCTTACTTCATGCATGTCCATGGAGAACTATTAAAACTTAGACACAATGAAGCCTAGCCACTGAAAGCTAGTGTGTGTGAATATTCAAATCCAGTCTTTCGAAACAAAGTGTCAGCAAAATACAAAACCCCCACATCTCAATTCTTTAAGTTTGAAAAATACTGAAGTCCGTCTCTTTATTCCTCTTTGAGAGATTTATTTATTTAGCTAAATTCATATAACGCAAATCTAAAAGTCTAAGCGGTTTACAATAAAACAAGGCCAGTGAGCTTCAGATTAAGCTTCTTGTCAGCTGTTTCATAGGGAGAAATGCCAGAATGTTATGTCACAGCTGGCACACAGAGGCAGCCAAAACATGCATTCAGTTAAAGTTATAACCCTCTACAACAATGGTATGAATGCAACAATCCTTCAAGAAGGCACCTGGGCAACCTGCATAGAGTGACCATTTTAATGAGAATAGAGATGCTGGATTTTTCAAACAATGATTTTGCTATCTGTAGCTTATTAAAAAACTTGGTGATAAGTCACTGAAAGGGACCCTTTGCTAGTGGAGTCAGTATTGGTTTTGTAAGAACCACAGATAACTAGGCCTGAGATAGCCTGCCAGTAGAAATGGTAGAAGCCAGTATTTTGAAAGATTCTGGGCACTCTTGGGAATGGTATGGTAAGCAGTGGAAGGAAAGTGATTTAAAACTCATGTAGGAGACATGGAGGTGGAGATCTCATGTTGGGTTGAGTACAGGAAAATATGCGTTCACTTACCCAAAGTACAAGAATCTTAACTGGGCAGACTGGACAGCCAGTTTGGTCTTTTTTTTTTTTGTCATTTGGTATTTTACTATGTAACAGATTTATAGCAGTCAGCAGTTGAACAGCACTGAATTTCCCCAAGGCAATTTCTTCCCATTATTTTCTATGAAATGCACATCTTTTCGATGAAATACATATCGTTTCATGTCTTTTGAGAAATACATTCATCAGGGATGGAATGATTTTAAATTTAAGATTTGCAGCTAACCTGTTGGGAATATTGAGCAAACCTAGAACTAAATATGGGATACATCAGGGTACATGTTATATGCTAAATTTATATACTGCTTTATTTCAGTTTTCTAGAGGACACGTGTGTTAAGTAACACTCAAGATATCTGCTCATTTGCAACCATAAATATACAGCTCATCCTGCTTTGAAACAAATTCTCTGACTTTGCTCAGACATACCAAAAGGCTTCAATGATGGCTAGAAACCGTCCTTGGGCATTACCCGTTTCTTCAATATCTGCCTGGTCCTGAACTAGACTTGTTACCATGGGTAGGAGGTGGGAAAGAATAGCCACACAGACTTCCTGATCTCGCCGATACAAGGAGCACACTTCTCTGTAAAGCAAAGAACAGAAAGATGTACAAATCAGAACAAACTTTAAAAATAAACTGGCTCACAAAGTAATATAGAAAATTAAACTGAGATGATGCCTTACGGAAGAGGCTTCAGAAGCATGACGACTTCTTCAACTGGCAAGAGATTTTCTTTATCTGGCAGTTCTTTTAAAAGGGTTAAGTACTATAATATGAAAGAGAATAGTTTTTCAGTTTGTGCCTTTTACTAAATTATTTGCTCATCAGTCATGTATGCTTTAATAGTGCCACACTCACCACATGAAGATGAAGGGACTTAGTGGTATCCAACGTACTAGAGTTGATGAAGGAAAGCAGCTTCCTGCGTAGATCAGGGACTCGGAAGGAAACAGAGTGCAGCTGGGCTGCAGTTACACACAGAGACAAGAACCTCAGCGTATCCAGCAGCAACAGGTCTTGCTTGGTCAGATGGTCTTCTGCTAGTGGGCTCACTGCACCTAGCAAGAAAACATTTTTGAGTGGAAGAGAGGCAGGAAAAGGGAGATATGATAGAGACATTTATTTATTTATTTAAATAGACTTATATTCCGCTTTTCTACCAGTCAAAGCGGTGCACATTCAGTTACTGTATATATTTTTCCCTGGTCTCCGAGGGGCTCACAATCTGTTTTTTTTTTTCACCTGAAGCAACGGAGGTTTAAGTGGCTTACGCAAGGCCACAAGGAGTACCTGTGGGAACAGAAACCCTAGTCCTTCCAGACCAAAATTGCTGTCCTCTAGTGGGATTCAAACCCCTGGCCCTGCAGCACAAGATAACTTGTCCCAACCATTAGGAAACTCCTCCTCGGCTTTTAAAATAAAAATACAAAGGAGACACACTTTTTTCAATAGCAAGATGGTTCTGGAATGAGGAATCATAAGATGATGATAAAAAGGGGTAGACTCAATAATCATCTAAGAAACATCTTTAAAGAAAGGATAGTAGACCTGTGAAACAATGTCCCAATGGAATTAGTGGAGATGAGGGCAGGAGGTGGAAGAGACAAAAACAGTGAGAAAGTTCAAAAAGGCATGAGATAAATACAGACGATCCCTATATAATGAAAGCAGGAAATCAAAGTACAGGGCATTTATGTATATATTGTAGTAAACCACTTCACAGTGTTTCAACAGGCAGGTAAGAAATGCAATAAAACAACAATAACGACAATAAAAATAAAACAAATTACTTACATGTTTTGCAAAAGGGCATAGAGGGGAATTACTGCATGGAGAGCACAGTTACTTACCTGTAACAGGTGATCTCTGGGAACAGCAGGAAAGAGTAGTTACTCACCTGTAACAGGTGTTCTCCAGGAGCAGCAGGAATCAGTCCTCACTTATGGGTGACGTCGGTGCCGACGGAGCCCTCGCGGAGCAATTTTCCCCAGCTTTCGAAGAAAGCCTTTGGGAATTGCAGCGCGCATGCGCGGTCCCCTTCCCGCCCAAGGGTGCCATCTTGCTCAGTCTGATGACATAGCGAAAAGACAGCAAAAAAGTTAGCAAAACCATATACTAAGAATGACTGCAACTCCAAGGGGAGGAGGGAGGGTTGTGAGGACTGATTCCTGCTGCTCCTGGAGAACACCTGTTACAGGTGAGTAACTACTCTTTCTCCAGGACCAAGCAGGAAGTCAGTCCTCACTTATGGGACTCCCAAGCTTAAGGCCACCGGAGACCTCAAGCCTAAACGAGCTCCCTCAAGCTCGACAGTACAGAAGGAAGGAATTTTCTGAATACGAATCCGGCCGGTAGCCCAACACCAGGGCCGGAGGATAGGAGTTGCTTAGACCTCAAAGAGATTGTGGAGGACTGCCTGTCCGAAAGCACTATCCCTGCGGGACTCTCTCTCCAGGCAGTAATGAGCCGCAAAAGTCTGGCTGGAAGACCAAGTAGCGGCCCGGCAGATGTCCGCCAACGGAACAGAGCGAAGATGAGCCACTGACGCAGCCTTAGCGGAGAGTGCACTGAGGTGAACTCTGACAGAGTTGGATTTGAGGCCCAGATCGGAGAGGTGAAGCAAGTATTGCAGTACCACCGATACTAAACAGGCGAAGGGGTCCTCAGAGCGCTGAGAACACCAGACTGAGAAGCGACGCCATTTAAGGGCGTAAGATTTTCGGGTAGAAGGACGCCGAGACGCTAGGACGACGGCTTCCACTTCCGGAGGTAGCAGAAGCGGAGCTAGGACTACCCTTTCAGCAGCCAGGCCATCAGGTGCAGGGCCCGGAGGTTGGGGTGCAGGAGAGTACCCTGATCCTGGGTCAGGAGATCGGGCTGAAACCCCAGAGGAAGAGGGGTGTCCACCGCTAGCTGTAGAAGTAGAGGGAACCACGGTTGCCTCGGCCACCGGGGCGCTACCAGGATCACGGAGGCCCTGTCCTGGACCACTTTGAACAATGTCTGGGACACCAGTGGCGTGGGAGGGAAGGCATACAGTAGGCCCGTGGACCATGATATGAGGAAAGCATCCGGCGCTACTCTGAGAGGATGCGGGTGCCGTGAGCAGAACCTGGGAAGCTGCCGGTTCAGGGGACTGGCAAAGAGATTCACGGTGGGGGAGCCCCACCGGCGGAAAATCTGCCGGACCACTGCGGGGTTCAGCCTCCATTCGTGCGGCTGCAGAATCTGGCTCAGTTTGTCCGCCAGGCCATTGTCCTGCCCGGGCAGGTAAACAGCCTTGAGAAGGATGTTGTGACCGACTGCCCAAGAGCACAGCCTCCGAGCCTCCCGACATAGAAGGAAGGAGCCCGTGCCCCCCTGTTTTTTCACGTAGAACATGGCCACCTGATTGTCCGTCTGCACCAGCACAGACTGACAAGACGTGAGGTGAGAGAAGGCCCGCAGAGCTAGGTGGATCGCCCGCAGCTCCAGGAAGTTTATCTGCTGGGCGGCTTCCCAAGGTGTCCAAAGGCCTTGAGTGCACATCCCTTGACAATGCGCTCCCAATCCCAGGGGAGAGGCATCTGTCGTGAGCACCTGGGACGGTGGAGGAGACTGAAAAGTCATGCCGAGTACCAGATTGGGCAGGTGAAGCCACCATTGCAGAGAGGAGACCAGGCGGTCGGAAATCTGTATTAAGTCCGTCAGCCTCCCTGTGGCCTGATGCCATTGAGTGCGAAGGCTCCACTGAGCGGGTCGCATATGCAGACGGGCATTCGGAGTGACATGGACCGTGGAGGCCATGTGACCGAGCAGTTGCAGGAATTGTCTGGCAGAGGCCGGTGAGGCGCTGTGGAACCTGCCAGCCAGAGCTATGAGTCTGTTGGCCCATTCCAGAGGCAAGAAGGCCCGAGCCTGCAGTGTGTCCAGCCGCGCTCCTATGAATTCGAGATCCTGAGAGGGGCGCAAAGTGGACTTTTCGAAGTTTATGACGAAGCCCAAGTGCTGAAGCAGAGCCATTGTGCGTTGAGTGGCCTGAGTGACCTCTAGGGAAGACCGTGCCCGGATGAGCCAGTCGTCCAGGTAGGGGAAGACGAAGAGGCCTTGAAGCTTCAGGAAGGCTGCCACCACTGCCAGGCATTTCGTGAACACCCTGGGAGCGGAGGATAGGCCAAAGGGCAGTACGCGGTACTGATAATGATTCCCTGCCACCACAAATCTTAGATATTGCCGGTGGTCCGGATGGATAAGGATGTGGGTATAAACATCCTTTAGATCCAAGGAGCATAGCCAATCTCCCTGCTGGAGGTAGGGCAGTAGGATTCCAAGGGTAAGCATCTTGAACTTTTCCCGCTGCAGGAACTTGTTGAGGTTGCGTAAGTCCAGAATGGGTCTGAGACCTCCTGTTCTCTTTGGAACCAGGAAGTACCTTGAGTAAAACCTGTGACCCCACAGGTGTTGGGGCACTGGCTCCACAGCCTGTTCGTGAAGCAGACTTTGCAGCTCCCGAAGGAGCAAGTCCCTGTGTAGAGGGGGTCTTAGAGGCTCCCCTGGAAAGAAGGGGGGGGCACCTGGTGAAAATGCAAGAGGTAGCCCTTCTGAACCACCTGCAGCACCCAGGAATCGGATGTTATGGCAGACCACCGGTGGGCAAAGTGGGTCAGCCGGCCCCCCGTGCTGAGCGAAGGCCCCTGAGGGGGAGAGGCTATGCTGGCATAGTCAAAAACTCCCACCCTGCTGGGCCGGGGCCTGCGTGGTGGGCTTGGGAGCCTTCTGCCTACGCGATCCGTTACCCTGCCCCTTAGGCTGCTGTCCCTGATGGGGGGGCAGCCGAGGCCTGATATTGTGGGTGGTGTTGTTTATAAGCAAACACCTTCCTCGGGTAAAAAGGCTTCTTCCCCAAGCCCTTCCTCTTCTGTGAAGGGGCAGAGGTCTTTCTGGATAGGCGAGTCCTGGTGAGAGTCTCGGACTCGAGCTCCGCCGCCTTTTCAGCCATGGGCTTGCCAAAGAGGTTATCACCTCTGCAAGGGACATCGACCAACTTGTCCTGCACCCATGGCTCGAGGTCGGATGACTGAAGCCAAGCCTGACGGCGAGCCCCGATGCCGGCTCCGGCTACTCGAGCCGATGCTTCGAAGCCATCGTAGGCTGCTCGAGAAATGAACTTCGAACACTCTCGAATCCCTGTGGACAAGGCCTGGAACCGCTGCAATGGTTCCTCGGAGAGGCCAGCAGAGAACCCCGCAATTTCTTTTGCCAGGTCTCGAAGATACATGCCCATATATAGTTGGTATGTCTGGACTAGACAAGCAAGCTTAGAGCCCTGGAAGCACTTTCTACAGAGGGCATCCAGATTCCAGGCCTCCTTACCCGGAGGCACCGAAGAGTGCATCTTTTGACTCTTAAGTCGATGCATGGCCGATTCCACCACCATGGAATGGTGGGGCAGTTGTGCCTTCTGGAACCCGTGGCTCTTGCGGACTCGATACATGGAATCGACCCGCTTGCTCAGCACCGGCGTCGAGGCCGGGCTCTCCCACATGCAGAAGAGTAGCCGCTCCAGCATCGGGGGAACCGGTACAGTAAAGGCCTCCTTCGGGGGAGAGTCGTATTGGAGGGCCTCGAGCTCTTCGGCTCGAGGCTCCTCCTCCGGATCCGCGGGGAAGGCCAAAGCCTTGGCCATATCCCTCACGAAATCGGAGAACCGTGTATCCTCCGGGGGGGACCGCCTCCGAGGCTCCGACTCGGGCGAGTCGGAGGGGACGCACAGAGTCTGAAAAGAACCGGATGACTCGTCCTCCTCCGTGTCCCAGCCCGACTCCTCCGAGGAGGAATCGAGTGGCTCCGTGCGGGCGGGAGCCGGGGATCTCCGCCCCGACGCCGAGGCCGGCGTCGAGGACCTCGGTCCCGAACGGGAGGCCGAGGGAGACCTAGGTCGAGGATCGACTCGAGCTCGTATGGACTCGAGGATCGACTCGGCCTCCGGGGTCGACTTGGGCGTCGACGTCCCGGTGGTCGGGGCAGATGCACTGGCGAGGCCGGTGATCAATGCCCGCTGCTGGTCCATGAAGGCAGCGATACTGCACTCCAAGGTCGTCAATCTGAGACCAAACTCAGAAGACCCAGCAGCCTCCGACTCGGGCCCCGACGGCGTCGGGCCCGACATCGGCTCTCCCGGAGGAGAGTCCAGGAGGACTACAGTACTCACGTGTCCAGGCGACTCCACTTCGAGACGAGGAAGCTTCGAAGACCTCTCCGCCTCCGAGGACCCGGGACGGCCGACGGGGCTATGCGACCTGGCCCTCGAGGGACCAGGAGCGTCCTCCGCCGCCACCCTCGCGGGCTTCTTCTTCCGACGGTGTTCCCGGCCAGGGGACCCCCGTTCAGAGGAACTCCGACGGTGCTCGGAGCCGGAGCCACGAGACGTCGAGGCCTCTGACGAGGTCCGGGCCCGACTGGACGCGGGGTCAGAGAAGATTCGTTCCTTTTGTGACTGCCGACTCAACGCCTTCGAGGACATCTTGTTGCACGGACCGCAACTCATTTCTGTCATGTTCGGGTCCGAGGCAACGGAGGCAGCAGTCATGTGTGTCGGTAAGAGACATAAGTTTGACACAACGATCACACTTTTTAAACCCACTGGCAGCCATCGGGGGAAAAAGGGCCCCTGCAAGGTCGAAAGACCGTGCTGCCAGGGAAGAAGGAAAAAGTGGCGGGAACGCCAGTTGGAGAGAAAAAAATTAAGTGAACGGACTCGATAGGGATATCGAGGCCGGGCGGGGAAGAGGACACACGAACCGAGAAAAATAACAACAACAAAATAAGAAATCAACTTTTTCAGCGGCGATAACAAACTACGTCTGTAGGGCTCTGCGGAAAAAAGGAGACTGAGCATACACATCATAACATGTCCCTGCGGGTTACTCTATGTGGGTAAAACCATCCGCACATTTAAGATACGTATGAGGGAGCATAACAGCCGTATTAAATGCCGAACATTGGAAGCTCTTTTAGTTCAGCATTGCATAAAAGAAAGTCACATCTTTGAGCAGCTACGCTGTTTTGTTATTGATCGAGTGACAACTGCTATGCGAGGTAAAACCATTGACGAAACGTTGCTTTGGAAAGAACAAAAATGGATATTCACATTAAATTCCGTATCTCCATTAGGCCTAAATGTGCGATTGGATTTGTCACTTTGTTTATGACAGTGTTTTTTTTAAAACTAAAGCTTGTACTTGATTAGTATTCATATTACAATTTCATCTATTGGACAATGACAGCTTGTTTAAGCCACATGATCATCTCTTTAAAAATGGCAACTGGGATCAATCTCGCATGCGCGGCATTTTTGTACACGGAAACTTGACAGAAACATTTACAGAAAATGTGCACTTACTACGCTTGACATGCGCTTAAAGAAGGTCTGGTTATATCTATGTTTTTTAAGATTGAAATGTTGCAACTGGCTTCAAGACATTAATTTCACGTTTTTACTTTTCAGCTGGTAATGACAATTCCCTGAGGAAACGTCTTTAGTGAAACGCTCGGGCAGCCTGGATGGAGGCGTTGGAATTGCCTCATTTTTGATTCCCGGCTAATGTTAAAAAGCTAAGTTGGATTTTTCTTACTTGACATTTTGTATCATCGCTAAGACATTTGCTATAAGATTTTGCATTTGAATCATCAAAAACTTTTCTATAAAAAAAATATAAGTCTAAAGGGTCATTGATGTAAAAAACTGGCACCGTTAAAGGGCTATATGCCCGAGATTAAGTGCCGTTAGTTTTTTCTGGGACCCAGTTAGTAGTGAAACATACAGAACAGCCTGTATGTTGCTAGGTTTAGACGATTGACGGGGTGTGTGCTTTTTTGCTTTTTGTTTTGGGTTCAGAGGACTGGCAAACAGATCCATGGTGGGGAGGCCCCACTTGAGAAAGATCCGCTGAACCACCAATGGATCCAATCTCCACTCGTGTGTTTGGAGGATCCTGCTTAGCTTGTCTGCCAGGTAATTTTCCTGACCTGGGAGATAGACAGCTTTGAGGACGATGCCGTTGTGGACGGCCCAAGAGCACAGTTTTTGTGCCTCCTGACAGAGAAGGAAGGAGCCTGTTCCTCCTTGTTTGTTCACGTAGATCATTGCAACTTGATTGTCCGTCTGGACCAGCACAGACTGGTGAGAAGTGAGGTGGGAGAAGGCTCTCAGAGCTAGGCGGATGGCTCTGAGCTCCAGGAAGTTTATCTGCTGAGCAACTCCCAAGGAGTCCAGAGGCCCTGAGTACATGTCCCTTGGCAATGTGCTCCCCAACCCATGAGAGAAGCATCGGTTGTTAGCACCTGAGAAGGCAGAGGAGATTGAAAATCCACTCCCAGCAGCAGGTTTGGCCGATGAAGCCACCATCGCAGAGAAGAGACCAGCAGGTCGGATACCTGTACTGAGTCCGCCAGGCTCCCCGTGGCCTGATGCAAATTGAGTGCAAAGCACCACTGAGCAGGTCGCATGTTCAGGCGGGCATTGGGGGTCACATGGACCGTGGAAGCCATATGGCCGAGCAGTCTCAGAAATTGCCTGGCAGAGACCAGGGAATGGCTGCGAAAGTGGCTGGCTAGATTCATGAGCCTGTGTGTCCTGTCCAGAGGCAGGAAGGCCTTTGCCTGAAGTGTGTTCAACCTTGCGCCGATGAATTCGAGATCCTGAGAGGGGAGCAAAGTGGACTTTGCGAAATTTATGACAAATCCCAAGTGCTGGAGCAGAGATACAGTGCGAAGAGTGGCTTGAGTGGCCTCCTGGGAAGACTGGCCCCTTATGAGCCAGTCGTCCAGGTATGGAAATACAAAGAGGCCTTGAAGCCTTAGATGGGCTGCCACCACTGCTAGGCATTTGGTGAACACCCTGGGGGCGGAGGATCGGCCAAAGGGCAGGACTCTGTACTGGTAATGATTTCCGCCAACAACAAACCGGAGATATTGTCTGTGGTCTGGATGAATAAGGATGTGAGTATAGGCATCCTTTAGATCTAAGGAGCATAGCCAGTCTCCCTGCTGGAGGTAGGGCAGCAGGATTCCAAGGGTGAGCATCTTGAACTTTTCCCTTGTCAGGAACTTGTTGAGGTTTCGCAAGTCCAGGATGGGTCTGAGGCCTCCTGTTCGTTTTGGTATCAGGAAATACCTGGAATAAAAGCCTTGACCTCTCAGGTTGTGGGGCACCGGTTCCACAGCCTGTTCCTGAATAAGACCTGCTAACTCCTGAAGGAGCAAGTCCCTGTGCAGAGGGAGTCTGGGAGGCTCCCCTGGAAAGTAGGAGGGAGGTACCTGGTGAAAGTGAAGAAGATAGCCTTTTTGAACTATATGAAGCACCCAGGTATCTGAAGTGATTGCTGACCATCTTTGGGCAAAGTGGACCAGCCGGCCTCCTGTGCTGAGAGAAACCAGTGGAGGGGAAGAGGCTATGCTGATGGAGTCAAAAGCCCCCACCCTGCTGAGCAGGGGCCAGTGTTGTGGGCTTGGGGGCTTGCTGCCTACGGGACCCATTACCCCGTCCCTTGGCCTGCTGACCCTGTGGGGGAGCTACTGGGGCCTGATAGTGAGGGTAGTGTTTATAGACAGCTGCCTTCCTTGGGTAAAAGGGCTTTTTCCCCGAGCCCTTCTTTTTATGAGAAGGGGCAGAGGTTTTCCTGGACAGCCTAGTCCTGGTCAGAGTCTTGGTCTCGAGTTCTGCAGCCTTTTCAGCCATGGGCTTGCCAAAGAGGTTTTCACCTTTGCAGGGGACATCGACCAACTTGTCCTGTACCCATGGCTCGAGGTCGGATGACTGAAGCCAAGCCTGTCGGCGGGCACCGATGCTGGCTCCGGCTACCCGAGCTGATGCTTCAAAGCCATCGTAGGCTGCTCGAGAGATAAATTTCGAGCACTCACGAATACCTGTGGATAGGGCCTGGAACCTCTGCAAAGGTTCCTCGGAGAGACCAGCAGAGAACCCGGCAATTTCATTTGCCAGGTCTCGGAGATACATGCCCATATAGAGCTGGTAAGTCTGGACTCGACAAGCAAGCATAGAGCCCTGGAAGCACTTCCTACCAAGGGCATCCAGGTTCCGGGCCTCCCGGCCGGGAGGCACCGAGGAGTGTATCTTCTGACTCTTGAGTCGATGCATGGCCGATTCCACCACCATGGAATGGTGCGGTAGTTGTGCCTCTTGGAACCCGGGGCTCTTGCGGACTCGATAAATGGAATCGACCCGCTTGCTTAACACCGGCGCCGACGCCGGGCTCTCCCACATGCGGAAGAGAAGTCGCTCAAGCATCGGAGGAACCGGTACAGTAAAGGCCTCCTTCGGGGGAGAGTCATACTAGAGGGCATCGAGCTCTTCGGCTCGAGGCTCCTCCTCGGGATCCGCGGGGAATGCCAAGGCTTTGGCCATATCCCGCATGAAGTCTGAGAACCGGGTGTCCTCCAGGGGGGATCGTCTCCGAGGTTCGGACTCGGGCGAGTCCGATGGGACACACCGAGTCCGAAAAGTACCAGGGGACTCTTCGTCCTCAGTCTCCCAGGCCGATTTCTCGGAGGAGGAATTGAGCGGCTCCGGTCGGCGTCGACGACCTCGGTCCTGAACGGGAGGCCGAGGGAGACCGCGACCGAGGATCGACTCGAGCCCGCATGGACTCGATGATCGGCTCGGTCTCCGGGGTCGACTTGGACGTCGACGTCCCGGCGGTCGGGGCAGAAGCACCAGCGAGGCCAGCGATCAATGCCCGCTGCTGGTCCATGAAGGCAGCCAAACTGCTCTCCAAGGCCGTCAATCTGAGTCTGAGCTCAGGAGACCCAGCAGCCCCTGACTCGGGCCCCGACGGCATCGGGCCCGACGTCGGCACCTTCAGAGGTGAGTCCACGAGGACTACAGTACTCACGTGTCCAGGAGACTCCAACTCGAGATGAGGATGTTTTGAAGGCCTCTCCGACTCCGAGGACCCGGGACGGCTATCGGGGCTATGCGAACTGGCCCTCGAGGAACCAGGAGCATCCACCAACGCCGCCCTCGCGGGTTTCTTCTTCCGATGATGCTCCCGGGCAGGAGACCCCCGCTCATAGGAACTCCGACGATGCTCAGGACCGGAGTCCCGGGACGTCGAAGCCTCTGACGAGGTCCAGGCCCGGCCGGATGCGGAGTCAGAGAAGATTTTTTCCTTTTGTTGCTGCCGACTCCTCAACGCTTTAGAGGACATCTTGCTAAATGGACCACAGATCATCGGGTCGTGATCGCGTCCAAGGCAGTAGAGGCAGCAGTCGTGTGTGTCGGTAAGAGACATAAGTTTCTTACACCGATCACACTATTTAAATCCGCTGGCAGCCATCGGGGGAAAATGGGCCCCTGCGAGGTCAAAAGACAGGGCTGCCAGGAAAAAGAAAAAATGGCGCGAACGCCAGTCACGAAGGACAAAAACCAAAAAAATCACGAAAGGACTTGATACCGGTGTATCGAGTCCAGGCGGGAAAAGGATCCGGCGTCGAATCGAGACAAGAAAAAATAATAAAAATCAACTTTTTCAGCGGCGATCACAAACAGCGTCTGTAGGGCTCCGCGGAAAAAAGAAGACTGAGCAAGATGGCACCCTTGGGCGGGAAGGGGACCGCGCATGCACGCTGCAATTCCCAAAGGCTTTCTTTGAAAGCTGGGGAAATTGCTCCGCGAGGGCTCCGTCGGCGCTGACGTCACCCATATGTGAGGACTGACTTCCTGCTTGGTCCTGGAGAAAGTTAAGTCCCAAAAAGGTGCCAAAGAACAGTTTGACCAAAATTTGCATCCCTACTGGAGTCTTATCAAGACAGTAATGGACAGCAAACGTATGAATGGAAGACCATGTGACAGCTTGGCAAACCTCAGAAATGGAGACGGAAGGTAGGTGGGTGACTGTGGCGGCCATGGCTCAGACATTATGAGCTGTGATGTGACCCTCTAGGGAAAGTCTAGCCTGCACATAAGCAAAGGAAATATAGTTAGCAATCCAGTTGGAAAGGGTATGTTTGGTTACTGGTAGGCCCAAGTGACTAGCATCAAATGAGATGAAAAGCTGTGAAGACTATTGATGTGCTTTAGTTCTGTACAAATAGTAGGCTAAAGCTCTCTTGCAATCCAGGGTATATAGTGTTGCTTCAGCACTAGAAGAATGAGGTCTTGGAAAAAAGGTCAGAAGAGAGACCAACTGATTAAGGTAGAAAGGAGTGACCATCTTTGGAAAGAACCGGGGATGGGTCCAGAAGACCACCCTATTGTGGTGAAGTGTGTGCAAGAAACATAATCCACTAGAGCTTGTAATTCACTGACACGTCAAGTCGATATGAACGTAATCAAGAAGAGAACGTTCCAAGTGAGGAATTTCAGTGTAGCTGAGGTGAGGGGTTCAAAGGGAGGTTTGAGCAGCTGAGCCAGAACAACAATGAGGACTCAGGCTACTGGAGGTAGTATGATTGGTGGCCTAGTCTGAAAAAGGCTGCACATGAAGCGTGCAACCAGAGGATGAATGGATATAGGCTTTTCATCAATTGGACGGCAACAGGCTGCAATGGTACTAAGGTGGACTCATACCGAATTTGTCTTTAGTCCTGCCTTAGAGAGATGGAGAAAATATTATAGTAGAGGTTCCACCAGGCAAATAAATGGGTTGAGAACCCTCTGGGAGTAGCAGAGGAAAAACCTGCACCATTTGAATGCGTAAGCACATCGAGTGGAGTCTTTTCTAGATGTCAGGAGGATATTTTTAACCTCATCTGGAAGATCTAAGTGAGACAGGACTAGGCTTTCAGCAGCCACACCATCAGATGGAGTGCTCTCAGACTGTAGTGAAGGAGCAAGCCCTGGTTCTACGAGAAGAGAAAGAGCGTGCATCCCAGACCAAGAGGTTTGTGTTGTGCTAGCCGAAGAAGAAGAAGTCGAACTATGGATGATGTGGCCAGAATGGGGTAATGAGAATCATCGCTCCCCTGTCTATTTGCTTACTTGAAGAGAGTCATTGGTATCAATGGAATGGGTGGGAATGTGTAAAGCAGTCCCTGTCCCCAATGAATGAAAAAAGCAGAGGCCTGGTTCTGTGGAGATGGGAACCTGGAGCAGAAGCTAGGAAGCTGAGCGTTCATTGGAGTAGCAAAGAGGTTGATTATGGGCGTTTGCTATAACCAAAAGATGTGCTGCGCTTTGTCTTGATGGAGAGTCCATTAGTGTGGTTGAAGGACTAGACTCAGGTTGTTCGCTTGCACATTGAGCTCCCTCCAGAAGGTAAACTGCTCGAAGAAGCATCTGATGAGTGACTGCAAAAGCCCAGAGGCAGACTGCCTCCCTACAAAAGGAGATAAGATTCGGTACCCCATTGTTTATATAAAACATGGTTACTTGGCTGCTGTCGGTCTGAATGAGTACAGATTGTCCGGTCAACTGAGGATGGAAGACCCAAAGGGCACTGACAATTGGCTTGAGTTCCAAGAGGTTGATGTAATAAGAGGCTTCCCTGAGGGACCAGAGGCCTTGTGTAGTTAGGCCCTCAAGGTTTGCTTCCCAGTCCTATTTGGAAGCATCTGTCAGGATAAGCATAGTTACTCACTGCAACAGGTGATCTCTGGGAACAGCTGGAATTTAGTCTTCATATATGGGTGACCTCTGTAATGACTGAGCCTGTATGGGAATGCTCCCAAGCATCTAATTGGAAAACATTTGGGAGCACTCCACTGCACTTGCACGACAACCTTCCCAACTCCCTCTCTTCAGTTGAGTTTGCAGCAGAGAAAAGACAGTAAATGAAACCCTATTACTCCTAGGAAAGGAGGGCAGGTTGTGAAGACTAAATTCCTGCTGTTCCTGGAGAACGTCAGCTGTAATTCATATAAGAGATGATCCTGAATGCTAGCATGGCTGCTTGGAAGCATCAACGTCCAAATGCATCAAGAGGTGTGATTTTTAGAACTCGTAACTCGATGCATTGCTGATTCCACAATTATAGAATGATGTGACTTTTGACAGCCTGGGCAAGAAGGAACTCCATAGAGTGTCTAACCTCTTCCTTACAGATGCAACCGTCAAAGGAGCCTCTCACATGCAGAGCATGAGGCCCTGAAGAATATGATGTATCGGTAGCATAGCAACCTCCTTTGGTGCCAAGGGGTATTGAAGAATTTCAAGTTCTTCAGCTCTCAGTTCAGTCTTGGCGGTTACAGTCACAGAGAGTGCTGCCGCCATGTCTCGGATAAAATCCTGAAAAACACACATCCTCAGGCAGGGAGCGCCACCACTCATGCGGTGGAGAAGAGTCCGAAAGAATGTCCAGGAGTCCTTTGGAACAGACAGACTATGTCTGATTCAGAGGATGCAGAGTCGGTACTCAGCAAGAAATCAAAATAGTGTCGGTCGGTACCAGGGCATTGATGCTGCTCTGATGCGGACATCACGTCTCGGCGTTGATGCACAGATGTGTCAGAAGCAAGGTGTCCCAACACAGGTTCATCCATGGGCTCCAACAGAGGTATTGTCCCTGGAACCTGTGTTGGTGCTGGCTCAGTCAGCAATGCCACAAAGTGCCTCAATGCACAGACAGAGGTTGGGCATCGGGTCTCCAGATTCCAAAGGTCACGAGAGCTCAGGGCATTACTGTCGTCAGGATAGCAGCCAGACTCTGCTCAATAGCCAGCACCCATTTGTCGAAGAATGCTGGAAGTGTCTTGGTAGATTCCTTTATGGAGCCTTGCACCACCATCCCAGAACACGAAAACCAGGAGCTCACCAGAAGACAACTCGGGAGCATCCCAGAGCCCCTCTAGTGCTTTGGAAGTATCATCCTCCCGCCGGGGCTTGTTTTCTGGTCAGTCTAAGTCCATTCCCCTGTTGGGGAGTCTCGGTGTAGATGCCGGGAATTTGTGTCAGACGCTGACACGGAGGTCTTCGATACTCTTTCTGCCTCTGTGGAGATCTTGTGTTCACTGCTATGTTTAGGCTTCAAGGAGGTATGAGAACCATTTGATGAGTTGGATGCACGTGATAGTGGCTGCCAAAGAGCGTACTGAAGTGGCAGAGTCTGATGGAAACAGCTTTTCCTGTTGTTGTTCATGGTTTTCAAGTCCCCTCCTGGTCATTTGCTGACACAGGAGACAAGCGGAAGTGTCATGGTCCAGGCCTAAACACTAAGTACCAGTCGTGCTTATCTGAAGCAGAAATAGTGTCTTGGCACTTAGTGCATTTTTTTAAAACCACTATGTGGTTTCTCCATGGTTGAGAAGACCACAGAAGCAAAATCAAAAGAAGCAATGGCAGCCTAGGCCAGCAAAGCAAGTGGCAACACCATGAAATACGGAAAAAATGTATTAAAAAAAAAAAAAAAGAAGAAAACGAAATGGAAAAGTGAAAAAGAGACCGAGACGTCCGACGCAGGACACTTTCAACGGGAATGCGAGGTACGATGTACCCAAAGGCACTTAGATGAATTTTTAACAGCAGGAGAAGGACGATGTCCTAATGGCTCAGTGGAAAAAAGATGACTGAGGAGAACAGCGGAAGGTAGGAAGACAGGCACACATGCGTGAAGGGATTCTCCCTAAAGCATTTCTATTGGATACTGGGGAGTGTTCCCGCGCAGGTTCCGTCAGTGTCGACATCAACCATATGTGAAGACTGCATTCTTGCTTGCTCCTGGAGATAAGCAGGAGACTCCAAATCCAGCCATATCTTAAGAATACTTTGCAATCCCAAAAGGCAGGCCTTGTGCACAAACTGCTTAGCCCCATGACCCTGGACATGAAAACATGCCGGGTCCCCGAGGAGTATCCCCTCAACACTAAAATGAAGATCTTGCCCGAGTACCGAGCCAAGGTAGCAGGTGATATGCCTGCAGAACTTCTGCACCACTGGCCAGAACCAAAACATGCGAGTCAACATGTCTTGTTCACACCAGCACTTAGGGCACTCACTCGCTGTGGCTAATTCCGCCGCCCGCACACAAGGTGCGGGGGCAGCCCTCATTATTACTCTATAAAGCAACTCATTGTAAACCACCTCTGTCTTTACCTGCGGCACCTGCTGCATAGCACGTCAGGTCCTCCCCTGGACTAGTCTGTGCCCAGTTCTCTGTTCTACCTCAATGCAAGCACATCATGCTTCTGAACCCTATCCAACTGGTCCAGCGCCCTCATCATAACGGAAAGAGGCATCCGTTCCAGACTATCCACATCAGGGATAGCAGGAATCAGTCCTCAACATATGGGTGATGTCAGCGCCGACGGAGCCCTCATGCAGAGCAAATCCCCAGCTTTCAAAGAAAGCTTTTGGGAATTGCATCATGCATGCGCCGTCCCTTTCCCATCTAAGGGTGCCATCTTGCTCAGTCAAATGACAGCTAAAAAGACGGCAAAAGAATAAAAAATTAATAATAGGACTGCAACTCCAAGGGGAGGAGGGAGGGTCATGAGGACTGATTCCTGCTGTCCCTGGAGAACACCTGTTACAGGTGAGTAACTACGCTTTCTCCAGGAACAAGCAGAAAGTCAGTCCTCACATATGGGACTCCCCAGCTATAGACTACCGAGAACCCATAGCTGAAAAATAGGCTCCCTCTATGAGAGCCACAAGCAGCCACAATAGGAATCTAACTGAGAGAGTAACACTCCAGTAGCCTGACACCAAAGGGTCGGAGGGTAGGAGTTGCCTAGACCTCGAAAAGGTTACGGAGTACAGCCTGGCCGAAAGCACTGTCCCGCTGGGATTCTCTGTCCAGGCAGTAATGGGTTGCGAAAGTCTGGCCCGAAGACCAGGTGGCAGTCCGTTAGATGTCTGCCAGCGGAACAGAGCGGAAGTGAGCCACTGATGCTGTCTTAGCCCTGAGCCGGTGAGCCGTAACATGACCCTGCAACGGAAGGTTGGCCGCCCTGTATGCATAGGCGATACAGTCCGCCATCCAGGTAGACAGGATACGTTTGGAGATGGCCATCCCCAGTTTACTGGGGTCATAGGATACGAAGAGCTTCGAAGCCCTTCTATGGCCTTGTGTACGCTGAATGTAGAAGGCCAGCGCCCTCTTACAGTCCAGGGTATGCAGAACTGTCTCTGCCCGACTAGCATGCGGCCTGGGAAAGAAGGTAGGTAGTACTACTTCCTGATTGAGGTGGAACGAAGAGACCATCTTAGGGAGGAACTTGGGGTGAGTGTGGAGCACTTCCCAGTTCCTATAGAACCTTGCATAAGGCTTATCGGACACCAGGGCCTGGAGCTCACTCACTTGCCGAGCCGACATGAGTGCCACCAAGAACACTACCTTCCAGGAATGGTAGCGTAGATGGCAAGTTGCCATCGGCTCAAATGGCATCCGAGTAAGCTGCCCTAAGACCACATTCAAATCCCATTCGGTTGCCGGAGGGCGAACCGGGGGCTTCAGAAGAAGTAGGCCTCTTAGGAACATAGACACCAAAGGATGTGCAGACAGAGGCTCTCTCTCCACTGGGAAGTGGGGTGCCGCTAAGGCACTGAGGTGAACTCTGACGGAGTTGGATTTAAGGCCCAAATTCGAGACATAGAGAAGATATTGCAAAACCACAGCAACCTGGCAAGAGAAAGGATTTCTTTCTGCTTCTCGCACCACATTCCAAACCTATGCCACTTGAAAGCATAGGCAAATTAGAAAAAAAGTCGTTCACTGTGAATCTTAATACTGGACTAGAGAAATCAATCAAACACTGAATTTCCTCGAAGTCTCAGTAAAAACTGTAGCAAGGCCTTGTAGACTCACATCAACATAAGGTTACTTGCACGTTCACATCAGTGACCTCATTAAGCAGAAAGTCAGAACCCTAGAGCACTACATAGATTTTTTAAGTCTTCTCAAACATAGAAACTCTTCTCAAAGCATGATAATGGCTTCAACAGAGAAGATATTTGAATCGTTTTCCCGGAATGCTAGGGGTCTGCACAATTTCTCCTCCTATTATATTGCTTCGGATCCCAACGTCAATCCCCGGCACCTCTAGACGTTTCACACTCCTCAGGGGACCGTAAGATACATCAAAGATGCTGCCCGTGTCTTCACTCATGCTAGCATAAAGTCCAGGAATTTACATTCCACTTCTATAAAAAACGCTGCGCATCTTTGTAGAAGTGGAATGTAACCATAATTGTATCCAGCTGCCATTTGTGGGGCTGGAGAATCCTGCTGAGCCTGTCGGCTAAGTAGTTTTCCTGGCCTGGCAGATAAACAGCTTTCAGATGCATGTCGTGCTGGATTGCAAAGGAGCACAGGTCCAGAGTTTCCTGACACAGACTGTGAGACCCCGTGCCATCCTGTTTGTTCACATAGAACATCGCTACTTGGTTGTCCGTCTGTATTAAGACAGATTGATAAGCCAAAGTTTGGCAAAAAGCTCATAGAGCTAGGCGAATGGCACGAAGTTCCATGAGATTGATCTTCTGTGTGTTCTCGCGCGGAGACCACACTCCTTGAGTACACAGACCCTGGCAATGGGCCCCCCAGCCCAGCAAGGATGCATCCGTGGTTAGGATCCTCGTGTGTTGAAGAGCTTGGAAGGTGACCCCCGCCTCCAAATGATTTGGTTGAAGCCACCAGGCCAAGGCCTGTACCAGTCTTTTGGACACTGACTCTGTCTCGGAGTCTGCCTGTGGCTTGTGTCCACTGGTCCCTGAGACACCACTGAGCTGTTCTCATGTGGAGGCGGGCATTCGGTGTCACATATACCGTGGAGGCCATGTGGCCTAGGAGGTGCAGCAAATGTCTCGCTGATATCTGAGACCTGCGGCTCACTTGATGTGCCAGGGCCAGGAGTCTCTGTGCCCTGTCCACTGGCAGGTAGGCCCTCGCCTGAATGGTATCTAGCTTGGCCCCAATGAACTCTAGTTGTTGAGTGGGGGACTAAGGTAGACTTTGGATAATTGATCACAAATCCCAGGTTTTGGAGCACCTGAATGGTGCGATCTGTGGCTTGTTTTACCTCCCTGGCTGACGTGGCTCTGATGAGCTAATCGTCTAGGTAGGGGAAGACAAAAACTCCTTGAATTCTGAGGAAGGCAGCCACCACCTCCAGGCACTTTGTGAACACCGTGGGGGTGGAGGCTAGGCCAAAGGGAAGCACTCTGTACTGGTAGTGTTTTTCCCCTACCACAAAGCGTAGATATTGTCTGTGGTCTGGATGAATTAGGATGTGTGTATATGCATCCTTTAGGTCTAAGGAGCATAGCCAGTCTCCCTGGCGGAGGTAAGGCAGCAATATTCCAAGGGAAAGCATTTTGAACTTCTCCCTCACTAGGAATTTGTTTAAGTTGTGCAGGTCGAGGATAGGCCTTAGGCGTCCTGTTTTTTGGTATCAGAATGTACCTGGAATAGAAGCCTTTGCCCTGCAGGTGGTGGGGCACCGGTTCTACTGCCTGGTCCTTGAGGAGACCTGCCAATTCCTTCAGAAGGTGGTCCCGGTGAAGGGGAGACCTGAAGGGCTCTCCTGGAAAGTAGGGGGGTGGCACCTGGGTCAAGTGAAGTAGATAGCCCTGATGGACTATCTGAAGAACCCAAGTATCTGTGGTGATGGCCGGCCACCCTTATGCGGGCCATGTCCCTGTCCTTTGGCCTGCTGCCCCTGTTGGGGAGCTTGAGAGGCCTGAGATGGGGTGTAGCTTTGGTAAGCAGCACCCTTCCTTGGGGAAAAAGGGCTTCTTACCCGAGCCCTTCTTTTTAGAAGGGGCAGAAGTCTTCTTCGAGAGTCGTGTCCTGGTCAGGTACTCGGACTCGATCATAGCAGCCTTCTCGGTCATGGGTTTGCCGAAGAGGTTTTCACCACAGCATGGGACATCGACCAACTTGTCCTGAACCCATTGTTCCAGGTCTGACTGTAGCCATGCATGGCGGGCGTGCACGCACCTATGCCAGCCACAGCTACTCGGGCCGATGCCTCGAACCCATCGTAGGATGCTCGAGTCATGAACTTCGAGCACTCACAGACTCCGGTGGACAGGGTCTTGAAGTGCTGCAAAGGTCTCTTGGAGAGTCCAGCAGAGAACCTGGCGATTTCCTTCGCCAGGTCTCGCAAGTACATACCCATGTACAGCTGAGCTGGTAAGCCTGGATCCAACATGCCAGCATAGAACCCTGGTAGCACTTCCTGCCGAGGGCATCCAAGTTGCGGGCCTCCCTGCCAGGAGGCATCGAGGAGTGCGTCTTCTGGCTCTTGAGCCGGCGCATGGCCGATTCCACAACCATGGAGTTGTGTGGCAGTTGAGCTTTTTGGAACCCAGGGCTCTTGCAGACTCGATACATTGAATCGAGCCACTTGCTGATTACCGGTATCGACGCTGGCGTCTCCCACATCCGAAGCATCAGTTGTTTCAGGATTGGAGGCAATGGTACAGTAAGGGCTTCCCGAGGAGGAAAGTCATAATGGAGGATCTCGAGCTCCTCGGCTCGAGGCTCCTCCTCGGACTCCGTAGGGAATGCCAAAGCCTTTGACATGTCCCCAACGAAGTCCAAGAACAGTGTCCTCCGGGGGGAGGGGGGGGCCTTCTCCCAGGTTCGGAACCCGGGGAATCGGATGGAACATACTTGGTCTTGTAGGTGTCCGGGGGACTCTTCGTCCTCCATTACCCAGTCAGACTCCGAAGAGGAGTAGAGTGGCTCCGGCCTCGAGGGCTTCAGCTTTGACTGCCCCGACACCGGTGGCACTGGCGTTGATGACCTTCTGCCGAGGATAGACTCGAGTCCGTATGGTCTCGAGGAGCGGCTCGGCCTCCGGGGTCGACTTGGATGTCGGGTGCCCGGTGGTCTGGGCAGAAGGACCGGTGAGACCAGCTATCAGCGCCCACTGTTGGTCCATGAAGGCAGACATGCTGGACTCCAAGGCCACCATTCTGAGACCGAGCTCAGAAGGCTCTACAGCCCCCGGGTCGGGTCCCGATGCCGTCGGGCCCGACGCCGGTTCCCCCGAGGACAGTGGTTACCTGCCTCGGCTGGTCCAGGTCCTTTCGAGGAAGTTTCGCTGGGCACTCCAACTCTGAAGATTCGGGCCGATGCTAGAACCAAAAGATTTCAGGACTATATACCAGGCACTGATAATACCACACTTCGATTACGCCAATGTCATTCTCCAAGGTCTTCCTCAATCCACTTTAAACCCATTACAGCTGGCTATGAATGCCGCAGCAAGGATACTCCAGGGGGCTGCCAGGACTGACCATGTTACTCCTTTGCTGATTCAATTACATTGGCTACCCGTTCAGGCTAGAATTATCTTCAAAACGCTACTTCTCACGTTCAAAGCCCTCAATAAGCTCTCTGCTCCTTCCTTATCTGACCTTATCCATACCACTTCACCAAACAGAGCAAGAAGATCATCAGCCATCAACTCCTTAAAACTCCCAAAGGCCCTTACAAGCTGCTCTTCTTCCACAGCCAATAGAGCCTTTACCCTCTGTGCCCCTAGGTGCTGGAATACACTACCTCCTGGCATACGGGCCATTGACAGCTTAACACAATTCAGGAAAGCCCTCAAATTCCACCTCTTTAACAAACATCTTATTGAGCCATTTACACCCATCGACTTCAGTGATTCCTCCCAGCTATTCAGTTCCATGGTATCTCAATAACAGAAATAGGACGAATCGCTTTGTTTATTGAACATATTATTAGCACCTGTTCCTAATAACTTGTAGCCATGCTGTAGTATTATATCTGTAAATAGACTGTAAATAGTTTCCCCTGTTATCCAAGTTCCTTCCCTTGTTATCTGTAAACTCATGCATGTTATTGTACTGAGACTTTTTGTTCTATGTGAACCGCGCTGATGCCGAATAGTGCGGTATATAAGAGAATGTAAATAAATAAAATAAATAAATTGGGGCTCCGCGACTGATCCCGCGAGGAACCAGGTCATTAGGAACCATCCAACGACAGCGCCTTAAAGGAATTTTTCTTCCTCCAATGTTCCCGTGAGGGAGACCCCCTCTCCAAAGACACATGACGCTGCTCAGGTTCAGAGTGTTCCTGAGATGTCGAGGCCTCGGATGAGGTCTGGGCCCGGGAGGGAACAGACTCACCAAAAATCCTGTCGTGCTGCTGCGGTGGCTTCTCAAGGCCTTTGAGGACATTTTCCTGCACGGGCCACAGACCTTCGGGTCATGGTCAAGCCCGATGCAATGGAGGCAGCAGTCATGTGTGTCGGTGAGGGACATTAACTTTGTACACCGATCACATTTTTTAAAACTGCCGCAGCCATCGGGGGAAAAAGGGCCCCTGCTAGGTCGAAGACCCAGGCTGCTAGTGAAAAGAAAAAGAGTGCGAATGCTAGTCACGAAGGACAAAAAACAAAAACTTGACCAGACTCGATACCGGCGTACCGAGCCGAAGGCGGAAAGGAGAACCGGTGTCAAACCAAAAGAAAAGAGAACTTTTCAAGTATTTTTAAAACATTTTTTTCGCAACGCCACAAGGACCATGTCCGAAGGGTTCCGCGGAAAAAAGGAGACTGAGCAAGATGGCACCCTTGGGAGGGAAGGGGACAGCACATGTGTGATGCAATTCCCAAAAGCTTTCTTTGAAAGCTGGGGATTTGCTCCGCACAAAGGCTCCGTCGGCGCCGAAGTCACTCATATGTGAGGACTGACTTCCTGCTTGTTCTTGGAGAAATCAAGATTACCCAGTAGGGGCAGAAAGCCGGATCAAGAAAAGCTCTGCTGAAGTAAGCGACAAAGGGTTTGACAGGCCCCACACAACAGGCACACCAGAACACTAGCCCACACATTGCGCGAGAGGACAGCCCCCTGAGTGTGTAAAACATATCAAGAGAGTCAAGAGTCCAGTAACTCACACTCCAGCTGTAAGGGCGTCTAGGTGGACGCCTGATACAGCCAATTCCGCAGGTTTCAAATTATACAACTAAGATTATAATACTCCAAATTCAGCACACCAAATCCCCCTTGATCCATGCCACTATGAAAGCGAGTAAAAGCGATATACAGCCTCCGTCCCCGCCATAGAAACCTACTAAGTTGCCGCTGCCATAATCTTAAGTCATGTTTCAACACAGGCAAAGGCAACACCTGAAGAAGGTATAACCAACGAAGAAAAAGCATCATCTTATACAATGCTACCGGCCCCAACATAGAGAGTGGCAAGGCCTCCCAACGCTACAACTATTCCTGCTCCTGTCACCAACAGAGGAGAAACATTCAGGCTGTACAGCTGGGACAGATATGCCGGCAGTTGAACCCCCACATACTTAAAGGACCCTTCTGTCCACTTCAAAGGAAAGGGCCAAACCACCTGTCCAGCAGGCTAGGGTCAAGGGGCAAGGCCTCCGACTGATCTATATTCAATTTCAATCCTGAATAAGTCCCAAACCAATGGATAGCTTCCAACAGATGACTCAAAGATGACTGTGGGTTATAGATATGTATCAGTATATCATCCGCATAAGCAGCAATCTTAAAAAAACACCTGCCCTACTACAACCGCCTCAATGCTCAGGTCGGCCTGCACCGAATGTAAGAATGGCTCGAGGAACAAAAGACATTGAAGAATGGACAAGGTAATGTATTGGAGACCTGACCACTGACCACCACAACCACTTTGCGAGAGGCATAAAGTAAACACAGGGCCTGCATGAAAGGGCCGTCAAACCATTCAACCTAGGACACCAAACAGAAAATCCCAATCCACCAGATCGAAGGCCTTTTCAGTGTCAAAACTCACCAGCAGGGAATCCTGGTGGCCGGCAAGGCTCGCTTCCATCAAGGCTAGGACTCGATGCAGATTGAGCACTGGGTGCCAATCCTTGACAAACCTGATCTTTCCCTCCCGGATCAACTCGGGCATGGTCAACGCAAGATGATTGGTGAGTATTTTGGTCAAAAGCTTATTATCCCAGTTCAACAGAGAGATTGGGTGATATGATGAGGTAAGTAAGGGGTCCCAGCTGGGCTTAGAGAGGACCACAATGTGCGCAAATTCATGCCAAAGGGGAAGGGCAGGAGATCCTTCATAATATGATAATGTTCATTCCCGAATCCATCAGGGCCAGGAGCCTTGAATACTTTAAACTGCATCATCAACCTCTCAATTTCAGTCTCAGAAATGGAGCAGTTCAGCACCTTTTTTAGTTCTGATGAGACAGAAGGCAGATCAATACCACAGAGTAAGTCCAAACTGTCCAGTTGAGGCCAATCCCTACCTGCATAAAGACCCACATAGAAACTGCGGAACAATGCAAGGATCAGACTATCATCCAAGACCACCTGGCCTTCATCCTGCAGAGCAGACCTCTCCTCGGGCCATGCCAATGTTTAACCAGAGACGAGAGTAAGTGCCCGGATTTATTACCTTGCTGATATAGTTTAAATTGGTAGTACATCATGGACTTATAGGCTCACTGATGAAATACGGTATTAAGCTCGACTAGGAGAGCAAAAAGCTCTTCAAGTTGCGGTACTGAGTAATGTCACCCCAAGTCCCGCCGGGCCTCCCGGATGAGCCGGATTAGGTATTTAATCCAAGTGTTTATATGCCTCAGATGACCGATTTCATAACTCAATCTCTCCTCACAGCACTGCCCTTCCAGCCTCTCAGAAGAGAGGTGGGGTGTCCTAATAGCAACTGTTATTAAGGGTACAGGCATCCCACTGGTCCTGAAGAAAACAAAAAGACCAGGTCATGACACAAATGCACCAGGAAAAGCCACCAGCCGCCCTGGTGGTGCCCCGCAGGTATTAGACATCAACACAAACTAGGGTATGATCTGCAAGAGCATTAGGACTTATTCCTGCCACACGCACCCAAAAAGGCTGAGGGAATCAGAAAGCGTTGTTACTCACCTGGGAGTAGCAGGAATCAGTCTTCACATATGAGTATCATTAGTACCGAAGGAGCCCACGTGGGAACACTCCCCAGTGGCCAATCAGAAAGCATTTGGGAGCAACCCACTGCACCTGCGCATCTGCCTCATCTCAGTTGAGTTTGTAGCTGAGAGATAGAGGAAAAAGAGTATGCCCTACAACTCCTAGGGGAGGAGGGTGGGTTGTGAAGATTGATTCCTGCTGTTCCTGGAGATCACCTGTTACAGGTGTGTAACAAAGTTATCTCCAGAAACAAGTAGTAATGCAGTCTTCACCTATGGGACTCACTAGCTCCCAGGTACCAGACTGGAAGTGGTTGCCACGGTATCTCAGAGGCTAAAGAATAAAGTCGAGAGAGTGTGGATACAAAGTGGCCCCATTGGATTTGTTTGCAGTCGGCTAGACCATCGCAAAGGTTTGGTGCCATAAGAAGTCTGGAACAAAGGGTAGGCGTTGGGTTTACAGTAAGTTCCAAAAAGGTGCAGGACGACAGCCTGGCCAAAGACAGCATCCCAACAAGAGACCCTGTCTAGGCAGTAGTGTGCAGTGATGGTATGAATGAAGGACCAAGTAGCTCCTCGACAGGTTTCATCAATGGAAATGGAACAAAGGTTGGCAACTGAAGTTGCCATGGCTCACACGTTGTAAGCGGTGACATGACCCTTGAGAAAGAATCCCGCCTGAGTATAGGCAAAAGAAATACAATCCGCTATCCAATTGGATAGGGTGTACTTTATTATTGGATTCCAAGGTGACTTGGATCAAAGGAAACAAATAATTGAGAGGATTTCCTATGAGTCTTGGTTCTGTCCAAGTAGAAAGCCAGCACGCGCTTGCAATCTAAAGTTTGTAGCGCTGCTTTGGCCCTAGAGGAATGCGGTCTGGAGAAGAAGACCAATAGCATCACAGATTTGTTGAGGTAGAAGACTGAAACCACCTTCGAAAGGAAGTGTGGATGGGTATGGAGAACTACCTTGTCATGGTGGAACTGGGTGTAGGGAGGATCAGACACTAAAGCTTGCAGTTTGCTGATGCAATGAACTGAGGTGAGGGCGTTGAGGAAGATTACCTTCCATGTCAGGAATTATAAAGAAGTGGTAGCTAAAGTATCAAAAGGAGGCTTTAGAAGTTGTGCTAGAACCACGCTGAGGTGGCCTGGAAGACAGGAGACCCCACATAAACCGTTACACCAAGGGATGCGAAGAAATGAGTTGCCTGTCCACTGGCCTGTGATAAGCCGAGATGGTACCAAGATGAACTCTGATTCAGTTAGTCTTGAGACCTGCTGAGGACAAGTGGAGGAGATACGTAAAAGAAACTCTAATGGACAGGCAGAGGGGTCAATATGCTTCAGGGTACACCAGAAAGTGAATCTCCGCCATTTGAAGGCATATGAACATCTGATAGAGAGCTTGCATGATGCAAGTAGGAAGGTCCTTGACCTGTTGTGGAAGGTCAAAATCAGCAAAGATTTGCTTTCAGCAGCCACACTGCGAGATGGAAGGCCTGTGGATTGGGATGGAGAAGTGTCCCATAATCCTGAGAGAGGAGTTTGGGCACATGGCCCAGGCTGAGAGGTAGAGTCTGCGCTAGTTGAAACAACAGAGGAAAACAAGTCTGATGGGGCCAGTAAGGGGCTATTAGAATCATGGAGCCCCTGTTGGCCTGCAGCTGGAACAAGGTTTTGGCTATCAAGGAGATGGGGGAATGCATAACGGAGGCCCTGTTACCAATGTAGAAGGAAAGCATCCATCGCCTAGCTGTGCAGGGAGAGAAGCC
Organism: Ichthyophis bannanicus; assembly: GCA_033557465.1. Classification (NCBI taxonomy): domain Eukaryota; kingdom Metazoa; phylum Chordata; class Amphibia; order Gymnophiona; family Ichthyophiidae; genus Ichthyophis; species Ichthyophis bannanicus. The sequence goes on along the minus strand of CM066035.1, from coordinate 189,904,595 downwards.
TTAAGCAGAAGAGCGGAAGTTGTGCATTTTTCTGGGTGGCAAACAGATCTATTTGTGGGGTCTCCCACATGTGGAAGATGCAAGATGCGCTCTCCCGATTTAAGGCCCACCCATGTGGACATAGGATATGGCTGAGTCTGTCTGTAAGGAGATTAGGTTTGCTCAGGAGATACACCACCCTGAGATTGATGCAGTGTGCAATAGAGAAGAACCAGAGGTGAAGGGCTTCCTGGCAGAGGGGATTGGAACCCGTTCCTCCCCGTTTGTTCACACAGAACATAACCATCTGGTTGTCTGTTCTGACTGAGACTCATTAGCCCGAGAGTTGGGGTTGAAAAACCTGCAGGGCATAAGAACATAAGATATGCCATACTGGGTCAGACCAAGGTCCATCAAGCCCAGTATTCTGTTTCCAACAGTGGCCAAACTAGGTCATATGTACCTAGCAGTTTCCCCAAGAGACACAAGTCCCACAATGCTTGTACTGGGTCAAGCATTGATATCTTCGGTCACTTCTTAATAATGGTTTATGGACCTTTCCTCCAGGAACTTGTCCAAACCTTTTTTAAACCCAGCTACACTAATAGCCTTTACTACATCCTCCGGTAACAAATTCCAGAGTTTGATTACACGTTGAGTGAAAAAATATTTTCTTTTATTGGTCTTAAATAGTTTACCCTGTAGCTTCATTGCATGTCCCCTAGTCTTTCTATATTCTGATAACGTAAACAATCGATCTACGTGAGAGCATGTAGTAGTTCCAGGAGGTTGATCTGTAACTGAGATTCCTGTTGTGTCCACAATCCCTGTGTGGTGAGATTTGTTTTTAGATGTGCATTGAGATGGAGGCATCCGAAAAGGTGACCCCCCCCCTCCCCACGAGTAGATTTTGAAGGCAGCACCACCACTGAAGGGAGTTAACAAGTAGAGAATTGATGCAGATCCTGTCTGAGAGACACCCAGTTACTTGGGTCCACTGAAACAAAAGAATCCATTGGGCTTGCCACAAGTGCAAGCAGGCACAGGGGACTACATGTACTGCGGAAGCCATGTGCCCTAGAAAACGCAGTCTTTCTCGAGCTATAATGACACTGACTCTTTATGCTGTGGGACAGCTTGATGAGACGAGCAGAGCGGTCCCTGTGGAAAGAAAGCTCAGCCTGACAAGTGTCTAGAGGTGCTCCACTGAACTCGAACTGCTGGGAAGGCACCAGGTGCGATTTTGGAAATTTTAAGATGAACCCCAGATTTTGAAGAACAGTTATTTTGCGATGAAGGCATAGTTTTACCTCTTGTGAGGATTCTCCCCTGATTAGCCAGTCGTCTAAGTAGGGGAAGATGAAGACCCTCAAAGTACGAAGGTAGGCAGCAACCACTGCCATGTATTTGTGAACACTTGGGGTGCTGATGCTAACCTGAAGGGAAGGCACCTGATATTGGTAATGGTTGTACTGGAACTGAAAGTGCAGATATTGTCTGTACTGAGAGTGGATCAGTAGATGGGTGTCTGCCTCTTTGAGGTCTAGAGAACATAGCCAGTTGTTCCTCTGAAGGTATGGCAGAAGTGTGCTGAGGGAAATCATTTTCAATGTTTCTTGGATAAGGAGCTTGTTTAGGTCACTTAGATCTATGAAGGGCTGGTACCCTCCTGTTTTTTTGGGGACCAGAAAATAAGGAGTAGAAGCCCAGGCCCTCTTTCTATGGCTCCTTGATCCAAAAGCGTGGACACTTCTTCTGAAAAGGAGATTTGATTGTAGGGGGTTTCTGGGATAATGCCCTGTGAAGGTGGTGAGGGGTAAGCTTTCAAAATGAAGCAGATAGCCCCCTTGGACGATGTTGAGAGTCCACTGTTCTGATTTTATGAGATGCCACCTATGGGCATACGAAAATAATCTGTCTGCTATGTGTAGGGATCGGGGACCCTGCAGAGGCAGAGTAGCTATGATCTCTAGGAAGGAGACAGCCAGTTGAAGTTTAGGAGCCTTAAGCTTCTTGGGTTGGTGAGGGCCCTGCTTGCGCTGTTGTTGCTGCTGAGGCTGGTAAGCGGTTTCAGGTGGATAAGGAGGATAATATCTCTTCTTCTTAGAAGAGAAAGGTTTCTTTGGAATAGTCCTTTTCTTAGAAGGGTCTGCTGTCTTTCTGGAAAGGCGCTTGAGGGTAAGATCATCTGTCTCAATCTCTCTGGCTTTTTCCCTCCAACCCTTTCCAAAGAGGTTTTCTCCAGAACAAGGAACTTTAGCCAATTTGTCTTGGACCCACTGTTCAGGATTCAATGCCTGAAGCCAGGCTATCCTGCGAGCCCCGATACAGACTGCTTTAGCTCTGCTGGATGACTGAAAGGCATCGAAAGATGCTCTGGAAAGAAATTTGGATGTATTTTGATTCTGCCTGATTAGGGCTTAGAATGCATTTCATTTATCATCGGGAAGAAGAGATGCAAAGGTCTTCAGATCCCAGAAGATATCTTTCAGGAACATGCCCACGTACAGTATGTATGAAGTGATTCTAGAAGTGAGCATGCATGACTGAAAACATCAACGCCCAAGGCATTGAGAGTGCTGGAGTCTTTACCTGGAGGCATGGAAGAGCGATTCTTAGAACTCTTAATGTGGCGCATTGCCAATTCTACCACCACAGAATGGTATGGGAGTTGAGGCTTCTGAAAGCCTGGGCATGCTAGAACTCGGTACATGGTATCGAGTCATTTGCTGATAGGCAGAACCATTTAAGGAGCCTCCCACATACAGAGCATTAGACCTTGCAAGATGCGATGCACTGGTAAAGTGGCAGCTTCTTTAGGTGTCGAGGGGTACTTGGTTCCGTCTCAGAGGCAACTGCGACCTATAGTTCTGCTGCCATGTCACGGATGAAGTCCTGGAAGGACATGTCCTCTGGTGGAGACTGGCACTGCTCATGAGGGGACAGGTCTGAAGTAATGCCCCCAGGTTTCTCAGGAGTCTTCTGAAGTGTCGTCTAAATTGAAAGAAGTGGACTCAGAGTCTGACAAAGTGTCAAAGTATCGATGATCCTGTATTTGATCTCAATATTTCCACGATATTGAGGATCGATGTCTGTATCATTTGTCAGTAGGCACAGAATTGGGAGCCTGCTACGTACAGACAGTGTCCATCGGTTTCAATGGAGGCATTGGAGGAAAAAGATCCCCTGATGTGGGTTTGAGGGCTGGCATTGCTCCCAGTACTGTTGGTTGTAGGCAAGGTACCATTACCTGCACTGCTGGAGCTATCGATACCTTCGGTACCGATGTTGCCAGGAGTGCGGTCAAACTCCTCTCGATGGCCAGTATGTGCTGATTGGAATCATGTATTTATCTATCAGGTTTTTTTATACCGCTTTATCATTTCAATCAAAGCAGTTTACATTGTAACTTAAACTTGGTAAACATACATTAAACAGGGATATTGATAACTTGGATATTTCTGAGCAATGGAGGGTTAAATGACTTGCCAAAGGCCACAAGGAGTGCTAGTGGGAACTGAACCCTGGTCTCTTGGTTCCCAAGCTAAAGCTCTAACCACTAGGCTACTCCTCCACTCCACTGTCCCAGAACATGGAACCGGTAGATCTCTGGAGTTTGATGCCTTGGGAGCATTCCGGAACCCTTCTTGTGCTTTGGAGGACAGGTCCTCCCACCGGAGCTGTTTGGTAGGCCCGCTGCATCAAATGCACCTTTTGGTGAATCATGATGGTGATGAAGAGACTTATCTATGGATTTGGTATCGGTCCTTGATGCTGATGCCTTAGATTGTTTTATGTTTAGACTTTGATACCTGAGAACCAAGAGAGGAGGCAGATGTCCTCAACGATGTAGAAGCCATTGAAATAGAGTCTGGGGCAAACAGTAAACTGTACTGTTTGGCTCTGTTCTTTAGGCCTCTTTTTGTCATTTGTTGGCACCCAAACATTTTAAGCACCAGTCATTTTATCCATGACTGATACTGTACCAGAACATTTGGTACATTTTTTAAAACCACTGATGTGTTTTTCCATAGTAGTGAGGAAAATGCAGGCCAGAGTCGTAGCTGGCGGTAAAAACCACCAAAAGTGAATGAAATTAAAAAAGTAAAGAAAAATGATAGTAAAAGAAAATAAGGAATAGCAGGGCTGGTGTCTGGAGAGGAACCGATGTTGATGGAAGAGCAGAGCACAGAATTTAACCAACAAATAAAGCATAGTTACTCACCTGTAACAGGTGATCTCCGGGAACAGCAGGAATTTAGTCTTCACATATGGGGGTATCGTCGGTACCGATGGAGCCTGCGCGGGAATGCTCCCCAACGTCCAATAGGAACGCTTTTGGGAGCATCCCTCAGCACATGCGCGCTGCTTTCCCGCCTTTCCAACGGTCCCTCTTCAGTTAAGTTTGTGGCTGAGTGAAAGGATAGAGGGCGAGAGGAAAGAGACAGAGAGATAGAGATACAACTCCTAGGGGAGGTGGGTGGGTTGTGAAGACTAAATTCCTGCTGTTCCCGGAGATCACCTGTTACAGGTGAGTAACTACGCTATCTCCAGGAACAAGCAGGCATGTAGTCTTCACATATGGGGACTCCCTAGCTGAAGATGCCAGGGAGATAGCCCCAGGAAGCTGCCACCTATAGTGAGGTAGGCCATGCTTCCTCACATGGATCTCTGGCATCCCACCAGGGTTGGTGGGTAGGAGTTGAATTAGGTCTGAAAGAGATTTTGAAGAACAGCTTGGCCAAAGAAGGCATCCCGACGGGAGGCTTTATCTAGGCAGTAGTGGGCTGTAAAGGTGTGTACCGAAGCCCAGGTGGCTGCTCGACAAATGTCATCAATAGACACAGAGTGAAGGTTAGCCATAGAGGCTGCCATGGCTCTCACATTATGAGCTGTGACATGGCCTTGAAGAGGAAGACTCTTACTCTCAAAAGCAAAGGATATGCATTGTGCAATCCATTTGGATAGAGTTCTCTTGGAGACTGGAATACCCAAATGACTAGAATCAAAAGCAATAAAAAGTTGAGAAGACTATGTTGCTGTGTTCTTTGTAGGTAAAAAGCCAAGGTTCTTTTACAATCCAAAGTATGAAGGTTCCTTTCTGCATTAGAGGCATGAGGCCTTGGAAAGAATACAGGAAGATGAATTGATTGATTTAAATGAAAAGGCGAAACCACCTTTGGCATAAAGTGTGGATGAGTTCTGAGAACAACCGTATCATGGTGAAACCTAGTATAAGGGGGATCAGCCACTAAAGCTTGCAATTCACTAATGCGATTGCGATTAGGAAGATGACCTTCCAGGACAAAAGCTTTAGGGTTGTAGTGGCTAAAGGTTCAAAAGGCGGTTTCATGAGCTGCCCGAGAACTAGGTTTAAATACTCTAGTATCAATTCCAAAGGTATCATAAGGTGATTTAACCCCTTCTGTGAACACTATATAGTAAAACGTTTCCACTTGAAGGCGTAAGAGTGTCTTGTGGAAGGTTTTCTAGAAGCCTGAAGGATATCCTTTACCTGTTGGGAAAGGTTGAGATCCTGAAGGTCTAAGCTTTCAGCAACCAGGCCCTGAGATGCAGGGACTGGGGATTCGGGTGCTATAGCATCCCGTTCTCTTGGGAGAGGAGATCTGGAGCATAGCCTAACTCCAGAGGTGCAGCTTGAGAGAGATGTAGAAGCAGGGGATACCACGTTTGGCGTAACCACCGTGGCGCTTATGAGGATCATACAACCTCTGTCTCTCTGCAGCTTAAAGAGTGTTTTGGGGATGAGGGGAATGGGTGGGAAGGCATCAAGGAAGTCGTGACCCCAGTGAAGAAGGCGTCCCTTGCCTGGCAATTTTGAGCCGGAATTCTGGAACAGAACTGGGGAAATTTGGCATTCATTGGACTTGCAAATAGGTCTATGTCTGGGGTTCCCCAGATCTGAAATATCTTGGCTACCTGGTCTAGGTGGAGAGACCATTTGTGAGGCAGCAGTACTCAGCTGAGTTTGTCTGCCCAAAGGTTTTGAATGCCTGGAAGATATACCACGAGAAGGTGAATTTGGTGCTCTCTGGCGAGGGCCCATAGTCGTAAAGCTTTGTTGCATAACGACAGAGAGCCTGTTCCGCCCTGCTTGTTCACGTAGAATATAGCTACTTGATTGTCCGTTTGGACTAGGACCGTCTTGTAGTTGAGATGGGCAAGGAATACTCTAAGAGCTAAATAAATTGCACTGAGTTCCAGGAGGTTTATGTGAAGACAAGCCTCCTGTGGCGTACCTGGGTAGAGAGATGATGCAAGTGTGCTCCCCATCCCACCTGTGATGCATCTGTTGTTAGGGTGACCTGGAATAGGGGTTGTTGAAAAGGAGACCCCACTAGAATATTTCCAGTTTTTGCCACCATTGGAGGGACAAAATCAGTCATTGTGAGTCTGATATCTTGTTCAACAGATGTCCTGTGGCCTGTGTCCACTGTGTGGATAGGGTCCACTGGGCTGCTCGCATATGAAGGCGAGCATAGGGAACCACATGAACTGTGGATGCCATATGTCCCAATAGTTGTAGTAGTTCTCGAGCAATTAGGGAGGACTTCACTGCTGCTTGAGAAGCGAGCTGCACTATGAGAAGACAGCAGGGTTGTGGAAGAAAAGCCCTTGACTGACTGATATCTAAACGAGCTCCTATGAACTCCAGGGACCGAGTCGGAGCAAGTTGGGATTTTGGGAGGTTTATGACCATCCCAAGTATTGAAGGATTTGCATTGAGCGCGACAGTGCAGAGCTGGCTTCTGAAACTGTGGGGGCTCGAATGAGCCAGTCGTCTAAGTCAGAGAAGACGAATATCCCTAGGGTTCGCAGAAATGCAGCTACTACTGCCATGCATTTTGTGAATACTCTTGGTGCTGAAGCCAGACCAAAGGGAAGAACTCTGTATTGGAAATGTTTTCCCTTGAAAAGGAATCGTAAGAATTTCCTGTGATCTGGATAGATCAGAATGTGAGTATATGCATCCTTTAGATCTAGAGAACAAAGCCAATCCTGACTTTGAAGGTATGGCAGAAGAGTTCCCAGAGAAATCATTTTGAACTTTTCTCGGAACAGATATTTGTTCAATTCTCTGAGGTCTAGAATGGGTCTGTGTCCTCCTGTTTTCTTTGGAATAAGAAAATAGGGTGAGTAGAACCCTGTGCCCTGTTGAAGAATGGGCACCTCCTCTATTGCTCCTTGAGCAAGGAGTGTTGAGACCTCTCGCTCCAGTAGATTGTCTGTAGAGGTTTGGGAATTGAACTGTCTTACGATTGTAGGAGGGGGCATGCTGTGAAAATGAAGCTTGTACCCCCTCTCCCACAATGGACAGAGTCCAATTTTCTGCTGTTATTTGGTGCCATCTGTTGGCAAAATGACACAACCTGCCTGGAATGTTTAGGGGTTCTGGACCTTTCAGAGGCAGGAAGGCTAAGTTCTCTATGAAGGAGTCAAAGCCCTTGAGTGGGCTGGGCCTGTGGAGCTGGATGAGCTCTAAGGCCTTTTGGCTTCTTTTGTCTAGATTGTTGTGTTGACCTTTCTGGGCAACCTGACCCTGAGCTTGCCCTTGCTGGGTATAGAACGGATAAAACTTCCTCTTTTTGCTGAAAAATAGTTTTTTATAGGGTTTCTTTTTGGCTGGAGTGGCTGTAGATTTTGACAATCTATCTAAAGTGATATTGTCAGCATCTATCTCATTAGCCTTTTCCAGCCAATTCTTGCCAAAGAGGTTTTCTCCTGTGCAAGGGATGTTTCCCAATTTATCCTGTACCCAAATCTCCAAGTCTGATGCCTGAAGCCAGGCAATACAACGTGCACCAATGGCAATAGCAGAGGTTCTGCTGATGCATTCAAAGCAGTCAAAGGCTGCACGATTTACAAACTTGGAGACGTCTTGAGCATGCTTGACAAGAGTAAGGAAGTCTGGTCATTTGTCATCAGGGAGAAGGGGGCTCATAAGGTCCAAATCTCCTGTGACCTCTTTGAGGAACATTCCCATATATAAAATATATGAGCTGATCCTAGCTGAAAGCCTGAAATGTTTGACCCCCAAAAGCGTCAAGAGTCCTGCATTCACGACCTGGAGGATTGGATGCATGTCTTTTTGCACTTTTCATCCTACGCATGGCTGACTCCACTACCACTGAATGGTGTTGCAGGTGAGTCTTTTGAAAACCAGGACATGGTGGAATTCGATACATGGTATCGAGTCTCCTAGAATGAGATGTGGTCAGAGGTGTCTCCCACATTCTGAGCATCAAATAATGAAGGATTTCATGAATGGGCAGAGTGGCTGCCTCCTTAGGAGCTTTAGGGTATTGGAGAATTTCCAATTCCTTTGCTCTAGGTTCTTTTTCAGGAGCTACCGTGATTGAAAGGCCTTGGGCCACACCACGAATAAAATCCTGAAAAGACATGTCTTCTGGACAAGACATTCTGCGATGGGGAGGAGAGGAGTCTTCCGGGAGAAACACTCTGGTACCAGCAGAATTATCAGAGTCATCGGAAATCGGAGGATTCGAAGTATCTCTGATCCCGATGTTCATGCAAAGCACAGTCTCGGTATCGATCGAAGTCGGTACCAAGTTGGTCCGGTACCAATCTGTCGATGCCAGCAAAAGTCGGCACGGGAGAAATTCCCACCGGTACCGGTACCGTCTGTGCTGGTATCGGTACCGGTGCTGGTACCGGCATCGGTAACCGTTGAACCACCGGTGTCAACGGTACCGCAGCTGTAAGGAGAGCTGCAAGACTGCGCTCGATAGCGAGGAATCTCTGGTCTATCGACGCTGCCGATGCCTGGCTATCGGTACCGGTAAAAGCGGCCGGAACCCCTGAGCATGGCACCAGTAGTTCTGCCGAGGTCAAAGCCTCAAGAACATCCTGGAACTCCGTTAATGCTTTGGAGGCCGAAGCCTCCTGCCGGGGCTGTTTTGCCGGTGTAGTTTCCTCAAGGGCAATGCCAATGGCCTCTCAATGTTTTGAAGGAGAGCTACCCTTTGAGGACCAGCTCTTATGTTAAGTTACCTGAGATCCATGGGAGGAAGACGAGGCTCCTGAAGACGTCGATGCAATGGGCCTGGCATCCGAAGAAAAGAGGGTACCGAGCTTTGCAGCTCGGTTCTGTCTTCCTCTTTTAGTCATCCCCATACAAGAGAGACACTCAGATGGAGAAGGGTCAGGGCCTAAACATTTCAGACAACAGTCATGGGTGTCTGTGACGGAGATGGTATCGCCACACTTAGTACATTTTTTGAAACCACTAGCTGGTTTTTCCATCTTTTAGGAAAAATGGGGCCTAATGCCCAAAATGGCGCCTGCGCCAAAAAGAAAACGTTTCTGAAGAGAAACAGTTCAGAGGTGTGTATATATATATATATATATATAGCGACACCCATCGGCCGGGCCAAGAGGCTGACAGCTGATAGGTGACCTTACTGTCCTTTAGAATAAAAGTTCTTTACTCTGTAGGAATGAATTGTAGTTGAGGCAGGTGGTAAGGCTTTTGCAAGATTTTTATTATTTATACAATGGGGATTTTCAAAGGCACGCGGAGGTTCAAAACACAACAAATGCACTAGGATAACTTCTCCAAATGAAAGGATGAACACAGGAAAAACCAGGAGAAATGAAAAACAAAACTTTTCTTCTCTGCTGTTCTCTGCACTGCTCCGTGTGGTCACACACTATACTACAGCAGAACTAAACACAGCTGGTTTCACTTTCACCAAACAACGTCTTCCCAAACGCCGTTACTCTCAACAATGAATACAGCACAGCTCTGCTTTCTTCTGAGTCACAGGTAAAAGCTACCTTATTAAAAGGCTTTTTAAAACTCTCTCCTGTTTCACTTTCTTACTGTGGTATTCTTGTGAGTTAAACAACAGTCCATTGGTATAGGAAAATCATCACATTCAGGCACAGTGGTTTCTATCTGCATTTCCTCAATGCCATTAGAATTACCAAAGTCTTTCTCATATGTGGGGACTTCTTTTAGCTTCTCTCTCTTTAGAAACTGGTGGAAGTGATCCCACAGCAAGTCAGCCTTTTCAGGTGTTTTGGTACTAGGGGTTTGAATCCTCTCACTAGAGAATAGTCTCTGCAGTGCCCCTAATTTAGAAGCTTCACAAACGTCAGAGTTATCTGGTCTGGAGTTTGCAGCAGGTACTAGGCTTTCAATCCAACGTTTCACAGTAGAGGGGGAGGGTTCCAGCTCCTGCTCATTAAAACTAGCCTTTATCTCTTTTGCCAATTTATCAGATATAAAATGGTCAGTTTTACCTTGAGGCTGTTTCTCTGTGTCAGCACTGGTGCTCTTTCCACCTCTCCAATCCTCCCAGCTGTAGCAATTGTTTGACTGGCCTGCCCGGCTTCTCCAATTGTCTGTGCTTTTACCTTTGAATGCTGGCTTTGTCTGAGTGCGTGCCTTTCCCTTGGCACCTTCTCTCACACAGGCTGTTCTGCCTGGACTCTCTGGTCTCAGACTCTGGTCTTGGCTTTCTCTTGCCTTCCACCTGGCTCTCTGGATATTTTCCTGACCAGCTTCTTTGTGGTTTCTCCAATTGGGTCTGTCCTCGGGTCCCCAATCGGGTCTCCCTTCCTTCCCTCTGCACATGGTTTTTAACCCTGGCTTCCTGCTTCCTTGTGACCAATCAGGAAGGGGGTTAAGTCTCCACCCTTGCACTAGGGCGTGGTTTGCTTCCTACAGGGAACTGCCTTTTTCTCTGACATAGGCTGAGTTTTCCTTGTAGCTGTGCATTGTCATTGCCTTCAACGGGGACTTCAGGATTTTCATCCCCTTTCAGGCTTTCCATAGGGCTTTCACCATCACAATATATATATATTTTTTTTAGAAAGGAAGAAAAAAGAACCGGTGGTACCGATAGGTGTCGTGCGGAGGCAGACGCGACCACAAGAAAACAAGTTTAAAGACAAAATTTTTTGCGGTGACAGGGGATATGTCCTGTCGGCTCCGCGGAAAACGAAGAACTGAAGAGGGACAGTTGGAAAGGCGGGAAGGCAGCACGCATGTGCTGAGGGATGCTCCCAAAAGCTTTCCTATTGGACACTGGGGAGCGTTCCCGCGCAGGCTCCGTCAGTACCAACGATACCCATATGTGAAGACTACATTCCTGCTTGTTCCTGGAGATTTTTAATTTAATTAATTTAATTAGCGAGTTTTTATATACCGCACCTTCCATTGTTCAGCTGTGGTTTACATGGAACAACAGTAAACAAGGCAAATAACAATGTGAAACTACAAGAAATTCAATCTTACAATTAACAGTTGTAAACTATGTACAAAGAACCGGATTATAACTATGTACAAGGTATGTATGTTTTCAAAAACATCAGTTTGGGGTTTTAGCACTTATTTCAGTTCAGAGATGGGTTAAGTCGGCTGGTGAAACTATCCTTTTTCTTGTTGCAAAGGAGAGTTCGAGAAGGATCAGTAGTATGTTGAGAATAAGTGTGTTTTAAGTTTTTTCCTGAACTCTATGATTTGAGATAAGGATCTTAATTCCGAAGGAATGGTGTTCCAAATTATAGGGGCAGCATGAGAGAATGCTTTCTTGTTTGTTGATTTTTTGGCCTTTATAAATTCCTTTGGTGTTATATTAGTTTATTTAGTTGGTCTCGCCTTTGAGGAATGTGATTGGGTTCTTTATTGATAAGGTTGTTTAGAGTAAGAGGTGCTGTGTTATTTAGGACTTTGTATGTAGTTAAAAGAGTTTTATAATGAATCCGGCATTGAATCGGGAGCCAGTGTAAATACTCTAAAATAGGTGTTATATGATGGAATGGTGGGGCATTCATGATAGTCCTGGCTGCTGCATTTTGTGCTAGTTGAAGTTTTTTAAAATTATGTTTTGTTACGCCTAGTAGGGTTAAGTTCGCAAAGTCGAAATGGGGAGTTATTATAGCTTGTATTATACGTTGAAAATCCTGTAGGTGCCTTAGGGGGCGGAGTTGTTTTAATACTTTGAGTTTAAAATAAACTTTTTTTGTTACATTTCTTATATGTGTGTCCATACTGAGGTGTTTGTCTAGTATTACGCCTAGGTAACGTATTTCAGTTTTTATTATGATATCATTATTTTGCAATGTAATGTGTGATGGGGGAATGAAAGTTGTGTTTTTAGTTACTATTAGGGCTTCTGTTTTTGCGTGATTAATGAATAAGTTGTTTTCATTTAGCCAATTGTTTATTTCACTGAGGCAGGTATTAATGAGTAGTGTAGGAATATTAGGTATTGTGAATGGGACATACATCATTATGTCGTCCGCATAAAGGTGATAGTGAACACTGAATTTTTTAAATATTTGACAGATGTGTTTTAAGTAAATATTAAATAGCGCTGACAGTGCAGAGCCTGGGGGAGGCCTAATTCCTGATTGTAAGTTTTTGAAGTGGTTACCAATTCGTACCGTTTGAGTTCGATCACTTAGGTAAGAGGAAAACCAGTTAAGAACCGTGGATTTTATTCCTATTTGTCTTAGTTTCCTAATCATTGTTGAGTGGTGGACACTGTCAAAGGCTGCAGAGATGTCAATGAATATGAGTAGGAATGCCTGTTTTGAATTATCAATACCTCTTACAAGGGTATCAATTAGAACTGTTAGTAGTGACTCCACCCCGTGATGAGGGCGAAACCCATACTGTTGATCATCAAGGGGGGCTGAACTATCAATGTATTCTTGGGTCTGAATTTGTACTGCTTTTTCTATTAGCTTAGCCATAAACGGGATGCTCGATATGGGTCTGTAGGATTTAGGTGATGATTTGTCAAGGGTGGGGTTTTTTAAGATTGGGCGAATCTGTGCATGTTTTAGTGAAGGGGGTAAGTACCAATTTTTTAGCGAAAGATTTATTATGGGGAGGATAAATTGTGAGAGGATAGGTAGAGAGTTCTTTATCCATGTTAGTGGACAAGGGTCAAGGAGTGAGGTTGTTGTATTGATGTTTGTTATTATGTTCTTGAGTGCAACATTAGATAGAGGTTGGAAGTCAGTCCATTCATCTGCATAATGGGGTTGAGATAGGTGTTTAGATTTTGGTAAGTGGGGGTGGGACATGATTTTGTTCATGTAGTAGTTTGCCAAGTTCTGTGGGGAGATTTCTGTAATTTCATTGCTAGAGTTGTGGGTGTTATTCGTTAGCTTTTGGGCTATTGAGAATAGTTCTCTAGGTCTGTTTATTGCATTGTTTAGTATTGAGGCTTGGTAATTTTTCTTGGCATTGTTAATTGCATCTTTATATGAGTTAAGGAGAGTGATATATGAATCTTTATTAATGGGGTTTTTATTTTTTCTCCATTTGCATTCAGCTTTCCTCAGACTTCTTTTCATTAGGTTTAGTGTGTTATTGTACCAGGGGGCTTTATCAGTTTTAGAGTGAGTGTTTTTCTTAGTGGCTTGCTTATTAGCAGCTGCGTTGTTAATGATTTTGTGCCAGTTAGTTACTGCTACATCAAGATTTTGTGGTGAATTAGATAATTTGGGAATTATCATGTCTAGGAACTCCTCTTCGTTATATTTTTTAAATCTGTAGGGTGGAACATTAGTTGGGGTTCGTTTAACTGTTGTGTTAGTGATTGTAATTTTAAAGATATGTTTTTTGGTGGCGGTAAAAAAAACAACCTGGTGGCAACGTGAAAAATGAAGAACTGAGGAGAGGAGAGGAGTTGGGAAGGCAGATACGCAGACACAGTGCATTATTTACACTGATTCCTACTTGTTCCTGGAGATTTTGTCTACCTTTTGGAAACCTGCCAGGTATTTGCGACCTGAATTGGCCACTGCTGGAAATAGGATATTGAGCTTGATAAACTTTTAGTCTGACCCAGTATTGCACAACTTATGTTCTTCGCTGTCTGATTGAACTTATCTACCCCAAAAAACAGCTCCTCCTAGGCTTAAACCCTCCCTCCATGGCATCCCGTACCCCCAATCACAGGAATAGCAAAATTCATTAATATAAAGTAACCCTCTCTCCCGAGTACCCCTTTAACACAATTTCTTAAAACCCTTAAAAGCACAGAGGTTCCACAAAGGTACTATACACCTCTTCTATTTGGTGTGCAAGGCATGATACTCCAGTGATATGGCCCCCTAATGGGGATCGTACGATGGTATCATCAAAATTGATGTAATCGCATTCACAGACAGGAAAAACAAGTTTGGTCAGTTTTGGTTAAGAGAAACCTAACAGTCCAGAATATCATTAGAAACTTGTAACAATTATCCTCATATTTATGACACATATAGCAATTGTTGATTTGATTTAACCTCAGCAGTAATTTACCTTAACCAAACTCTATTAATCACATGAGCCACACTAAAATCCATGATTAAGGGCCACGCCCAAGGGCTCATGGGCATGCCCGCCATGTGGAGGCTCACCTTGCAGCACTTGTTTAAATATCCCACAAAGTCCCTTGCCTGGTGATGATGCCTCTTTCAGGGGCGGAACTGGGAACATCTGAATTGTCCATTAATCTGCACTTCTATTCTGGTGCAGTGAGCTTGCATGTGAGATGTTCTGGTGCTCGGAGAATAGCAGATGGAGCAAGACGACAAGTACTGTTATTTTCACTTACATCTGGCTGTAGGAATGGTAATAGTGGTGAATACTGAGATTTTGCATCATGTGTGCAAAAGAACGGTGCAGGGAGCTATGGCTGAGAAGGGTGGACTAGACCAAAGGCCAGTTGTGGATGGTAGCACTTGCAGAGTCTGTGAGTACCACTTGAGAAGAGCCAGCAGGGGCTGGCATGTGGCTGTGTGTGTGAAAGCCATGGCCCGCTACAAGACAAGCACACTTCTTAAAAGCAAGGGCTGGAAGAAAGCCTCAATGTCAGCAATTATAGGGACCAAGTAGGCCTAGAGCCTGGGTACTGCATAGACAGGCTTGAAGGAGACATGAAAGGTTGTGAGAGCAGCAGTGCAGAAACAGCAGTTGAGCAGCTACACAGCACACTAAGGAACAAAGTAAGTGGTGAACTCCTGTGTGCATGGGCTCCTGAGAAGCAAGCCCTTGTAAGAGCTGAAGGAGGCACCCCTGATTGCTGTTGTAGGCAATCTTTGAGTAAAAGCTTTTACAGACAACGTACGCGGCAAAGGAGAACAGAGAATTAAATATATTCTGTGTCCAGGAAGGCCTAATAGGCATAGAGCACAAGAATGATCCAAGATGACAAAATTTCGACTTTCATACTATGGAAGTATCATAAGAAGAGAGATCATTAGAGAAAAACATCATGCTTGGCAAAGCTTTAGATCAATGCAAAAGAGTAACTCCAGCAAAATGGATCAGTACAATAACAGCAGCTATGGATGCCACTTTATCAACAATTAGCCACCTGACTTTAGACTGATCACAGTTTAGGACAACTATCCAGAGGGCTGCCACAAGTCAGCACTGACTTGATGACATTTAACAACTAATTGACAAAAATGTGCCAAAGCGACTGACCCTATATAGAAAGGGTTGGCTGGGGATGCCTACAAAGCCAAAGAGACCAGTAAGTGAAAAAATAAAGCCCAAAATCAACCAAGACATGGCGACACCTGAAAAACAGCCATGATTATTTTGTCAGAGGAGATGGCCAAACACTGAAGTGTGTTACCTCGGTGCTAGAGAAGCATCGATGCACTGATGACTTCCTCTGAACCGGACCTGTATCAGACCCTGATAGACTAGGAAAGTGATATCACCGGGCAGGCTCCAGTGTCAGAGACCCTTGATGCCCTAATGCCAATGCCTCTCCCGCAGGCACTTTCTGCTTCTCAGGGACTGGTTGGATGGCTGTCAGCACTGATGCAGACTTCACTGAGGTATTGAGGGGCTGCATGGAAAACAGCATTACTGTCCTATACTAGACAGCCTTCAGAAGGCATTTTTCCAAGTTTGCTATCTCCAGACTATGAGTGCATAGCAGTATTGCCGATGTTCCTAAAATCTGAGGGGGGATAATGACAGACTGATTTCAGCTATTTTAAGGACATCACTGCCCCTCCGAGCATCTGGAGGTTGAGCTCTCCTTCCTTTGGGGTAGCTCATGTAAACCCTCTATGGTCTTGACAGCATGCCTCGGAGGGCTTTCATGCTGATACACCAAGGCCTTCGCCCCATGCCCTTGGCCCTTTGGTGTCCATGAAGACAAAGACGAATCCTCCATCTTCGGGCAAATATTGAGAGAAGGTCAATGTTCCAGCATCCTACCAATGCTCAGCTCTGAGTGGGCTTAAGGGCTCCTAAATGTTGATGAATCACCAGCATTCAGTGCAGTCTGTGTAGCCATAGAGACCAATGCCTCTGATGCCGATGGATCGGACTTAGATGTGCCAAAAAATGAAACCATGCTGTTTCTCTCGATCCTTCAGCCCTCTTTTTGTCATCTACAAACACAATTTATAAGAGGGCTCATGATCGGGTCCTTAGCACTAAAGGCACCAATTACGTGTGTCTGTGACTGGAAAGGTCTTCGAGCACCTGGTACACTTTTTAAACCCACTGGCAAATTTCTGAGACACTTTGCCCAGAAAAAATAGTCACAATGAAATCAAACAACTATTTTGAGACAGGAAAATAAAATTGAAATAATTTGTGGCCAAAATGCAAATGCCTAAGGGGGCTGAGATGCCACAGAAAATAAAGGATGCTTTAAAATGACCAAAAACACTAAGCTAAGGAGGAACTCAAGAGACAAAGCAGGTAACTGATGGCAGATAGAAAAATGGGAAGTATCTTTATCTTTATCTTTATTTACATTTAATATACCGCCCTTGTCGAAACGTGAGGGCGGTTTACAATAAAAGCAAAGTACAATAAAAACCATTAAAAGGAAAAGAAATCCATTAAAATAGAGAGAAGATGGACCAAAGAGGTCACAGGACAAAGCAAACAATAAACAATCAGACAAACCATGGGTAGACAAAACCAGACAAAAACCAAACAAATGGACAGGACTACTAGGAGGGGAGATCAAATGCCTGTTTGAACAAGTGGGTTTTCAAGGAGCTTTTGAAGAGTTGATAGGAAGGCTGTAGGCGAAGAGGGGCAGGAAGAGAGTTCCAAAGCGAGGGGCCCAAGAAAAAGAAAGCAGCGTGACGGGTTCGTTCAAGGTGAGCTCGTGAAGGTGGGGGGAGAAACATACGGTTAGCATGCAGCGACCGTAGTTGCCGATAAGGGGTGTGAAGAGAGACCAGGTTTGCTAAATACTGTGGGTTGGAAGTGTGAATGACTTTATGTACTAGAATAAGAACTTTGTATCTAAACCGAAAGGACAGAGGAAGCCAATGAAGGTGGCGCACAAGGGGAGTAACATGATCCGATTTCCGAGCAAAAGTGACAAGACGAGCGGCTGTATTTTGCAGGAGTTGAAGACGTTTGAGTTGGTACGCGGGGAGATTAGCATAAACTATGTTACAATAGTCCAGTCTGGACATAACTAGTGCAAGCACTAAAGTGGTAAGTGAGTCAGAGGGCAGGATTGAACGGACTGAACGAATCTGTCGAAGTGTAAAGAAAGAACGACGAGATAGGTTAGATATGTGCTCATGGAAAGATAGGGAGGAGTCTAAGATTACCCCCAAATACCGGAGGGAAGTAGTAAGCGGAATAAGGGTGGAGTTTATATGAGGCGCAATGTCCGGGCAGGGAGAGCTCAAAGACACCCACATTGCAGAAGATTTGGCGGGATTCAGGTGTAAGAAATTGGATGAGATCCAGGAGGCAATATGAGAGAGACAGTCATTGAGAGGAGCAATGTCAATCGTAGTTGGAGGAGTATGAAAAAGGAGAACAATATCATCGGCGTAAACGTAAATGGAAACTGGGAATTGTTGGACCAGTAGGAGAAGTGGGGCTAGAAAAATATTAAAGAGCAGAGGAGACAGAACCGACCCCTGGGGAACACCACAGAGCAAAGGAATGGAGGACGAGGTTTGGTGATTAGCATGTACAACATAGGAACGGGCAGTGAGGAAGGAACGGAACCAACGTAGCACCACATCCCGTAGACCTATATCAAAAAGGCGTGCAAGGAGAGTCCGATGATCTATCAGATCAAAGGCAGCGGAAAGGTCCAGTGATACCAAAAGAGTGATGTCACCGCGCGTTCGTGTGCGACATGGATCTCATTTAAGAGAGCGAGAAGAATGGTTTCGGTACTGTGCCCTGATCTAAAACCGGCCTGGCGGGGATGGAGAACGTTGGTGGACTCAACATGAGAGGAAAGTTGTAAGAAGACTAAACGTTCCAGCATTTTTGCAAGGAAGGGGAGATTAGAGACTGGGCGCCAATGGGATAATACTGAGGGGTCCAGAGAGGGCTGTTTCAGGAGAGGGTGGACTATGGCAGATCTCCAGGTTGATGGAAAAAGACCAGATGACAGGCTGGAATTGAATAGGGTAGTAATAAATGGAATGAATTGAAGAGAAGGTTCTATCAACCAATTAGAAGGGACCGGATCCAAGGAGCAGGTGGTCTTCCTGGACCGGGATAGGGTGAGTAATACCTCCGCGGTGGTGAGAGGATGAAAAACAGACCATGTATGAGATAGAGTCCTGTGAGAAGGGCTGGACTCGGAAAGAATGATGGGGGCAAGGGATTCGTGAATGATTAGCTCTTCGCAAGGGAGAGGCGAAGAAGAAACAACAGAGATGGGTGGAGGGGACAGAGGGGGAGGGGGAGCATTATGGAAAGAGGAGCGTAAGCTCTGAACTTTGGTGGAGAAAAAAGATGCTAAGGATGCGGGTGTGGGAATGGCAGTTTGAGAAGCAGAAGGAGAAACGGTGGAAGAGAGTTGCCGCAAAATCGCAATGAAACTGCAGAAAAGTATTAATCACAAGTGCTTCAGAAAAGTGCATCTGATGGGCTCCATGGCAAAAAAGTTTAAATTAGACTAACCTGCTAATTGTAGTTCCTGAAGAAACTCCAGTCTAGTCCCGGAAACTCTGGAGCTGTGATCCTCTTCCAGCAGCTTGGAGACTGATCAACGTCATTCTTTGATGACACTGGTATAAGGACTCAGGCACCGCCTCCTCACTCCAGTAACCTATTGACAAAGCAGACTCACCGGAGCAACAATTAAGTATAAAAACACATGTAAACCAATTATATAAAACCTGAACCCTTTAAACATTATACCAATATCTCCGTGACCTTGAAATTCACCTGCGAAGGCCCTCGCTTCCTTCTTTTTTTTTGTTTTTTTTGTTTGGTAAGAACCCAAATATCTACTGTCCCCCACCTGAATGCGAAGAACCGGCATGCACTGCAGTCTCTTACCTGTAACATTCTCCGCTTCAGGCTCCAAATCAGACAAAGAAAAAACGGGACAGGGTCCGGGACTAGACTGGAGTTCCTTCAGGAACTACAATTAGCAGGTAAGTCTAATTTAAACTTCCTTATCGTCCCTCCAGTCTAGTCCCGGAAACTCTGGAGAAGTAACAGAGCAGTAAAAGAACTCACCGGGCGGGACCTGCCAGACCAGCCTGAAGCACCGCCGATCCAAAACAGGTATCCCTACTCGCCTGTACATCCAGACGATAATGCCTGACAAACGAATTCAGGGAGGACCATGTCGCTGCCTTACAAATTTCTACCGGCGGCACAGACTTGTACTCTGCCCAAGACGCGGCCTGAGCCCTAGTCGAATGCGCTCTTAAGCCTTCAGGAACCTCCTTTCCCTTCAGCAAATACGCCGACACAATTGCTGCCTATATCCATCTGGCAATGGATGCTTTGGACGCTGCCTCTCCTTTGTGAGGCCCCGCGAACAACACAAACAGCCTATCCGACCGTCTGAACTCCGCAGTTCTACTGAGGTACCTCTTCAACACCCTTCGGACGTCCAACCGATGCAACTGCCGTTCCGAGACCCCCTGTGAATCCGTGCGGAAAACCGGCAGGGATATTACCTGATTCACATGAAAGGGAGACAGCACCTTTGGCAAAAAGGACGGCACCGGTCTCAAAACCACCTTTGACTCAAAGAAGGCCAGAAAAGGCTCCCTACACGACAGCGCCTGTAACTCTTAAATCCTTCTTGCCGACGCAATAGCCACCAAGAATACCACCTTTAACGTCAAATCCTTCAACGTTGCCTCAGCCAAAGGCTCAAACGGACGCTTTCCTAACACCTCCAAAACTAATTGCAGATCCCACGTAGGCACTAGGGACCTGCACGGAGGCCGTAACAGACTTACCGCCTTCAAAAACCTCTTCACATCCGGATGAACTCCTAACGCTTGGCCCTTAACCTTCCCCCTGTAACAGGAAAGCGCCGCCACCTGCACCCGTAAGGAAGCGGCTGCTAACCCTTTTTGAAAACCATCCTGCAAAAACGCTAAAATCTGCGGCACTGACGCTCGCAACGCTTCACAATGCCTGTCACCACACCAAGCTTCAAAAATACGCCACACTCGAACATACGCCAGCGAAGTAGACCTCCTACGCGCACCCAATAAGGTGGACACCACCGCCTCCGAGTAGCCCTTAGCTCTCAACCTTGCCCTTTCAAGAGCCATGCCGTAAGCGAGAACCAAGCTACCTGAGGCATGAACGAGCCCTGAACCAGAAGGTCCTGCCTGACCAGCAGCCTCCAAGGCTCTTCTACTACCAACCTCCTGAGATCCGCATACCATGGCCTTCGTGGCCAATCCGGGGCGATCAAAATCACTAATCCTCTGTGACGTTCGATGTGGCGCACCACGCGTGCGATTAACACCCAGGGCGGAAACACAGAGTAGCTGACCCACCGGCCAGTCCTGGATGAGAGCATCCAGCCCTTCCGACATTCACTCTCTCCGCCTGCTGAAGAACCGACTGACCTTCGCCGAGTATGAGATCCATTATCGGAGCTCCCCAGCGCTGCACCACGTCGTACACCTCTGGATGAAACCTCCACTCCCCGGAGGTCTACCTTTACCCGACTTAAGAAGTCGGCTGCCACATTGTCTACTCCTGCCACGTGCGCCGCCGACAGCACCTGCAGATTTTCCTCGACCCACTGGAATAAGCGATCCGCTTCGTCCTCCAGAGGAGCACTGCCCGTGCCCCCCTGTCTGTTGATGTAGGCCACTGTGGTAGCATTGTCCGAAAACACCCGGATCGCCGCACCTTTCAGAAATCGCTGAAAACTTAGCAGCGCCCTTAACACGGCACTGAGCTCCAATTGGTTTATCGACCAGGACTTCTCCTGCGCTGACCACTGACCCTGCGCGAATCTGCCCTGAAAATGCGCTCCCCAACCGAAAAGGTTGGCATCCGTAGTCAGTGGTACCCAATTCGGTGTCTCCAACGGCATTCCTCTCGTCAAGGACTCTGGACATAGCCACCACTGCAACGCCCTCCGAGTCTCCTCCAGACAGAGCAGCCGTCGAGACAGCGGGTCGTTCTGGTGAGACCACCGTCTGAGCAATACCCGCTGCAGCGGCCTCATATGTGCCCTCGCCCAGGGCACCAACTCGATCGCCGCCGCCATCGTTCCCAGGAGCTGCAAATAATGTCATGCCGTGGGACGCGGCCTGTCGAGAAATCTCTGCACCAACTTCCTTAAAGCTACTGCCCGATGCTGAGGCAGAAACACCCTGCCTGCCGCCGTATCGAACCTTGCCCCCAGATACTCGAGATTCTGAGATGGAACCAGACTGCTCTTGGCCATATTGACTACCCATCCTAGACTGAAGGAAGCTGACGACCTTGCAAGTCGCCTCCTCGCTCTCCCGTCGTGACTTCGCTCGAATCAACCAGTTGTCGAGACACGGATGAACCAGAACCCCATCCTTTCTCAATGCCGCCGCCACGACCACCATGACCTTGGTAAAAGTGCGCGGTGCTGTGGCTAGACCAAACGGTAAAGCCCGAAACTGAAGGTGTCCCATCTGCACCGCGAACCGGAGGAATCGCTGATGTTCCGGGCGAATCGGAATGTGCAAATACGCCTCGGCTAAATCAAGCGACGTCAGAAACTCCCCCTTTCTGACCGCCATGATTACCGACCTCAGTGTCTCCATACGAAAATGGGAAACCTGGAGACACCGGTTCTCTCTTTTCAAATCCAAAATTGGCCGATACGTTCCTTCCTTCTTTGGCACCACAAAATAAATGGAGTATCGACCTAAGCCGCAATGTTCTGGAGGCACCGGGGCAAAGGCTTTGAGCTCCAACAACCTGTTTAACGTCTGTTGAAACGCATCGCGCTTGTGACGCGCCTTGCCAGGGGACTGGACAAATGAGTCGGTCACCGGTCTCTGAAACTCCAATGCATAACCCTCTCGAATCACTTCTAACACCCACTGATCTGATGTAATTTCGGCCCAGGCAGCATAAAACTCCTGTAGACGACCTCCGACTGCTACCTCTACCTGGGCCTTCCTGACTTCATTGTGGCTTTTTGGTACCCGCAGAGGAGGCTGCAAATCCTCTATTGGCCCCCCGGAAACCACTAAACTCCTGGTTTCTATAAGGGAAACGCCCTCTCTGAGTAGGGGGAAACCTGGAAGTCCGCCAACAACGAAAATCTCTCTGCATTCCCCTTGCCAGGGACGGAAACCTCCCCGGTTTCTGCTTGTCTTCGGGTAGCCTACCCCCTTTGGACTCACCCAAATCCTTGACAATCTTGTCCAGATCCTCTCCAAAAAGAAGTTTCCCCTTAAAGGGAAGCTTACTCAACCGGGCCTTAGAGGAGGCATCCACTGCCCAATTGCGCAACCAGATATCTCCTCGCTGCTACCACCGAGGCCATACTGTTCGAAAGCCCCCTGATAAGGTCATAATGAATATCCGCGAGGTAAGCCGCTCCGGACTCCAGCCGCGCTGCCTCATCCAGCGAGTCCTGCTCATGACCCCCCTGGACTTGCTGAGCCCAGCGCAAACAGGTCCTTGCCACCCAAGCTCCACAAATCGACGCTTGAATGGAAAGCGCATTCACCTCAAACACCTGCCTCAACAAAGCATCCAGCTTTCTGTCCTGAGTATCCTTGAGAGCTGCACTCCCTTCTACGGGCATGGTCGTCTTCTTAGTCACCGCTGACACCGCCGCATCCACTCTCGGCAACTTAAAGATTTCCTTATCCTGTTCCACCAGCGGATACAAGCGAAACATTACCCTAGAGCCCTTAACGGTTGCCTCAGGCATGTCCCACTCCCCTTGAATAATTTCCTTTATCACTCTATGCATCGGGAAAGTCCTTTGCGTTTTCCTAAAGGCTTGCAACAGCGGATCCTCCAACGCTGCCTCTTCCACTGGTCCCGATACCGGAACATTCAGCGCCTTCAACGTTTCAGAAATGAGAGCAGGCAACTCCTCTCTACGAAAGATCCGCACCACTCTGGCCTGATCCTCTTGCTCTGTAATTTCACCTTCCTCCAATTCCTCGTCCAAGTCCGGACCCTGCTCACCTTCCATACGCAAATCCTCAGAACACACTGACAGACTCAGCTTTTCAAACTCCCCTCGCGCTCTCTTCGGTAAGGGCGCTGAAGCAGCCATCGACATCGGAGTTCCTGGCCTCTTATGTCCCAGGCTCCCAGCCACGGGACCGAGCCCCACTGCCGCCGCCGAGGACTCCTCCCTGTGTGCACCACCGAACGCCTTCTGGATCAGAGCCACAAAGTCTGGGGAGAAAATTGAAGATAACTCACCTGGGAAGGAAGCCTGAGCCACCGGCCCATCTGGCCGCGAGGATGGACCCGGTACCGGATCATCCAGCTCCACCCCCGGAGACAGAGGACCCTCCAGAAGCCCTTCCTGGCCCTCCGCCGCATCCACAAGCTTCTGATCTGCCAGGGCCGCCTGGCTACAGCTCTTACATACCCCGGCCTCTGACACCACTGACCGCTTCACTCCACAGAGCAGACAACACCTTTCCTGGCATATTGACTGCTCTGTCACAGTGCACTGCTGCCTTGCCTGGACCCCTCCAGAAGAATACCCCCTTTCTCAAGGAATCCCACCAGCAGCTCTTCGAAACGAACCCCTATCACCCGGGCCGTTTGTCTTCTTTTTTTTTTAGGTTTCACACAAATGAGCAGGTCCCAGTGGGAGCTGAATCACACCAAAACGAATTCAAAACGAAGCTTCAGGACCCAGCTACAACCGCTTGTTTCCCCGCTCTCGCTGCCGGAGATTTCCCGCCGAAAAAAACCATGCGACGCGGCCTGCTCCCTGCCCTGGTGGTATGAAGCCTCTCGCTGAGAAAAATAATTCTGGGGCTTACCTGACTGCCCGAATCTAGTCCCAGCCCTGCATCCGTTCATCAGACTGCCTGCCGCAAACTGATTCTCGCCCTCGGGCTAGGCTTCCCCGATGCAGAGAACCGGCAGGTAAAGACAGCACTGCAGCCGCTGCTTCGCACACTCACCCGGCCCAATTCACCAGACGCAAACAGGCAATCACTTCTGTGAGGCGTCGGGGAAGGGCTGCAGCCAAAAATCACATGTCTGCCCCAGCAGATTTGTACCCGGGATCTTCCTCCTGCACCGGAGCCCTAACCCAGCACCCGATAAGGAAGCCAGAGAGGGAGGCCCTTCACGGCTAAATTTAAAGACACAGACCCTTAAATGAGAACACCCCCCTCCAACCCGAGTATACTAGAAATTTTCCTCTGCAAATCAAAACCAATAACAAATAAAAGAAATAAAATCCCCAATTCACTTCACTCTAAAAACTTAATTACTCCTCTAGTGAACCGGGACTCCGGCTCACAACTTCCTAGCTGCTTGGACGTTGATCAGTCTCCAAACTGCTGGAAGAGGATCACAACTCCAGAGTTTCCGGGACTAGACTGGAGGAACGATAAGGAACAAAGTGTAAGATAGCTTCTAGAAGGAGCTGGGAATGCTCTTGTGCAGTGCTCCATCAGATGATGTCATCCATATGTGGGCTTTTTTCCTACTTGCACACAAAGAAAGAGCAGGAGGAACTGTCACTAGAGGACCAAGGCTTTGCCCTACACGAGTTTCGGCCCTACAGCCTTCTTCAGGGGACTTCGACCTTAAAAACATACAAACATAAAACATAATAAAATGATAAACAACAATATGTTAAAACATTAAAACTAATTAGAAGTTATGTATACGTAAACAAATAGTAATACAATATTAGTTAACAACATAATCATAATACTATATATAATAAATAAACCCATAAATAAATAAATAAGCAAATCAAAGGGGTGGCCATGGAGTCCTCAGAAGCACCAGATTTAGCCAACCTGTATGTAGGTTTTTGCAAAGGCATTCTTTTAAGGACATTAGATTATGGCGAAGGTACATTGACAATGTGCTCCTTATCTGGGATGGTGATCGTCAATCTTTGGATGCATTTCTCCAGAGGTTGAATACACTAGATGTAGATTTACAATTTGAGGCATCCTATTTAGATATTCTGATTGTTAAAAATACTGGTGGTTTTAAAACAAACCTGTACCATAAACCTATTGACAGAAACCACTTTCTGCACTAACAAAGTTTTCACAAGAACCTGCTGAAGAATAACCTCCCAGTGAGTCAATTTTTGAAGGCTAGACGCATTTGCTCTGCTGATGAGGATTTTGAAGCTAATGCCACACTACTATGCGGACGACTTGCTGCGAAACAATATACGATTAAACATGTGAAGACAGCATATAATAGAGCTAAGAATTCAAGACACTGATCTTTTGACTGCAAAGAAAAAACAGACCATGGACAAAATGGTCTGTTCTCTTCTCTTTTCTCACTGCTCCAAGAAAATTGCAGAAATCATTCGGCTTGAGTGGCACATTATACAGACTATCCCGTCCTTTGAAGACCAAGATGTAATTGTTGCACATAGAAGGAACCCTAATTTATCAAATATACTTGTTTCATCTAGATTACCAGTCCCCTGCCATCAAGCTCCAATGATGGGACACTTCCACTGCAGATCATATTCTGTCTGTGAAAATGTTATTATGGCAAAGGGATTTTCATTCACCCTCAGACAGACAAGCATTATCCTCTGACCAATTTTACTAATTGTAATTCAGACAACGTAATATATATCATTGTGTGCCCATGCAATCTCCTCTACATAGGAAAAACAAATAGAAATGTGAAGACATGTATTATTGAACACAGAAGTTGTCTTAAACAGAATATCCCCCAGAAACCATTACTGGATCATTGGATTATAGCCAAGCATAAGATTTCAGATTTAAAATACTTGGTCTACAAGCAGGTACATCCTCACTGGAGGGGAGGTGACAATGAAAAGACACGCCTCAGGTCGGAGCAAAAGACTATTTTTCAGATGAATACCCTGCACTCCACAGGTCTGAATCAAGATCTGGATCTATCTCCTTTTTTATAGGTCTTTTAACAGTTAGTATATTAGTCTCCTCTCTTTTCTGGTGTGTACAATACCTATATTACAGCATACAATAAGATTCCTTTAATCAATTATTATTTATTATTACATTTTAAAACATTTATTTATCATTTATTAACTATTTTACTACGGTTTTTAAGGTTGGCTGTTTATTTGTGCATATACAAAACTTTACATGTATCATATACTTTTGGCTATTATGTCATATTTACATTTAATAAACAAGGCTATGCACTAAGAGATATTACAGCTATCCATTGACCCCATGAGCCACCCTAAGACCATCGATACCTTTTTTGTATTGCCTTGCTGCTGTTATGCATATCGATCTTGGGTTTCACACCCCTTGGTGGGTTCTTTTGTTCTGATTTTTTAGCCATGATGGTTCATTTTATAGAGCTGTTTCTTTACACAGCACTCCCCTCTAACATATTCCCATGCATATTTTTTTTTTAAAGAAGGGGGTACTTACATTGACTCCCTTTTATTGAAGTCTAGTCTTATGATGTTCCTCACAGAAACCTCTCTGATACATTTTTAGATTATTTTTTAATATTTAATCACTTTATTATATTCATATGATACTCCTTCTGGTGGTACAATGCGATCACATCCCTTTGATTTCAGTAGATCAGCGGCGAGGTTCTAGGATACTACAATATTTATACTTTGGCTGAGTTGGTTTTAAATACTATTTTGTCGGCACAGCACATTTATTATACCTCTGGATGCCTCTTATTCCCTAAGAAGGTTCCTTTAGATTGATCTTTCCTTGTGGAGTCTAGGCTAGCAGGACCATTGAACACGTCATACATATGTCACCTTTCATGTGCAAAGGACAAAAAATTACCTATTACCAGAGTCAACAATAACACACTTTAACAAAGACCCTGTCCAATCAAAGAAACCAACCCCTCAGGATAGACCATCTATTTTTTTGTTGGAGTTGCCAACACAGTGAATAGGAACCATGCCTAACACCGCTGTGGCCCTTCCATTTTAATAAAGAAAACATTTTTTTTGACGCAACAGCTTTCATGTGCAGTTAAAACGCATTCCTGAAACTCAGGATCGTTTCCTTATGCTTTGTATTTGATCGCAAGGTAAGCACTGAATCACTGTGCTATTTTTAAATTCTTTGTTTTGGTTTCAATAGCGATATTTGGATTTCATTATTAGAGATCTCACTCTAATAATTTGACATAGTGATTGGAGAGAATATCTAGGTTTACTGATGTGAACGCTATTCAATCGGTGCAGATTCCCGCGCTTAGCTTGCATTTCTTTGGTTCATAACTGTTCTTTTAAGTAGAATGGTACAGTTTTATACATTTTCCTGTTGGCCAATCATTTAGTTAAACGATCAGGTGCCATCAAATTGATGGCTTGCATTCTGTCAAGATGTGGGAATTAGTGAGGCACGATTGATGTACTAACATGCTGTAGAGTCAGAACGTCTAACGCAATGTTTCTCTCGTGCCATGATCTCTTTATAACAGCTTCTACTTTTGTGTTTTAACATACTTTTCTTTCTCTAGGAACTTGTTGAGGTTCCTGAGGTCCAGAATGGGTCGAAGGCCACCGGTCCTTTTGGGTACCAGGAAATACCTGGAGTAGAATCCGTGACCTTGCAAGTGGGGAGGCACAGGCTCCACCGCCCTGTCCACCAACAGACCTTGGAGCTCTCGAAGGAGAAGGTCTGTGTGCAGGGGAGGCCTCAAGGGCTCCCCTGGGAAGTAAGGAGGAGGCAGTTGATGAAAATGCAGGGCATAGCCCTTTTGGACTATGTCCAGCACCCAACTGTCGGTGGTAATGAGAGGCCACTGGTGGGCAAAGAGTACAAGGTGACCGCCTGTGCAGGGCTGGGAAAGCAGGGACGGAGTGGCTACGCTCAAGGAGTCAAAAACCCCCACCCTGCTGAGTGGTAGCAGGGGCCTGAGGCTTAGGGGTTCTCTGCCTACGGGGCCCATTACCCTGGCCCTTGGCCTGATGACCCTGGAGGGCAGCTTGGGCAGCCTGATACTGAGGGTACTGTTTGTAGGCAGTGCCCTTCCTCGGGTAAAAGGACTTTTTACCCAAGCCCTTCTTCTTATGTGAAGGGGCAGAGGTCTTCCTCGACAGCCTTGTCCGGGTAAGGTGCTCGGTCTCGAGCTGAGCAGCCTTCTCAGTCACGGGTTTGCCAAAAAGGTTCTCACCTCGGCAGGGGACATCGACCAACTTGTCCTGAACCCATGGCTCGAGGTCCGATGACTGCAGCCACGCCTGGCATCGAGTCGCGATGCCGGCAGCCACAACTTGGGCCGAAGCCTCGAAGCCATCATAGGCGGCACGGGAAATGAACTTGGAGCATTCCAGAATCCCCGAGGACAAGGTCTGAAATCTCTGCAAGGGTTCCCCGGAGAGACCAGCAGAGAATCCGGCCATCTCCTTGGCCAGGTCTCGCAAGTACATGCCCATGTACAGCTGGTAAGACTGGACACAGCAAGCAAGTATAGACCCCTGGAAGCACTTCCTACCGACGCCATCGAGGTTGCGGGCCTCCCTGCCGGGGGGCACCGCAGAGTGCATCTTCTGGCTCTTCAGACGATGCATGGCTGATTCCACAACCATGGAATGGTGTGGTAGCTGTGCTTTCTGGAAACCAGGGCTTTTGCGGAGTCGATAAATGGAATCGACTCGCTTGCTTAGAACCGGCGCCGAGGCCAGGTCCTCCCACATACGGAAGAGGAGCCGCTCCAGCATCGGAGGAACCGGGACAGTAAAGGCCTCCTTCGGAGGAGAGTCGTACTGTAGAGCATCGAGCTCCTCGGCTCGATGCTCTTCCTCAGGATCGGCAGGGATAGCCAAGGCAGCGGCCATATCCCGGACAAACTCTGAAAACCTAATGTCCTCCGGAGGGGATCTACTCCGGGGATCAGACTGCGGTGAGTCCGACGGGACGCACCGAGTCTTAAAGTTATCGGGAGACTCCTCGTCCTTCGTCTCCCAGGCGGACTCGTCCGAGGAGGAGTCAGGGTCCGACCCCGTGGGGCCCCGAGGCACTCGCCCCGACGCCAGGGGCACCGGCGTCGACATTCTCGGTCCCGAATGGGAGGTCGAGGGAGACCTCGACTGAGGACGACTTCGAGCCGCGAGGGTCTCGAGTATCGGCTCGGTCTCCGGGGGTGACTTTGAAGTCGACGTCCCAGTGGTCGGGGCAGATGCACCAGACAGGCTGGCCATCAGTGCCCGCTGATGCTCCATGAAGGCAGACAGTCTGCACTCCAAGGCTGTCATCCTGAGACTCAGCTCGGGAGACGCAGCAGCCACCGACTCGGGCCCCAGCGGCGCCGGGCCCGACGTCGGCTCTCTGGGAGTTGAGTCCATGAGGACTACGGGGCTTACGTGTCCAGCAGACTCCGGCTCCACACGAGGAACTTTGGCAGGCTTCTCTTGGTCCACGGGCCCGGGGCGACGGTCGGGGGTCTTAGACCTGGCCCTCGAGGGACCAGGGACCTCTTCCGACGACGCCCTCGTGAGCCGCTTCTTCCTCTTACGTTCCCGGTCGGGGGACCCCCTGTCCGAGGAGCTTCGACGGCGCTTGGGATCGGAATCCCGAGATGTCGAGGCCTCAGACGAGGTCCGAGCCCTGCTGGAGGCAGAGTCCGAGAAAAACCTTTCCTTTTGATGCTGTCGACTCTTTAGTGCCTTGGAAGACATCTTCCCACATGTCCCACACGACTTTGGGTCGTGGTCAGGGCCAAGGCACCGAAGGCAGCAGTCGTGTATGTCGGTGAGAGACATAATTTTCTTACACCGATCACACTTTTTGAAACAACTGGAAGCCATCGGGGAAAAAATAGCCCCAGCGAGGTCAAAAGACCGGCCTTCCAGTGGAAAAGGAAAAAAGGGCACGAACGTCAGCCACGAAGGGCAAAAACCGAAAATGAAGAAAACAGGCTCAATACCAGTGTACCGAACCCGGCGGGAGGAGAACCGGCATCAAACCGGAGAAAAAATAGCGAAAATCGCCGAAGAAAAAAAATCACTTTTATGCGGGAGAACAGGACACACGTCCGATGGGCTTCTCGGAAAAAAAAGAGACTGAGGTAAGATGGCACCTTTAGGCGGGAAGGGAACCGCACATGCGTGCCAGCATTCCCAAAGGCTTTCATGGAAAGCTGGGGAAATGCTCCGCTGGGGCTTCATCGGCGCCGATGACACCCATATGTGAGGACTGACTTCCTGCTTGGTCCTGGAGAAATACTTTCACTGAAAGGGTGGTGGATGCTTGGAATGCCCTCCCGATGGAAGTGGTGGGGGCAAATACAGTGACAGAAATCAAAATGCCATGCCATCCACAATGGATCCCTTTACAGCACAGGATAAATAAAAAAATTAGGGTGTCTGCATGATCAGTCTGTCAGATAAAGCACAACTGCATCTATCCGGTAGGCTATGCAGAGCTAGCATTTAATGTTATAAAATCAATGACAAATCATAAAGGGTACAGTCCTAAACACTAGAGATGGTCGAGTAATATGAAATATGATACGTCAACCGATAATTGTGAAATTTGCAATTAAGTACAGAACGCTAAAACTATCCAGAGATCAGAAAGGTCAGTGTGACAGGTTAATGCTTGCCACGTACCAATCAGAGAAAATAGAGGAACCTAAGAGGTTGGATGCTGCATTTGGAGTTTTTTTTTTAAAACCTGATATTTTCACAGCATAGCTGCTGATACCTCTGATTAGATTTGATAGCTACATATACTACATACAAAATCCCAAATGAGAGAAATATTAACTTTGCAAAATTCAAAATAGGAAGAAGAAAAGCAGTAGCTAATACATAGAAGGATCCTTTCTTTTTATAATTGCTCAATCATACTCAGTCAAAGCAGCAGGGGATTTAAAAAGGCTGAATGATTGCTAAAATTCTACATTTAATATATTTACCAGTAATACTTTGCAGCTCACTAGCTTCATTTACATCATTTATGTCCTGAGCAATGTTATCATCAAATAAATCCATGGTTGTTAAGTCTTCTGCCTCCATTCTGCTATCTTTGGGATCATCTTCCATATTTATTCCAACAGCATCACTTGAAGTTCTGGTGCAGGTTACCTTAATACACAAATATCAGACTGTCAGCAAATCCCATTCATTCATTTCTGTGACCTAATTTCTTTTTCTCAACTCCTATTTGAAACCTCTGCTTCATACTACTCCGTCAGCAGGATGGAACATAGCATTAAAAAGTATTGTTACTGACAAATAACGTATTTGAAATAACACATTAGCCCAAGCTCAGCCTTTAAACTAGCCACCATTTTCGTCATTGTGAGGGTAATTTTATAAACTCCAGCAGCATGTATTTGAGGCCTACTTTATAAAATGAAGTACACTTGTACTTTACATTATTTAATATGACATAACTGGAGGAAGGTTCTGGAGGCCAAACTTAAACTTTTAGGTAGGAAGTTGAAATCCAGAACTTCCAAGGTAGCATTCTCAGAAATGCTTCCCATTCCACTCGCAGGACCCAAAAGGCAGGCAGAGCTCCAGATTGTCTCAATGCATGGACAAGATGATGGTGCAAAGAAGGTGCTTTTGGATTTGTTATGAACTGGGCAACATTCTGGGGAAAGGAGGGGCTTTTCTGAAGGGATGGGCTCCACCTTAACCGGGATGGAACCAGGCTGCTGGCATCTACACCTTTAAAAAAGAGATAGAGCAGCTTTTAAACTAGATAACAGGGGAAAACTGACAGTTGCCCAACTGCGCATAGTTTGGAATGATGTATCCAAGAAGGATATTTGCAAAAAACTGAAGACAGGGCATATCGACAAAGAGATTCCAATAAAGACAAAAGTAACCCAAATGCCCTTAAGTACAGAGCAGACAGAGCTTAAACATTACAAATTACTCCTGCCTACTGTTAACCAGATTAATTTGAATAAAATACGACCTCTAAAATGCTTACACTGGGATCTGTGCTGGGTCCACTGATTTTTAACATATTCATAAATGACCAGAAAATAGGAATGAGGTAATCAAATTTGCAGATGACACAAAATTAATCAAAGTTGTTAAAACCCATTAAGATTGTGAAAAATTGCAAGAGGACCTTGAAAAATTGGAAGACTGGACATCCAAATGGCAGATGAAATTTAATGTGGACAAGTGCAAAGTTATGCACCTAGGAAAGAACCACCCAAACTATGGTTACACGATGCAAGTTTCTGCATTAGGAACCACTACCCAAGAAAAAGATTTAGGCGTCATCGTGGATAATACCTTGAAACCCCTCCACCCAGTGTGTGGCAGAGGCGGCGGCCAAAAAGGCAAATAGAATGCTGGAATCATAAGGAAAGGAATGGAGAATAAAAGAAAAGGATATTATAATGCCCCTGTATTGTTCCATGGTGTGACCGCACCTTGAATACTATGTACAATTCTGGTTGCTGTATCTTACAAAGGATATAGTGGCATTAGAAAAGATACAGGAAAGAGTCACCATAATGGTAAAGGGGTTGGAAGAATACTCCTGAGGAGAGGCTTAAAAGGTTAGGGCTTTTCAACTTGGAAAAGAGAGGGCTGATGGGAGATATGATAGAGGTCTATAAATTAATGAATGGAGTGGAACAGGTAAACGTAGATCGATTGTTTACGCTGTCAAAATGTAGAAAGACTACAGGACATGCAATGAAGCTACAGTGTAATCCATTTAAGACTAATAAGAGAAAATATTTTTTCACTCAACATGTAATCAAACTCTGGAACTCATAACCGGAGGATGTAGTAAAAGTTGTTAGTGTAGTTGTTAGTGCAGCTGGGTTTAGAAAAGGTTTGGACAAGTTCCTGGAGGAAAGGTCCTCAAACCATTATTAAAGAGGACCCGGGAAATCCACTGCTTGCCCCAGTATAAGCATTGTGGAAGCTGTGTGTCTTTTTGGGAAACTGCCAGGTACTTGTGACCTGGATTGGCCACCATTGGAAACAGGATACTGGGCTTGATGGATCTTGGTCTGAGCCAGTATGGCATTTCTTATGTTCTTAATGACATAAGCATGAGCAGTTATGTCTGGTCAATGTCAGGTATAAATGTCTGAATCTAGATTTTTCAAGAACCCACGTAAGTTATAGTAGTTTATAACTTATGTGCATAAATTTGCACAGTCTTTGCTTCATCTAATCTCTACCCCATACATGCCCACAGTGAAAGTACACACAAAACCTAAGTGTACATTTACATAATCAAAACTGCCTTAAGTGTGCACGTAAATGCCCATTCACATGCCAAATTCACTGAAAAATCTAGGCACAGGCATTTTGTAATGATTTAGGACTACAAAAAGCTCTATACAAAGCAAACAAATGTATATATATATTTCCCTGTGATTAGCAAATCAGAACTTCGTACTATAATATCCTTAATAATGAAGTCATCCAACTCAGTTTTATACTCTGATTTTAATGATTACAACTGTTTAAGCAACATACTATATCACAGCTACTTTTAGCTTAGAACACCTTTCATTGAATAATGCATAAAAAATGCTATATTGTTTTTTTTTCCTGGTTTGTACCTTACTATTATTCTCTCTACATATCCCTTTCACTGCAGTGGTAGTTCATCAGATGCCACAGACCACAGGAGTTTCCAGAGCTTGAAACAAATGCCGTGAACCTGGCCCACAGACATCACTGCTGTATGACAGCTGGGACTCCCTTCTGCTGTCTGTAATTGCTGCCTCTGAAGCATCTTAAATGACCATTTACTCGCCTAGTTACAGATGTGTGATGTTATCTTGTTGGCTCATGACAAGGCCTTTTGACTAAAAGGATTAGTTAGTCAAAAGGTCTTTCATGAGCCAACAAAGTACCATCAACTTGGACTCTTGAGCTTGCGGAGGAATGGAGTCTGAACCATTGTCAATAAGGCATATAACAGCTAATGCATTTGTCAGCAGGGTTGAGAGAATAACAGTAAGGTACAAACCAGAAAAAAAAAACAATATAGCATTTTTTATGCATTATTCTGAACATCTCTTATATTAGGATATTAGATAGCAATGTAATTAGCATTCTCTCAACCCTGCTCACAAATGCATCACCTGTTCTATGGTTTATTGACAATGGTTCAGACTCGATTCTTCCGCAAACTCAAGATTCCAAGTTTATTGCCTCACAACACAGGAGGTCATCTCTTTCCAGGATTTTCAGCAGATTGAAAGAAAACTTTACAATATTAGCTGACATCAGCAAAGAAACGTTCCATTATTAGAAGCACAGAAAATATACAATTTTTAATACAAAAAGAAAAGGAAAAACAGCCTACATCAAGGGATTCAAATCTGGACACTAAGAAATTTGTTTCCAATGAAGTTGCGTACTACGAGTCACATCAGGAAATATATTAATATGTTGCCCACAGAATTGGGTCTCCTTCACAAAGAAAGCTTTAAGAATTCTAACTTTTGTAATTTCAGAGGAAAAGGTCACCGATAGTGTGGATCGATGAGTAATATTATCTGTAGAGTCCTCAAGGAAAGCGGTCAAGTTCTGAGTAATAGATGGAGCTAAAACATCAAAGGCACATTCTGAGGGACTGATCACAAACTGATGTGGAGAGAAATAATAGGCATTCAGAAATTCTACTGACTATGTGAAACCCAAAACTTCTGTAAAATAATAAATTGTCAGAAGAGAGTATATGCGCTTGTGGAAAATTTAAAAAACCCAAATTACAGCCCAGAGGATTTCTCTGGAGCTTCCATTTTCACATGGCGAACTAAAGAATCCATTATATATGTCACCTGAGCCTGTTGCAAAGGCTGCACCAGAGATTCTAATCTAGAGCCCACAATGTTGGTTAGAGATATCCGAGTACCCAAATCTGCAAACAAATCACTGTCTCCTGTGAAAAAATACATGAGGAAACTGTAGAACCTAATTTACTGTCAACAGAACTAATAGCACCCCAAATATCCTTCAGCGTGATATCACTTTCAGGAGGGGCAGACAAAGGTTCAGCCAAAGCCCGAGGTTATCCAGATGTCATAGCTGTGGGTAAACCAGACCCACAGAATTCTGAATCCACTTACCTGAGGCTCCAGACTCAACCAATGTAGAAGACAATAGAGGATTAGGGCATGGCAGTGGGTCGTACCGCCCAAACTGTTTCTGTGCTTCCCTTCAGATGAAGACTAATGAGCCAGGGGGAAAATTCGAGCCAGGGGGCCAGTAACCTTAACTCTCCCTCCATTGGACACCAGCTCTGTACTCCCTACCTTCTTCTTCCGCTTCCATATAAATAAGACCAACAAATTATTAAAAACTGTAGAGCAGATGAAGTGCTAAGCTAAGCTCTGCACACCGCTGTGTCGCCAAAGGAGCACCAAAGGGAAGTTACCTGTCCCTTTGTAAATGCCCCTTTGTAACACACCCAGTGGTCGTGACCCACGATTGCAGGAAACCATGGAGAGTTTTACAGCCCCAGGGAGTGATCCTTCCACTCCCAAGGTTGCTCCCTCCGTGCCAGTGCAGAAACGTCTGACAAAAGTTCCCTCTGTTAGAGTAA
Organism: Ichthyophis bannanicus; assembly: GCA_033557465.1. Classification (NCBI taxonomy): domain Eukaryota; kingdom Metazoa; phylum Chordata; class Amphibia; order Gymnophiona; family Ichthyophiidae; genus Ichthyophis; species Ichthyophis bannanicus. The sequence continues at coordinate 189,868,682 of CM066035.1, read as the reverse complement.
CATTGAGCAGGCAATCCAGGTCAATGTCATGGCTATTGAATATCTTCTATACTTCATCAGATGTTATCCGTGGAAAACACTAAGAACCAAGGTATTAAAGTCCTTCCGCTCCCAAGACTGCCCCCTCTATGCCAGTGCAGAGAGGTCCAATGAAAGTCCCCTCTGTTAGAACCACGTTGAGCAGGTAGTCCAGGCCGATGTCGTGGTCAGTGAGTACTCCTACACACCACCAGATGTTATTCCAGGATTAATCATTTATAATAAAGATGGACCAAAAAAGCAGGTACTCAACATTTGTTGCTCATAATGTCCTCATCAAGGGAAGAAGGTTTTAACAAAGTTAGTCCAATAAAAAGGTATCACCTTATTTTTATTTATTTATTTAATTTATTTATTTATTTAACATTTTTTATATACCGCACTATTTACATCAGCGCGGTTCACATGTAACACAAATGTCCAGTGTGGGGAAACTACATTGGACTTACAATAAACAGGAATTTGAACTTGGAGAACATGTCAAACTATGTACATCACTCTTCGATCTATCTATGCATGTATTTAAAATCCATTGTGAGGTGTAGAGTTAAGGTCGGTCAGGTGATTAACCGGGAGAGGAGGGACGGAGGGTCGGAGAGGGCGATTGGATGGATGGTGGGTAGGGATGAGGTGTGGCTACGTAATGTCTTCTAAGTTGGGGAAGCATTGCAGGAAGAGGTAGTGCTTCAAAGCCTTTCTGAATTGGTGAAGGTTGTTTATGGCACGGATGTTGGTTGGTAGGTTGTTCCAGCATGAAGGTGCTGATAGCGCAAAGGCGCGGTCTCTGGTGGTTTTCGTACATTTGGTGATGGGTTTCGGGAGTATTAGGGAGTTGGTGGCGGCGGATCTTCTCAGTCTGTTGGGTGGGGTGAGTTGAATAAGTTCAGAAAGGGCGCTGGCTGTGCATTTGTTGATGGCTTTGAAAGTTATTGTTAAGATTTTGAAGGTGATCCTATGGCGTACTGGGAGCCAATGTAGCGTTTTCAGGATGGGGGTAATGTGCTCCCTTCTAGAGGCTTGGTGAAGGGTTCGGGCTGCAGTGTTCATTGCTAGCTGCAGCGGTTGAAGAGTGCACTTCGGAAGGCCGTGGAGAATGGAGTTCGCATAGTCGAAATGGGGCATCACCAGTGACTGAAAGACTGTTCGAAAGTCCTCTGGCTCAAGTAGAGGTCTGATGTTACGTAACATACGGATCTTGTGGTAAATAGCTTTTGAGATGTTGCTTATCTGGGCGTTTAAGTTGAGATGTTGGTCGAGCGTTACTCCAAGGTAACGGATCGTTGACTTTGTGAGAAGTTCGGCGTCACGTACTTTCAGTGAAGGTGGCGGGGTAAATTCTTGATCTCTGCTGATGAAAAGTACATCCGTCTTTTTAAGGTTGATTTTGAGCTTCTGCGAGTGTAGCCAGTCTGTGACTGCGTTGAAACATGAGGATAATCGGGATAGGTCTGGGTGATCAGTATGTATTGGGGTGAACATGAGGACATCATCGGCATAAATTAGGCAGTTTATACCAAAGGACCTGATGATGGAGCAGATAGGCTGCATATAGACGTTAAAGAATAGGGCAGAGAGTGAGGAACCTTGAGGGACACCCTTCGTTAATGGGAATGGGGTGGAGGTTGAGGTACCGGAGCGGACGTGTTGCCATCTGTCATGTAGGTATGAGGTACACCATGCGAGGGCGGTGCCGTGGATTCCCTTTTCGACCAGGCGGGCCAGAAGTAGATCATGACTGACGGAGTCAAAAGCCGCTGCAATGTCGAGAAAGATGAGGGCGAATCCTTGTTTGGCGTTATCTATCCCCGTTATCAGAGTGCTGAGTAGAATTGTGAGCAAGGTTTCTACACCATGTTGCTCGCGAAACCCGTGCTGGCAGGGATCGAGGGGTGAATTATCTTCGATATGTTGGCTCAGTTGACGGTGTACTATTTTCTCTGAGATTTTAGCTAGAAGCGGTATACTGGAGATGGGTCTGTATGAGTCCATCTTTGTGGGATCCAGTTTATTGTTCTTGAGCAGTGGTCTGATTGAAGTTTGTTTTAGGCTTCGGGGGAAGATGCCTGTCTGGAATGAGGTACCGATCAGTTTAGTCAAGAAGGTGCTGAGTTCAGTACGTAGGTTATTTATCCAGAATGCTGGACATGGGTCGTTTGGTGCCGTGGTGGTGTTTATGTTCAGAATGATGTCTTGTATTTCTCTTTCAGTTGGGGTAGTAAAGGTGGAGATGGAGCATTGGGTAGCTGTCGATACTTGTGTAGGTACAGGTGGGTGGGAAGGAGCCGGCGTAATGTCTTGTAACCTGGATCTGGCGGGTAGGGTGGCCTGGTTTGCTTTGGTTTGCAGGTAATCTGCATATTTTTGTGGGTCAGGTTGGTTTGCCTGATCAGTCGAAGGTTCCTTAGCTAAGGATTTGACAATGTTGAATAGTTCATGCGGCTTATTGAGGGATCGTTGTAGAACCTCAGCATGGTGTTGCCTCATTGTCCTTGAAACTGCTGTTCTGTGGGCGCATAGCTGGGTAGAGTAAGCTTCCTTGCTTTCAGTCGATCTGGAGCGGCGCCAGCGTTTTTCTAGCTGTCGGAGTTGTCGGAGGGAGGTCTTGAGCTCGGGCGAATACCAAGGTGCTTTCTTCTTCTTGTCATGTGAAGCATTGATGGGAGGAGGGTCAATTGCAGCATTAAGGCATGAGTTCCATGTGGAAATCATGTCAACAAGATTCAATCCATGTGTATTGTGGAGAGGTTGTATTTTCTCTAAGACCTCTTCTCTGTTGAGCTGGCGGAAACGTTTTGAGACTGGTGCAGGTGGATTGTTTGAGGAATGAGGGTTGGAGAATGAGGGATTTGTGGGCATCGCAAATCTGATTAGACTATGGTCTGACCAGGGTACTGAGCATAGAGACAGGTTGAACTTGGATGTGGAACAGGGAACTGATTGTGGTGCGAATATAAGATCAAGAGTGTTTCCCTTGATATGGGTGGGGGAGTTGATCAGCTGGGTGTAGCCCACCGTCTCGAGAGCATCTAGGAAGGCTCTGGCTTGATTGTCGTGGAGTGAGGGGAGGTTGAAATCTCCTAGTATCCAGTTCGGGGTCTGTGTCTTGATGGGGTTACAGGCGAGGTTAATAATTGTGGAGAGTTCATCTGGTGATGGTGAGGGTGCTCGATATAGAAGGTTGATGGTGAGATGTTTGTTCGCTATAGCGATGTGGTCTAGATAGGGGGAGCTGGTTGATGCAATTGTCTGGAATTGTAGAATGGTCTTGCTTAGTATAAGTACCCCTCCCCCCCTTCTGTCAGTTCTGTGGCACGAGTGGGTGGAGAAGTTGGGGGGGACAAACTGGTGGAGGATTGCCGCGTCTGCCTCTGACATCCATGTCTCTGTGATGCATAGTATGTCGATGTCAGGAGTGGATAATAAGTCGGATATGGCAGGCCATTTCTTTCTGATAGAGCGGGCATTTATTAGGGCGCATTTCAAGTCGTGAGGGGGGGTGTCGTGGTTGTGCTGAGAGGGTCTAGCCTGATGGAGGGTCACGTAGATGAGGTGGGGGTGGGTAGTGTGCAATGATCTGGCTGTATTGTGGTTGGTGTGGTCATGGTATCTTTTCCAAGGGTTGTGAAGGATTGGGATGGAGCTATGGGGGGAGGTGAGGACTTGGGAGATTTGTGTCAGTGCGAGCAATATGTAGCAGCTGAAGACTGTGTGTGATAGTGTGATAGTAGTGGGAGGTGCCATGGTGTCCGGGAGAAGTAGGGAGATCAGGATACTGGGGCAGGTACTGGCAACAGTAAATGCAAGAGTGTTGGCTACCGACAGCAGTGAAGCTTCTGGCAACAATATACTGACAACAGTAATCTATCTGTAAGGTAACAAACAGTGAAGCTACTGGCAACAATACTGACAACAGTAATCTGTAATGTAACAAACGGTAAGGTTACTGGCAACGAATTACTGACAACAGTAGTCTACAAGGTAATAAGTGGTAAAGTTACTGGGAACAGGTTACTGAGAACAGTAATCTGTAAGGGAGACCAATAGGGTTAAAGTAGAATGCTGGTTGTGTAATTAATGCAAGCTCTCGGTACTTGTACTATGGGAAGTTACTGGCGACAGTAAAGAGAAAGTTCAGGCTGCTAGGTACAGTACAAGTGGTTAAAATGGAGACAGATGCTGTATGTATACTTGCTGTAATGGCGCAGTTGTTCTCGCTGATGACGGTAGCGAGCTCGACCCTGGGGGAGCTCAAGCAGCTGGTCCGTCAAGGTAATGAGTACTTGGATGTTCCTCAGGTGCTTCTGAGAAGGCCACTGCCTAAGGGCCACGCCAAAGGGCCCTCTGGCGAGGCCCTCAGGCGCGGGCCCGCACGGCGCGGGTGCGCCTGCTGCCGGCTCTTTTAAATGAGCCGCGCTGGCCCGATTGGTCAGCAGATGGAGCTGGGGGCGTCCGGTTGAGCTCGATCCCTCCTGGGAGAGCACGCTGTGATGGAGAGGGCTCTGCTGCTGCTGCCGGCTCTTTTAAATGAGCCGCGCTGGCCCGATTGGTCAGCAGATGGAGCTGGGGGCGTCCGGTTGAGCTCGATCCCTCCTGGGAGAGCACGCTGTGATGGAGAGGGCTCTGCTGCTGCTGCCGGCTCTTTTAAATGAGCCGCGCTGGCCCGATTGGTCAGCAGATGGAGCTGGGGGCGTCCGGTTGAGCTCGATCCCTCCTGGGAGAGCACGCTGTGATGGAGAGGGCTCTGCTGCTGCTGCCGGCTCTTTGAAATGAGCCGCGCTGGCCCGATTGGTCAGCAGATGGAGCTGGGGGCGTCCGGTTGAGCTCGATCCCTCCTGGGAGAGCACGCTGTGATGGAGAGGGCTCTGCTGCTGCTGCCGGCTCTTTTAAATGAGCCGCGCTGGCCCGATTGGTCAGCAGATGGAGCTGGGGGCGTCCGGTTGAGCTCGATCCCTCCTGGGAGAGCACGCTGTGATGGAGAGGGCTCTGCTGCTGCTGCCGGCTCTTTTAAATGAGCCGCGCTGGCCCGATTGGTCAGCAGATGGAGCTGGGGGCGTCCGGTTGAGCTCGATCCCTCCTGGGAGAGCACGCTGTGATGGATATTATTTTCCTTTTTGTTTCTCTTTTTATTTAACTACCTTTATAATGGATGCTCCCAACTGGAGGACCACGTACAGCAGTGCTTTTCAAACTGTTATCCTGTATGACCCCATTCTAACAACTGAAAGTTCACGTGATCCCAGATGATGAAATCAAAAGAGCAGGTCTCCAACCTCCTTATCCTCCCCTCCATTCATCTAACGCAGGAAGGCAGCAGCAACAGTAGTGGCAGCAGCAGTCAGCACAGGATCCCTTGTGTCAGTGTGTGCTTACAGACCCCAGTACACAGTGTAACAGGAAGCTTACCAAGGAGCAGACAAGAGCTTATGAATGTGCAATGGCTCACAGGCCTCATACTGACTGGCAGCTGTCACTACTTGGCATAGGTCACAGTGAAAGTCCAGAGAAAAGGGGAAAGGCCATGTTTCTGTGCTCCATTCACCGATGATGTGACTCCCATTTGGAGTCCCGACCCCAAGTTTGGGAACCACTGACAGAGTATACTCACACCTTTCACCCCCGCCAGTCTGATTTCCAGCGGTACCACAGCACAAACAATCATTGCTGCAGTTCTCAGAAAAATCCACTCAGCATTAGATCAAGGCCACTTCCTTATGGCCATCTCCCTTGACCTCACAGCTACGTTTGACCTTGTAAACCATAGCCCCTCCTCAAATGGCTAAACGACATCAGTCTTTGTGACTCAGTGCTTGCCTGGTTTGTCTCTTACCTGTCCGCCAGATCCTTCCAAATAACAACTAACCATGCACACTCTGCTACACAGTGCTTCTTCGCTGTGGAGTTCCTCAAGGGTCTGTTCTCTCCCCTCTGCTCTTCAATATTTTCTTTGCCCCTCTGGCTACACTCATTTGTGTTATTTTTATGCAGATGATATCCTTCTCTTGGCACAAACAGACAGTCTCTCCACAGATCTGACAAGAACAAACAGCTGCCCGTCGAAGGTGACTACCTGGCTACATAACTCCCTGCGACTAATCCTGGCAAAAATGGCAGCTATGTGGATAACAGGCACTTCTGCTCCCCCTTCCTTTGCCCCGTCTATGGCTTACTCCTCTCTCACTCATTCTCTCACTCAAGTATTTAAGCACTATCCTTGACAGTGAATTGTCCTTTTCAGTTCACATCAGTAAATTGACTCAGTCTACCTTTGCAGCCTCTCGATGATTCCGTGTTATCCCACTGCATAAACTTCCGTTATCTTGAGTACGAAACCTCTAGACTTCACTATTGCATCATCATATTTACAGGGTTGCCCGCTTATCAACTAAAAAGACTCCAAATCATCCAGAATACAACCATCCATTTATTCAGGCTAGGAAATATGATCATGTAACACCGCTGCTACTCCATTACCAATGGCTTCCCATCCCTTACTGTATCCAGTGTAAGATACTTCTTACCTATAAAGCTCTTCACAATGTAGCCCCCGACTACATCTCGGCCCTTACTATTCCTTATGCTCCCCCCCCCCACACACACACACTGCCTGGTAACCGCCTCGTCATTCCTCCACCAATCAAAGCCAAATGTGATTTCATCAGGAAGTCTGCAACACAAAAGTTAATTGGCAAGTGTTACTGTCTCTCCCTGGTCTCTCTCCCTTATTGTTTTCCTCTATTCCCTACCCTCCCAAACTTTCCTAACATGCCAATCGTTCTATATCCTACTGATTTCCTCTGCCTCTCCTAAATTGACTCTGGAGTTCTTTTAATTATAAACCACTCTGCATGTTCCTGTTCAGTAGGGAGTTATATAAAATCCAATAAACAAAAATATGGCTATCACACTTCTTTATCTATTAGAAAGCAAATATTATGCCATGAAAAGTTAAGAAGATACACAACCTGATAAGTGTTTTGGAAAAATATTCCTCTCAAAGACAGCAAATGTGCGTAGATACTTCCCTTGGCAAACAGAGGATGGAGTCTGACATCTTGAATATTTTTAAGAGACTCTACCACCAGAGTGGTGGGATATTTGGTTATTATAAAACTAGGAGTTGGCTGCCCTCTGTATTGCATCCATTTTTTTCCCCGACTGAGGTAACAGTGAGTGAGGTTTCTCAGATTGTCATTTGTAGTTCCTTCGATATCTGATCTACTGGAACTGATACTGTATCCTTATGCACATCAATGTATTTCAAGAAGCTCAGCATTTGGGTTCAAGATTCACTTTCCTCCTGTTAGTCAAATGTGATTGCCTGCAATGTCATTTTTACCAAAATCAAGAATGACAGATCTTCTGAAGTGTTCCTGGCTGGAGAAGATGGTCAGATAAGCCTGGTGAGTCATCCACATCATCCAGTTCCATGAATCCATAATGAATTTTCCATGGATGAACTGATTCACAGACAAAGGAAGAAAAATGAACATCACTCGAAAGCGGTAACATAAGCGCCTTTTCAGAAGTGTACTCCTTGGACCAACCCTATGAGAAAGCACAGTTACTTACCTGTAACAGTTGATCTCTGGGAACAGCAGGAATAAGTCTTCACATATGGGTACATCGGTACCGACGGAGCCTGCGCGGGAACGCTCCCCAGCGTCCAATCAGAAAGCTTTTGGGAGCATCCCTCAGCGCCTGCGTGCTGCCTTCCCGCCTTTCCAACTCTCTCTCCTCAGTTGAGTTTTATAGCTGAGACAAAAAGAGAGAAAGAGGAAAGGATGATAGATAGAGAGATACAACTCCTAGGGGAGGTGGGTGGGTTGTGAAGACTTATTCCTGCTGTTCCCAGAGATCACAAGCAGGAATGAGTCTTTACATATGGGGACTCCCAAGCTAAGATGCCTGGAGCCCTAGCATGGTGAGGACTGGAACATGCTACACCTCATATGACCAGGCATCCTGAGGATGGAGGGTAAGAGTTGAAAAGAGAGGAGCTGTAGGAAAAACAGCTAACCTAAGGACTACAGGTAAGGAGTCCTTGTATGTATGACAATTACCATGAAAAATATTGACATGAACACACACAATATGGTCCTCACCTACTGGATTGCAGGAAGTAGAGAGGCTGATGGAGTCTACTGGAGATCCAGTAGAGGAATCTTCAAGGTGACTTCACTGAAGTGAAGGCGAAGGTCCAAATCTGGAATTGACAGGTGACCCAGGTGTCAACTGGGGTAGTACAAAAACGTCAGGTCTTTAGTGGAAGCTTTATGGAAAAAGCTGGGAACTCTTTTGGATACAGAGTTAGTAACATTTAGGAGCAAAAGAGGAAGACTGACTGATTTGGACAACTAGCCCAGTCCTGGAGGGAAGAACGGGTATGGAAAAAAGCCCATATTCCCAAGGAGGACAAATATCTGAAGGGCTGAATCTTCAGATCTACTGAAGATCCACCCTGTCTTTCCTATCTGTTGAGAGATAGGAAAAATAGTGAAGCATGGAGCTTCAGGGTTACCCAGACGTAGGGTTAAAGTAGAAGCTGTCATTACCAAAGGTGTGGTTGTGTGCATAATACCCCAGACATACTGAGGGACAGTATGAAGATATGCAATCCCACTGTCTGGAACCTATAGGAAGGTAAAACCTTTTATAAGCATAGACAGTTAGAGAGATAAGTATGTAGATACATATCTACCTATAAGGAAGCATCTCGACAGATACACATATATATAGGGATACACATATATATAGGGATATATATATATATATATATATATATATATATATATATATATATATATATGTCTATAGTGAGATCTGGAGGGGCATAAGATATGCACACGCAGCTTACAGACATATGTATCTATAGAGAAGTATATAGAAATATATACATACATGTATATAGACGTCTAAGATAAATGTCTGCAACTAAGCATGCCTATAAGAACATTCACATGGGAGATGTGAAGGATAAAGATTCATCTAATAACAAGAAGGTGGAACCTACTTGAGAAGATATATAGAGAATCTATTCCCCCTGGCTAAGATGGTGCAGGAATGCCATCCAGTGGAATAACCAGGATGGTTGCGTGGAAAACAGAGGATAATATCAGTCTGTAAACAGCAAGTCTGGAGTCCTATAGAACTCTTGCATGGTAAATGGACAGAAAACGCATAGGATGAGATACCAGGTTGACCCACTTGAGGAACAAGGGTGGGGGGGGGGGGAGGGTATCATGCGTTGTTAAATAAAATATGTGCTGTCCATGAAGGATTAGGATACCATGAGGACAAGCTGCAAGGAAAAAGAGCAGATTTCCTGTAGAAACTGGGTAAGTCTTTAGACTGTCACATAGAGAAAGCTTATGTCCTTTATTAAAAGGAAATAGAAGGGTGTAAAGAACCCATACAGTCATGAGGAATGACTGAGGAAGCCTTTTTCAACCATATAGGATAGTAATTAGAGAAAAAATCCCCATGCTCTCTAGCAAGGGCCCATAGTGGAAAGCTTCTCAGTAGGATTGCAGAGAGCACTATGCAGGAGAATTGGGAAATAAAAGTGGCTGTTGGAGGAAACCAGCTGCCACCTCAGTTATGCTGCCAATTCCAGAGATTTGGAGATGACAGAAAAAAAGCGATAAGGATTTTCCAAGATAGATGAGCACTATCTTGGAAGCACTACTAAGACCAGAAAAAGTAGTGGAAGACAAGACTGGAACTCGTAGAAAGTACTAGTAGTCCAATCACTGGAACTCTTGCATGGGCAGCTGCTGAATAGAGCAGACGAGAGAATCCTTCTGTTTGTAACAGAGAGAACAGACAGAACAAGAGGAGAAAATCCTGATCATGTCTGATGAGCTGCCCAATGAAAGCAGGGAGGTAACTCCAGAGAAAACTCTACACTGGAAAGGAAAGGAAGACTAAAAAGGCTAAGAAAGCCTTCCAGTCGTATAGTGCCCCTCGTACAGGGGAAGCCCTGGAAACGAGGGTAAAGAAAAATAGGAGCTGAAGGGAGACTTGCTATATGGTAAGTCTGTAGAAGGAAAAAATTCATGGCGGTACAGGGAAACTATCATGAGATAGTTGGAAACCTCTCTGCATGGTAGGAAGAGGAGGAAACCCTATGACCCACAGACATGAATCTCCTGACAGCTCAGCCTACCTGAGAGCAAGTGGATGTCCTGGAAACAGGAATCCAAGCTTAGAGTTTGAAATGAAAAAACAGTGAAAAACTTCTGCTGAGAAGTGAACTGTATGTTATAAGAGATCCATTGGAACCCCATTGAGGGTTAATTTTCCTGGCTTGAGTTTGGATTCTTCAGACCAGGGCGAGGTTTCCCTTGTTTGGGAACATCTGTATGATGGGCAGGAGAAGAATAAAACCTTCTTCTTTTAGGGAAAGAAGGTTTGGTAGGGCATTTTCTACCTACTGGGGAAGGAGAAGGCTTAGGATAGCCCTCAGAAACAGGGAAGTCAGTGGAGCAATGAGCAACCTGACATAAACACTCCCTATTGAAGAGATTTTCTCCAGTACAAGGAGCATTACCCAGTCTTTGTTGTGCCCATCTGTTCAAGTCTGAAGCTTGGAGCCAGGCTTTACGTCGTGCCCCTATAGCTATAGCAGAGGTTCTGCTAACAGACTCAAAAGAGTCAAGGGAAGCACGAGAAAGAAACCAAGATATATTTTGGCTATGACTAAAAAGTAAGGAATAGTCTGCAGCCTTGGGCTCTGATAGAAAAGGAGTCAAAAGAGATAATTTCTTTGTGACCTTCTGAAGGGATAGACTCATATAAAAAATATAAGAGAGAATCCTTGTTGCCAGCATAGATGTTTGGAAGGTTTGACGTCCAAAAGCATCCAGTGTTCTAGAAGCACGACCCGGTGGATAAGAAGAATGCTTCTTCTTGCTTTTTACCTTCCTCATTGCTGATTCCACTACAATGGAATGATGGGGAAGTTGAGTCTTTTGAAACCCTGGAGAGGGGGGCACCTGATACAGAAGATCAGTTGCTGTAGAAGGTGAGGAAACCCTTAAAGGTGTTTCCGATATTCTCAGAAGATCCTGCAAAGAAGGATTTAAAGGAAGCATTATATTTTCCTTTTCCGCAGAAGAGCCTTGTGTAGGATCATAGCCAGGGATAGGAATAGCAAGGAATGTAGCCATGTCAAGGAGAAATTTCTGAAAAGAAGGATCTCCAATGGGAACCATCCCTGGACAGGCTAAAGTTGAAGAACTAGCCTGGGCACCGGAGGATGTACTGGTCCGGTGCAGAAAAGGAGCCCTAATGGATGGATACTGGTACTGGCGGTTATGACTTGAGACAGTCAGTACTGCATCGTCCATGCCAGGTATCGACTCCAAACTAGGCATAGAAAGGAGCAATCCTGGTGAAAAGGGCATGGAAGTATTTGGTCCCGATGTTACTGCAGGAACCGGCATCGGTACCGATACCGGTAGCTGTGCTGGAATCGGAGGCGATACAGACATTGAAGCAGTCATCGGAGGCTGCTCAAGCGGTACCGAGGAAACCAAAAACCCTTGGTGAGTATCCTCGATACCGCGCATCCGGAATCGGTAAGCGTCGGTTCCGAGATGCGTCGGTACCCAGTCTTCCAGACTAGATATCGATTCCAGACTCGGCATCGAAGGAAGCGAGTCTATCGATGCATGTCTGGAGGGTACCGGCGTCGGTGGTCGTATCGGCGATGCTGCCGATACTGGAAAGTCAATCTGGGACGTATCGATCGGTCCCGAAGGTACCAAGAACGCCAGATGACGATCCCTGGTGAAGAGTGGATCACTCAACACCAGTGCCGATGCCGGGGTATCGGTACCGCTCGAAGCGGATGCCACCACCGAGCATGGCTCAAGTATGTTCTGTGAGGGGTGAGCCCCAGGAACAACCTGAAACCCCTGAAAGGCTTTGGAGACCGAAGACTCCCGCCAGGGTTTTGAAGCCAATAGGGTCTTGAGGGCAAGGCCGGAGCCGTCATCATGCTTGACATGAGACCTACCACTCAAGGATTGGCTATAGTCTTAACAGACTGTTTGTGGGTTACCTGATCCTGTAGAGAGAAAATGGTCGGTGCCCTGACACTGGAAGGGAACTCGGTATCGAGGGAAACTCGAAATGGAAAATCTCTTCTCATAAAATTGTAGCCTAATGGCTCCGGAGGAAAAGGGTCAGGACCCAAACAGGTTAGACACCAATTATTGGAGTCTAAAAAGAAAACTGTATTTCCACAGTTAAGGCACTTCTTAGGAGAAGAAGGCTCCATGATAGAGAGGCCTTACAGGCCCTAAAAATTTAAGACAGAAACTGAGGGAAAAACTCTCCCTGAGTTTGAGAAAAGAAAAGAAAAAAACCCACCGGCAGTACCGGTGGAGGCGGGAAAACAGCCGCGACCACAAGAAAACAAAAATTAAAGAAAACATTTTCTGCGGTGACAGGAGAACGTCCTGCCGGCTCCGCGGAAAAACGAAAACTGAGGAGAGACAGTTGGAAAGGCGGGAAGGCAGCACGCAGGCGCTGAGGGATGCTCCCAAAAGCTTTCTGATTGGATGCTGGGGAGCGTTCCCGCGCAGGCTCCGTCGGTACCAACGTACCCATATGTGAAGACTCATTCCTGCTTGTTCCTGGAGATATATAGTGATTAGCTTTCTCTTTCAGAAGCTGAATGGCCACTATGTGGAATGGCTTTTTATGCACAAAAGGATAAATGCTGATCTACTGGCACTGAAGGCGGTTGTTCTGCTACTAAAAAAGAAAGATTCTAGCCTATGCTGTACTTCTGCAAAAAGTAGAAGGCATCAGGTTAGTGCTACTAGTACTAGGGTCTGCACTGAAACCCGTTCAAAGCTGAGCTAGACGCCTAACAAAAAAATCATGTATCTTTTTAATATAGTAACATAGTAAATGACGGCAGATAAAGACCAGCATGGTCCATCCAGTCTGCCCAGCAATACGGCAAGAATAGGTGCACCTGTCGCTCTGTGCAGGCCACCCCTCCCATGTCTTTGTTTAGGGGTGGACTCACCACTCCATGTAGGACACCCCTGTTTGTTGAGAAGTTAGATGGTTCAGTTTATTTTGTTTTTATCCTGATGCTGTAAAGGGATCTGCTGTGCTTGTCCCATGCTGTTTTGAATTCTGTCACCGTGTTTGCCCCCACCACGGCATCGGGAGAGCATTCCAAGCATCCACCACTCTTTCAGTGAAAAAATATTTCCTGACATTGTCTTTCAATTTTCCACCTTGCAGCTTCATGTTATGCCCTCTAGTTTTGCAGCTTCCCCGTCTTTGGAAGAGGTATGTTTGTTCATCGTTCCTCTAAGTATTTAAAGGTCTGAATCATATCTCCCCTATCCCTCCTCTCCTCCAAAGTGTACATATTTAGGTCTTCAAGTCTCGTCTCATAAGGTTTCTTACACAGGCTCCAAATCATTTTGGTCGCCTTCCTCTGAACAGTTTCCAGTCTTTTAACATCTTTTGCAAGATATGGTCTCCAAAACTGAACACAGTATTCCAAGTGAAGCCTCACCAGCGACTTGTACAGTGGCATAAGTACCTCTTCCTTTCTGCTGGTAATCCCTCTTTGTATGCAGCCCAACATCCTCCTGGCTTTTGCCACCGCCTTGTCGCACTGTTTTGCCACCTTGAGATCATCAGAGATAATCACACCAAAGTCTTTCTCCTGAACCATGCACACCAACCTCTCGCCCCCTATTGCGTACATTTCCCTTGAATTTCTGCTACCTAAGTGCATGACACTGCACTTTTTCGCTTTAAATCGTAATTGCCAAGCATTAGACCATTCTTCCAGTTTTTGTAGATCTTTCCTCATGTTATCCACTCCCTCGGGGGAGTCCACTCTGTTGCAAATTTTTGTGTCATCTGCAAAAAGATAGACTTTTCCATTCAGTCCTTCAGCAATATCACTCACAAATACATTGAACAGTGCTGGGCCCAGGACCAAACCCTGGGGCACCCTGCTAACCACCTTCCTTTCATCCGAGTGAGCTCCATGTACCAACACCTTCTGTTGTCTGTCAGTCAACCAATTTCTAATCCAGTTTACCATCTTGGGACCCATCCCCAAGCTACTGAGTTTATTGACAAGCCTCCTACGAGGAACAGTATCAAAGGCTTTGCTGAAATCCAGGTAGATGACATCCATCGCATGCCCCTGATCTAGTTCCTTGGTCACACAGTCAAAGAACTCAATCAGATTTGTTTGGCAACATCGTCCTTCAGTAAAACCATCTTGCCTCGGATCTTGCAACCTGTTGGTTTTGAGAAAGTTCACTATTCACTCTTTCAGGAGCACCTCCATTACTTTTCCCGCCACCGAGGTAAGGCTCACGGGTCTGTAGTTTGACACTTGTTCCCTGTCACCACTTTTGTGCTGAGGTACGACATCAGCCATTCTCCAGTCCTGAGGAATCTCTCCTGTTTCCAAGGATCTGTTGAATACATCCTTTAATGGCCCTGCAAGAACCTCTCCGAGCTCTTTCAGTATCCTGGGACGTATCCCATCCGGTCCCATGGCTTTGTCCACTTTCAGTTTAGCAAGTTGTTCCAACACCTCATCTTCTGTGAATGGTGTGGTACCTACTTCATTCCCATTTTTTTTTAAATATCTTTATTTATAGCATTTTGCATAACAAACAGAAATATACAAATTAGATACAATAACCTACCCCCCTAAATAACAAAAAATAACTAAACCCACTCCCTAACAAAAACCTAACCCCAAATACCTATAGCCCATGCCCTAAACCCCCCCCATCCTCCCCCCCCCCCCCGGAGCTTACTAACATCAACCACCATCCAAAACGCGGACTAGGCCCTCCAGACCCCACATCCCCAAAAACATACACATGGGAGCCACTACACACCTCCCACCTACCCGGCTTAGTAAGCAGCACGAGTAGCACAGTTCTCAATGAACTCTCGCAAAGCGGCCCATCGTGGTGCGGAAGTAGACCACTGCTGAACCCCTTTACAGGGCATTTGCTCATACTTGGTATACAAGCAAACTTGATTCCACCACGACACCCAATTAACATCATAGGTGTGGTTCCAATTAGATACAATCAGGTATATCGCAATCCCTAACATAAAATCTAGTAGAAAGAAACAGTTCTTTTGTAATGTCGGAATAGCAGCAAGGGAGCGGAAACATATGATCCTCCAGGACAACACAGCGCGAAAGTCCAAGACCAGCTGTATCCGCTTCCAGACCTTTAACCAGAAAACTTTCAAACAAGAACATTCAAAGACTGTATGGGCAAGACCAACACCGCATTTCTTCCCCCTTGCCCCATCTGCTAACCCTGGCTGGGGTATAGTAAGCTCTATGAGCAAAGAAGAACAAGGTCTTCGTGATCGCAGCAGATTTAGAGATTCTTGTCTGCTTAGACCAAAATCGTCGCCAATCATGCGGCGAGAGGGAAAACTCAGCATCAAGCTCCCATCCCTGCTGCGTACTGCTAACCTGCGGGCTTTTCTGCTGGCACAGTAAGTCATAATAATACGAAGCCGCACCTTTCCCAGTTGTCTGCTCCCTCACCTACTGGATAGTGCCAATTATCCCTACCCCAACCCGCGGCCTACTTATCTCAATCCCGGCCTTACTGATACAATGTTTAAGTTGCAGCCATTGAAAATACAATGAGCCCGGGAGGCCATACTCCACTTGCAATCTCTCAAACGGCTTCCACACCCCCTTCGCCAACAACTGCCCAAGAACCCACACCCCTCGGGAGTACCATTTACTCCAAGTGAACGCTTTTCGTTGTATTTTGAAGATTGGATTAAACCATAGGGGAAGAAGGACAAAGGTCTCTTGGCCCTCCACCCCTAGAGCACTACTCAGAGCGCGAAAAGCCAATTGTGTGTCCGCTATCATCAGGGGGCATCCCTTGCCCTCAGGGATCAGCATACCAGGGAGGTACTGAAGCGGGAAGGGTGCCAGGAGGGTCTCCTCCACGTCCAGCCAAACTGGCCGCTGAGCAGAAACGTTCCCAGTCCAGCCCGAACCCTGTTTCAACAGGAATGCCAAATGATATAGACGAAAGTCAGGAAATTTCACTCCTTCCACTTCTTTGCTACCTTTAAGCTTTTTAAGAGCAATCCGGGGGGGCTTAGCTCCCCACAAAAAGTGCGTCAGCAGCCTTTCCAGTTGTTGATACACTGAACCTGGCAAAAGACTTGGCAGCATTTCTAGCACATAGTTGACCTTAGGGGTGATAGTCATTTTAATTGTCTCCAATCTACCCCACCAAGACAAATTTAAAGGGGACCACCTGGTAACCATCTCCCGCACTTTGCTGACGAGCATATTGGCGTTATACTTCGTTTCCTCTAGCGGATGGCAATAATAAACTCCCAGGTATTTCACCATTTTCATCTCCCACACAAATGGGAATTGGGCCATATCTTCCCTATGAACATAAGAATTTAGTGGGAACGCAACCGATTTTGTCCAATTAATCTTATAGCCAGAAAGCCTAGAGTACCTCTCCATTTGCTCAAGCACACACGGCACTGACGCCGGCTCTGTAAAGAGCAAGAGATCATCAGCGTAAGCCGACAGTTTAATTTCTCTGGAACCTAGCTGAACCCCCTTAATTGTTAACGACTGCCGGACGCGCAAGACTAATGGCTCAAGGGCCAAGTCAAAAAGCATCGGGGATAAAGGACAGCCCTGATGAGTGCCCCTTTCCAAACAAATATCCCGTGATTGGGTAGCATTTACACACACCTTGGCCACCGGGTGGGTATAAAGAACCGTAAGCAACGCAATGAAACCTTCCCCTATCCCAAACCACCTGAGAGCCGCAAACAGGAAAGGCCATTCTAAACGATCAAAAGCTTTTTAAGCGTCCAAGGACAGCCCCACTAAGGGACTACTTATGTTCTCTGCGCCTGCCAAAATATGACACAGCAGTCTCGCATTATCCGCCTTCGAACGCCCTGCAACAAACCCACATTGGTCTGGGTGAATCAACTTAGGCATCACTTCTTTTAAGCGCTGAGCCAAGACAGTTGCAAAAATCTTATAATCTGCGTTTAATAAGGAGATAGGCCTGTAGTTGCCTACTAGCTGCGGGTCTCTCCCAGGCTTTTCCAGCACAATCACATTAGCTTGCGCAAATGTACCCCCAGCCGCAAGCCCCTCACCCAACCGCAAAAAGTACTGCTGCATATAGGGAACCAAATCCTTAGCAAATACTTTAAAAAATTCAGCTGGAAGCCCATCCGGGCCCGCCGCCTTACCCGAAGCCAGCGACCGGATAGCCTGCTGGATCTCCGATTGAGAAATCGGCGCGCCCAACATAGCAGAGTCACTGCCGTCTAATATAGGCCGCTGCAGCTCATGCACAAAACCATCAAAGTCACTCTGAGCGAAGGTAATTTCAGAGGAGTAGAGCTTAGCATAGAACACTCTAAAAAGCTCTGCGATATCTTCATCAGTGACTACCAGCTGATCCCTCAGGGGGCATCTAAGCGCTGCTACATGATTAGCCTCCCGCCGTGCCTTAAGGGAGTTGGCCAGCAACTTCCCAGCCTTGTTACTCTCCCAATAATAAACACTGTGCTGTGCCTTTATACTACGCTCAGCTTCACCCGACAACAACACATTATACTGGAACCGCAAACGCTGCAACCGCAAGAGCACACAGGGATCAGACCTTGCCACTAGGACCCATTCCCCAGCTTTGATCTGAGCCTCCAGAGCCTTGCGCTTCTCCTCCTTTACCCAGGCCTGCGCTATACCAAAACTCGTAATAATAGCTCTCATGGAGGCCTTAAAGCCATCCCACCAGGCCCATAGTGCAGTATCCTGCAAAGAATTAAACTGAAAGTACTCAGCTATCGCATTTCGAATGTGTAAACAAAATTCTTCATTCGCAACCAGGGATCTATCAAAAGACCACCTAGGGAAATTAGGAGCCGCCTGCGCAGTTTCTAACAAAAGCGAGACTGCCGCATGATCGGACAGGTGTGCTGGATGGATAGTAGCAGTTACTATGTTGGGCAACGATTTCCTAGAGACCAGGAGCAAGTCAATCCGCGACAAGGATTGATGCGGTGGAGAAAAAAAAGTAAACTCCAATTCTCTTGGGTGCAGCAAACGCCACACATCAATCAGTCCCCTGTCCCGAATCAACAATGTAAAAATTGTTAACGCCTTCGAGGAGTTGGAAGTTCTAGGTGGCTTCCGATCAGTCAGGGGATCAAGCGCTTGGTTAAAATCCCCTCCCAAAAGTAAATGTCCTTCCCTGACCAAGTGTACTTCTTTGGCCAAAAAATTAAAGAACTCTGGACAATCTCTATTTGGGCCATAAACATTCATGATAGTCAGGTCAAAAAGACCCAATTTAAGTTGTACTTTTACCCACCGCCCCTCCGCATCTGAGCAAGATTGCAAGACTTGTGGAGCAAGAGCGCTTCTAACTAGGATCGCCACTCCATTGCGTTTACTCACTGCAGCTGAAAATGCAACCAACGTGAAGGGCTTGATGCTGAGTTTCAAAGATTCATTTCTATTCAAGTGGGTTTCTTGAAGCAGCAGTATATCAACCCGCTCATGCTTACCATAGGTGATTATTTTC
Organism: Ichthyophis bannanicus; assembly: GCA_033557465.1. Classification (NCBI taxonomy): domain Eukaryota; kingdom Metazoa; phylum Chordata; class Amphibia; order Gymnophiona; family Ichthyophiidae; genus Ichthyophis; species Ichthyophis bannanicus. The sequence continues at coordinate 189,850,017 of CM066035.1, read as the reverse complement.
TCTCTCTTAAGGGGGCTGTTAATACCCTTGACATTCAAAGAAAGAATTTTTAATTGAGCCATTCCATACCCTTATCAGCCATCTGAAGCTTTGTTGGCGATGCCACCGTGGAGCACTATCACAATTCCCGTGCCCTCGCCTCCCACTGAAACACTCCATACCCTCCACACACATATGAATCCGCGCCCCCTACCCTTCAGCACCCATGTCTCCTGATCCCGATAAATAGGCTCAATCCGCCCACACCTTAGATTCATGTTAGTAAGCCCCGGGGATACCCCAATAACCAAGAAAAAACTGGGCGAGCCCAAGACGAGCCGGATGACCCCGGCGGGCGAGAGTCTCGTCCCAACTTAGCTGACTGCGATCCATGCATACAAGCAAGTGCTCTGAAACAACCACACTGAACCCCCCACCCAACCCTTATTCACCCCTCAGAAAATACAAAACCCCCCAACCTGAGTATAAGAGAAAACACACAATATCAAAAACAAGTAAGCCAATGTCCAATTCACTGCTTCTCACAAAGTTTCTTCTCCCCTTCCTCTGGCACGAGCTGTTACAAAACCAGCCACCCAGCTGGCAGACCAATACCGTCATCTCATTACTGCTGCTTCTTGCTCTTCCAGGTAGAGATGCAGGGCTTCAGGCTCGTCAAAAGTTCTGGTCTGGTTGTGGAGAGTTACGCGCATCCGGGCAGGATACAAAAGGCCGAATCTGGCCTGCAGGCCTTGGAGTCGTGGTCTCAGTGCCAGAAACCTCTTGCGGCGATCCACGGTGCTCTTTGCGAAGTCTGGATAAAAAAACAACCGGTGGCTCTCAAACTCTACCGGCGAACGGGAACGTGCCGCCTCCATTATTTCCATCACCTGCTGGTACCGGAGGGCCCTCAGAATAATTGGCCTAGGCTTCTTGTGAGTAAGCTGGACTTGCGATGGTACTCTGTGAGCCCTGTCAATCTCGAAGGGCATATCAAAAGAGAGCTTCAACACCATCGGGACCATTTTCTGTAAGAAGGTAATCATGTTTTTCCCTTCTGCACCTTCCGGCACACCCACGATTCGGATATTATTTCTGCGGGCCCTGTTATTACCATCTTCAAGTTCCCGTTGCAAAGAGCGGATTTGCTTCGCTTGTTTGTCTACGACCCGCAGCCGCTCCTCGTGCGCCGCTACCATGTGCTCCACCTTCTCCTGGCGCACTGAAAGTTTCTCTAGGGAGCTTCTCACTTCCCCGAGGTCCTCACGCATCTGCGCTAAAGATTCTCCGTTAGCCTGCATCATTTCCTTCATCCCCCACAGCTCAGTTAAGATCTCCTGCAGGGCCTCAGGCTGCGGATGTTCCCGGGCAGCCGCCATTTTTTGGGGGGAGGGAGGCTCGGTCTTAGTGCGCTTTGCACTGTTGCTTTGCGCTGCGGCAAAGTCTAGCCTTACAGGTTTGGGGCCAGACATATCCCTTAGTGCACTCCGCTGTAGTGAATCAGCAAAATCCTACTGCAGTCAGCAATATACAGGATTCTCAGTCTCGCTCCGCAGGAGCTCCGACCTTAGCCGTCTGTCCCGCTCGGCATTAGGCTCCGCCTCCCTTCATTCCCATTTTTATATTTGGGAGCCACAGCTGGTCCATCTCCAGAATTTTCTTTAGTAAAAACAGAGCAGAAGTATTTGTTTAGCAATTTCGCTTTTTCTATGTCACTTTGCACGAGTCCTTTCCCAGCACTTCTGAGTCCTGCAATTCCAACTCTGATCATCTTCGTTTCCCGAATATACCTGAAGAAAGTTTTGCTGCCACCCTTAACATCTTTAGCCATCTTTTCCTCTGCCTTTGATTTTGCTATCCTTAATTCTCTTTTTGACTGTTTGAGTTTGATCCTGTATTCATTTCTGTGTTCTTCTGTTTGCAAGCTTTTGAATTTTGCGAAAGCTGTGTTTTTTGCCTTTATTTGAGCAGCCACTTCTTTGGAAAACCAAATAGGTTTCCTTCTCCTCTTGTTTTATTTACTTTTCTTACATATTTATCTGTTGCCCCTTTTATTGCCACCTTTAGTTTAGCCCATTGCAATTTCACTTCCCTTATCTCCTTCCACCCCGTTAACTCCTCCTTTATGTACTCGGCCATTTTATTGAAGTCAGTGTTTTTGAAGTTTAGGACTTTGAGCTTGCTATGTTTGGCCTCTACCTTGGCTTTTATCTCAAACCACACCGTGTGATGATCGCTGTTGCTCACAGGGGCACTCACGCAGATATTCGACATGCTATCACCGTTGGTGAGCACTAAATCCAGCGTAGAGCTTTCCCTGGTTGGTTCCATGACCATTTGTCTAAGTGATGCATCTTGGAGAGCCTCTACAATTTTTTTGCTTCTTTCCAGATGTGCAGAAGGAGTAATCCAATCCACATCAGGTAGATTAAAGTCACCCAAAATGATTGCTTCCCCCTTTGTGGCTATCTTAGCAATATCTATAATAAATTCGTTATCTATCTCTTCAATTTGAGTCGAAGGTCTATAGACTACAGCAGTATGGATAACAATGCATACCAGAGTGCAATCCAGAGTGCTTCTTCTTTTCCCCATGTCCCCTGCATTTCAGTAGCTTTAATATTGCTTTTGACATACAAGGCTATGCCTCCTCCTTTTCCATTTTCTCTGTCTCTTCTGAATAGATTATAGCCAGCTATGGTTATATCCCAATCATGCGATTCATTAAACCATGTTTCTGTAATGGCCACAATGTTCAAATCCATTTCCACCATTAGGGCTTCCAGGTCCGGAACTTTGTTGGCTAAGCTTCGAGCATTTGTGCTCATTGCTTTCCAGCATTTACCTGGCTTGTGTGTATTTTGCATTAATTTTGTTCTGCCCACATCTTCCCACTTGTTTTTGATGTGTGGTTTAAAAGTGTGGCTGTTTATGATGTTATTCTGCTTTTGTAGGGGGTGGCGTGCAGGTCTTGACCTTCCACATCCATTACCCCCTTTTTCCTTGTTTAAATGCATATCCACATACTGCCTGAATTTTTCACTGAGGATTCTTTTCCCTGCGACAGAGAGATGTAGTCCATCAGCACAGTATAGTCTCTTGTTGGTCCATCTGTTTCTCCAGTCGCCAATAAATCTGAATCCTTCTTGTTTGCACCAGGTCTGGAGCCATGTATTAAAGCTGTTAATGTGATGCAGCATTTTTGTCCCCTTACCAAGAACAGGTAGAACTTCTAAGAATGCAATAGTGTTAACAATGGGCTTGAGATTCTCTCCCAGAGATTGGAAGTCCTTTTGGACTGTAGAGGCACTGTTTCTAGCCAGGTCATTTGTGCCCAAGTGGATAACATCATCAAGTTTGGAGTGTTCACTTTTTGCGCTAAGTACTTCAACAACTTGGTTTGTATTCCTGCTGGCTGTCGAGCCTGGTAGGCACATGACTATCTTCTCTCCTTTGAACTGTGTTCCCACGTTGGTGCCTCTGATGACGGAATCTCCAAGTAATAGTAGTTTTCTGTTTGGTGAGGTTTGTCAGACGGCTGCCTGGGTGAGAATGTTCACAGTCTTGGCAAGTGCATATATCAATATGATTTGCAAGGGATTGTGGGAAATGCAGTCCATTCACACCAGACACAGCTGCTCACAATAATTAGATGTGCTTGAGTGTAAAGCCAATAAGATATTTATTTATGGGGTTATTTCTCCCAACACAGAAATGCTTGGTAGCACATAAAACAGGATACTTGCTTTCAGTGTTAAACTTAGAAAAACAAAATCAGGAAAACAACAGCTGAACTTGTCAGGCAATCAAAGCAAAAGAATAAAGACCTGGTTGGTAATAAACTGGTCTTTTCTGTAGGCTTTAGCTAATATTTTCTTAGCAGTGCTCTAAACAACAAGCAAAACCCACAAAGAAGGAAACAACTGTTCTTTTCAGGTTAACTTCTTATATCTTCACACATAGACTCAGAAGAGATTCCCTCAGAGCTCACAAGCAATTAGGTAAGGCTCAATTGCTAGCAGTTACCCAGCTGAAACCCCTTAGCTGGCTTGCTTTCTACTGCGTGGCTAAAATTCCTACTCAGGAGCTTTTCTGAGTAGATTAAAGAACATATTTGTATTTCTTTGTGATGGTTCTTGTACTTTGTAACAGTAAATTACCAAAGGAGTTTAGACAGAGAGCAATCCATATATTCACAGCCTGTATCTAAGACCGCTCCCCCTTCTTCAACAATCATGGGTTCAATATCATGGATTGGCACAGAGGAATTTCTCAATGTAGCACTCTCAGGAGAATACTTGTTTCCCTGCTGTCTTTCAAGGTTATAGCTAGGGCATAGATCAGTGTTCATACCTGAGCTTCCATTGCTGTTAGAGTTCCTCTCTAAATAGCCTGGCCAGTATGTAGTCCAGTTCTTATGTCCAGCCTTCCAATCCAGATCCCTGGACACTGGATCTCTCTTCACATACCTTCTGGCACGGGTCCTAGGGTCCCTTCCACGTGCAGCCGTCTCCCTCACAGGTACCGTCTGGAGATTCCTAGCTCTGCAGCACCATTCCTCTGGCTTTCCCCAGTCCAATGGTGTATGCTGGCCTTTTGAATGTCTCCCAATATACGTACTGCTCTGGACTCCTTTAGGCCTCCCAAATGCTTTCCTCTTCTTTCTTCCAAAGGGTTTCTTGCCCTCTCTGTCCGTCCGCACTGGCTTCTGCTTCTGATGATCCTCCAGATGAAGATGTCCAAGCTGAGGATCTCCAAGCTGAACCTGAGGATGAGGATATCCAAGCTGATTCTGAGGATCTCCCAGATGAAACTGAGGATGAGGATAATTCTCTGTAGAATAAACTCTACCTTTATTCTGCTTTGATGAGTGCTCCACCCTAGCACAGCGCAGCTGTGCTGAATCAGGCCCTGCCCTTTGAGATGAGTGCTTGGGGATTACCTCATAGCCCTCCTGATTGAACACACGTTTCCCCACTTCAGCTCCTCTAATGGCTGTTGGAAACCTGGTGCATTCTGGGACTGGTAGTCTTTTATGGGAAAATTCTGTTTTCTTATTTATACCAGAACTGACAGGTTGCTTGTTCAGAGTCACTTCACCTTTTCTATAGCTCCTTCCTGAGCTATGATAAGCTTCCTTATCACAGGTTTTATTCATATTTGGTGCTTTAGTTTCTTTGGATTGAGCATCCTCATTAACCAAGGCAGAGAAGGCATATCTCTTGATGTATAGGATGTCTCTGCGTTACAGGTCGCAATCTACCAGAACCCACTGTGATCCATTTGTTCCTGGGGTGTTTGATTCTTTGTGGGAGCGGTGGTGAACTTTGTTCAGTTTGTATCCTAGAAGAGGTGCGTTTCATTGCAGCCATTTCCTTCCTCAGTAGAGTCACTTCTTTATGCATGGCAGCTAGGTCTTTCCTTAATAGAGTCAGTTCATCATGCATGGCAGCTGACCTGAGGCACATAGGACAAGCTCTTAGGCTCCAAATGATTCATCTTGGAATGAAAGTACCGCAGTTATTGCACTGAATACACAACATGTTGGTTAAGCAGTCCCAGAGGAGGAAGAAGAAGAAGAAAGGATGAAGATGTGGGCTTTTAACCCAAGTAAGAAAGGATAGATGGCACGTATGTGACCACTAAAAAGCACAGTTACTTACCTGTAACAGGTGATCTCTGGGAACAGCAGGAATTAGTCCTCACATATGGGTACGTCGGTACCGACGGAGCCTGCGCGGGAACGCTCCCCAGCTTCCCAAAAAGGAAAGCTTTTGGGGGCATCCCACAGCCCCTACACGCTGCCTTCCCGCCTTTCCTAACCAACTCTCCTCAGTTCGAGTTTAAAGCTGAGACAATAGAGAGAGAGAGGAAAGGAAAGACAGAGAGAGATACAACTCCTAGGGGAGGTGGGAGGGTTGTGAGGACTAATTCCTGCTGTTCCCAGAGATCACCTGTTACAGGTAACTGTGCTATCTCCAGGAACAAGCAGGAATGAGTCCTCACATATGGGGACTCCCTAGCTAAGATGCCTGGGAGATCCCCAAGGGTATGAGACCCTGAAGGGTTCCTTGTCTTCCTATGGATCTCAGGCATCCATTCAGGGAAGGAGGGCAGGAGTTGTTCAAGAATGGAACAGGTGTCTGAGGACAGCCTGACCAAACAAGGCATCCTGGCGGGAGTCCTTGTCCAAACAGTAATGGGCTGTGAAGGTATGAACCGAGGCCCAGGTGGCTGCTCGACAGATCTGGTCGATGGACACAGAATGAAGATGAGCCATAGAGGTGGCCATGGCCCTCACATTGTGAGCTGTGACATGGCCCTCCAGAGAAAGGTTCTTACTCTGGTAAACAAAAGAAATACACTGAGCAATCCAATTGGACAGTGTTCTTTTAGAGACTGGAAATCCTAAATGAGAAGGATCAAAAGCAACAAAAAGCTGGGAAGACTTTCTATGTTGCTGTGTCCTGTGTAAGTAAAAAGCAAGAGCTCTTTTACAATCTAGAGTATGAAGGTTCCTCTCTGCACTGGATGCATGAGGAGCTGGAAAAAAGACAGGTAAATATACCTCTTGATTAAGATGAAAAGGTGAGACCACTTTAGGCATAAAGTGAGGATTTGTCCTAAGGACTACCTTATCATGATGGAACCTTGTATAAGGTGGATTAGCCACTAAGGCCTGCAGTTCACTGATGCGGCGAGCAGAAGTGATTGCAATAAGGAAAATAACCTTCCAGGAAAGAAATTTCAAGGAGGTAGTGGCTAAGGGTTCAAAAGGTGGCTTCATAAGCTGACCAAGAACCAAGTTTAAGTCCCATGCCACCGGAGGAGGTCGAATGGGAGGTTTAGTTAAAGTTAGGCCTCTCATGAATCTTGCAATAAGAGGATGAGAGGAAATAGGTTGTCCATTGAGAGGCTTAAGGGAGGCTGCAATAGCACTCAAATGGACCCTTACTGAATTCGTTTTAAGGCCTGCATTGGAGAGATGCAGGAGATATTCCAATAGAGAATTCACAGGAAGTGCCAGAGGGTCAAGACCCTTTTGAGCAGACCAAATGGAAAATCTTTTCCACTTAAAAGCATAGGAACGCCTAGTGGAAGGTTTTCTGGAAGCATGGAGGATATCCTTCACTTGCTGAGAAAGATTGAAGTCTTGAAGGTCTAGGCCTTCAGTAACCAAGTTCTGAGGTGAAGGGACTTGGGATTTGGATGCCACAAAGTCCCTTCCTCCTGGGACAGAAGATCTGGCGCAGCTCCCAAGTCCAGGGAGGGGGCTTGGGAGAGATGCAGAAGTAGAGGGTACCACACTTGGCGTGGCCAGCGTGGAGCTATGAGGATCATAGATCCTTGATCCCTCTGGAGTTTGAGCAGAGTCTTGGGAATCAAAGGAATGGGTGGAAAGGCATAAAGGAAGCCCTGACCCCAATGAAGGAGGAAGGCATCCTTGGCCTGAACTCCCTGACACGGAATTCTGGAACAGAACCGGGGAAGTTTGGCATTCCACGGACTTGCAAAGAGGTCTATGTCCGGGGTTCCCCATTCCTGGAAGATTCTGAGTACCTGATCCATGTGCAGGGACCATTCGTGTGGAAGCATAACTCGACTGAGTCTGTCTGCCCAAGAGTTTTGGATTCCTGGGAGGTATACTGCCAGGAGATGGAATTGATGCTCTCTGGCGAAGGCCCATAATCTTAGAGCTTCGTTGCAAAGCGACAGAGAGCCAGTTCCTCCTTGCTTGTTTATGTAAAACATGGCTACTTGACTGTCCGTATGAATGAGGACTGTCTTGTAGCTGAGGAGGGTATGAAAGACCTTGAGAGCTAGGAACACTGCTCGAAGTTCCAAGTGGTTGATATGAAGAGAGGTCTCCTGTGGGAACCAAGTGCCTTGGGTGGAGAGGTCTTGTAGATGAGCTCCCCCAACCTGTTTGGGAGGCATCTGCTGTGAGGGTTGCTTGGGGCAACAAAGGTTGGAAGGGGGACCCCAACAACAGATTTTGAGTGGACATCCACCATTGGAGAGACCAAAAGAGACGTTTGGAGGTTGCTATTTGGTCTGAGAGAGCTCCTGAAGCTTGAGTCCACTGTGTGGACAAAGTCCATTGAGCTGCTCCCATGTGTAGGCGAGCATAGGGTACCACATGTACTGTGGAAGCCATATGGCCTAGCAGCTGTAGCATCTCCCTGGCAGTTAAGTGACTCTTTGACTGAATCTGGGAGGCTAACTGCACTAGACGTTGACAACGGGCCTGAGGAAGGTAGGCCCTTGCAGAAGTGGTGTCCAACCAGGTCCCTATGAATTCCAGGGACTGAGTAGGGGTGAGCTGGGACTTTGGGAGGTTTACCACAAGTCCCAGGTATTGCAGAATGCGCCTGGTGCGGTTCAGGGAGATCTGAGCCTCCGACTATCTGTGAAATGGATGGATGAGGACATGAGTGTACGCATCCTTGAGATCTAGAGAACAAAGCCAATCCTGACTCTGCAGGTATGGAAGGAGAGTGCCTAGAGAAAGCATCTTGAACTTCTCCTTGCATAGTAATTTGTTCAATTCTCTGAGATCTAGAATGGGTCTGTATCCCCCTGTTTTCTTCGGAATGAGAAAATAGGGGGAGTAAAACCCTGACCCCTGTTGAAGAAGAGGAACTTCTTCTATGGCCCTCTGGGCCAGAAGGGTAGTCACCTTCTGATCCAGAAGGTCGAGGAGAGATGTGGGAGAATTGAAGTGTCTCACCATGGTGTAGGGAGGAAGGTCTGAGAAATGAAGTTTGTAGCCCTCTCTTATGATGGAGAGGGTGCACTGCTCTGATGTGATTTGCTCCCATCTGGGAGCAAAATGAGCTAACCTTCCTGGAATGGTGAGAGGTTCTGGCTGTTGTAGAGCCAGAAAGGTTAAGTTCTCTAGTATCAAGTCAAAAACCCTGAGGGGGTTGGGACTGCTGGGTTGTAACAGCCCCTGCAGGTTTAGGCCTGGCCTGTTTAGGTTGCTGACGCTTAGTAGCAAAGCGACCTGTAGAAGATTGTTGGCCAGAAGTGGAAGGAAATCGGCTCCTTTTGTAAGAAGGCTTTTTGAAAGTTTTTTTCTTGGCTGGAATGGAGGTTGACTTGGAAAGTCTATCCAGAGCAGAATTCTCTGCATCCATTTGAGTGGCTTTTATTTGCCACTCTTTGCCAAAGAGATTTTCACCCGTACAGGGCAGATTTCCTAAGCCATCCTGAACCCAGGGTTCTAGATCAGAAGCCTGGAGCCAAGTAATTCTGCGAGCAGCTATGGCAATGCCTGAGGCTCTGCTGGCACCTTCAAAGGAGTCAAAGGCTGCCCTGTTGGAAAACTTTGAAATGTCTTGAGTATGCTTAACAAATGTAGTGATGGTCAAAAAACTAGCACAGAGCGCTAACTGTCAAACCAGAGAAAAAGCTCTGTATCTAACACATGAAAGTATACTGTGTCAAAATCAAAAAACTATTGCTTCAAATATCTTTGCTTGAATTCTGCCTTTTCTACTTTTTAAGTGAATGCATAATAGTTTTTTGATTTTGACACAGTATACTTTCATGTGTTAGATACAGAGCTTTTTCTCTGGTTTGAGTATGCTTAAGCCAAAGGAGGAACTCATCCCTTCTATCCTCTGGAATAAAAGGGAGAAAGTTGTGCAGCTTTTGTGCAACTTCCTTTAGAAACATACCCATATAAAGGCTATATGAGTTGATTCTGGCAATAAGCATGCTGGCTTGGAAGATTTTCCTACCAAAAGCAACCAAGGTCCTGCATTCTCTTCCTGGAGGAGCAGAAGAGTGTCTTTTGGTACTCTTTATCCTTTTCATAGCTGACTGCACCACAATGGAGTGGTGAGGAAGCTGAGTTTTCTGAAATCCAGGACAAGGAGGGACATGGTACATAGTGTCCAATCTGTGAGAATGAGGAGAAAGGGTGAGAGGAGTCTCCCATAAGTCAATCATATGTTCATGAAGAATTTCATGAATTGGCAAGGTGACTGCCTCTCTGGGAGCCTTAGAGTATCCTAAAATATCTAATTTTTTTGTTCTAGGCTCTGTTTCAGAGGTTACTGAAATAGAGAGTCCTTTAGCCACTTCTATTATGAAGTCTTGAAAGGACAAATCCTCTGGAGGAGACAATCTCCTTTTTGGAGAAGTAGGCTCCTCAAGAAGGGTAATGGATACCTTCTGGAGACTAATCTGATGAATCAGAATCATCAGAGGAATCGAAGTATCGTCTGTCCGCTTCCAATGATCGATACGCGTATCGATCGGTACTGACATCGGGCGTCCCCGGTACCGGATCGGTACCGAGAAATAGCCCTGGACAAGGAACCTGAGTCGGTATCCTGGCCGATGTCGATGCAGTCGGTACTGGTACCGGCGCCGGTACCGACAACGGAACTCGTTGAGGTACCGTCGGCGTCGCAGCTTTAATAAAAGCCATTATAGTCTGCTGCATGGATTGAACAGTGTGATCCATGGACGCCACGACTGCCTGAATGTCGGTACCGGGAGAAAGTGCCAGTACCCCAGAGCAGTCTAACAGGTGATCGGTCGAGGCCGTGCCATCGATGTCAACCTGTAACCCCATAGGAGGAGCTTTGGAAGCCGGAGCTTCCCGCCTGGGTTGTTTGGCTGGGGCAGGATCCTCGAGGGCAAGCCCGGAGGCATTTCGATGCTTAGAGGGAGATTTGCCCTTCAAGGACCTGCTAGGATTATGTCTGGTTACCTGAGACCCATCGGGAGAGGAAGACCTGGAAGATGTCGATGCCACCGCCGGTGCATCCGTGGGAAACAGCACATGGAGCTTGGCTGCTCGGTTCTGTAACCCTCGTTTAGACATTAGAGAGCAGGACTGGCAATCCGGAATGGAGTGTTCAGGACCCAAACATTTAAGACACCATTCATGGGTATCTGTAACAGAAATTGTACCACTACACTTAGTGCATTTTTTGAACCCGGAGGCTGGTTTTTCCATGAGGGAAAAGTTTCTTGTGGGCCTGGAGGCCTAAGAAGAAAAATACACCAAGTGAGGAAAAAATATATATTTTTTTTTTTTTAGAAAGAAAAGAAAAGAAAAGACCGGCGGTACTGGTCCGGCGTCGGGGAAGGCAGACACGCGACCAAAGAAATAAATTAAAATAAAGAACTTCTTCAGCGGTGACAGGAACACGACCTGCTGGCTCCACGGAAAATAAGAACTGAGGAGAGTTGGTTAGGAAAGGCGGGAAGGCAGCGCGCAGCGCTGTGGGATGCTCCCAAAAGCTTTTCTTTTTGGGAAGCTGGGGAGCGTTCCCGCGCAGGCTCCGTCGGTACCGACGTACCCATATGTGAGGACTCATTCCTGCTTGTTCCTGGAGATAGGCAATGTAGCCCCATGGGGTAGGTGTGGTGAGGGGTAGGGTGGGCGGGAACCTAAGTGTCTCTGGCGAGTAGGCTGTTCCTGAACCGTGGGCACACACATATCTGATGTAAGTCTACACAAGGAAAGCAGTCTAAATGCCCCCAAGCTTAGTCTAAAACCACAGTTAAAAGCTATAATAGTAATACCCCCAAAAATCAACAGTTAGAATTTATAGTTTTAAGCCAGCAGAGAAGATAGAAAGGATTGTTCTTAGCATAATGGATGCTTCTCAGCTTCTGCAAACTGGCTCAGACCAGTGTCAGGCCAGGTGTACGATGCTCTAAATCAGCTCCTTCCTGGGAATAGGGTTTCACCAACCAGTGCAGCAGGAGTAAAAACCTAATATAAATCCTTCACAAAATTCGGACAACAGCGTTAACACAGCTGTAACTGATAGTACATTCTCTTTTGTAAAGAAATGAGACAGGGGAGAGAATGGTAAGTTTAGAGGACTGGGAAAGATTAGCAATGAACTCTTCATCAAAGAAGAGGTCTCTTCCTATCTCGATTTCTGAGGAGGACAGACCTCCATCACATCATCACTGCCAATGGACGATGCTACAGGACTATATAGAGAGATAGACACACAGATATTAGAGCCTGTGGCTTAACCTCAATAGCTTTCATACTCTACTTGATGCTGACAACCTGTCAAAGAGAGCCTTCAAACGGTGGCTGTCCATGATGCATTTACTGTGTCTCCACTTGACTTTGAAGAATGGAAGAGTTGTCTAATGGTTAGAACAGCAGGCTGAGAACCAGGGAAGTCAGGGTTTAAATCCCACTTCTCCTACTAGTGGACCTGTATGACCTTAGGCAAGCTTTCTGCTGTAAGGGAGTAACTACTGTAGGTGAATGTAAACTGCCTGAAGCATAAATTTGGAAAGGCTAACTAGCAAATATGAAGTCCATATGTTCTATTTCTGCACAGCACAAGCATCTGTATGGTGGTCAGTGAGACATTTTGCGTCACATGCAAGGCAACATTTAAAACCCATGGGAAAAACAAACTGGCCAAATTGAAATTATAGATATTTTAGTTTGACAACATAGGAGTAGCCTAGTGGTTAGAACATCTAATACACAGAAAAGAAGAAATTAGGCCTTACCTGCTAATTGTCTTTCCTTGAGTTCTCTCCGGGCCAGTCCAGGACATTTGGGTGGTCAATCCGCTTCAGCAGCTGGGGACTGAATACTGACAGCTTTTCCTGACAGCCTACCCAGCTCCCCCTGGCATCAGAGAGTCAGTCTTACAGTAACAAAGCCGTGAAACTCAAACAAGTACTAGAACCAAAAAGAAAACAAAAACCAAGAACCAACCCTGAAAAGACCATTCCATGTAGCCCATTCTTAACTTTTCCTTTTTTTTTTTTTACTGAAGAATCCCTGCTTTCTTATAGGGGAATCCCCAGAATCCACCTTCAATATGTTCTACCTCCCTGTATCCCTGGCAACTAGCTCGACCACATCTGCTAAATCCGCCAACACTTCCGCCGAGGCCACATTCATCTCTAAAGCTTGCAGACAGCTCGGAAGGGTCCTGGACTGGCCCGGAGAGAACTCAATGGAAAGACAATTAGCAGGTAAGGTCTAATTTCTTCTTCCTATTCGTCTCTCCGGGCCAGTCCAGGACATTTGGGCAGTACCAAAGCAGTACCTAAATCTGGGAGGGTCGTGCAAGCCCTGCCATAATCGCCGAGGCACCCACTCTAGCATCATTCCTCGCCTGAACATCCAACCTATAATGCTTCGCAAACATATGCAGCGAAGACCACGTTACTGCCCGACAGATATCCACCAGCGGAACCAACACATACTCCGCCCAAGAAGCAGCCTGCCCCCTAGTCGAATGAGCTCCGAGCCCCACTGGAACAGTCTTGCCCTTGGACTCATACGCCGCTCATATCGCATGTTTCACCCAACGAGCGATAGAAGCCTTTGTAGCGGCCTTACCTTTAGCCGATCCCCCGTAGAGGACAAACAACCTGTCGGATTGTCGAAAAGACTCTGTTTCCTTCAAATATTTCCGCAACACCAGACCTAAATCCAGCTGCCGAAGCGAACGATCCAACTTACTGCCCTTCGGCTCCGTAAACGTGGGAAACAAAACGACCTGGTTCAAGTGAAAACTGGAAACTACCTTAGGCAGGAATGACGGCACTAGCCACACCACTTTTTCCGCCAAAAAACAAAGATACGGTTCTCTGCACGAAAGAGCTTGGAGATCTGAAATCCTTCTCGCAGAACACAACGCCACCAAAAAAGCGGTCTTCCAGGACAACTCCCGAAGGCGTCCAGGCGCCCCCCGCCACAAATGGAGGTTCTGTCAACGCCTGTAATACCAAATTCAAATCCCAAGACGGTACCACCTGTCTCTTCGGAGGCCTAATGTTCTTGGCCGCCCACATAAAATGTAGCACATCTGGATGCGAGGAAAGCGGACTGCCCTGCACTCTGCCTCTGTAGCAAGCCAGCGCCGCCAGCTGCACCCATAGCGTGCTAAGAGCCAGTCCCTTCTCTAGCCCCCCTTGAAGGAAACCTAAGATTTCGGGCAGCTGCACCCCCCCAGGGCATAACTCGGCGATCGCTAACCATGCCTCAAAAAGTCGCCACACCCTAATGCATGCTAACGAAGTGGACCGCCTTCTGGACTGCAACATGGTGGCTATCACTGACTTAGAGTATCCCTTACGGCGCAAACGTTCCCTTTCAAGAGCCAGGCCGTAAGCAAGAACCGATCCACCTGTGGCATTAGCACGGGCCCTTGCCGCAACAGATCGAACCGAACGGGCAGCCTCCAGGGAGGAGCCATGAGAAGTCTCATGAGGTCGGCATACCACGGACGTCTGGCCCAATACGGAGCCACTAGAATTACTGTACCCCTGTGTCTCGCAATCCTCTGAATGATCCACCCTAAGAGCGGCCACAGAGGAAACACGTAGAGAAGTTGATGCTCCAGCCAAGGCTGCACCAGGCCGTTGAGGCCTTCTGACATGTGTTCTCTGCGCCTGCTGTAAAACCGCGCTGCTTTGGCATTGGATTGGGTAGCTATAAGGTCCATGACCAGCTGACCCCAACGCCGCAAAATCTCCTGAAATATGTCCCAGTTTAACTCCCATTCCCCGGGGTCTAGGAGATGGCGACTGAGATAATCGGCTTGAACGTTATCTTTTCCTGCCACATGCGCCGCTGAAATCGCTAGTAGATGGACTTCTGCGCAGCGAAACAATTGACTTTCCTCCATGTAAGACACCGTTACTCGATTGTCGGAGAATACTCGTACCGCTTTCCCTTCAAGCACTTCCGCAAACTCTAACCGTGCTAAGCGCACCGCTCTGAGCTCCAGGCGATTGATCAACCAAACTCTCTCTTCTGCCGTCCACGTCCCTTGTGCTATCCGCGACAAACAATGAGCCCCCCAGCCAGAGAGACTCGCATCTGTTGTGAGCAAGGTCCAATCCGGCAGATCCAGCGGAACTCCCGCGAGCAGGTGGGCTGGAACCAACTACCATTGTAGGCTGCAGCGCACCTCCTCCAAACACACCAGCCTTCGAGAAAGTGGATGATTTTGCGGCGACCAACAGGACAACGCCTGCTGAAGAGGGCGCATATGGGCTCTGGCCCATGGAACCAGATCCAAAGCCGCTGCCATTGACCCTAACAACTGCAGGTACCTCCAGGCCGTCGGAGCCTGTACGCGCAGGAACGCCGATACCTGAGCTAAAATCTTGCGTACTCTCTCCTGCAGAAGAAACACTGAGCTTATCTCTGTGTCGAAGAAAGCCCCGAGATAGGTTAGCTGCAATGCCGGTTCCAAATGACTCTTCGTGCGGTTGATGACCCAGCCTAACTGCTCGAGGAACTCTACCACCCGTGCGGTGGCCGCGACCGACTCCTCTCGAGACGCCACCCAAATTAACCAGTCGTCCAGGTAGGGATGGACCTGAATCCCTTCCTTTCGCAGCGCCGCTGCCGCCGCCACCACCATTACTTTGGTAAACGTCCGTGGTGCTGTAGCCAGACCAAAAGGTAAGGCTTGGAACTGAAAGTGACCCATGGGAACTGCAAAACGCAGGAACCTTTGATGCTCTCTACTGATTGGGATGTGCAAATACACCTCCATCAGATCGATGGACCTAAGAACTTCGCCCTGCCTTACCGATCGGATAACTGAACGCAAAGTTTCCATCCGGAAATGTGGCACTCTCAAAGAACGATTTACGAATTTGAGATCCAGAATAGGTCGAAAAGAACCTTCCTTTTTGGGAACCGCAAAATAAATCAAGTATCGACCTAAGCCGTACTGGCCTGCAGGCACCGGCACTACTGCTTGAAGATGCAACAATCTCAACAGAGTGTTGCTGACCGCATTCTGCTTTGCTTGCGGACCGCACGGTGACAGAATAAAAGCGTCCGGTAAGGGCTGCGCGAACTCCAGCGCATAACCGTTCCTGATTATTTCCAGAACCCACTGGTTGGTAGTTATGCTGGCCCAGGTGGAGAGAAACTGCTGTAAACGCCCCCAACCGGAATCTCCACCTGGACCGGCCTCCCTTCATTGCGGCTTCTTAGCAGAGTTCTGCTGGGCGCTAAAAAATCCCCTATGGAACGTTCTGGCTCCCCGAAAGGACTGCCCCCTGGCCACAAAATGGCCCCGCTGATAAGAAGAGAAACGAGAACCTCGGAATCTGCGAAAATCCCTATCGTGACCTCTCTGCAAAGAGCCCAATTTTGCTGCTCTCGGGCGGTCCTCGGGAAGACGACCCCCTTTGGAGTCCCCTAAATCTTTAACTATCTTCTCTAATGCTTCCAAGAATAGCAACTTGCCCTTGTACGGAAGCTTACTGAGACGCGCCTTAGAAGACGCATCTGCCGCCCAATTCCTTAGCCAGAGGAAACGTCTAGCAGCAATTAATGAAGCCATAGATTTTGCTGAAATGCGCACCAAATCATAACAGAGATCCGCTAAATAAGCCGCCGCGGACTCCAACTTTGCCCCGTCCGCTGCAGCATTCTCCACCTTATCCGGACTCTGATCACCCTGGAGCCAGCGGATAGAGGCCTGGGACACAAAGCTCCACACACAGACGCCTGCAGAGCTAAGGCACTGGATTCAAAAGCTTGTTTCAGGAGCGCCTCCAACCTACGGTCCTGCAAGTCTTTAAGCGCTATATCCCCTTCTACGGGAATGGTGGTCTTCTTAGTAATAGCTGAAACACACACATCTACTTTAGGCATATGTAATAAGTCCTTCTCGTCCTGGGGCACAGGGTATAGGCGAGCAATAGCACGACCACCTCTCAAGGACGCTTCCAGGCACTCCCACTCTGACTCTATCATTTGCTTAATAATCCTATGAATCGGGAAACATTTTTGCTCTGAGCGAAAACCCCGCAACAATGGATCTTCAAGCAGTTCCTGCTGCACCGCCGGGGGCGCTAAATTCAGAGCTGACAGCGACTGAGAAATCAAAGCTCCCAGTTCTTCCTTACGAAAAACCCTAAAGACATTGGGATCCTCACCTGGCCCCAATTCTCTGTCTTCCAATTCTCCTGGCCAGGTATCCAATCCTGTGTCCGAGAGAATCTCTCCTTCCTCTGCAACTGTGGTTAAAACACTATGTGCCCCAGCCGCATCCAATACCGCTTCTAAAACTTTCTCCTCCGAAGAGCTGCCTTCACCAGGATCAGACACTGTCAGAATTTCAACCTGGGACCCCAAAAGGCTGTCTTGCAGCATTAGTGTGTGCTAATTGAGACCTTTTCAACATATAAGCATTATGCAGTGTCAAAATGAAATCCGGGGAGAAGGAGCCCAAAGACTGTTGCAACGAAGGAAAAGACTGCTGCTTTAACTCCTCAGGCTTTTCTAGCCCCGAAAGAACTTTTTGTGATTTAGATTTCTTCTTGTGTTCCTTCACCTGCAGCACGGGAGAAACGGCCGGCTCACACAAAATGGCCGCCGTTCCCGCTCTCTCCAACGATCCTTGTGACTGGGCTAAAAGGTCCTCTGAAACCTTGTCCTCCATAGTTATGCATTCAATGCAGCAATTCAAAACTTAAAGATAGAAAGGCAAGTAGCCTAAAACCTACCCACTTGCTTTCTCTCCGAACCCCGACACAACCGGGGCCCCGAATCCCTGACGCGCGTGCTGCTTTTGCTCCTAGCAAACCGTCCGTCGAAGAAGAAATGTGCATCTCGAAAACCAAGCCTCCACGGCGGCGAATCTACCCCCGGAGCAGGGAAAAACGTCTCCCCTGCACAGGAACTGACACTACCGCCAAACGCTTTGCCACTGCTAGCGGTAAGCCGGCGAGGAACGGCAATCAGAGGCAAGAAAGAGGACTCTGGGGCTCCCAGGCCTATTTTCTATGCTGTGGATTAAAAGTCTTCCGAGAGGCAGGCTCTGCCCCTAAAATCCGCTTGATAACAGTAGGGGAACCAGAGTTGCACAGACCACTATGAGCTCCTTTCAAAGCAGATTTTTCCTTCGTGCCGTCTTTTTCTTTTTTTTCTTTTTTTTAAAACTGCCCTGCTAGGACAGAAAATTTTCTCAAGGGTTAACCCCTTCCAAAATGCCCCCGACTCATAGAATAGCCTAACCAGGAATCCACTATTTGTCTCTCTGGGGAGCTGGGCAATCTGACGTCCTATCCAGCTGCTGAGCACTGAAAGACTGACTCTCTGACGCCAGGGGGAGCTGGGTAGGCTGTCAGGAAAAGCTGTCAGTATTCAGTCCCCAGTTGCTGGAGTGGATTGACCACCCAAATGTCCTGGACTGGCCCAGAGAGACGAATAGGAACAAAGGGTTAAATTCCCACTAGCACTCCTTCTGACCTTAGGCAAGTCACTTTACCCTCCATTGTCTTGCATACAAAGAGGAATTACCAGCAGAAAGGAAGAGATACTAATACCACTGTATAAGTCACTGGTGAGGCCTCACTTGGAATACTGTGTTCAGTTTTGGAGACCATATCTCGCAATGGATGTAAAAAGACTAGAAACGATTCAGAGGAAGGCGACCAAAATGATTTGGAGCCTGCGACAGAAGCCTTATGAGAAGAGACTTGAAGACCTAAATATGTACACTCTGGAGGAGAGGGGGGATGGGGGAGATAGGATTCAGACCTTTAAATACTTAAAGAGTATTAATGAACAAACCAACCTCTTCCAAAGACGGGGCAGCTGTAAAACTAGAGGGCATAACATGAAGCTGCAAGGGGGTAAATTGAAAGGCAATGTCAGGAAATACTTTTTCACTGAAAGGG
Source organism: Ichthyophis bannanicus (assembly GCA_033557465.1). NCBI lineage: Eukaryota > Metazoa > Chordata > Amphibia > Gymnophiona > Ichthyophiidae > Ichthyophis > Ichthyophis bannanicus. The sequence goes on along the minus strand of CM066035.1, from coordinate 189,831,369 downwards.
TGGTAGGATGCTTGGAATGCCCTCCCGATGGAAGTGGTGGGGGCAAATACAGTGACAGAATTCAAAATGGCATGGGACAGACACAGTGGATCCCTCTATAGCAACAGCATAAAATCAAAATAAACTTAACTATCTAATTTCTCAACAAACAGGGGTGTCCTACACGGAGCGATGGGTTCACCCCTAAACAAAGACATGGGGAGGGGTGACCTGCATGGAGTGGCAGGTGCACCTACTCTTGTCACCTTGCTGGGCAGACTAGATGGTCCATACAGGTCTTTATCTGCTATCATTTACTATGTTATTATGTTATGTGACAATAAAAGACCCAAGGTCTGCGGCAACAAGACAAGGTATCAAAAACAAAAACTTAAAGTGAAAAAAAGAAAAGCATTTGAAAAAGCATTGAATCTAACATGACATTTTGAGAACCTAACTACTGCCATACTGGGGCAGAACAAATGTCCAACAGTGGTTAGCTAATCCAGGTAACAAGTACCTGATATATCCCAAAAGTAGCCAGTTCCATCTCTCAAGGAATAAGCAATGGTATTCTCTTGGACTACCTAAACAATGGCTTAGGGACTTTTCCCTCCAGGAAATTGTAAAGGTTCTTTTAAACTCAGCTACACTACCTGCTTTTATCACATCTGTCAACAGCGAGTTCCAAATGCTAATTATACGTTGAGAAAAAAAAATATTTTCTCCTATCTGTTTTAAATATATTACTTTGTAGCTTCATGTCCCTTAGTCCTTGTATTTTTTGAAAGAGTAAACAATTGATTCGCATCTACCTATTTCATGCCACTCAGGATTTTATAGACCTCTATCACATCTCCCCTCAGCCATCCCTTCTACAGGCTGAAGAGCCTTAACCTCTTTAACAGTTAATAATAGGTTAAAATAAACACTGAAGGGGAGTGCTGTTGGTCTCCAGATTGGTTTCCTGTCTTACCGGGCTGAGGAGGAGGAGCAGCTGGTTTCATCACTCTCCCAAGGCTGCTATAAAATCGGCGGGCCACCGCAGAATGGCGGGAGTGCTGCTTGTCTCCAGATTGGTTTCCTGTCTTACCACGTTGAGGAGGAGCAGTTGATTTCATCACTCCTCCCAGGGCTGCTATAAAATCGGTGGGCCATTGCGGAACGCGACCCGTGGGCGCGTGACCAAAGGGGCAGGTCCGCCCCTTTGGAGCCCCTTCGGAGCTTTGAGGAGCTTTAGTGGAACTTATGGGCAAAAGATGAAAGAAGTTGTTTCCGGTGCTGGGTGCTAAATCTGTTAAAGCTTCTGGCCCAATGGATTGTCATTTTGGTGAGTGCCCGGACTAATTCGTCGGTGGTGGATATTTCTGCTGAGTCCTTGAGTACCCTTTCAGATGTCTCCTCGACTACGCTGGGAGAACCCTTGCCTGGTCAGGAAGTGATTAAAAGAGATTGTTTCCCCTCCCCCCCCCAAGGAAGTTCTAATGGTGGGGGATTACTCCATTGGTCCACAGGAGGCCTCTTCTTTATTGACTATTAAAGTGGACAAAGGGAAGTGTAATTTACCAGCGATTTTGGATCTGGCGTCTTCTGCTGCTCCTTTGGATGTTTATCTTCGTGATGTTTGGGAGGTAGTGGCTTGCATTGAGCCTTCTCTGCATTCTTCTTTCTCACAAATAACGCAATTTTCCAAAGATATAGTTGAGAAGTTTTCAGACCAAGATGATTCTATTGGTAAATGTAATCTGTCTGTTAATAAGTTGGAAGGGCAGGTCTCTGTGGTGCAGGCGGCTATTTCCTCTTCTATTAGGGATAGTCTTACGATACACCATCAACTGGAATACTGGAGAATTCTGTTCGTTCAAAGAATATACGATTCTTAAATTTTCCTTGTACTCATTACCTTTCTCCTAATATATTACTGTATAAATATTTTAGGAAGGTTTTGTTATTGGAAGATCCTGAAGCAATAATTTTTTTTTCTGTTTATTATGTGCCTAGGCTGCCCCTCCACGGAGACTGCCTTCTCACCTAAAAGTGGTAGAGAGATCCCTCCCTCAGCAGAATCTTTGGATGTTTCTGCATTTTTGGAGTCTTCCCTTAGATGTGATTTCGCATCGTGCTACATTAATTGGGGTTTTTTTGTCATTGGCTGATAAGAAAGAGTAGTTACTCACCTGTAACAGGTGTTCTCCAGGAGCAGCAGGAATCAGTCCTCACATATGGGTGTCATCGGTGCCGATGAAGCCCCAGCGGAGCATTTCCCCAGCTTTCTAAGAAAGCCTTTGAGAATGCAGGCACACATGCGCGGTTCCCTTCCTGCCTAAAGGTGCCATCTTACCTCAGTCAAACAACATAGCTAAGAACAGCAAACAAAAATGAAAAATAAACTATGTACAACTGCAACTCCCAGGGGAGGAGGGAGGGTTGTGAGGACTGATTCCTGCTGCTCCTGGAAAACACCTGTTACAGGTGAGTAACTACTCTTTCTCCAAGACCAAGCAGGAAGTCAGTCCTCACATATGGGTGACTCCCTAGCTCTGGGCTACCGAGGAACCCAGGCTGAACAAGAGAACTCCCTCTAGTCTCAGCAGCAAAGAAAGGCTTTTCACTGACTCAACCTCCACCGGTAGCCCAACAGAGGGCAGGAGTTGCCTAAACCTCAAAGAGATTCTGGACTGCTGCTTGGCCAAAAGCACTGTCCCTATGGGACTCCCTCTCCAGACAGTAATGGGCCGCAAACGTCTGGCTTGAAGACCAAGATGCAGCCCTGCAGATGTCTACCAAGGGCACAGAGCGGAGATGAGCCACTGAGGCAGCCATTGCCCTGACACGGTGGGCTGTGACCCAACCCTGCAAAGGAAGGTCAGCCGCCTTGTAAGCCCAGGTGATACAGTCAGCCACCCAGATGGACAAGGTATGCTTGGACACAGGCAACCCCAACTTATTGGGGTCAAAGGATACAAAGAGCTGAGTAGCCCTTCTATGCCCCTGCGTACGGTCAAGGTAGAAGGATAAGGCCCTCCTACAGTCCAGGGTATGCAGAACTGCTTCAGCGTGGCTTGCATGAGGCCTAGGGAAGAATGTTGGAAGAACCACCTCCTGGTTTAGGTGGAAGGAGGAGACAACTTTTGGGAGGAACTAGGGATGAGTCCTAAGGACTACCCTGTTCCCATAGAAGCGAGTGTAAGGCCTATCACAGACCAGGGCCTGAAGCTCACTCACTCGCCTAGCCGAGGTAAGGGCTATCAAGAAGGGCGTCTTCCAGGAGAGGAAGCGGAGAGGGCAAGTAGCCATCGGCTCAAAGGGTGGGCGAGTCAGCTGCTGCAAGACCACATTCAGCTCCCACTCAGGAGCAGGAGGACGGATGGGAGGCTTGAGCAAAAGCAAGCCTCTGAGAAACCGGGACACCAAGGGGTGAACCGACAGAGAATGTCCATCCACCAGAGAGTGGTGAGCTGCTAGAGCTGAGAGGTGGACCCGAACAGAATTGGACTTAAGTCCTTGATTGGACAAGTGCAGTAAATACTGAAGCACTACTGGTACAGTACAGGGGATCCTCTGTACGTAGCTGAAACCAGACAGAAAACCTTTTCCATTTGAGAGCATAGGTTTTCCTAGTGGACTGTTTCCTAGAGGCTAGGACAACCTCCTCAACATCCGGAGGTAGGCCCCAGGGAGCCAAAACTACCCTTGCAGCCTCAAGGTCATCAAATTGAGAGCTTTGAGATTGGGGTGCAGAAGGGAACCCTGATCCTGGGAGAGAAGGTCAGGTTGCAACCCCAGAGGCAGTGGGGGAACCACCGCCAGTTGAAGGAGAAGTGGAAACCAAGGCTGTCTCGGCCACTTGGGAGCTACCAGCAGGACTGAGGCTTTGTCCTGAAGAATCTTGAACAGAGTTCGGGCCACCAAAGGCGTGGGAGGAAACGCATACAGGAGGCCCTGAGATCAGGGAATCAGAAAAGCATCTGCTGCTATTCGCAGAGGATGCGGTTGTCTGGAACAGAACCTTGGCTTCTATTTGTTCAGTGGACTGGCAAACAGATCTATGGATGGAAGTCCCCATTTCAGGAAAATCTTCTGAACTACCCATAGGATGGAGCTGCCACTCGTGGGGCTGCAGAATTCTGCTCAACCTGTTGGCTAGGCGGTTTTCCAGGCCTGGAAGGTACACAGCCTTGAGGAGCATGTTGTGCTTGAGGGCAAATGAGCAAAGGTCCTGTGCCTCCTGACAAAGGAGCTTGGACCCAGTCCCGCCCTGTTTGTTCACATAAAACATTGCCACCTGGTTGTCCGTCTGAACCAGGACAGATTGATGAGCCAGGGTAGGAGAGAAAGCTTTGAGTGCTAACTGAATAGCCCTGGGTTCTAGGAGATTGATCTGTTGTGCCACCTCCCAAGGAGACCATAGGCCCTAGGTGCACTTGTTCAGACAACGAGCCCCCCAGCCCTGCAGGGAGGCGTCTGTGGTCAGTACCACTGTGTACCCAGAAATCTGAAAGGGTACCCATTTTAGTAGATTGGGTGGGTGCAGCCACCAGCTGAGGGAGTCCAGAAATGGTTTGGACACCTTTATTCTGTCTCTGAGGCTGCCTGTGGCCTGAGACCACTGGCTCCGCAGGCACCATTGTGCAGGCCGCATATGGAGCCTGGCATTGGGGGTTACATGGCCAAGCAGCCTCAGGCAGAGTCTGGCGGAGACCACTGACCCGCTGAGAAACTAATTTGCCAAGTCCATCAGTCTTTGGGCTCTGTTTGCTGGCAAGAATGCCTTTGCCAGGACAGAGTTTAGCCTTGCCCCTATGAACTCCAAGTTCTGGGAGGGGAGCAAAGTGGACTTTGCGGGGTTTATTACAAATCCCAAGCTCTGAAGAAGAGCAATGGTTCTGAGAGTGGCCTGTCGGGCCTCCTGGCACGTCTGACCCCTGATGAGGCAGTCGTCCTGATAGGGAAAGACAAAGATGCCTTGATTTCTCAGGTGGGCCGCCACCACTGCTAGGCATTTGGTAAAGACCCTGGGAGCAGAGGTAAGGCCAAAAGGTAGTACTCTGTACTGATAATGGTTTCCTCCCACAATGAACCTGAGGTACTTTCTGTGGTCTGGATGAATGAGGATGTGAGTGTATGCATCCTTTAGATCTAAGGAGCATAGCCAATCTCCCTGCTGGAGGTAGGGCAGAAGTGTTCCAAGAGTAAGCATCTTGAACTTTTCTTTCTCCAGGAACTTGTTGCGGTTCCTGAGGTCCAGAATAGGTCGAAGGCCACCGGTTCTTTTGGGTACTAGGAAATACCTGGAATAGAACCCTTGACCTTGTAGGTGGGGAGGCACAGGCTCCACCGCCCTGTCCACCAACAGACCTTGGAACTCCTGGATGAGAAGATCTGTGTGCAGGGGAGGCCTGGGAGGCTCCCCTGGAAAGTATGGAGGAGGCAGTTGGTGAAAATGTAGTGCATAGCCCCTGTGGACTATGTTCAACACCAGACTGTCCCCAGTGATGTGGGGCCACTGGTGGGCAAAGAGGGCGAGGCGACCTCCTATGCAGGGTAGGGAGAGCAGGGATGGAGAGGCTACGCTCAAGGAGTCAAAAACCCCCACCCTGCTGAGTGGTAGCAGGGGCCGGAGGCTTGGGGGTCCTCTGCCCAAGGAGCCCATTACGCTGCCCCTTGGCTTGCTGACCCTGGGGGGCAGCTTGGGCAGCCCGATACTGAGGTACTCTATGTAGGCAGTGCCCTTCCTCGGGTAAAAGGGCTTCTTACCCGAGGTCTTCTTCTTATGAGAAGGGGAAGAGGTCTTTCTAGACAGCCTTGTCCGTGTAAGGTGCTCAGTCTCGAGCTGTGCGGCCTTCTCGGCCATGGGCTTGCCAAAAAGGTTCTCACCTCAGCAAGGGACATCGACCAACTTGTCCTGAACCCATGGCTCGAGGTCTGATGACTGCAACCATGCCTGGCGTCGAGCCGCGATGCCGGCTGCCGCAACTCGGGCCGAAGCCTCGAAGCCATCGTAGGCGGGGACATGAACTTCGAGCAGTCCCGAATCCCCGAGGACAAGGACTTGAATCTCTGCAAGGGCTCCCCAGAGAGACCAGCGGAGAACCCGGCCAGCTCCTTGGCCAGGTCTGGCAAGTACATGCCCATGTACAGCTGGTAAGAGTGGACACGGCAAGCAAGCATCGAGCCCTGGAAGCACTTTCTACCAACACCATTTAGGTTCCGGGCCTCCCTGCCGGGTGGCACCGCAGAATGCATCTTCTGACTTTTCAGGCGATGCATGGCCGATTCCACCACCATGGAATGGTATGGTAGCTGCGCCTTTTGAAAGCCAGGGTCTTCCTGAGTCGATAAATCGAATCGACCTGCTTGCTTAGAACCGGCGCCGAGGCCGGTGCCTCCCACATACGGAAGAGGAGCCGTTCCAGCATCGGAGGAACCGGGACAGTAAAGGCCTCCTTCGGAGGAGAGTCGTACTGCAGGGCCTCGAGCTCTTCAGCTCGAGGCTCTTCCTCGGGGTCCGCCAGAATAGCCAACACGGTGGCCATATCCCGGACAAACTCCGAGAACCGGGTGTCCTCCGGAGGGGATCTACTCTGGGGCTCAGACTGCGGTGAGTCCGTTGGGACGCACCAAGTCTTGAATGTGTCGGGGGACTCCTCATCCTCCGTCTCCCAGGCGGACTCGTCCGACGAGGAGTCAGAATCCGACCCCGCGGGGCCCTGGAGCACCCGCCCCGACGCCGGAGGCACCGGCGTCGATGCCCTCGGTCCTGAATGGGAGGTCGAGGGAGACCGGGACCGAGGTCGACTTTGAGCTATGATGGACTCGAGTATCGGCTCGGTCTCAGGGGTCGACTTTGATGTCGATGTCCCGGTGGTCGGGGCAGATGCGCCAGACAGGCTGACCATCAGTGCCCGCTGCTGCTCCATGAAGGCAGACAGTCTGCTCTCCAAGGCTGTCATCCTGAGACTCAGCTTGGGAGACACAGCAGCCACCGACTCGGGCCCCGGTGGCGCCGGGCCCGACGTCGGCTCTCTGGGAGGAGAGTCCTCGAGGACCACAGGGCTTACGTGTCCAGCAGACTCCGGCTCCACGCGAGGAACTTTGGCAGGTTTCTCTTGTTCTACGGGCCCGGGGCGACGGTCGGGGGTCTTAGACCTGGCCCTCAAGGAGCCAGGGACCTCCTCCGATGACGCCCTCACGAGCAGCTTCTTCCTCTTGCGTTCCCTGTCGGGGGACCCCCTGTCCGAGGAGCTTCGATGGCGCTCGGGATCCGAATCCCGAGATGTCGAGGCCTCAGACAAGGTCCGGGCCCGGCTGAGTCCGAGAAAAGCCTTTCTTTCTGCTGCTGGCGACTTCGCAGTGCCTTGGAAGACATCTTCCCACATGGTCCACACGTCTTAGGGTCGTGATCAGGACCGAGGCACCGAAGGCAGCAGTCGTGTGTGTCAGTGAGACACATTAACTTCTTACACCGATCACACTTCTTGAAACCGCTGGAAGCCATAGGGAAAAAAAAGAGTCCCTGCGAGGTCAAAGGACCGGCCTTCAAGGGAAAAATCAAAAAAGGGCGCGAACGCCAGCCACGAAGGGCAAAAACCGAAAAAGAAGAATCGGGCTCAATACCGGTGTACCGAACCCGGCGGGAGGGTAACCGGCGTCGAACTGGGAAGAAAAAATAGCGAGAATCGCCGAAAAAATCAAACTTTTATCCGGGATGGCAGGACGCACGTCCGGTGGGCTTCTCGGAAAAAGAGAGACTGAGGTAAGATGGCACCTTTAGGCGGGAAGGGAACCGCGCATGCGTGCCTGCATTCCCAAAGGCTTTCTTAGAAAGCTGGGGAAATGCTCCGCTGGGGCTTCATCGGCGCCGATGACACCCATATGTGAGGACTGATTTCCTGCTTGGTCCTGGAGAATTTGGTGATGCGGTTGTATTTTTCTAAAAAAGATCAGTTTTTTTGTGATAATTCCATTCAGATTTTTCCTGATGTTTGTAGATCTACCCAAAAGCGCAGAAAGGCTTTTCTTTTGTTAAAACCTAGAATTGTGGCTTTGGGGGCTTCTTTCTTATTAAAGTATCCCTGTAAATATATTATATCAATGAGTTAGATATGTTTTTCTTGAGGTTGAACAATTAGAGGTGTTCCTGTTGAATAAGGAAAATGCTTGATTTTTCTCCTTCCTGGCCTAGTATAAAGGGGTGAGTATTGTTTTATAGGAATCCAATCATAGTTTGTTTAATGGTGGAATACTACTTTATTGCTTTAATTTCATATGGTTAAATTTGTTTTGTATTCCTGTCTTTTTTTAGTTTCTGTTTTCTTATAGTACCTGTTAGCACTCCTGTTGATGTGGACTTGATTGTATTGCTTGTATAAATATGTTATCAAAAGCATGAATATATAATTAAAAAAATAAAAATAAACAAACACTGAATGTGTTTGAAAACAGGTTACACTATTTTAACAGAAGGGAAGGAATAAATTTTTTTTAAAAAACAGCAAACAAGTGAAACCTAACATTATTAAGAGCAAAAAAGGGGGTATAATGGTACATAGGGTGAACACAATATATGGTATTTAGGGTATGAGGCTGCATGACAGGGTCCATAGTGCTCCAGGAAAAGGTGAGTTTTTAGTTTGCGCCTAAACTCTTTAATGCCACTTAAAGAGCATATTTCTGGTATGAGGGAGTTCCAAATGATAGGGGCGTAGAATGTAAAAGTTCTGTTGGAGGTAGATAAGTTGGAGCGAGAGAATGTAGTTGGGACTATTCTGGTGGCTATATTCTGTGCAAGCTGGAAGAGAAGTAGGGAGGATTTTGGGAATCCCTGGCATATGATGTTGGCATAGTCAAGAATTGGGATCATGATGGCCTGAAAGACATTTCTGTAGTCATCTTGTTCTAGAAGGGGTCGAAGATTTTGGATTGTCCTCATACAGAAGTAAGATGCTTTGGTGATTTGCTTAATCTGTGCTTGGAAGTTAAGATACTAATCTAGGACTACGCCGAGGTATTCGACTTTCTTGTTTATTTGCAGGGTAAGGTTGGCTAAGTTGATTGTAGGTGGTGGGGAGAATGAGAGGTTTTTTGTTATACAGAGGACTTATTGGGATTGATGTACATATTGTGGTGGTGGAGTCATTGGATAACTACAGTGAGGCAAAGACCAACTGAGGAGTAGTCAGGGTTGAGGATGGTAAGGGGGGTATAGATTAAAATATCGTCAGTGTAGAGATGGTAGAGGATGTTGCAGTTTTGGAGTATTGTGCAAAGCGACTACATGAAGATGTTAAAGAATGAGGATAAAGCTGAGCCCTGGGGAAGGCCATCGAGAAGTCTAAAAGTGTGTGAGGTTTCGGTTCAGAATCAGACTTGCTGGTATCGGTCAGTCAGTAGGATTGGAACTATCAAACTGTTGTATCTCTGAGGCCAATAGATTGGAGCCATGAAAGGAGATCATGGATGATAGAGTCCAATGCTGCAGTGATGTCAATGAAAATAAGGATAAAGGCTTGTGATGTTTATTCTGTGCCCTTAATTAGTGTGTCTAATAGTGAGGCCAAGAGGGTTTCAGCTGTAGGGTTTGAAGCCGTGCTGATGCTTGTCCAGGGGAGCGTGGGAGTCTATAAAGTCCTGCATCTGTAGCTAAACTACTTTTTCAATGATTTTGATGAGAGAGAGGATGCTGGAGATAGGTCTGTAAGAGATGTTGAGAGTGGTAGGGTTTTTTTTTTTAGAAGGGTCTGATGGACGCATCTTTAAGGGTGGTTGGCATGTAACCAGATAATGAGTTTTGAGCAATGCGCAGAATGGCTGGTGAGAGCTCCTTCTTGAAGGGGCAGGGATCAAGAGGGGAAGTGGTGCAGTTGAGGTTCATAATCACAGGGATTAACAACCACAGACATGGATATGCCCTGGTCTTCCTGGATATCTCCGCAGCCTTCGACTCTGTCAATCATGAGCAGCTCCTGACAGTTTCCAGGAAAAAGTAATCCAGGGCTCAGCCTGGAGCTGGTGCAAATCGTACCTAACAGATAGATGGCAGCAGGTATGCACAGGCTCCTTGACCTCCAAGCCTTTCCAACAAAAACATGGAGTTCCCCAGGGTTCTGCACTATACTTCCTACTATTCAATATATATATGCAGCCCGTATGTGACATCATCCGCTCCTTAAACATCTCCTGCCTGATATACGCGGATAATACCAAAAACTAAACCTCTGTGAAGTAAACCCAAAATATATCCTTAACCTAAAGGTCACTCACTGTCCCATAAATATCATCAACACTTGTATGTAGCAGGAAAATTTACCAAAAATTAGTATTTTTTTTTGTCGGATCGCCTGTCGCGAGGGTGTACAAACACTCTCAAATAACAGACCCTCCTTTTATTCAACTGTAATTTTTTAAAAGGTCAGTATAACCTAAGTATGCTCGGGGCTACAACTAGCCCAAAAGGACCAGCCCGTGCATAAAATGAATGCTAACATGCATCCTAATTCACGTTCAGAAAAATTCTGTAACCAGCAAACTGTTTAAACATGGAAGCGGTGGCACTTAGCCTGTCTGCCTCCCACAGCTTTGAACAACTTCGCTGGACGATTTTGGACATGGTCCCCCCGCTTCATAGAGGAGGAGATCGTCGCGCTGTATTACACCACCGTGAACAACGTTGGATATTTACTCTTCACAGTTACTCCGTTCGGCATGAACGCGGAGATTGAATGGTGGAAGATTAGATGAGCTTCAAATTTGTTGTTCAGCACGTCATCAGTAGTTCCCATGCGCTTTGATGATGTCATTTAGCGTTTGTACGGAACAGGAAGTTGGCTGGGTTTGCTTGAAAAAGAGCCAGTATCATTGCGGGCTTGAAACACAACGGTTTGTGTCGCAACATAACCCAACCATTGACTGTCTTGGAAGATTGTTGGCAAGTATAGAGTGGAGTTCTCTGAAAACCGTTCGAGGATATGGACCCAGCTTAAGATACCCCAGTTTGGGGAGTTCATGATGTTTCATCGGCGTGGGCCCTTCTGAATCTTCGAAAGTGACGGCTTGAGAGTTTCTGGATCACTTCACTTCACTATTTAGCTAAGTGCCACCGCTTCCATGTTTAAACAGTTTGCTGGTTACAGAATTTTTCTGAACGTGAATTAGGATGCATGTTAGCATTCATTTTATGCACGGGCTGGTCCTTTTGGGCTAGTTGTAGCCCCGAGCATACTTAGGTTATACTGACCTTTTTAAAAATTACAGTTGAATAAAAGGAGGGTCTGTTATTTGAGAGTGTTTGTACACCCTCGCGACAGGCGATCCGACAAAAAAAATACTAATTTTTGGTAAATTTTCCTGCTACATACAAGTGTTGATGATATTTATGGGACAGTGAGTGATATACGCGGATGACGTGCTACTCTTCACCCCCTTCATCGTTGATCAACCAGACTTCTCCTCACTGGTAAAATGCTTTGATGCCGTCACTGACTGGCTTAACTCACAGAGTCTCAAAATAAATTTCAGCAAGACAGAAGTGCTGTTCATCACGAGAAATCAAACCTTCTCCCCCCCAGCAACGTTAAAGACAAGAGATGCCGAGCTCCCGAGCCGCCCCACCATCCGCTACCTTGGAGTCACACTTGACCAGCACCTCAACCTCAAAGCCCACATAAGTAACACTGTCAAGAAAGTCTACCACAAGATGAAGACAATTCGACATCTCCGACCCTTACTGCAACCAGAGGACTTACGGACAGTCTTCCAGGCGCTAGTAACCCCCCACTTTGACTATGCTAATGTGATCCTTCATGGGCTTCCCAAGAACACACTCAACCCCCTACAGTTAGCTATGAACGCCGCTGCCCGATTCCTACACGGGGCCTCTAGAAGAGAGCACATCACTCCAATCCTAAAGGACCTCCACTGGCTACCAGTCTACTGCCGGCTCATCTACAAATTGTTCTCTTAACTTTCAAAGCCATTAACGAAATAACCTCCGGCACATTGAGAAACCTTATCCACCCCACACCCACCTCCAGAGCAAGAAGGTCCTTCGCCACTAACACACTAATAACCCCCAGTGAAGTAACAAAATGCACTCGGGCAACAAAAAACAGAGCGTTCATGTTCTATGCACCTATCTGCTGGAACGAGCTCCCAGTGTCCATCCGCATGATCACTGACCTCGCACAATTTAGAAAAGCACTAAAGCACCACCTTTTTCTCCTGCACTATGCCCAAGCTAACAACACATCCCTACCCGAAAAAAACGCATGACCCAATTCACATCCCTATACATAGCTCGCAAGGAAACCTTTGTTACCATAGCCACGCAGCAACTTCCCGCCCACACTGTATAAAGCTTGTATATAGCTTGCATATAATCTGTATCTACCTCCCCATGGTTATTAACCCAAGTTGTATTTCCTGTTCGATGTAAGTGCAAAGCAGGCTCTTCCTGCTCTCCACTAAATGTTATTTGTAAACCACACTGACTGTAAAGAGCGCAGTATATAAAAGCATTAAATAAAATAAAATAAATAAAATAATGATGTCTTCAACTAGGGATAGAGCGAGTGGACTGAATGAGGACCAGGTATGGGTGCTTGTGCCATTGGAGGTATCGGTGGGGACCCAGGAAGCTCTGGTGGCGGAGTATTGCTTGTAATGAAGAAATTGTGCCATGCCCATGGGGAAAGGGAGGCATCTGAATTGGTTGTGTTGGGGTCTTTCAGAAGCTGTAATGCTATGTCAAAGAGCTCTCTAGGTTTGTTGAGAGGATCTAATCAGATTGGTGTGGTATTCCTTCTTCTACAGAAGGGTGAAGGAGAAGTATTCTGGTTGTGCTGAGGTGTATGCATAGTGAGTAAGTGCATCCTTGTGACGCCTCCACTTATGTTCCAGCCGCCTAAACTTGTTCTTGAGAGCCTCGAGTTTGAGTGTAAACCATGGAACATGGTTGGCTCTTGGAGTCCTGGATATATCTTTGGTTATGGTGGCATACAAGGAAATGTGGAATCATCTACAATCACACCAAGATCCTTTCCTTGGGGGGAAACTCCCTATGTGGAGCTTAGCATTATATATCTATAGTTGGGTTATTCTTTCTGAAATGCATACTTTGCAGTTGAACAATCTAAAAGGAGCACTCTGTCTCACAGATCAACAAGTAATAGAGCGAGGTGAAGAAATCCATGACACACCAGGAACTGCATTTGTGTTGTAGGTGGTCTTTGCATAATCTCACATCAAAGGCAATGTGCACATTTGACCACCTACAACATTTGGCCCTTCCTTCTGCCTTTCTGAATTTGTACGATATGGGAGCATGCAAATGTGTTCAGTGGATAAAAGACTAAAGGGGCCTCAAAGAACATACAGCTGTGTGGTGCCAGCTGCACGTGAGCAGAAGAGCCTTAGAAATACAACTCCATTTTCAAAGCCATCATCCTATGTGGCTGAATTGTCCTGTTTGTCCATGGAGAAACTTGATTTTTCACATATGTAGCAAAAATTGCCTCCGAACACTACAGGCACACTGTCCAGCTGGAGCAAGAGCAGCTCTTTCAAATGGTTTTGGTTTTCAGCGTCTACAAGTTTAGCAGAATTTGCAGCCAAGACTAATGGTTTCACAGCCCTAACTCAAAACTCCTGGGCTGCAATGCAAAAGCTTCGCACAACAGCCATGGACTCAGGCAGCCTTGCATCTGTGCTGTAAAGCAATTTGTTCAGATTCACAGAGAAAATGGCCAAGTTTTGTTGTCTTTCAGTCATCTAATCACTCTGTAACATCAGGTGCACTGGAGACCAAAAAATAACTAAATGGAAAATCAGTTAAATGGCACCACCACCTTTCCACAACAAAGTTCCAGTAAAAAAGTCAATCACTTAAGCACTAGAGTTCTTAAAGATAAGGCGTCATTAAGGGTTTCATGGTCTTGAACATCAGACAACCTATAGTCTAGACCAGGGGTGGGCAAACTTTTTGACTCGAGGGCCGCAATGGGTTCATATATTGGACCCGGGGGCCGGACCAAGAGTAGATGGACGGTGTGTATGTGTGAATTAATATAAATTAAATTTAAATTTGTAACATTAAATGTTTAGATTAATTTAAGGTAGAAAAGCATAAAAAGAGTTATTTTACAAAACTTTTATGCAACTTTCATGCAACTTTCATAAAATAGTACCTTCAATTTTAGTGGGAACAGTGTTGTTGGTCTCCCTTTTTTGTTAAGGCATCAAAGTCAGGAGATAGCTTTGTTGTTGCAATTCGCAGAATAGATCTGAGGTGTTGGTCAGTTAACTGGGATCTGTGACGGGATTTATTGATGTTCATGACGCTGAACGTCTGCTCACACACGTAGGTCGAGCCAAACAAGGCCAGAATCTTCTGTGCCATCCCCCGGAGGTTTGGAAAACAGTCATCTTTAAGTGAGGCATAGAACTCTTTTAGTGGAAGAGAGTGGAAGTTCTCCTTTAAGATTGCATCAGATTGAAGATCGATTAGTTCCAATTGCACTTCTTGTGGTGCTGTTTCTGGGTCTTGTGACAAGGGACAGGCCACCAGCTGAAGTGACTTTTCAATTTTTTCAAAATCTGAAAACCGACGGCAGAATTCTTCATGCAGGTCATTCAGTGATTTGCTATATTTATTCACATCTTGGATGTCCTTTTCCTGTGTGGCTAGTGTGGGAAAATGAGAGAAGTTTTTCTTTGAAATTTGCCTAGAAAAAAAAGTCAACTTGGCTTTGAAGGCATTTACATTACTATACATGTCATGAATATACAGGTCTTTTCCCTGTAGCTTGACGTTAAACTCATTCATGTGAGAAAAAATGTCAACAGCAAACGCAAAGTCACACAGCCAATTCTTGTCGCTCAGCTCTGGAAAATCATCAGACTTCCCCTTTAACTCCAAAAATGTATCAATCGCTTCTTTAAGATCCCACACTCGTTTAAACACTTTGCCCAAACTCAACCAGCGGACACGAGAGTGGTAAAGCAAGTCTTGGTGGTCTGCGTCGGTTTCCTCCAGAAATGCAATGAACTGACGGTGCTGAAGTCCCTTTGCTCGTATGCAGTTAACAAGCTTTATAACTGGATTCACAACATGACTAAGCTGTAATACAGATTTACACAAAGATTCTTGGTGTATGATGCAGTGGAGAAAAATAACTTCTTGCTCAGGGTTTTCCTCTTTCACTTTATCCTGAATTCTTTTCAGCAATCCCACATTTTTTCCAGTTAAATTTGGAGATCCATCCGTAGTGACATTAGCAAGTTTACTCCAAGGTAGCTTCATACTCTCGATGACAGCAGACACTCGGTCATACAAATCTTCTCCCCGTGTTTTTCCTTTAAGTGGCTCCATGGCCAAAAACTCCTCTGTTATTTCAAAACTGTCGCTAATCCCTCGGATAAAAATTAAGAGCTGAGCTGTGTCTTTTATGTCTGTACTTTCGTCCAGTGCTAGCGAATATAATTTAAAGGACTCTGCAATATTATTTAACTTGTTTGTTATGTCTTCATCAATCAGTTCCACACGACGAGTCACTGTCCTGCGTGATGAAGAGCAGCTTCCCTTCGCCCTCCAGCCAGCTCCGTGCTCCCCGATCGGGGTTGAGCACACCTGAGCAGGGTTCAGCCATCTTCCCCCTGCTCAGGAGCCTCCAGTCCAATCGGGACTGTGGGAGGCGGAGCCGAACAGCAAAAAACAAGCCGCCGACAAGAGCAGCTTCCCTTCGCCCTCCAGCCAGCTCCTTGCTCCCCGATCGGGGTTGAGCACACCTGAGCAGGGTTTCAGCCATCTTCCCCCTGCTCAGGAGCCTCCAGTCCAATCGGGACTGTGGGAGGCGGAGCCGAACAGCAAAAAACAAGCCGCCGACAAGAGCAGCTTCCCTTCGCCCTCCAGCCAGCTCCGTGCTCCCCGATCGGGGTTGAGCACACCTGAGCAGGGTTCAGCCATCTTCCCCCTGCTCAGGAGCCTCCAGTCCAATCGGGACTGTGGGAGGCGGAGCCGAACAGCAAAAAACAAGCCGCCGACAAGAGCAGCTTCCCTTCGCCCTCCAGCCAGCTCCGTGCTCCCCGATCGGGGTTGAGCACACCTGAGCAGGGTTCAGCCATCTTCCCCCTGCTCAGGAGCCTCCAGTCCAATCGGGACTGTGGGAGGCGGAGCCGAACAGCAAAAAACAAGCCGCCGACAAGAGCAGCTTCCCTTCGCCCTCCAGCCAGCTCCGTGCTCCCCGATCGGGGTTGAGCACACCTGAGCAGGGTTCAGCCATCTTCCCCCTGCTCAGGAGCCTCCAGTCCAATCGGGACTGTGGGAGGCGGAGCCGAACAGCAAAAAACTAGCCGCCGACATGAGCAGCTTCCTTCCCTTCGCCCTCCAGCCAGCTCCGTGCTCCCCGATCGGGGTTGAGCACACCTGAGCAGGGTTCAGCCATCTTCCCCCTGCTCAGGAGCCTCCAGTCCAATCGGGACTGTGGGAGGCGGAGCCGAACAGCAAAAAACAAGCCGCCGACAAGAGCAGCTTCCCCTTCGCCCTCCAGCCAGCTCCGTGCTCCCCGATCGGGGTTGAGCACACCTGAGCAGGGTTCAGCCATCTTCCCCCTGCTCAGGAGCCTCCAGTCCAATCGGGACTGTGGGAGGCGGAGCCGAACAGCAAAAAACAAGCCGCCGACAAGAGCAGCTTCCCTTCGCCCTCCAGCCAGCTCCGTGCTCCCCGATCGGGGTTGAGCACACCTGAGCAGGGTTCAGCCATCTTCCCCCTGCTCAGGAGCCTCCAGTCCAATCGGGACTGTGGGAGGCGGAGCCGAACAGCAAAAAACAAGCCGCCGACAAGAGCAGCTTCCCTTCGCCCTCCAGCCAGCTCCGTGCTCCCCGATCGGGGTTGAGCACACCTGAGCAGGGTTCAGCCATCTTCCCCCTGCTCAGGAGCCTCCAGTCCAATCGGGACTGTGGAGGCGGAGCCGAACAGCAAAAAACAAGCCGCCGACAAGAGCAGCTTCCCTTCGCCCTCCAGCCAGCTCCGTGCTCCCCGATCGGGGTTGAGCACACCTGAGCAGGGTTCAGCCATCTTCCCCTGCTCAGGAGCCTCCAGTCCAATCGGGACTGTGGGAGGCGGAGCCCGAACAGCAAAAAACAAGCCGCCGACAAGAGCAGCTTCCCTTCGCCCTCCAGCCAGCTCCGTGCTCCCCGATCGGGGTTGAGCACACCTGAGCAGGGTTCAGCCATCTTCCCCCTGCTCAGGAGCCTCCAGTCCAATCGGGACTGTGGGAGGCGGAGCCGAACAGCAAAAAAACAAGCCGCCGACAGGCGGGCCCGCGCCTGTCGGGCCGCGCCTGAGGGCCTCGCCAGAGGGCCCTTTGGCTCGGCCCTTAGGCAAAGGCCCTTCCAAAGACCCAGAAATCGTCCAAGAAGCTCACAGCTCCACGCACATCCCGCAATCAGTGATACCCTGAGGCTACATCATCAGCACATACTCGGTCTAAATGCACAGCAAGTATTTAATATCTATAAAGTTAATCTAACCTCTGTTCTAGCTCAATAGCACACTCTCCTGCTGCTCTGTGCCTACTCTATAGCCATTCATACAGTTTGTTACAGTTTGTTACAGTTGCCTGTAGTACCTGAGTTGTTACAGTAACCTGCTTTGTATTATAACTGCCACCTGATACACTTGCCTTAATAACCTATATTCTCCATTCCTACAGTTGTTACAAATCTACAATTGCTTGCATTGTATTACAACACCCTCTACCCGTACCTTCATCAATAATATCCCTACCTGATATAATATACAGCTCATATAGACATCTACATCTCATCAACAAAATCCAAAATGTATCCTCACCTCATCACTCTTCTTTCTGTGTACCTTCTCTCTGACTGGATCGAGACCTCCGCTGCTACTCTTCTTCCACCAGTCAAATCCCTATCCTCAAAACGGAAAAAAATGGTTCAATAATTCTTACCATTATCCAGCTAAGGAAGCTCGCATACAGCACTCCCACCTGATTCACATCACATTACTCCAAAACAGTAACCCCAAGCAACGAGACTCCTCATCTTCCCAAAGCATAAAATGTGCTCTTGTAAATGCCGCTCGATTAGAAAAAAATGGCCTGTAATCCAAGATTTAGTCACCCATAACAATCTTGACGCACTCTTGATCACTGAAACCTGGCTATCAAAAGAAGATAATGTCCTCATAAACCAACTCATTCCACCTAATTTCTCCATACACACAACTCACAGAGAAAACAAGAAGGGAGGAGGAGCACTCATACTCACTAAATCTGATCTCCTCTTCAATACAGTTAACTCCTACAGCTCAGACAATCTGGAAATTATCACCATAACGAACAAGCAATGCTCCATCAACTTGATTTACAGAACCCCGTCAAGCTCCCAGAACGACCTGCCCACAATACTTGACATTGCAGCCAATACCAGCAACTTCAACACTCCAAACTGGATAATGGGAGATTTCAATCTCCCATCACTGCAGCAACATCAGTCCTCTCTTCATTCCTCCACGCCATCGAAAGTCTTGGATATAATCAACTAATCATGGAGCCCACACACATCAAAGGAAACATCCTTGACATGGTTTTCGCCCCACAATCGGTTGCTACACAAAACAGCAATGTGATAAAATCTATCACTAATGTACCATGGTCAGACCACAAACTCATAAACCTACAATTCCCTTGGACAACACTCATCACCAAAACAACAGAAATCTTGACACACCAAGAGCCCCATCAAAAGGCTTTCGGCCCTTCAATAAGGATTTTATAATGACAAATACCCAATCACTCCTCTACAATACAACACTCAACCTGGAAGAAGCAATTGAAGACTGGAATAGCAGACTCAATGCCATTTCTATCCAACCACACAAAAATAACACCTCAAAGAAAAGAACCTCTGCCCCTTGGTTCTCTCCTGATCTGCGAGACTCTCTTAAGCACCTGAGAAGACTCGAAAAACGCTGGCGCCGATCACTTGCTGCTGATGATCACACAGCTTACAATCTCTATTAGAGACTCACCGTGAAGCAATCACAACCAAGAGGAAGCAGTATCACACTGAGATGCTCAAAAGATCAATAAATAAACCCCGTGATCTTTTCAGCCTAGTAAAATCGCTATCAAATGAACCATCATCAGAACAAAAACAAGATATTCAACCACAAGAATTTGCTGACTATTTGCAATCTAAACTTCTACAGACGGATGAGCTACAAAAAGTAGATATCCAAGAATCAACTTGCCAGATCACCTTGACATCTCTGTCCGCACCTTCAGCTAAACAAGTTGAAGACACAATCTCCTCACTCAATACCTCCACCGCTCAAACCGATCCTTGCCCAGCCTTCTGGATCAAGGACCTTAGAAGTGTCTTCAGTCCATTCATTGCAAGAATCATGAACCTCTCTTTCACAACTGGATCTTTCCCATCTGTACTAAAGCTCACATCCATCAGACCACTTTTAAAAACCCCAAACTAGACCCTAAAAGAGCGGACTCATACAGGCCTATTGCTAGCATTCCCCTCCTAGCAAAAATCTTTGAAAAAGAGGTGCAACGCCAAATTCAAGACCACATTGACGCAACAGCCCCTCTCGACTACTGTCAACATGGATTCAGGGAACATCATGGAGTTGAAACACTCCTCACCACTCTCCTCAACAACTTACTCACCAGCATAGACAACATCCGCCAAGGCGTTGTGCTAATCTTCTTAGATATAGCAGAGCAGCCTTTGACTCGGTAAATCACGAGATACTCATTACACGTTTGAAGGAAAAAGGCATTGGTAGTTCAGCTCTGGAATGGTGTAAATCATACCTAGACACCAGAATGCAATATGTAAAATCTGCAACGGGAGAATCAAATCTCTTCCATCAAAAACAAGGGGTACCACAAGGGTCATCTCTCTCATCTCTCATGTTTAACATCTACATGCAGCCTATCTGCAATATCATCAGATCATTCAACGTGAAATGTATGATTTACGCAGATGATATCCTACTTTATATGCCATTTGCTACAAGGCAATTAGACCTACTGCCCATAATAAACTGCTTTAATGCAGTATCGGAATGGCTTCTCTCACAGAACCTCCGCATCCAACACAAGAAAAACTGAGGTTCTCTTTGTTACGCGAGACCCCAACTTCATTCCACCATCACATATAAGTGTGAAAGGAGCGGATCTAGCCACAAAAGAAACAATAAGATAACTTGGAGTCACTCTGGACATACGTCTCAATTTGAAAAAAAATGTAAACAATATTACAAAAGCTGTATACTTCAAAATACGCACACTCAGGCATCTTCGCTCATTACTTGACCCAGATGATTTTAGAACCATCTTCCAAGCACTCATTTTGCCGCATTTTGATTTCGCCAACTCAATTCTACAAGGTCTCCCACAATCCACCCTAAGCTCTCTTCAACTTGCCATGAATACTGCTGCAAGGATTCTACAAGGAGCTGCCAGGAGTGATCATGTAACACCAATCCTCAAACAGCTTCACTGGCTCCCGATACAAGGCAGACTCGAATTCAAAACCCTAGTCCTAACATACAAGGCCATCCACGGTGTATCTGCAAACGCAATAATTGATCTCACACAAACTCTACCACCAACAAGATCCAGAAGACATATAGCAATAAACACCCTAATAACACCGAAGGCCATAACAACGTGTAGCCGATCAACAGCGAACAGAGCCTTCATGTTCTGTGCCCCAAAACACTGGAACTCCCTACCACCCGAAATTCGTGCCATAACTAACATATGCCAATTCAGAAAGGCCCTCAAGCATAACTTATTCATCAAATACTACCCTACATAAAGCTTCCCCACAAGCAACATCTCATAAATCCCTTTCATGTTATCAAAATTAACAGACCAACTTTCTATGTATATAGTTTTACCCCCATATTATTCAAGTTTATCGAATCCAAGTTTATCGTCCTGTTTTATGTAAAACCGAGCAGCCTGTTGTTCTGGTCTTTGTTTATCTGTGAACCGCGCTGATTGTAAATAGCGCGGTATATAAAAAACTGTAATAAAATAATAATAATAATAATAATAATAAACTGAGTTTTTCAAACTTGTCTTTGCTCTCTGGACACAAAAGACCTGCGGTCTCTATCATGCATTCTTTCAAAAACTCTCCTTCAGAGAGGGGTTTACTAGCTTTTGCTAATTTGAATGAGAGCATAAAACTTGCTTTGGTACTTGACTCTTGAATCGCAGTTTGTCTGTGAAATAAATTTTGCTGAGCCTGTAATTTAGCCATCAACCTCTGAGCTGTAGACCCCCGTTCTTGGGGCGACTGCTTGCTAGCATAGTTAGCATGCTTCGTGGCAAAATGACGGCTGATATTATATTCTTTGAAAACCGCAACAGTTTCCTGGCATATGAGACATACAGCCATTGATCGGACTTCCGTAAAAAAATATTTTGCTATCCATTCCTTATTAAACACTCTGCATTCACTGTCCACTTTTCTTTTCTTTGCCCCACTCATTTTGGGATTCTGCAATAAAGATCTATAAATAAAAATAGGAGTTAAAACAGAAATGACTAAACACAACAGAAGAATAATAAAAATTAAAATAAGCAAGTGCAAATAATAGCGTGCAATTGAAGAAGCAGATACCATCACGGACACTAGTCAGAAGGCCTCAGGAGATTACCATATTTTTCACCCTATAAGACGCATCTGCCCATAGGCTGCTTGTTATGTTGGCTAGCGCTTTCTTCTCTTCTAGCTGCATCACAAAATGACTGCCGGGCGCCGCATGGATCGCTCCTCACTAGCAGGCACGCGGAAAGGCAGTTGACGTCATCTGACGTGACGTCAACTCCCTGCCTGCGCCTGCACGTACGGCTCAATCCGTACTCCGAGCTCTGGAGGGCACTTCCATATCCATGGCGCCGTCGGATGATGTCACCAGGTGTGGCTGACTCATCCTGCTTGTCTTAGGAGAATACAGGTTCTCCCTGGACAGCAGGGGGATGGCGCTACGCAATCCCACCCTCTATCTCAACAACTCTATCATGGCTATGTGATTGGGCTGAGGTGGGATCTCTGGCAGCTCTGGAACCCCTACAGTACACATGTTCAAGAAGCTCAGGTGGGCTTTTCCTGAGGTTTTTTTCTTTTTTTTTTAGGAAAGCAGCACAATTTGGTATGCCTTGACATGGGATAATGTCACCCAAGCGTTGTGGCTCTACTCCGCTAGAGACCCCTCATTATAGATAAGCAGTCTTGCTTTGACAGCTATGAAATAAAGGTTTCTCAAGCACATATACTGATACTTTTCAGCTGTTACGGAATTTATTAACTGTATATCAGTACAGTATCACAATTAATTTATTGGCTAAAGAATTCCAGTTCCACCAAGATTAGAAAATAACACAAGACGGGATCATGTGGGCTTTTTATGCCCCAGCTGTCATAAGTCCTCCTGCCATAACAGAAGTAGCAAACCCACCCATTTCCCCCTCCCCCCAGGAGCAAAGCCAGGTCCACCTCAATCCATTCACACTGCTCCTTTTTAACTCTCACCAGAAATGTAGTAGATAACTACGTGCCTTCAGGGGCAGGGCCTGCCAATAGGGCTCCCAGACCTTCTGGAAATGGAGCCATGCAATCTCACCCTGTCGCTTGACTTTAATTTGCTCCATCAGCACTAGATCATAAATCACTATCCACAATTGCAAAAGCGAGGGTGGAGCCCCACTCAACCTTTCATGCACTATAGATTTATGACCCAACAGACACACTTTATGTAAAAACACACTTGTTCACCCTTCCTTATAGCTGTCACAGATGCAAAATTATTAAATAATAGTAACCGTACTGATAATGGGATCTTGTGCTCAGAGATAGCACTCAAATAGCTGATGGTCTGCTGCCATACCCTTGTATTTTTAGAAGCCAAGATCCCCCCAAAAAGAAGATCAGCTAGTACTACTTCTCCCATCTATCTCAGCCAAGTCAAAACCACCCCCACCATAAAGCCGGTTGAGCACCACGAAAAGCAGAGAAAGCACCAGAGACAGGCATTCCCTCTCCCTGCCTAGCTGGTCTCAGTCCCACGAGGAGGGAGCAGCCTGGCGGGAGAAAGTTGCCAGTTAGAAACTGTAGGGTTCTTTCTCCCGGCTCAGACCATGCCAACCTTTTCATAACGGCGAGTTCACACCGAGCACCTTTCGCTAAATATCCTGTATTACACATTGACTCGGTGTTACATTTAGAAACCAGATACCTTCATGAGCCAGCCAAAACAGCTCTCCACAGACCGTCGAGACCGAGGCCCTCCCTCACGCTGCAGTGCCGGCGGCCGGATAGGGGACCAGGAGAACATGGGCCAGACAATGAACACGCGATCACAAAAATAATTTTACTTACTGTGCGTTGCTGGCTGGCTTTTTTAAAAGAAGATTCTTAAAGTTTAAATATCTTTGCCGTCGGAGAGTCGTCGCACTCGCGTCTTGCAGCAAGCAGCAAAGTCCGCTTCCACGTGCAGCAGGTGTGCTAAGTCAGTGGGAGGAGTTTTGGATCTACGTCATGCATCATGCCTGCCTGTAGGAATGGCGGCGGCACGTCGACGTCGGGCAGCAAAGCAAACCAGCATGATAGAAAAAATACAAAACAAAAGGGAATTGGATCGCAAGAGCGGGGCTGCCGCCCGGGCTGGTAGAATGGCAGATTAAAGCAGAATGCAGCGGCGCCATAGCGGCAGCAGGACGGAACACTTTTTCTCGGCGTTCAGACAGGCAAGGGCAGCAGCAAGAGTGTCTTTAGCGCGGGGCCCCCCGAAGCGCGGGGCCCTGGACTCAGAACCAGCCACTACCATGCCGTCCATACAGGAGGGGCCGGATTAAAAGGTCTGCCGGGCCGTATACGGCCCGCGGGCCGTAGTTTGCCCATCCCTGGTCTAGACTGACACAACAAAGTTAAATAATTAAGAGTACTGTCTAACAAAGTAGAGTTGGTGAGAGCACCATCATTTTTTTTACATTTTCTGTTTACTGATTTCCCAACTAGAAATTCCAATCACAAATTTGCATAAGAAGCATTGCATGAGATTTTGTAAAAGCTCCTTGAAGAAAAAGTGATAGCTATATATGATTTTTAAAAAAATCAATGTTACTGTTCTTGAGTTTGTAATACAGTTCTGAGGTTGTTGATTAAATGCAGAGCTTTGAAATGACAAAGGAAAAACACACTTACTAAATGTTTACAAATTTCAGCAAGTTCATTCAACATCCTTGACGTTAGCAGGCGCAGAAATAAATCTGAAGTGATTCTGCTTAGACTGTTCTGTGGACAAACAGAAATAAGAACTGTCTTACCATCAGCTTTCACTCACTATTCAATTATGGTTAGGTACAGATTAAAAGAAAGCAGAGGACGACTGCTGACGGTGTATTCTGCCAGGGCCTGCATTACTACGCTTTTATCCCCCTTAGACATAGAATGGGAAAACAGTCTTAGTAAATCAGGCTCTAAAGGAACTGAGGTCTACCAGAGAGGAGATTCGACACACCCAAACGTCTGTGGGGAATGGAGACAAATGAGGGTGAGGGGCAGGTGGTCGCAGTCACTGCTCCTAAGATTTTGGCCTGAAAACTAAATCCAAACAAAATTTGTCAGGGCCTGTTATAAAATATGCAAACACATACACACTACACACATTTTGAATCATAATACAAATTCTTATATATCTAGGGGCTTACCTGGGCATAACTGCATATGAAGTCTGTACACCTCATTATCAGATTCCTCAATGAGATTATCTTGGACTCTTCAGTTAGTTTAGTTTTAACCAAGGAAACACTTTCACCAGCATAATGCATTAGAGACTGAAAAAACATTAACATTTTGTAAATATTTTTCTATTACATAGTTACGTATATTTGTATACTTAATATTCATGAAGTCATTTGGCACATACAACTCCAAAACACAAGCACAGTGTCTAACTTGAAACTATCTTCTGTTATCTTATTTCAATGGAAGACAAATACAGTGCTGCTCAGTGACTTAACTCAGGATTCATAGAGCTGTACAGAAAGATCCTGTATCTGCTCCAATGAGAATAGTGAAGGCACTTAATCAGAGCAAATGAATCTTTAAGCATACAGTTTTAAAAAAGCAGCATTAAAGACTAACAACTTAGCCCAATGGTGCCAACAAGTAATCCATCCTTTAAGCACATCTCATTACAATCTCTATATAAAATGGCTATGATAATCTATAAGTACTTCATTTTCTATTTCTATGCCCCTCCCATGACAGTTTGTAACAAAATTTCTATTATGATTTCTCTTATGTTTGTGCTACAGATGTTCTGAATGTTAGGTTATATCTTATGATATATGCAGGGCATGCATCTCGATGAGCGGCTGTATGGAGGACGATGTTGATGCAGCCAACGTCGAGGACCCAACATGTTGCACCACTAACAGTGCTGTAGTGCATTGCTCGAATGCTTGCAGAAGGCGCTTCTCTTCATGGCTGACGATTACGAAGGCTGAGAGGCCTGAGCAGTTTTGACCGATGTACCTGGTAGGTGTACAGGGATATCAACGGAAGGGTCTCTGCTGTCAGTGCCCCTCTAGTATCCTGGAGGATGAGTCGATTTGGGGCACCTTCAAGTGGTGTTCAGACAGACCACCATCACACTTGATGCCATGCCTAGAAGGGCTGATGCACCAGAGCTGTCAGCTGATGATCAACGTAGTCAACCCCGACATCGACGAAGACGCAGTTGAATCCTTCCTCATCTTCAGGCGGAGACTGATCGAGAGTCTCTTGGCATCGATGCACTGCCAGTATCTGATGCAGCCTTGGAAGCCACAGAGACTGATGCCATCAATGCCAATGTATCAGACCTCTAAACACCAAACAGTGAGTCGCACTGTTTCTCACAACCCTTGAATCCTCTTTTTGTCATCAGTGAACACAAATTACAAGAAAGGCGGCTGATGATTAGGTCCCAGGAACAGTAGGTACCAATTATGGGTATCTGTAAACGATATGGTTCTAGAGTACTTGAAAAACTTTTTGAACCTACTGGTGGGTTTCTGGGACATGATGTCCAGAAAAAAAAGCCACATCTAAGTCGAATGGTTCAATGACAAGGACCAAGGACCACCACAGAACTGGCAATGGGAGGGCAAAGTTGCTACGGCTGAAGAAAAATTAACGATCAAAGGAGAAAAAAAAGGTAAATGGGAGGAGAGAACAGTGACAGTGTGCAAATGCACATTAGAATGTCAGATCAAGCCCAGTATCCCATTTCCAACAGTGGCCAATCCAGGTCACAAGTACCCAGCAGGTTCCAAAAAGGTACACAGGCTCTACAAGGCTTGTCCCGGGTAAGCAGTGGATTTCTGGGTCCTCTTTAATAGTTTTTGGACCTCTCCTCCAGGAACTTGTCCAAGCCTTTTTTTAAACCCAGATACACTAGCATCTTTTACCACATTCTCCAGTAACAAATTCCAGATTTTGACTATGCATTGAATGAAAAAATATTTTCTCTTATTAGTCTTAAATGGGTTACATTGTAGCTTCATTGCGTGTCCCCTTATCTTTCTACTTTTTGATAGTGTAAACAACCGATCTACATTTACCAGTTCCACTCCATTCATTAATTTATAAACCTCTATCACATCTCCTCTCAGCTATCTTTTTTCCAAGATGAAGAGACCTAACCTTTTAAGCCTCTCCTTGTAGGGGTATTCTTCCATCCCCTTTACCATTAGTTCTGCTATATCCTTTTTAAGATATGGTGACCAGAAATGCACAGAATATTTAAGATGCGGTCACACCATGGAACAATACAGAGGCATTATAATATCCTTGATTTTATTCATCATTCCTTTCCTTATTATTCCTAGGATTCTATCTGGTTTCTTGCATGTCGCTGCACATTGAGTGGAGGGTTTCAATGTGTTATCCACGATGACGCCTAAATCTTTTTCCTGGGTGGTGGACCCTAATGTGAAACCTTGCATCATGTAACTATAGTTTGGGTTGTTTTTCTTAGGTGTATAACTTCGCACCTGTCCACATTAAAATTCATCTCCATTTGGAAGTCCAGTCTTCCAATATATCAGGTCCTTTTACAATTTTGATAAATTGGAAGACTGGACTTCCAAATGGCAAATGAAATTTAATAATCTTGAAGGACTATCAAAAGGGACTGCTGCTGCATATTTAAGTATCTGCTTTTGGGAAATTCTCTAAATCTTGGGGAAAAGTAAATTCTTTAGGTTAAAACTGCTAAATCTGTGTACTTTAGAATCCAGTGTATTTGCAACCTCAGTCAGGACTCAGTAGCAGCAGGGAGCTTTTAATTTAAATCAGAGTATATCTTAGCATAAATAGGGTAAATATTCTTTGAGCAGAAATAAAGCATAGTTACTCACCTGTAACAGGTGATTTCCGGGAACAGCAGTCTTCACATATGGGTATCGTCGGTACCGACAGAGCCTGCGCAGGAACGCTCCCCAGTGTCCAATTAGAAAGCTTTTGGGAGCATCCCACAGCGCCTGCGTGCTGCCTTCCCATCTTTCCCAACTGCCTCTCTCCAGTTGAGTTTTCAAGCTGAGACAAAGAGAGAGAGAGGGAAAGAAAAGAGAAGAGAGATACAACTCCTAGGGGAGGTGGGTGCGTTGTGAAGACTAAAATCCTGCTGTTCCCGGAGATCACCTGTTACAGGTGAGTAACTATGCTATCTCCAGGAACAAGCAGGAATGTAGTCTTCACATATGGGGACTCTCTAGCTACAGATGCCAGGGAGAGACCCCAGAGGTTGTGTGCCCCTGTGAAAGGGCTCCACTTCCCCCCATGCATCTCTGGCATCCTATCGGGAATGGTGGGTAGGAGTTGATTAAGTATGGAACAGGTGTCGTAGAACAGCCTGACCAAAAAAGGCATCCCGGCGGGAGTCCTTGTCTAAGCAGTAATGGGCTGTGAAGGTATGAACCGAGGCCCAAGGAGCTGCTCGACAGATGTCGTCAATAGACACAGAGTGTAGATGAGCCATTGAGGCTGCCATGGCTCTCACATTCTGAGCTGTGACATGGCCTTCCAGAGAAAGGTCTTTACTCTGATAGGTAAAAGAAATACACTGTGCAATCCAATTGGACAATGTTCTTTTGGAGACTGGAAGTCCCAAATGAGAAGAACCAAAAGTAACAAAGAGTTGAGAGGACTTTCTATGTTGCTGTGTCCTTTGTAAGTAAAATGCCAGTGCTCTTTTACAGTCCAAAGTATGAAGATTCCTTTCTGTATTTGAAGCATGAGGCCTTGGAAAAAATACAGGCAGGTAAACTGCTTGGTTTAAATGAAAAGGTGAGACCACCTTTGGCATGAAGTGTGGATGAGTCCTAAGGACTACCTTATCATGATGGAACCTCGTATAAGGAGGATCAGCCACTAATGCTTGCAACTCACTAATGCGATGTGCTGATTTGATTGCAATGAGAAAGATAACCTTCCAGGAAAAGAATTTCAAGGAGGTAGTAGCTAGAGGTTCAAAAGGCGGCTTCATGAGCTGTCCAAGAACCAGATTTAGGTCCCATGCTACCGGTGGTGGCCTAATTGGAGGCTTAGTTAGAAAGAGGCCTCTCATAAATCTCGCTATGAGAGGATGAGAGGAAATAGGTTGTCCATTTAAAAGCTTGAAAGAAGCTGAAATAGCACTTAAATGGTCCTTTACTGAGTTAGTCTTAAGCCCTGCATTAGATAAATGAAGGAAATACTCCAATAATGATTCCAGAGGTATCGCCAGGGGGGTCAAAACCCTTCTGCGAACACCATATGGAAAACCTTTTCCACTTGAAAGCATAAGAGCGTCTTGTGGAAGACTTTCTAGAAGCATAAAGGATATCCTTTACTTGTTGAGACAGGTTAAGACCATGAAGGTCTAGGCCCTCAGCAACCAGGCCCCGAGATGCAGAGAGTGGGTATAGGGATGCCACAACCTCCCGTCCTCCTAAGACAGGAGATTTGGAGCAGATCCTAACTCTAGAGATGGAGCTTGAGAGAGATGTAAGAGCAGAGAGTACCACACCTGCCGTGGCCAATGTGGAGCAATGAGAATCATATGGCCTCTGTCTCTCTGAAGCTTGAATAGGGTTTTGGGAATTAGGGGAATGGGTGGAAAGGGCATATAGGAAGTCTTGACCCCAATGGAGGAGGAAAGCATCCCTGGCCTGAGAACCCTGAGCCAGAATTCTGGAACAGAATCGGGGAAGTTTGGCATTCAACGGACTTGCAAAGAGGTCTATGTCCGGAGTTCCACAAATTTGAAAACCTTTTGCTACCTGGTCTGCACAAAGAGACCACTCGTGTGGAAGCAGAACTCGACTGAGTCTGTCTGCCCAAGAGTTTTGAATGCCTGGCAGATACACCGCAAGGAGATTAATCTGATGCTCTCTGGCGAGGGCCCATAGTCGCAAAGCTTCGTTGCAAAGCGACAGAGAGCCTGTTCCTTCCTGCTTGTTCAGATAGAACATAGCTACTTGATTGTCCGTCTGAATTAGGACTGTCTTGTAGCTCAGCTGGGTGTGGAACACTAGAAGAGCAAGGAAGATTGCTCTGAGCTCCAAGAGATTGATGTGTAGATGGGTCTCCTGTGGAGTCCAGTTGCCTTGGGTAGAGAGATCTTGCAGGTGAGCTCCCCAACCCACCTGTGAGGCGTCTGTTGTTAGAGTGACCTGGGGTGGGGGCTCTTGGAAAGGGGACACCACCAACAGGTTTTGGGTTGACTGCCACCATTGCAGGGACAAAATCAGGCAACTTGAGTTTGCTATTTTGTCTGATAGGCAGCCTGATGCTTAAGTCCACCGAGTGGATAGAGCCCATTGGGCTGCTCTCATATGGAGGCGAGCATAGGGAATCACAGGCACGGTAGATGCCATGTG
Organism: Ichthyophis bannanicus; assembly: GCA_033557465.1. NCBI lineage: Eukaryota > Metazoa > Chordata > Amphibia > Gymnophiona > Ichthyophiidae > Ichthyophis > Ichthyophis bannanicus. The sequence goes on along the minus strand of CM066035.1, from coordinate 189,801,427 downwards.
GCCTAGCAATTGTAACATTTCCCGAGCAGTGAGATGAGTTTTTAACACTGCTTGGGAAGCTAAGTGCACAATGCGCAGGCAGCGGGGCTGTGGAAGATAGGCCCTTGCTTTCCTGGTATCCAGCATAGCTCCTATAAACTCTAGAGATTGAGTGGGAGTTTGGGTGGATTTTGGGATGTTTATGACCAAGCCCAAATACTGAAGTATACGCATTGTGCAAGATAGGGAAATTCTGGCCTCTGACTCTGATGGGGCTCGAATGAGCCATTCGTCTAAGTAGGGGAAGATGAATATTCCTGGAGTGCGAAGAAATGCTGCCACTACAGCCATGCATTTCGTAAACACCCTTGGTGCTGAGGCCAGACCAAAAGGAAGAACCCTGTACTGGTAGTGCTTCCCCTGGAATAGAAACCGAAGGAATCTTCGGTGAGTTGCATGGATGAGAACATGGGTGTACGCATCCTTGAGATCTAGAGAACAAAGCCAATCCTGACTCTGAAGGTATGGCAGAAGAGTCCCTAGAGCAATCATCTTGAACTTCTCCTTGAACAGGAATTTGCTCAATTCTCTGAGGTCTAAAATGGGTCTGTGTCCCTCTGTTTTCTTTGGAATAAGGAAATAGGGGGAGTAAAACCCTGTACCCTGCTGGGGAATGGGTACTTCTTCTATTGCCCCCTGGGCAAGAAGTAAATTGACCTCTTGACCCAACTGATTTTCGAATGAAGTCTGAGAATTGAACCGTCTTACAACTGTAGGAGGGGGCATGTTGAGGAAATGAAGCTTGTACCCCTCTTTGCAATGGAGAGAGTCCATTCTTCTGCTGTTATCTGCTCCCATCTGGGGGCAAAATGATACAACCTTCCTGGAATGGTGGAGGGCTCTGGCCCGTTGAGGGCCAGGAAGGCCAAGTTCTCTAGATGGGAGTCAAATCCCCTGATGAGGCTGAGTCTGCTGGGCCGGTTGAGGCTTAGACTTAGTTTTCCTTTGTTTTGGTGGCTGCTGTCCCTTTCGGGCAGACTGACCTGCAGAATGCCCCTGCTGGGTATAGGAGGGGTAAAACCTCTTCTTTTTAGAGAAGAATGTTTTCTTGTAGGATTTTCTCCTTGCAGGATCAGCCGTAGCCTTGGATAGTCTATCCAAAGTGGTGTCATCAGCATCCAGCTCATTAGCTTTCTCTTGCCAATTTTTGCCAAAGAGATTTTCGCCTGTACATTGGATATTCCCCAGTTTGTCCTGTACCCAGAGTTCTAAGTCAGAAGCCAGGAGCCAGGCAATCCTATGAGCACCTATGGCAATGGCAGAAATTCTGCTTATGCACTCAAAACCGTCAAAAGCTGCATGATTAACGAACTTGGAAACATCTTGGGCATGTTTGACAAGTGTAAGATAATCTTGCCTCTTATCATCAGGAAGGAGAGGGCTCATAAGCTCTAGATCTCCTGTAACCTCCTTAAGTAACATTCCCATATATAAAATGTAGGAACTAATCCTGGCAGAAAGCATAGAGGCCTGGAAGATTCGACGCCCAAAGGCATCAAGAGTCCTACATTCACGTCCTGGAGGATTAGATGCATGTCTTTTTGCACTCTTGATCCTTCTCATAGCTGATTCCACTACCATGGAGTGGTGTGGTAACTGTTTTTTTTTAAATCCAGGACAAGGAGGTACTCGATACATGGTATCAAGCCTACGAGAATGAGGAGAGGTGGTAAGAGGTGTTTCCCACATTCTTAACATGAGATCATGCAAGATCTCATGAATAGGCAAAGTAGCTGCCTCTTTGGGAGCTTTAGGATATTGTAAAATCTCCAATTCCTTTACTCTGGGCTCTGCTTCAGGAGCCACTGTGATGGAAAGACCTCTAGCCACCTCCCGGATGAAATCCTGAAAGGATATATCCTCTGGAGGAGACATCCTACGTTTAGGAGAGGAAGGCTCCTCAGAGAGAAGTACTCCGGTACCGACAGAGCTGTCAGAATCCTCAGAATCATTGGAGGATTCAAAATATCTTCTGTCCGGGTACTCTTGTAAAGCAGAATACTGGTACCGATCGAAGTCGGTACCGGAGGGGTCCGGTACCAGCCTGTAGATACCGGAGGAAACAGCATGACTCGGTGTCGGTAACACAGTCGCAGATGTCGATGCTGTCGGTACCTGTATCGGTGCCGGAACCGGTGTCGATACTGGTTGAACCGTCTGAAGCAGTCCCGAAGGCACTGAAGCCGCAAGGAGAGCCGCCAGACTGCATTCAATAGCCAAGAACCTATGGTCTATTGACACTGCCAATGCCTGGGTATCGGTACCGGATGAAGCAGCCAGTACCCCAGAGCACGGCACCAGTAGTTCTGCCGAGGTTGAGGCCTCGAGAACATCCTGGAGCCCCGATAGTGCTTTGGAAGCCGAAGCCTCCCGTCGGGGCAATTTTGCCGGTACAAGTCCCTCAAGGGAAACGCCAAAGGCATCTCGATGCTTGGAAGGAGATCAGCCTTTTGAGGACCGGCCAGATTTATGTTTGATTACCTGAGATCCATGGGAGGAAGACGAAGCCCTGGAAGACGTCAATGCCACGGATACTGCATCGGAGGGAAAAAGGGTGCTAAGCTTAGCAGCTCGGTTTTGCCGACCCCTCTTCAACATCATCCCACAGGCAACACACTCCGAGATGGAGTGGTCAGGACCTAAACATTTAAGGCACCACTCGTGGGTGTCGGTGACGGAGATGGTACCGCCACACTTTGAACACTTTTTAAAATCTGAGGCGGGTTTTTCCATTCTGAAGGAAAAGTTGGGCCTAGTGCCCAAAATGGCATGTGGCACCCGACAGAAAAAAAAGACTGGAAAGTCCAGAAAAAAAAGATTCGAATTTTTTTTTTTTTTGAAGAAAGAACGAATGAACCGGTGGTACCGGTATAGCGTCGAGGAAAGCAGACGCTACCACAAAAAAGAATGAAAAAGATGGGATAATTTCTGCGGCGACAGGAAAACGACCTGCTGGCTCCGTGGAAAATGAAGAACTGGAAAAAGGCAGTTGGGAAAGGCGGGAAGGCAGCACGCAGGCGCTGTGGGATGCTCACAAACGTTTACTAAGCATATGTGAAGACTACATTCCTGCTTGCTCCTGGAGATATAAGTTGTATCTAGAGATCTTTCAATCGAGAGGGAAAAGACCTGTGAAATTGTTTTAAATAGGTGTTAAAGCCAAGTGAAAACTCAAAGGGCAATTTGAAAGGCTCCCTCTATTAAACCAAGGGCTATATGAATCACCCAGAAAATTGTTAAGAGATTACTTTAGAAACACAGATGAGGGCACTGTGAAGCAAGCTAGCTTTTGCTAAGTGTTCTTTCCCTCCCATCCAACTCAGGCATAATCTTAGTTATAGGCTCATAAACCTATTATAGGGGAAGAGGTGGTCAAATTCACTTTCAGGTTCAACTGGTTTTCCTCACCAGGAAAATAAATTGATTAATTTTAGGTGAACAAAGTCCCTTAAACTTATTAGGTATAGTTGTATCAGTACAAGTATCCCTAGCAACTTTAAGTAGACAACTTAAATAGCTAAACAAAACCTTAAAACTAAGATGCAGACAAACAGTCCAGCAGCGAGATGGAGAGCTATCCAATCTTTTGCACAGAGGGTCATATGTACGATTTTCTCCCAGTTGGGGAGGGTCTTACATGTGCACTAGATGCAAAGAGCTCTTTGCCCTCAGGGAACGAGTCTGATCTCTGGAGGCTAGAGTGGCAGACTTGGAGAACATAAGGAAGACACAGATATATAGATTTATTTTATTTTATTTATTACATTCTCTTATATACCGCACTATTCTGCATCAGTGTGGTTTACATTGAACAAACTGAAATTATATTGAACAGGGCATTATAACTTGGAGATAACTATTTTACAGGGAACATGGGCTATGGAGGGTTAAGTGGCTTGCCCAAGACCACAAGGAGCACCTGTGGGACTAGAAACCCCAGTCCCTAGATGAGACCTACAGGGACGTAGTACTGAAGACCCACACCCAGACTGGCAGCCTTTCAGTTGCCATGCAGGAGAGAAGTCGTGTGAAAGAAGAGCATAGTTTTGGTGTTGCAGGAAGTGATCTTGTACCTAGAATCTCACGCACCATCTAGACAGGCTTATAGACAGTGTTATGGAACAGTCTGCTGTCTTAGTATATGTTGGTATCATTGACATAAGAGAGTGGGAAGCAAGTTCTGGGGGACAAATTTAGGATTCTAGGTAGGAAGTTGAAATCCTGAACTTCTAGGGTAGCAAAAAGCACAGTTACTTACCTGTAACAGGTGATCTCTGGGAACAGCAGGAATTAGTCCTCACATATGTGTACGTCGGTACCGACGGAGCCTGCGCGGGAAAGCTCCCCAGCCTTTCAGATGAAAGGCTTTTGGGGCCTCCCACTGCACATGCGCGCTGCCTTCCCGCCTTCCTGACCAGCTCTCCTCAGTTCGAGTTTATAGCTGAGACAATAGAGAGAGGAAAGGAAGATAGACAGATAGAGATACAACTCCTAGGGGAGGTGGGTGGGTTGTGAGGACTAATTCCTGCTGTTCCCAGAGATCACCTGTTACAGGTAAGTAACTGTGCTATCTCCAGGAACAAGCAGGAATAAGTCCTCACATATGGGGACTCCCTAGCTAAGATGCCTGGGAAATCCCCCTCCAAGGGTAAACCATCTTCGTATGGATCTCAGGCATCCATCCAGGGAAGGTGGGCAGGAGTTGTTTAAGTATGGAACAGGTGTTTGAGGACAGCCTGACCAAACAAGGCATCCCGGCGGGAGTCTTTGTCCAAGCAGTAATGGGCTGTGAAGGTATGAACCGAGGCCCAAGTGGCTGCTCGACAGATCTGATCTATGGACACAGAGTGAAGATGAGCCATAGAAGTGGCCATGGCTCGCACATTGTGAGCGGTGACATGGCCTTCCAGAGAAATGTTCTTACTCTGGTAAGCAAAAGAAATACACTGAGCAATCCAATTGGAAAGTGTACGTTTGGTGACTGGAAGTCCCAAATGAGAAGGATCAAAAGCCACGAAAAGTTGGGAAGACTTTCGATGTGGCTGAGTCCTGTTGAGGTAAAAGGCGAGAGCTCTTTTACAGTCAAGAGTGTGAAGGTTCCTCTCTGCACTGGATGCATGAGGAGCCGGGAAAAAAACAGGTAGATATACCTCTTGATTAAGATGAAAAGGCGAGACCACTTTAGGCATAATGTGGGGATTCGTCCTAAGGACCACCTTATCATGATGAAATCTGGTATAAGGTGGATTAGCCACCAAAGCCTGCAGTTCACTGATGCGGCGAGCCGAAGTGACTGCAATAAGGAAAAGAACCTTCCAGGAAAGAAATTTCAGGGAGGTAGATACCAACGGTTCAAAAGGTGGCTTCATAAGTTGACCCAGAACTAGATTCAAGTCCCATGCTACCAGAGGAGGTCGGATGGGAGGCTTAGTGAGGGTCAAGCCTCTCATGAATCTTGCAATAAGAGGATGAGAGGAGACAGGTTGTCCATTTATAGGTTTTAAGGATGCTGCAATAGCACTTAAATGGACTCGTACTGAATTCGTCTTGAGGCCTGCATTGGAAAGATGCAGGAGATAGTCCAGTAGAGAATTCAAAGTAAGTGCTAGAGGGTAAAGACCCTGTTGCGCACACCAAATGGAAAAACGTTTCCATTTGAAAGCATAGGAACGCCTAGTAGAGGGTTTCCTAGAGGCATGAAGGATATCTTTCACTGGTTGAGAAAGATTAAACTCATGAAGGCTTAAGCCTTCAGTAACCAAGCTCGGAGATGTAGGGACTTGGGGTTTGGATGCCACAAAGTCCCCTGCTCCTGAGACAGAAGGTCTGGCGCAGCTCCCAGGTCCAGGGAGGGTCCCTGGGAGAGATGCAGAAGTAGAGGGAACCACACTTGGCGTGGCCAGCGTGGAGCTATGAGGATCATGGATCCGTGATCCCTCTGTAATTTGAACAGAGTCTTGGGAATCAAAGGAATGGGTGGAAAAGCGTACAGGAATTCCTGACCCCAATGTAGGAGAAAGGCATCGTTGGCCTGAGCTCCCTGACACGGAGTCCTGGAACAGAACCGGGGAAGTTTGGCATTCCACGGACTTGCAAAGAGGTCTATGTCTGGGGTCCCCCATTCCTGAAAGATTCTGCGTATCTGGTCCATATGCAGGGACCATTCGTGTGGGAGCAGAACTCGACTGAGTCTGTCTGCCCGAGAGTTTTGAACTCCTGGAAGATATACTGCCAGAAGATGAATTTGATGCTCTCTGGCGAAGGCCCATAATCTGAGAGCTTCGTTGCAAAGCGACAGAGAGCCTGTCCCTCCTTGTTTGTTGACATAGAACATGGCTACCTGATTGTCTGTTTGTACTAGGACAGTCAGGTTGACAAGGAGGGTGTGGAAGACTGTGAGGGCAAGGAAGATTGCTCGCAGTTCCAGAATGTTGATGTGAAGGGTGGTCTCCTGAGGAGACCACGTGCCCTGAGTGGAGAGGTGTTGGAGATGAGCTCCCCACCCTGTCTGGGAGGCATCTGTTGTGAGGGTTGCTTGGGGCAACGAAGGTTGGAAGGGGATCCCCAACAACAGATTTTTGGAGGATGTCCACCACTGGAGAGACCAAAACAGTCGTTTTGAGGTGAGTATTTGGTCTGAGAGCAGTCCTGATGCTTGAGACCACTGGGTGGCCAAGGTCCAATGAGCTGCTCTCATATGAAGACGAGCGTAGGGCACCACGTGTACCGTGGAGGACATGTGGCCCAGAAGTTGCAGCATTTCTCTGGCTGACAAGTGACTTCTGGACTGAGCCTGGGAGGCCAAGCTTATTAGCCTTTGGCCTCGGACCAGAGGGAGGTAGGCCCTTGCAGTGGTGGAGTCCAATTGGGCCCCTATGAATTCCAGAGACTGAGTAGGGATGAGTTGGGATTTGGGAATGTTTACCACAAGCCCCAGATATTGAAGAAGACGCCTTGTGCGGTCCAGAGAAATCTGGGCTTCTGACTGAGATGGAGCTCGGATGAGCCAGTCGTCCAGATATGGGAAGACAAAGATTCCCATGCCTCTGAGAAATGCGGCTACGACTGCCATGCATTTTGTGAAGACTCTTGGAGCAGAGGCCAGACCGAAGGGTAGTACTCTGTACTGGAAATGTTTTCCCTGGAACAGAAATCTTAGATATTTTCTGTGGGATGGATGGATGAGTATATGAGTGTACGCATCCTTGAGATCTAGAGAACAAAGCCAATCCTGACTCTGAAGGTATGGAAGGAGAAGGCCCAGAGAGAGCATTTTGAATTTCTCCTTGAATAGAAACCTGTTCAATTCTCTCAGATCTAGGATAGGTCTGAAGCCCCCTGTCTTCTTTGTTATGAGAAAGTAAGGGGAGTAGAAACCTAACCCCTGTTGTGGAGGAGGAACCTCCTCTATTGCCCCTTGGGCAAGGAGAGAAGAGACTTCCTGACCCAACAGGGTCAGAAGAGATGGGGGAGAACTGAATTGCCTCACCATGGTATGGGGAGGAAGGCTGGAGAAATGAAGTTTGTAGCCCTCCCTGATAATAGAGAGGGTCCATTGCTCTGATGTGATTTGTTCCCATCTGGGAGCAAAATGAGCTAGCCTTCCAGGAATGGTGAGGGGCTCTGGTTGTTCTAGAGCCAGAAACGGCAAGTTCTCTAGAGGCAAGTCAAAACCCCTGAGGGGGTTGAGCCTGCTGGGGTGTAGCAGACACTGCAGGCTTTGACTTTACCTGCTTAGATTGTTGACGCTTAGCCGCAAAGCGAGGCTGAGCAGATTGCTGGCCAGTATTTGTGGGAAATCTGGCTTTCTTATAGTAAGGCCTTTTAAAAGACTTCTTTTTGGCAGGGGTAGAAGTAGACTTGGAAAGTCTATCTAGAGTGGCATTTTCTGCATCCATTTGAGCAGCTTTAATTTGCCAGTCTTCCCCAAATAAGTTCTCACCGGTACAGGGCAGATTCCTGAGGCCATCTACAACCCAAGGTTCTAGGTCAGAAGCATGGAGCCAAGCGAGACGTCGGGCTGCAATAGCAATTCCCGAAGCTCTGCCTGCAACCTCAAAGGAATCAAAGGCTGCCCTGTTGGAGAACTTGGAGACCTCTGAAAGTTGTGTCACCATAGAAAAGAAGTCCGCCCTTTGATCATCAGGGATAAAGGGGGCAAAATTCTGTATCTTTAGGGCAAGTTGTCCAAGAAACATGCCCATATAAAGGCTATACGAATTGATCCTGGCTATAAGCATACTAGCCTGGAACATCTTTCTTCCAAAAGAGTCCAGGGTCTTACATTCTCGCCCTGGAGGGGTAGAAGAATGCCTTTTAGGACTCTTTATTTTCTTCATGGCAGACTTCACCACAATAGAGTGGTGAGGCAGCTGAGTTTTCTGGAACCCAGGAGAAGGAGGGACCCGATACATGGTGTCCAACCTACGGGAATGGGGAGACAGTGTTAAAGGAGTCTCCCACAAATCCATCAAGTGTTCTTGAAGGATTTCATGGATAGGCAGAGTGACTGCCTCTTTAGGAGCTTTAGAGTATCCTAAAATATCCAATTTTTTTGATCTGGGTTCTTTTTCAGAAGATGTAGCAATAGAAAGTGCTTTAGCTACATCAACAATGAAATCCTGAAAGGATAAATCCTCTGGAGGAGACATCCTCCTCTTTGGAGAAGAGGGCTCCTCAGGAAGAGTAAGCTCAGCAGAGTCATCAGAGGAATTGAATTCATCAGAAGAATCTGAGTATTCCTTCTGTGCTTCCAATGTACGATATGCATACCGATCGGTATCGACATCGGGCGTATCGGGCATGGGATCGGTACCGGGCGAAAGCCTGAATCCGGCATGCGGAACCGATCGATGCTTGGAAGTCGATGGTCTCGGTTCCGGTGTGGATAACGGAACCGGGGCCGGTACCGATGGAATCGGTACCGAGGGCGTCGCAGCCTTAATGAATGCCAGAACGGCCTGCTGCATGGTCTGGACAGTATTGCCCATAGACGCCACTACTGCCTGGATGTCGGTACCGGTATGGGCCGGTACCCCAGAGCAGTCCAACAGGTGATCGGTCGAGGCCGTGCCATCGATGTCAACCTGTGACCCCATGAGTGCTTTGGAGGCCGGAACCTCCCGCCGGGGTTTTTTGGCCTGGGCAGAATCCTCGAACTCAAAATTGAGAGCCTCTCGATCTTTAGAAAGAGATTTGCTTTTAGAGGATTTGCCCACAGAAGTTTTGGTTACCTGAGATCCATCCGGAGAGGAAGACCTGGATGACTGTGATGCTTCTGAAGGAAACAGCACATGGAGCTTGTTGGCCCGGTTCTGCAAACCACGTTTAGACATCTGGGTGCAGGATGGGCAGTCCGGTATGGAGTGGTCAGGTCCCAAACATTTGAGACACCATTCATGGGTGTCTGTGACAGAAATGACAGCACTGCACTTGGTACATTTTTTAAAACCAGGGACTGGCTTCTCCATGAGGAGAATTTGTGTAGGCCTTAAGGCCTAACAACAGTTACCAAGCTGTGCTGAAGAAAATAAAGTCTTTTTTTTTTTTTTTTATAAAGAAAGAAAGAGAGACCGGCGGTACCGGTTTCGGTATGGGGAAGGCAGGTACGCGGTCTAAAGAAAACAAACAAATTTCACAATTTCTTCAGCGGTGACAGGAACACGACCTGCTGGCTCCGCGGAAAAAGAAAAACTGAGGAGAGCTGGTCAGGAAGGCGGGAAGGCAGCGCGCATGTGCAGTGGGAGGCCCCAAAAGCCTTTCATCTGAAAGGCTGGGGAGCTTTCCCGCGCAGGCTCCGTCGGTACCGACGTACCCATATGTGAGGACTTATTCCTGCTTGTTCCTGGAGATTCTGAAATGCTTCCCGTTCCACTCGCAGGACCCAAAAGGTAGGCAGCGCTCCGGAGTCTCAAAGAATGGATGAGACAATGGTGCAAAGAAGAGGATTTTAGATTAGTTAGGAAATGGGCAACATTCTGGGAAGGGAGAGGCTTTTCTGAAGGGATGGGCTCCACCTTAACCGGGATTGAACTGGACTGCTGGCATTAACACTTAAAAAAGGAGAAAGAACATTTTTTAAACTAGATAATAAGGGAAATCTGACAATCACCCAAAAGTGCATGGTTCAGAAGTTTATATCCTTGAAGGATACTAGCAAAAGAGGAAAATAAAAGCATCCCGACAGAGAGGTTCCAATAAAGATAAAAGAAACTCAGATGCCTTTAAGTACAGAGCTGAAAGATTCCAAATTACCCCTATCAATTAATAGCTAAATTAATATGAATAAAATACAAATCTCTAAAATACTTGTATGCAAATGCTAGAAATCTAAGAAATAAGATGGGAGAGCTGTAATTATTAGCACTAAATGAAAGGTTAGATACGATTGGCATCTTAGGCCTAGTGGAAGGAGGACAATTAATGGAATACTGATACCTGAGTACAAACTGGTAGTTCAAATTGGTGGAGGGATTGTACTCTATATTAGAGCATTGAGGTACATACAGTAGGATTAAAGCTTTGCTTGAATAAAAATACACTGTAGAATCTCTATGGACAGAAATTCCATGTAAAAAGGGGAAGGCGATGACAGTAGGGGTATTCTTCCGACCACCTGGCCAGAATGAACAGATGGATGATGAAATGCTATGAGAAATCAGGGAAGCTAACAAAAGTTACAACACAGTAATAATGGGCAATTTCAATTACGCCACTATCAACTGGGTCAGTGTCACCGCAGGATATGCTAGGGAGATAAAGTTTCTAGATGAAATGAAGGACTGCTTCTTGGAATAGCTGGTTCATGAACAGATAAGAGGGGAAGCTATTTTGAACAGAGTCCTTAGTGGAACAGGATCTAGTGCAAAAGGTACAGTTGTGGCCAACATTACTGGTACCCTTGCATTTTAGATATGTTGTGTACAATATCTTGAGATATAATAATTGAAAATATTCCAACTGTATGTCATAGTACTTTAATAGTATGTTCAAAGGTATACAACATTAATAGATATCTTTGCAACTTAAGACGTAATAATTTTTGAGAAAAAAAACAAACAAAATATGACCTGGATAGGATTAATGGCACCCTTCACTAAAATATTTGGTTGCACAAACCTTGGCAGTGATGACAGCCTGCAAACGTTTCTTGTAGCCATCTATCAGTTTAAAACATCTCTCTGCTGGTAGTTTCTATTACTCTTCAACTGCGATTTGTTCCGGCTCATGAATGTTTCAAAGATTCCTTTTACCAATGGCAGATTTCAGGTCTTAAATTCAATAAATGGCCCCACTTTCCACAGAGTATTGAGAATATCAAAAACAGCATTGACTCTGCATTAAACTCAGAAAGATAGGTTTGTTCAATTACAGACCAAAAATTTTTTTGAAAAAATTGTTATTCTTGAAATGCACGTGAGATCAATATAGACAACCCCTCGGAGGCTAACGTGGTCTTAGTTTACAAAGGAGGGAACAGAAACTTCCGATCCCAACCCGGACTTAACATCAATGACCACACTTTCATAGCCACCGGTTTTTTCAAAATTATTTCTAAAACTGCATTCCAAAAGTAATCCAAAAAAGTGCTTAGCTTGTCGTGATCGGGCTTAACCTCCGACCCGCAGTAAATGGCGTTAGTTCTTCCACGCTCCCGACGCTAACCAGCGCTAGGCGTTTCGCCACTCAAGGTTCTTCAGGGGAGAAACTAAGCTTCTACAATATAAAACATAGTTCAGGTTGACACCACTTTCTTACATTCAATTACCAGTTTGTTGTAGATAATGCAGGAGACTATTATTACTCACTTTCTCATTAACACGCTAGCGTTCCCATCACAGACAACTGCTGAACTGCTAAACGGAAGTGTGGGATATCACGCTTGCGTCGTTAAATACTATGGAGTTGAGAATGAATGGTTGCAGCTGATACTTGCATCACAGACACGCCTCCCATTCAACTCGGGCATTCAGACCTAAGGGGGTCACAGTCTGTAAAAGATGTATCCATTTCTGTTCAATGTACAACAGAGATTCGTCTTTAGGCGGCGTCATATACCAAGGGGTCTGAGAATTTATAAGGAGCCAAGGATGTTTATGTCTGATGCTGGCTTTGTGACAAAATGGAATTTAATTTTGAACAAATGCTCGTTTGATCTAATGGTGCATATAGTAGAAACAACTCAACAACATCTTTTGGTGCTAATAGCGGATATTGAAGCACTAATAGCTTCATTGAAGGTGGATGAAAAAAGTGAGATTTATGAGGATAAATTTAAGACGATACAAACACAAATGACGACAGTTCATAATGAAGTAAAACAAAATAAGGAGAAGAAGTTGCTGCGAGATTATACAGATTACACCAAGGGATATGTATATCCCTGGATGAATGTCAAACGTAAGCTGTCCACTAGGAGAAGGCAGGTCACCTTTGAAAATACTTCGGAGGACACAGGTTCTACAGATTCAGAAGCGCTATCCCGTCAAAAGGATTTTTTGGAAGATACCACCAAAGAGAAGAAGAAGAAGAAGGACATCACTCGCAACAAAACTGCTTCGGTGGATCGTCCGCGGCGACGAACGGATCGTTAGTAGTGAATGTTGCAGGAATAGAATTGTCACAGGAGATGCAGGCAGTATTGGAAAAGGGGTTATCATACGTACCTCAGATCAAGTTTGATTTTTTTCGTTTCCGAGTGGATTTGGAGAAATATATGAGGAAGTTGAATTTAAAGGTATTTTTTGCTCAGAATGAGAGTACACGGCAAGAACCGGTTATGGAAGGATCCATCACTCCACTTTCTAGGATCAAGCTCCCATTAAAATCTAAATGGACTCCGCCGGGTCCTTTACATCCTTCCCTAGTCTTATATAGAGATTTGATAATCAGAGACATGATGCAGGCTATGGGATCCCAGCGGACTTCATATACCACTTTAACATCTAGAGAATGTCAAGCCTTTAAAAAATTGCAATCGTCTACAGACATTGTTATTAAACGAGCTGATAAAGGAGGGGCGGTGGTGATCTGGAGTAGGCAACAGTATCTTGAAGAAGCTCATCGGCAATTACAGGATAGGACGGTTTATGCCATTTTAGGATTGGATCCTACCAATCAGCTTCGTGATAAGATCAGTAGTCTAACTAAGAAGGCCTTGGAAGACTGTCATTTCAAAAAAAGAATGTACTTTTTTGAATGTGATTGAACCAACTCTACCCAAGTTTTACCTCGTGCCTAAAATACACAAGGATATACAACGGCCGCCGGGCCGTCCAATTGTTTCTACTCGGGGATCTTTATTAGAACCGTTATCAGTTTTTTTAGACTCATATCTCCGACCATTAATGCCTACCATTTCGTCATATGTGAAGGACTCTACACATTTCCTCCAGATTTTACATGAAGTTGATGACCTGGCTTCTGTGGCAGGAGTGATGTTAGTAACGTTTGATGTCACCTCCCTGTATACAGTGATCCCGCAGAAGGAGGCTCATGAAGTAGTTGTGAGAGCATTGAGGGAGCGTGATGATCTGTCAGCGGCAACGCTCACCTTTTTGTCTACACTAGCTGATTTAGCCTTGTTCAATAATTTTTTTATTTTTGAACAAATCTTATACCATCAAATTGCTGGTGTAGCAATGGGTGCTACTTGCGCCCCCTCCATCGCAAATTTGTATATGCAGCGATTTGAGCGTCATTGGTTATCTAACTGTCCATACCAGGCTTCATTGAGATTGTGGAGACGTTATATTGACGATATCTTTGTGTTATGGCTAGGTGATCAGGCCTCTTTGCAACAATTTGCTATTTGGCTCAATGCCTGTGAGCCGAATTTGCATTTTTCAATGGCTTACAATGATACTCAAATTTCGTTTCTTGATATTCAAATACAGAAGACATTTTCTGGATGGAGCACCTCGGTGTTTCGTAAAGCCACTGACAGAAATACCTTACTTCATTATTCCAGCGCTCATCCTTTATGGCTGAGTGAAAGTTTGCCTTTTTCTCAGTTTGTTCGGTACCGCCGGAATTGCAGTACTCTTCAACAATATCGTCAACAAACAGTTAAGTTAAAACAGAATTTTCTACGACGAGGTTATCCTCCTCACACTATTAAGGCAGCCTATACTAGAGCACGGTTTTTAAATCGTGATTTATTATTACAACCTAAACGTCCTAATGAAGCAGTGGAAGATCATATTAATTTTATCACTGAGTATTCTCCATTAAGTAAACATTTACAAGCGAGTGTGTCTCGACATAAAAACATTTTATCAGCTATACCAGACCTTCAGATGTATCGGACTCGATGTGTTTGGCAGCGACAACAGAACCTTAAGGACTTGCTAAGTCCGGCAGTCCTTCGATCCCCCTTTACTGGTGTGGAACAGGGAGGTGGCCATAAGGCATGTGGTGACTGCTCCATTTGCTGTGTGACTCAGGAATGTGATAGCTTTAGTCACAATGGACGAGAGTATAAGCTGCGGACATCTACCTCTTGTGGGTCTGCATATGTGGTTTACTGTATAAGGTGTCCCTGCTCCCTGCTTTACGTTGGGAAAACCACTCGTGCATTCCGGTTAAGGATGAATGAGCACAAGAGTAAGTTAAAGTGTGGTCGGATGGAGGCACCTATTGTAGAACATTGCGTAACCTGTCAACATACTTTTACTGATTTACGATGTTTCTGCATTTTACAATTACAACGTGCACATGCAGGCCGCACAAAAGACGAATCTCTGTTGTACATTGAACAGAAATGGATACATCTTTTACAGACTGTGACCCCCTTAGGTCTGAATGCCCGAGTTGAATGGGAGGCGTGTCTGTGATGCAAGTATCAGCTGCAACCATTCATTCTCAACTCCATAGTATTTAACGACGCAAGCGTGATATCCCACACTTCCATTTAGCAGTTCAGCAGTTGTCTGTGATGGGAACGCTAGCGTGTTAATGAGAAAGTGAGTAATAATAGTCTCCTGCATTATCTACAACAAACTGGTAATTGAATGTAAGAAAGTGGTGTCAACCTGAACTATGTTTTATATTGTAGAAGCTTAGTTTCTCCCCTGAAGAACCTTGAGTGGCGAAACGCCTAGCGCTGGTTAGCGTCGGGAGCGTGGAAGAACTAACGCCATTTACTGCGGGTCGGAGGTTAAGCCCGATCACGACAAGCTAAGCACTTTTTTGGATTACTTTTGGAATGCAGTTTTAGAAATAATTTTGAAAAAACCGGTGGCTATGAAAGTGTGGTCATTGATGTTAAGTCCGGGTTGGGATCGGAAGTTTCTGTTCCCTCCTTTGTAAACTGAGACCACGTTAGCCTCCGAGGGGTTGTCTATATTGATCTCACGTGCATTTCAAGAATAACAATTTTTTCAAAAAAATTTTTGGTCTGTAATTGAACAAACCTATCTTTCTGAGTTTAATGCAGAGTCAATGCTGTTTTTGAGATTTCAGGTCTTGCCAAAGGTTCTTGATTGAATTGAGATTAGGACTCATTGTTGACCAGTTTAAAACAGTCCATTTGTTCCTTTTTAATGATTATTTGGTACTTTTGGATGCATGTTTTGGGTCACTGTCCTGCTGGAGGCCATTGACCTTCGACCCAGACCTAGTTTTCTGACACGAAGTAGCACATTTCACTGCAAAATACCTTGGCAGTCCTCTGATTGTATGATTCCTTTAATACTTTCCAGGTCTCCAGGTTCCTGAGGCAGCAAAAACAGCCCCACAACATTATGGAACTTCCATCATATTTAAATGTACGAAGGGTATGCTTTCCTTATAAGTTTCATTTCTTCGCCTGTAAATGTATCGCTGGTCTGCCAAAGAGCTCAAGTTTGGTTTCATCTGTCCACAGAACATTTTTACAGAAGGAATGTGGTTTTTCAAGGTTGGTTTGGGCAAAGATGAGGCGTGCCTTTTTATGTCAGTCTTGAAGCAGTGGGGTCCTCCATGGCCTTCACACATGAAGTCCTTCTTTTAGTGTGCAGCATATGGGTGCTGGTTGAAACCACCACGCCAGATTGCTTCAGGTCAGTCAAACTCTTTGGATGTTGTACATGGTGTTTTTCCAACAGTTTGCACTAACTATGAAGATGTCTTGGATTAATTTTCCTCTTCCCACCATGTCCTGGGAGGTTCTTGACCGTTCCATGAGCAGAAAACTTAATAACATTGCAAACTGTAGACAAATGAATCCCAAGGTCTTTGGAGATGGCTTTGTACCCATTTGATGTTTGGTGATAATAGCTTTTCTGATGATCTCAGGCACCTCTCTTGTCTTCACCATTATGAAAATCGAAATGGAGCCATTTTAAAAGTTAGTGCTATCATTCATTAGTTGATTCAAATCATGTGAGTACTCATAATGAATCACAGGTGCGTTTAATTTTTACTGCAATGGAAATGTGGTTCTTTGTTCAAACTGATTTGAATTGTTTATAATGGTGCCAATAATCATGTCTTCACAGACAATGTTTCACTCCACTATTCACAATGACACAAAATGGATCATTTTCTTTAAAAAAAGGAGAAAAGGATCTCAGACCATCAGAGCGCTGATCATAGGCATAAATTAGTTTGGCCCTTGACTCATTGCTCAACCGCATCAACGATCCTGAAAAACTCCTTAAACAAATATTTATAAATAACAAAACTGATAAAAATAAAAAAAATTGGATATGAAAACCTTCCACCTTATGGAGCACAAGGGATACAAAACAGCATCAATATTAAATGCAGAATGACAAACTTATCTGCATCATTCCATCTCTATTTTTTACAATGCTCCGCGTGTTCTGTGCACATTGTTACTATGCTTGCTATAAGAAACAATGTTTAAAAATAAAAGACCCCCTGAAGAAGCTGGTGTGAAATGCTAGTGATGGCGTCTAGAATGGCTTTGGGGAAAGATGAAGTATCAGTGGAGATGGAATGATGCAGATAGGTTTGTCATTCTGCATTTGATACTGATGCCACTTTGTATCCATTTGTATCATATTTGTTTAATAAGTTTTTCAGGATCATTGATGCAATTGAGCAATGGGTCAAGGCCAAGATAATTTATGTCTATAAAATCCTCAGTACAACCTTTTAACTTTCAAAAGGGAGACTATGATAAACTCAGGAAAATAGTTTGGAAAAACAGAAAGGAGCAGCTGCAAAGGTTAAAGATTTACAACAAGCATGGACATTGTTTAAAAATACTATCTTGGAAGCCCAGACCAGATGTATTCTATGCTTTAAGAAAAGTGGAAGGAAGGCCAAAAAACTGCCATCATGGTTTAAAGGTGAGGTCAGAGAGGCTGTTGTAGCCAAAAAATCAACTTTCAAAAAATGAAAAGGAGCCATATGACGAAAACTGAAAACAACATAAGCACTAGTAAATTAGATGCAAGCAACTGACAAAGCAGGGAAAGGGAATTTGAAAAAAAGCTTGCCATAGAACCAAAAATGCATAATAAAACCTTTTTCAAGAACATTCATAGCAACCCCCCCCCCCCAAAACAAACAAACAAACAAACAAACTGGGAGAGACAGTTGGATCATTGGATGAGAGAGGGGTAAAAAGGGGCAGTAAGGGAGAACAAGGCCATAGCGGAGAAATTGAATGAATTCTTTGCTTCAGTCTTTACTGAAAGTTACCCATGCCTGAAATGGTATTCAAAGGTGATATATCAGAAGAATTGAAAGAAATATTAATAAACTGGGAAGATTATTACAACTATTTGATAAACTGAAGAATAGTAAATCATCAAGACCGGATGGTATACATCCAAGGGTGTTAAAAGAACTGAAATACGAGATTGCAGACCACTAGTGGTAATCTGTGAACTATCATTATAATCATCTGTAATACCTGAAGATTGGAGAATGGCCAATGTAATGCCAAGTTTTTAAAAAAGGGTTACAGGGGTGATCTGGGAAACTACAGACCGGTGAGCCTGATGTCAGTACAAGGCAAAATGGTAGAAACTATTATAAAGAATAAAATTATTGAACATGTAGATAGTCATGGTTTAATGGGAGAAAGCCAACATGGATACAGTCAAGGAAAGTCTCGTCTTACTAATCTGTTATATTTTTTTGAAGGTGTGAATAAACAGATAGACCATGGTGAGCCAGTTGATACAGTATCTGGGTTTTCAGAAAACCTTTGACAAGGTCCCTCATGAGAGATTCTTGGCCAAATTTTTAAAAAGTTGTGGAACTGGAGGCAGTGTACTATTGTGGATCAGGAACTGGTTAAAAGATAGAAAGCAGAGAGTAGGGCTAAATGGTCAATTTTCTCAGTGGAGAAAGGTGAATACAGGAGTAGGATCTGTGCTGGGCCCGCTCCTTTTTAACATTCATAAATGACCTGGAAATGGGTGTAATGAGGGAGGTGATCAAATCTGCAGATGCCACAAAATTATTAAAAGTTGTTAAAACAGGGAGAGCTGTTGGAGCCAGTCGCACAGCGTCAGCGGATTCCCGGGTGAGCAGGCTGCGGCGGGGACTGCCCCAGGCAATTTCAGGGGCTTAAGAACGCTGCTGTTCTCTGTTCACAGTGGGAGAGCTGTTGGAGACAGTCGCACAGCATCGGAGGATTCCCGTGTGAGCAGGCCGCAGCGGGGACTGCCCCAGGCGATTTCGGGGGCTTAAGAACGCTGCTGTTCTCTGTGCACAGTGGGAGAGCTGTTGGAGCCAGTCGCACAGCGTCGGAGGATTCCCGGGTGAGCAGGCTGCGGCGGGGACTGCCCCAGGCGATTTCGGGGGCTTAAAGCTCGCTGTCTCCATAGGAGCACGTCCTTAGGCGCGTGGCCGTGGCGTGCCCTAAGGGGCGTGACACAAGGGGAGGAGAGGCCCCTTGGGAGCCCCTTAGGAGCTGGGTTTGTTTCCCTGAGTTTGTATGGGTAAAAGGAAGAAGAAAATATTTCTGCTGGCACTGGGAGAGACTGGTCCTATGAATAGACACGTGAAGATCAGGGGTGATGAGATCCTTCCCCCGCAGGTACTGTGGTTCACTCGCACCCTCCGGAGGGAGCTTCTTTGAGCTCCCCTGAGCGCTCCCTGCCACCTCCCCCGTCATTAATAACTCCGCCGGAACTGCAGGCTAGTGGCTTGCCAATACAACAAAGTACTCCTCTTCATAGTGGTGGGTCTTTGTTACCGGTTACTTGGCTGCCTCCCCAGATTGTCTCATAGGATATTCCTGATTCTCAGGTTTCCTTGTTGGACATCTGGAAGGTGGTTACACGTACTGAGGTTACTTTGGCAGCCACAGTAGCCCAACTTTGTCATTTTTCCCAGGAACTGTGACAAAACTAGAGGCAGTTGAGGAGCAGATGGATTCTTTGTTAACACAGGTACAGAGATGTGATTCCAGGTATGCTTCCCTTCAGACAATGAGTGTCTCCTCAGTTAAAGATAGTTTAATTATTCATCGTAGATTAGAATATTTGGAAAATGTTCATAGGATGAAAAATATTCGTTTGTTAAAAACTTTCCTGTTACACATTTGATATCTCCAGAAATATTACTTCGTAAATATTTGAAAGAGGTGCTGGAATTATCAAACTCAGTTACAATTTCCTTTTCAAAAATTTTTTATATTTCTTCATGATTGGTCTCATGTGAGACTCCGGGAGGATATGATGTATTACAACCTCAATCTTTGGTTAATCTTACCCAATTCCTGGAAGACTCACAAAATACCATTGCAACTAGAGCCACCTTGGTGGCTTCATTTGTTTCTGAATTTGATAAAGCTTCAGTTTTTAAAAGTTATTTTAAGCATAAAAATGTGGATTTTTGTGGTGCTAAAGTACAACTGTTTCAAGATGTATCCAGGGCAACTCAGGTGCGTAAGCGGGCTTTTTTTGTCCCTTAAGCCCAGGGTGTTAGCACTGGGTGCATCTTTTTTTCTTAGGTTCCCCTGTAAGTGTGTGATAACACTGCAAGGGGTTAAGAATACCTTTCTTGATTCTTTACAATTGGAGACCTTTTTGTTGGATAGGGAGGGTCCGGGGGATCGATGAGGGATAACGACGGGAGTTATATTTGGCATAAGTTGAGAGTTTTTTCTCGGTGTTTCTCTTGTGATAATTTCTTTGTAATATCTCCCCTATATGTCGGCTGTAAGGATTTGTTTTATGTTTCTTTGTTTAAATATTTATTATTTTTTCCTGTTCTTTTATTTCTGAATATTGCCTGTATGCTTGCTTTGTCAAGTTTGTATGAAGAAAAGTAAAAATCAATAAAAAAAATTTAAAAAGTTGTTAAAACGCAAGAGGATTGTGAAAAATTGCAAGAGAAACTTGATAATTTGGAAGACTGGATGCCCAAATGGCAGATGAAATTTAATGTGGACAAGTGCAAAGTCATTCACCTAAGAAAGAACAACCCAAACTACAGTTACACGATGCATGAGGAACTACCACCTAAGAAAATGATTTAGGCTTCATCATGGAAAACACGTAGAAACCATCCACCAGAGTGTAGCAGCGGTGAAGAAAGCAAATAGAATGCTAGGAATCATAAGAAAAGGAATGGAGAATAATAAACAAAGGATATTATAATACTTCCGTATCATTCCACGGTGCAACTGCACCTTGAATACGGTGTGCAATTCTAGTCGCCATATCTTAAAAAGGATATAGCAGAATTGGAAAGGTTACAGAGAAGAGCCACCAAAATGGTAAAGAGGATGGAAGGAAACCCCTATGAGGAAAGGCTTAAAAGGTTAGGGCTTTTCAACTTGGAAAAGAGATGGCTGAAGGGAGATATAATAGAGGTCTATAAATTAATGAATGGAGTATAACAGGTAAACGTAGATCAGTTGTTTACGCCATCAAAAAGTAGAAAGACTACGGGACACACAATGAAGCTACAATGTAATCCATTTAAAACTAGTAGGAGAAAATATATTTTTCACTCAATGCGTAATCAAACTCTGGAATTCGTTACCGGAGGATGTAGTAAAGGCTGTTAGTGTAGCTGGGTTTAAAAATGGTTTGGACAAGTTCCTGAAGGAGCCATAAAACATTAATAAAGAGGACCTGGGAAATCCACTGCTTGCCCATGGACAAGCACTGTGGAACCTATGTGCCTTTTTGGGATCCTGCCAGGTATTTGTGACCTGGATTGGCCATTGTTGGAAACAGGATACTGGGCTTGATGGACCTTCGTCTGACCCAATATGGCATTTATGTTCTTATGAAAGAACAAAAACCAGAGATGACAAAACTCAGTGAGGGGAAGGGGAAGACAGATAAGATTATCAATGGAGGTGGCTGTAATACGTCCGTGGGGCTCTGCAGAAAGCAAAAAATGATCCAAGATGGTGCCACCGCAGCAGGAAGGAAGGAGGCATGCAGGTGCAGTACAGCCCCCCAAAAGCTTCCAATAGAAGCTGGGGAGTGTTCCAGCACAAGGCTCCATCAGGGACATCACCCATACGTGAGGACTCATTCCTGCTTGTCCACAGAGAAAAGAGATCTATTAAAAAAACAAAATGACTGCAATATAAAACAATCATTAAGTATAAAAAACTCCAATAACTGGTGCTCCAAATACAGTCATACATAAACCAAAAAAAAAGGGAAATACCTAATATTCACTTAGACCAATTTACAGCAAATATTAACTCCCCACAGCATCCTTAACAATAACATTGGGGGAGACGCGCCACTTTCAATACTTAGTAAAACCAGGGTTCTCTCCCCATCAAATATCTTTCATCGGTCACAGATTGCAAAGAACAGCTTCGTTTTTTTTCAAGTTTTCAAAAGCATATACACATTCAATTATCACCTAGCTAAACAAACAAGTTCCCAAGATGAACACATGAAATTTCTAACTGAGACTATAGTTGTCAACTCCAGTTTCGCAAAGAAAGTAAAAAAGGCTGCTTCAGTAGTGTAGTACAGCTGTAGAGCATTCTAAGAGTGAATGAACACTCTCTCTTATGATCCATTGAACAGGAGCCTGCAGTATGTAAACGGGATGACATCATCCCTGAACATGACATTACAAGGCTGAAAACCATTCAATCTCCTCATTTTATTTATTTATTTTATTTTATTTATTTAACATTTCTTATATACCGCGCTATTAAGATCAGTGCGGTGTACATTGAACAAAATATACAACAATGTATGCAAGTAACATTGAGTTTACATAGAACATGGGAATATATAACATGGATTAACAGGTAAAACTATGTACAGTCAACATCATATATGTACATTGAGACCAAAGGGCTCTAAACATTTCAGTTGAAGATCCAAACTTGTTCAAAGCAGGTAAGTCAACCTTCCTTTTCAACCTATTGTTGGCTGGGGATGCAGTCGATGATAAACGACTTTAGATCTTGCCTTTGTGAAGGTCTATACAGTGCTGTACCATAGGCACTATCACAGTCTGAGTGGATAAATGTGATTTGTGTACACATAGTCATATCTTCACCATACGACAAGTCCTATCCACTCAGATTTTGTTTCATGGGCATACAATCACACAAATAGCCCAAGTGGTCTGACAATCTGTCACACATCTGAGGTGATAATGATGTCCAGTCTTATTATCTGTCCACATGTCCAGCTTGTAAGAATCATCACACAACACACTGGCCACCTGGCACATGAATGCCCCTTTGAGGTGATGACTGAGATTGTCGGGAAAAATCCAAATGAAAATCATAATTGCCTAAGTTCTTCCCTCTAGTGTAAGCAATACATGGACCCTCACAAAACACTGGGTGGAGGGCCAAAACGTGTCAATATGTATATAAACTGTGTGCCATAGCTGTAGCACCTTCTGAATAGCGAATAGTACACAACTTGTTTATCCACAGGTATAGATTGCTGTTTATTCAACAAAAGAGATCTATTTGTGTATAGCGTCCGTAGATAAACAGCCTTCACTTCCTGACATGGGTACCCTCTATGAAATGCCTGGGCTTGGTGCTTAAAATCTTCTGTACTAGAACAGATCCTCCTTAAACGCAAAAACTGACTGATCGAGAGGGCCTTCTTCAACTTCACAGGATGACTCCTCTCAAAACATAAAAGGTTGCTCTGATTCACAGATTTGCGATATAAAGAGGTAAAGCATAGTTACTCACCTGTAGCAGGTGTTCTCCAGAACAGCAGGGACCAGTCCTCTCATATAGGTGATGTCACTCAAGGAGCACACACGAGAACGCTCTGCGGCTTCCAAAGGAAGCTTTTGAGATGTCAATCACGCATGCGTGCCCCTTTTTCTGCCCAAAGGAGCCATCTTACCTCAGCATGACGACATAGCTTAATCAAGCCATAAAAGAAAACAACTCCAGAGAGAGGAGGGAGGGTAGTGAGGACTGATTCCTGCTGCTCCCGGAGAAAAACTGCTACAGAAGAGAAATAAGTCCCAAAGCTCATCAAACTCAGACCAATGCAACACAATCATTGTGGAAAACAAACAGATTTAGACAGATTTGTATGCCACCTTATCCTTCAATCAAGGTGGTCACGTCACATCACAATTGGAGGGTTACAGATGGTCCTGTACCTCATTTACAGAGACCCCCATGCTCCACCAGATGAGCTAGCCTCCACGCTAGAGGCCGTCTGTGCGATCAACACCAACCACAAACCACTGCTAATATTAGGAGACTTCAATCTCAAATCCGCAACCATCAAGGATACAGAAACCTTCCTGCAAGCAATGACAGCCCTACAATAAACCCAACTGATCAAAACACTGACGCAGACACGGATCTTCACCAGACCTCATATTCGCCCCCAACTACCTACTTGACAGAGGTTGCATATCAAACACCCTCTGTCACACCTGTACCTTGGTCAGACCATCCCAGAATTAAATAAAAATGGTGCCACAAGGAGGAAAACACGAGCCTCAAGACAACCCACCCGTGCAAAGAAGATTCAGAAGCTTCGACAAGGACCAATTTCTACAGGACACTCTACCCCACATGGACCTTGAATCAGAGGAGTTAGACGAGCAAATCAACAAATGGAACAGTATCATCAATGCTGCCGCCACAGCCAAGGAACACAAAGCCAAGAAGACGCATGGCATCAAAAACCATCACACGCGTACTCAAAGGACATACATAACGCTAAAAAAGACCTAAGGAAACTAGAACGCAGATGGAGACGCAACAAATTTCCCGCCACTCAGGCCCTATACCTAACAAAGCAAAGGGAATACAACGGACTCATCAACCAGACAAAAAGAGAATACCACACAATCATACTCAAAGCCTACAACAAACCAAGAGAGCTATTCAAAATAGTGAAAGATCTTACCAACGAACCTAACGCTGAAAGAGACGTACAGATAGACCCACAATCCTTCGCAGACCACCTACAAGAAAAGCTGGACACCACACCACAACCAACGACAAGCACAACCACCAAACCAACCACACCCTCTAAAACATGGGACAAATTCAGCACTCCATCTACAAAGCAACTCTCATTCACCATCACTGCGCTCAACACGAGCACCGCACCAACAAATCCATGCCCAGTGACATGGATTAAAGCAACGAAGGAAAGCGTCATCCACGCCATACACAACATGGTGCACAACTCACTTTCCCAAGGAGTCATGCCAAGCCAACTAAAGCTAGCTACAATAAGACCAATCACCACTAGGCAAGAACAATCCAGCAGCCTACAGACCCATCTCAAGCATACCCCTGCTGACAAAGATTATAGAAAAAGCGGTGCAGCATCAACACCAGGACCACATTGACGCATATGCCCCACTGGACATCTACCAACACGGTTTCCGCCCGAACCATGAAGTCGAAACACTCCTGTTACACCTCTTCAATGACATAATCCAAATCATAGACAACCGCAAGAGAGGAACACTTATGATCTTCTTAGACATCTCATCAGCATTCGACACAGTGGACGACAGAATCCTGCTAACAAGACTACAGAGCATTGGACTACACAGCACCACCCTGAAGTGGTTCAACTCATACCTAACGGACAGGCAGTTCCAGGTCAAGATTGGCCCTAACACCTCCCGACCCTCAAAAATCAAGGAAGGTGTGCCACAAGGCTCCGCCCTATCAGCACTTTTATTCAACCTCTACATTCAACCAATCTGCAACATCATGAAGGAACACAAAATACAATACACAATCTATGCTGACGACATCATGATATATACCACAGTCAACCTCGATAACCTGGACTACACCAAGATAACACACAGTGTCAATCACATGTCCAGCTGGTTTCAAGACAACAACCTGACCATAAACTACAATAAGACGGAGGCACTACTCATCACCTGTAAAGCATAGTTACTCACCTGTAACAGGTGATCTCCAGGAACAGCAGGAATTTAGTCTTCACATATGGGTATCGTCGGTACCGACAGAGCCTGGGGGGGGAACGCACCCCAGCGTCCAATAGGAAAGCTTTTGGGAGCATCTCACAACGCCTGCCTACTGCCTTCCCGCCTTTCCCAACTGTCCCTCTCCAGTTGAGTTTAAAGCTGAGACAAAAGAGAGAGGGAGAGAGGGAAAGAGAGAGAGGGAAAGAGAGAGAGGGAGAGAGGGAAAGAGAGAAAGAGAGAGAGAGAAAGATACAGCTCCTAGGGGAAGTGGGTGGGCTGTGAAGACTAAATTCCTGCTGTTCCCGGAGATCACCTGTTACAGGTGAGTAACTATGCTATCTCCAGGAACAAGCAGGAATGTAGTCTTCACATATGGGGACTCCCTAGCTGCAGATGCCAGGGAGATGGCCCCAGAAAGTTGTGTGCCCTTGTGAAAGGGCTCCACTTCCCCCCATGGATCTCTGGCATCCTACCAGGGATGGTGGGTAGGAGTTGATTAAGTCTGGAACAGGTGTTGAAGAACAGCCTGACCAAGCAAGGCATCCCGGCAGGAGTCCTTGTCTAAGCAGTAATGGGCTGTGAAGATATGTACAGAAGCCCAAGTAGCTGCTCGACAGATGTCGTCGATAGAGACTGAGTGAAGATGAACCATTGAGGCTGCCATGGCTCTCACATTGTGAGCTGTGACATGGCCTTCAAGAGGAAGGTTCTTACTCTCATAGGCAAAAGATATACACTGTGCAATCCAGCTGGACAGTGTCCTTTTGGAGACTGGAAGTCCCAAATGACTAGGATCAAAAGCAACAAAGAGTTGAGAGGATTTTCTATGTTGCCGTGTCCTTTGCAAGTAAAAGGCCAAAGCTCTTTTACAGTTCAAAGTATGAAGGTTCCTTTCTGCATTTGAGGCATGAGGCCTTGGAAAGAATACAGGAAGGTAAACCGCTTGGTTTAAATGAAAGGGTGAAACAACCTTTAGCATAAAGTGTGGATGACTCCTTAGGACTATCTTATGATGGATTCATGTATAAGGAGGATCAGTCACCAACGCTTGCAATTCACTGATGCGACATGCTGATGTGATTGCAATGAGAAAGATAACCTTGCAGGAAAGGAATTTCAAAGAGGTAGTGGCTAATGGTTCAAAGGGCGGTTTCATGAGCTGCCCAAGTACCAGATTTAAGTCCCATGCCACCGGTGGTGGCTTACTGGGAGGCTTCGTTAAAAGAAGACCTCTCAAAAATCTTGCTAAGAGAGGAAATAGGTTGTCCATTCAGAGGCTTGAAAGAAGCTGCAATAGCACTCAAATGGACCCTCACTGAATTGGTCTTAAGCCCTGCATTTGATAAATGAAGGAGGTAGTCCAGTAATGATTCCAGAGGTATCGCAAGAGGGTTAAGACCCTTCTGCGAGCACCATATGGTAAACTTTTTCCACTTAAATGCATAAGAGCGTCTTGTGGAAGGTTTCCTGGAAGCATAAAGGATATCCTTTAACTGCTGGGAAAGGTTAAGATCGTGAAGTTCTAGGCTTCCAGCAACCAGGCCCTGAGATGCAGAGACTGGGGACTGGTATGCCACAGCATCCCATCCTCTTGAGAAAGAAGATCTGAAGCAGTTCCTAACTCCAGAGACGCAGTCCTCCTGCTCCTCTTCACATAACCCTTGGTATCACCCCGGGCTTTATCTCCAGCGCACTCACCTTCGTCGTACAGAGCGCCTGTGGAGGAAGCACCGGCCGGCAGCCTCTCAGTCGGCCTTCCGCCAAGCACATCTTTCCTATCGCTCCATGATAGCCTCGGCCAAGCGCTCATACTACTCTCACCTCATTGATACCTCTAACTCCTCTAGGCGTCTGTTCCACATCCTCAGATCTCTCTCCTCCACCTCCTCCTCCACGCCCTCTTGTCCCCCCCACTCTCTCCCTAGTCCCTCTACCCTCGCTTCCTTTTTCTCTGATAAAGTCCTCTCCCTCCGCTCCTCCTTCCCCTCCTGCCCTTCTCCCCTTCCCGACTCCCCTACTTCCCCTGCTGTCATTTCCCCACCCCCTTCCCGCGCCCTTCCACACATTTGGCACTCTTTCTCGCCTATCTCCTCTCCTGAGCTCACCAGAGCGATTTCATCTGCTCACCAGACCACCTGCCCTCTTGATCCCGTGCCTTCATCCTGGCTACTCAATTCGGATCTCGGGCTGTCCCCATTCATTCTTTCTATTTTCAACTCCAGCCTTACCTCCGGTCATTTCCCGTCCAGCTGGAAACATGCCATCGTCCGCCCTCTCTTGAAGAAACCTTCCCTTGACCCCGTCATCCCCGCCAACTGGCGACCAGTCACTAACCTCCCTTTTCTTTCTAAACTTCTTGAAAAGCTTGTTTTCACTCAACTCCCTTCCCACCTGGACTCCACCTTTGCAGTCCACCCACGTCAATCGGGCT
Organism: Ichthyophis bannanicus; assembly: GCA_033557465.1. NCBI lineage: Eukaryota > Metazoa > Chordata > Amphibia > Gymnophiona > Ichthyophiidae > Ichthyophis > Ichthyophis bannanicus. Next base: position 189,773,607 of record CM066035.1, on the reverse strand, counting down.
TCCGTCCTGGACATAGCACAGAGACTATCCTCATTGCTTTACTCTCTGAACTCCACCGTGCTCACGACCGTGGTGACTTTTCTTTTGCGGTATCTTTGGATCTCTCTTCTGCTTTCGACATGGTCGACCATCACACTCTTCTCATCCGCCTGTCTGACTTTGGTGTTCACGGCACCGTCCTGCAGTGGTTCGGTTCCTTTTTGTCTTCCCGCACTTTTTCTGTTCACTCTGGCTCCTCTGCCTCTCTTCCTTTTCCCTCGACCTGTGGTGTTCCCCAGGGGTCTATCCTTGCCCCGTTGCTTTTCAACATTTTTCTGGCCCCACTTGCCTTGCTCATTCAGCAATTTGGTATCTCCGTTTACATATACGCTGACGATATTCTTCTGGTTCATCATACCTCTCCCTCCTCCCCTGATCTCGCTCCACTTAATCTCTGTCTAGCTTCCGTCGCCTCATGCTTCGATCTCAACTTCCTTCATGCCAACCCCCTTAAGTTGTCTGCAATCTGGTTTTCCTTCGGACTTTCCCCTCCCACCCTGGCACCTTCTATGTCTTCTCGTTCTATTCCCCTGGTTTCGACTCTTCGTTATATGGGTGTCACTTTGGACTCTTCTCTTTCCTTTCATCAACACAATTCCTCTGTAGTACGTTCCTCCTTCTCCCACCTCCGTCAAATTAGGGCTGTTCGCTCATTTCTCCCCCCTTCATCTGTTGTCACTCTGGTCTTGTTACTGGTTATCACACGTCTGGATTATTGCAACGCCATCTATGCTGGTCTTCCTTTCTCTCAGCTTCGTCGTCTCCAACTCGTTCAAAATACCGCTGCTCATCTCGTTAGCTGCTCCCCCGCCCGTTCACGTCACTCCCTGCCTTCTCGCCCTCCACTGGCTTCTGGTGAAGTTCAGATTCGTTTACAAACTACTCACCATAACACATAGAGCTCTTCACTCCAGCACCCCCCAGTATCTGGCGGACATCATTCATCTTCAACCTTCTCCACGCCTTCTTCGCTCAGCACATGGCAATCGTCTCTTTTTCCCCTCCCCTTCTCACGCACGTCTGGAACTCACTCCGCTTTTTTCTTCCTAGGCCCCACTTTATGGAATTCCCTTCCTCTCTCTCCGCACTGAACTGTCCTATCCCCGCTTTAAAGCTCTCCTCAAAACCCATCTCTTCTGCCAAGCTTTTCATCTCTCCCCCAACGCCGATGGCGCTCTGCCCCCGGCCGCGCCCCCCCACCCTCCGTAGCTTTCCCGCAAATTTTTTTTTTTTTTTTTGACAAACCCTTCCTCGCCGTCTCTCCCGTCCCCTACCCTCCTTTCCACTTGATGGACCTCCTTTGTTCTCTATCTTCTCTCTGCCCCTCTCTGTCCTCTGTCCTGTTGTTATTGGCGTTCTTTTCCAACTTTATTTCTCAGTAGCCTTGCTTTTTTTGTATTGTACACCACCCTGACGCTATGGCTTGGGCGGTCTATCAAGCCTTACGAATAAAGATAAAGATAAAGCTAAAGCTTGAGAGAGATGTTAGGAGCAGAGGGTACCACATTTGCCGTGGCCAACGTGGAGCTATGAGGATCATATGACATCTGTCTCTCTGAAGCTTGAACAGGGTTTTGGGAATTAGGGGAACGGGTGGAAAGGCATACAGGAAGCCCTGACCCCAATGAAGGAGGAAAGCATCCCTGGCTTGACAACCTTGAGACGGAATTCTGGAACAGAACCGGGGAAGTTTGGCATTCAGCGGACTTGCAAAGAGGTCTATGTCCGGGGTTCCCCAAATTTGAAAAATTTGGGCACCTGGTCTGCATGGAAAGACCATTCGTGTGGAAGCAGAACTCGACTGAGTCTGTCTGCCCAAGAGTTTTGAATGCCTGGAAGATACACCGCAAGGAGATGAATCTGATGCTCTCTGGCAAGGGCCCATAGTCGCAAAGCTTCGTTGCACAGCGACAGAGAGCCCTGTTCCGCCTTGCTTGTTCACATAGAACATGGCTACCTGATGGTCCGTTTGAACTAGGACTGTCTTGTAGCTGAGCTGGATGTGAAATACTCGAAGAGCAAGGAAGATTGCTCTGAGCTCCAGGAGGTTGATATGGAGATAGGCCTCCTGTGGAGTCCAGGTACCCTGGGTAGAGAGGCCTTGCAGGTGGGCTCCCCAACCCACCTGCGAAGCATCTGTTGTTAGAGTGGCTTGGGGTGGGGGTTGCTGAAAAGGAGACCCCACCAGAAGGTTTTTGGCGATCTGCGTTTGCTATTTTGTCTGACAGGCAACCTGACACCTGAGTCACTGAGTGGATAAGGTCCACTGGGCTGCCCTCATATGGGGGCGAGCATAAGGAACCACATGCACAGTAGATGCCATGTGGCCTAGCAACTGTAAATCTGGTACTTGGGTAGCTCACGAAACCGCCCTTTGAACCATTAGCCACTACCTCTTTGAAATTCCTTTACTGGAAGGTTATCTTTTTCATTGCAATCACATCAGCACGTCGCATCAGTGAATTGCAAGCATTGGTGGCTAATCCTCCTTATACAAGGTTCCATCATGATAAGGCAGTCCTTAGGACTCATCCACACTTTATGCCAAAGGTGGTTTCGCCCTTTCATTTAAACCAAGCGGTTTACCTTCCTATATTCTTTCCAAGGCCTCACGCCTCAAATGCAGAAAGGAATCATCATACTTTGGACTGTAAAAGCAGTGAAGTGAGGTTTTAGCACTGCTTGGAAAGCTAGCTGCACAATGCGAAGGCAGCGGGGCTGTGGAAGGAAGGCCCTTGTCTGTCTGGTATCCAGAAGAGCTCCTATAAACTCTAGGAGCAAGGTTGGACTTTGGGAAGTTTATGACAAGTCCCAAATACTGAAGGATGCGCATTGTGCGAGACAGAGCAACCCTGGCCTCTGGCTCTGAAGGGGCTCAAATGAGCCATTCGTCTAAGTAAGGGAGGACGAATATTCCCAGGGTGCGGAGAAATGCTGCTACCACAGCCATGCATTTTGTGAACACCTTTGGTGTAAAAGCCAGGCCAAAAGGAAGAACCCCGTATTGGTAGTGCTTCCCTTGAAACAGGAATCAAAGGAACTTTCGGTGAGTTGGATGGATGAGAACATGAGTGTACGCATCCCTGAGGTCTAGAGAACAAAGCCAATCCTGACTCTGAAGGTATGGCAGCAGAGTTCCTAGAGAAATCATTTTGAACTTCTCTCTGAACAGGAATTTGTTCAATTCTCTGAGGTCTAGAATGGGTCTGTGTCCTCCTGTTTTCTTTGGAATAAGGAAATAGGGGGAGTAAAACCCTGTACCCCATTGGGGAAAGGGGAACCTCATCTATTGCTCCTTGAGCAAGGAGCATTGTGACTTCTTGACCTAACCGGTCGTTGGGAGAGGTCTGAGAATTGAACTGTCTTACTATTGTAGGAGGGGGCATGCTGAGGAAATGAAGCTTGTACCCCCTCTCGTACAATAGACAGAGTCCAATTTTCTGCTGTAATCTGACACCATCTGGGGGAAAATGACATAACCTTCCTGGGATGGTGGAGGGTTCCTGGCCGTTCAGGGCCAGGAAGGCAAAGTTCTCTAGATAGGAGTCAAAGCCCCTGTGGAGGCTGAGTCTGCTGAGCCAGTTGAGGCTTAGCTGCTTTTGGCTTCCTTTGTTGCCTAAGTTGTTGCTGCTGTCCCTTTTGGGCAGACTGACCTGAACGATGTCCCTGCTGGGTATAGGAGGGATAAAACTTCTTATTGAAGAATGGTTTCTTAGAGGATATTTTCCTCGCAGGGTCAGCTGTAGATTTGGACAATCTATCCAAAGTGATATTGGCAGCATCTATCTCATTAGCTTTTTTCCTGACAATTCTTGCTAAAGAGATTCTCTCCTGTGCAAGGTATATTTCCCAGTTTGCCCTGTACCCAGATTTCTAAGTCAGATGTCTGGAGCCAGGCAATTCTACGTGCATCTATGACAATAGCAGAGGTTCTGCTTATGCATTCAAAGCAGTCAAAGGCTGCATGATTCACAAACTTGGAAACATCCTGAGCATGCCTTTTATCATCAGGAAGGAGAGGGCTCATAAGCTCTAAGTCTCCTGTGACTTCCTTAAGGAACATTTCCATATACACAATATAGGAACTGATCCTAGCAGAAAGCATGGAAGCCTGGAAGGATCGATGTCCAAAGGCGTCAAGAGTCCTATACTTGCGTCCTGGAGGATTAGATGCATGCCTTTTTGCACTCTTCATCCGTCTCATGGCTGATTCCACCACCATGGAATGGTGTGGTAATTGAGTCTTCTGAAACCCAGGACAAGGAGGAACTCGATACATGGTGTCGAGTCTTCGAGAATGAGGAGATGTGGTTAGAGGTGTTTCCCACATCCTTAACATAAGATCATGCAAGATCTCATGAACAGGTAAGGTAGCTGCCTCCTTGGGAGCTTTAGGGTATTATAGGATTTCTAATTCCTTTGCCCTAGGCTCTTTTTCAGGAGCCACTGTGATGGAAAGACCTCGGGCCACATCTCAGATAAAATCCTGAAAGGACATATCCTCTGGTGGAGACATCCTACGCTGAGAAGAGGAATCCTCGGGAAGAAGTACTCTGGTATCGGCAGAGCCTTCGGAGTCTTCAGACTCATCCGAGGATTCGAAGTATCTCCGATCTGGGTGATCGTGCAAGGCACGGTACCGGTACTGATCGAAGTCGGCATCGGAGTAGTCCGGTACAGACTTGTCGATGCCAGATAGAGACGCATGACTCTGTCCCGGTAGAATATCTGTCAATGTCAATGCAGTCGGTGCCGGTACCGGTTGAATTGTCTGAAGCGGTTTCAGGGGCATCGAGGCCATGAGAAGAGCCACCAGACTGTGTTCAATAGCCAAGAATCTCTGGTCTATCGACGCTGCCAATGCTTGGTTATCGGTGCCTGTTAAAGCGGCCAGAACCCCAGAGCATGGCACCAGTAGTTCTGCCAAGGTTGAAGCCTCGAGAACATCCTGGAGCCCCGTTACTGCTTTGGAAACCGAAGCTTCCCGTCGGGGAAATTTTGCCGGTGAAAGTCCCTCAAGGGCAACGCCAGAGGCATCTCGATGTTTAGAAGGAGATCTACCCTTTGAGGACAGGCTAGATTTATGTTTAGTTACGTGAGATCCATGGGAGGAGGATGAAGCCCTGGAGGCTGCATCGGAGGTAAAAAGGGTGCTGAGCTTAGCAGCTCGGTTTTGCCGGCATTTTGACATCATTCCACAGGCAACACACTCTGAAATAGAGTGGTCAGGACCTAAACATTGAGGCAGCACTCATGGGTGTCAGTGACGGAGATGGTACCGCCACACTTAGAACACTTTTTAAAACCCGAAGCGGGTTTTTCCATTTTGAAGGAAAAAGTTGGGCCTAGTACCCAAAATGGTGCGTGGCACCCGAGAAGAAATTTGCTGGAGAAAAACTCCAGAAACAAAGGTTTTTTTTTTTTTAAAGAAAAACAGAAAAGAAGAACCAGCGGTACCAGTATAGCGTCGAGGGAAGGCAGACACGACCACAAAAAAGAAGTATAAGGAGGGAATTTTCTGCGGTGACAGGATATGCGACCTGCCGGCTCCGCGGAAAACAAAGAACTGGAGAGGGACAGTTGGGAAAGGCGGGAAGGCAGCATGCAGGCACTGTGGGATGCTCCCAAAAGCTTTCCTATTTGACGCTGGGGAGCGTTCCCACGCAGGCTCTGTCGGTACTGATGACACCCATATGTGAAGACTACATTTCGGCTTGTTCCTGGAGATCACCAGCTACATTGACAAAGAACTAAACCTACAGTCCCACATCAGCAAAACCACTAAGAATGCATACCATAAGATGAGACTAATCAGATGCCTCAAACCCCTCCTCGCTCATGAACATTTACACACAGTCTGTCAAGCCCTAATAACTCCAATCCTAGACTTCTGCAACCCAATCTTGGCCTAAGCAAGCAGACACTCAGGCCACTGCAAATGGCTCAAAACAGCAGCACGCATAATATCCGGCTCATCAAGACAAGACCACATCAACCCCATTCTAAAAGACCTCCACTGGCTGCCAATCAGCTCCTGCATCAGGTACAAGACAATCCTAAACATATTCAAAATCAAACACCGGACCTCAGCACTCAGCCTACAACCACTCATACAACCAGACATCAGCACACGGCCAAGGAGGAGAGGCACCTCTGGCACCATCAACACACCAAAGGACTACACAAAGCCTTGCAAGAGCACCGCAAGAGGAGCTCTATTGATGGCAGCACCTGCAAAATGGAACGCCCTCCCTGACGAACTACGATCGACAGAAGACATTAAATACTTCCGAAAATATCTCAAGACAATGCTCTTCATCAAGCATTACGGCGACAGCACATAACAGTGCCCGAAAGCACCTGGACTAAGACCGGCCCCCCAACTTTTATCTCTAATGTACATAACATTGCAATGTAGCTCATGATGTAAATAGACCACAACGAATCAACGCCTACTCACACACACACACAAACACACTGTATAACACTGCATGATAACACAAATGTCAACATAATTCGATTGGTTGTTGTGTACACCGCATTGATTAAAGGAGAAGGTGGGATATAAGTCCTGTTAAACAAAATAAAAAAAATAAACTATGCTTTCTGCAGGACCAAGCAGGAAGTCAGTCCTCACATATAGAATTCCCTAGCTACAGGCTACCGAAAAAAACCTGTAGACAGCCCAATGGGGCAACCAGAAAAAATGAACTGAGAAAACAGTCGTAGCAGACCTTCAAATCTCCACTGTGGAGACAGAGTGCAAGTGAGCCACTGAGGCTGCCATAGTATGAACATTATGCGCTCTGATGCGGCGCTTTAAGATAAGCCCAGCCTGGGCATAAGCAAAAGAGATGCAGTCAGCCACCCAGATGGAGAAGGTGCACTTAGAGACAGCTACCCCCAGTCTGTTGAGGTGGTAAGAAACAAAGAACTGAGTGGAATGTACTACTACTACTACCGAGCATTTGTATGGCGCTACAAGTCGTACGCAGCGCTGCACAGACATGTAAGGGATTGTAAGCTCTGATGAGCAGGGACTATCTAGTCAAGACAGACAACACAGAAGGTGTAGGCAAGGATAAAACAAGGGGGAAAGGAAACGAAAAAGGAGATCAGGTGAGACAAGATCCAAAAGCAGCAGCGAAGAGGTGAGTTTTCAGCCTGCATTTGAAAAGGGTCAGAGAAGGTGCCTGGCATACAGACACAGGTAGTTTGTTCCAGGCATAAGGTGCAACAAGGTTTAAGGAGAGAAGTCTGGAGTTAGCAATAGAATAGAAGGGCACAGATAGAAGCAGTTTGCTAGAAGAGCGGGGTTCCCGAGCACTGTTCCCTCTAAGCTGTGCGCGTGTGCGCGCGCACACACCTCACCGAGCAAGCGCACATACTTTACAACAGAGCGCACAAAAATTACGGCTCTGATTCTGATAGAAAACAACACAGACGTCTTAAAATTTAAAAGTTATGATTGTAATTACTAGAAATTTCCCGCTTCATTTAGTAATCGTCTATTTTCATTTAATTTGATTAAAATCAATGTGGTGTACATACTGTATTCTGATGTGTAGTCAAATTTTAAAGTATATAACTCCGAGTGTCATTATGTGGCGCACAAAAATTTAACCTTCCTTCAAAAGCTGCACACAGCTGATATTTTATGCGCACACAGCCTACAGAAAATTAGAGGGAACATTGTTCCCGAGGGGGGTTGTAAGGAGAGATAAGAGAAGAAAGATAGTGAGGAGCTGCAGAGTGAATGCATTTATAGGTCAGCAGGAGAAGTTTGAACTGGATGCGGAAATGGATAGGGAGCCAATGAAGTGACTTGAGAAGTGGAGTAATATGGGCATGACGAGGCTGGTGGAAGATTAGCCATGCAGCAGTGTTGAAAAGATTGAAGGGGAGAGAGATGATTCAAAGGGAGACCAGCAAGGAGTAGGTTACAGTAGTCACGACAGGAGGTGATTAAGGAGTGGATAAGCGTCTTAGTAGTGTGTTCAGAAAGGAAAGTGCGGATTTTACTGATGTTATAGAGAAATAAACGGCAGGTCTTAGCTATCAGATGAATGTGTGTGGAGGAGAGAAAAGAGTCAAAGACAACCCCAAGATTGTGAGCCGAGGAAACAGGAAGGAGTACAGAGTTATCCACAGAGAAAGAGAAAAGAGGAAGAGGAGGAGAGGTTTAAGGGGAAAAGGTAAGAAGTTCAGTCTTGGCGATGTTCAATTTCAAGCGGCGGTGACACATCCAGGCAGCAATGTCAGAAAGGCAGTCAGAGATCCGGGTCTGGGTTGCTGGAGAGATTTCAGACGTAGAGAGGTAGCACTGAAAGCCATGGGAAGAGATAAGTGCACCAAGGGACTGGGTATATAGAGAGAAAAGGAGCGGACCCAAGACAGATTCTTGGGGTACACCAACTGGAAGCGGAATAGCAGAGGAGGAGGAGGAGCCACCAGAACACACACTGAAAGAGCGATGGGAGAGAAAGGAGGAGAACCAGGATAGTACAGAGCCCTTAAAACCAAGTGAGGACAGGGTATCGAGAAGAAGGTTGTGGTCAACAGTGTCAAAAGCAGCAGAGAGGTCAAGAAGGTTGAGGACAGATTAAAGGCCCTTGGATTTTGCCAGGAACAAGTCACTGGAGACTTTGGCAAGAGCCATTTCAGTAATGTGTAAAGGACGAAAGCCCGACTGTAAAGGATCCAGGAGGGCATGAGAGGAGAGGAAGTCGAGGCAGCAGCGGTGAACCACACGTTCAAGTAATTTAGAAATGAAGGGGAGGAGGGAGACGGGAATGTGTGATGAGGCTTCGTCCATTCAAGATAAAAGGTGAGCGCTCTTTTACAGTCCAGTGTATGAAGAGAAGCCTCTGCCCTGGAGGCATGAGGCCGTAGGAAAAAGGTGGGCAGTACCATGGATAGGCTGAGGTGAAATACAGAAACCACTTTAAAAGAGAAACTTAGGATGAGTGCGTAGCACCACTATTTTTGTAGAACCTGGTATAAGGAGGGTGCGCTACTAGCACCTACATCTAAACTGATTCTGCACGCTGAAGTAAGCGCCACCAAAAAGATGACTTTCCAGGTAAGGAACTTGAGCGGAGTGACGGCTAGAGGCTCAAAAGGTGCCAAGAGTAACTGTCCCAGGAGGACACTGAGATCCCACATCACTGACAGTAGTCGAATAGGGGGTTGAGAAAGCAGAAGGCCCTGCATAAATTGTCCTATGATTGAATGAGCATCAACATTGCAGTGATATGCTGCAGGAATACTCAGGTGCACCATGACAGAGTTAGACTTCAGTCCTCATTTGGAGAGGTGAAGCAAGTAAATCACCACCGTAGCCACTGAGCAAGTAAAGGGGTTAAGGGCTCCGTCTGCACACCAGACTGAAAATCTGCACCACTTGAAGGCATATGCTCTCCTGGTGAGTCCTTGCAAGATGCCAGAAGAATGTTCGACATCCATGGGCAGATGGAACTTCACCAGTTACCCGCTCAGCAGCCAAGCCATGAGTGATAGGGAGCAGAGATTGGGGTGCAGGAGGGTGCCCTCCTCCTGCAAAAGTAAATCCGAGTCACATCCCAGACGAGAGGTGGTGCCCGAGACAGCTGTAGTAACAATGGGTACCACGGTGCAGGGAACACCATGGGGCAATGAATATTAATGAGGCTCTGTCCGCTTGGACTTTGAAGAGGGTCTTGGCCACCAGAGGAGTCAAAGGGTAAACGCAGAGAAGGCCCTCGCTCCAATCCAGGAAGAAGGTATCGGATGCCATCTGATTGGGACAGGGCATCCTGGAGCAAAACAGCAGTAGCTGGGCATTGAGAGGAGATGCGAAGAAGTCCATGGTGGGAGGGCCCCATATCTGAAAGATCCAGTGAACCACTTGGGGGTTGAGAGTCTATTTGTGTGGTTGCAGGACTCTGCTAAGCTTGTCCGCTAAGGCATTGTCCTCTCCTGAAAGAAACACTGCACTGAGAAGCATCTGATGATTCACAGCGAACCTCCAGAGCCAGACTGTCTCCCAACAGAGGACATATGAACCCGTACCCCCTTATTTGTTGATGTATTACATCGCTACTTGGTTGTCTCTTTATAAGAGAATGACCTGGCCGGCCAGCTGTATCCGGAAGGCCCTCAAAGCAATGCCAATGACTCTGATTTCAAGGCAGTTTATCTGGTTGAGGCTCTCGCCCTCCGACCAGAGGCCTTGCATGCAGAGGCCATTGAGATGAGCTCCCCAGCCGAGTTTAGAGACATCCATTGCCAGAACCTGTTGGTGCAAGGGTGCTTGATAAAGGGCAGCCCCACTAGAAAATGCACAGTCAACTGCCACTACGGGAAGGAATTGAGAAATGGTGGCGTTCTGCACACCCTGTCGGAGAGAAGACCCAATGCCTGATTCCACTGAGTGCAGAGGGTCCAGAGCACTTATGGCATATTCAGGCAGGTGAACAGAGTGACATGGAAGCCATGTGGCCCAGGAGGCAAAGCATCTGGCAAACGGACACCATCAAGCAGCACTGAACCTGGTGCACCAGAGAGACAAGTTGGTAAGCCCAGTCTGTTAGGAGATATACCCTGGCCACCAAAATATCAAGGAGAGTCCCAGTGAACTTGAAGCACTGAGCTGGTTGCAGATGGGACTTTGGGTAGTTGATTATGAAGCCCTGCTGCTCCAAGATCTTGATGGTATGCTGCGAGGCCTGGCAAACCTTGTCCGGAGAGCCACACCTCACCAACCAGTCATCCAAGTAAGGGAAGACAAAAATCCCCTGCACACTGAGAAAAGTGGCGACAACCACTAGGCACTTTGTGAAAACTCTGGAAGTGGGCATGAGTCTGAAGGGAAAAACCCTGCATTGATAGTGCCTTCTGCTGAGACTAAAGCAGAGATATTTTCAATGCAGGGGGTGAATGAGGATGTGGGTATAGGCATCTTTTAGATCCAAGGAGCACAGCAAATCCCCACTGGAGGTAGGGCATCAACCTTCCAAGGGATACCATCTTGACCTTCTCTCTGATAAAGAAGCAATATAGACTGCAGAGATCTAAAGAGGGCCAGAAGTCTCTAGTATTTTTGGAGACCAGGAAGTATCGGGAGTATGACCATCTTCCTGCCTGAGATGGTGGAACAAGTTCAACTGCCATGGCTTCCAAAGGTTTGCTACTACCAACTGGAGAAGTTTGCAATGGTGAGGACCAAGAGGACATTCCCCTGGAAAGAACAGAAGGGGGGAGTGTCTGCTCGAATTGTAGGAGGTAACCTTTATTTACTATCTGAAATGCCCCAGGTTTTGGTGTTGATGCTGAGCCGATGGGCAAAAAATTGGGAGACGTCCCCTAATATTATTGCAGAACTGGACCTGAAAGGGGAGGAAATACCATGGTCCAGCAGTCAAAAGCGCCCCCCCCCCCCCAGGCTGCAGTTGAGGAGCTGGTTTGGTTTTGGTGTCTTAAGCCTACGCTGTTTTCTCTGGTCTTGGCTCTTGGCCTGCTGCCCCTGCGGGGGCACCAGGTAGAGGTGATATGGGGAATAGGCACCGTAAGTCTTCTTCCTTCAGGTAGAAGGACTTTTTGCCCAAAGCCTTTCATTGGGAAAGGTCAGCAGTCTTTCTGGAAAGCCTGGTCATGGCGAGTTGTTCCACCTCCAACAGTTTTTTCTGGATATATATATTTACTATATATATATATATATTATATTTCTGGATATAATCTCACGACCGAAGAAGTTTCCATTTTAAATAAGGGATTATCTTTTGTACCTATTAAGAAATATGATCCGTTTCAAACTCAAATTGATTTGTACAAGTTTTTTAGGAAAATCCGCATACGTCATTTTTTTAATGATCAAATTGAATTTCATGGTGACACCTCAATTGTTAGCAGACCATCCACCTGGGTCCCTCCTCCAAAAACAGATCCCCTCATTGAGGCCTTTGAAAAGGTTGTGATGCAACAGGTTGACCAAATTCATGAGAATGACCGTTTAGCGTTTCAGAATTTAACATTTCATGAACGACAGGCTCTTAAAGCATTACAGACAAATAGTAAAATCATTATAAAACCAGCAGACAAGGGAGGTGTTGTGGTAATTATGGACAAGAACAAATATTTAGCTGAAATTACTAGACAACCTAATGACAAGAATTTTTATTTACATCTTGACGGTGACCCCACAGAGGCCTTGAAACGCACAATAGATAACATTGTTATCAGTGCCTTTGAGACGGGCCATATTACCAAAAAAGAGAAGAATTCTTGATTGTAGAAAAACCGGTTATGCCTACGATTTACGTGATCCCTAAGATCCATAAGTCTCTTACAGACCCCCCAGGCCGACCCATTGTATCCGCCATTGGGTCACTTTTAGAACCCATCTCCCAATTGATGGATATTCTTTTGAGGCCTCATATTACACGCATGTGGTCCTATGTTCGCGACTCCTCACACGTTATTGACATTCTTTCAAAATTTAATGATTTAGGTTTAGAAGTTTTATTAGTTACCTTAGATGATGAAGCACTCTATACCAATGTCCCACAGTCTGAAGCCATGAGCATTATTGAAGAGTATTTAGTGGATAGGAAAGAATATACACGTATTTCCACCTCCTTTCTTTTAATTTTGGCAGAAATAGCATTATGTAAAAATTTATTTTGTTTTAGAGATATATATTACCAACAAATCAAAGGTGTGGCAATGGGGTCCTCCATGGCACCAGACATTGCCAACCTATACATGTACAAATCTGAAAATACTTTCCTCAAAGCTCATCCTTTTGAGACTAGAGTCAAATTGTGGATTAGGTACATTGACGATATTTTTATCATATGGGATGGCTCTATGGAAGATTTGTCCGCATTCAATGTATGGATAAATGACCTAGATCAAAATTTACGCTTTCAGATTACTTATGATCTGGTGCAAATTCCATATTTAGATTTAGTAATTCAGAGGGAAGGGAAAGGATTTATTACGAAACTGTACAGAAAACCAACTGACAGGAATCAGTTGCTCCATTATCAAAGTTTCCATAATCCTGCATTAAGAAATAATTTACCTGTTGGACAATTCCTTAGAGTAAGGAGAAATTGTACCACTGATGCCGAATTTGAATTGCAGGCTAAAGATTTAAGAGAGAGATTTGAAGCACGCCAGTATCCTCAGCAATATATTCATAGAGCTTATTCTAGAGCACGTGATTATTCACTAACAAAGGCAGATAAAATACATGATAATAAAAGTAAAAGTGATACCAAAATTGTTTGTCCATTGCTGTATTCCTTACAGTCCCAACGGATTGTGGCCATTCTCAAAAAAGAATGGCACCTGATTCAGGCTATTCCTGGGTTTCGGGACACCCAATTCATGGTTGCTCACAAACGCAACATTAATCTCCGTAATTTATTGGTACCCTCTGCTTTCACTGAGAAAAAAACTCTTTCTGTATATAAGGGGCAATACCAGTGTGGTCATTGTTCTGTTTGTTTAAATGTTTTAGCTATAAGGAAGGTTTTTATACATCCAGTGACACAGCAGCCATTTTACATTGATGATTTTTCTAATTGCGATACCACACATGTTGTTTATATTATACAATGTCCATGTAATCTCTTATATGTAGGTAAAACCAAACGGAGCGTTCGAGTGCGCATAATAGAACACAAGAGCTGTATTAAGAGACAATTAACAGACAAACCGTTGGTGCAACATTGGATAGACAAAGCACAAACTGTCAGATTTGAAATTTTGCGTTATTAAAAAAGTGAGATTGAATTGGAGGGGCGGAAATATTGAAAAGACTATTCTTTGGTTGGAACAGAAATATATTTTTGCTCTTAACACTCTCACTCCACATGGTTTGAATTCCGAACGAGATCTTTCCGTTTTCTTGTAATGATGCCAATATTGTGATTACATATTTGTCACTCGGATCATTTTAAGGTTGGTTGTTTTTTATCCCTATTTTTTTACAATTGTACATATTTATTCATTTTATGGCTTTATTTATTTATTTACTTATTTATTGATTGACTGACATATATGGTTTATAATTATATTTGTTCAAAGGTGCTGGCTAACATTAAAATCGGTGTTTTTTATTGCTTGTTTGTTGCTTGTTCATTATTTGATTGATTAGCTCAGATTTGGTTGTATTCATATTTGTACATATGGCTAACATGAAAGTTGGTGGTTTTTATTGCTTGTTTGTTATTTGTTCATTATTTATTTGATTGACTAGCTCAGATTTGTTTGTATCCATATTCATAAATAATAATGGGTTTTTTTGCAATTTTTGGTATCACCCTAGCCACAATAATATTGATAGTGGCAGTTTTAGGTTTCACAAAACGAGATTTTTTATTCCTGTAGTACAAGGTTTCATCCCATACCGCAGCGTTCCTACTCATTCATTTTCAGTTGGTCATTCTTTTCATGCATATGCTGGTTTCAGCTACTGTCTGGTTTCGACCCCCTTTTTTATGATGATGATATTATTTATAACGATCGGAGCATTCATCAGTTCTTAACATTCTTTTATTGAATATACAAATATTTTATCTTTGTGAGTTTGCCTGCGGCGGTTTGAGTGTTGTACGCATGCGCTGGCGTCTCTCTTTTTTATTCTGCGAGTTGCCGCGGACATTTGATGCTGCCTTCTTGGTCCAGAAGTTTTAGCAGTTTGCAGTTGTAAGTTTTTTTAAAATTGCATTGTATTTACTATTTTTATAGACAGTCTTAGGGTGGCAATCATGCAATCGTTATATAATAATTAAGACATTATTTTCATTTTTCAAGGTGTTAACATGTTTAGGCGGTAGACCCTACGGAGAGATACAGCAGCGTCTTTTGGTGGTTCCTTAGTTTGATAATTCAGTAAAGGATGTTTTTATACTTTGACGAAAATGGTTTATATAAAAAGCCACTTCATGTGCTTGGTAGACTGTATGGCATGACACGTTTGCCTGCCGATATTTAAGTCATTAGTCTGTTTTATTCCATCGGATAAAGATTTGTACAGTCAAACTGACAGCGTATGCGGCGGCTTTTAGTTTACAAAGAGAATTATACAATAAGAAAGACGTTGCCCCTTTAATCATAGACATGCTGGTTACCTAGTTTTCAGTTAACATATAGTAGGTTGCTTTTGAATGGTTCTAACATGGGTGTGTCCCCTTGGTTTAAGATATATTCATATCACCACATGCCATAGTAATAAATCACATTTTGAATTCTGTATCCAGACGGATCTACATCATTTTTTTAAATGACATCATCCCATAGGGTTTGTTTTTTCACATTATGACAGCCTGGTATGGTTCTAACCAATAATATTTTTAAAGTTGGAATAGATTAATGAGATCCATGAATGTAATAAGTTTTCCAAGTCATAATTCCCTTTTTTTCATTTATTTTGCAGTTACAGAAGGTTGTATTATTTTCAGTGCAACAAATTAATTTGATTGGCGTATCCCTAGTATGTTTTTAAGGTAATTTTTTTCACTCCTGCTCCTTCTCCTCCATCTCTTTTGTTTTTCTCCATGCTGAATTGACACGGTTATTTGTACCTTTGTTTGTATTCGTGTGTTGATTATGGTACTTACAATAAGTTTTTAATTACTTTATTGCTTTTATTTAATTTATCAGATTTTTGATTAACATCTGTTTGTCATTATTG
This sequence comes from Ichthyophis bannanicus, assembly GCA_033557465.1. Lineage (NCBI taxonomy): Eukaryota > Metazoa > Chordata > Amphibia > Gymnophiona > Ichthyophiidae > Ichthyophis > Ichthyophis bannanicus. Next base: position 189,757,886 of record CM066035.1, on the reverse strand, counting down.
TTTTTTATATATACATTGTATTATTTTAGTTTTGAAAGGGAGCTTTGTTTTAGCATTTAATAGATTTTATGTCTCATATGTTTAGGCTTTTATATGTCCTAGTGTGATACATATTAATATATGATTTCGCTTATGAGTTTATGAACATTTTTTGTTTCTTATACATATCATATATATTATTTATTTATTATTGTGTTCTTACAGTTTTATAACTTATGTATTTAGTGTATTTATGTTTTTATGCTGGTGTTTTAATTTATTTATAATGTGTTTTTAGTATGAGGTGAGCCAACCCCTGAAGAAGAATTTATCGAAACACGGCCTGTGTTGGGTCAGGTCTCCCTTTACATATATGGATCAATAAAGTATTGGTGAGAGTTCACACCTGTCCACGTTTTTGTACTGTTTGCAAAGGCACTGTCCCTCCAGGACAACTCCTCCAAACAGTAGTGTGCCATGAAGGTGTGCACAAAGGACCGGATGGTGGCCCGGAAGATGTTCAGCAAGGGCACCGACCACAGATTGGCTACAGAGGCCGCCATGGCATGCACATTGTGAGCTGTCACATGATGCTCCAGGGAGAGCCCCGCCTGTTTAGGTGAATGAAATGCAGTCAGCCACCCATCGAGAGAGGGTGCACGTGGAGACTGTGATCCCGAGGCGACTGGGATTGAATAAAAGAAAGAGCTACGTTTAACAGCGATGGGGCTACATATTCTGTATGTAGAAGGAAAGGGCACACTTGCAGTCTAGCGTGTGCAGGGAGGCCTCCACCCTGAAGGTGTGAGGCCTAGGAAAGAAGGTAGGTAACACCACCTTTTGGTTTAGATGGAATGCAGAAACTGCCTTCGGTAAGAACTTAGGGTGCGTCTGCAGGACAACCCTATTCTATGGAACCTGGTGCAGGGCTCATGTGCCACCAGGGCCTGCAGTTCTCTCATGTGCCTGGTTGAGGTGAGTGTCACCAGGAAGACGACCTTTCCTAGAACGACACGGAGGTCCCACGCCATCGGCAGCAGGTGGACCGGAAGCTGGGAGAGGAGGCAGCCCCACATGAACCGGCCCACCAATGGATGCAAGGACACAGCCTGGCCATCCACTCTGTGGTAGTGAGCCGAGATGGTGCAGAGATGCACACTGACTGAGTTGGACTTCAGGCCTGCCACTGACGGGTGCAAGAGGTATCGCAATACTTCCATAATGGTGCAGAGAAAGGGTTAAGGCCTTCACTCGCACACCAGAGGGAGAACCAGCACCATTTGAAGGCATAAGCCTGGCATTTAGAGTCCTTAAGCGAGGCCAGCAAGATGTCCTCCAGCGGTCGAGGGAGGCGCAATAGCTAGCCTTTCAGCATACAAGCTGTGAGCGCCAGGATCTGGAGGTTGGGGTGCTGCAATGTTCCGTTCTCCTGTTCAGGAGGTCCGGGGTACTCCCCAACAGCCAGGGGTCCCTCTGGGACAGCTGCAGGAGCAGGGGGAACCAGGGCTGCCTGGGCCACCTTGGTGCAATGAAGATGATGGAGGCTGCCTCCGCCTGGATCTTGAGCAGGGCTCGAGGTAGCAGGGGTGTTGGCGTAAACGCATACAGAAACTCCCTGGAAAAAAAGGTAGAAGGAACACATCCACCGCCTTCCAACTCTGGGCCGCCTTTGGAAAGCAGAAGCGCGGTAGCTTGCATTTTTCTGGACTGGCAAAGAGGTCGATCTCTAGAGTACCCCACCGCCAGAAGATTTCCCCCAGTATGGCTTGGTTCAACCTCCACTCTTGGGGCTGGCAGTCAGACCAGCATATTGTCCTGGTCGGCAAGTACACTGCTTTGAGCAAAATGTTCTTCCCTGCCGCGAAGTTCCGGAGGCACACTGCCTCCCAACAAAGGAGGTATGATCCCGAACCCCCCTGCTTGTTGATGTAAAACATTGCTACCTGGTTGTCCATCGGGACTTGAACCACTTATCCTTCCAGATTGTCCTGGAAAACTTACAGGGCATGATAGACTGCTCGGAGCTCGAGTGGTTTGATCTGTGAAGCACTCTCCTCTGGTGACCACGGGCCCTGCGATTGCAGGTGACTGCAGTAGGCCACCCAGCCCGTCAGACGCATCCATGGTGAAGATGCACTGCACAGGTGGGGCCTGGAAAGACTGGTCAGCTGAGGATGAGGTGGTCCTGTCACCAGGTCAGAAATATTGCCAAGGCCGGCATGACCTGAATGCGGTTCTCCAGATGGCTCGATGCCTGTGACCACTGGGCATCCACTGAGCCTACTGCATGCGCAGGCGGGTAAAGGGAGTGATGTGGATGGTGGATGCCATGTGCCCCAAAAGGCGAAGCATCATCCGGGCTGTTACTGGTGCACCTCTCTGCACTGCTTGCCTCAGAGCGGCGAGGCGCTGAGCCCACTGCAAGGGCAAGAAGGCTCTTGCTCAGGTAGAGTCGAGCTGGGCCACGATGAGCTCTATGCACTGTGACGGGGAAAGGTGAGACTTTAAAAGTTCACCGCGAAGCCCAGGTGTTGCAGCAGTCCTAGAGTGCACTGTGTCGCATTGTGCCCTTTGTCCAGAAAGGAGAACACGAATATGTCAAAGAGGCGGAGGCCAGCAGCCATGGCCACCCTTGCATTTCATGAACACACGAGGGGCTGAGGCCAGGGCAAAGGAAAGTACCCTGTACTGATAGTGGAGTCCCCCTACGATGAACCAGAAGTACTGACAGTGCCTTGGGTGGATCAGAATGTGGGCATAGGAATCTTTGAGATCCAAGGAGCATAGTCAGTCTCTCTGGAGGAGGTAAGGCAGCAAGATTCCAAGGGATAACATCTTGAACTTTTCCTTCACCAGGAAGTGGTTGAAGTCCCTATGATCCAGAATGGGGCTGATGTTTTCTTAGGGACCAGAAAAGTAATGGAAGTAGAATCCCTGGGCCTGAAGATGAGGGGGGGGGGAAGGTCTCCACCACTTGAACCTTGAGTAAGCACTTAAGATCCTTCTGAAGCAGCTCCCTGTGCAAGCGGTTCACAGGCAATTCCCCTGGGAAAAAGGGGGGAGGCAGCTGAGTGGAGGAGATATACCTCCTTGATCACCTGCAACACCCAGCTGTCAGTGGTGATAGAGGGCCACCTGCATGCAAGTGGACCAGCCATCCCTCCCGTGAAACTTGGGTCCATTACCTCCTGAGGGAGGCTATGCCCAAAGAGTCAAAAACTCCCCCCAGGCTGCGACTTGAGCACTGGCTGGGGTTTAGGAGCCTTAGGCTTATGGAGGCAATGCCCCTAGCCCTTGGCCTGCTGCCCCTGAGGAGTAGCTGGGTAGGCCTGGAACCTGGGGTAGTTTCCGTAAGCCTTCTTGGACTTCGGATAGAAGGGCTTTTCCCCCGAAGCCTTCCGACAGGAATGATCAAACACCTTCTTGGACAGCCTCGTCCTGGTCATGAATTTCTTCTCCAACTCGTCAGCCTTCTCCATCATGGGTTTGCCAAAGAGGTTGTCTCCCCGGCATGGGACATCGGCTATCTTGTCCTGAACCCATTGCTTTAAATCGGAGGACTGTAGCCAGGCCAGGTGGCAGGCACTAATGCCCACCGCAGCTACCTGAGCCACTGACTCAAAGCCATCGAAGGTTGCCAGAGTCAAACTTGGAGCACTCTTTGACCAAAGAAACCAGGGCCCAAAAGCACTCAAGGAGCTCAGCTGATAGAACAGCTGAGAATCCAGTGAGGTCCTTTGCCAGGTCTCTCAGGTACATGTCCATGTACAGCTTGTAAGCCTGGATACGGGCTGTGAGCATACAGCCCTGGAAACATTTCCTGCCAAATGCATCCATGGTACGGGCCTCCCAACCAGGAGGCACTGAGGAACGAGTCTTTTGACTCTTGATACGAGGAATAGCCAACTCCACCACCATGGAATTGTGTGGAAGCTGCATTTTCTGGAACCTGGGACTTTTGCCGACTAGATAATGCGAATTGAGTTATGTCAGACGGCTGCCTGGGTGAGAATCTTCACAGTCTTGACAATGCATATATTTATATGATTTTTGCAAGGTATTGTGGGTAATGTAGTTCATTCACACCAGACACAGCTGCTGACAATAATTTAGTTGTGCACAAGTGTTAAAGCCAATAAGATACTTCTTTATTTATGGGGTTATTTCTCCCAGCACAGATATGCTTGGTAGCACATAAATTAGGTTACTTGCTTGCAGTGTTTAACTTGGTAAAACAAAGTCAAAAATCAAAATCAGGAAAACAACCTTCAAACTTGTCAGGCAATTAGCTAATGTTTTCTTAGCATATCTCTAACAAACGAAAAGCCACAAAGAAAGAAATAAACTGTTCTTGTAAGGTTAACTTCTGATTACTTTCCACACAGATCCAGAAGTAATTCTCTCCTAGCTCAAAAACAATTAGGTGCAGCTCTATTGCTATCAGTTATCCAGCTGAAACCCTTTAGCAGGCTGGCTTTCTACTGTGTGAGTCAAATCCTGCTTCAGGAGCTTTTCTTAGTGGAATAAAGAACAAATTTATATTTCTTTGTGATGGCTGCTGTGCTTTATCACAGAAAGTTACCAACGGAGTTTGGATAGAGAGCAGTCCATATAAACAATATCTTGATCTGCTATTATTTCCCCTTCATCAACAAGCATAGGGTCACTATCATGAATTGGCACAGATGAATCTTTCAATGGAGCACTTTCAGGAGAACACTTATTTCCCTGCTGTCTTTCAAGGTTATAGCTAGGGCATAGATCAGTGTTCATACCTGAGTTTCCATTGTTGCTATAGTTCCTCTCTATATAGCCTGGCCAGTATGTAGTCCAGTTCTTATGTCCAGCCTTCCAGTCCTGATCCCTGGACACTGGATCTCTCTTCACATACCTTCTGGCATAGGTCTTAGAGTCCCTTCCACGTGCAGCCGTCTCCCTCACAGGTAGCCTCTGGTGATTCCTTGTTCTGCAGCACCATTCCTCTGGCTTTCCCCAGTCCAATGGTCTATGCTGGCCCTTGGAATACCTCCCAGTATACATACTGCCTTAGACTCTTCTAGACCTCTCAAAGGCTTTTCTCCTCTTCCTTCCAGAGGGTTTCTTTCCTTCTCTATCCGTCCGGTTTGGCTTCTGCTTCTGCTGATCCTTCAGATGAAACTGATGATCAAACTGAAGCTGATTCTCAGGATACTGAGGACAATTCTCTGAATATCCAAGGTGATCATGAAGCTGGTCATCTGTAGAATAAACTCTACTCTTATTCTGCTTAGATGAGTGCTCCTCCCTAACACAGCGCAGCTGTGCTGAATCAGGCCCTGCCCTTTGAGATGAGTGCTTAGGGATTATTACCTCATAGCCCTCCTGATTGAACACACGTTTCCTCACTTCAGCTCCTCTAATGGCTGTTGGAAACCTGGTGCATTCTGGGACTGGTAGTCTTTTATGGCAAAATTCTGTTTTCTCATTTCTACCAGCACTGACAGGTTGCTTGTTCAGAGACACTTCACCTTTTCTATAGCTCCTTCCTTAGCTATGATAAGCTTCCTTATCACAGTTAATGGTTCACAAGTGGCACAGTTACTGGGGTCTCCCACATCCTGAACAGCAAATGCTCCAGGATGGGAGGCCTAGGCATCATCAATGCCTCTCGAGGAGGGGCGTTATACTGGAAAATCTCCAGATCCTCAGCACACAACTCATCTTCAGGGAACACCAGGAAGGCGAGTGCCTTGGACATCTAACTCATGAACTCCAGAAATACAAGATCCTCTGGAAGGGACCTCTGCCAGTGATGTGGCAGAGAGATGTTGGAAGGGACATCCCAATGAAGAACGGTGTCGGGGGGACTCTGCATCCATCTCCCACGCCAACTCAGAACTGAAGGAGATGGTGAGCGCCCCGCAGTCCTCGGACTGACCCGGCATCAATAACTCCTGACATCGGAGGTCTGTCGGCATCGTGCCGGCCACCAACAGCTGACACCAACCATGCCAACCGCTTGAAGACGGGTGGAGCATCCTCCGGGGAGGTCCTCATCGAGGAAGTCCCTGTGTGGGGTGCCAACAACCCAGAGACGGACCCCTCTGCACCTCCAGGAAAGCAGAGAAACTGCGTTTGTGTGCCGCTATCCTGGCCTCAATGCCAGACAGCTCCACAGCTGGCGTTGTCCCAAAGACATCGAGGACAGTGTCGGGCCCCTCGCCAGGAAGTCCTGGATCGTAATGGAGTTGGAGGCAACGCATCGATCCCTCGACGCCGGAGAAGATTTGTCTCCCCGGGGCTGCTTCAACAGGCGCTCCCGCCCATTATCCCCTGCATCACGTCAAGGGCCCCAAAGACTTACCACTCGATCCCGGGTGAGTCCTCGATGCCTTCAAGGAAGATTCAGATGTCCGGGACAGATCCTCACTCCGATGCCCGATGACCTCTGGACTCTGACCATGCCAAAGCACATGAAGCAGCGTCGTCCGTTGCTGGTGTTGAAGGGAGGGATTCCACCCCCGATGTCGAACCCGAGCCAGACCTACCAAACAGCTCCCCCTGCTGCCTTTTGCATTCCTTCAGGGTTTTAGCCAAAAGGAAGGAAGGAAAAGCAGGCAGAAAGACCTGTTGTGGTCTGGCCTGAAGCACTTCATACAGGTACTGTGGAGGTCCATACAGGACATAGTGTGGTTGGCATTTACCACACTGCTCGAAACTGCTGGTTGAGAACATAGCAGGAAAAACAAAATCTGCGAGATTAAACTCAGACATCTCAACTAGCTAGGCCATGAGAAAAAACCCCACGGGCTAAAAAGACAAAAATAAAGAAAAAATTACCAGAGCGAAAACTGACCCCAAGGCAGGGGTCTCGGGCGGTGGCAAGGTTATCGAATCGAGCACTTGCGGAAAAAAGAAAAAAAAAACGATAAAGGGTCAAAAAAAAAAATCAACTTTCTCTGGGGTACAGACATGACACGTGCAGGCTCCACGGAAAAAGACAGACTGAGGCAAGATGGCATCTTATGGCAGGATGGTGATCACACATGCACGGTGCATCTCCCAAAGGCTTTCTTTGAAAGCTAGAGAGTGGATCCATTCGGGCTCCGTCGGCACAAACGTCAGCCGTATATGAGGACTGACTTCCTGCTTGTTCCCAGAGAAGAGGAAAAGAATAACAAACAACTCCTAAGGAGGAGGGTGGATTGCGAAGACTGATTCCTGTTGTTCCTGGAAATCACCTTCTACAGGTGAGTAACTACGCTATCTCCAGGAACAAGCAGGAATGTAGTCTTCACATATGGGATTCACTAGCTCCCAGGCACCAGATTAAAAAAACATCTTTGAGGCTAAGGAATGGAACCAAGAAGGTATGGATACGACATGGCCACAGCAGACTCGAGTGCAGAAAGCAAGAGCATGGAACAAGGAGTCAGGTGCCAAAGAAACGCAATGTTAGGAGTTGTAATTAAGTCCCATACTAATGCTGAATTACAACCTGGCCAAAGACAGTGTCCTGACGGGAGCCCCTTTCGAGGCATTAGTGAGCAGTGAAGGTGTGAACAGAGGACCGGGTAGCTGCCCAGCAGATCTCCTGTATGGAGACAGAATGGAGGATGGCGACTGAGGTAGCCATAGCTCTCACATTGTGAGCTGTAACGTGACCCTCGAGAGAGTGTCTCACTTGAGCATAGGCAAACAAAATGAGGTTGGCAATTTAATCGGATAGGGTTCATTTCGACATGGGCTTGAATCAAAGGAAATAAATAATTGAGAGGATTTCCTAAAAACCTTGGTCCTATCCAAGTAGTAAGCAAAAGGATATAGCATTATTAGAAAAGGTTCAGAGAAGAGCCACCAAAATGGTAAAAGGGATGGAAGGATACCCCATGAAGAAAGGCTAAAAAGGTTAGGGCTCTTTAACCTGGAAAAGAGACAGCTGAGGGGAGATATGATAGAAGTCTATAAATTAATGAATGGAGTGGAATGGGTAACCGTAGATCGATTGTTTACGTTATCAGAATATAGTAAGACTAGGGGACATGCAATGAAGCTACAGAGTAAACTATTTAAGACTAATAAGAGAAAATATTTTTTCACTCAACGTGTAATCAAACTCTGGAATTTGTTACCGGAGAATGTAGTAAAAGCTGTCAGTGTAGCTGTGTTTAAAAAAGGTTTGGACAAGTTCCTAGAGGAAAGGTCCATAAACCATTATTAAAAAGGGATCCAGGATATCACTGCTTGACCCAATACAAGCATTGTGGAACATGTGTCTTTTGGGGAAACTGCTAGGCACGTATGACCTAGATTGGTCACTGTTGGAAAAAGGATACTGGGTTCGATGGACCTTGCTCTGACCCAGTATGGCATATCTTATGATAAAAGCATGCTTACAATCCAAGGCATGCAATGCCGCCTCAGCTCTTGAGGTATGCAGCCAGGGAAAGAAGACCAGCAGTATCACAGATTGGTTGAGATGAGTACAGAGAACCACCTTGTCATGGTGGAATAGAATGTAGGGGGGATCTGCCACCAAAGCTTGTAGTTCGCTAATGATACGAGGTGAGGTGAGGGCAATAAGAAAGATGATCTTCCAAGATAAAGAGTTTTGGAGAAGTCGTAGTCAAAGGCTCAAATGTGGCTTTTAGAAGCTGCACTAGGACCACGTTGAGGTCCCAAGCCACCGGTGGTGATTTAATCAATGGCTTGGAAAGCAGAAGACCCCGCATGAATTGTTGCACCAATGGGTGTGAGGAAATAGGATGTCTATCTATTAGGTTGCGATAGAGTTCATCTCAGTGCCACTACTGCCTAACAGTTAGTCTTAAGTCCTATGGAAGACAAGTGGAGAAGATATTGTAGAAGATGCTCCACTGGGCAATTAGAAGGGTTAATTTACTGTGGGGTGCGGCACAGGGTGAGCTGCCACCATTTGAAGGCATAAGAACATCTGGTAGATGGCTTGCAGGAAGCAAGCAAACAAGATGTCCCTGACCGGTCGAGGTTATCAAAGATCATGCCTTTAGCAGTCATGCGGTGAGACGAAGGACTTGTGAATTGGGGTGAAGGAGTTGTCCTTGATCCTGAGAGAAGTCGGGGGTGAAAGAAAGCTTGATTGTACCAGGTTGGATACACAGTCAGGCCCTGTGTATAACATTATATTACTATAAGCCCTAAGAAAGAGTTAATATCATTTGTAGCTCCTTAATACCATCCTTGAAAACTCTGTAGAAGTAACTGGGTGAAAGGTTTTAGATAACATAAACAGTCTTGTTATTAGAAAGATAAGTAAAAGGCAAGTTGTTTACCAAGCTTCCCAGTCTCTGGTCAGAGATATAAAACTGTCAGTGTTAGAATTAATTAGAATTAAAGCCTACATAGTCATGTCTGAGAATATATGTATGTCTTTTCATGATTGTCTATGACGTGCATGCCTATAGAAAAGTATGTTATGAATATACGTGACACTAGACGTAGAATAGAATATGTATATTATGAATATACGTGATGCGAGACGTAGAATAATAAAGTGAAATTATGCTGTATAATCAAATCTTTACCTATAAATAAAGTGGCCTAAAGCTATGATATCAGAGTAAACATAGGCAGAGGCCTAGCTTGCTCTCCCAAAGCTTTGGTTATTTTTATAATACAAGTGTGTTGTGTATTATTTACAGATTTGTGTATTATTCAAAGAATTGTGATCAATTAACCTTCTCCTTGTTTTGTGTGCGGATTTCTGTAACCCAAGAGCCCTGCCTGTTGCAGGTGAGGGTGGGTGCAGAGTACACTTTCAGGGGCATGACCCAAATTGAGGGGTGGCGTCTGTGCTAGATAAAGCAGCAGAGGAAACCATGGCTGATGGAGCTAATAAAGGGCTATTAGGATCATTGAGCCCTAGTCAGCCTGCAGTTTGAATACGATTTTGGGTATTGGGGGGGTATGGGGGTAGAGGGAATGCATAAAGCAGGCCCATGCCCCAATGAAGGAGAAAGGCATCTGCTGTCAGACTGTCTGGAGGGAATCCCTGAGCAAAAAGGCAGAAGACTTGCATTCTCTGGGGAGGCAAACAGATCTATTCTGAGATCCCCCACATATTGAAGATCCAAGATGCCATGTCATGATGCCGAGTCCACTCATGTGGATGCAGGATCCGGCTGAGTCTGTCCGCAACGACAGAGTTTGCCAGGGAGACACACCGCTCGGAGGTGGATATGGTGTGTAATAGCAAAGGACCAGAGGCAAAGGGCTTCTTGGCAGAGGGGATAAGAACCAGTTCCGCCCAGCTTGTTCACAAAGAACATGACTACTTGGTTGTCTGTCTGAACTAAGACGTGTTTGCCCGAAGGTCGGGGTTGAAAAACCCGTAGGTCATTGGTGAGAGCACAAAGCCATGTTCTAGGAGATTGATCTGCATTTGAGATTCCTGTGCTGTCCACAGCTCCTGCATAGTGAGACTGTGCTCCCCCCATCCTAGCTCCTGCATAGTGAGACTGTGTTCCCCCCCATCCTAGCTTAGAAGCATCTGGCGTTAGAATGCATTGAGATGTAGGCATCTGAAAAGGTGACCCTCAAAGGAGATTTTGGGGGAAGAACCGCCAGTGAACAGAGTTGACAAGAGGAGGAGGAGAATTTAAGAAAAAAAGTAGCCCCAATAGCCAGGACGCGAGGCTTTAAAACTAAAAAAGCCTTGAGTCTGAGCTGTGTTTGCCTGGAAACATCAGGGAACATATTAACCTTCCCCCCCCCCCCCCAGAAATTAGCATTCTTATTTTGAAAATACAAACGCATAACTGTGTTTTTATCAAGCTCAGAGTTAAAAGACACAAGAAGAGTAGACCTAGTGGCAATCACGTCATGTGATGATTCAACAAAGTCAGATACATCCAACGAATCTAGCAAAGGAAAAGTACCAGCCCCCTGCAGAGACCCACCGGGAGCTGCTACCAAGTGAGGCAAATAATACATCTTATTTATAGCAGACTTAGTATTATCTCGATAAGTATTTCTCTGAAATTTTGGGTTATCTAACAAAATCTGTGGAGATAACAGACGAGTACAGGGAAAATTCAAACATCTAATATTCGTAGCCCTAAGACTATTTTCTAGTAATTCTTGCTGGGTATGCAAGATAAGACTGTCCTTAATGAACGACATAGTAGTATTCTGTAATGCGACACATTGTGCATCCAACTTCTGACACTTATCATCTAAAGCCACTATCTGAAGATCATGTTGAACTAATTTAGCCACTGAGTCTTTAGAAAAGTGAGAATTGAGAAACCACAGAAGATAAGGAAATTTCAATCCCTGAGAGGACTTGCCAAACATCAGATAACAAAATATTTTGTTTGTCCACAGGGAGTACAGATATAACATCCTGCTGGGCCCCCACAAGGTCCCCTGGAACTTGCAGAATACGTGGCAAAGGTACCACCACAATATCCGACAGTTTCATAGGGGGAACCGGAAAGATAGTGAGTCCTGAAGTCGAGACTGTTCCTCCAACAAGGGGGATGAAGTCACTGGGCCCATACCAACATTGCCAGCAAGCAGGGCAGAGTTAGAAACACCCAACAAAGACGAGGAGCTATCTGATGGGAGCAGGGACCTGGCGGCAGCAGGAGGTATCACCTCCATCCCACCCAAGGGAGCCAAATGCTTATCCATTGGACCAATAACTTTCACAGATTGAAAGGGATTCACAATACTCACATTCAAAGGTCTCTTTTTACATTTGCCCATTCCAGGGAACCTGCTCCACTGCTCCTCGTGCGCCGAAGGGATGTACCCTATGCCCTATGTACCCTATGCCCTATGTACACAAAGGAATGTACCCTATGCCCTAATCACTGTATTTAAATTTCCCCCACGTCAATCTTCCCCTAAAGACAAACATGCCAATCTTTATTCTATTTTGTACATATTATAGATAGTTCTCCCTGTTCTCCATGTTTTATTTCCCTGTTCTCTGTAAATGTCAATGTTAGACTGTTACACATTGTACATCTTTGGTTATATATAAACCGTGCTGATGATAAATAGTGGGGTATAGAAGAAATTGCAAATAAATAAATGTCACTTTTGCGCCCCTTCAGAACGCGACCGCGGAACTGCGGTGCAGGCTGCGATTTAAGGCCTCCAAGATGATGTCGGGGCCTGACGCCACATAGCTGGTCCGGTGGGATCCTCCAGCCGCCTGCTTAGACAGCAAAAAAGACACGGTGTGCAGCTCGTGCAACAGCTCCGTCTCCCAACACAACACCCAGCAGCCGCCTCTATCTGCCATAATTTAAGGCCCCCGAGATGACGTCGGGGCCTGATGCCATGTAGCTGGTCCGGCGGGATCCTCCAGCTGCCTGCTTAGACAGTGAAAAAGATGTGGTGTGCAGCTCAAGAAACAGCTCCGACTCCCAACACAACTCCCAGCAGCCGCCTCTATCCGCCATAATTTAAGGCCCCCGAGATGACGTAGGGGCCTGACGCCGCGTAGCTGGTCCGGCGGGATCCTCCAGCTGCCTGCTTAGACAGCGAAAAAGACGCGGTGTGCAGCTCAGGAAACAGCTCTTTCTCCCAACACAACTCCCTGTTAAAGGATGTTTTTAATAGATCCTTGGAGACAAGAGAAGTTATATAGGACTGAAGAAGGGCTGATGTGGTACCTCTTCACAAAAGTGGTAGTAGGCGAGAAGTAACAAACTACAGGCTAGTAAGCCTTACCTCAGTGGCAGGAAAAGTAATGGAGGTGCTCCTGAAAGAGCGAATAGTGGACCTTTCTCGAAACCAACAGGTTGCATGATTCGAGCCAACATGGCTTTACCAAAGGACGATCTTGCCAAACAAATCTGATTGAGTTCTTTGATTGGGTGACCAGAGAACTAGATCAAGGGAATACGATGGATGTCATCTACCTCGATTTCAGCAAAGGCTTTGATACTTTTCCTCATAGGAGGCTTATCAATAAACTAAACAGCTTGGGGATGGGTCCCAAGGTAGTGAACTGGATCAGAAACTGGTTGACTGACAGACGACAGGAAGGTGATGGTAAACGGAACTCACTCGGATGAAAGGAAAGTGATTAGCGGTGTGCCCCAGAGTTCAATCCTGGGACCGGTACTGTTGAATGTATTTGTGAGTGATATTTCTGAAGGACTGAATGGAAAAATCAGTTTTTTTGCAGATGACACAACAATTTGCAACAGAGTGGACTCCCCTGAAGGAGTGGAGAACATGAAGAAAGATCTACAAAAGCTGGAAGAATGGTCTAATGCTTGACAGTTAAGATTTAATGTGAAGAAGTGCAGTGTCATGCACTTGGGATGCAGAAATCCAAGGGAATTGTATGTGATAGGGGGCAAGAGATTGGTGTGCATGGACCAGGAAAAGAACCTTGGAGTGATTGTTTCGGACTATCTCAAGGTGGCGAAACAGTGCGACAAGACAATGGCAAAAGCCAGAAGGATGCTGGGTTGCATACAAAGAGCAATTACCAGTAGAAACAAAGAGGTATTAATGCCACTGTACAAGTCGCTGGTGAGGCCTCACTTGGAATACTGTGTTCAGTTTTGGAGACCATATCTCACAAAAGGATATAAAAAGACTGGAAACGGTTCAGAGGAGGGCAAAAAAAATGCTTTGGAGCCTGCGTCAGAAGACTGATGAGAAGAAATTGAAGACCTAAATATGTACACTCTGGAGGAGAGGAGGGACAGGGGAGATATGATTCAGACCTTTAAATTCTTAAAGAGTATTAATGAACAAACAAACTTCTTCCAAAGACAGGGAAACTGTAATACTAGAGAACATAACATGAAACTGCAAGAAGGTAAACTGAAAGGCACTGTCAGGAATTACTTTTTCACTGAAAGGGTGGTGGATGCTTGGAGTGCCCTCCTGATGGAAGTGGTGGGGGCAAATACAGTGACAGAATTCAAAATGGCATGGGATAGACACAGTGGATCCCTTTATAGAAACCGGATAAAATCAAAACAAACTTATCTCTTATATCTCAAAAAATAATGGTGACCTACACGGAGCGGTGGGTACACCCTTAAACAAAGGCATGGGGAGAGGTGACCTGCACGGAGCGGCAAGTGCACCTACTCTTGCCGCCTTGCTGGGCAGAATAGATGGACCATACTGGTCTTTATCTGCCGTCATATACTATGTTACTATGGAAGTAGACTTCCCCCTAGATGCCTTTGGTACCACAGCAGCCAGGAGTGCCTCCAAAGTCCTTTCAATAGCTAAAACGCAATTGATTGAGGACACTGATGCCTGGGTGGAACTGAGTGTGGGGCTGTTTGCCACCTTCCCAGAGCACTGTAACAGTAGTTCTCCAGGAGTCAATGCTTCGAGAGTGTCCTGGAGCCCTTGTCTGGATTTGGAGGATAGCTTCTCCCACTGGGGCTGTTTGGCCAGCCGGTCAGCATCGGATGCCCCTTTCGGTGCATCCAGTGAGTGCAGGGATTTACCTCGATGCTCGGTATCTGATTTCGATGCCAAGGACTTAGTCTTTCGTTTATGTTTGGACTTTTGTTGACCTGGGAACCAACTGAAGATGCAGACATCCTCAATGATGCCAAAGCTGCTGAAATCGCGTCTGGGGCAAACAGTGAGTCACACTGTTTGGCCCTGTTCTTTAGGCCTCGTTTGGTCATTTGTTTACACAATGAACAATTGTGTGGTATATGGTCTGGGCCCAAACATTTTAGACATCAGTCATGAGAACCAGTAACTGGCATAGTGCCAGAGCACTTTTAACAGTTTTTGAAGCCGCTGATGTGTTTGTCCATGGTGACAAACTGAAAAAATTTAAGCCGAGGCCTAAGGCCTCACAGAAAAGAAAACTGAAGAAAAAAAAAGAAAAGAAAAATTAATATGAGGGACACTATATAAGGGACGGTACTGGCATCGACAGAAAGGCAGAGCACAGATACCAGGAAACAAAATAAACGTTTTTCGGCGGTGACAGGAAAGGTGCTTCCTGCTGGCTCCGCGGAAAACAAAGAACTGAGGAGAGGAGTTGGAAAGGCAGGAAGGCAGACACACAGGCGCAGTGGAGTGCCCCCAAAGGCTTTCCTATTGGATGCTGGGGAGCGTTCCCGCGCAGGCTCAGTCAGTACTGACAATACCCATATGCGAAGACTGCATGCCTGCTTGTTCCTGGAGATTGCATGCATTGCAAACCCCCAGCCTGCATAATGATGTTTATTAAATGGGGCATAAAGTCTGATGCTAGTGCCTCAGTTAAACCTGTGCACTATACCATGTTAACAGCTGATTAACAAAGTAAATAGATCCCTAATTGTAATTAGGACAAGCAAAACACTACGGAGAGCATATTCGGCAGCAGCAAGCAGCCCAAGTAAAGCAGCTGACCATCACCACTTTAAATTTAACTTGGATATTCAATGCCAGGACCATATCCAATCACAGTCATTAAATATCCAGTATACCCGAAAAGCATTTTAGCTGCCCGGTCAGTGGCAATATTCAGCCGCTGGCCAGCTAGCTAGCTAGCTAAACTAGTTAAAGGTAGGCTAGAGGTTTTTTTTGGTCTAACTTTAGCTGGTTTTAGTTAACAGGCCTGTAGCTCAATATTGCTGCTGCCCGATTAACTCTGGTGTTGCCCATGGAATATCCTGACACTAGCTGTTTGGCATAAGGGCATTCAGCGGTACTAAGCACTTAAATGCCGCGGTAATATCCCGCTGACCGCAATTTAACTGGTTAGCACATCTGCTAACTGATTAAACTGCTTCAACCATGCCTCTTACTTGTACTAGCTCAATGGCAAACAGTAAGTTATTTTGTCTCATTTCCCAGTATATACACAAATATCATAGGCATTAAATGGAAATTACACTAACCTGGTAATTGTAGTTCCTGGAGGGTCCAGTTTAGTCCTCCACAATTGGGTAGTGCCCCTCCTCCTGCAGCCTGGAGACTGGACCAATCAAGTCTTCTGTAGTATATATGCAGACGGAGCTCCCAGAAGCCCCCAGTGTACTAGTAACAAAGCATACTTAACGAAGCAACACATTAGATTAATATACAAAATGACATAATTAAAGAACAATTTGTACCCCCCAATAAATATCCAACCCCCTCCCCAAACGAGGAAGTCAGAACACTGCATTGCGCCGGTACCGACGCCCCGGTAATCAAAACACAGCTCACCATCAGAAATCTCAGGAGCTGACTGAACACCTGAGAAAAGGAAGAGCCATAGCAAAAAACGCGGCTGTAAAGAAAAAAGGTCCGAACGGAAAAGAGGAACCGTCTTATGATCAACCGTTCGGAAAGAGCGCCGCATTATTATAGCAGATAGTCGGGAGGGAAGGAGGACTAAACTGGACCCTCCAGGAACTACAATTACCAGGTTAGTGTAATTTCCATTTCCTGTTCGATAATCCAGTTTAGTCCTCCACAATCGGGATGTAACAGAGCAGTCAAGACCGGGCGGGACCTTGCCATCCGGCGCGCATAACCGCCGAACCAAAACAGGAATCCCGAGCCGCTGACACATCTAAGCGATAGTGTTTACTGAAAGCATGCAGAGACGACCAAGTGGCCGCCTTACAGATATCTGCCGGCGGAACTAGGCTATACTCCGCCCAAGAGGTCGCCTGAGCCCTAGTGGAATGAGCCCGTAGCCCCTCCGGAACAGACCGCTGCTGCAACAGATACGCAGACGCGATCGCTTCCTTGAGCCATCTTGCAATGGAGGCTTTAGCCGCCGCTTCCCCTTTACGCGCACCCCCCCGAAGAGCACGAAAAGACGGTCAGTTTTCCGAAAAGTCTCGGTAGCCTTCAGATAACGACGAAGCGTACGACCCACATCGAGCCGGTGAAGACCTTTGTCCGCCGACCCGACAGAGTGCGAAGAAAGCACCGGAAGGAACACTGCCTGATTCATGTGAAAAGGAGATACTACCTTTGGCAAAAAGGAAGGGACCGGACGAAGGACGATCCGATCCGCGGAAAAAGACAAAAAAGGTTCTCGGCAGGACAATGCATGCAGATCAGAAATGCGCCGTGCCAAACAGATGGCTACAAGAAAAACCGTCTTCAGCGTGAGATCTTTCAGGGACGCCCTACTCAGGGGCTCAAAAGGTTCACGAACCAGGGCCCGCAGCACTAAATTCAAGTCCCACGGAGGAACGAAAATCCTGCGGGAGGGCCGCAAATGAAAAACAGCCGTAAGGAAACGACGTACATCCGGATGAGCCCCGAGAAGACGGCCCAAAACCTTGCCTTGATAACACGAGATAGCCGCCAACTGGACTTTCAGGGAACTAGCCGCAAGGCCCTTATCGAAACCATCCTGAAGAAAACTTAAAACGACGGGCACGGAAACCGTCGCCGCCCGGACTCCCCGCCGGGAGCACCAGTCCTCAAAGTTTCTCCAAATCCGAACGTAAGTAAGAGAAGTGGACGTTTTCCTCGCCCGCAGAAGGGTAGAAATCACCGCGGGGGAGTAGCCCTTCTTTTTCAGCCGAGCCCTCTCAATGGCCAAACCGTAAACGAGAATCGATCCACTTGGGGCATCCGCAAGGGACCCTGAAGAAGAAGATCCGGCAGCGCGGGCAGGAGCCATGGAACGCCGTCGCACAGCCGGACCAGATCGGCATACCAGGGCCTCCGGGGCCAATCCGGGGCCACCAGTAACACTCGACCCCGATGGCTCTCGATGCGTTGCACGACCCGGCCGATCAGAGCCCACGGAGGAAAGACATAAAGAAGACCGGACGTTGGCCACAGCTGAATGAGAGCGTCGATCCCCTCGGACATGCGCTCCCTTCATCTGCTGAAGAAGCGCCCTGTCTTGGCCGATTGAAACGTCGCCATGAGATCCATGATGGGCGGACCCCACCGCCGGACTATTTGCGCGTAAACCTGTGGGTTGAGCTCCCACTCTCCGGGGTCTACCCGCACTCTGCTGAGAAAATCGGCCTGGACATTGTCTGCGCCTGCAATGTGTGCTGCCGAGATTGCCGGAAGACGAGTCTGCACCCAATTGAACAAGGCCGTCGCTTCTGCTTCCAAGGACACACTGCTGGTGCCCCCTTGGCGATAGATGTAAGCTACTGTGGTCGCATTGTCCGACAGGACTCGTACCGGTCGGCCGAGGACTAGAGTCTCCAGGGCCAACAGGGCTAGCCGTACTGCCCGTAATTCGAGACGGTTGATTGACCAAGAAGCCTCCCGGGGAGACCATTCCCCCTGAGCGAAGCGGGTCTCGCAGTGAGCCCCCCAGCCGGTTAAGCTCGCATCCGTTGTGAACGGAACCCAAAGTGGAGGCTCCAAGGGAATCCCCCGTGTCAGGTTCTCGGAGGAGAGCCACCACCGTAGTGATCGGCGAACCGCCCTTGGGCAAGGCAATCTCTTTTTCAATGAGTCGAACTGGTTGGACCAACGGCGCAGAAGAGCACTCTGCAGCGGACGCATGTGGAAGCGCTCCCAAGGCACCACCTCCAAGGTCGCTGCCATCGTTCCGAGGAGCCGCAGGTACCACCACGCCGACGGAGCGGGCATCCCTCGGAAGAGTCGGACAAGAGCCTGCAACGCCAGAAAGCGGCGCTCCGGAAGGCACACCAAGCCCCGTGCTGTGTCGAAGCGAACCCCAGGTACTCGAGATCCTGCGTCGGACACAGACAACTCTTGCATTCGTTCACCACCCAGCCGAGGGACCGCAGCAGAGCCACCACCCTGCTCGTGACTTGCCCACACTCCCGACTGGACTTTGCTCGAATCAACCAGTCGTCGAGATACGGATGGACTAGGATGCCCTCCTTGCGCAAGGCCGCCGCGACGACAACCATTACCTTTGTGAAGGTGCGGGGAGCCGTGGCGAGTCCGAACGGCATGGCCCGGAATTGGAAGTGGCCCCACGGAAGCACGAAGCGGAGAAACCCGTTGATGAGAGGGCCGGATGGGAATGTGTAAATAGGCCTCGGTGAGATCGAGGGACGTCAAAAACTCCCCCTGATGCACTGCTACGATGACTGACCGCAGGGTCTCCATACGGAAGTGCGGCACTCTGAGAGCGCGATTCACGCCTTTGAGATCCAAGATCGGACGAAGAGAGCCGCCCTTTTTGGGAACCACAAAATAGATGGAGTAGCGACCTGCGCCTCTTTCCAAAGGAGGAACCGGAACCACTGCCCCCAGTGAAAGCAGCCGATCCAGGGCCACGCGGATGTCCCGCGTCCTTTGAGCTCCCTTGCTGGGTGACAGAACAAAGGAATCTGGAAGTGGGTACGCAAACTCCAGGGCATAACCTTCTTCTATAATCTGCAGCACCCACCGATCTGACGTAATTTGGGCCCAAGAAGGAAGAAAGTCGCGCAAACGACCCCCGATAACCGGGCCTCCCTCTAGAGCCCGCCTCGTTTCATTGTGGCTTGCGATTAAAGGAAGAGGCCGAGGAAGAGGCGGCTCCGGAGAAGCCTCTTCCCGCTCCCCTGAAACCACGAAATCCTTGATGACGGGTTCCAAAACGACCGCGCTGTGATGTCCACAGTCGGGAGGAACGAAACCTGCGAAAATCCCGAAACTGACCGCGCGCCGAGGTGGACGATCTATTGAGCTTAGGCTTATCTTCCGGAAGCCGTCCACCCTTAGACTCACCGAGATCCTTCACCAACTTATCGAGAGCCTCACCAAATAACAATCTGCCCTTAAAGGGCAGCTTACTGAGGCGAGACTTGGAAGAACCGTCGGCCGCCCAGTTGCGCAACCAGATGGACCGGCGCGCCGCTACCACGGAGGCCATACTATTCACTAAGGAGCGGATTAAATCATAAAACAGATCCGCCAAGTAGGCCGATCCCGACTCCATGCGGGTAACATCCAGCAGACCCTGTTGGTCTAGACCGGAACCCGAGCGCAGATGCTGTGATCACCGCAAACAAGCCCGAGCTACCCACGCCCAACAAATAGAGGCTTGCAAAGACAAGGCATTGGTGTCGAAGGCTTGCTTCAACAAATTATCAACCTTCTTGTCCTGAACATCCTTCAGGGCCGCAGCCCCTTCAACCGGGATGGTGGTTTTCTTGGTCACTGCCGAAACTGCAGCATCCACTCGTGGAGACTTAAACAAGTCCCTGTCCTTGTCGGCAAGGGGGTAAAGACGATTCATGGTCCGAATCCCTTTCAAACCGGATTCCGGCTGCTCCCACTCCGCATGGATCATCTGCTCAACCACGCGGTGCACGGGGAAAACTACCTGGGCATCCCTGACCGCCTGAATGAGAGGATCCTCAAGACCCTCCTCCTCCAGAGGCCGCACCGCAGATAGGTTAAGCGCTTGCAGAGACTCCGTGACCAAAGGGATCAGCTCGTCCCTTCGAAACACCCGAATGATCCGAGCCTGATCTTCTGGCTCAGGGATCTCCCCGTCCTCTAACTCCTCAGCCTCAGTCTCAGGATCACCCTCCGCCTCAGAATCCGGGAGACAAAGGGTGACCTGATCCTGGTCCACCAACTTGAGCCGCTTGACCGCGGGCTGAGAAGACCGCTGAACCTCCCCTGCGGGTCCTGAGGGGAGAGAGGCGGGCCAAGCCTCCGGCAACTGACCGGACCGGCTCAAGTGGAAAGCCTGATGCATGAGGAGAACGAAATCAGGGGAAAAGTCCATAGACGGCGCTACTATAGCCGCATGTTGGAGCTCAGGTACCGAATCATTGGACGGTGGGACCGATCCAGAAGGGGGGACGCTCGTTGAAGGGACACTGTCCCCCAAAAGAGAAGTGTCCCCGGGGATAAGCTGTTCCTTAACTTCAATAGGACGCTCCAGGTCTGAAGAAACTGAAGCACAGCCCCTGCAGATGCCAGAGTCAGTCACTGCACCTCTGCGGGACAAACAAATCATGCATTGGGGTTTGGCAGCCATGCTAAGGCAACCTCCGCCCAGCGGGAAAGAAGGGAACAGAAACAGGGAAGCCCACACCAAAGGGACCAACCCTATGCAAATCAGTACAGACTTAAATTTAAAACGGTTTTTTTATTTTTTATTTTTTATTACAGAAAATAAAGCACTCCCCAGAATCCCAGGGGTGCCCTGAGCAAAATCGCCAGCATAAGAAACCCCAAAAATGCCAGGGGAACCCGTGCACAAGTGTTAAAAAATGCCCCTAAAAAGCACTCTTCAGAAATTCAAAATGGCCGCCGCACTTTTTCACCCGCGGTAAAAAACGGCGCGAAAATACAAAGGCAACCAAATAACATGGAAAAGAAAGAAAACGACCCTCAAATACAGGGCAAGCGAAAAAATTCAGGAAAAAATGCAAATCGTGAGGCAGGGGAGCTGACAGACCCTCTGACAAATCAAACAGGAGGGAGCAGCAGTGCCCGAGAAAGGTAAGGAAATGAAAACTCCTACCAGCTCAGGAAACAGCCAGGAACTCAGCCAGCTTCTCCAGGTAACAGACAATGCTGCAGCAGGTATGGCTCTTCCCCGTACAGCCTAGGGGAGAGCTCAACCCAGGCTTCAGAAATCCCCAGGCAGGAAGGCAGGAGCCCAATGCAGGTCTGGCTTCCCCCAGGATGTCCCCTGTGGTAATGGATTTTTTTTTTTTTTTTTTAAAGATACAGCTACCTAGCAAAGAAATGGTAAATAAAGGACCAAAAACAAAACCCCAAAAGAACTAACTAACTAGTGTTGCTCCTTCAAGTGTCACTTAGTGTGCCCAGAAAGGGCACAGCAGTCCTCAAGCTGCAAGGAGACTGGACACACAGGGGGCTTCTGGGAGCTCCGTCTGCATATATACTACAGAAGACTTGATTGGTCCAGTCTCCAGGCTGCAGGAGGAGGGGCACTACCCGATTGTGGAGGACTAAACTGGATTACCGAACAGGAAATGGTTATGTTGTGCAAATGATACTGAAATAAAAATTCTACCCTATGCTCTGCCGCTGACAGTCCTACTACTTACAGTATGCCTCAAAGAACCTGTTTCATCTCTTTATGTTCCAATTCAGAATACAATCTCTTGGAACCAAAAATATGATTTATTTTCTACAGTATTGTTTACTAAGAAAAATCTACAAATACAGCATTAAGCTAAAGAAGGTAAAACCAATTAGTACCAGTACCTTGGCTTTCTGGAACAGCTCAGACTGACAGACTTTCTCTTCAGTTAATATTCCAGCACAGCAATAGCACCCAAGTACACCAGTCAAGAGATTAGCACATCGTACTAAGTTTTCTGCAGAGGTGATCTCCAATATAAACACAAAACAATAGTGAGTTCAACTATAACAACAACATTATTGATTATGCATGCTAAATCTAACTGTTCAAGGCTTCTGCTTAATATACTGTGAGATAATTATTACATAATATAACACAATCGCTGACCTATGACTGGGGTTCTTCACAGATAAAATGATAAAGCACAGTTACTTACCTGTAACAGGTGATCGCTGGGAACAGCAGGAATACGTCTTCACATATGGGTTTCGTCGGTACCGACGGAGCCTGCGCAGGAACGCTCCCCAGCGTCCAATCAGAAAGCTTTTGGGAGCATCCCACAGCACCTGTGTGCTGCCTTCCCGCCTTTCCCAACTGTCTCTCCTCAGTTGAGTTTTAAAGCTGAGATAAAGAGAGAGAGAGAGAGAGAGAGGGAAAGGAAAGATAAATAGAGAGATACAACTCCTAGGGGAGTTGGGTGGGTTGTGAAGACTTGCTCGTGTGGAAGCAAAACTCGACTGAGTCTGTCTGCCCAAGAATTTTGAACGCCTGGAAGATAAACTGCCAGAAGATGAATTTGATGCTCTCTGGCGAGGGCCCACAGTCGCAAAGCTTTGTTGCAAAGCGACAGAGAGCCTGTTCCGCCCTGCTTGTTCACGTAGAACATGGCGACCTGATTGTCCGTGTGGATAAGGACTGTCTTGTAGCTGTGCAGGGTGTGGAACACCCGCAGAGCAAGAAAGATTGCTCTGAGCTCCAAGAGATTGATATGTAGACAACTCTCCTGTGGAGACCGGATGCCCTGGGTGGAGAGGTCTTGTAGATGAGCTCCCCACCCCATTGGAGAAGCATCTGTTGTGAGAGTTGCCTGGGATAGAGACTGCTGAAAGGGGGACCCCAGCAACAGGTTTTGAGGGGACGTCCACTGTCAGCATACATTTCATGCAGCTTTGTACTCTGGTGAGTCAGTCTCCAAAGTTAACAAGATGAGATTAACTCTGACCCCCTGGTGATGTCAGTCTCTGGGCCTGTGGAGAATGGTCGGCAGCCCCTCCCTGCTAAATCAAGAATGGCAGACCTCAAAGGGAGTGGCCAATTACAATAGCAGACCTCAAGGGGAAGTGCTGGAGAGGATTCAATTCACTATAAAGGACAGAAACACTTCCTCCTTCTCTCTTTCACCATTCATCGGAAATGAAGGACAGGAGGCTCTGATAATCAATTCCCTTCACCCCTCCCCCGCTCTCTCTCTCTCTCCCTTGCCATGAGGCTCTGAAACACATGTTCTGGCCTATCTCTCTCTCACACTTCACACATGCACACACAGATTCATTGATGCACACTGAAACAGCTCTGTAACAATCACTATATACCTCTGTTCAATACCTATGTATTAAGCCTATTTCTACATAAAAACCTTTCTCCAAGCCACACCTGTTTGCTTGTTTTGTTGCAAACCCTACTGCCTCTGTGAAGTGAAATGAACCCAGGACCTACAGAAGAGTAACTGGACCAAATCTTACATCTTTATGGGGGCTCGTCTCTCGGATTTCACAGCAGACCTCCAGTTGGGTAAGTAATAATTTTGTATAATACATTAAGTAGATTTCAGACAGAATCAAAAGTCCTTGTGACCATTTACAATTGACAGACTGGATGACACTTACACACTATTTAGTGAACAGTTCCAGTGATAAATTTGTTTTGTGGGTTAGACAAGGTGAGATTTTTATTGTCAAAAGGCTCTGTAAGCATTTAGAATTTTAAAGACATCACACAGAGTGGCTTGCAATTGTCTTATTATGATGTACAGGCTTGCTATATTATTTGAGCTGCTAAGAAAAGACAGAGAGATAGTCCAGATTTAGTTTGGAAGTGGTACACAGGTAAACAGTCCCTCATTGAATACAATATACATCTTTCCTGATAAAGCTATTACCTCCTGTCCCTTTTAACTTTTATTTCTCTGTCTCCTGTCAGTAACTATCTTAGTGAGAGCAGGCTTAAAGCTGGCTGCAATTGATACAACAATTCTGTTAATCTCCTAACACCCTTCTTACTATAACTTCACCCTAAACTTCCACCCTGTTAAAAAGGTGATAAGCACTTTTTATTCAGGTATAATTTTAAGGTGTGGTCTTTATGCCAGTACTCTTTACTGAACACCCATAAAATTTATACCATTCCAACTAAAACTCTAAGTCTCACTTCTTCATAAAAGTGAGCATTCCTCCTTCTAAGGTTACACATTTGAGATAGTCCAACTACAGCCTTTCTGCTGTATCAAATATGGAAGCCTTTGATTTTAAGGAACTTAAAGAAATTTTAATTTCATACTGTAAGAGGAAAAGGGGTCCCTTTGAAGGTGAATTCCCTGAGTCATCATGGTATAATATTCAAAGACAAATGTTAAACCATGATCAAGAATTCAAAAAAAAAACAAATAAAAGAAAATGCCTTTTTATCCAAGGCATGTGCAGGGGGCTCATTAGCATGAAAAAGGACAATACTGAACTGACTTCTCAGTGTACCCAATTGACCAAAGACCTTGAGGAGGCAAAAATTTGCATCTCTATACAAAGAACTCAAGTGATACAAGACACAAATTCTTTTATAACTGTTAGTGAGCAATTAGAAGCACTTAAACTTGAATTGAGGCACGTTAAGGATCAATTGGCCTCTGGAAGACAAAAGCCAACACCCACTACTCCCTCAGCCCCCTATGCCGATGACACACCCTATCAACAATGCATACAAGCTACTGACAAACAAAAGAATACTAAAGTATGCATAGTTGGACTTAGAAATGGGAAGAATACAGATGAATCACATGAAGAAATTCATGATAGTTTATCTCAGCCAGAACCCAGCAATAATCAGGATCTCTGTCAGGAGGATAATTCAGATTGTGGCAGGTGCAGGCCTGTGACCCACGGTGTCTGACATAGGCAGGCCAGCATGGCTAGCTTGACCTGTAAATGAGGCCTGTGGAGAGGCATATAGGATTGCACATCCCCCAATATGCTGCTATTGTAAGAAAGAACTCAGTAGAAATATTGAATTAGCTTAGATAAGCAGAATTGCAGAATTAAGAAATGGAAAAATACAGAAAAGATGTGTTTTAAAGTTACTGATAAGAAAAAGTACATTTGCAGAGAAATATTGAGGAGTGCTGACAGATGAGTTACAGAACCTTGCTCTTCTGCACGCACAAATGGTCCCATAGCCTTGAAAGTGTGAAAGTAACAAGTTGATGAACTGACCATTGTAATTGGGACTAGAAGGGGGGCAGGCAGGTGTCATGCCTACAGAAGCCCACAGAAGGAACATAATTGGAGAAACTTATCAGTACCGGGACCAATAGAAGGGCTACGGGAGGTACGGGAGCGTACCGGGACCAATGAATTGTTTTTCTATACCTAGAATGGAACAGAAGTCTATAAAAGTTGTTGTAATGCTTGAAAACTTTGCTCAGCCATTTTGAAATTGCCTTGCTTGAGACTTGTGCACAAATAAATGATTTGGACCTTCTGAACAGACTCCTGGTATCATTGGTTTGTCTGCGCTTTGCTGCTACAAGATGACTTAGACATGGCACCCAGTACTGAACTCAAAGCACCAGTTAAAGTAATGTTGCAGGAACATTTAAAAGATAGAGATATAGAAAAAATAGTTGAGAAAATTGGCACTATGCCTCTTAATGTAAATCAGTGGGTTAAATGGGCGATTGATATTCTGATTCACTGGGGTCTAGGGAAATACAGAAGAAAACAATCAGACTTTGATAGACTTATGCATTTGGCTCTGGGGCCACACTATTATAGAGTTGGCTTTCTCACTCACCCATACCAGTTGGTTAAAAGGGGTACTGAGAAACTATTTCACTGTTCCCCAATGCAAGTATTTAAAATTATTTCACCTCTACCAAATAATACACTGGAACAGTTTGCATATAGAGCCTGGATTTTAAAAGCAGTTCTTAATGAGCAGGAGTCCTGGCCCAAGGCAGATTATGGGGAGAGCATGCATAAGGAATTTTTATTAGAATTGCTATCCCCTGAGATTACAAAACACCTTCTGTTATTTTCTGAAGACCCCGAAGCAACCCCTTTTGATACTTTAATGCTCAGAATTGGGTCTGTTTGGAAGACCCAGCCCTCGCAGGTCATTACAGTATCAGAAGCACAGAAGTGGCAAGCCAAGGAATCCTCTCAGTACACAAGAAACACAGAGGACACACACCTAAGTGGCAAGCCGAGGGATCCTCTCAGTACACAAGAAACACAGACAGAGGACACACACCTTGGAGAGCACATGGCAGAGGTACTTTTAGAAATTCCTCAGGTTACATCCCCTTTCAGGAGCTCAAAGCACAGAGAGATGGGCTAGAAAAGGAGGAAAACTAAATGGGAACAAGACAAACATATACTGCAGATAGAAATAGATAAATTAAAACAGGATTTACAAGCAGCTCAGGACAAACATAAGGCTAGTGCATAGGGATGTCCTGACCTCTTGAGTTCAGATATCAAAATGTCTCAAGCCTTCATAGCCCAGCCTGCCTCCTTTACCTCAGCAGAGGACTCAATTCCAGAGCCTCTGTATGATGAAATGGATACAGGCCCAGGACACAATTTAAGGCTTGTAACACCCTTGATACTGGACTCTTGTGCACGCCCCAATGTTATCAGCAGAATAGGGGGTCAGGATAAACTAGCTTTGATTGACACAGGGGCTGGAATTAGTTTTACTAACAGAGCTTCTCCCACTGCAGATCAGAAAAATATGGAAATTTATGAAATTCAAGGAATTAATGACACAGCTTCCAAATGTGTGGCTATCCCAGTTAAATGGGGTATCCCTGTGCACAGTGAACAAAATAAGGAAATGTTGGAAACCACTGCCTCCACTATAGTGAACACACCAAAAGAAATAATTGGAATTGATGTTCTCAACCAGTTAAATTTGGTGGTGGATATGGCTAATCTTAAATTGTGGCAGTATTCAGGAACTTCAAGTGCTTCTAAAACTTTAGTGCATGAAGTCATTCCCATGCAGTTAGCAACTCAATGCACCAAGGCAGCTCAGCAGTATGATCTGTGTGTAATTCCCTCAGAAGTGGCTGATATTCCAGTCTGGGCTCAAGACAAGTTAGATTGTGGGAAAATGCACACAGAAATACTGTTGGAAGGTGAGGATCCTCCACCACAGAAGCAATACCCATTACCTCATCAGGCTATAGAACCAGTGACTAAAATTGTGAAGATACTGGAGGAGAGGGGTCTGATTAGACCTATTTCTTCCACATGTAATTCACCAGCCTGGCCGATAGTTAAACCGGGGGGTTCCTTCAGGCTCACTATGGACTTCCGTGCCCTGAATCAAGTTTCAAAATCTGTAGTGCCCGTGGTAGCCTCATACCCTGAAATGATCTCTAAACTGAATCCCAAATGTAAATTTTTCTCTGTTTTAGACATATCCAATGGGTTTTGGAGTCTGCCCCTGGCCCTTGAATGCCAGTACAAAACAGCCTTTCAGTGGCTGAATAAACAGTGTGCATGGACTGTGCTTCCACAGGGATATAAGGATTCCCCATCAATATTTCATGAATACATGAAGGAAGCCCTGTCACTAGTGTCTTGCAGAGATGAGACCTAGACCAAACCTCCCCTTTGGAACTGCACAGTGGGAGGGATCGTACTTAGTTACTGATACCTTAGGCCCAAGCCTATACCAGATCCTAATGCCTGACAACCAGCAGTACTGGAAAAACATCACCCAGTTAAAACCATATGGGTAATATTTATTTATTTATTTATTTAAAGTCTCTTTTATACCGCGCTATTCAGCATCAGCGCGGTTTACAATAAACAGTGAACATACACATTTCCAATAGTACTTTGTGTTTACATATGAACAGGAGAATCAACTTGGCTAACAGGATAACTATGTACAACCATAAAATATACAATATATACAATTTGTAGGCTGATCATGTGTTTGTGTGGTTTTAGACAGTAGTGATTTGGGTGGATTCGGCAAATGGTGCTGAGTTTCTATTAGGTTCAGGGTAATGTATGAGGAAGAGGTAGTGTTTCACGGCCTTCCTGAATTGGAATATGTCTGGGATTGATCTAATGTTGTGAGGGAGGTTATTCCAGATCACTGGTGCATAAAGATTGAAAGTCCTGCTGGATGTTGACTTGGAGCATTTAGTTATAGATCTTGGGACTATCAAGGTGTTTTGAGCTACTGACCTGTGTTTTATCAGTCTTTGTTTTCAGATACCACCTGAAGACAGCACGGACAGCTGCTTTCTGAAGACAGCACGGACAGCTGCTTTCTGAAGACAGCACGGACAGCTGCTTTCTGAACAAAAGTCGCTTGAGGACGGTAACTAGTTACTCCTGCTGTACATGTGTTTAATAGTTATGTAAATAAGTAGTAGAAATTATTATTATTTTTTTTTGTTTTGTTGTTACATAGTATAAGTGGGGAGCATTAGTTTACTCCCTAGTAGAGTGAAACAAGTTAGCTTTTATTATGTCTCGGTTTCCTGTTGTTCTTGTATCTGCTCTCTTCTACTCAAGTCTCATTACAGGAACTATCATCCGAATATGCACGATTGGTTGGGCTAATTCCACAGGTGGAGTGTATCGCTACCAAGAAATACCCCCACCTTTCCCGGAAGGAAAGGATCTGGTCATCCTGAGTTTCTGTTCGGTACAGGACAAGCCAGTGTTCTATTCAGTAAACATCACTCAAGTACAGTGGGAGCCACCAGTTTCCACTTCTCTAGAAAGGACACAAGAATTGAGGGCACGCCCAGAACGTTACTTTCTAGGTCCTCCTGCTTTGATTTTGTACAATATTTCCTGTCAGGACAGAGGTACCTGGAAAATAACTTATACATGGGTTGTGAGTGATCAACAGCACATTACTGAGACTTCATTCCTTTTGGATGTATCTTGTTTACCTACCACCCCTCATCCTACCCCTCCCACCACTTCTGCTCCTCCTGTACTCTACCTTTCTGATATCCACCCATTTCAGGAAGGACATCCCTTTCAGATTAAATATGATGCACCACACGATGTTTTATATGATGTGGAATACCATTTTCTTACTTGGCATTGTGATAAGGAAGCTTATCATAGCTCAGGTAGGAGCTATAGAAAAGATGATGTGACTCTGAACAAGCAACCTGTCAGTTCTGGTAGGAGTGAGAAAACAGAGTTTTCACATAAAAGACTACCAGTCCCAGAATGCACCAGGTTTCCAGCAGCCATGAGAGGGGCTGAAGGGAGAAAATATGTGTGCAATCAAGAGAGCTATGAGGTAATCCCTAAGCACTCATCTCAAAGGGCAGGGCCTGATTCAAGACAGCTGCGCTGTGTTAAGGAGCAGCACACATTAGGAAAGAATAAGAATAGAGATTATTCTTCAGATAACAGCTACAGAGGGAGGAAGAGATACAGAGACAGCAACGGCTACAAGCACCAGTATCACCTGGAGAAACAGAAGCCAAGCCAAGCAGATAGAGAGAGAAGGAAACTCTCTGGAAGGAAGAGAAGAAAGGCCATTGGAAGGTCTGGGAGATTCCAAGGCAGTACTCATACTGGGAGGTATTCCAAAAGCCAGCAGAGTCCATTGGACTGGATTCAGCCAGAGGAATGGAGTGGCAGAGATAGGAATCACCAGTGGCTACCTGGAAGAGAGAAGACTGCATGTGGAAGGGACTTTCAGACCAAGGCCAGAAGGTATGTGAGAGAAGATCCAGCGTCCAGGGATCAAGATTGGAAGGCTGGACATCAGAATTGGATTACATATTGGCCAGGCTATACAGAGAGGAATAATGATAGCAGGAGAGGCTCAGGTATGAACACTGATCCAGACCCTATCTATAATAGAGAATGGCAGCAAGGGAATAAGCATTCTCATGATAGTGCCTTAATGAAAGACTCATCTGTGCCAATGTATGATATTGACCCTATGATTGTTGATGCAGGGGGAAATACAGCAGATGAAACTATTTACATGGACTGTTCTTTATCTAAATGCTATTGCTAGTTTTCTATGAGCAAACACATCAGCCATCACAAAGAAACCTAACTTTGTTCTTTATTTCCACTGCAAACAGCTCTTAAAGCAGGATTTGGGCTCACACAGTAGCAGCCAGCCAGCTAAAGGCTTTCAGCTGGTCCATTGATAGTAATTAGGGCTGCACCTGATTGTGTGTGAGCAAGGGAGAATCACTGCTGAGATCGGCGTGGAAAATAAGCAGAAGTTAACCTAACCAGCAAAGTTTATTCTTTACTTTGTGCCTTTGTATTTGGTAATTATTTGCTAAGAAAACATTAGCTAATTGCCTGACAAGCTGAAGGTTGTTTCTGGTTTACTTTGTGACTTTTTGTTATCCATTTTTAAACACTGCAAGCAAGTAACCTCATTTATAGTGCTATCAAGCATACATGTGCTGGGTGAATAAAACCCCATCAATAAAAGAAGTATTTTATTGATCTTACCACTTGGTTTCACAACTCAAATTATTGTCATCAGCTGTGTTTGGGAGTGAATGAACTACAATACCCACAATACTTTGCAAGAATCATATGAATATATGCATCGTCAAGATTGTGCAAGTTCTCACCCTAGGCAGCCGTCTGACAGCATCTATTTCCCAAATTGTTTCTAGTTACTCACAAATATCCAAATTGCTCTCAGTTTGTTGCCAACCACATACATATGCTCAATACTTGGTTTGATATGCAGTCAGTAACACCCCGAGCCAAGCAATTTCGACACAAGCGTGAATTAATTGATACAATTTTAGGTGGCACAGGGACTGCACTGGGTGCCCTTAATATAATTGATATAGAGGTGCTCCGTAATAAAATGGGATATTTCAGTTCAAGTGTCAACCTCACCAGTTTAAAGAGGCTGACACCTCCTGCTGGAACAATTCCTCCTCTTGCTCCCTGACTGTTAAGCTCTCATATTCCCTGACTACCTCACACAGTTTGTATTACCCTGGAGCTGGACACTTTTGTTTTCATCTATTCTTTCCCCAGAATGTTTCTTTTTCGATTGCTCCCAGAATGCATGACATTCGCCTTCCCAAGAACACTTTGTTGTACAGTTCAAACTATTTACCAAATAATACCTGGTGCAGTCATACACCACTGGTCTCCCTCACCATTAATGGGACAACTTATTCCACACCGCTGGTTACCAATGACTCTATGGACATTCCAGACTTTATCTCATATGCTGTGCATCCCTTACCACTTGGCATGGGAGAAGAGACACTACATAAACTGCTCAACTTTACAGAACTCCATGCCTATATTAATCACCTTAAAACAACATCCACTGAAGTGAATCACACCATCGCTTATGAGAATGGACACATTCAACAAATTGTTGGACACTTGCTACAAGATGCTCATGTGTCTGTGTGGGAATTGTTATTTGGTTACTCACCTACTGCTGATCATGTCTTTAATGTTTTTATTCCACATATTATTATTTAAACTGATGTACAAATATTTCTATGCATTATCGTAATTTTCCTGTGTTGTAAAATGAAACAAATGTACATATCCTTGCAGCACATGTCATACAGAACCACAACATTTTAAGGTAGTTACACTGAACTTCTCCAGCATCCACCCCTACTTCCAGGCTAATTTGGCCTGCTAATTTGGCATTTCCTATTAAACTGAATACCAGAGTCAGCTGCAGTCTAGTATTGCTTCCTATCCTCACTCATAGCATCCTGGTACCTTTTTGCTTTAGCCTCCTCAAAAATCCCTGCAGACCTTATGCACTGTTCACTCTCTCTACGACGGGCACGGAGGTAGCATATTGGGTTCCCCCCCCCCCCAGTAGTGGCTGCTCTACCTAAGACACGAGGTTTGGACTCATAAGGAGACTTGTTTATCTCTAGAACACTAGAGACAGTACTAGAGACAGTACTGTGCAGGACAGGGGACTTGCTGGACATGGCAAGGTATTTAATACAGGAGGTATTAGACAAGCTGCCTACTATCATGTAATGGCAGCTGGGACAGGTACCACAGGTTTGCTTCCACCATTTCCAGGCACAATTAATAAAGAAAAATAAAAAAGGTGTGGGAGATGTCAGCATACATTTCATGCAGCTTTGTACTCTGGTGAGTCAGTCTCCAAAGTTAACAAGATGAGATTAACTCTGACCCCCTGGTGATGTCAGTCTCTGGGCCTGTGGAGAATGGTCGGCAGCCCCTCCCTGCTAAATCAAGAATGGCAGACCTCAAAGGGAGTGGCCAATTACAATAGCAGACCTCAAGGGGAAGTGCTGGAGAGGATTCAATTCACTATAAAGGACAGAAACACTTCCTCCTTCTCTCTCTTTCACCATTCATCGGAAATGAAGGACAGGAGGCTCTGATAATCAATTCCCTTCACCCCTCCCCCGCTCTCTCTCTCTCTTGCCATGAGGCTCTGAAACACATGTTCTGGCCTATCTCTCTCTCACACTTCACACATGCACATGCACACACAGATTCATTGATGCACACTGAAACAGCTCTGTAACAATCACTATATACCTCTGTTCAATACCTATGTATTAAGCCTATTTCTACATAAAAACCTTTCTCCAAGCCACACCAAGCTTGTTTTGTTGCAAACCCTACTGCCTCTGTGAAGTGAAATGAACCCAGGACCTACAGAAGAGTAACTGGACCAAATCTTACATCCACCACTGGAGGGACAAAATGAGGCAACTTGTTGTTGCTATTTTGTCTGACAGGCAGTCTAATGCCTGGGTCCATTGGGTGGATAAAGTCCACTGAGCTGCCCTCATGTAAAGGCGAGCATATGGTACCACATGCATGGTGGATGCCATGTGGCCTAGAAACTGTAACATTTCTCGAGCAGTTAAAAGGGGCTTTAACTCTGCTTGAGAAGCTAACTGCACCAAGCGAAGGCAACGGGCCTGGGGGAGATAGGCCCTTGCCCTTGTGGTATCCAGCAACGCCCCTATAAACTCCAGGGAATGAGAAGGGGTTAAATTGGATTTTGGGATGTTTATTATCAGCCCTAAATACTGAAGGATACGCATAGTGCAGGATAGAGAACTCTTGGCCTCTGACTGAGTGGGAACTCGAATAAGCAAGTCGTCCAAATAAGGGAAGACGAATATTCCCAGAGTGCGCAGAAATGCAGCTACCACTGCCATGCATTTCGTGAACACTCATGGTGCAGAGACCAGACCAAAAGGGAGCACTCTGTATTGATAGTAAAAAAGGAACCGAAGGAACCTTCTGTGAGTTGGATGGATGAGAACATGGGTGTACGCATCCTTGAGATCTAGAGAACAAAGCCAATCCTGACTCTGAAGGTATGGTAGCAGAGTTCCCAGAGAAATCATTTTGAATTTTTCCTTGACTAGGAATTTGTTCAATTCTCTGAGGTCTAAAATGGGTCTGTAGCCCCCTGTTTTCTTTGGAATAAGAAAATAGGGGGAGTAGAACCCTGTGCCCTGTTGTTGAAGAGGCACTTCCTCTATTGCCCCCTGGGCGAGAAGGGTGGCAATCTCCTGACCCAACAGGTTGAGGTGGGAGATTGGCGAATTGAACTGGTTCACTCTTGTGTGAGGGGGCAAGCTTGAAAAATGAAGTTTGTACCCCTCTTTTTTGATGGAGAGTGCCCAATGCTCTGCTGTAATTTGTCCCCACCTGGGAGCAAAATGACATAACCTTCCTGGAATGGTGGAGGGCTCTGGTCCTTCCAGAGCTAGGAAGGCTAAGTTCTCTAGCGGAAAGTCAAAGGTCCTGAGGGGGTTGAGGTTGTTGGGCCGGTGGAGGCCTAGCAGCCTTTGCTTTGTTCTGTTTGGATGATTGCTGACGTCTGGTAGGGAACTGAGCTGCAGAAGATGCCCGCTGACTATAAGCAGGATACAATCTTCCCTTTTTAGAAAAAGGTGCTTTCTTGAACAACCTTTTCTTAACAGGAGCAGCTGTAGACTTGGATAGTCTATCCAAGGCAGAATTTTCAGCATCCATCTGACTGGCCTTTGCTTGCCAATCTTTACCAAACAGGTTTTCACCTGTACAAGGGATATTTCCCAATTCATCTTGTACCCAGATCTCCAAATCAGATGCTTGAATATGCAGAATAGCGCGGTATATAAGAGAATGTAAATAAATAAAATAAAATAATTCTACGTGCACCTCTGGCAATAGCCGAGGCTCTGCTTACACATTCAAAGGAGTCAAAAGCTGCACGGTTGGAGAATTTGGAGACATCTTGGGCATGTTTGAGCCAAGTGAGAAAGTCCTGCCTTTTATCTTCAGAAATGAAAGGACGTAAAGTCTGCAAATGATCAGTGACTTCTTTTAGGAACATTCCCATGTAAAGACTATAGGAATTAATTCTCGCAGCAAGCATGGAAGCTTGGAAGACTACATCCAAAAGCATCCAGGGTTCTACATTCACATCCTGGAGGATTAGAGGCATGTCTTTTGGCACTTTTAATCTTTCTCATAGCAGACTCAACCACAATAGAGTGGTGAGGAAGATGAGTTTTATGGAAACCAGGACAAGGAGGGACACGATACATGGTATCTAACCTGCGAGAATGAGGAGAGGTGGTAAGAGGTGTTTCCCACATCCTCAACATGAGATCATACAAAATCTCATGAACAGGCAAGGTAGCTGCCTCCTTAGGAGTTTTAGGATATTGTAAAATATCTAACTCCTTGGCTCTGGGTTCTGTCTCAGGGGCCATCGTGATAGATAGGCCCCGAGCCACCTCCCTGATGAAGTCTTGAAAAGACAAGTCCTCTGGAGGAGACATCCTTCGTTTAGGAGAGGACTCCTCCTGTGGAAGAAGCATCACTGCATCGACAGACACCTCAGAATCCTCAGAGTCTTCAGAGGAATCGAAGTATCGTCTGTCCGGATGCTCTCGCAAAGCCCGATACCCATACCGACCGGGATCGGTATCGGGAATAACCGGTACCGGGGGGCTTCAGAGGACAGAGTACCGGCATAGCGGACATCGGTACCGATGGCGGTGCTAGAGCCAGTACCGGTTGAGTAGTCTGTTGCGGTACCAGGGGCGTCGATGCCACAAGGAAAGCTGCCAGACTGTGTTCTATGGACAGAATCCTCTGGTCCATCGACGCCGCCAATGCTTGGAAGTCGGTACTGGTAGAAGCCACCGGTACCCCAGAGCATGGCACTAGGTGATCTGTCGAGGCCAAGCCATCAAGATCATTCTGGAACCCCGATGATGATGCTTTGGAGGCCGAAGCCTCCTGCTGGGGTAATTTTACTGATGCAGAATCCTCGAGGGCAACGCCAGAGGCATCTCGATGCTTAGAAGGAGATCTACCCTTCGAGGACCAGCTGGATTTATGTTTAGTTACCTGAGATCCATGTGAGGAAGAAGCAGCCCTGGAAGACGTCGATGCCACCGAAGCCGCATCAGAGGGAAACAGGGTACTGAGCTTGGCAGCTCGGTTCTGCCGACCTCTTTTAGACATCATAGAACAGGACATGCAATCTGTGATGGAATGGTCAGGACCTAAACATTTTAGACACCAGTCGTGGGTGTCAGTGACGGAAATGGTACCGCCACATTTTGTGCACTTCTTAAACCCTGAGGCAGGCTTTTCCATGTTAAGGAAAAAAAAAATTTTAAAAAGAAGAAAAGAAGGACCGGCGGTACCAGTAGAGCATCAAGAAAGGCAGACGCGATACAAAAGAAATAAAGAAAATAAAGAAATTCTAATGCGGTGACAGGAACACGACCTGCTGGCTCCGCGGAAAAAGAACTGAGGAGAGACAGTTGGGAAAGGAGGGAAGGCAAAACGCAGGCGCTGTGGGATGCTCCCAAAAGCTTTCTGATTGGATGCTGGGGAGCGTTCCCGCGCAGGCTCCGTCGGTACCGACGAAACCCATATGTGAAGACTCATTCCTGCTTGTTCCTGGAGATAATAAGTTACACATGTGGATAACATCATCTGACAGTACTAAGGACAAAATGTTACTAGCTAGAGCTAGAGAGGCCTAGAAGGCCATTCTATTAATGCACACCAAGAGACCCCTCAGTCATTTGGAAGAGTTTTAAAAAAAATCTGAAACTTAGGGGAGATAAATTGGTCACACATACCCTTTCATCTTGCTGTCCAAGGAGAACACTTGTCACAGCTAAACAACCTTACTTACATATTGGATGAACAGGATGGATCAGTCCCCCATATGGAAGAATCTCACATTAAAGGTTTTGGATTTTGATTCTCTTATCCATGCTCATCTTAAGACAACCTAAACAAATAGGATTTGGCAGGAAGGAGTTATACAAAAATTAATTTTAATTTTTTCGAGATACTTTAGGCCTAACTGCTGAAATTTATTATCATTGCAGAAGTCAATCTAAACAGTAGAGGATTAAATGAATGACTGAATTCCATGTAGCAGCTTCATACAGTTGGCAGTTTTTCAGCTTATCTTGACCCTATTGAGGAACTGTATGAAGCTGCTACATGGAATTCAGTCATGCATTTACTCCTCTCTACTGTTTAGATTCTGCCTCCTGCAATGATAGTAACTTTAAGCAGTCAGTACTAAAGTATCTCGAAAAATTAAAATACATTTTTGTACAACTCCTTCCTGCAAAATCCTATTTGTGTTATGGCAAATATACATATATTTGATGATTTATTTTATTTATTTATTGAACTGTTTTTATATACCACCTTTCAGGCTATCAAAGCAGTTTACATTTTGCGGTTGCAAGCCAAGGTCTGTTAGGGTCATAACAGATAAAGAGCTGGGTTGATTTTCTAACATGTTTGGCTCTGTCAATGTAAAAATGCAAATCCTTATTTTACAGTATTAAGCAAGGCTGATTTAGCTTTGTGTGTGTGTGAAGTCTGACAACAAAGGCTCAGAACAAAAATAGACTGACTTAAGTGGAAATTAGAGCACTTTCAGAAGATATTTGGATATGCATGGAAAACTACTCTGTTATGGTAGTAAAGTGTTGTTACTCACCTGTAACAGGTGATCTCCGGGAACAGCAGGAATCAGTCTTCAAATATGAGTCACGTTAGTACCGACGGAGCCTACATGGGCATGCTCCCCAGCGTCCAACTGAAAGCTTTTGGGAGCAATCCACAGCGCTGGCGCATCTGCCTTCACAAGTCCTCTCCTCAGTTGAGTTTGTAGCTGAGAGACAGAGGAAAAAAGAGAATACCCTACAACTCCTAGGGGAGGAGGACGGGTTGTGAAGATCAATTCCTGGTGTTCCCAGAGATCACCTGTTATACAGGTGAGTAACAACACTATCTCCAGGAACAAGCAGGAATGCAGTCTTCACATATGGCAGGGGTGGGCAATTCTGGCCCTCATGCACCACAATCCAGCCTGGTTTTCATGATGTCCCAAATGAATATTCATGGACCTATTTACATACAATGGAAGGCAGTGGATGCAAATAGATCTCATGAATATTCATTAGGGACATCATGAAAACCAGGCTGGATTGTGGTGCAAGAGGGCCGTAATTGCCCACCCCTGACATATCGAACTCACTAGCTCCCAAGTACCAGTGGAAGCAGGCAGCTCTAGTATCCCTGAGGCTAAAGGATAAGCCAAAAGCGTGGATGCAATGTGGCCCCGTTAGATTCAAATGCAGTCACCTAGACCACCTCTAATGGAAGTCTGGTGCCAAAAAGAAGCCTGGGATTGAGGGTAGGAGTTCCATTTAAGTCCCAAAACGTTGCAGGAGTACAGCCTGGCCAAAGACAGCATCCCGACAGGAGATCCTGTCAGGCAGTAGTGTGCAGCAAAGGTATGAATGGAGGACCAGGTAGCTGCCTGACAGATCTCATCAACAGAGACAGAACAGAGATTGGCAACTGAGGTTGCCATGGCTCGAACGCTGTGAGCGTTGACGTGACTCTCGAAGTAGAGTCTAGCTTGTGCATAAGCAAAAGAAATGCAGTCCACTATCCACTTGGATAGGGTATGCTTTGTCCCTGGAAGTCCAAGATGACTTGGATAAAAGGAAATGAATAGTAGTGAGGGTTTCCTGTGAGGCTTGGTTCTATCCAAGTAGTAAGCCAGTGCTCATCTGCAGTCTACTGTGTATAGCGCTGCTTCATCCCAAGAAGGATGTGGTGTCGGGAAGAAGACTGGTAAGATTGCCAAATGGTTCAGGTGGAAGGCTGAATCCACTTTTGGAAATAAGTGAGGATGTGTAAAGAGTATCACCTTGTCATGGTGGAACAGAGTGTACAGAGGATCTGCCACTAAAACCTGCAGTTCACTGATGCAGCGAGCTGAGGTCAGAACAATGAGGAAGAGTACCTTCTATGTGAGAAACTTGAGTGAAGTGGTGGCTAAAGGCTCAAAAGGAGGCTTTAGAAGTTGCGCTAGAACTACACTGAGGTCCCAAGCCACCAGTGGTGGTTTGATAGGTGGCTTGGACAGCAGGAGACCCTGCATAAAACACTCTACCAGGAGGTGCGATGAAATAGGTCGTGTGTCCAGAGGCTTGTGATAAGCCGTAATGGCACCGAGATGAACTCCGACTTGGTTGGTCTTGAAGCCTGCCGAGGAAAAGTGGAGGAGATACTGTAGATGAAATTCCACCGGGCAGATAGAGGGGTCAGTTTGCTTTGGGGGAACAGCAGAGGGTGAACTTCTGCCATCTGAAGGCTTAAGAACATCTGGTGGATGGTTTGTGTGATTCAAGTAGGATATCCTTGACTTGTTATGCAAGGTCAAAGTCCGCAAGGATTATGCTTTCGGGAGGCAGGTTGTGAGGCGAAGGCCCTGTGGACTGGGATGGAGAAACATCCCATGATCCTGAGAGAGGAGCTTGGGCACATGTTCCAAGCTGAGAGATGGAGTCTGCACTAGTTGAAACAGCAGAGGAAACCATGGCGGGGCCAAAAGGGGCTATGAGGATCAAGGAGCCCTTGTCAGCCTGTAGTTTGAACAGTCTTTGAATGGGCGAGAATGCATAGAGCAGACCTTGTCCCTAGTGGAGAAGGAAAGCATCCATCGCCCATCTGTGCAGGGAAGGAAGTTGTGAGCAGAACTGTGGAAGTTGTGTGTTCTCCTGGGAGGTGAACAGATCTATGAGTGGGGTCTCCCACACGTCAAAAATGTCATTTCAGGATTGAGGATCCACTCATGGGGTCGTAGGATACAGCCGAATCTGTCTGTAAGTTCGCCCAGGGGATACACCGCTCTGAGATGGATGCGGTGTGCAATTGAGAAAAAACAGAGGCAAAGCGCTTCTTGGCAAAGAGGCTAGGATCCTGTTCCTCCCTGCTTGTTCACACAGAACATGGTCACCTGGTTGTCCGTTCTGACTAAGGCCTGGTGGCAGAGAGTTGGGATTGCTTATGTAGAGAACATGTAGGAGGCGATTCTTGATGTGAGCATACATGCTTGAAAACAGACAGCCAAAGCCATAGAGAATTCTAGAGTCTTTGCCTGGAGGCATGTAAGAGCGATTCTTAGAACTCATGATGTGGCACATTGCCAATTTCACTACCACAGAATGGTGTGGGAGTTGAGACTTCTGAAAGCCTGGGCATGCTGGAACTCAGTACAAAGCATTGAGTCATTTGCCGATAGGCACAGCCATTAGAGAAACCTCCCAGATACGAAGCATCAAATCTTGCAAGATGCGGTGTATCGGTAAAGTGGCAACCTCTTTTGGTGTCGAGGGGTATTGGCAAATTTCCAGTTCCTCTGCCCTCTGTTCTGTCTCCAATGCTACAGTAATCTGTAGCTCTGCTGCCATTTCCCTAATGAAGTCATGGAAAGACAAATGCTCTGGCGGGGATCGATGCTGCTCCTAAAAAGGGGATGGGTCTGACGGAATGTCACAGCCTTCTCGGGAGTTCTCTGATGCATCATCGGAATCGGAGGAAGTAGAGTCAGAGTCTGAAAGAATTCCAAAGTATTGACAATCTCATGCGTGATCTCGGATATTTCCCCCTATGTCGATGATCGATGCTGGTACTGATGATGGTGCAGCATTGGGAGCCTGCTGCAAACAGACTATGTCCATTGGTTCCAAAAGGGGTATAGGAGGGAGAAGCTCCCCCAATGCAGGTTCGAATGCCGGCATCAGCAGTTGTTGACAGGGTGCAGTCACTTGCACAGCAGGAGCTGTCAGTACCATTGGTATGAAGGTTGCCAGGAGTGTGTCCAAATTCCTCTCAATAGCCAGAATGCTCTGGTCGAGGGAGCTGACTGATGCCCGAGTGGAATCCCATAGGGGGCTTTGAGCCACCGCCCCAAAGCATGGAACCAGTAGCTCCCTGGAAGTTGATGCCTCGGGAGCATCTTGGAGCCAGTCTTGTGCTTTGGAGGACAGAGCCTCCAGCCGGAGCTGTTTGGCAGGCCAGCCAGCATCGGACACACCTTTCCGTGGGTCTCTATGATGATGAAGGTTCCTACCTCTGACATCGGTATCAGTCTTCAATGTTGATGACTTAGCCTTAGTTTTGTGTTTGGACTGAGGAGACCTGAGAACCATGAGTGGAGGCCGAGGTCCTCAATGATGTGGATGCCTATGAAATAGAGTCCAGGGTGAACAGAGAACCATACTGTCTGGCCCTGTCCTTTAGGCTTCTTTTTGTCATTTACTGACACAAAGGACAATCGTTTGGAACATGTTCAGGGCCCAAGCATTTAAAACCCTAGCCATGTTTATCCATGACTGATATAGTACCAGAACAATTGGTACATTTTTTGGAACCAATGATGTGTTTTTCCATCGTGGTGAAGAAAAACAGGCCAAGGCCTAGCTGATGGTGAAAACCACCAAAACTGAAAGGAAAAATTAAAAAGAAAAACTTTGAAAAGAAAG
Organism: Ichthyophis bannanicus; assembly: GCA_033557465.1. Taxonomy (NCBI): domain Eukaryota; kingdom Metazoa; phylum Chordata; class Amphibia; order Gymnophiona; family Ichthyophiidae; genus Ichthyophis; species Ichthyophis bannanicus. The sequence continues at coordinate 189,716,838 of CM066035.1, read as the reverse complement.
AAAAATATCGGGACCGGTATTGGTGAAGGTACTGGCATTGATGGAAAGGCAGAGCCCAGAATTTTACCTAAAATTAAACGTTTTTCGGCAGTAACAGGAAAGAAACTACTTGCTGGGTCTGCGGAAAATGAAGAACTAAGGAGAGAACTTGGGAAGGCAGATGTGCAAGCGCAGTGGATTGTTCCCAAGAGTTTTCCAATTTGATGTTGTGGAGCGTTCCCACACCGGCTCCGTCGGTACAGACATCACCGGTATGTGAAGACTGCATTCATGCTTGTTCTTGGAGATCATGTGTGTCTAGTGCTTTACATTATTGGGATTGTTATTTTTGCATTTTGTATTAATATGCACAGTTTTCACAATTTAATACTACTACTATTAATCACTGTATAGCGTAACAAGGTGTGTGCAGTGCTGTACATATAGATAAGAACATAAGATATGTCATACTGGGTCAGATCAAGGTCCATCAAGCCCAGTATCCTGTTTCCAACAGTGGTCAATCTAGGTCATAAGTACCTAGCAGTCTCCCCAAAAGGCACAGGTTCCTCAATGCTTGTATTAGGTCAAACAGTGATATCCTGGGGGCCCTTTTCATAATGGTTTATGGACCTTTCCTCCAAGAACTTGTCCAAACCTTTTTTTTAAACACAGCCTCTGCTTATCATAGCTTACAATCTAATCAAGACAAAACACATGGAGCCCAATTCCAGAACATGCACTTCCAATCCACAGGCATATCAACATCGAAAATGAGCTTGATTTAAACATGATTCTGCAATCGCGGAGAAAGAAGCACCCGTGGTTTCAGACTAGGCGACACAAATGTTTTCGGCATGGCACAAACATAGTAACATAGTAAATGACGGCAGATAAAGCACAGTTACCTACCTGTAACAGGTGATCTCTGGGAACAGCAGGAATAAGTCTTCACATATGGGTACATCGGTACCGACGGAGCCTGTGCGGGAACGCTTCCCAGCTTCCCAAAAAGGAAGGCTTTTGGGAGCATCCCACAGTGCCTGCGCGCTGCCTTCCCGCCTTTCCTAACCGCCTCTCTTCAGTTCGAGTTTTAAAGCTGAGACAAAGAGAGAGAGGAAAGGAAAGATAGATAGAGAGATACAACTCCTAGGGGAGGTGGGTGGGTTGTGAAGACTTATTCCTGCTGTTCCCAGAGATCACCTGTTACAGGTAAGTAACTGTGCTATCTCCAGGAACAAGCAGGAATGAGTCTTCACATATGGGGACTCCCCAGCTAGAGATGCCGGGAGATCCCCAAGGTTGTGAGACCCTGAGAAGGGCTCTACCTCCTCCCATGGATCTCAGGCATCCAACCAGGGATGGAGGGTAGGAGTTGATTAAGCATGGAACAAGTGTTTGAGAACAGCCTGACCAAACAAGGCATCCCGGCGGGAGTCCTTGTCCAAACAGTAATGGGCTGTGAAGGTATGAACCGAGGCCCAGGTGGCTGCTCGACAGATCTGGTCGATAGACACAGAATTTAGATGAGCCATAGAGGTGGCCATGGCCCTCACATTATGAGCTGTGACATGGCCCTCCAGAGAATGGTTCTTACTCTGGTAGGCGAAAGAAATACACTGAGCAATCCAATTGGACAGTGTCCTCTTAGAGACTGGAAGTCCCAAATGAGAGGGATCAAAAGCAACAAAGAGTTGAGAAGACTTTCTATGTTGCTGTGTCCTTTGTAAGTAAAAAGCAAGAGCTCTCTTACAATCCAGGGTATGAAGATTCCTCTCTGCACTTGATGCATGAGGACCTGGAAAAAAGACAGGTAAATACACCTCTTGATTAAGATGAAAAGGTGAGACCACTTTAGGCATAAAGTGTGGAATGGTCCTAAGGACTACCTTATCATGATGGAACCTTGTATAAGGTGGATTAGCCACTAAGGCCTGCAGTTCACTGATGCGGCGAGCTGAGGTGACTGCAATAAGAAAGATAACCTTCCAGGAAAGAAATTTCAAGGAGGTAGTGGCTAAAGGTTCAAAGGGTGGATTCATGAGCTGACCAAGAACCAGATTCAAGTCCCATGCCACTGGAGGTGGTCTAATGGGAGGTTTAGTTAAAAGAAGGCCTCTCATGAATCTTGCAATAAGAGGATGAGAGGAGACAGGTTGTCCATTGAGAGGCTTGAGGGATGCTTCAATAGCACTCAAATGGACCCTTACTGAATTTGTCTTGAGGCCTGCATGGGAAAGATGCAGTAGATACTCTAGTAAAGAATTCAAAAGGTATTGCTAGAGGGTTAATACCCTTCTCAGCACACCAAATAGTAAACCTTTTCCATTTAAAAGCATAGGAACGTCTAGTAGAAGGCTTTCTGGAAGCATGAAGGATATCCCTTACTTGCTGAGAAAGATGCCAATCTTGAAGGTCTAAGTCTTCAGCAACCAAGCCCTGAGATGGAGAGATTGGGGGTTTGGGTGCCACAACGTTCCCCCCTCCTGAGACAGGATATCTGGAGCAGACCCCAAGTCCAGGGAGGGAGCTTGAGAGAGATGCAGAAGTAGAGGGTACCACACTTGGCGTGGCCAACGTGGAGCTATGAGGATCATAGTCCCTCGATCTCTCTGAAGCTTGAACAGGGTCTTGGGAATTAGGGGAATGGGTGGAAAGGCGTACAGGAAGTCTTGACCCCAATGAAGGAGGAAGGCATCCCTGGCCTGAACTCCCTGACATGGAATTCTGGAACAGAATCGGGGAAGTTTGGCATTCCACGGACTTGCAAAGAGGTCTATGTCCGGGGTTCCCCAAATTCGAAAGATTCTGACTATCTGGTCCATATGAAGGGACCATTCGTGTGGAAGCAGAACTCGACTGAGTCTGTCTGCCCAAGAGTTTTGAACTCCTGGAAGGTATACTGCCAGAAGATGAATTTGATGCTCTCTGGCGAAGGCCCACAATCTCAGAACTTCGTTGCAAAGCGACAGAGAGCCAGTTCCTCCCTGCTTGTTTACATAGAACATGGCTACTTGGTTGTCCGTGTGAATGAGGACTGTCTTGTAGCTGAGCAGGGTATGGAAGACTCTGAGAGCCAAGAAAATTGCTCTGAGCTCTAAGAAGTTGATATGTAGGGAGGTCTCCTGTGTGGACCAAATGTCCTGGGTGGAGAGGTCTTGAAGATGAGCTCCCCAACCCTTTGGAGAGGCATCTTTTGTAAGGATTGCTTGGGGTAACAACTGTTGGAAGGAGGACCCCAGCAACAGATTTTGAGTGGACTTCCACCACTGGAGAGACCAAAAGAGGCGCCTGGAGGTTGCTATTTTGTCTGACAGACTTCCAGATGCCTGGGTCCACTGGGTGGACAAAGTCCATTGAGCTGCCCTCATGTGAAGGTGAGCATAAGGGACCACATGCACCGTGGATGCCATGTGGCCTAGCAGTTGTAACATCTCTCGAACAGTTAGGTGGGTTTTTAACTGAATCTGAGAGGCTAACTGCACTAAGCGTAGGCAACGGGCTTGGGGAAGATAGGCCCTTGCAGTTGTGGTATCCAGCAAGGCCCCTATGAACTCTAGAGACTGAGTAGGGGTGAGTTGAGACTTTGGAATGTTTATAACCAGTCCCAGATACTGCAGGACACGCATTGTGCAGGCTAGGGAAGTCTGGGCCTCTGATTGGGATGGAGCTCGGATGAGCCAGTCGTCCAGATATGGGAATACGAATATTCCCAGAGTGCGTAGAAATGCAGCTATTACTGCCATGCATTTTGTGAACACTCTTGGAGCAGAGGCCAGACCAAAGGGAAGCACCCTGTATTGATAGTGCTTTCCCTGATAAAGGAACCGAAGGAATCTTCTGTGTGCTGGATGGATGAGTATATGGGTATACGCATCCTTGAGATCTAGAGAACAAAGCCAATCCTGACTCTGAAGGAATGGAAGGAGAGTACCCAGAGAAAACATCTTGAATTTCTCCTTGCATAGGAATTTGTTCAATTCTCTGAGATCTAATATGGGTCTGTAACCCCCCGTTTTCTTTGGAATTAGAAAGAAGGGGGAGTAGAACTCTGAGCCCTGTTGAAGGTACTTCTTCTATTGCCCCTTGGGCAAGAAGGGTGGAAATCTCTTGACCCAGAAGGTCGAGGAGAGATGTTGGAGAATTGAACTGTCTCACCATGGTGTGAGGAGGAAGGTTTAAGAAATGAAGTTTGTACCCTTCCCTTATGATGGAAAGGGTCCACTGCTCTGCTGTGATTTGCTCCCATCTGGGAGCAAAGTGAGCTAACCTTCCTGGAATGGTGAGAGGCTCTGGTTCTTTTAGAGCCAGAAAGGCTAAGTTCTCTAGGTGCAAGTCAAAGGCCCTGAGGAGGCTGAGGCTGTTGGGCTACAGTAGGCCTTACAGCCTTAGACTTGGCCTGTTTAGGTTGTTGACGCTTTGCAGCAAAACGACCTGCAAAAGATGTCTGCTGACCATAAGCAGGATAATATCTTCCCTTCTTGGGAAAATATGTCTTTTTGAACAACCTCTTCTGGACAGGATTAGAGGTAGACTTTGAAAGCCTATCCAAAGCAGAATTTTCTGCATCCATCTGAGTGGCCTTTGCTTGCCAATCTTTGCCAAACAGGTTTTCACCTGTACAAGGAAGATTTCCTAATCCATCTTGGACCCAGGGTTCCAAATCAGAAGCTTGTAACCAAGCAATTCTGCGTGCACCTATGGCAATGGCCGTGGCTCTGCTGGCCCCCTCAAAAGAGTCAAAGGCTGCACGGTTAGAAAATTTGGAAACATCCTGGACATGCTTAAACCAAGTAAGAAAGTCTTATCTTTTATCTTCTGGAAGAAAAGGGAGGACAGTTTGCAGATGATCTGTAACTTCCTTCAGAAACATCCCCATATAGAGACTATAGGAGTTGATTCTGGCAACAAGCATACTGGCTTGAAAAAATTTCCTGCCAAAAGCATCTAAGGTTCTACATTCTCTTCCTGGAAGAGCAGATGAGTGCCTCTTTGCACTCTAACTTTTTCATAGCAGACTCCACCACAATAGAATGGTGAGGAAGCTGAGTTTTATGAAATCCAGGACAAGGAGGTACATGGTATCCAACCTACGAGAATGAGAAGAGATGGTGAGAGGAGTCTCCCATATGCCTATCATGTGGTCATAAAGGATCTCATGAACTGGCAAGTGGCTGCTTCTTTAGGAGCCTTAGGATATTGCAAAATATCCAATTTTTTGGCTCTAGGGTCTGTCTCAGGGGCTACTGAGATAGAAAGCCCCTTGGCCACTTCCCTTATGAAGTCTTGAAAAGACAAGTCTTCTGGAGGGGACATTCGTCTTTTTGGAGAAGAAGGCTCCTGAGGAAGAAGTACCGATGCTTCGACAGAGGCCTCCGATGCATCAGAGTCTTCGGAGGAATCGAAGTATCGCCTGTCTGGATGCTCTTGTAAAGCCCGATACGCATACCGGGTGGTATCGACATCGGGAGTCATCGGTACCGGATCGGTACCGATAGGCATCATCGGACAGGGTACCGCTGCAGTTGACACCGAAGCCGATGTCGATGCAACCGGTACCGGCACCGGAACCGATATCGGAGCCGGTACCGACAACGAAGCTTGTTGCGGTACCAGCGGCGTCGCAGCTTGTACGAATGCCGTAATGGCACGCTGCATGGTCAGAACATTATGATACATCGATGCCATGAATGTCTGGAGGTCGGTACCGGCGGATTCCACCGGTACCCCAGAACATTGCAACAGGTGATCGGTCGAGGCCGTGCCATCGATGTCAACCTGTGACCCCATAGGAGGAGCTTTGGAAGCCGGAGCTTCCCGCCGGGGTACTTTTGCCGGTGCAGGATCCTCGAGGGCAAGCCCGGAGGCATCTCGATGCTTAGAGGGAGATCTACCCTTCGAGGACCGGCTGGACTTATGTTTGGTTACCTGAGATCCATAGGAGGAAGCAGCAGCCCTGGAAGACGTTGATGCCACCGAAGCTGCATCAGAGGGAAACAGTGTACTGAGCTTGGCTGCTCGGTTCTGTAAACCTCTTTTAGACATCATGGAGCAGGACGGACAATCCGTGATGGAATGGTCAGGACCCAAACACTTAAGACACCAGTCATGGGTGTCGGTAACAGAGATGGTACCGCTGCACTTAGTGTATTTTTTAAACCCGGAGGCGGGCTTTTCCATGAGGAATTTTCTGTTAGGCCTAAGGCCCAACGGAGAAAAAATACACTGAAGTGAAACAGAAAGTATTCTTTTTTTTTTTTTTTTTTTTTAAGAAAAAGAAAGAAAAGACCGGCGGTACCGGTCCGACGTTGAAGAAGGCAGACGCGCGACCAAAGAAATAAAATAAAATAAAGAACTTCTTCAGCGGTGACAGGAACACGACCTGCTGGCTCCGTGGAAAAGAAGAACTGAAGAGAGGCGGTTAGGAAAGGCGGGAAGGCAGCGCGCAGGCGCTGTGGGATGCTCCCAAAAGCTTTCCTTTTTGGGAAGCTGGGGAGCGTTCCCGCGCAGGCTCCGTCGGTACCGACGTACCCATATGTGAAGACTCATTCCTGCTTGTTCCTGGAGATAGACCAGTATGGTCCATCTAGTCTGCCCAGTAAGATGCACCCCTCCCCATGTTTTTGTTTAGGGTGAACCCACCGCTCCATGTAGGACACCCCTGTTTGTTGCGAAATTAGATAGTTAAGTTTATTTCGATTTTATCCTGTTGCGATAAAAGGGATCCACTGTGTCTTTCCCTTGACATTTTGAATTCTGTCACTGTATTTGCCCCCACCACTTCCATCGGGAGGGCATTCCAAGCATCCACCACCTTTTCAGTGAAAAAGTATTTCCTGACATTGCCTTTCAATTTATCCCCTTGCAGGTTCATGTTATGCCCTCTAGTTTTACAGTTTCCCCGTCTCTGGAAGATATTTGTTTGTTCATTAATTTTCTTTAAGTATTTAAAGGTCTGAATCATATCTCCCCTATGCTTTCTCTCCTCCAGAGTGTACATATTTAGGTCTTCAAGTCTCTTCTCATAAGGCTTCTGACACAGGCTCCAAATTGAAATACCATTAACACTCCGCATGATAAAAGACCTTCACCAATTCAAAAAAGAATTAAAAACCTACCTCTTTACAAAACACTTTGAAATCCCCTACCAACAAAGAACTTCGCCAATACAATCACAGAAACACATACACTGTACCCAAGACAGAACAAATGACTAACACAGGAAAATTCACTAACCCCACTAACCCACACAACCCGCTAATGAACCACTCAAACAGTTAATTATTTTCACCACTGTAACTGTATCTAACTAAGATGCGCTCCATGTATATAACTTGTAAATAGTTTGAAAAGCTCTGTTATAGTTAATGTTCAAAATATGTTCAAAATGTTGTTAAAAATTTGTTCAAAATATGTTCCCAGTAAGTACACCTGTACATAGTTAAAGCATAATGTTCCCTGTAAATGTATACAGAAGTATACAATCGTTCTGTTTAATGTTCAATGTAAACCGCCCCTGATCTCTGGAAGGGGCGGTATAGAAAAGACTGTTAAATAAAATAAATAAATAAATAATTTTGGTCGCCTTCCTCTGAACCTTTTCCAGTCTTTTTACATCCTTTGTGACAACAAAGCACTATGGAGTACGAGAGACAGTTATAAGCAGCAAACAGCTTTATACATCCCTGCGCTCCCCGTATTCTGAAAAGATGGATGTTTTCGATCCTGCCAGTCTCCACTATATACCTGCAAATGGCCATGCCCCCCTGAAAAACATGCATCTCCAAAGCTGCTCCTCTCACTGACAGTGTTGTGGTGATGCAAGCTACACATGAATACTGATATATAAACGTTGACACAAATTAGACTATATATACCAGTCTGTTGCATGCCCAGAACACTGCAAAGCAATCTTAGTACACTCTAAGATAGTATTTACAGACAGAAAATGATATATTTGTCTTGACATACTTTGCATCACAATATATATAGCAGTAGAACACATCCTCAGTTATGCTTGCATTGGTCAAATCTGGAAAAGTGTAGTTACTCACCTGTAACAGGTGTTCTCCAGGGACAGCAGGAATCAGTCCTCACATATGGATGATGTCGACGCCGTCAAACCTCGCATGGAAGCATTTCCTCAGCTTTCAAAGAAAGCCTTTGGGATATGCTACCATGCATACATGGTCCCCTTCCCACCCAAGGATGCCATCTAGCTCAATAAGATGACATAGCTAGGATGGTAGTAACAAAAACTAAAACAAGGTTGGGAGGCAATGCCCCAGGGAGGAGGGAGGGTTGTAAGGACTGATTCCTGCTGTCCCTGGAGAACACCTGTTTTCTCCAAGAACAAGCAGGAAGTTAGTTCTCACATATGGAACTCCCTAGCTCCAGGCTGCCGAGGACTGAACCATGACAGCACCAACGGAAGCCAAGTCGGGTAGCCGTGACTTGCAGGACTCTAGCATCCAGCAGCACCATCACTCCGGTAGCCTGAACACAGAAGGGTCGGAGGGCAGGAATTGCCTACACCTCGAACAGATTACCGGAGTACTGGCTGGCCAAAGGCACTGTCCCGATGGAACTTGCTCTCCAGGCAGTAGTGAGCTGCGAACGTGCGAACTGAAGACCATGTGGCAGCCCTGAGATCTCCATCACCGGCACCAAGCGCAGGTTTGCCATTATGTGGCCATCGCTCTCACGTGATGTGCTGTGATCCGGTGTTCCAGGGAAAGCTCAGCTCGCTCATAGGCGAGGGCAATACAGTCCGCCACCCAAGTGGACAGAGTTTGCTTAGTCACGGGAAGCCCGTCTACTGGGGTCATAAGAAATGAAAAGCTGGGGAGCTTTGCGATGGTCCTGAGTCTGCTGTAGGTAGAAGGACAGGGCCTGTTTACAATCCAGTGCATGGAGTACTATTTCCTCCCAACTGGTATGAGGCCGTGGGAAGGTGGTGGGGAGAACCACTTCCTGGCTGAGGCAGAAAGGAGATACCACCTTTGGGAGGAACTTGGGGTGGGTGCGGAGCTTACTCTCCGAATGGACGTGAGGGCCAACAGGAAGGCAACCTTCCATGAAAGATACCACAGTGGCAAGTGGCTAGCAGCTTGAATGGCGGTCTAGTGAGCTGTGAGAGCACCACGTTGAGGGGTCCCACTCCACCGTCAGAGGGCGGACAGGAGGCTTAGACAACAGGAGGCCCTGGAAGAACCGATAGACCATGGGCTAACCTGAAAGGGGTTTTCCCTTGATAGGGTGGAGGTGTGCAGCACTGTTCCCTCTAAGCTGTGCGCGTGTGCGCGCACACACACCTCGCCGAGTGAGCGCACATACTTTATAACAGAGCGCACAAAAATTACAGTTCTGATTCTGATAGAAAACAACACAGACGTCTTAAAATTTAAAAGAAGTTCTGTATTTATGGTTTTCACAAGTTCTACAATATTTTCTAGTGCAATCAATGTGGTGTACATACTGTATTCTGACGTGTAGTCAAATTTTAAAGTATATAACTCCGAGTGTCGTTATGTGGCGCACAAAAATTTAACCTTCCTTCAAAAGCTGCACAGCTGATATTTTATGCACACACAGCCTACAGAAAATTAGAGGGAACATTGGTGTGCAGCTATTGCACTCAGGTGCACTCTCATTGAGTTGGACTTCAGTCCGGTGCACGACAAATGCAGTAGGTACTGGAGCACTAATTGCACTTGGCAGAAGAACGGCTTCTCCCATCTCTCCGCAGACCATACTGAGAATCTTCGCCATTTAAAGGCATAAGCTTGCCTGGTGGAGGGCTTTCGAGAGGCCAGCACGACCTCTTCAACCTCCTTTGGAAGGCTGAAAGGGGCCAATGCTATCCTTTCATCAGCCATGCTGTTGGCGTTAGAGACCCCAGATTAGGGTGGAGGGAAACCTCCCTCCTGAGACAAGGGGTCCAGGACACATCCCAATGGGACCACGAGGGTCACTGACAAGGAAAGCAGCAGCAGGAACCAAGGCTGTCTGGGCCACCTGGGGGCGATTAGGGTTAGTGATGCCCCCTTGTACAGGAACTTGAAAAGGGTCTTGGTGAATAGAGAAATCAGCAAAAAGGCATAGAGGAGACCTTCCATCCACGGGACCAGAAAGGCATCCGCCACCACCCTCTCTGGGTGTGGTTGCCACGAGCAGAAGCGGGGCAGCTGGGTGTTGTCTGGGGTGGAAAATAGGTCCATCATGGGCCTGCCCCAGAGGTGGAAGAGCCGAGCGGCCACTAGGGGGTCCAGTGCAACTTGTGTGGATGGAAATCCCATGCTCAGCCTGTTCGCCAGGAGGTTGTCCTGGCTCGGGAGATAAACCGCCCGCAGGAGCATGTTGTTGCAAACTGCAAAGAAAAGGAGGGTCACTGCCTCCTGGCAGACAGAGTATGACCCCGTGCCCACTGCTTGTTGACGTAAAACATGGCGATTGGTTGTCCATCTGAATCAGTATGGACTGGTGTCCTAGGCAGTGGCAAATTGCCCCTAGGGCCAGAGAGATCATCCTGAGCTCCAGGAGATTGATCTGTAGCTGAGATTCTGCCTAGGATCAGTTAGCCTGTGTGTGACTGCCTCTGCAGTGCACCCCCAACCTAGGAGGTGGGAGTCAGTGGTCAGGATCATCTGGGGCAAGGATGCCTAGAAGGGCATCCCTGCTAGGAGGTGGTTGAGAAGTTGCCACCAGTTGAGGGAGTCTGCCACCTAGCAAGTTACCTTGACCCTGTCCCATAGTCTGCCCGTGGCATGCATTCACTGCAAACAGAGGCACCACTGAGTTGCACATATGTGTAAGCAGGCTAGTGGGGTCATGTGGACCGTGAAGACCATATGGCCCAGCAGGCTGAGGAGGAGACTGACACAGACCAGCGGTGTTGTACTTCTACTGCCAGCTGTCTGAGGCATTCCGTCCTCTCCCTAAGGAGGACAGCCTTGGCCTGTAATGTGTCAAGCTGAGCACCTATGAACTCCAGACTCTGGGCTGGAGAGGTGAGATTTGGAGTAGTTGATGATGAATCCCAGGTGCTGCAGCAGAAGGGTAGCGCGTCCTGCGGTCCGATTAGCCTTTGTGGCCATACTGCCTCTGATGAGTCAGTCGTCTAGGTAGGGGAAGACAAAGGCCCCTTGCAAATGCAGAAAGGCAGTTACCACTGCTAGGCATTTCGTGAAGACCCTTGGCAAGGATGCGAGGCCAAAGGGAAGCACCCTGTACTGGTAGTGTTCTCAACAACAAGAGTAGATATCACGTGGGATGCAGAAAAACAGTCTGAAAGGTGATTACCTCTGTTGAAGATCGTTAAAACAGAAGGTCTTTTAACTGTTTTAACCTATTAGAAATCTATACATTCTAAAAGGAATGTGAATAAATAAATTAAAAGCAATAAATAAACAGTAAGTACATGAACATACATCAGTGAAATATGGGGAACATGAGGAACGCAGCTATAAAACATAATATTCCCTATAAAAAGAGGGAGGAAGAGAAACAGGAGTGAGTCAACAAGAAAAAACGCCAAAAAAGGGGAGGCCCGTGTGTGAACGATATTCAACAGAGGTAATCATGTTTTATATGTCACTCTCTTTTAACCTTTTTAAAGTTTTTAGATAATTTTGCATTTTAAGTACATTTGTTCGGGTTTTTTGTTTTTATTCATTTTTAATTGATGGTTTTGATATTCATTTTGACATTTTTATCATTTTAATTAATTTTTAATTGATTTATTGATAGCCTTTTAAGTGATCTGTTCTTCTTTTCTGTCTTAAGTATTTGTATATTTATGTTTTTAGCATTTGCCAGACAAATCCCTGACGAAGGGTAGCGAAACACGGCCTGGGTCGGCTTGTCATTGGTTCAATAAAAGCTCTGTCTTTCCACAATATAACGTTTCAGACTGTTTTTCTGGTAGTGTTCTCCTCCTACCATGAACCTTAGGTACTGCCTGTGGGAGGGGTACATTAGGATGTGTTTGTACTCCCTTGCAGTCTCCCTTGCATCTTGAACTTCTCCATTAGCGGAAACCTGTTTCAGTTTTGCAGCTCTAGGATGGGCCTGAGATCCCCAGGCCTCTTTGGGACAAGGAAGTACCTGGAGTAGAAGCCTTTGCCCAGAGGCATTCCTAACAGGGACTATACATTTCAAGCAAACATACCTAAGCTCCACCAACTGAACAATGGCTGGGAAAAATCATATTGCCAAAGCTGTTTCCCCCGTTACAGCTTCTGCATCTGTCCAGACAGGAGGTCCCAATGCCAGTTGAAGGATCAGTTCCATGTGCAGGATGCCTGCAGGCAAAAACTCTAAGGAAACAAGTTGAGGAACTCAGATAGGAGACGGCGAGGCTGAGCAGCATTCAAAAGAGTGAGAAGTACATTGATGAGATGCTTCTTGCAAAATCCAAGCTCTCCAGCAGAGGAGAAGATGGGAGCCTACAAAATGACAAAGGTTGAACACAAGTCACCAGGGCCTGCAGAATCACCAATCCAACTTCTCCAGCCCTTGAATTGAAGAACCATTATGCAGCCCTGGAAGTGGAGGTGGTGAAAGCATCCCTGGAAAGGAAAGAACCAGAGCTTGAGCACCCCAAAGTTGCAGAATCAGTCACTACAAGGAAGCAAAGGGAAGTGGTGGTTGGTGACTCTCTTCTGAGGGGTACTGAGGCGTCCATCTGCTGACCATGCTGTTTGCCAGGAGCCAAAATCCGAAATGTTACGGAGAGTTTGCCGAGACTCATCAAGCCCAAAGATTATTATCCAATGTTGCTAATCCATGTCGGCACAAATGATACTGCCAGGTATTCCTCTCAGCGTATCAAAAGTGACTTCATGGCTCTGGGACAGAGGGTGAAGCAGACAGGGGCGCAGGTGGTGTTCTCTTCAATCCTCCCTGTTGAGGGTAAAGGTCAAGGCAGAGAAGATCGCATCCTGGAGATGAATGCATGGCTGCGTGGATGGTGTCATCGAGAATGTTCTGATTTCCTGGACAATGGGATGCTGTTCCAAGGGTCGCAGAGCAGAGATGGCATCCATTTGTCCAAGAAAGGTTGACATGTCTTCAGTAGCAGACTGGCTAATCTACTGAAGAGGGCTTTAAACTAGATTCATTGGGAATGGGTGAAGAAAGCCCCCAGGTAAGTGAAACATTAAATACCTTTATGGAAATGGGTAAAAGGAACAACATATGGAAAGCTGTGTGTATAAATGTTCATAGCATGGGAAATAAGATCCCAGATGTTGAAGCTTTAATGGGAGAGGCTGACTTGGATTTAGTGGGATTTACAGAAACATGGTTCACAGAAAACCATGACTGGGATGTAACTATACCAGGCTATACTTTAGTTAGAAAGGACAGGGTAGGAAGAAAGGGAGGAGGAGTGGCAATATATGTAAAAAAATAAAATTTAAGCTTTGGAACTACAGAGCTTAAAAGGGAGAGAGGAGGCACTATGGGTTAAACTAGAAAGAAGGAAAGAAAAATATATTTGCATTGGTGTGATATACAGACCTTTCTCACAGGAGGAAGAGGTGGACGGAAAGCTAATTGAAGACATATGCAGCATTGCTAGGAAAGGGGAAGTGCTACTAATAGGGGATTTCAATATGCCAGATGTTGATAGGCACATTCCGGATGCAGTATCATCTAGAAGTAAGGAGATCCTGGACAGGGAGAACTATTCAGGCAACTGTGAAACATAACTCACACGTGAAGAGGCCATACTGGACTTGGTGCCTACCAATAGTGAACGTGTTTCTGATGTTATAGTGGGAGATCATTTTGCATCCAGTGATCACCAGATGGTGTGGTTCAGTATTAGGACTAGGGCTCTTAAAATCTATTCAAAAGTGAGGGTCTTAGACTTTAAGAAAACTAACTTTGCCAAAATGGGCCAATACCTCAGGGAATCGTCAGTGGGATGGGAACAGCTGGGGGATGTAGATAGACAGTTGGCAAAACTGAAAGGGGATATTTTAAGGGCAACCAACCTTTTTGTTGAAATGTAAATAAAGGTAAAAGGGAAAGGAGACCGCTATGGTTTTCGAAAGAAGTAGCTAAAAAAGTGAAGAAAAAGACAGAGGCCTTCATAAAATACAAGAGATAACAGAGAGAGGAAGACAGGCATCTATATTTGGAAAAACCTAGAGAAGCTAGCAAAGTAGTCAGGAAAGCAAAGATTCAAAAAGAGGAGAAAATAGCCAATACAGTTAAATGGAGGATAAGACATTTTTCAGATATATTAGTGAGAAGAGGAAGGGCAAAAGTGGTATTGTCAGACTCAAGGGTGAAGGGTTGAAATATGCAGAAGCTGATGAGGATAAAGCGGAATTGCTTAACAAATATTTCTGTTCTGTGTTCACAGATGAAGAACCAGGAGCAGGACCTCAGAAAACACCCACAAACAGGAACAGAAGCGAGGGACATCTTGAACAATTTTCAGAAGACTATGTTCGTGAGAAACTAGCTAAACAAAGTAGACTGGATGGGATACACCCTAGAATACTGAGGGAACTTGGGGATGTTCTAGCAGCTCCACTGACTGACCTTTTTAATGCCTCGTTGGAGTCGGGAGTGGTGTCAAAGGACTGGAGAGAGATTCATGTGGTCCCTTTACACAAAAGTGGAAGTAAGGATGTGGTTGAAAACTACAGGCCGGTTAGTTTAACTTCAATGGTGAGTAAATTATTGGAAGCGCTGCTGAAAGAGAAAATAGCGAGGTTTCTGGAGTCCAGAGGATTATAGGATCAGAGGCTGCATGGATTCACCAGAGGCAGGTCTTGTCAGACAAATCTGATTGATTTCTTTGAATGGGTGACCAGGGAGCTGGACTGAGGGAGAGCCCTACAGTGATGTGCAAAGGCTGGAATCACTTTGAGTTTTGCGTTTTTCGTACTAACATTTTTTTTTTAATTTTGCGTTAGCCCAGCATATTCATCTTTCTAACACATTAAAAGGGATAAATTTGGCTATTAGAGCTGACCTTTTTGCATTCCTTTCTTCCAATTTAAATACTTTACAGACACTGGGAGATAACTACTACGATTTTTGTGGATCCTTAGTCAAAACTGGATCGAGATTATCCAATATGCACACGTTATTTCTGACCAATCAGGAGGCTGGTTTCACTAACAAATCACAATGCAAATATATAGCCAACAGTGCAGCTTTAAAAATGCGTGGAAATTTTGAATTTCATACGCTTTCTGGATCGACCATGAAGATAACTCGGACCCTGACGTTGGAGGAGCGTGTTCGTGTGTCCTTTATGAGTGAGGAAGGATTTTCTAGCCGTCAGATAGCCAAGAATGTTGGCTGCAGTCAGAGCACGGTTAAGATTGTACAGAAGAAAGAAATGGGTTCAGTGGTGGACAAGCCTCATTCAGGTCGTCCATGTGCATCAACATCATGCCAGGACCGCACATTATGACGCATTTCACTGACTAATCGCAAGTTGACGAGAGCTACTTCGAGAGTGGTCAGACAAGAGTGAGGTCAGTGTCAGCTCATCAACAGTTCATCGCCGGTGCCTGCAGTTTGGTCTCCGGGGCTGCAAAGCACGGAATAAGCCACTGATGACTGACATACAAAGGCGCAACCGGATCGTGTGGGCGAGAAAGCACTCAACCTGGTTGACTGAAATATGGGAAAAGGTGCTATTCAGCGATGAAAGCACCTTCTGCCGGTTTGGTAACCAGGTCCACACCTATGTGAGGAGATTTCCTGGAGAGGAATTCAAGCATGAGTGTCTCAACCTCACTGTGAAGCATCCTTTGAAGTTCATGGTCTGTGGCTTCATGGCTGCCAGTGGCGTTGGACGTCTTCACATCGTCGATGGAATGGTCAACGGGGCCAAGTACATCACCATACTGCAAAAGTGCATGGTGCCATCAGCACACCAGCTGTTTCCTGGCCAGTTCCTGTTCCAAGATGACAATGCACCCTGCCATCGCTCCAGACAGGTGATCAGCTGGAAGCAGTGGAAAAACATCAAGTCAATGGACTGGCCTGCCCAGTCTCCAGATCTGAATCCAATCGAGAACCTGTGGCACAAGGTGGCCTTGGAAATATCCAAGAGGCATCCGACATCAAAGCGTGAGCTGACTGAGTCACTCATTGCAGCTTGGAACCGCGTTGTCACCAACGATCACTTTGTCAGACTGGTTCATTCAATGCTGACAAGGTGCAGTCAGGTGATCAAGAACAAAGAGTGGCCCATCAAATACTGAGTCATCACTGACACATAAAAATGGCCTTTTTCAAGGCTACATACATTAATTTGAAGGAAACCTGGCGTGCGTCCATAATATTTTAAAGCATACTTACAATAATATATCGTTGGCCAACAATGTACATTACGCAATTTTCACAGAAAATCTATCATCAGGACAACTATGGGGAACAAACTCAGAAAATAAGGGCCAAACCAATACTAAAAGTTGGCCCTAATAGCCAAATCTATCACTTATCATGAGATATACAGAAAAAGCCACTGGGAGGAAAAAGAAATTAAGATAACATCACGAAGTTGAAAAAATGTCAAATTTACAAGTGATTCCAGACTTTTTCACACCACTGTAGATGTGGTGTATTTAGATTTCAGTAAAGCCTTTGACACCGATCCTCACAGGCGACTCAAACAAACTGAGCACCCTAGGGATGGACCTAAAGTTACTGCTTGGGTTAGAAATTTGTTGAGTGGGAGGCGACAAAGGGTACAGGTAAATGGAGCTCACACTGATGAGGAGGTTACCAGTGGTGTGCCCCAGGGATCTGTCCTTGGTCCGATTCTTTTTAATATCTTTGTTAGTGATATAGCGGATGAGCTGTTGGGTAAGGTTTGCCTCTTTGCAGATGATACCAAAATCTGCAATAGAGTAGACACCCAGGAAGGTGTAGATAACAGGAGAAGGGATCTAGCTAAGCTTGAAGAATGGTCTAGAATTTGGCAACTGAGATTTTATGTTAAAAAATGCAAGGTCATGCATTTTGGCTGCAGCAATCCAAGGGAGCGATATAGTATAGGGGGTGAAGTACTTTTGTCCACTAAAGAAGAGCGGGACCTAGGTGTTATTGTGTCTGATGATCTTAAAGTAGCTAAACAGGTAGAAAAGGCAACAGCAAAAGCTAGAAGGATGTTTGGGTGCATAGGGAGAGGAATGGCCAGCAGAAGAAAGGAGGTGATAGTGCCTCTGTATAAGTCTTTGGTGCGACCTCATTTGGAGTATTGCGTGCAATTCTGGAGACCACACCTTCAAAAGGATATAAACATGCTGGGGTCCGTACAGAGGGTGGATACTAAAATGATTAGTGGTCTTCATTATAAAGCATACAGTCAAACCTCGGTTATCGGTTGCCCCGGTTTTCGTCGGTTTCGGTTTTCGACGTCTTTTCCCCACTCAGATGTTGTCTCGGTTTTCGTCGATAGCCTCGGTTTTCATACAGCCCCCCCCCCCCCTGATTCACCGATCGCGTGTGCGTGTGCCTGCAAACAGAGTACACTGCCTGCCCAGTCCCGGCAGCATTACCCCCCCCCCGGACTCACCGATCGCGTGTGCGTGAAGGAGATCTGGAGATGACTGGAGATTGGCAGACTTCAAACCCAGCTGTTGCGTGTGCCTGCAAACAGTACACTGCCTGCCCAGGTGAGCAACATCCTCGAGCCAGACATGGAAGGATTGCAGAGAGGAAGGCCCCGATCTCTCCACCGCCTGCCTGTTCTCTGGAGCGCCCCCTCAGGCTCGGAGGTAGCAGGAGATGTTGAGGGGTAAGCAGGAGATGTTGAATGAATGTGGCAGGCAGTTCTTTCTCTTGCGGGGTATGCTGTTGAGACGGAGTCAGCGATCACATTGGTGTCCTAAGGTATCTGTGTGTTTGCTGAGAGAAGTGACAGGAGCTGTTCTACTGCTGGCTCAGACTTCGGGAGCTCGTGCTGCTGCAGCCATTGTCACATGGCTCTGGAACGCATGCTGAGCGGGAGAGTGGTGTTTCCGGTGGCTGTGGCTGGTGCCTTTTTTTTTTTGTTGATCCTTCTTTTTTTTTTCTGTTTTCTTTAAAAATTTGAGGATGTTTTTTTGCTGAAGAATCTTGACTGTGCTGTTAATCTTTCTCCCTTCACAGCAGTTTAAAGAATTTGTCTGCCAAAAATACCTCTGCAGCACCATCTTGTGGCCAGAAGTGGGATTGACTCTCTTCCTGATTGCAAATTGCTAAAAGTTCTCATTGTGCCTTGACACAGACTTTGAGGGGAGCAGTGATCTGAAAATGGTCTGTATCAAACTCGTCCGCCTGCTTGCGTGACTCGGCCACTCATTTCCCGGAATCCAGCGCCCATACAAAGTGCGTTTGTGATTCAGTCTGCCTTTGTTTCTCGTTGAGTGAGCATCACCCCGCATTCATTGAGTGTGACTGCTAAATAAGCCACCATGGGGCCAAAGAAAGTTCCGAATGCCAACCCTTTGATAAAGAAGGTGAGAAACACGATAGAATTCAAGAAAGAAGTCATAGCAAAGTATGAAAGTGGCGTACGCGTGGCCGATCTCGCCAGGATGTACAGGAAGTCTGCATCAACGATCAGTTCCATGCTGCTGAAGAAAAACGAAATTAAGGAAGCTGATGTTGCGAAAGGAGTGAATGCGCTAACGAAACAGAGATCGCGAACAATCGAAGATGTTGAGAAGTTGTTGTTGGTGTGGATCAACGAAAAACAGTTAGCGGGAGATAGTGTTTCAGAGGCGATAATTTGTGAAAAGGCAAGGCTGTTGCATGCAGATCTTGCAAAGAAAATGCCTGGAACGAGTGCTGATGTTACTGAATTTATGGCCAGCAGAGGCTGGTTTGAGAAATTTAAGAAGCGAACTGGCATACACAGTGTGGTAAGGCATGGCGAGGCTGCAAGTTCGGACAAACTTGGGGCCGCAGAATTTGTTGATGAATTCAAGGAGTACGTAGAGGCTGAAGGATTCCTCCCCCAACAAGTCTTCAATTGTGATGAAACAGGCCTCTTTTGGAAGAAAATGCCAAAGAGGACCTACATCATGCAGGAGGAAAAGGCACTGCCAGGACACAAGCCTATGAAGGATAGGCTAACTCTTTTGTTGTGTGGTAATGCTAGTGGGGATTTCAAAGTGAAGCCTTTACTGGTGTATCACTCAGAAAATCCCCGAGTGTTCAAGAAAAACAATGTTATCAAGAGTAAATTGTGTGTGATGTGGAGGGCTAACAGTAAGGCATGGGTCACGAGGCTAATTTTCATTGAGTGGGTCAATGAAGTGTTTGGCCCGAGTGTGAAGAAATACCTCCTGGAAAATCAATTGCCACTCAAGTGCCTCCTGCTAATGGACAATGCTCCTGCTCATCCTCCAGGCTTGGAAGACCAATTGTTGGAGGAGTTTAGTTTCATCACAGTGAAGTTCCTGCCCCCTAATACCACTCCTCTCATCCAGCCCATGGATCAGCAGGTCATTTCAAACTTCAAAAAACTCTACACCAAAGCACTGTTTCAAAGGTGCTTTGAAGTGACCTCGGACACTGAATTGACCCTAAGAGAGTTCTGGAGGGATCACTTCAATATCCTCAATTGCATAAGCCTTATAGATAAGGCTTGGCAGGGGGTAACTTCCAGGACGTTGAACTCTGCTTGGAGAAAATTGTGGCCAGAATGTGTCCTCGAGAAGAATTTTGAAGAAGGGTTTGAGGCTCACCCTGATGACCCTACGCCTGTTGTGCAATCTATTGTGTCTTTGGCGCAGTCCATGGGGTTGGATGTGAGTGGCCAGGATGTGGAAGAGTTGGTGGAGGACCACAGGGAAGAGCTAACCACTGAAGAGCTGCAAGACCTTCAAGTGGAACAGCAACAGATGGTAGCTGAGGAAATTGCTTCAGAGGAGGAGGAAGAAGAGAGAGAAGAGAAGGTGCCTTCTTCAGTGATTAAGGACATGTGTGCAAAGTGGAGTGAATTGCAAAGTTTTGTGGAGAAATTTCACCCTAACAAAGCTGTTGCAAGCCGTGTCTGCAACATGTTCAATGACAATGCCTTGTTCCATTTTAGGCAAATCTTAAAGAGACGCCAGAAACAGACCTCTCTGGACAGATTTTTTGTGCGACAGGGGTCCAGTGACTCTCAAGCTGATCCTACTGCCAGTAAAAGACAAAGAAGGGAAGTAACCCCGGATAGGGCCTTGATACCTGAGGTCCTTATGGAGGGGGATTCCCCTTCCAAACAATAACCTCTCCTCCTCCCTCTCCCCTCAACAAGAGTCTTCAATAAAGTTAAATGTGATGTTAAATGTTCATTTATCCATTTCATTAGTCATTTATATGTATTTCTCATTGTTTTCTGTATGTAAAAATATAGTTATTCTCTATAAAATGTACTTTTTGTCAATATTTTTGGGTGTCTGGAACAGATTAATTGAATTTACATTATTTCCTATGGGAAATCTTGCTTCGGTTTTAGTCCGTTTCGGTTTTAGTCAGACTTTTTGGAACGGATTAATCATGAAAACTGAGGTTTGACTGTATAAGGACAGACTTAGGGATCTTAATATGTACACCTTAGAGGAAAGGCGGGATAGAGGCGATATGACAGACGTTTAAATACCTCCATGGCATAAATGCACAGGAGGAGAGCCTCTTTCAATTGAAAGCAAGCTCTGTTATGAGGGGACATGGGATGAGGGTGAAAGGGGATAGATTCAGGAATGATATGCAGAAATAGTTCTTTATGGAAAGAGTGGTGGATCCGTGGAATAGTCTTCCAGTGGAGGTGGTAGAGGTGAGGACAGTATCTGAATTTAAATAAGCATGGGACAAACACAGAGGATCTCTAAAGGAAAAAAGGGAATGTTGTAATGGTTGATATGGAAGGACAGACTAGATAGGCCATGTGGTCTTTTTCTGTCGTCATGTTTCTATAGGTGTTTGGGCACAGGTTCTACTGCATTTTGTCTGAGAAAACCTGCAAGCTCTGTGAGCAGCAACGTCTGCTGAAGGGGGGGGGGGGGGGAGTCGCACGAACTCTCTGGGAAAGATCCTGGGTGAAATCTGCTGAAAGTGGAGGAAGTATCTCTCCCTGACCACCTAAAGTACCCATTGCTCTGAGGCGATTGTAACCTATCTGTGGGCAAAGAGCGTCAGGCGCCCCTGTGTGGGCTGGTGAAGGACTCCTAGGTGAGAGGAGGCCCTGCCCTGGGAGTCAAAACTTCCACCTGGCTGGGTGAAAGCTGAGGTCTGGGGCTTAGGTGCTTTTGTCTTCTGAGCCCCATGCCCTTGCCTTCTGGGGCGAGAAGCCTGCTGCTGCTGGCCTGAGAAGGGCTGGTATTGGTAACCCTACCCAAAGGGTTCCTTTTTCCTTGGGAAAAGGGGCCTCTTCCCTGATGATTTTTTGCGGAGTTGGGATGAGCTTTTCTTAGAAAGCCTCTGGCAGGTCACCATGTTGGCCTCTCTCTCAGCCGTTTGTCAGCCAAGGGTTTTCTGAACAGGTTTTCTCTGGTGCAGGAGATATCGAGCAGCTTGTCTTTAATCCATTGCTTGAAGTCAGAGGTTTATAGACAGGTTTGGCATTGGGCCCTGATGCCAGCCACGACTACCCGAGCCACTGACTCAAAGCCGTCATAGGCTGCTCGGAAGAGGAACTTGGAACAGTCCTTGATCTCCGAGGTCAGAGCCTGAAACCGTTGGAGGGGTTCCCCGAAGAGGCCTGCGGCAAACCCCGACAGCTCTTGGGCTAGAGTTTTCAGGTGCATGCCTATGTAAAGCCCTTAGGCCTGGATCTGGCACCTGAGCATCAAGCCTTGGTAGCACTTGTGCATGAGGGTGTCAAGGACTCTGGTCTCCTTCCCGGGAGGAAACGAAGAGTAGGTCTTCTGGCTCTTTAGTTTCTGCATAGGCGACTCTATGATCATGGAGTTATGCAAGAGCTGGGGTTTGTGGAACCCTGGGCCCTTCCAGACACGGTACACAGCATCAAGGCACCAGCTCACCACAGGCACCGATGCCAGTGTTTCCCACATCCTTAGAAATAGCCTCTCGTGGATCAGCTGGACAGGCACCACAAGGCTTTCCTTGGGTGGAGATTCATACTGAAGAATCTCCAACTCCTTGGAGCGAGGGTCTTCCTCCACCTTGGTTCGACAAAGTCATGGAAGGCCACGTCCTCAAGAGGAGAGTGGAACCGGGACTGAGAGGATGTCTCTGTGCTGCTTGGTGTCCGGAGAGGCCTCGTCATCAGTCTCCCACTCGTAGTCGAGCGGTGATGACTAGTCCGAGGCCCTGCAACTCCTTGCCTTGAGGCTGGTGGCAAATGGTTGGCTGCCTGTCGAGGACCTGGGGTCCGAATCATGGACACTGGCCAGCGAGGACTGAATACCTGAAGAACAGGATCAAGATCTCGACCGGCACTGAGGGCTTATCCGAGGCTGGTGGCGCTCGGAGCTCGGCTCGACAACCGGGGACTCCCTCAGAGTCGATGTTATGGTTGTCAGGGTGAATGAGGCGGACCAACCGGTCATCATCACCTGCTACAGGGCCAGGATAGCAGTGATGTTCTGCTCCAGGGCCGCCATTCTGGTTTCCAGACCAAAAGGCTCCACTGCCTTAGGCAATGGCACCGAGGATCTCAGGCCTGGCACCGGCACTCTTGCAAATGTGTCCTTGAAGAGAACTACAGCCTCAGGAAACCTCACAAGGTCTCCGCCAGCCAAGGAATCCTTCTTGAGGACCTTGGTGGGGTGCACATCTCGGAGTCGCCCGAGTCCATCCCGGCAGTTTTAACAGGTTTTTTGGGGTGCAACCTTGGCAGACTTCGAAGACTTCTTCCTTTTCTCTGTGTCTGAGGTTTTCTTGGAGGAGCCACCACCATGGGACTTCGAGGATGCTCGGGCCTCACAGGATGTGCTGGGCTTGGAGCTCAGTATCAGGGAGGTCAGGGCCGAGTCTGACCTGGGGAACAATTTCTGCTAGTTTTAGGCATCGAGGCACAGGTCGCAGGAGGTCTGGTCATGGTCCAGGCACTGTTCCCTCTAAGCTGTGCGCGTGTGCGCGCGCACACACCTCACCGAGCGAGCGCACATACTTTACAACAGAGCGCACAAAAATTACGGTTCTGATTCTGATAGAAAACAACACAGACGTCTTAAAATGTACAAGTTCTTATGTATTTATGGTTTTCACAAGTTCTACAATGTTTTCTAGTGCAATCAATGTGGTGTACATACTGTATTCTGATGTGTAGTCAAATTTTAAAGTATATAACTCCGAGTGTCGTTATGTGGCGCACAAAAATTTAACCTTCCTTCAAAAGCTGCACAGCTGATATTTTATGCGCACACAGCCTACAGAAAACTAGAGGGAACATTGGGTCCAGGCCCAGGTAGCACAAGCAGCAATCATGGGTGTCTGTGACTGACATGTTTGACTGCAGTGGTCACACTTCTTGAACCCACCGGGAGACATGGTGGGTGGCACCTGGATGGGTTTGCGACTCCTGGGGCGAAAAAAGGTGTGAATTCCAGTCGAGAAAGACCTTGATGAAAAACGGAGCCGATAACGGCGTAGACAGCACTGGTTCAAAGAGAGAAGAGGAACCGGTTGCTAACAGAGAAAAACTCTTTTAGGGAAAATAATGAGGGGTTTCTACAGATAAAAGGAGACCGAGTAAGATGGCACCCTTGGGCAGGAAGGGGACCATGCATGTGTGATAGCATATCCCAAAGGCTTTCTTTGAAAGCTGGGGAAATGCTTCCACGGGGGCTCCATCGGTGCTGTCACCCATATGTGAGAATAGACTTCCTGCTTGTTCCTGGAGAACAGTCTGTACAATGCTAAGTATGGACCAGAAAAAAAACAGAAGAGGTTCTCCACAGTGAAATGTCAAAACATATTCCTGTCACTAATAAGGGACCTTAGAATGAGGGCATTCAACAATGCAAACAGCACTAAGACATGCCCAAAAGAATCATTATCGCTCTCTACAAATGCATGTTTCTGGGCATGACTTAGTGCTGTTTGTACTGTTGAATGCCCTCATTCTGAAGGTCCCTTATTAGCGAGAGGGATATGTTTTGACATTTCGCTATAGAGAACCTGTTCCGATTTATTCTGTCTGATCACACTGGCACCTGGTGATGCTGTGGTCATCCCTATGGTCCAGGTATTGGCCAGGCATTCATGTCCCCCCAAATTTGCAGATGAGCACAACATATCCTCTCGTGCAATACTCAAACCACACACACACACACACACACACACACAAACACACTCAATTGCAGTCACAAATGACATACCTCTGCCAAAACCATGCCCTGCACCTATAAACAATTGCTATAAAGACATAATGGCATGGCGTCTCAATACCATCCATACATCTACATTCCCATATTTGTCTAATAGACTGTTTCATTGTTCATCAATTAAATCACTCCGTTTGTTGACTCACTGGACATTGATATTGCCCTCTGCTTCTGCCTTTTGACAAAAGAAGGGCAAGGAAAAGCGTACTTACTCACCTGTAATACGTGCTCTCCAGAGACAGTAGGAATCAGACCTCACTTATGGGTGACGTCGGCATCGATTGAGCCCGCGCAGAGCATTTCCCCAGGCTTTCAGAGAAAGCCTTTGGGATTACCACCACATATGTGAGGTCCCCTTCCTGCCCAAGTCAGATGAGAAAGTTCAGGCAAAGGATAAAAATCTAAAAAAAGAGTGGGCAACTCCTAGGAAAGGTGGATGGGTTGTGAGGACTGATTCCTGCTGTCCCTGGAGAATACCTGTTACAGGTGAGTAACTACGCTTTCTCCAGGAACAAGCAGGAAGTCAGTCCTCATATATGGGAATCCCCAGCTACAGGCTACCGAGAACCTGTAGAAAAGTGCCACAGCAAGCCGTGAGCAGACACTGGTAACCGAAGACAGCCCAAGGACCCCCGGGTCCCTGGAAGACCACACTCCCGGTAGCTGCAGAAGAAGGGTCGGAGGGCCAGAAATCCCGAACAGAGTACGGCCTGGCCGAAGGTACTGTCCCAACAGGACTCCTTCTCCAGGCAGTAATGTGTCACGAAGGTGTTAGCAGAGAACCAGGTTGTGGCTTGGCAGATTCCACCAGGGGCACAGAGCGCAGATGTGCCAACAACGATGTCACTGCACAAACACTGTGACTCGGTGGTCCAGCGGTAGCCCAAGCTGAGCCTGGGCGACAGTGATTCAATCCACCACCCAGAAGGTAAGGGTCCGCTTGGTGACCGCAAACCACAGACAGGCAGGGTCATATGAGACAAAGAGCTGCTTGGACCTGTGGTCAGCTTGCGTATGTTGCAGGTAGGAGAGAGCCCTCCTACAGTCGAGGGTGTGGAGGATCGCTGACGCCTGGTCGGCGTGGGGCTTCGGAAAGAAGGTCAGCAGCACTATCTTTTGGTTGAGGCAGAAATCTGAGACAACCTTCAGGAGAAACGTAGGGTGCATTCGGAGAACCACCCGGTTTACGTAGAATCTCGTGTAGGGTGCGTCAGCTATCAGGGCCTAAAGCTCACGGACCCTCTGAGCCGAAGTGAGGGTTACCAGAAAAACCACCTTCCAAGAAAGGTGCCAAAGCGAGCAGGACGCCATTGGCTCAAAGGGCGGCTAGGTTAGCCACATGAGGACGACATTGAGATCCAACTCCACCAGAGGTGGCCAGATGGGGGGCCTGGAAAGAAGCAGCCAGTGCACATAGCGGAGATGGAGTAAGTACTGCAGGACTAAGTGGGTGGGGCAAAAGAACGGGTCAGCCCGTAAACCCAGCACCACACCAAAAACCGATGCCACTTGAAGGTGTAAGCCCTCCTAGTCGGGTCCTTGCGCGAGGCAAGCAGTATGTCCTTGATCTCCACCAGGAGATGAAGAGGAGATAGTGCGACCCGCTCAGCTGCCAAGCTTTGAAGGATAGGGACCTCAGGTTCAGGTGAAGTAGGAGATCCTCCTCCTGTGTCAACAAGCCCAGTGTGCTGCTGAGGGGAACTGGAGGCTCCAATGAGAGGTGGAACAGCAGCGGAAACCAGGGTTGCTGAGGCCCCGTCCCGCTGTATCTTGAGGAGAGCGTGTGCTATGAGTAGGGTGGGAGGAAACGAATACAGGAGGCCGTGTGTCCATGACAGCAGAAAGGCATCAAAGGCTTCCCTGCTCGGTGGGGAATTGGGCCGCAGAACCACGGGCGCTGCATATTTGTTGGGCTGGCGAAGAGGTCCAGGACCAGAGTGCCCCAGCGCCAGAACAGTCACTGCGCCATCTGCGGGCAGAGGAGCCACTCATGTGGCTGGAAAATCCGGCTCAGTCTGTCTGCCAGAATGTAGCCCTTTCCTGGGAGATAGGTGGCCCATAGGACTATGCCTTGGCGAATCGCAAAGGACCATAGGGCTACCGCCTCCAGGCAGAGGCTGTAAGAGCCAGTGCCCCCGTTTGTTCATATAGAACATTGCCACCCAGTTGTCAGTCTGGACAAGAACCGCCCAATGGTGAACGCGGTGCCTGAGCACCCGGAGGGCGATGACCACCGCCCAGAGCTCAAGGAGGTTGATCGGCTATCGGGCCTCTGAGGGACCAAGTCTTCTATATGCCATGGTTGCCACAGAGTGCTCCCCAGCGTGTTAGGGAGGCATCCATGGTCAAAACCACGTTGTGCTGCGGGGCCTGGAACAGCATGCCTTGAAGCAGATTCCGGGTGTCCTGCCACCAGTCGAGGGATTCGGACAGCTGGAGTGTGACTGAGACGGCCTGTCAACTGAGCCCACTGAGTTCAAAGGCACCACTGCGCCGCTCGCATGTGCAGTCAGGCATCAGGGACGACGTGGACTGTCGAAGCCATATGGATGAGAAGATGGAGCATTGCTCAGACCAAAACTGTGCCCCAGCTTTGAACCACGAAGGCCAGAGCAATGAGGCGGTCTGCCCTGTCCTGGGGAAGGAAGACTGTCACCCGCCGAGTATCGAGGCACGCGCCAATGAACTTCAGGGACTGGATTGGAGTGAGGTGGGACTTTGGGTAATTCACCACAAAGAAGCGGTGCTCGAGGAAGTGGACGGTGCAGGCCGTGGCCCGCTGCGCTTCACTATCTCCCTCTTTAAGGAGTCAGTCATATAGATAAGGGTAGACAAAGGTGCCCTGTAATCGAAGGTGAGCTGTGGCCACCGCGAGGCATTTGGTGAACACTCGCAGAGCAGAAGCAAGGCCGAAAGGAAGAACCCTGTACTGATAGTGATTCCCTTGTACCCTGAAGCGCAATTATTTTCTGTGTTTTGGGTGGACAAGGATGTGAGTGTACGCATCTCGAAGGTCCAAGGAGCATAGCCAGTCACCCTGCTGGAGGAAGGGCAGCAAGGCGCCAAGGGAGAGCATTTTGAATTTCTCCCGCACCAGATATTTGGCACAAGGGAGTAGAACCCGCGACCTCTAAGGTGCAGTGGGACTACTTCCACTGCTTGCTCCTTGAGGTTGACAAGCTCCTGTGCCAAGATCTGGTGCGCAGGGAGCCAAGGGGCCTCCGCGGGGCAAAAGGGTGGAGGAAGCCAATCCAGATGAAGGAGCTAACTTTCCTGGACGACCTGGTGGACCCACAAGTCGGAGATTACAGAATCCCAGTTGGGAGCAAAGTGGACTAGGCACCCTCCCACCGGTAGATGGGTTGGAGAAGAGCGAATGGCTATGCATCTGGCGTCAAAAACGCAGGGCCCGAAGGGGCCGAAACCGGGGTCTGGCTCTTGGGTCTCTTAGGTCTGGCCCTGGGGTCACTCTTACCCTGTCCACCCCCTGGGGTGATGCTGGTGCCGGAGAGTAAGGTGGGTAGCCCTGGTAGGGAAGAACCTTCCTCTGGAATAAAGGCTTCTTGCCCTGCTGTTTCTTCCGTGGGAGAGAGGAAGTCTTCCAAGGAGAGATGGGTGTGAGGATGTACTCAGTCTCTATCTCCACTGCTTTGTCCTCCATAGTTTGCCGAACAATTGCTCGCCCAGGCACGGTACATCGAGCAGTTTTTCCTGGACCCATTGTTTGAGGTCCGAGGACTGGAGCCAGGACTGCCGCCTGGCCCCGATACCCGCAGCCGCTACCCAAGCAGAGGACTCAAAGCTGTCGTATGTAGCACGAAAGAGGCACTCCGAACAGTCCCCCCCACTGATTTCAGGAGGGACTGGAAGCGGTAGAGGTAATCACTGTCGAGACCCACCTGGAAACCTCCGAGCTCCTTCGTGATGTCACAAAAACATCGTTTATATATTCTACATTTTTATACCACTATATCCAACAGATCAATTGCGGTTTACAAAGAACAATGTGAATTGTACAAAACAGAACGTATTCAAATTCAGGAAATTGGTAACAGACCCCACACGTGAAGGGGCCATACTGGACTTGGTGCTTACCAATGGTGAAAGTATTTCTGATGTTATAGTGGGAGATCACTTTGCATCCAGTAATCACCAGATGGTTTGGTTCAGTATTAGGACTAGGGCTGTTAGAATCCATTCAAAGGTGAGAGTCTTAGACTTTAGGAAGACTAACTTTGCCAAGATGGGCTAATACCTCAGGGAGTCATTAGCAGGATGGGAACAGCTGGGGGATGTAGAAAAACAGTGGGCAAAACTGAAAGGGGATATTTTAAGGGCAACCAACCTTTTTGTTAAAATGGTAAATAAAGGGAAAAGGAAAAGGAGACTGCTATGGCTTTTGAAAGAGGTAGCTGAAAAAGTGAAGAAAAAGAGGGAGGCCTTCATGAAATACAAGAGATCAGAGAGAGAGGAAGACAGGCATCTATATTTGGAAAAACTCAAGAGAAGCTAGCAAAGTAGTCAGGAAAGCAAAGGTCCAAAAAGAGGAGGAAATATCCCCCCATTTTATTGCATTGGCTAAGACATTTTTCAGATATGTTAGTAAGAAGAAGAAGGGCAAAAGTGGTATTGTCAGACTCAAGGGTGAAGGGGAGGAATATGTAGAAGCTGAGGAAGATAAACCAGAATTGCTTAACAAATATTTCTGTTCTGTGTTCACAGATGAAGAACCAGGAACATGACCTCAGAAAACACCCACCAACAGGAACAGAAGTGAGGGACATCTTGAACAATTTTCAGAAGACTGTGCTCATGAGAAACTAGCTCAACTTAAAGTAGACAATGCGATGGGACCGGATGGAATATACCCTAGAATACTGAGGGAACTTGGGGACGTTGTAGCAGCTCCACTGACTGACTTTTTCAATGCCTTACTGTAGTCGGGAGTGGTGCCAAAGGACTGGAGAGAGGCTCATGTGGTGCCTTTACACAAAAGCGGAAGTAAGGATGTAGTTGAAAACTACAGGCCGGTTAGTTTAACTTCAGTGGTGAGTAAATTATTGGAAACGCTGCTGAAAGAGAAAATAGTGAGGTTTCTGGAGTCCAAGGATTACAAGATCCGAAGCAGTATAGATTCATCAGGGGCAGGTCTTGTTAGACAAATCTGATTGATTTCTTTGATGGGGTGTCCAGGGAGCTGGACCGAGGGAGAGCCCTAGATGTGGTATATTTAGATTTCAGTAAAGCCTTTGACACCGCTCCTCACAGGCAACTTATAAACAAACTGAGCACCCTAGGGATGGACCCTAAAGTTACTGCTTGGGTTAGAAATTGGTTGTGTGGAAGGCGACAGAGTACAGGTAAATGGAGCACACTCTGAGGAGAAGGACGTTACCAGTGGTGTGCCCCAGGGATCTGTCCTTGGTCAGATTCTTTTTAACATCTTTGTTAGTGATATAGCGGAAGGGCTGTCTGGTAAGGTTTGCCTCTTTGCGGATGATACCAAAATTTGCAATAGAGTAGACACCCAGGAAGGTGTAGATAACATGAGGAGGGATCTAGCTAAGCTTGAAGAATGGTCTAGAATTTGGCAGCTGGGGTTTAATGTTAAAAAATGTAAGGTCATGCATTTGGGCTGCAGCAATCCAAGGGGGCAATACAGTATACGGGTGAAGTACTTTTGTCCACTAAAGAAGAGCGGGACCTAGGCGTGGTTGTGTCTGATGATCTTAAAGTAGCTGAACAGGTAGAAAAGGCAGCGGCAAAATTTAGAAGGATGCTTGGGTGTATACGTTGCATAGTGTATGTGTCTCATATCCCCTCGTGTTAAATGTATCCCCCAATTGTGTTGTGACCACTTTGATTGAAGGATAAGGTGGTATACAAAACTGTCTAATTAAATAAAATAAATAAATACGGAGAAGAATGGGTAGCAGAAAAAAGGAGGTGATAGTGCCTCTGTATAAGTCTTTGGTGCGACCTCATTTGGAGTACAGTTTGCAATTCTGGAGACCGCACCTTCAAAAGGATATAAACAGGATGGAGTCGGTACAGAGAGTGGCTACTAAAATGGTTAGTGGTCTTCATTATAAAGCATACGAGGACAGACTTAGGGATCTTAATATGTACACCTTAGAGGAAAGCAGGGATAGAGGTGATATGATTGAGATGTTTAAATACCTCCATGGCATAAATGTACAGGGGGAGAGCCTCTTTCAATTGAAAGCAAGTTCTGCTACAAGGGGACATGGGATGAGGGTGAAGGGGGATAGATTCAAGAGTGATATGCGGAAATATTTCTTTACGGAAAGAGTGGTGGATCCGTGGAATAGTCTCCCAGTGGAGGTGGTAGAGATGAGGACAGTATCTGAATTCAAAAAAGCATGGGACAAACACAGAGGATCTCTAATGGGAAAAAAAGGGGACTGTTGTAGTTGTTGAAATGGAAGGACAGACTAGATAGGCCATGTGTTTTTTTCTGTAGTCATATTTCTATGTTTCTATGTTACATGGAAGAGTTTCAACTATGTACATTAACATTATAACAAATTAGGCATTTGTAATTATATAATTGTTAACTATATACATAAATTTCCTGAGCGGACATTGGGGATGCATTCTGGGGGGAGGGGGAAGCGCTCTTAGACTAGTTATGTAGAGTGGTCAGGCTCTGTGCTAGTGATTATGTTACAGAACCAAAATGTTGAGTGAACAGATGGGTTTTTAGTTTTTTTCCAAAAAGAAGAGAGGTCTTTTATCTCTCTTAAGTTGTCTGGAAGCTTGTTCCAGAGGGTTGGGGCGCAATGGGAGAATGCCCCGCTGTTTGTGATTTTTTTTAGCTTTCCTGTAGTCTGTCACTGTTGTGAGTTTGTTTTTATTTGTTTATTTGGTGATGAGGGAGGAAAGATGGGATGGGGCTGTGTCATTAATTTAAATGTGGTTACAATTATTTTGCACTGGGTGCGACTTTGTATTGGGAGCCAATGCAAGCTGAATAGGATAGAGGATAATGTTATCTAATGGTTTGGCATTTGATGTTATCTTTGCTGCAATATGTTGTGCAATTTGGAGTGGTCTTAATGTCTGTTTAGGTAGTCCTTGCAGTAATGAGTTGGCATAGTCAAAGTGTGGCGTGATAATGGCATTGAGTACTGATTTGAAGTCATTGGGGTGTAAGAGCAGGTAGAGCTGTTTTAGTAATCTAAGTTTATAATAGATCTTTCTTGTTGTTTGTTTTATAAATGAGGGCATATTTAGTGTGCTGTCTAAGAGAACACCAAGATATTTTACTTCATCTTCGACAGATATAGTTGTATCATGAATTCTAATAAAAGGTGTGTGGGAAGTTTGGATTCCTTGTTATATAGAGGGCTTCGGTTTTACTGAAGTTAATTCTGAGATTTTGGGTTGATAACCAGTGAGCTATTTTAGCGAAGCAGTCAGTGATTTGTTGAATTGAGGGATTGTTTATGTCAAATGGGGGATATATCATTATATCATCTGCATATATGTGGTATAATACTTTTAATTTTTTGAATATTGAACAGATAGGTTGAAGGTAGATGTTAAGCAATAGGGCAGAGAGTGCAGAGCCGTGTGGGAGGCCTTGTTCTTGGTTGTAGGATTTGGAGGTGTTATTTCCTATCTTTACTTGTTGGGTTCTTCCTGATAGATATGAGGAGAACTATTGAAGTACCGTGTTTTTAATGCCTATTTGTTGTAATCTAGAAATCATGATGCGGTGGTTTATGTTGTCAAAGGCTGCGGAGATATCTAGGAATAGGAGGAGGAATGCTTTTTTGGGATTGTCCATGCCCCGTAGGATATGGTCAAATAGCATGGTAAGGAGAGTCTAGACTCCATAGTAGGGTCTAAAACCGCATTGGTGTTCATCCAGGGGTGTGTGTGTATCTATATGATCTTGGAGTTGGGTTAGAGCTGCCTTCTCAATTAGTTTGGTCATAAATGGGAGGCTTGAGATGGGTCTGTATGATGTGAGGTTGTTTTTGTCCATGGTGCTATTTTTTAGGATTGGGCATATTAAAGCATGTTTCAGGGCAGGGGGCATGTAGCCAAGTTGTAGGGAGGATGAGTGGGGTAAATGCCTATATACAGCTGATAAGCCTGGATGCGGCAAGCCAGCATGGAGCCTTGGTAGGCCTCACGCCCGAGGGCGTCAAGGGCACGAGACGCCCTACCTGGCGGGACCGAGGAGTGAGTTTTGGGCTTTTAAGTATGGGGAAGCTGGGCCTTCCAAAAGCCGGGCCCCCGCTGGACCCTGTACATGGTGTCCAGGCATTTGCTGACAATGGGGATAGATGCTGGTGTCTCCCACATGCGGAGGAGCAGCTGGGTTAGGATGGGTGGGACTGGGACCGTGAGGGAGCCTTGTATTGTAAAATATCAAGCTCCTCCACAAGGTGCTCCTCCTCGAATTGTGTGGGCAGCACCAGGGCTCGAGACATGTCCTGCACAAACTCCAGAAAGGAGGTGTCTTCGGGAGGTGACTGCCACTTCTGAACAGGTGGGGAAGGATCCGAGGGGAGGTCCTGATGAGCCCGGGATTCAGTGGAAGTGTCCCCATCACACTCCCAGCTCAAAATTTCCAAGGAAGACTCGGAGCTAAGCTGCTCGAGCAGAGCATGTGCCGTGCACTGGGCTCTCAAGGCCAAAGCCCGCCTGGAGCTGGCTCGGGAAGATCAGGCACCCGAAGACCGGGATGGAGATTGAGACCTCTGCTGAATCCCTCACGAGGCCCATGGCTCTCGGGAGTTGTCACGGTGGTCTGGGGAGCCAAGACAGGCGTCGCCCTCGAGGTCTCAGGGCATGTGCCAGCAGGGCATGGCACCAGCGCCTGCTGGGCAGCAAGGAAGGCAGAAACGCTGCGCTCCAGTGCCAGCATTTGGGCTTCCCACTCTGGAGTGGGGCCCTGCAACGCCAACACCAGGGTAACTGGGTCAGGAGAAAGAGGATAAGGGGTTCTTGTCAAGACGACCCTCAGGAGCCTGGGTGCCATCGCTGGGAGCCTCCGTATCTGTGCGAGGTACCTTTTGGGGCTGCTCCTTCTCTGACTCTAGGGACTGCTGAGGAGGACTAAGGGACCGAGCACAAGAATGCTCACACTTGTCTGGAGCCCCCGGCAGGGTCCTTGAGGCCTTCTTCTTCTGCTCCCTTTCGGGGGACCCATGCTCAGAGTGGCACCAGGGCCATGGAGCGGCCACAGTGGACTCCAGAAGCTGAACACGGTGGAGCGGGAAGCTTACCGGGGACACTGGCGCCACCTTGCAGAAAATGTCATTCCGTTTCTGCTTACGGCTCTGGATAGCCTTGGAGGACATCTTTTAACAAAGGGAGCAGAGCTCCGGGTTTATGGTATGCTCCTAGACACCTGAGACAACAGTCATGGGTGTCTGTGAGCAACATGTTTTTGGAGCATCTGCCACACTTTTTGAAACTGGAGGCCATGGGGCAAAAAAAAATCCCCAAGGTTTGGCCAGTGGTTGAAAAAGGCGCGAAACGCGCTAGAGACAAACTCACGAAGAAAAGGGAAAAAAATGAAAAATAAAGTCCCGGGGTCCACTGCCGAGGCAGGGGCACTGGGGACAGCGGGAAGAGGACCAGGAAACCAGAATTAGAAGACAATATGAAAACCTTTTCCGAGGTACAGGGACATAGGTCCAAAGGGCTCCGCGGAAAAAAGGGAGACTGATCAAGATGGCATCCTTGGGTGGGAAGGGGTGACATTCTTTGAAAGCTGGGGAAATGCTCTGCACGGGCTATGTTGGTGCTGACGTCACCCCTATGTGAGGATTGACTTCCTGCTTGTTCCTGGAGGTGGTGTTTTTCAGGCATCATTCCAAAACTGTGGAATGAATTACCTATTATAATTAGGGACGTTGAGGATTAAGTGCAATTTCGAAAAGTTTTAAAAACCGTGGTCATGGGATATATTTTTTAATCACATTTAATGTGAATTGTCTATACTTCAATTTTATACTCCGCTTAGTACATCTAAATTAAATTATCAGAGAAAAATAAAATTAGCTAACACATTCAAACTAGTCCCAACAAGCAAATTCTATGTAGGAGATACAGTAAGTTCAAGTCAGGGATTTTGCACTGGGTTCCAGAGCATCCAGCTTACTCCAGGGTGCATACAACTACTAGATCACACATTACAACCTGAAAATAAAAGTTGTTTTCATATTTCTAGGATAGGAAAGAAAGGGACTAGAGCAAAGAGAGTAGGGGCTCTATTTTAATATGGAGTGTGTGCTGCACTGTCAAACTTCTCCTGCTGTCCCAGAATGACAGAAGAGGAGTGGGGAATTAAGAGGCAGGCTAGCTCTTCGTTGCTCTATCTGTTCCAAGCTTACCCTGTTCTCTGTTGATCTCTGTGATTTACTTGAAAGGATATGGGACTGAAGCAGCACAAATTACTATTTTCAGGAGTACTGTCCAACTGAGATGGGGCAAGTGCCTCTAGCCACATCTCTGTCACCACCAAAAAACACCAAGGACAGTGCCTCGGCACAATGGTTGATAAGCACTGCACTAAACAATCTGTAAAGAAATGGAGAGCAGATGATGGAATGAAAGGTAGTAATGAAGGTGGAAAGATTCAAGAATGAATTTAAGGAAGCTTCTGTGATCTGGACGGATCACTGTGTGTGTATACGCATACTTCAGATCTAGAGATCTAAGTCAGTCTCCCATGTCTAAGAGAT
Source organism: Ichthyophis bannanicus (assembly GCA_033557465.1). NCBI lineage: Eukaryota > Metazoa > Chordata > Amphibia > Gymnophiona > Ichthyophiidae > Ichthyophis > Ichthyophis bannanicus. Next base: position 189,681,833 of record CM066035.1, on the reverse strand, counting down.
AAGGTTATGGGCATGTGATCATCTCAAATCTTTTCTTGTGAAGAAACATGTTCAGGGCCAAAGGTTGTATACCATTCTGTCTAAATTATTTTTTAAGCTTGGCAGCTGCTCTAAATTCATTGTGAGAAATAACATCCTCCTGTTATAGTAATGAAGATAGATGCTCATGTACCCAGGGGGATGAGATACACATATTAAATATGGGAGACAACACTGATCATCTTGTACATTTCAGAACCGGCTTTTACCCCTCCTTTATATTGGTGCGCTTCCTTATATACTGAGCCAAAGGCTTCACAGTAAGCACAAACAATAATGGACACATTACTCTCTTTAATTCAAATACCTCAAAAAGTCCTTTATTAATATTTAGGCAACTGCAACCACTGGAGTAGAGGAGTAGCTTAGTGGTAAAAGATCTAGGTTCAATTCCCACTGGCACTGCCTGTGACCTTGGGCAAGTCACTTTACTCTCCATTGCCTCAGAAGAAAAGGTCTGGCAATCTACTTCCAGTCATACTTTGCCAAGAAAACCCAGGGGATGCTGGGTTGCCAGGAGTCAGTGTTGACTTGGCGCTTTACAAAAAGAAAAACTACAACCATCATTTCCTCAAACTCATCTTTTCTAACATTGTAAATATAAATGGCCAGTGACTCTTATCAAAGGTTTTTTGGCATCAGTTGCAAGTACCAGCGTAAATATCAATGCTCTGCATGGTGCTATTTTACTTACCTGATAATGTCTTTTCCTTGAGTCCCGCTAATCCAGTCCAGACAAGCGGGATGTGTCCCCCAACCAGCAGAGGTGGAGACAGAGAAACTCAGTCTTCTGATGACTTCATCCCATACCATATCTAGAGCAGCCATAGGGCATATTATCTCAGTATTTGCACCAAAGTCACTGATAAGCACCCTTGGCCACACAGGTCCCAATAAAGGTAACAAGGACTAACAGTCCAGGAACAAAACTATATACAGAACACCCCGTGGCCGAAGGCCAAAGAAGAGGAACGCTGCCCACAGAGCAAACTGCAGAAAATAGCCAATCACAGATCGTAGCAGATCACAGCAGCTCAGACCAAATCCGAGCAGATACATATCTGCTCACAGCAAGGGTTGGCCCAAGGGTTTCTACCACCTCACCACCCCAGCTGCCGCTGATTCTGTCTTGGGAGGCGGGCAACAGCAGCAACAGTATTTCAAAAAGCAGAGGATTCTGCCGCCGCTGCTCGCGCACCTCCCCCCAAACGGAATCAACAGCAACAAAGGGGAGGGGGGAGAAATTGGTGACAGTTAGGAGGGGAACAGCGCGGCCGGTCATGTGAGCTGCTGCTGCCAGCCACCTAGCTCACCTAGGGCATGGGCCGGCCCTACTCACAGCAAATCAGAGTAAATCGTAACAGATCACAGCAGCTCAGATCAAATCTGAGCGGGTACATATCAGCTCATAGCAAATCATAAAGATCAGAGTAAATCATAACAGATTATAACCGATCTTAACATATTCCAGGGGCTGGCCTGGACTGGCCTAGTAGGATTCTAAGAAAGAACATTATCAGATAAGTAAAATATCACGTTCCATATCATTCTGCTAGGCCAGTCCAGACAAGTGGGACGTACCAAAGCTATGCCTCCAATGGGAAGGAAAACTATATAGCAGACTTGATCTCTGCACCAAATGTCAAGTCCGCCTGTACGTGAACATCCAAGTGGTAACGCTTGATGCAATTGGAAAGCAATGACCTTGCTGCCACCCGACGAACATCTACAGGGGTGACTGCATTCTGCTCCACCCAGGAAGAAGCCTGAGCCTGTGTGTAATGTGCATGCAAACCCTCCAGAACTGGCTGGTTCCTCAACAGATAATCTCTGCCTATAATCTCCTTTACCCAGCAGGCCAAAGTAGACTTCGTAGCCACTTAACCCTTTTGCAGGCCTGCAAAAAGGACAAAGAGTCTGTCTGACTTATGGAAAGAGTTAGTTATCTTCAAGTACCAAAGAAGCACTCTCCTAACAGCCACATGGTGAAGGTCTCTGCTCTCCCCTGACAGCAGTCCCTAGAGAACACTGGCGAACAGACAATCTGATTGACATGAAAAGCTGATACCACTTTAGGCAAATATTAAGGAAAAGGCCACAAAAACACAGTCACTTCCGAGGACAGATAGGGATCTTGGCACGACAAAGCCTGCAACTCTTTTTTTTTTTTTTTTTTTTATTAGTTTATTTAAAGCTTTAACACCTCTACACCACCAGCCACTTACAGAACAATGACAACGAAACAAAACAATCCGTCTTAACCCACATACTCCCCCCCTCTCCCTCCCCCCCCTCCCCCCACCCCCCTGTCCCCTTGTGGTTCACTAAACTAAACATGCCCACCAAAACTGGCGAAGCAATCTCTAATTAACTATCGCTAGTAATATTTTGACTGAGCTGCAAACTCATCCAAATACCACCATTTATCTCTGATAGGCAGTGCCTCGTTACTGGTTCTCACTTGCACGCCCACGAAGGGTCGTCGGCCACTGGATGCCATCAGTTGGTCTTGCCGTTTTTCATGCCTCACATAAAGGCATAACAGGTTCCACCACAAGATAACATCCAGTTTCGTCGAGTCCTTCCAGCACATCAGAATCAACTTTATAGCAACAGCCATCATAAAATTAAACAAAAACACTTTATCCTTTGATATCGCCAAGTTACTGTCATAAGAGCGCAAGACAATGGTCCTCCAAGACATCTGTCCATCAATGCATAACACCTTTCGAATCCTGTCCCATACCTGAACCCAAAATCTCTGAACGTGAGGGCAGCCAAACATCATGTGTTTCAAAGTACCCAGGGCCTCCCCGCATGACCAACATCTGCTACCCACTTTTGGATCCCACTTAGACAGCCTTGCAGGGGTGATATATGCTCTATGAGTCAAGAAAAACAAGGATTGGGTTATCGCCGCCCCTCTTGAAACTCTGCCGACCTGCAACCAAACCCCCTCCCACAGGGCCGGGGACACAGGCGTCTCAATATCCACTTCCCAAGCTCTCCCCAAGCCTGACAGCCAGGAAGAAGTCCCATCCCTTAAGGTAGCGTAGAACTTCGAGCTTACCCCTTTCCCAGCGGAACAGGACTCGATGGGTCCTAGAAGCTTCCACTCTGGGGATAAAGAATCCACAGCAAGTCCAGCTTTCGACAAACAATGTACCAATTGTACCCATTGAAAGTAGCAGGCATTTGGAAGCGCAAACTCCTGTTGCAGCCGCACAAAGGATTTCCACTTACCAGCCTCGAGGAGTTGACTAAGCGTCCAGATGCCCCTACCATACCACGCTCTCCAGGCTACCGCCTTATGTCCAATTTTGATACGTGTGTTGAACCATATCGGCATCTGCAATGAGGGGGGAGTTCCCAGGGCCAACTGTTGCTCCAGAAGCCGAAAGGCCGCCTGTGTGCTCCGTATCACCTGGCCAGCCCGAAATGTCTCCGGCAGTGCCATTCCAATTAACAAGGGTACAGGAATAGGTGCCACAATTCGTTCTTCCAACTCAACCCACATAGGTCGCCGCAACCCGACCTCTGAGGAGAGCCACTGCACCCCCTGCTTAAGTTTGAAGGCTTGATGATAGTGTTGGAAATCGGGAAGTTGGACCCCTCCAAAGCACTTCTTCGCCGTCAATTTCCTATAAGCGATCCGCGGGGGTTTACCCTGCCACAGAAAAAGGCTAAGAGCTCTCTCGAGCTTCCTGTAAAACTTGACCGGAATAGAGACAGGCAGCATCTCCAAAATATAATTGATCTTTGGGGCCAACACCATCTTTATGGACTCAACTCTACCCCACCACGACAAATGCAAAGGTGACCATTGCAGCGTAAATTGTTGTACCATTTCCAGTAAAAGATTTATATTCACCTCCACGGTCTCCTCCAGGTTATACCTGTACCTCACCCCAAGGTACTTAATCGCATCCGAAGCCCAAACAAATGGAAACGGGGCTATCATCGCTTTGAAAGTCAACTTGTTCAAGGGGAACGCCGTCGACTTTGCCCAATTAATCCGATACCCGGATAATTGAGAATAAGCCCCAATCACCCGTAAAATTTCCGCCAGTGAAGAAGGATGGGTAAACAGCAGCAGATCATCCGCGTAAGCGGAAAGTTTAACGTGCAAGTCCCGAATCACCACTCCAGATATCCCTTGCGAGTGCCGAATCAAAAGTGCCAAGGGTTCGAGGGCAAGATTGAACAAAAGAGGGGATAAGGGACAGCCTTGCCTCGTGCCCCTCTGAAGGGCAAAAGAGGCAGACAAAGTATTGTTGACAAAGATGCGCGCAGTGGGATTGGTGTAGAGCACTTTGACAAACCGTAAAAAGGTATCTCCAAAGCCGAACCAGTGCATAGTTTGATGCAAAAACGCCCACTCCAACCGGTCAAAAGCCTTCTCGGCATCCAGAGATAGGCCCACCAGTGGAGACTCAGAACCCTCCGCCATGGCAATAACATTCAGCAACAGCCGAGCATTATCGGCCGTCGAACGGCCGGGGACAAAACCACATTGATCCGGATGAACTAGGTCCGGGATAACTTTTACCAGTCTCCGCGCCAGCACCGACGCATACAATTTATAATCAGAATTTAATAAAGATATAGGCCGGTAGTTCTCAACCTTAAAAGGATCCCTGCCCGGTTTTTCCAAAACAATAATAGTGGCCTCATTGAAGGAGCCAATCTGAGGCACCTGCTCATCCAGCCGGACAAAGTATTCCACCAAATGTGGAAGTAACTCTCTTTCAAACAGTTGATAAAATTCTGACGGAATCCCGTCTGGCCCAGTCGCCTTCCCCTTAGCCATCAGTTTTAAGGCCTCTTGAATTTCACGCCCCGAGAAACCCTTATCCAACTCCGCCATTTGGCAAGAGGAGAGGACGGGGTGTGGCACCTCAGCCAATAATTTCTGAAAACTCTCAGCCGCGCAATCGGTTTCAGAGCCATATAAGTTTGCATAAAAGGAATGGAAAGCTTCTGCTATCTCCTCACTTTTCGTCAAATCCGCCTGAGAGTTCCCCTTAAGAGCTGCAATCCTATTTCGTTGGGATCGAGGTCTCAGCATCCTCGCTAGCCTGCTACCTGCCCGATTACTTTCCACATAATATTTAGCTTGTTGAGTCCCTATCTCCTGCTCAGCCTCCACACTTAGTAAAAGATTGTATTGGTACCTCAACCTCTGAAGGCGTAACAAGATCTCGGGATCCGACCTAGATATGAGCAGTCTCTCTCCTGCTTTGATCTGCACATCCAAAGCAGCTAGTTTGGCCTTCTTTGCGCGATCTAAACCAATCGTAAAACTCGTGACCTGAGCCCGGGCGAAAGCTTTAAAAGCCTCCCACCAAGCCCAGCCCGAAGTGTCTCCGGGATGATTAGCGTCAAAGTATTCCCTAATTTTCCCCCGCATATGATCTAGAAAAGTGTTATCCCCTAACAGGGATCTGCGGAAAAAGAATCTGTTGTTCCCCACCTCCTCCTCCCCAGCCCGCAACACAAAAGTGATAGCCGCATGGTCCGAAATAAGCGTTGCACACATATCCGCCTTAGTGACCCTAGGCAGCAGAGTCTTGGAAATAAGAAAGTAATCTATGCGGGAGTGGGAACCATGTGGGAGGGAGAAAAAGGAGTACTCCCGACTGGTGGGGTGCTTAACCCTCCAGACATCTGAAAGACCAGCCCTTTGCATTATAGAGAGAACCACCGAGGTGGCCGGATGGCGCCTGTGTGCCCGGAAAGGGGTGCAATCCAGCAACGGATCCAAGACTAAATTTAAATCCCCACCCATAATAATGTCAGATGGTACAAGAGAGTGTACTTCCTCTGCGATCCTTTGAAAAAACCCAACATCCACCAAGTTAGGGGCATAAATATTCAGTAAAGCCAATTGTTTTCCCTGAATCTGCAAAACTACGGAAGCCCATCTGCCATCAACGGCCGCTCGAGACCGAACTACCGTGTGGGAGAGGCTTCTCTTAATCAAGATTGCCACCCCATTTTTCTTTTGCAAGGCTGCCGAGTGGGATACAAGGAGATATTGGCCAAGCCCAAGCTTTCGGGATTCTGAGGAGTCGAGACGCGTTTCCTGTAGGAAGACTATGTCGGCCCTCTCTTTTTTACAATAAAGCAGAATCTTTTTCCGTTTAATAGGGTTGTTGATGCCCTTCACGTTCAGAGAGAGAAACTTACAGGACGACATGGGTCATGATTCGAATCATTGGCACAGTCCTCCTAGACAGTTGGCAACCCCATCCGATACCATTACATTGCATCCTGACATTCCCTAAATAACTGAAACCACAAGGAGACAAAACAACCCCTAAGGGGAAAAACCTTGGGCGACCCAACGCTTACCCAGATACCACCCAACCCAACCCACCCCCAGCAATCATAACCAGCTTACATAAAACACTCCCTCAGACAGAACATTTAGTACTACCAAACCCACAATCCCACCCCCCATCAAAAACAGGGAGAGACCCATGGCACAGGCGTCCACTGATCGCCAACTCTGGCCACAGCACGGGTTTCCCCAAATATAAACTGAACCAGTACTGCCACCACAAAGAAAACTAAGAAACCAGCAGCAGTCCAACCATGATCATAATTCCGTGCAACGACAGTGTCCTCTTCAGCGCATAACCGCAGCCTCTTGCTCTTCCACGAAGGCCCGCAGCAGATCTGGATCTTCAAATGTCCGCGTTTGATTATGCAGAGTGACCCGCATTCTTGCTGGAGAGAAAAGCCCGTATCTGGCCTGCAGTTGTTGTAATCTGGGCCGAAAAGCCAGCAGTAATTTCCTTCTTGCCACTGTAGCTTTGTGAAAATCTTGGTAGAACGCCACGCTCCTTCCCTCGAATTTGATAGGAGCCGCCCCTTTAGCTGCTGCCAGAATTTGCACCGCTTGCGAGTGCCTTAGAACACACATGATGACAGGCCGCGGTTGTTTGATGTTGGGGCCTGTATATGTTGGAATGCGATGCGCCCGTTCAATCTCAAAGGGCTTATCAAATTTTAAGTTCAGCAGCTTTGGGAGGGTCACGGCCAGGAACTCCTTGACGTCGGTGCCTTCAGCACCCTCCGGCAGCCCAATTATGCGCACATTATTTCGTCTAGTGCGATTGTTTAAATCCTCCAGCATGCGATCCAAATTCTCAATTCGTTTACGATTGGCTCCCACCTGTTTCAGCTTCTCAGCATGCGCTCCCAGAGTACATTCCATCTCATTAAATTTGTTCGCTAATTCAGTGACTTGTGATTTTATCTCCTTCAACTCGGCGACATCGGCTTGCACTTCGTGTAAAGTCTGCCCGTTGATAGCTACCATCTCCCGGACCGCCCGAATCTCATCGAGCAATTCCTGCATGCCGGCAGGGCCTTCTCGCCCGGCCCCCGCTTTTAGAGGAGAGGGGGGATCTGGTTTAGCCCTCTTAACTCCGGCATTAGGAACCGAATGAAAGTCCAATTTGGTGGGTTTGCCCGCGGCCATCTCCGAAGGCAGTCGCCGCGATTTTCAGCTCCTCCGAGTAAGGTGTCCGAGGGAGTTCAGGATTCTTGTCAGAAGAGGTGGAGAGGAGAAAAGTTAGGCAGCCATCTTAGCCCCTGCTGGCTCCGCCTCCAAAGCCTGCAACTCTGAGATGCGTCTCCCTAAACACACTGCAACCAAAAAGGCAGCCTTTAGGGACAAGTCCTTCAGCACAGTCCTTCTTAAGGGCTCAAAAGGAAGAACCAAACAGAGATCACAAACACAAGGGAGGATGCAATTGCTTAATTCCCCACATTAAGGTGAAATTAGACTTACCTGCTAATTATTGTTCCTTGAGGAACTCTAGTCCAGTCACAGAACCTGAGAGTTCTGTACCTCCTCCAGCAGCTTCGTAGACTGAAACACGTCATCGCTTTGATGACACCGATATAAGTAGGCAAGGACCGCCTCTCCCCGCCAGTACTTATTGACAAAGCAGACTCAGCAGAGCAACAAATAAGTAGTTAAACATATTCTTCCTTCTATCTCTTCTTCATTTTTTTTTCAAACATAACTGTGAAAAACTTGAACACCATTGCTAACAATCCTACTCCAAAGAGAAGCCCCCCTGGAAGAGGACCTTCCTTGAACAAAAACTAATTACTGCATAGGAAAGATGCCCTCTCTCTGCATGAGAATAGAAATCTTAAAGAGAAAGAGCCCCCCATGCGCACCGATACAGACACCTTCCCGAAACTACTTCTTATTTCCACTGTGCTCTGTAAGGACTTCAGACTGACTCAAACCCTGGAACAGCACCCCGGGTGGGATCCGGGACTGGACTAGAGTTCCTCAAGGAACAACAATTAGCAGGTAAGTCTAATTTCACCTTCCTTTTCGTCCCTCTAGTCCAGTCCCGAAACCTGAGAGGATGTAACAGAGCAGTAAATATCAACGGGAGGGTCCTGCAAGAGCAGCCTGAAGAACTGCAGAACCAAACCACACATCACTTGCCGCTTGCACAACCAGCCTATAATGCTTGACAAAAGAATTTAAGGACGACCAGGTCGCCGCCTTACAAATCTCCACAGCCAGCACCAAGCTAAATTCCGCCAAGGAAGCCGCCTGCGCTCTAGTCGAATGAGCCCGGAGTCCCTCCGGAACAATCTTACCCTTCAAAATATTTGCCACTGCAATGGATTCCTTCAACCATCTGGAAATGGGACGCTTTAGACGCAGCCTCCCCTTTCCGTGGACCTCTGAACACCACAAATAACCGATCCGACTTATGGAAGGCCGCTTACCGGCAAAGGTACCTCTTCAGAGACCGACGAACATCCAAAAGACGTAACCTGCCTCCCATCGACTCCTCTTCTCCCGAGAACACCGGTAACGACACCGTCTGGTTGACGTGAAAAACCTAAACCACCTTGGGTAAAAACGCGGGCACCGTCCTCAGTACCACAATCTGATTCGAAAACGACAGGAACGGTTCCTTACAGGACAGGGCTTGCAATCCCGAAATCCTGCGAGCTGAACAGATGGCTACCAGGAAAACCGTCTTTAATGTCAAATCCTTCAGGGACACCTTATAAGAACATAAGATAACATAAGATATGCCATATTGGGTCAGACCAAGGTCCATCAAACCCAGTATTCTGTTTCCAACAGTGGCCAATCTAGGTCATATGTACCTAGCAGTTTCCCCAAGGGACACAGGTTCCACAATGCTTGTATTGGTTCAAGCATTGATATCCTGGGTCCCTTCTTAATAATGGTTTATGGACCTTTCCTCCAGGAACCTGTCCAAACCTTTTTTAAACCCAGCTACACTAACAGCCTTTACTACATCCTCCGGTAACAAATTCCAGAGTTTGATTACACGTTGAGTGAAAAAATATTTTCTTTTATTAGTCTTAAATAGTTTACCCTTTAGCTTCATTGCATGTCCCCTAGTCTTTCTATATTCTGATAAAGTAAACAATCGATCTACGTTTACCCGTTCCACTCCGTTCATTAATTTATAGACTTCTATAAATTAGAAGCCTAACGGCTCAAAAGGAGCTCTGACCAAGGCTTCCAAAACTAGATTCAGGTCCCACGAAGGAACCGAGCAGCGGCGAGGAGGCCTCAGGAGCAGCACAGCCCATAGAAACCTCTTCACATCTGCGTGCACCTCCAACACCTCTCCTTGCACCTTACCTCGGTAGCACGAGATCGCCGCTAACTGCACCTGCAAAGAACTGGCCACCAATCCTTTCTTGAAGCCATCCTGCAAAAACAAAAGGATCTGCGAAATAGACGCTGCTGAGGGTCGTACCCGCCTGTCTGTACACCAGGCCTCGAAAATGCGCCAGACTCGCACATAAGCTAAGGAAGTAGACTTGCGTTATGCCTTCAGCAAAGTAGAAATGACTGCCGCCGAATACCCTTTGGTTTTCATCCTCGCCCTTTCAAGAGCCAAGCCGTAAGCAAGAATCGATTCACCTGCGGCATGTGAAGCAACAGATCTTCCCGCAACGGAAGCCACCACGGACTGTCTACCAGTAGACGAACCAGATCCGTGTACCACGGCCTTCTCGGCCAGTCCGGAGCCACCAGAATCACTAGACCCTGGTGACGCTCTATGCACTGCACCACCCGTCTGAAGAGCACCCATGGCGGAAAAACGTAGACGAGACCCTCGACAGGCCACCTCTGCATCAATGCGTCGAGACCCTCCGACATCCTTTCTCGCCATCTGCTGTAAAACCGAGCCACTTTCGCTGACTCGAAGGTCGCCATCTAATCCCTAATCAACGTTCTCCAGCGCTCTGTTATCAGTGTAAACACATCCAGGTGAAGCACCCATTCTCCTGGATCAACCTTGCGACGACTCAAATAATCTGCCTCTACATTGTCCACCCCTGCTACATGCTGAGCTGAGATGGCCAACAGATTTAGTTCGGCCCAGGCTAACAGCTGACTTGCCTCTGCCTCCAATGCCGCACTCCCTGTGCCGCCTTGCCAGTTTATGTAGGCTACTGTGGTCACAATGTCAGAGAGCATGCGAACCGCCGATCGACCCAGGCACGACTGGAACTCTAACAAGGCCAAATACACTGCCCTCATCTCCAGCCTGTTGATTGACCACTCTTTCTCGAGCACCAACCACTGCCCCTGCGCTAGTCTTCCTTCTAAATGCGCTCCCCAGCCTGTGAGACTTGCGTCCGTCATCAAGGGCCTCCAGGCCGGAGCCTCCAGGGGCATTCATTTCTCAAAGATCTCCTGCCATGACCACCAAAGAAGCTCCTGTCTCACCTCCAGCGGACAGACCAAGCGCCGAGACAGCACATCTGTCTGATGCGACCAACGCCGAAGAAGGGCCCTTTGCAACGGTCTTATATGAGCCCTGGCCCACGGAACCACCTCTATTGTGGCCACCATCGTTCCGAGCAACTGCAGATATTGTCAAGCTGTGGGAGCTGTCCGAGCCAGAAAGTTCGTCACCAGCTCCCTCAAGCCCTGCAACCGGCCCACTGGAAGAAAGACCTTCCCCTGCGCTGTGTCGAATCGTGCTCCCAGGTACTCTAGTAATTGCGATGGGACCAGCTTGCTCTTGGAGTAGTTGACCACCCATCCCAGGCTCTGTAACATCTGCACTACCCGGGATGTGGCTTTTCCGCTCTCTTCCTCTGACTTCGCTCGAATCAGCCAATCGTCAAAATATGGATGCACCAGCACTCCTTCCTGGTGGAGAGCTGCTGCCACCACCACTATAATCTTGGTGAACGTCCTTGGAGCCGTCGCCAGGCCAAACGGCAAGGCTTGGAATTGGAAGTGCCCCATAGGCACTGCAAACCGAAGAAACTGTGGGTGGCTCCCGACAAATGGGAATATGCAAATAGGCCTCTGTCAGATCCAACGACGTAAGGAATTCTCCCTTTTGGACCGCCACAATCACGGAACGCAATGTCTCCATCTGGAAATGAGACACCCAGAGACAGAGATTCACTCCTTTTAAATATAGAATGGGTCGAAACGTGCCGTCTTTCTTTGGCACTACAAAATAAATGGAGTACCAACCGTACCCGCACTGTTCCGCAGAACCGGCACCACCGCTCGAAGTTGCAGCAACCTTTGAAGTGTCTCCTGCACAGCCCAGAACTTGATCTGCGCCCTGCACGGAGACTGGACAAACAAGTCTACCACTGGCCGTTGGGAGCTCCAGAGCGTAGCCGTCTCATATAACCTCCAACACCCACTGATCCGACGTTATCTGGACCAAGGCAGGGTAAAAATCCCACAGACGTCCCCCTACGGAAACACACCCCACCTGAGTCCCCCTCATCTCACTGTGGCTTCTTAAGGTTCGGGGACGAGAAGGGCGCAAAACCTCTACCTGCCCCTCGAAATCCACGGCCTTGCACAGGAAACTTGCCCCGCTGAAACTGTCCAAAGCGAGGCGCCCGAAACCTAAGAAACTCTCTCTGCGACCCCTCAGGAGCCGGAGAAGGGCAGCCCTGCTTTGGCTTATCCTCAGGCAGCCGACCCCCTTTAGACTCTCCCAGATCCTTGACTAACTTGTCCAAATCTTCACCGAACAACAGCTTCCCCCTAAAAGGGAGCTTACTAAGCCGAGCCTTGGAAGAACTGTCCGCCACCCAGTTCCGCAACCACAAATACCATCAGGCTGCCACCACCGACACCATACTCTTAGCAAGACCCCGGATTAGGTCATAACGAATATCCGCCAAATAGGCGGATCCGGACTCCAGGCGAGACACCTCATCCACCTGCTCACCCGCCTGATCCACCTGCAGCCGCTGAGACCATCGCAGACAAGCTCTCGCTACCCAAGCCCCCGCGATCGAGGTCTGCATGGACAGAGCACTTATGTCAAACACTTGCTTCAACAAAATATCTAACTTCCTATCCTGAGCATCCTTAAGCGCAGCCGACCCTTCTACCGGAATCGTCACCTTCTTTGTAACCATCGACACCGCCGCGTCGATCTTCGGGGAACGAAAGAGGTCCCAATCATGGTCAGACAACGGATAGAGCCTAGCTATAAGCCCTAGATCCCTTAAGGGCCGACTCGGGCAAATCCCACTCTTCCTGAATCATGTTCCGGAATACTCTATAAATAGGAAATACCCGCTGCGTCGTACGTACGGCTTGAAACAAAGGATCCTCCAACACCTCATCCATTGCGGGAACCACGGCCAGCATATTAAGCGCTTTGAGGGTCTCGATAATCAGCGCTGGCAACTCTTCTCGCCTAAACACCCTGACTACTCTGGCCTGCTGTTCTGCATCTGGCAGCTCGCCCTCTTCCAACTCATCTACCAAATCTTCCTTGAGATCCCCTTCTGTCGCCTCCAGATCCTCTGAGGGCGTAGCTGTGAACAGCTCTACTCCTGCCCCCTTACTTCCCTTAGCAGGGGTACCAGTAGACTGCGGCCCCAACAGGCTCCCCAGGCGCTTCTCCCCCTGTACACTGGCAGGCAGCGTGGCCGTACACTGGCAGGCAGCGTGGCCATACCTGGCTGCAGCAGAGAAAATACCTGGTGCATTAGCAAAAAGAAATCCGGAGGGACCATGGGCTGCCCCACTACTGGGCCCTGTCCCGGCGAAAGAGACGGACCCCCCCTCCGTAGACGGCCCAGCTACGGGCTCTGAAGGGACCAGGGACAGAGGCCGGACGTCATCCTGACTCTGGGACAGACCCCCCTGCCCCCTCCTCCAGCGCCTGTTCCATCAATGCTGCTTCCTGGGTGCAGCCTATACAATCCCCCGATTCTAGGACTGAGCCTCACCTCGTGCCACAGACCAGACAATGAGGCCTAGCCGGCATGCTATTCCTAGGCTCGACGCCCACGGAAATCAGCCACCAGGAGCCCCAAGACACCCCCCAACTGTCAAGACGCCTTCCCTCAGGGGCTTAAAATAAAGCCGGAAAGCGTAGTTACTCACCTGTAACAGGTGTTCTCCAGGAGCAGCAGGAATCAGTCCTCACATATGGGTGACGTCGGCGTCGACAGAGCCCTCGTGCGGAGCATTTCCCCAGCTTTCAAAGAAAGCCTTTGGGAATGCAGCGCACATGCGCAGTCCCCTTCCCGCCCAAGGGTGCCATCTTGCTCAGTCTGATGACATAGCTAAAAGCCAGCAAAAAACAAAATGAAATATATAGGACTGCAACTCCAAGGGGAGGAGGGTGAGTCGTAAGGGCTGATTCCTGCTGCTCCTGGAGAACACCTGTTACAGGTGAGTAACTACGCTTTCTCCAGGACCAAGCAGTAAGTCAGTCCTCACACATATGGGACTCCCCAGCTCTAGGCTACCGAGAACCCCAAAGCTGAAAAAATAAGCTCCCTCTAGAGCCTGTGATAAGGAAGCTTATCATAGCTCAGGAAGGAGCTATAGAAAAGGTGAAGTGACTCTGAACAAGCAACCTGTCAGTTCTGGTAGAAATAAGAAAACAGAATTTTCCCATAAAAGACTACCAGTCCCAGAATGCACCAGGTTTCCAACAGCCATTAGAGGAGCTGAAGTAGGGAAACATGTGTTCAATCAGGAGGGCTATGAGGTAATCCCTAAGCACTCATCTCAAAGGGCAGGGCCTGATTCAGCACAGCTGCGCTGTGTTGTGTTAGGGAGGAGCACTCATCTAAGTAGGGTAAGAGTAGAGTTTATTCTACAGATGACCATCTTCAGGATCACCTTGGATATCCAGAGAATTATCCTCAGTTTCATCTGAAGGATCATCAGAAGCAGAAGCCAAACCGGACGGACAGGGAGGCAAGGAAACCCTCTGGAAGAAAGAGGAGAAAAGCCTTTGAGAGGTCTAGAAGAGTCCAAAGCAGTACGTATACTGGGAGGTATTCCAAGGGCCAGCATACACCATTGGACTGGGGAAAGCCAGAGGAATGGTGCTGCAGAGCTAGGAATCTCCAGACGCTACCTGTGAGGGAGACGGCTGCACGTGGAAGGGACCCTAAGACCTGTGCCAGAAGGTATGTGAAGAGAGATCCAGTGTCCAGGGATCTGGATTGGAAGGCTGGACATAAGAACTGGACTACATACTGGCCAGGCTATATAGAGAGGGACTCTAACAGCAATGGAAGCTCAGGTATGAACACTGATCTATGCCCTAGCTATAATTTTGAAAGACAGCAGGGAAACAAGCATTCTCCTGAAAATGCTCCATTGAGAGATTCATCTGTGCCAATCCATGATATTGAACTTATGCTTGTTGAAGATGGGGGAATGATTGCAGATGAAGAATGTGTTTATATGGATTGCTCTCTATCAAAACTCCGTTGGTAACTTTCTGTTATAAAGTACAGCAACCATCACAAAGAAATACAAATTTGTTCTTTAATGTACTCAGAAAAGCTCCTGAAGCAGGATTTGACCCACACAGTAGAAAGCAAGCCAGCTAAAAGGGGTTTCAGCTGGATAACTGCTAGCAATTAAGCCTTACCTAATTACTTGTGAGCTAGGAGTGAATCACTTCTGAATCTATGTGGGAAGTAATCAGAAGTTAACCTGAAAAGAACAGTTTGTTTCTTGCTTTGTGGCTTTTCATTTGTTGTTTTCCTGATTTTGACTTTGTTTTTCCAAGTTAACACTGAAAGCAAGTTACCTGATTTATGTGCTACCAAGCATATCTTGTGTTGGGAGAAATAACCCCATAAATAAATATCTTATTGGCTTTACCCAAGAGCACAACTAAATTATTGTCAGCAGCTGTGTCTGGTGTGAATAAACTACATTGCCCACAATACCTTGCAAATCATATAGATATATGCACTTGTCAAGACTGTGAAGATTCTCACCCAGGCAGCCGTCTGACAAGCCTCAGCATGCGTGATAAGAATCTTCTCTAAGAACGCCCCTGAACGGTAGCCCAACACCAGGGCTGGAGGGTAGGAGTTGCCTAAACCTCAAAGAGATTACGGAGTACCGCCTGTCCGAAAGCACTGTCCCTGCGGGACTCCCTCTCGAGGCAGGGCCGCAAAAGTCTGGCTTGAAGACCAAGTAGCGGCCCGGCAGATGTCTGCCAACGGAACAAAGTGGAGATGAGCTACTGACGCAGCCTTCGCCCTGACATGGTGGGCCGTGACTCGACCCTGCAAGGAGAGGCCGGGCTGCCCTGTACGCCCAGGCGATACAGTCTGCTACCCAAATGGACAGGGTATGCTTGGAGACAGGTAACCCCAGCTTATTAGGGTCAAAAGATACAAAGCCTGCGTACGGTCAATGTAGAAAGACAACGCCCTCCTACAGTCCAGGGTATGCAAGACCATTTCAGCCCAGCTGCCATGCGGCCTGGGAAAGAAGGTCGGAAGAACCACCTCCTGATTGAGGTGGAAAGAGGAGACAACCTTTGGAAGGAACTTAGGATGAGTCCGTAAGACCACCCTGTTCCTATAGAACCGTGTGTACGGTCTATCAGAAACCAGAGCCTGTAGTTCACTCACACACCTGGCCGAGGTAAGAGCCACCAAGAACAATGCCTTCCAGGAAAGGAAGCATAAATGACAGGTAGCCATCAGCTCAAACGGTGGGCGAGTAAGTTGTTGCAAGACCACATTCAAATCCCACTCTGGGGCTGGTGGACGAATCGAAGGCTTGAGCAAAAGCAGGCCTATGAGGAAGCAGGCCACCAAGGGGTGGACCGACAGGGACTGGCCCTCCACCAGCGAGTGGTGCGCGGAGAGAGCACTGAGGTGGACCCGAATAGAGTTGGACTTAAGGCCTAGGTCCGACAGGTGAAGCAGATACTGCAGCAGCACTGGTACCAGGCATGAAAATGGATCCTCCGGGCATTGAGCACACCAGGTGGAGAATCTACGCCACTTGAGGGCATAAGATTTCCGGGTGGATTGTCTCCTAGAGGCCAAAACCACCTCCTCCACTTCCCTAGGTAGGAGTAAGGGGGCTAGAACTACCCTTTCAGCAGCCAGGCTATCAAAGGCTTTGTTATTGAACCTAGACCCAGTTTCAAATGAAACTAAGCTTGTTTTATTTTTAAGGTCCTGCCTCTGTACATAGTTTACTACGTTCCATGTAAAACAAACAGATTTTGCTCTGTCCATTAACTTGTTCTTTGTAAACCGCATCTGATCCATGGGAAGGTGCGGTATATAAGTGATTGTTAAATAAATAAATGGAGGGACTGGAGGTTGGGGTGCTGAAGAGTTCCGTGATCCTGAGATAGGAGATCTGGTTGCACTCCCAGAGGGAGTGGGGTGTCCACCGCCAAATGCAGAAGGAGTGGAAACCACGGTTGCCTCGGCCATCTGGGGGCTACCAGGATTAGCGAGGCCCTGTCCCGAAGAACCTTGAATAGGTTTCAGGCCACTAGAGGCATTGGAGGAAACGCATACAGCAGGCCCGTAGACCAAGAGATTAGGAAGGCATCTGCTGCTATCCGCAGAGGTTGTCTGGAACAGAACCTGGGCAGCTGACAGTTCAGTGGACTGGCAAAGAGATCGATGGTTGGAAGACCCCATTTTAGGAAGATCTGCTGGACCACTAGGGGATTCAACTGCCATTGGTGAGGCTGTAGAATCCTGCTCAACTTGTCTGCCAGGTAATTTTCTTGGCCAGGCAGATAAACTGCCTTGAGAAACATGCTGTGCTTGAGTGCAAAGGTGCACAGGGCCTGCGCTTCCTGACACAGAAGTCTGGACTCTGTTCCTCCCTGTTTGTTCACATAGAACATCGCTACTTGGTTGTCCGTCTGAATCAAGACAGACTGGTGAGAGAGGACATGAGAGAAAGTTTGCAGAGCTAATCAAATAGCTCGCAACTCCAACAGACTGATCTGCTGTGTGGCCTCCCAAGGGGACCAGAGGCCCTGAGTGCATGCCACCTAGCAATGTGCACCCCAACCTTGTAGAGAAGCATCGGTCATCAGCAGCTGTGTGTGTGGTGGTGCCTGGAAGGACACCCCTTTGATCAAGTTCGGAAAATGCAGTCACCATTGTAGGGAGGCCGCTAGTAGTTTGGACACTGTCTCTTAAGTCTCCTGTGGCCTGTATCCACTGAGCTCTGAGGCACCACTGAGCAGGCCGCATATGCAGACGAGCATTTGGAGTTACATGGACCGTGGATGCCATGTGGCCCAAAAGCCTCAGGAAATGTCTGGCAGAGACCAGAGATCCACTGCGAAACTGCTGGGCCAGAGCCATCAGTCTGTGAGCCCTGTTCCCGGGAAAATAAGCCATTGTTTGTAAGGTATCCAACCTTGCCCCTATGAACTCTACGTCCTGTGAGGGGAGCAAAGTGGACTTTCCGAAGTTTACGACGAAGCCTAGGTGCTGGAGAAGAGAGACAGTGTGAAGAGTGGCTTGTCTGGCCTCCTGTGGAGACTGACCCCTGATGAGCCAGTCGTCCAGGTATGGAAAGACAAAGATGCCCTGGTTTCTGAGATAGGCCGCCACCACCGCCAGGCATTTGGTGAAAACCCTGGGTGCGGAGGTTAGGCCAAAAGGAAGTACTCTGTACTGGAAATGATTTCCTCCCACTACAAACCTGAGATATTGCCTGTGGTCTGAATGAATGAGGATGTGAGTGTAAGCATCCTTCAGGTCTAAGGAGCATAGCCAATCTCCTTGCTGGAGGTAGGGCAGCAGTATTCCAAGGGTAAGCATCTTGAACTTTTCCCTCTCCAGGAACTTGGGAGGAGTGGTCTAGTGGTTAGGACAAGGTACTTCAGGCCGGAGGGCCGGGGGTTCAAGTCCCACCTGGGGACAGCAATCTCAGGCCGGAGGGACTGGGATTTCTAGTCCTATAGGCACTCCTTGTGGTCTTGGGCAAGCCACTTAACCCTCCATTGCCCATGTTCCCTGTAAGTATTAACGTATGTGTGTCATATCCCCTCGTGTTAAATGTATCCCCCAATTGACCGCTTTGACCCGGTGAAAAGCGGAATATAAATACAGCTAAATAAATAAATAAACTTGTTGAGATTTCACAAGTCTAGGATGGGCCTGAGGCCTCCTGTCCGTTTTGGTACCAGAAAGTACCTTGAATAGAAGCCTTGGCCTCTCAGGTGGTGAGGCACCAGTTCCACCACCTGCTCCCTGAGAAGACCTGCCAACTCCTGGAGGAGGTTCCTGTGAAGAGGGAGTCTTGGAGGCTCCCCTGGAAAATAGGAGGGGGGTAACTGGTTGAAGTGGAGCAAATAGCCTTTTTGGACTATGCTCAGTACCCAGGTATCCCCTGTTATGGCTGATCACCTCTGGGCGTACAGTGTCAGCCGGCCTCCTGTGCTGAGAGGAGCCAGCTGTGGGGGAGAGACTATGCAGTGGGAGTCAAAACCCCGCTCCCTGCTGTGCAGGAGCCTGAGCTGGCGGTTTGGGGGTTTTCTGCCTTCGGGGCCCATGTCCCTGCCCCTTGGCCTGCTGACCCTGTTGGGGAGCTGCAGAGGCCTGGAAATGAGGGTAGGATTTGTAGGCAGAGGCCTTTCTCAGGTAAAAAGGGCTTTTTCCCCGAGCCCTTCTTCTTCTGAGAAGGGGCAGAAGTCTTCCTGGACAGCCTTGTCCTGGTGAGAGTCTCGGTCTCGATTTCTGCAGCCTTTTCAGCCATGGGTTTGCCGAAGAGGTTCTCACCCCGGCAAGGGACATCGACCAATTTGTCCTAGACCCATGGCTCAAGGTCCGATGACTGTAGCCAGGCCTGACGGCGTGCACCGATGCCGGCCGCTGCTACTCGGGCCGAAGACTCGAAGCCATCATAGGCTGCTCGAGATATAAACTTCAAGCACACTCGAATCCTGGATGACAAAGCCTTGAACCTCTGCAAAGGTTCCATGGAGAGGCCAGCAGAGAACCCGGCAATCTCCTTTG
This sequence comes from Ichthyophis bannanicus, assembly GCA_033557465.1. NCBI lineage: Eukaryota > Metazoa > Chordata > Amphibia > Gymnophiona > Ichthyophiidae > Ichthyophis > Ichthyophis bannanicus. Next base: position 189,662,489 of record CM066035.1, on the reverse strand, counting down.
CCAGGTCTCGTAGGTACATGCCCATGTACAGCTGGGTAAGTCTGGACACGACAAGCCAGCATAGAGCCCTGGAAGCACTTTCTACCGAGGGCATCCAGGTTCCGGGCCTCCCTGCCGGGGGACACCGAGGACTACAACTTCTGACTCTTCAGACGATGCATGGCCGATTTCACAACCATGGAGTGGTGCGGTAGCTGTGCCTTCTGGAACCCAGGGCTCTTACGGACTCGATAAATGGAATCGACCCGTTTGCTGAGAACCGGCGCCGAGGTCGGTGCCTCCTACATGCGGAAGAGCAGCCGTTCCAGCATCAGAGGAACCGGTACAGTAAAGGCCTCCTTCGGGGGAGAGTCATACTGGAGGGCCTCGAGCTCTTCGGCTCGAGGCTCCTCCTCGGGATCCGTGGGAAAGGCTAACGCCTTGGCCATATCCCTCATGAAATCCAAGAACCGGGTATCCTCTGGGGGGGGACCTTCTCCGAGGCTCGGACTCCAGTGAGTCCGATGGAACGCACTGGGTCCGAAAAGTGTCCGGGGACTCCTCGTCCTTCGTCTCCCACTCTGACCCCTCCAAGGAGGAATCGAGTGGCTTCGGCCGGGCGGGCACCGATACCATCCGCCCAGACACCGAGGGTACCAGCGTCGATGACCTCGGCCCCATATGGGAGGCCGAGGTAGACCTTGGCCGAGGATCGACTCAGGATCGCATGGACTCAAGGATCGGCTCGGCCTCCGGGGTCGACTTGGACGTCGAGGTCCCGGTGGTCGGGGCAGATGCACCGGTCAGACCGGCGATCAGCATCCGCTGTTGTTCCATGAAGGCAGCCAAGCTGCTCTCCAAGGCCATCAACCCGAGTCCGAGCTCAGGAGACTCAGCAGCCCCCGACAGCGTAGGGGCCGACGTCGGCTCCCCCGGAGGAGAGTCCACGAGGACTACAGGACTCACATGACTCGGGAACTCTGGCTCCACACGAGGCAATTTGGCAGGCCTCTCCGGCTCCGAGGACCCGGGGCAGCAGTCGGGGCTATGCGACCTGGCCCTCGAGGGACCAAGAGCGTCTACCGACGCCGCCCTCGCGTGTTTCTTCTTCCTTTTGTGTTCCCATGAGGGAGACCCCTGCTCAGAGGAGCCCCGACGATGCTCGAGGTTGGACTCCCGAGACGTCGAGGCCTCTGACGAAGTCCGGGCCCAGCCGGACGCGGAGTCAGAGAAGATCCTTACTCGCTGATGCTGACGGCTCCTCAACACCTTCGAGGACATTTTGCCACACGGGCAACACATCATCGGGTCATGATTGGACCCGAGGCACCGGAGGCAGCAGTCGTGTGTGTTGGTGAGAGACATCAGTTTCTTACACCGATCACACTTCTTGAACCCGCTGGCAGCCATCGAGGGAAAAAGGGCCCCTGCAAGGTCAAAAGACCGGGCTGCCAGTGAAAAAGAAAAAAGAGTGCGAACGCTAGTCTCGAAGGACAAAAACCGAAAAAACAGCTCCGGGCTCGATACCGGTGTACCCTGTCCAGGCGGGAAGGGGAACCGGTGTCGAACTGACATAAACCACGAATGTTCGAAGGAAAATCAACTTTTACCGGGTGACTAGGACACACGTCCGTCGGGCTCCGTAGAAAAAAAGAAAAGACTGAGCAAGATGGCACCCATGGGCGGGAAGGGGACCGCACATGCGTGCTGGATTCCCAAAGGCTTTCTTTGAAAGCTGGGGAAATGCTCCGCACGAGGGCTCCATCGACACCAATGTCACCCATATGTGAGGACTGACTTCCTGCTTGGTCCTGGAGAAACTGCATTTTTTTTTGTAGGCCTCTACCTAAACCTCCAGAGACCCCAGCCCACAAAAAAACCCCTGGAAGACCAATTGCCTCTTCTCCCACAGTTTCTATGAGCCGGTAACCAGAAAAAACAGAAAATGGCCGCTCTTGCGCTTCCCACGCGAACGCCACATGGTCAGGCCCGGCAAACCCGATCGCACACCAAACGCTGCGATTCGTGTTCCCCAGCCTCCCCGCACATGGCCGACCCCCCAGAAATAAAAGTCCGGTCTTACCGCGGTTCTCCTGCACGCCAGGGGCCTCAATCCACCCCCGGAGCTCAGCTGAATCGGCGGCTTCGGCTCCGGGTGGAGAGACACGCTGCCGTGATCCTCCTTCCTGCGCTAGCAAACACGCTGCCAGCTGCGCCTGCCACCTGCTCCTCACCCTTTCACGCGGGTTCAGGAGCAGGGAGGCTCTTCTTGCCGGGTCTCGATCACGGTCCCAATTTCCTGCCTGAAGGGGTGGGGGGAGCAGGAGGACAGAGAAGAGAAAGAGACAGAGGCGGCAATCTAACCTGTGCAGCCCTGCTCTACCCTGCTACTTCTGGCCCATGCTGACCTAGGAATCAGAAAAATTCCCCAATTTAAAAACCACTCTGCTTATTTGCCACTAATCTGAGCCCAGAACCTAGGCTCAGCACCTTCTCCAGCTGCTACGGAGACTGAAATTACTGGCGTGGAGAGGCGGTCCTTGCCAACTTATACCGGTGTCATCAAAGCGATGATGTGTTTCAGTCTCCAAAGCTGCTGGAGGAGATACAGAACTCTCAGGTTCCGGAACTGGACTAGAGGGACGAAAAGGAAGCAGACCACGTTTGGGCACAGACCTCTGAAGCAAGCTAGGGCCGTCACCTGAACCCTCAGAGAACAGAGGGCCTTGTCAAAACCATTCTGAAGGAAGGAGAGAAGGGTCGGCAGGTTTGCAGGACTAGGACTAACTTGCATGCCCCAACACCAGTGCTCAAACAGAAGCCAGACACGGACACAGACGAGAGATGTAGAACCTCTTCTCATCTTTGGAAGAACAGAAACCACAGCTGGAGAGTAGCTCTTACGTGCTAAGCATGTCCTCTCAAGAGCCAGGACATAAGCAATCTCCTGCTGGAGGCACATGAGATCCACATACCATGAACTCCTGGGCCAATCCGGTGCCACCAGCACCATTGAACCATGATGGTGTTCGACCCAAAGAAGCACTCTTACCACAAGAAGACAAAGGAGAAATATGTACAGCAGAACCTGTTTTGGCCAGAGCAGAACCAAGGCACCATGCTCCTTGCAGCAGCTGAAGAACCTCCGCATCTTGGCATTGACCTGGGTTGCCATGAGATCCATCTCAGGTCGGCCCCACCTGTCCAGGATCCTCTAGAACACCAACCAGCTCAGCTCCCTGGATCGAGAGAGTAGCAACCGTTATAGTCCACTTTCACGTTATCCATTTCCAGAATATATTCTGCTAAGAAAGCTAGGAGATTGTGCTCCACCCAGGAAAACAGGAGTCATTTCCTGGGAAACCCTGGAATTCCTCATGCCACCTTGCCGATTCACACAGGCCACCACTGTAGTATTGTATGAGAAAATCTGAATGGCCCTTCCTCGGACTATGTCCCAGAAACACAGGAGACCAAGCAAAGGGCCCTCCAACCAATTGGAAGGCCAAGCCACTTTCCACTTGCTCCAACAGCCTTGAGCAGTCAGCCATCAGCAATGAGCTCCCTATCTGGACATGCTGCCATCCATCGTCATCAGAAGCCACTGGAGATTTTCCAGGGGAAGACCTTTCAACAGATGACCGGGCAGTTTCCCACCAGTGAAGGCTGGCTGCTACCCCCGGGAAAAGCAGGAGCCTGATACGGAAGTACTGTGAGGAAGAAGATTAGCGAGACAACAGAGACCTCTGCAGCGGACACATGTGCACCTGCGCCCAAACGATCATCTCAATGGTTACTGCCGTTGACCCCAGAAGCTGTGTGTATTCCCAAAAAAATGACCATAGCTGAGAACGCAGCTTCTCCACCCTCTTCTTGGGCAGGAAGACTACTTGAACCAGTGTCAAACCTCAACCCCTGGAAGTCCAAGGATTGAGTAAGCTCCAAGAAGCTCTTGCTGTAGTTGATCACCCAGTCCAGACTCTTCAGAAACTGCACCACCCAAGCAGACATTTGCAGGGCTTCAGCATGTGGCCTGGCCCAAATGAGCTAGTCTATATAAGGATGCACACAGATGCTTTCGGCACAGCAGGGCAGTGGCAGCAGCAGCAACCACCATCATCTTGGTGAATGTCCTCGGAGCAGTTGAGAGATCGAAAAGTAGAATAGCAGATTAGAAGTGGGAGCCGAGACCAGAGAAATGAAGGAAAAGCTGTTGATCTTCGCAGACAGGAGAATGTGAAAATACACTGCAGCCAAGTCCAATGATGCCAGAAATTCTCCATGCCGGACCACTCTTATGACTGACCACAATGTCTCCATGCAGAAATGGAAGATCCTCAGGTGAATGTTGATGCCCCTGATAGTCAAAATCGAACAGGAGTCATCATCTTTCTTCAGAAATGTAGGGATGGTACCTGCAGCCTGTTCTGAACCACTGTGGCCTGCTCAGACACCAAAAGCCTGAACCTAAGATGGATTCCTGGTACAAGTAATTTCTGCTGTGTTCAAGATTTAAACCTGCAGACTTCAAGCAATTGCCTGCCAAGTTTATGTGCACATACTGTACAGCAAAGCTATTGTTTCCAGCCATGGCTATGTGCAAGAGAACTTGCTGCTGAGGCCATCTCATCCAGAGACTGTTCTACTGGTCCCAACATTTGCAACAATGTATGAACCTGCATACCAGCATCTTTCTCTCACCATGGACCTTTGCTTGGAGAAGGATCACCTGACAACTGTTACCTGATTCTCTGAAGATGTCACACAGTATCTGAGACCACCCAATCCTTGAGCTGTGATGAGAAATTCAGAACACAGAATTATACACTGGGCACAGAGGGATGCAGGGACTTTTTTTTTTAAGACTTTGAGACACTTTTAGCACTTTGGCATGACTTTGAGACTCACTTTGGACTCTTTCTGCCACACTCTGTATTCTGCAGTCTTCAGTCCTACTGTCTGTCTCCTGCTGGAAAGTTAGTCAGTGTACAAGGCTACGGACTAACCTCAGAAAGGAGTAACAAGACTCCCAGAGATCTAAGCTCTGTGTTATCACTCTGCTAGGCTGGACGCTTGCGACCTGCGTGGGACCACTGCCATCCTTTGACTCCTGCCGTTCCGGAGATTATACCCAGACCCAGTCACTACTGTCCTGGCAAAGCAACATATCAATCTTTCTATTTTCCTGGTGGGGTTTATTTAGACAGAGCCAATTTTCTGTACATCTGAGTACAGAGCAGATCAGTGACTTTGGTTGCTATGACAGTGATTTGTGATCTTGGTGTAATTGTAATCATAGGGCTACATAATTTGCTACCTCCTAATTCTAATTTATTCTATATCTGAATTATTTTTCTATCAGCAATAGTCTAATTTATATATATAGTTACAGGACTGGTTCCCTTTTTCTCTCTCATGTGGTTCACTTGCCAGCAGTCCCAAAGAATCCTGGGAAAAAATAGGGAAACAACAATACTCCTAGAACTATCGAGTAATAAGCATTATATAATTGCTACTGACAATCCCCACAGACCCATAAAGTAAATGGAATATTGGCCCATGCACACTTTGTTGGGTAGTCCAGCACCACGGCCTGAAAGCTGAGGAGCCTCTGCAGGGTAGACTGAATGGCAGCCCGTTTGGCCACAGAACCACACAGAGATATCAGGAAGGCATCTGAGATAGGGTTCTTAAACTCTAGGATGTAGTCAAACTGAATGATGTTGAGCACGTAGCAGTCCAAGGTCACACAAGCCCATTCCTGGAAGAAAAGACAGAGTAAGCCGCAGACAGGAGGCACCCCAGATTGGAACCCCAACCCATCACTGAAAGTGATGGGAGAATCCTGGCTTGGAGGAAGAAGATGTCTCTTGAGACCCACGAGGCCCTTGAAAAGGACAAACTTCAGGACCAGGGCCCAGCGGAAGGAACAGAGTGCCTCCCGATGTATTACCCTCTGGGAGTCCTTGAATTCCTGAGACTCCTGGATGGAGCGAGGGGAACACAAAGCAGAGAAGGGGCCCCAATTCACAGGCATTTTGGGATGGTCTTCTAGAAGAAAATGAGGTTTGGAAATACCTAGGTCCTTGACCAGCTTCTCCAGACGAGCTTGCCCTTGAAGGGAAACCCAGATAACTGGGACTATGATGCAGTCTCTGGCACCCAATGGCACAGCCAAAGCTAGCAGCGCGTCACCATAGAAAAGGCAATATTCTTTAGACAACAAGCGAACCAAATTATACATCACATCCCTCTGCCTGGTATGCAGTGGCAGCCAAGAAGCAAACAGAATCATTAGGAAAGGAATGGAAAATGAAACAAAGGATATTATAATGCCTCTGTATTGTTCCATGGTGCGAGTGCACTTTGAATATTGTGTGCAATTCTGGTCACCATATCTTAAAAAGGATATAGCAGAATTAGAAAAGTTCCAGAGAAGAACCACCAAAATGGTAAAGGGGATGAAGGATACCCCTTATGAGGGGAGCGTAAAGGTTAGGGCTCTTCAAATTGGAAAAAAGATGGCTAAGGGGAGATATGATAAAGGTCTATAAAATAACGAATGGAGAGGAATAGGTAAACGCAGATTGGTTGTTTATTCCTTCAAAAACACAATGAAGCTACAATGTAGCCCCATTTAAAACTAATAGGAGAAAATATTTTTTCACTCAACACATAATCAAACGCTGGAATTTGTTACCGGAGGCATTTTCTACCTTATATGGCAGTCTGGCCCTACGCAGTGCATTCCAGGGCGCAGGGCCAGGCATCATTTTTCAAGATGGCAGTGCAGGAGTGGGAGCAAGTAGTCAACGCTCCCACTCTATTGTAAAGATAACAAGAGGGGAGAAGGGGATTGGAGTCGCTGAGCAACCAGGCTTATCTTTAATTGGAGGGGGGGGGGGAAATCAGAGCCGCTGGGCCACCACGGATTTGGTTTCTGTTGGGTGTCAGTGTCAGGTGTCAGTGTCTGGGGCATAGGCCCCCCAACAATATTTTGATGGCATCAGGGGCTTCCCCTGATGCCTGGATCATCTTAGAGGAAGTTTGGCACTTCAACTCAGATGATCCAGGCATCATGGAAACCCCCCGATGCCATCAAAATACTGTCGGGGGCACGTGCAAAACATTTAAGCCACCTCACACCCAGGAATACAGATATTGGCGCTTCAGCTGTTTATGCAATCCTCTATGAATTTCTCTGCATAAGGTGCAGACAATATTAGCATGCTATTTTAATATGTGCAACTCATTCGCCTATAACTTAAATACATTTGGCATTACTGTGTGCCTATGGGCCTGTCAGAACTAGTCATGTTCATGTTACCCCTCTTCTCAAGTCACTTCATTGGCTCCCTATCGGTTTTCATATCCAGTTCAAACTTCTCCTGCTGACCTATAAGTGCATTCACTCCGCAGCTCCTCACTCTTTCTTCTCCCTACACCCTTCCTCGAGAACTCTGCTCTTCTGGCAAATCGCTTCTATCTGTTCCCTTCTCTTCTTTTGCTAACTCCAAATTTCGCTCCTTTCACCTTGCTGCTCCTCATGTTTGGAACAAACTACCAAATCTGTATGTCAGGCACCTTCTCTGGCCCTTTTCAAATCCAGGCTGAAAACACCTATTCGCTGCCCCTTGCAGATCTTGACTCACCCGGTCTCCTTTGTGCGATTTCCTTACCATTCCCCCTAGATCTATCCCATGTCTACAACTACTACTGTGTTGTCTGTCTTGACTAGATTGTCCCTACTCATCAGAGCTTACAGTCTTTTTACATGTGTCTGTACAGCACTGCCTATGACTTGTAGCGAGCGCTATACAAACGTTCAGTAGTAGTAGTAACAGTAGTTATAAGTTGCATTATCTTTGCAAAAAGGGCATGTTGGTCTTTCTGCATCAGCCCGATATTGTATAAAAATAGGTATTATGTTTTCTAAACACTTAAAGGGTCTCCAGGCCATTCCTAAAGGATCTCCATAGCAAGCAAGGTAATACTGTATGGCACTGGAATACAAACTCTGTGCCGGAGAGCTCTTAAATGTTTTGGGGGGTTTTGTAATTTTTAATAGCTATGTTTTTTTTCTGCTGCACTGCCTAGTATGTTGTAGCTGTACTGAAAAAGGGGAATTTTTTTGCGTTCTTGGGCAAAGTTTTTTTTCTGCTGCTAGAGTTCTTTTTCTTCTCCTCTAGCCTTCAAGTCAAAGAGATAGGCAAGCTCTTTGAAATCACTGACTTCCTTAGGTATTAAATCCCTTTCTTCACACCCCATATCCCACCCACCCCATGTGAGACTTCTTGCTGTATAGGACAAGTTCCCAATTAGTTTTGACAAAAGATAAGATTGTTATTGTTTGGTAGGGAAAATATAGGAAGCAAATAGTTCCACATTTGGATATCTACTAAAAGTAAACAATTTGCTATTCTTGAAGGAGCATAGGTAATTTTACAAAGGTAATACATTAACCTATATATCTCAGACACAAAGCATAGTTACTCACCTGTAACAGGTGATCTCTGGGAACAGCAGGAATTTATGGGTATCGTCGGTACCGACGGAGCCTGCGCGGGAACGCTCCCCAGCATCCAATTAGAAAGCTTTTGGGAGCATCCCACAGCGCCTACGTGCTGCCTTCCCGCCTTTCCCAACTGCCTCTCTCCAGTTGAGTTTAAAGCTGAGACAAAGAGAGAGAGAGAGATACAACTCCTAGGGGAGGTGGGTGGGTTGTGAAGACTAAATTCCTGCTGTTCCCGGAGATCACCTGCTACAGGTGAATAACTATGCTATCTCCAGGAACAAGCAGGAATGTAGTCTTCACATATGGGGACTCCCTAGCTACAGATGCCAGGGAGAGACCCCAGAAGTTGTGTGCCCCTGTGAAAGGGCTCCACTTCCTCCCATGGATCTCTGGCATCCTACTGGGGATGGTGGGTAGGAGTTGATTAAGTATGGAACAGGTGTTGAAGAACAGCCTGACCAAACAAGGCATCCCGGCGGGAGTCCTTGTCCAAGCAGTAATGGGCTGTGAAGGCATGAACAGAGGCCCAAGTAGCTGCTCGACAGATGTCGTCGATAGACACAGAGTGTAGATGAGCCATTGAGGCTGCCATGGCTCTCACATTGTGAGCTGTGACATGGCCTTCCAGAGAAAGGTTCTTACTCTGATAGGTAAAAGAAATACACTGTGCAATCCAGTTGGACAATGTTCTCTTGGAGACTGGAAGTCCCAAATGAGAAGGATCAAAAGCAACAAAGAGTTGAGAGGACTTTCTATGTTGCTGTGTCCTTTGTAAGTAAAAAGCAAGTGCTCTTTTACAGTCCAAAGTATGATGATTCCTTTCTGCATTTGAAGCACGAGGCCTTGGAAAAAATATAGGCAGGTAAACCGCTTGGTTTAAATGAAAAGGTGAGACCACCTTTGGCATAAAGTGTGGATGAGTCCTAAGGACTACCTTATCATGATGGAACCTTGTATAAGGAGGACCAGCCACTAATGCTTGCAACTCACTGATGCGTCGTGCTGATGTGATTGCAATGAGAAAGACAACCTTCCAGGAAAGGAATTACAAGGAGGTAGTAGCTAAAGGTTCAAAAGGCGGCTTCATGAGCTGCCCAAGAACCAGATTTGGGTCCCATGCCACCGGTGGTGGCCTAATGGGAGGCTTAGTTAGAAAGCCCCTCATAAATCTCGCTATGAGAGGATGGGAGGAAATAGGCTGTCCATTTACAGGCTTGAAAGAAGCTGAAATAGCACTTAAATAGACTCTTACTGAGTTAGTTTTAAGACCAGCATTAGATAAATGAAGGAGATACTCCAGTAAAGATTCCAGAGGAATCGCCAGGGGGTCAAGACCTTTCTGTGAACACCTTTTCCACTTGAAAGCATAAGAGCGTCTTGTGGAAGGTTTCCTGGAAGCATAAAGGATATCCTTTACTTGTTGAGAAAGGTTAAGATCATGAAGGTCTAGGCCCTCAGCAACCAGGCCCTGAGATGCAGAGATTGGGGATCGGGATGCCACAACCTCCTGAGACAGGAGATCTGGAGCAGATCCTAACTCCAGAGATGGAGCTTGAGAGATGTGGGAGCAGAGGGTACCACATCTGCCGTGGCCAATGTGGAGCTATGAAAATCATATGGCCTTTGTCTCTCTGAAGCTTGAATAGGGTTTTGGTAATTAGGGGAATGGGTGGAAAGGCATATTGGAAGTCCTGACCCCAATGGAGGAGAAAGGCATCCCTGGCCTGAGAACCCTGAGCTGGACTTCTGGAACAGAACCAGGGAAGTTTGGCATTCAGCGGACTTGCAAAGAGGTCTATGTCCGGAGTTCCCCAAATTTGAAAAAAATTGGCTACCTTGTCTGCACAGAGAGACCATTCGTGTGGAAGCAGAACTCGACTTAATCTGTCTGCCCAAGAGTTTTGAATGCTTGACAGATACACCGCAAGGAGATGAATCTGATGCTCTCTGGCGAGGGCCCATAGTCGCAAAGCTTCGTTGCAAAGCGACAGAGAGCCTGTTCCTCCCTGGTTGTTCAGACAGAACATAGCTACTTGATTGTCCGTCTGAATTAAGGACTGTCTTGTAGCTCAGCTGGGTGTGGAACACTCGAAGGAAGATTGCTCTGAGTTCCAAGAGATTGATATGTAGATGAGACTCCTGTGGAGTCCAGGTACCTTGGGTAGAGAGATCTTGCAGGTGAGCTCCCCAACCCACCTGTGAGGCGTCTGTAGTTAGAGTGACCTGGGGTGGGGGCTGTTGGAAAGGGGAACCCACCAACAGGTTTCGGGTTGACTGCCACCATTGTAGGGACAAAATAAGGCGACTTGTGTTTGCTATTTTGTCTGATAGGCAGCCTGATGCCTGAGTCCACTGAGTGGATGGAGTCCATTGGGCTGCTCTCATATGGAGGCAAGCATAGGGAACCACATGCACGGTAGATGCAATGTGGCCTAGTAATTGTAACATTTCCCGAGCAGTGAGATGGGTTTTTAACACTGCTTGGGAAGCTAACTGCACAATGCGAAGGCAGCGGGCCTGTGGAAGATGGGCCCTTGCTTTCCTGGTATCCAGCATAGCTCCTATAAACTCTAGAGACTGAGTGGGAGTTAGGTTGGATTTTGGGATGTTTATGACCAGGCCCAAATACTGAAGAATACGCATTGTGCAAGCTAGGGAAATTCTGACCTCTGGCTCTGATGGGGCTCGAATGAGCCAGTCGTCTAAGTAGGGGAAGACGAATATTCCTAGAGTGCAAAGAAATGCTGCTACCACAGCCATGCATTTCGTAAACATCCTTGATGCTGAGGCCAGGCCAAAAGGAAGAACCCTGTACTGGTAGTGCTTCCCCTGAAATAGGAACCAAAGGAATCTTCGGTGAGTTGGATGGATGAGAACATGAGTGTACGCATCCTTGAGATCTAGAGAACAAAGCCAATCCTGACTCTGAAGGTATGGCAGAAGAGTTCCCAGAGAAATCATCTTGAATTTCTCTTTGAACAGGAATTTGTTCAAGTCTCTGAGGTCTAAAATGGGTCTGTGTCCTCCTGTTTTCTTTGAAATAAGGAAATAGGGGGAGTAAAACCCTGTACCCTGTTGGGAAATGGGTACGTCTTCTAATGCCCCGTGGGCAAGAAGTAAACTGACCTCTTGACCCAACTGAGTGTCAAGTGAAGTCTGAGAATTGAACCGTCTTACAACTGTAGGAGGGGGCATGTTGAGGAAACGAAGCTTGTACCCCTCTCTTACAATGGAAAGAGTCCTGCTGTTATCTGCCCCCATCTGGGGGCAAAATGACACAACCTTCCTGGAATGGTGGAAGGCTCTGGCCCGTTGAGGGCCAGGAAGGCCATGTTCTCTAGATGGGAATCAAAGCCATTGTGGAGGCTGAGTCTGCTGGGCAGGTGGAGGCTTATCAGTCTTTGTCTTCCTTTGTTTTGGTGGCTGCTGTCCCTTTCGGGCAGACTGACCTGCAGAATGCACCTGCAGGGTATAGGAGGGGTAAAACCTCTACTTTTTAGAGAAGAATGGATTCTTGTAGGATTTTCCTTGCAGGATCAGCTGTAGCCTTGGATAGTCTATCCAAAGAGGTGTTATCAGCATCCAGCTCATTAGCTTACTCTTGCAGATTTTTGCCAAAGAGATTTTCGCCTGTACACAGGATATTCCCCAGTTTGTCCTGTACCCAGAGTTCTAAGTCAGATGCCTGGAGCCAGGCAATCCTACGAGCACCTATGGCAATGGCCGTGGTTCTACTTATGCACTCAGAGCAGTCAAAAGCTGCACGATTAACGAACTTGGAAACATCTTGGGCATGTTTGACAAGTGTAAGATAATCTTGCCTCTTATCAGGAAGGAGAGGGCTCACAAGCTCTAGATCTTCTGTAAGCTCCTTAAGGAACATTCCCATGTATAAGATGTAGGAACTAATCCTGGCAGAAAGCACAGAGGCCTGGAAGGTTTGACGCCGAAAGGCATCAAGAGTCCTACATTCACGTCCTGGAGGATTAGATGCATGTCTTTTTGCACTCTTGATCCTTCTCATAGTGATGTGGTAACTGAGTTTTTTGAAATCCAGGACAAGGAAGTACTTGATATATGGTATCAAGCCTACGAGAATGAGGAGAGGTGGTAAGAGGCGTTTCCCACATTCTTAACTTGAGATCATGCAAGATCTCATGAATAGGCAAAGTAGCTGCCTCCTAGGGAGCTTTAGGATATTGTAAAATCTCCAACTCCTTTGCTCTGGGTTCTGTTTCAGGAGCCACTGTGATGGAAAGACCTCTAGCCACCTCCCGGATGAAATCCTGAAAGGATATATCCTCTGGAGGAGACATCCTACGTTTAGGAGAGAAAGGCTCCTCAGAGAGAAGTACTCCGGTACCAACAGAGCTGTCAGAACTCTCAGACTCATCAGAGGATTCAAAATATCTCCTGTCCGGGTGCTCTTGCAAAGCACGATACCGGTACCGATCGAAGTTGGTACCGAAGGGGTCCGGTACTGGCCTGTCGATACCGGAGGGAATGGCTTGACTCTGTGTAGGTAACACACTCGCTGATGTCGATGCTATTGGTACCGGTACCGATGTCGGTGCCGTAACCGGTGTCGATACCGGTTGAACTGTCTGAAGCGGTCCCGAAGGCACCGATGCCACAAGGAGAGCCGCCAGACTGCGTTCAATAGCCATGAATCTCTGGTCTAATGACGCTGCCAATGCCTGGGTGTCGGTACCGGACGAAATGACCAGTACCCCAGAGCATGGCACCAGTAGTTCTGCCGAGGTTGAGGCCTCAAGAACATCCTGGAGCCCCGATAGTGCTTTGGAAGCCGAAGCCTCCCACCGGGGCAATTTTGCCGGTACAAGTCCCTCAAGGGCAACGCCAGAGGCATCTCGATGCTTGGAAGGAGATCTACCTTTTGAGGACCAGCCAGATTTATGTTTAGTTACCCGAGATCCATGGAAGGAAGACGAAGCCCTGGAAGACGTTGATGCCACAGATGATGCATCGGAGGGAAAAAGGGTGCTAAGCTTAGCAGCTCGGTTTTGCCGACCCTTCGACATCATCCCACAGGCAATACACTTTGAGATGGAGTGGTCAGGACCTAAACATTTGAGGCACCACTCATGAGTGTCGGTGACGGAGATGGTACCGCCACACTTGGAACACTTTAAAACCCGAAGCGGGTTTTTCCATTGTTGAGGAAAAACTGGGCCTAGTGCCAAAAATGGCGCGTGGCACCCAAAAGAAAAAAAGTTGGAAACTCCAGAAAAAAGGATTACAAAAAAAAAATTTTTTTGAAGAAAGAACCGACGGTACCAGTATACCGTCGATTAAGGCAGACGCTACCACAAAAAGAAATAGAAATGATGAATTTTCTGCGGTGACAGGAAAAACGACCTGCTGGCTCCATGGAAAACGAAGAACTGGAGAGAGGCAGTTGGGAAAGGTGGGAAGGCAGCAAGCAGGCGCTGTGGGATGCTCCCAAAAGCTTTCTAATTTGATGCTGGGGAGCGTTGCCGCGCAGGCTCCATCGGTACCGACGATACCCATATGTGAAGACTACATTCCTGCTTGTTCCTGGAGATTATCAAAATTTACTAGCGTAAAGTAATAACTGTTTAGTAAGGAAGCAGGACTACACACAGGGACATAGAACAGTGCTGCTAGAACAAACATAAAAAAAGCTTAGCTGCTTTTTCACTTAAAAGACAGCTGAGGAAAAGTTAGGGACTCTAGAAGGTCTCTCTTGCTTACTTCAATAGGTACCAAATTCCACCAAATGAATGATGGCTGGGAAAAATCGTAATGCCAAAGTTGTTGGTTCATTACAGATTCTGTCTCTGTCCAGACAGACAGCCCGATGCCAGTCGAAGGACTGCTTCCATGTACAAGATTACCGGCCAGCTGAAGCCTTCATGAAACAAGTGGAGGAGCTCAGAGAAGATGTGGCACGTCTGAGAAGCATTAGACAGTGAGAAGTACCTGAATGAGATGCTTCTTGACACAACCAAACTCTCCGACAGAGGTGAAGATAGTATGCTACAGAATGAAGAAAGTTGGACACGAGTAACCAGAGCTGCAGAATCGACAATTCAACTCCTCCAACCCATGAATTGAAGAACCAGTATGTAGTCCTGGAAGTGAAGGAGGCGAAAGCATCCCAGGAAAGCGTAGTTACTCACCTGTAACAGGTGTTCTCCAGGAGCAGCAGGAATCAGTCCTCACATATGGGTGACGTCGGCGCCGACGGAGCCCTCGCGGAGCAATTTTCCCCAGCTTTCAAAGAAAGCCTTTGGGAATTGCAGCGCGCATGCGCGGTCGCCTTCCCGCCCAAGGGTGCCATCTTAGCCAGTCTGATGACATAGCTAAAAGACAGCATAAAAATTTGCAAAAAAACTTAAGCAGATGATTGCAACTCCACGGGGAGGAGGGAGGGTTGTGAGGACTGATTCCTGCTGCTCCTGGAGAACACCTGTTACAGGTGAGTAACTACGCTTTCTCCAGGACCAAGCAGGAAGTCAGTCCTCACATATGGGACTCCCAAGCTTAAGGCTACCGGAGACCCTAAGCACAAAAATGAGCTCCCTCTAGCTCAGCGGCACAGAAGGAAGGAATCTTCACTGAATTATCACCCACCGGTAGCCCCCATCCGGGATGGAGGGTAGGAGTTGCTCAAACCTCGAAGAGATTACGGAGGACTGCCTGTCCGAAAGCACTGTCCCTGCGGGACTCCCTCTCGAGACAGTAATGGACCGCAAAAGTCTGGCTCGAAGACCAAGTAGCGGCCCGGCAGATGTCTGCCAGCGGAACAGAGCGGAGGTAAGCCACTGACGTAGCCTTCGCCCGAACACAATGAGCCGTGACTCGACTTTCTAACGAGAGTCCGGCTGCCCCATAAGCCCAAGCGATACAGTCAGCAACCCAGATGGACAGAGTACGCTTGGAGACCGGGAGCCCCAATTTATTGGGGTCAAAAGACACAAAAAGCTGAGCAGCTTTACGGTGCTCCCGCGTACGGTCAAGGTAGAAGTTCAATGCCCTTCTACAGTCCAGGGTATGCAGGACCCTTTCAGCTCGGCTGGAGTGAGGCCTGGGAAAGAAGGTTGGAAGTACCACCTCTCCTGATTGATGTGAAAAGGGGAGACAACTTTTGGAAGAAATTTTGGGTGAGTCCGTAGGACTACCCTATTTTTGTAGAACCGAGTGAAAGGGGGATCAGACACGAGGGCCTGCAATTCACTTACGCGTCTAGCGGAAGTGAGGGCTATCAGGAATAAGGTTTTCCACGAAAGAAAACACAGAGAACAGGTAGCCATCGGTTCAAAAGGCGGACAGGTGATCCGCTGTAAAACCACATTCAGATCCCAGTCAGGTGCTGGCGGGCGCAGAGGTGGTTTAAGTAGAAGGAGACCTCGGAGAAACCGTGCTACAAGAGGGTCGCTGGAAAGAGGTCTGCCGTCCACCGGCACATGGTGTGCCGAAAGAGCACTGAGGTGGACTTTGACGGAGTTGGACTTAAGTCCCAGATTAGAGCGGTAGAGCAGGTACTGCAAGATCACCGACACCGAGCAGGAGAAGGGATCCTGAGACTGCTGTACACACCAAACGGAAAAGCGACGCCATTTAAGGGCGTAGCATTTGCGGGTAGAAGGTCGCCGAGAAGCTAGGACGACCTCTTCCACCTCTGCCGGCAGGAGAAGGGGAGCAAGGACTACCCTTTCAGCCGCCAGGCCATTAGATTGAGAGATCTGAGGTTGGGGTGTAGCAGAGACCCCTGATCCTGTGTTAGGAGATCCGGTTGAAACCCCAGAGGGAACGGATCCTCTACCGCTAATTGCAACAGGAGTGGAAACCACGGCTGTCTGGGCCAGCGAGGAGCCACCAGGATCATGGAAGCTTTGTCCCGGAGAACCTTGAATAGAGTTCGAGAGACTAGCGGGATGGGAGGAAAAGCATAGAGAAGGCTTTCCGACCATGAGAGTAGAAAAGCATCTGCCGCTACCCGAAGGGGATGTGGCTGACGAGAGCAGAAGCGAGGAAGTTGCCGGTTGAGAGGACTGGCAAAGAGATCCATCGTGGGGAGGCCCCACTTCAGAAAAAGTTTCTGAACTACCAAGGGATCCAGACGCCACTCGTGCGGCTGGAGGAGCCTGCTGAATTTGTCCGCCAGGCAATTCTCTTGGCCTGGGAGATAAACTGCCTTGAGAAGAATGCCGTGACTGACGTCCCAAGAGCAGAGCTTCTGAGCTTCTCGGCAGAGAAGGAAGGAACCCGTGCCCCCCTGCTTGTTCACATAGAACATGGCAACTTGATCGTCCGTCTGGACAAGGACGGACCGGTGAGAAGTCAGGTGGGAGAAAGCCTTGAGCGCCAGACGGATTGCTCTGAGCTCCAGGAAGTTGATCTGTTGAGCAGACTCCCACGCGGTCCAGAGACCTTGAGTACATGCCCCCTGGCAATGTGCTCCCCAACCCAGGAGGGAAGCATCGGTCGTCAATACTTGAGCCGGCTGAGGCGACTGAAACGGCATTCCGAGCACCAGGTTCGGCCGATGAAGCCACCACTGTAGGGAAGAGGCCAGCGGCTCGGAGATGCGCACTAAGTCGGCTAGTCCACCGGTGGCTTGTTGCCACTGCTTGCGAAGGCACCATTGAGCAGGCCGCATATTCAGGCGAGCATTGGGGGTTACGTGGACGGTGGAAGCCATATGGCCGAGTAGTCTCAGGAAGCGCCTGGCGGAGACCAGGGACTGGCTGCGAAAACGGCCGGCTAGGTCCATGAGCCGTTGAGCCCTGTCGAGAGGCAGGAAAGCTCGTGCCTGAGGAGTGTGCAGTCTGGCGCCGATGAACTCGAGGTCCTGTGAGGGGAGCAAAGTGGACTTTGCGAAGTTTATGACAAAGCCCAAGTACTGCAGAAGAGTCACCGTGCAGTGTGTGGCATTGGTGACTGCCGGAGAGGACGTTGCTCTGATGAGCCAGTCGTCGAGGTACGGAAAGACATAGAGGCCGTGAAGCCGGAGATAGGCCGCCACCACCGCGAGACATTTTGTGAAGACTCGCGGTGCGGAGGATAGGCCAAAGGGCAGTACTCTGTACTGGTAATGATTTCCTGCCACCACAAACCTTAGGTATTGGCGGTGGCGTGGGTGGATGAGGATGTGCGTGTAGGCATCCTTTAGATCTAAGGAGCATAGCCAATCTCCCTGCTGGAGGTAGGGCAGAAGGATTCCAAGGGTAAGCATCTTGAACTTTTCCCGCACAAGGAACTTGTTGAGGTTGCGCAAGTCCAGGATGGGTCTGAGGCCTCCTGTCCGTTTTGGTATTAGGAAATACCTGGAATAAAAGCCTTGACCTCTCAGGTGGTGGGGCACCGGTTCCACAGCCTGTTCCTGAAGAAGACTTGCTAACTCCTGAAGGAGTAAGTCCCTGTGCAGAGGGAGTCGAGGAGATTCCCCTGGAAAATAAGAGGGAGGGACCTGATGGAAGTGGAGAAGATATCCTTCTCTCACGACTTGAAGCACCCAGGCATCTGAAGTGATGTTGGACCACCTGTGGGCGACGTGAACCAGCCGGCCTCCGGTGCTGGGAGGAGCCAGCTGAGGGGGAGAGGCTATGCTGAGGAAGTCAAAAACCCCCACCCTGCTGAGCAGGGGCTGGTGGTGCAGGCTTGGGGGCTTGCTGCCTACGGGACCCGTTACCCCGTCCCTTGGCCTGCTGGCCCTGTGGGGGAGCTGCGGAGGCCTGATATTGAGGGTAGTGTTTATAGGCAGCCGCCTTTCTCGGGTAAAAGGACTTCTTTCCCGAGCCCTTCTTTTTCTGGGAAGGGGCGGAGGTCTTCCTAGAAATCCTAGTCCTGGTGAGAGTCTCCGTCTCGATTTGTGCAGCCTTTTCAGCCATGGGCTTGCCAAAGAGGTTCTCGCCTCTGCAGGGGACATCGACCAACTTGTCCTGCATCCAGGGTTCAAGGTCAGACGACTGAAGCCAAGCCTGTCGGCGGGCACCGATGCCAGCTGCGGCTACT
This sequence comes from Ichthyophis bannanicus, assembly GCA_033557465.1. Lineage (NCBI taxonomy): Eukaryota > Metazoa > Chordata > Amphibia > Gymnophiona > Ichthyophiidae > Ichthyophis > Ichthyophis bannanicus. The sequence continues at coordinate 189,643,993 of CM066035.1, read as the reverse complement.
CGAGCCGATGCTTCAAAGCCATCATAGGCTGCTCGGGACATGAATTTGGAGCATTCCCGAATACCAGTTGTCAAGGCCAGGAACCTCCGCAAAGGTTCCTCGGACAGTCCAGCGGAGAATCCGGCTATCTCTTTAGCCAGGTCTCGGAGATACATGCCCATGTATAGCTGGTAGGTCTGGACACGACAAGCCAGCATAGAGCCCTGGAAACACTTCTTACCAAGGCCATCCAGGTTACGGGCCTCCCTGCCAGGAGGCACCGAGGAGTGCATCTTTTGGCTCTTAAGCCTATGCATGGCCGATTCCACCACCATGGAATGGTGTGGCAGCTGTGCTTTTTGGAAGCCAGGACTCTTGCGGACTCGATAGATGGAATCGACCCGCTTGCTTAATACCGGCGACGAGGCCGGACTCTCCCACATGCGGAAGAGTAGTCGTTCCAGCATGGGAGGAACCGGTACAGTCAAGTGCTCCCGGGCGGGAGAGTCGTACTGAAGGGCGTCGAGCTCTTCGGCTCGAGGCTCCTCCTCGGGATCCGCAGGGAAGGCCAAAGCCTTGGCCATATCCCTGACGAAGTCCGAGAACCGGGCATCCTCCGGAGGGGACTGCTTCCAAGGTTCGGACTCAGGTGAGTCCGAGGGGACACACCGAGTCCGAAACGAATCAGGTGACTCTTCCTCTTCAGACTCCCAGGCCGACTCCGAGGAGGAATCGGTGGGGTCGGCTCGGGCAGGCGGAGGCGTCGGCCGCCCCGACGCCGAGGGAGTCGGCGGCGACGACCTCGGTCCCGAACGGGAGGCCGAGGGTGACCTCGACCGAGGATCGACTCGAGTTCGCATGGACTCGAGGATCGGCTCGGTCTCCGGGGTCGACTTAGACGTCGACGTCCCGGCGGTCGGGGCAGTGGCGCCAGCAAGGCTAGCGATCAGTGCCCGCTGCTGGTCCATGAAGGCAGATAGTCTGCTCTCCAAGGCCGTCAACCTGAGTCCGACCTCAGGTGACCCAGCAGTCCCCGACTCGGGCCCCGACGGCGTCGGGCCCGACGACGGACATCTCGGAGGTGAGTCCAGAAGGACTACAGGACTTACCCGAGCAGGCAACTCCGACTCCAGGCGAGGTCGCTTCGGGAGGTGCTCCTTCTCCAAAGACCCGGGACGGCTATCGGGGCTATGCGACCTGGCCCTCGCGGAGCCAGGAGCGTCCACCGACGCCGCCCTCGCGGGTTTTGCCTTCCGTCGATGGTCCCCGGAGGGAGAACCCCTGTCGGAGGAGCTTCGGCGATGGTCAGAGCTGGAGCCTCTGGATGCCGAGGCCTCCGACGAGGTCCGGGTACGGCCGGGGTCAGCGAAGATTCTATCCCGCTGGTGCCGCCGACTCCTCAACGCTTTGGAGGACATTTTGCCGCAGGCTCCACAGATCAGTTCTTCATGATCCGGGCCCAGGCAGCGGAGGCAATTATCGTGTGTGTCAGTGAGTGACATATTTCTGTCACACTGACCACACCGCTTGAAACCACTGGCAGCCATCGGGGGAAAAAGGGCCCCTGCAAGGTCAAAGGACCGGGCTGCCAGCGAAAAACCGAAAACGAAACTGACCAAAATCAGAAAAACCGAAAAATAAGAGAAGGACTCGCAACGGCGTCGCGAGTCCGGGCAGGAAAACGACCGGCGTCGAACCGAAGTGAAAAAAGAGAAAAACTCACGAAAATCAACTTTTTTAGCGGGGACACGACGGGTACGTCTGTAGGGCTCCGCGGAAAAAAGAAGACTGGCTAAGATGGCACCCTTGGGCGGGAAGGCGACCGCGCATGCGCGCTGCAATTCCCAAAGGCTTTCTTTGAAAGCTGGGGAAAATTGCTCCGCGAGGGCTCCGTCGGCGCCGACGTCACCCATATGTGAGGACTGACTTCCTGCTTGGTCCTGGAGAAAGAGAAGAACCAGAGCTCAAGCACTTAAAGCTGCAGAGTTAGTGACCACAAGGAAGTAAAAGGTAGCAGTGGGTGTTGACTCTCTTCCGAGGGGTACCAGAGGCGCCCATCTGCCGACCAGACTTAATTTTATTTATTTATTTCATTTATTTACATTCTCTTATATACTGCGCTATTCTGCATCAGTGCGGTTTACATTGAACAAACTGAAATTACATTGAACAGGGCATTATAACTTGGAGATAACTATTTTACAGGGAACATGGGCTATGGAGGGTTAAGTGGCTTGCCCAAGACCACAAGGAGCACCTGTGGGACTAGAAACCCCAGTCCTTCCGGCCCAAGGTTGCTGTCCTCTAGTGGGCTTTGAACCCCCGACCTTCCGGCCTGAAGTACACTGCCCCAACCACTAGGCCATTCCTCCACTCTTAATGTCCAGGGAGGTGTGCTATCTGCCAAGTGCCAAAATCCAAGATGTTATGGAGAGTTTGCCGAGACTTATCATCCCATTTTGCTTATACATGCCCGCACAAATGGTGCTGCTAATTATCCCTCTGAGCGTATCAAGAGTGACCTCATGGCTCTGGGACAGAGCGTGAAGCAGATAGATGTGCATGAGGAGTTCTTGTCAAGCCTCTCTGTTGAGGGTAAAGGTCGAGGCAGAGAAGCTTGCATCCTGGAGATGAATGCATGGCTGCGTGGATGGTGTCTTCAAAAGCATTTTGGTTTCCTGGACCATGGAATGATTTTCCAAGAGCTGCAGAGCAGAGTGAGCATCCACCTATCCAAGAAAGGTCAAAGTGTTTTCCACAGCAGACTAACCTACTGAAGAGAGTTTTAAACTAGATTCATTGTGGATGGGCGAAGAAAGTACCCAGGTAGGTAAAAATCCCTTAGGTAAGTAAAACATTAAACACTTCTGCAGAAATTGGTAGAAGGGAGAACATCTGGAAAGCGATGTGCATAAATGCTTGCAATATAGGAAATAAGATCCTAGATGTTAAGGCTTTAATGAAAGCAGCTGATTTGGCTTTAGTGGCGGTTATGGAGACATGGTTCATGGACAACCATGACTGGGATGTAATTATCCTGGGCTATACGCTATCCAGGAAGTATGGGGTAGGAAGAAGGGCAGAAGTTGCAGCATTATATGTAAAAAATAATAGGAAAGCTATAGAATTATAGGGCTTACAAGAGAGAAAAGGCATTATGGGTTAAACTAGAAAGAGGGAACAGGAAATCCATTTGCATTGGTGTGATATACAGATCTTCACAGGGAGAAGTGGAAAGAGATTTAATTGAAGACATACGCAGTATTGCCATAAAAGGAGAAGTGCTACAGATAGGTTGATTGACACATCCCTGCTGCAGTGTCATCTAGAAGTAAGGAGATCCTTGATTTTCTACAGGGAAAATTATTCCTGCAAATGATAACAGAACTCATGTGCGAGGAGCCCATACTGGACTTGGTGCTTATCAATGAAGAGAGTGCTTCTTATGTTATAGTGGGAAATCATCTCTTATCCAGTGATCACCAGATGATGGTGTGGTTCAGTATTAGGACTAGAGCTGATAACGTCCATTCAAAAGCAAGGGTCTTAGTCTTTAGGAAAACTAACTTTGTCAAGATGGAACTATACCTCAAGGAGTCATTAGCAGGATGGAAACAGTTGGGGGATGTATTAAAGCAACGAGCAAAAATGAAAGGGAATATTTTAAGGGAAACCAACCTTTTTTTTGGAAAGATAAAAGTAAAAGCAAAAGGAGGTCACTATGGTTCTCAAAAGAAGCAGCTGAAAAGGTGAAGAAAAATTGTGGCCTTCATAAAATACAAGAGATCACAGAAAGAAGACGACGAGCATCAATATTTGGAAAAACTTTGAAAAGCTAGGAAAGTAGTAAGGAAAGCAAAGATACAAAAAGAAGCAGAAATAGCCAATGTAAGACAACAGGGGGGGGGGGGGGGAGGATGACATTTTTAAGATATGTTAGCGAGAGGAGAAAGTGTAACAGTGGTATTATCAGACTCAAAGGTGAAAGGGAGGAATATTTAAAAACTGATGAGGATAAAGCAAAATTGCTTAATAAATATTTTTGTTCTGTGTTCACAGATTAAGGGCCAGGAGCAGGATCTCAGAAAACACCCAAATAGGAACCGAAGTGAAAGGGATCTTGAACATTTTCAGAAGACTGTTTGTGAGGAACTAGCTGAGCTAAAAGTAGAAAAAGAAATGGAGCCAAATGGGATACTTCCTAGAGTACTGAAGGAACTTGGGGAAGTTCTAGTGGCTCCACTGTCTGACCTTTTCAACACTTCTTTATAGTCAGGACTGGTCCCAGAAGACTGGAAAAAAGCTCATGTGGTCCCTTTACACAAAGGCAGAAGGATGAAGTTGAGAACTACAGGCCGGTTAGTCTGACCTCTGTGGTGAGTAAATTAACAGAAACATTGCTAAAATAAGATAGTGAGATTTTTAGGGTCCAATGGGTTGCAGGATCCAAAAGCAGCATGGGTTAGTAAAGGCAGGTCTTGTCAGACAAATCTAATTGATTTCTTTGACTGGGTAACCAGAGAGAGTTGGACTGAGGTAGAGCCTGAATGTGGTCTACTTAGTGCCTTCGACACCGTTCCACACAGGCAACTTCTAAATAAATTGAGCACCCTAGGGATGGACCCTTAAGTGACTGACTTTGTTAGAAATTGGTTGAGTGGGTGGCGACAAAGGGTACAAAATAAATGGAGCTCACTCTGAGAGTAAGAACGTTACCAATGGTGTGCCGCAGGGATTTGTCCTTGGTACAATTCTTTTAAACATTTTTTTAGTGATATTGTGGAAAGGCTGTCAGTTAAGGTTTGCCTCTGTGAATTATACAAAAATCCGCAATAGAGTAGACAACCAGGAAGAAGTAGAAAGCATGAGGAGGGATCTAGCTAAGCTTGAAGAATGGTTGAGAATTTGGCAGCTGAGACTTAATGCTAAAAAACCCGTAAAGTCATGATTTTGGGCTGCAAAAATCCAAGGAACATAAGAACATAAGATATGCCATACTGGGTCAGACCAAGGTCCATCAAGCCCAGTATCCTGTTTCCAGCAGTGGCCAATCTAGGTCATACGTACCTAGCAGTGTCCCCAAAAGACAAAGGTTCTGCAATGCTTGTACTGGGTCAAGCATTGATATCCTGGGTCCCTTCTTAATAATGGTTTATGGACCTATCCTCCAGGAACTTGTCCAAACCTTTTTTAAACCCAGCTACACTAACAGCCTTTACTACATCCTCCGGTAACAAATTCCAGAGTTTGATTACACGTTGAGTGAAACAATATTTTCTTTTATTAGTTTTAAATAGTTTACCCTGTAGCTTCATTGCATGTCCCCTAGTCTTTCTATATTCTGATAACGTAAACAATCGATCTACGTTTACCCATTCCACTCCATTCATTAATTTATAGACTTCTATCATATCTCCCCTCAGCCGTCTCTTTTCCAGGTTAAAGAGCCCTAACCTTTTTAGCCTTTCTTCATAGGAGTATCCTTCCATCCCCTTTACCATTTTGGTGGCTCTTCTCTGAAACGTTTCTAAAATCGCTATATCCTTTTTAAGATACAGCAACCAGAATTGCACATAATATTCAAGGCGCGATCTCACCATGGAACGATACAGAGGCATTATAATATCTTTCGTTTTATTTTCCATTCCTTTCCTTATCATATCTAGCATTCTATTTGCTCTCTTGGCCGCTGCTGCACACTGGGCCGAGGGTTTTAACATGGTATCCACAATGACGCCTAAATCTTTTTCCTGGGTGGTGGTTCCTAATGTGGAACCTTGCATCGTGTAACCATAGTTTGGGTTGTTCTTCCCTAGGTGCATAACTTTGCACTTGTCCACATTAAATTTCATCTGCCATTTTGATGCCCAGTCTTCCAATTTATCAAGATCCTCTTGCAATTTTCCACAATCCTCTTGGGTTTTAACAACTTTAAATAGTTTTGTGTCATCTGCAAATTTGATAACCTCACTCGTTATTCCACTTTCCAGGTCATTTATGAATATGTCAAAAAGCAGCGGACCCAGCACAGATCCCTGGGGTACACCACTATTCACTTTTCTCCATTGGGAAAATTGGCCATTTAGCCCAACCCTCTGCTTTCTATCTTTTAACCAGTTCTTGATCCACAGTAGTACACTGCCTCCTATCACATGACACTTTAGTTTTGCCAAAAGTCTCTGATGAGGGACCTTGTCAAAGGCTTTCTGAAAGTCCAGATACACTATATCAACCGACTCACCTTTGTCCACCTGTTTATTCACAATTTCAAAAAAACATAATAGATTAGTAAGACAAAATCTTCCTTGTCTAAAGCCATGTTGGCTGTCTCCCATTAGGCCGTGACTATCTACATGCTGAGTAATTTTATTCTTTATGATGGTTTCTACCATTTTTCCCGGTACTGATGTGAGGCTCACCGGTCTGTAGTTACGCAGATCACCCCAGGAACCCTTTTTAAAAATTGGCGTTACATTGGCGATCCTCCAATCTTCAGGTATTACAGATGATTTTAATGAAAATTCACAGATTACTAATAGCAGGTCTGCAATCTCATATTTCAGTTCTTTCAACACCCTTGGATGTATACCATCCGTCCTAGGTGATTTGCTACTCTTCATTTTATCTAATAGTTGTAATACATCTTCCCGATGTATCAATATTTCCTTCAATTCTTCCGCACCTTTAAATACCACTTCAGTCATGGGTAACATCCCTACATCTTCCTCAGTAAAGACTGAAGCAAAGAATTCATTCAGTCTCTCTGCTATCGCCTTATCGCCTCTTAGTGCCCCTTTAACTCTTCTATCATCTAATGGACCAACTGACTCCCTCACAGGTTTTTTGCTACGAATGTACTTGAAAAAATCTTTCTTTCGCGTTTTTGCTTCCGCAGCAAGCTTCTTTCTCAAATTCTCCCTTTGCCTGCTTTATCAATGCCTTGCATTTGACTTGCCAGTGCTTGTGCTGTTTCCAGGTTTCATCGTTTCGCTCTTTTTTCCATTTCGTGAAAGATGCTTTTTTGGCAACAACCTCTCTGACCTCCCCTTTAAACCATTCTGGCAGTTTTTTGGACTTCCTTCCACTTTTCTTAAAGCGTGGAATACAGCTGGTCTGGGCTGCCAAGATATTATTTTTCAACACCACCCAAGCTTGATGTAAGTCTTTAACCTTTGCAAATGCTCCTTTTAGTTTTTTCTTAACTATTTTCCTCATTTTATCATAGTCTCCCTTACGAAAGTTAAAAGGTAGTACTGTGGATTTCCTTACTATCCCTCCACCACTAATTAAATCAAAGGCGATCATGCTACGATCACTATTGCCAAGTGGCCCCCAACACCCTTATCTCTTGCACTAGATCTGGTGTTCCACTAAGGACTAGGTCTAATATGGCTTCCCTTCTGGTCGGTTCATGAACCAGCTGCTCCTCGAAGAAGCAGTCATTTATGTCATCTAGGAACTTTATCTCCCTACCATGTCCTGCCGTGACACTGACCCAGTCGATACCGGGGTAATTGAAATCACCCATTATTATTACTGTGCTATAACATTTGTTAGCTTCCTTGATTTCTTTGAGCATTTCATCATCCATTTGTTCATTCTGGCCAGGCGGTCAATAGTACACCCCCACTGCCATCGCCTTCCCCTTTTTACATGGAATTTCAATCCATAGAGATTCTACAGCAAATTTTGTTTCCTGCATAACTTTAATCCTTTCTGACTCAATGCCGTCTCTAACATAGAGCGCAACCCCTCCACCAATTTGATCAGCTCTATCATTACGATATAGTTTGTATCCAAGTATCACAGTGTCCCACTGGTTGTCCTCCTTCCACCATGTCTATGATATTCCAATCATATCTAACCTCTCATTTAGTGCTATATATTCTAACTCTCCCATCTTATTTTTTTAGACTTCTAGCATTTGCATACAAGCATTTTAGAGACTGTATTTTATTAATATTAGTTTGGCTGTTGGTAGACATGAGTAATTTGGGATCTTTAAGCTCTATCTGCTCCATACTCGAGGGCATTTGGGCTACTTTACTCTTTTTTGGAACCTCTCTGCTTTTGGTAGTATCCTTCAAGGATAGCACAGTTACTTACCTGTAACAGGTGATCTCTGGGAACAGCAGGAATTAGTCCTCACATATGGGTACATCGGAACCGACGTAGCCTACGCGGGAAAGCTCCCCAGCTTCCCAGAAAGAAGCATTTGGGGCCTCCCACAGCGCATGCGCGCTGCCTTCCCGCCTTCCTGACCAACTCTCTTCAGTTCGAGTTTAAAGCTGAGACAATAGAGAGAGGAAAGGAAAGAGAGAGAGAGAGATACAACTCCTAGGGGAGGTGGGTGGGTTGTGAGGACTAATTCCTGCTGTTCCCAGAGATCACCTGTTACAGATAAGTAACTGTGCTATCTCCAGGAACAAGCAGGAATGAGTCCTCACATATGGGGACTCCCTAGCTAAGATGTCGGGGAGATCCCCCCCCAAGGGTTCCTCATCTTCCTATGGATCTCAGGCATCCATTCAGGGAAGGTGGGTAGGAGTTGTTTAAGAATGGAACAGGTGTCTGAGGACAGCCTGACCAAACAAGGCATCCCGGCGGGAGTCCTTGTCCAAGCAGTAATGGGCTGTGAAGGTATGAACGGAGGCCCAGGTGGCTGCTCGACAGATCTGATCAATGGATACAGAATGAAGATGAGCCATAGATGTGGCCATGGCTCTGACGTTGTGAGCTGTGACATGGCCTTCCAGAGAAAGGTTCTTACTCTGGTAAGCAAAAGAAATACACTGAGCAATCCAACTGGACAGTGTTCTTTTTGAGACTGGAAGTCCTAAATGAGAAGGATCAAAAGCAACAAAAAGTTGAGAAGACTTTTGATGTTGCTGTGTCCTGTGAAGGTAAAAGGCAAGAGCTCTTTTACAGTCTAGAGTATGAAGGTTCCGCTCTGCATTTGATGCATGAGGAGCTGGAAAAAAGACATGTGAATATACCTCTTGATTAAGATGAAAAGGTGAGACCACTTTAGGCATAAAGTGGGGATTTGTCCTAAGGACTACCTTATCATGATGGAACCTTGTATAAGGTGGATTAGCCACTAAAGCCTGCAGTTCACTGATGCGGCGAGCAGAAGTGATTGCAATAAGGAAAATGACTTTCCAGGAAAGGAATTTTAAGGAGGTAGTGGCTAAGGGTTCAAAGGGTGGCTTCATAAGCTGACCAAGAACCACGTTTAAGTCCCATGCCACCGGAGGAGGCCGAATGGGAGGTTTAGTTAAAGTTAGACCTCTCATGAATCTTGCAATAAGAGGATGAGAGGAAACAGATTGTCCATTGATAGGCTGAAGAGATGCTGCAATAGCACTCAAATGGACCCTTACAGAATTGGTTTTAAGTCCTGCATTGGAAAGATGCAGGAGATATTCGAGTAAAGAATTCAAAGGTAGTGCTAGAGGGTTAAGACCTTTGTCAGCACACCAAATTGAAAATCTTTTCCATTTAAAAGCATAAGAATGCCTGGTGGAAGGTTTCCTAGATGCATGGAGGACATCCTTCACCTGTTGAGAAAGATTCAAGTCTTGAAGGTCTAGGCCTTCAGTAACCAAGCTCTGAGGTGAAGGGATTTGGGGTTTGGGTGCCACAAAGTCCCCTCCTCTTGAGACAGAAGGTCTGGAGCAGCTCCCAGGTCCAGGGAGGGTGCCTGGGAGAGATGCAGAAGTAGAGAGTACCACACTTGGCGTGGCCAGCGTGGAGCTATGAGGATCATAGATCCTTGATCCCTCTGGAGTTTGAATAGAGTCTTGGGAATCAAGGGAAAGGGTGGAAAGGCATATAGGAAGGCCTGACCCCAATGAAGGAGGAAGGCATCCTTGGCCTGAGCTTCCTGACACGGAATCCTGGAACAGAACCGGGGAAGTTTGGCATTGTACGGACTTGCAAAGAGGTCTATGTCCGGGGTTCCCCATTCCTGAAAGATTCTGAGTACCTGATCCATGTGCAGGGACCATTCGTGTGGAAGCAGAACTCGACTGAGTCTGTCCGCCCAAGTGTTTTGGATTCCTGGGAGGTACACTGCCAGGAGATGGATCCGATGCTCTCTGGCGAAGGCCCACAGTTTTAGAGCTTCGTTGCAAAGCGACAGAGAGCCAGTCCCTCCTTGTTTGTTTATGTAGAACATGGCTACTTGATTGTCGGTATGAACAAGAACTGTCATGTTGATGAGGAGGGTATGAAAGACCTTGAGAGCAAGGAAAATTGCTCGCAGCTCCAAAAGGTTGATATGAAGGGTGGTCTCCTGTGGAGATCAAGTGCCCTGAGTGGAGAGGTCTTGGAGATGAGCTCCCCAACCTGCTTGGGAGGCATCTGTAGTGAGAGTTGCTTGGGGTAACAAAGGTTGGAAGGGGGCCCCCAACAACAGATTTTGAGTGGATATCCACCATTGGAGAGACCAAAAAAGACGTTTTGAGGTTGCTATTTGGTCTGAGAGAGCTCCTGAGGCTTGTGTCCACTGGGTGGACAGAGTCCATTGAGCTGCTCTCATATGTAGGCGTGCATAAGGCACCACATGAACTGTGGATGCCATGTGGCCTAGTAGTTGTAGCATCTCCCTGGCCGTCAAGTGGCTTTTGGACTGAACTTGAGAGGCCAAATGCATCAGACGGTGGCAACGGGCCTGAGGAAGATAGGCCCTTGCAGTGGTGGTATCTAGCCAGGCCCCTATGAATTCTAGGGACTGAGCAGGGGTGAGTTGAGACTTTGGCAGATTGATGACAAGTCCCAGATACTGCAGTATGCGTCTGGTGTGGTCCAGGGAAGTCTGAGCCTCGGACTGAGATGGAGCTCGGATGAGCCAGTCGTCCAGGTATGGGAAGACAAAGATTCCCTGAGTGCGTAGAAATGCAGCTACTATTGCCATGCATTTGGTAAAAACCCTTGGAGCAGAGGCTAGACCGAAGGGAAGGACTCTGTATTGGAAATGTTTTCCCTGGAACAGAAACCGTAGGAATTTTCTGTGGGATGGATGGATGAGTATATGTGTGTACGCATCCTTGAGATCTAGAGAACAAAGCCAGTCCTGACTCTGTAGGTATGGAAGGAGAGTGCCTAGAGAAAGCATCTTGAATTTCTCCTTGTATAGGAATTTGTTCAATTCTCTGAGATCCAGAATGGGTCTGTATCCCCCTGTTTTCTTGGGAATGAGAAAATAAGGGGAGTAAAAACCTAACCCTTGTTGAGGAAGAGGAACCTCTTCTATTGCCTTTTGGGCGAGAAGAGTGGTCACCTCTTGGCCCAACAGGTACAGGAGAGAAGGGGGAGAATTGAATTGTCTCACCATGAAATGGGGAGGAAGGCTGGAGAAATGTAGTTTGTAGCCCTCTTTGATGATAGAGAGGGTCCACGGTTCTGATGTGATTTGTTCCCATCTGGGAGCAAAATGAGCTAACCTTCCTGGAATGGTGAGAGGTTCTGGTTGTTGCAGAGCCAGAAAGGTTAAGTTCTCTAGAATCAAGTCAAAAACCCTGAGGGGGTTGGGACTGCTGGATTGTAGCAGCCCCTGTAGACTTTGTTCTGGCCTGTTTAGTTTGCTGACGCTTAGGAGCAAAGCGAACTTGGGAAGATTGCTGGCCAGTATTTGTGGAAAATCTGGTCTTTTTATAGAAAGTTTTCTTAAAAGGTTTTTTCTTGGCAGGGGTAGAGGTAGACTTAGAAAGTCTATCTAAAGCAGCATTCTCTGCATCCATTTGAGTGGCTTTGATTTGCCACTCCTTGCCAAACAGATTTTCACCTGTACAGGGCAGATTGCCCAAGCCTTCTTGTACCCAGGGTTCTAAATCAGAGGCCTGGAGCCAAGCCAGTCTGCGAGCAGCTATGGCAATGCCAGAGGCTCTGCTTGCCCCCTCAAAAGAGTCAAAGGCTGCTCTGTTGGAGAACTTTGAAACATCTTGAGTGTGTTTTAGCAAAAGAAGGAACTCCTCTTGCTTATCCTCTGGGATAAAGGGGAGAAACTGACGTATCTTTAATGCAATCTCTTTCAAAAACATGCCCATATAGAGGCTGTATGAATTGATTCTGGCAATAAGCATGCTAGCTTGGAAGATTTTTCTCCCAAAAGCATCCAGAGTCCTACATTCTCTTCCTGGAGGGGTAGAAGAGTGTCTTTTGGTACTCTTTATCTTTTTCATAGCAGACTTCACCACAATAGAGTGGTGAGGAAGCTGAGTCTTTTGAAAACCAGGAGAAGGAGGAACACGATACATGGTGTCCAAACGACGAGAATGTGGAGATAGGGTGAGAGGAGCCTCCCACAAGTCCATCATGTGTTCTTGAAGAATTTCATGTATGGGTAAGGTGGCTGCCTCTTTGGGAACCTTAGAGTATCCTAAAATATCCAATTTTTTTGCTCTAGGTTCCTTTTCAGAGGATACAGATATGGAGAGTCCTTTAGCTACTTCAATGATGAAGTCTTGAAAGGACAAATCCTTTGGAGGAGACATTCTCCTTTTTGGAGAAGAGGGCTCCTCAGGAAGAGTAAAAGAGACGTCAGCAGAATCATCTGATGTATCAGAATCTTCAGAGGATTCAAAGTATCGTCTATTTGCTTCCAGAGATCGATACGCGTACCGATTGGTACCGACATCGGGCGTACCGGTAATCGGAGCGGTATCGAAGAAAGCTCCGGAACCGGAGACCGGAACCGGCATGCTACTGGAAGTAGATGCTCTGGGTACCGGTATCGGTTGCGGTACCGGAATCGGAGTCGGAAACGATTGCCGCGGTACCGATGGCGGTGCAGCATTAATGAAAGCCAGTAAGGCCTGCTGCATGGATTGTACCGTAGTACCCATAGTCGCCACGACTGCCTGGAAGTCGGTACCGGTGTTAGCCGGTACCCCAGAGCAGTCTAATAGGAGACCGGTCGAGGCCGTGCCATCGATGTCTACCTGTAACCCCATAGGAGGAGCTTTGGAAGCCGGAGCTTCCCGCCGGGGTTGTTTGGCTGGGGCAGGGTCCTCAGGGTCAAATGCAAGGGCCTCTCGCTGCTTAGAGGGAGATTTGCCTTTTGAGGACTTGCCTGAAGAATGTTTAGTTACCTGAGATCCATCAGGAGAAGAAGACCTGGAGGATGTTGATGCTGGAGTATCGGTAGAAAACAGCATATGAAATTTAGCTGCTCTGTTCTGTAAGCCCCTTTTGGACATCAGAGAGCAGGATGGACAATCCGGAATGGAATGGTCAGGCCCCAAACATTTAAGACACCACTCATGGGTATCTGTAACTGAAATAGTACCGGTACACTTAGTGCATTTTTTGAAACCAGAAGCTGGTTTTTCCATGAGGGAGACCTGAGAAGGCCTAGAGGCCTCACAGAAAAAATACACCAAGTGAAGAAAAGGTAATTATTATTATTTTTATTTTTTTTTTAAAAATAAACGAAAAAACGACCGGCGGTACCGGTCCGGAATCGGGGAAGGCAGACACGCGGTCAAAGAAACAAATTAAAATAACAATTTCTTCAGCGGTGACAGGAACACGACCTGCTGGCTCCGCGGAAAAAGAACTGAAGAGAGTTGGTCAGGAAGGCGGGAAGGCAGCGCGCATGCGCTGTGGGAGGCCCCAAAAGCTTCCTTTCTGGGAAGCTGGGGAGCTTTCCCACGCAGGCTCCATCGGTTCCGACGTACCCATATGTGAGGACTCATTCCTGCTTGTTCCTGGAGATATATTCTTCCGAACCATCCGCTCTTGGGCGACTGGCGGCTTTCCCCTATTATCTAGTTTAAAAGCTGCTCTATCTCCTTTTTAAAGGTTAATGCCAGCAGCCTGGTTCCATCCCGGTTAAGGTGAAGCCCATCCCTTCGGAAGAGCCCCTCCTTTTCCCAGAATGTTCCCCAGTTCCTAACAAATCCAAACCCCTCATCTCTACACCATTGTCTCACCCACGCATTGAGACTTTGGAGCTCTGCCTGCCTTTTGGGTCCTGCACGTGGAACGGGAAGCATTTTGGAGAACGCTACCCTGGAAGTTCTGGATTTCAACTTCCTACCTAAAAGCCTAAATTTAGCCTCAAAACCTCCCTACCACATTTTCCTATAGGAAGCAGTACAGTATAGGGAATGAAAGAAGGGCAGGACCTGGGCTTGATTGTTTCCAATGATCTTAAAAGAGACTGAACAGGTAGAAAAGGTGACCGTGAAAGCCAGGATGCTTGGGAGAATAGGGGACAGGAATTGCCAGCACGAAAAAGGACATGATAGTGGCACTGTATAAGTCTTTGGTGAGACCTCATTTGGACTACTGTGTGCAATTCTGGCGTCCGCACCTTCAAAAAGATATAAACAGGATGAAGTCGGTGCAGAGGGTGGCTTCTAAAATGTTCAATGGTCTTCGTTATAAACCATACGGGGACAGACTTAAAGATTTCAATATGTATACTTAAGAGGAAAGGTGGGATAGAGGAGATATGATTAAATTAGACCTTACCTGCTAATTGTCTTTCCTTGAGTATTCTCCGGGCCAGTCCAGGAACAGTAGGGTAGTCAACCTCCTTCAGCAACTGAGGACTGAAAACTTCAAAGCTTTGCTGATAGCCTACCCAGCTCCCCCTGGTGTCAGAGAGCCAGTCTACTAATGTCCAAGCAGCCATTTAAACACTAAATGCTACATCAACTAAACGTAACAGTAACTCATAAACTCAACCAACTGTAGAGCAGCCCCTGTGGAACTTTAGCAACGAGCCGTACGGAAGCCCCCTAATCAAAACCTCCGTGGAAGAAACTGAGCCCTCTGGAAGCCCTAAACATCTTTTTGTTTCCTCCCGGAAAACCTCTCACGGCTCCCCCTGTACACGCTCCTCTGCGACTTTAAACGTGCAGCCAGGATATCCAACTGCCTTCTACTACCATGTGGGTGGGTCCTGGACTGGCCCGGAGAATACTCAAGGAAAGACAATTAGCAGGTAAGGTCTAATTTAATCTTCCTTTTCGTCTCTCCGGGCCAGTCCAGGAACAGTAGGGCAGTACCAAAGCAATACCTACTTTCGGGAGGGCCCCAATAATCCCGCCAAAACAGCAGATGCTCCGACGCTTGCGTCACCCGCTGCCTGAACATCTAAGCGATAATGCTTCGCAAAGGTATGCAAAGATGACCAGGTCACCGCCCGACAAATCTCTACCAGCAGAATCAAAGTTCTCTCAGCCCAGGACCTCGCCTGCCCCCTAGTTGAATGAGCCCGTAGCCCCTCCAGCGGCACCTTCCCGCTCGCTCAATACGACGCTGCAATTGCCTGTTTCACCTTCACCCAGCGTGAAATGGAGGCCTTGGAAGCCGCTTCTCCTTTCTGGGCTCCTCCAAACAGAACAAACAGCCTATCCGACTTCCGAAAAGGTTGAGCCCGTCTGATATATCTATGCAGCACTCTGCCAAGATCTAATCTATGAAGCGAAACATCTCCCTCAGTCGTCGGTGCAGACCAAAATGTAGGCAGAGAAATGGACTGATTCACATGAAACGCCGAAACTACCTTTGGCAGAAAGGAGGGTACCGGGCGTAAAACTACTTTCTCCTCTGAAAACTGAATGTATGGCTCCCTGCAAGAAAAAGCCTGCAAATCTGAAATTATTCTAGCGGAACACAAAGCTACCAAAAAAGCTGCCTTCCAAGAAAGCTCCCTCAGCGGTATCTTTTTCGCCGGCTCAAACGGAGCGTGCGTCAAGGCTCAAAGAACCAAATTCAAGTCCCAAGGCGGCACTATCGATCTCCTAGGCGGCCTCACATTCTTAACCGCTCGGAGAAACTGTTGCACATCCAGATGTAAAGGCAAACTACGGCCTTTGACCTTGCCCCGATAGCATGCTATAGCAGCCAGGTGAACTTTCAAAGTACTTAACGCTAAGCCTTTATCGAGCCCGTCCTGGAGGAACGACAAAATCACTGATACTCCCGAGGTCTGCGGACGAACTCCTTGCCTAGCGCAACAGCCTTCAAAAATCCGGATATAAGCTATAACCGTCGACCTTCTTCTAGCCTGTAGCATGGTGTTGACCACCGCCGCGGAATAGCCTCTTCGCCTCAACCGCTGCCTTGCAAGAGCCAAGCCGTAAGCAAAAAGCGATCCACCTGCGTCATGAGAATAGGTTCCTGGAACAGCAAATTCATCCGACACGGTAACCTCCAAGGACGGTCGGCCAACAGATGTACCAGATCCGCATACCATGCTCACCTCGGCCAGTCCGGAGCAATGAGAATGACTTTCCACCGGTACCGAGCGATTCTGAAAATGACTCGGCCACGGAGGAAAGACATACAGATGTGTTCTCTGCCCCTGCTGAAAAACTGGAACACCTTGGCATTGTTGAAGGTTGCCATCAGATCCAACACTGGCTGGCCCCAGCGCTTCGTGATGGCGTGAAAAACGGCGTCGTTCAGCCGCCATTCCCCTGGATCCAACACATGTCCACTAAGGAAATCGGCCTGCACATTGTCTCTGCTTGCTACATGCGCCGACAGAGCCAGAAGATGCTCCTCCGCCCACTGCACGAGCGTTTGGACTCTCCTCCTACAAGACCGTACTGCCTGTACCTCCCTGCCGGTTGATATATGCCACGGTGGCTGCATTGTCCAAGAACACTCGTACTGCTCTGCCTTTCACCAGATAATCAAACTCTTTCAACGCCAGCACTACCGCTCTCATTTCCAGCTGATTGATGGACCAGTTGGACATCTCCTCTGTCCAACGCCCTTGAGCTACCTGAGACATACAATGAGCTCCCCATCCGGAGAGACTGGCATCCGTGGTGACTAAGACCCAGTCCGGAGTGTCCAGCGGCATTCCTACCTGGAGATGCGTGGGATCGCTCCACCACCGTAGACTTTCTAACACCTTGGCCGGACAACCTAACCGCTGACTGAGAGGATGCTTCTGCGGAGACCAACGGGATAGCAATGAGTGCTGAAGCGGTTGCATATACGCTCTGGCCCACGGCACCACCTCCAAGGTTGCTGCCATGGAACCCAGAAGCTGCAGATACCTCCACGCTGTCGGAGCCTTGAGATGCAAAAAGGCGGCCACCTGTCGCAAAATCTTTTGAATTCTGCCCTCCGGCAGAAACACCGCCCCACGCTGCGTATCAAACAAAACCCCCAAATACACTAGGGATTGCACGGGTGTCAACTGACTCTTGGCTCGATTGACCACCCATCCTAAACTTTCGAGAAAGGCCACCACCCTGGAGGTGGCTTCCCTTGATTCTGGAACCGAGCGAGCTCGGATGAGCCAATCGTCCAGATAGGGATGTACGAGGATACCCTCCTTCTGTAACGCTGCCGCTATCACCACCATGACCTTCGTGAACGTGCGAGGAGCCGTGGCGAGCCCGAACGGCAACGCTCGGAACTGAAAATGACCCCTCGGTACCACAAAGTGCAGAAACTTTTGATGTTTGGGCTTGATGGGAATGTGTAAATAAGCTTTTGTTAAATCTATGGACGAAAGCACCTCGCACGGCCTTACAGACCGGATCACAGACTGCAGAGTTTCCATGCAAAAATGCGGCACCCTTAAAGAGCGGTTCACATGCTTTAGATCTAAAATTGGCCGAAAAGACTCCTCTTTCTTGGGCACCACAAAATAAATTGAGTATCGACCTAAACCGCACTGGTCTGGAGGCACCGGAATGACCGCCTGAATCTGTAGCAACCGGTGAATCGTCTGATTCAGAGTAGTTACTCACCTGTAACAGGTGTTCTCCAGGAACAGCAGGTATCAGTCCTCACATATGGGTGACGTCGGCGCCGACGGAGCCCCCGTGTGGAGCATTTCCCCAGCTTTCAAAGAAAGCCTTTTGGAATGCAGCGCGCATGCGCGGTCCCCTTCCCGCCCAAGGGTGCCATCTTGCTCAGTCTGATGACATAGCTAAAAGACAGCAAAAATAACAAAATAAAGCATATGACTGCAACTCCAAGGGGAGGAGGGAGGGTTGTGAGGACTGATTCCTGCTGCTCCTGGAGAACAACTGTTACAGGTGAGTATTTATTTATTTGTGCATTTTTTTATACCGCCCCTTCCAGAGATCAGGAGCGGTTTACAGAGAACATATCAAAACATTAACATTAAAATTGAAATTAAATTAAATGGAACATTAACAATGGAAAATTAGTTACGTAGGAACCTAACATATAATTAAAATTAAAAACATATTAACTATTTACATTGGTTGAGAGAAATTAATCATACTGAAGTATGTAATTCAACAACAGTCAGAGAGATTATTTACAATAGTCATTATAGGACTGGCTAACATTCAGTATGAGGGAAGTAAGGGAAGGTGGGTTTTCAGTTAGGTTGAGTATGCTTGTGATATTTGAGCTGCGTAATCTTGTGCCATTTGCTCAAGTGTAGGTTGTAAGTCATGAAAGTGTTGGATGAACAGATATGTTTTTAGCTCTTTCCTGAAGGAACTAAGGTCTTTAATCTCTCTCAGACTGCAAGGTAATCTGTTCCATCGACTGGGCGCGTAGTAAGAGAAGGCAGTATTAGTTGTTATCTGTTTCAGTTTCTTCACAGAGTGGGGAATTAGTAGTGTGTTGAGGTTTGCTCTTCTTCTTCTAGTTTCTGAGGGGAACTCGATTAATGTTGATAGATGTGATGGGGCTATATCATTGATGAGCTTAAAAATGGTGACTAGTGTTTTGTATTGTATTCTATTGTGGATAGGTAGCCAGTGGAGGGCATATAAAATTGGAGAGATGTGGTCAGATAGTTTGGCTTTAAAAATAATCCGAGCAGTAAAGCGTAGTTACTCACCTGTAACAGGTGTTCTCCAGGAGCAGCAGGAATCAGTCCTCACTTATGGGTGACGTCGGCGCCGACGGAGCCCTCGCGGAGCAATTTTCCCCAGCTTTCAAAGAAAGCCTTTGGGAATTGCAGCGCGCATGCGCGGTCGTCTTCCCGCCCGAAGGTGCCATCTTAGCCAGTCAGATGACATAGCTAAAAAGACAGCATAAAAATTTGCAAAAAGAACATAAGTAGACGATTGCAACTCCAAGGGGAGGAGGGAGGGTAGTGAGGACTGATTCCTGCTGCTCCTGGAGAACACCTGTTACAGGTGAGTAACTACGCTTTCTCCAGGACCAAGCAGGAAGTCAGTCCTCACTTATGGGACTCCCAAGCTCAAGGCTACCGGAGACCCTAAGCACAAAAATGAGCTCCCTCTAGCTCAGCAGCACAGAAGGATAGAATCTTCGCTGAATTATCACCCACCGGTAGCCCACATCCGGGATGGAGGGTAGGAGTTGCTCAGACCTCAAAGAGATTACGGAGGACTGCCTGTCCGAAAGCACTGTCCCTACGGGACTCCCTCTCGAGACAGTAATGGACCGCAAAAGTCTGGCTCGAAGACCAAGTAGCGGCCCGGCAGATGTCTGCCAGCGGAACAGAGCGGAGGTAAGCCACTGACGTAGCCTTTGCCCGAACGCAATGAGCCGTGACTCGACTTTCTAAGGAGAGTCCGGCTGCCCCATAAGCCCAAGAGATACAGTCCGCAACCCAGATGGACAGAGTACGCTTGGAGACCGGGAGCCCCAATTTATTGGGGTCAAAAGACACAAAAAGCTGAGCAGCTTTACGGTGCTCCCGCGTACGGTCAAGGTAGAAGTTCAGAGCCCTTCTACAGTCCAGGGTATGGAGGACCGTTTCAGCTCGGCTGGAGTGTGGTCTGGGAAAGAAGGTTGGAAGTACCACCTCCTGATTGATGTGAAAAGGGGAGACCACTTTTGGAAGAAATTTAGGGTGAGTCCGTAGGACTACCCTATTTTTGTAGAACCGAGTGTAAGGGGGATCAGACACGAGGGCCTGCAATTCACTCACGCGTCTAGCGGAAGTGAGGGCTATCAAGAACAGTGTTTTCCAAGACAGAAAACGGAGAGAACAGGTAGCCATAGGTTCAAAAGGCGGACAGGTGATCCGCTGCAACACCACATTCAGGTCCCAGTCAGGCGCTGGCGGGCGCAGAGGTGGTTTAAGTAGAAGGAGACCTCGGAGAAACCTCGCTACGAGAGGGTCATTGGAGAGAGGTCTGCCGTCCACCGGCACATGATGTGCTGAAAGAGCACTGAGGTGAACTTTGACGGAGTTGGACTTAAGTCCCAGATTAGAGAGGTGCAGCAAGTACTGCAAGATCACCGACACCGGGCAGGAGAAGGGATCCTGAGACTGTTGGGTACACCAGACTGCAAAGCGACGCCATTTAAGGGCGTAGCATTTGCGGGTAGAAGGCCGTCGCGAAGCCAAGACGACCTCCTCCACCTCCGCCGGCAGGAGAAGGGGAGCAAGGACTACCCTCTCAGCAGCCAGGCCATGAGGTTGAGAGACCTGAGGTTGGGGTGCAGGAGGGACCCCTGATCCTGAGTGAGGAGATCCGGTTGTACCCCCAGAGGGATTGGATCCTCCACCGCCAGTTGCAGCAGGAGCGGAAACCACGGCTGCCTGGGCCAGCGAGGGGCCACCAGGATCATGAAGGCTTTGTCTCGGAGAACCTTGAAAAGAGTCCGAGAGACTAGCGGGATGGGAGGGAACGCATACAGAAGGCTCCCTGACCATGAGATCAGAAAGGCGTCCGCCGCAACCCGAAGGGGGTGTGGCAGACGAGAGCAGAAGCGAGGAAGCTGCCGGTTGCGAGGACTGGCAAAGAGATCCATCGTGGGGAGGCCCCACTTGAGGAAGAGCTTCTGAACTACCAAGGGATCCAGACGCCACTCGTGCGGCTGGAGGACCCTGCTGAGTTTGTCCGCAAGGCAATTGTCTCGGCCCGGGAGATAAACGGCCTTGAGGAGAATGCCGTGACTGACGGCCCAAGAGCAGAGCTTCTGAGCCTCCCGGCAGAGGAGAAAGGAGCCCGTGCCCCCCTGTTTGTTCACGTAGAACATGGCAACTTGATTGTCC
Organism: Ichthyophis bannanicus; assembly: GCA_033557465.1. Taxonomy (NCBI): domain Eukaryota; kingdom Metazoa; phylum Chordata; class Amphibia; order Gymnophiona; family Ichthyophiidae; genus Ichthyophis; species Ichthyophis bannanicus. Next base: position 189,623,076 of record CM066035.1, on the reverse strand, counting down.
GTCTGGACAAGGACGGACTGTTGGGAAGTCAGGTGGGAGAAGGCCTTGAGAGCTAGGCGGATCGCCCGGAGCTCCAGGAAGTTGATCTGCTGAGCAGACTCCCACGTGGTCCAGAGGCCCTGAGTACGCGCCTCTTGGCAATGCGCTCCCCAGCCCAGGAGGGATGCATCGGTGGTCAGCACCCGGGTCGGCTGAGGTGACTGGAAGGCATACCGAATGTCAGGTTCGGCTGCCGGAGCCACCACCGGAGAGATGAGATCAGCGGCTCGGAAACGCGCACTAGGTCTGCGAGGCCGCCCGTGGCCTGTCGCCACTGCCGGCGGAGACACCATTGAGCAGACCGCATATTCAGGCGGGCATTGGGGGTCACATGGACAGTGGAAGCCATATGTCCGAGCAGTCTCAGGAAGCGCCTGGCGGAGACCAGGGGCTGGCTGCGAAAGCGGTCGGCTAGGTCCATGAGCCGCTGAGCCCTGTCGAGCGGTAGAAACGCTCGCGCCTGAGGAGTGTGCAGCCTTGCGCCGATGAACTCGAGATCCTGTGAGGGGAGCAAAGTGGACTTTGCGAAGTTTATGACAAAGCCCAAGTGCTGCAGCAGAGCCACCGTGCGGCACGTGGCGTTGGTGACCTCCTGAGCGGACGCTGCTCTGATGAGCCAGTCGTCGAGGTACGGAAAGACATAGAGGCCGTGAAGCCGGAGATGGGCCGCCACGACCGCGAGACATTTTGTGAAGACTCGCGGTGCGGAGGACAGGCCAAAGGGCAGTACTCTGTACTGGTAATGATTTCCCGCCACCACAAACCTTAGGTATTGGCGGTGGCTTGGGTGGATGAGGATGTGCGTGTAGGCATCCTTTAGATCCAAGGAGCATAGCCAATCTCCCTGCTGGAGGTAGGGCAGACGGATTCCAAGGGTAAGCATTTTGAACTTCTCCCGCACAAGGAACTTGTTGAGGTTGCGCAAGTCCAGGATGGGTCTGAGGCCCCCTGTTCTCTTTGGTATCAGAAAATACCTTGAATAGAAGCCTTGACCTCTCAGGTGGTGTGGCACCGGTTCCACCGCCTGATCCTGCAGAAGACCTGCTAACTCCTGAAGGAGCAACTCCCTGTGCAGAGGGGGGCGCGGAGGCTCTCCCGGAAAATAGGAGGGAGGGACCTGATGGAAGTGGAGAAGGTAGCCTTCTCGCACGACCTGAAGCACCCAGGCATCTGCGGTGATGCTGGACCACCTGTGGGCGAAGTGAACCAGCCGGCCTCCGGTGCTGGGGGGGACCAGCGGGGGGGGAGAGGCTACGCTGAGCGAGTTAAAAACCCCCACCCTGCTGAGCAGGGGCTGGTGGTGCAGGCTTGGGGGCTTGCTGCCTACGGGACCCGTTACCCCGTCCCTTGGCCTGCTGGCCCTGTTGGGGAGCTGCAGGGGCCTGATAATGGGGGTATTGTTTGTAGGCAGCCGCCTTCCTCGGGTAAAAGGACTTTTTCCCCGAGCCCTTCTTTTTCTGGGAAGGGGCGGAGGTCTTCCTAGAAAGCCTGGTCCTGGTGAGAGTCTCAGTCTCAATTCGTGCAGCCTTTTCCGCCATGGGCTTGCCAAAGAGGTTTTCGCCTCGGCAGGGGACATCGACCAACTTGTCCTGTACCCAGGGCTCAAGGTCAGACGACTGAAGCCAAGCCTGTCGGCGGGCACCGATGCCGGCTGCGGCCACTCGAGCCGAGGCTTCAAAGCCATCATAGGCTGCTCGGGACATGAACTTTGAGCATTCCCGAATGCCCGTGGACAAGGCTAGGAACCTCCGCAAGGGCTCCTCGGAGAGACCAGCGGAGAATCCGGCTAGCTCTTTAGCCAGATCCCGGAGATACATGCCCATGTATAGCTGGTAAGTCTGGACACGACATGCGAGCATAGAGCCCTGGAAGCACTTCTTGCCAAGGCCATCCAGGTTACGGGCCTCCCTTCCAGGAGGCACCGAGGAGTGCATCTTCTGGCTCTTAAGACGATGCATGGCCGATTCCACTACCATGGAATGGTGTGGCAGCTGCGCCTTTTGAAAGCCAGGGCTCTTGCGGACCCGATAGATAGAATCGACCCGCTTGCTCAGGACCGGCGAGGAGGCCGGACTCTCCCACATGCGGAAGAGTAGTCGTTCCAGCATAGGAGGAACCGGCACAGTAAAGTGTTCCCTCGCGGGAGAGTCATACTGGAGGGCGTCGAGCTCTTCGGCTCGAGGCTCCTCCTCGGGATCCGCAGGGAAGGCCAAAGCCTTGACCATATCCCTAACGAAGTCCGAGAACCGGGCATCCTCCGGGGGGGACTGCTTCCGAGGCTCGGACTCCGGTGAGTCCGAGGGGACACACCGAGTCCGGAAAGAATCAGGTGACTCTTCCTCCTCAGACTCCCAGACCGACTCCGACGAGGACTCGGTGGGGTCGGCCCGGGCAGGGTGCGGCGCCAGCCGCCCCGACGCCGAGGGAGTCGGCGTCGGCGACCTCGGTCCCGAACGGGAGGCCGAGGGCGACCTCGACCGAGGATCGACTCGAGTTCTCATCGACTCGAGGATCGGCTCGGTCTCCGGGGTCGACTTGGACGTCGACGTCCCGGCGGTCGGGGCAGCGACGCCAGCGAAGCCAGCGAGCAGTGCCCTTCGAACCGAAAGAAAAAAGGATAAAATAAAGAAGAAAATCAACTTTTTCGCGGGGACAAGACGGGGACGTCTGTAGGGCTCCGCGGAAAAAAGAAGACTGGCTAAGATGGCACCTTCGGGCGGGAAGACGACCGCGCATGCGCGCTGCAATTCCCAAAGGCTTTCTTTGAAAGCTGGGGAAAATTGCTCCGCGAGGGCTCCGTCGGCGCCGACGTCACCCATAAGTGAGGACTGACTTCCTGCTTGGTCCTGGAGAACTACTCTTTCTCCAGAACCAAGCAGGAAGTCAGTCCTCACATATGGGACTCCCCAGCTTAAGGCTACCGGAGACCCAAGATGAAAAAATGAGCTCCCTCTAGAGCCTCAGCATGTGAGAAAAGAATATTTTCTGATAACGTCTCCGACCGGTAGCCCAACACAAGGGCCGGTGGGTAGGAGTTGCCTAAAGCCCAAAGAGATTGTGGAGTATCGCTTGTCCGAAAGCACTAGCCCTGCGGGACTTTCTCTCAAGACAGTAGTGGGCTGCAAAAGTCTGGCTTGAAGCCCAAGTAGTGGCCCGGCAGATGTCTGCCAACGGAACAGAGCAGAGATGAGCCACTGACGCAGACTTCGCCCTGACACAGTGAGCCGTAACTCGACCCTGCAAGGAGAGGCCGGCTGCCCTGTAAGCCCAGGCGATAAGTCGGCTACCCATATGGATAAAGTACACTTGGAGACAGGCAACCCCAACTTATTGGGATCAAAAGAGACGAAGAGCTGAACAGCCCTCCGGTGCTCCCGCGTACGGTCAAGGTAGAAGGTCAACGCCCTCCTACAGTCCAGGGTATGCAAGACCATCTCAGCCCGGCTGGCATGCGGCCTGGGAAAGAATGTTGGAAGAACCACCTCCTGATTGAGGTGGAAGGAGAAGACAACCTTTGGAAGGAACTTAGGGTGAGTCCTTAAGACCACTTTATTCTTATAGAATCTAGTATATGGCGGATCGGATACTAGGGCCTGAAGTTCACTCACTCGCCTTGCTGAGGTAAGAGCCACCAGAAACAACGCTTTCCAAGAGAGAAAACGTAAAGGGCAAGTAGCCATAGGCTCAAGTGGTGGGCATGTAAGTCATTGCAAGACCACATTCAAATCCCATTCAGGGGCAGGTGGACGCACTAGAGGCTTATGCAAAAGCAGGCCTCTGAGGAAGCGAGCCACCAAAGGGTGGCTGGAGAGAGACTGACCCTCTACCGGTGAGTGGTGTGCTGAAAGAGCACTGAGCTGAACTATAACAGAATTGGACTTAAGGCCTAGATTGGACAGGTGAAGCAAGTATTGCAGCACCACTGGTACCAGGCATGAGAAAGGATTCTCGTTGTGCTGAGTACACCAGGCTGAGAATCTACGCCACTTAAGGGCATAAGACTTTCGGGTGGACTGCCTCCTAGAGGCTAAGACCACCTCCTCCACTTCCTTAGGCAGTAGTAAGGGTGCTAGAACTACCATTTCAGCAGCCAGGCCATCAGATTGAGGGACTGGAGATTGGGGTGTAAAAGAGATCCCTGCTCCTGAGACAGGAGATCTGGTTGCATCCCCAGAGAAAGAGGAGTGTCCACCGCTAGTTGTAAAAGAAGTGGGAACCACGGCTGTCGGGGCCATCTGGGGGCCACCAGAATCACCGAGGCCGTGTCCCAGAGCACTTTGAACAGTGTCTGGGGCACTAGAGGCGTGGGAAGAAAGGCATATAGGAGGCCTGTAGACCACGGAATGAGAAATGCATCCGCTGCTAATCTGAGAGGATGCGTTTGTCTGGAGCAGAACCTGGGCAGTTGATGGTTCAGAGGACTGGCAAAGATCTATGGTTGGAAGACCCCATCTCAGGAAAATCTGTTGAACCACTAAGGGATTCAACTGCCATTCGTGTGGCTGCAGGATCCTGCTCAATCTGTCTGCCAGGTAATTCTCCTGACCTGGGAGATAGACCGCTTTGAGAAGAATGCCGTGACTGATTGCTCAGGAGCACAGGTTCTGCGCTTCCTGACATAGAAGGCGAGACCCTGTGCCTCCTTGTTTGTTCACCCAGAACATAGCAACTTGGTTATCCGTCTGAACTAGGACGGACTGGTGAGAAAGGAGATGAGAGAAAGTTCTCAGGGCCAAGCGAATAGCTCTCAGTTCTAAGAGATTGATCTGTTGTGCGGCTTCCCAAGGAGACCACAGGCCTTGAGTACATGCTCCCTGGCAATGTGCTCCTCAACCTTGAAGAGAAACATCGGTTGTGATCACTTGAGAGTATGGAGCTGTCTGAAAAAACACCCTTTGCACTAGATTCGGAAGATGAAGCCACCACTGTAGAGAAGACTCTAGTAGTTTGGACACCCTCACCCTGTCTGTGAGGTTTCCTGTGGCTTGGTGCCACTGAGTTCTGAGGCCCCATTGAGCTGGCCTCATGTGTAGGCGGGCATTTGGAGTTACATGGACCGTGGAAGCCATGTGGCCTAAGAGCCTCAGGAATTGTCTGGCGGAGACCAGAGAATTGCTGTGGAAGTGGCTGGCTAGATCCATCAACCTATGGGCCCTGTCCACGGGTAAAAAGGCCTTCGCCTGAAGGGTGTCCAGTCTCGCTCCTATGAGTTCCATGTTCTGTGTTGGGTGCAAAGTGGACTTTGCGAAGTTTATAACAAACCCCAGGTGCTGAAGCAGAGCGACAGTGCGAAGGGTGGCTTGATTGGTCTCCTGTGGGGATTGACCCCTGATGAGCTAGTCGTCCAGGTATGGAAAGACAAAGAGGCCTTGAACCCTGAGGTAGGTGGCTACCACTGCCAGGCACTTGGGAAATACCCTGGGGGCGGAGGTTAGGCCAAAAGGCAGTACTCTGTACTGATAGTGGTTTCCTCCCACTAAAAATCTAAGATATTGTCTGTGGTCTGGATGAATGAGGATGTGAGTATAAGCATCCTTTAAATCTAAGGAGCATAGCCAATCTCCCTGCTGGAGGTAGGGCAGCAGGATTCTAAGGGTAAGCATCTTGAATTTTAACCTCTCCAGGAACTTGTTCAGATTCCGCATGTCTAAGATGGGCCTGAGGCCTCCTGTTCTTTTTGGTACCAGAGAGTACCTGGAATAGAAGCCTTGACCTCTCAGGTGGTGGGGCATCGGTTCCACTGCCTGTTCCTTTACAAGACTTGCTAACTCCTGCAGGAGTAAGTCCCTGTGCAGAGGAAGTCTTGGAGGCTCCCCTGGAAAATAGGAGGGGGGTACTTGGTGGAAGTGGAGGAGATAGCCCTTCTGGACTATACTTAGTACCCAGGTATCCCTTGTTATGGCTGGCCACCTGTGGGCATACAGGGCCAGCCGGCCTCCTGTGCTGATAGGGCCCAGCTGAGGAGGAAAGGCTATGCCACAGGAGTCAAAACCCTGCTCCCTGCTGTGCAAGAGCCGGAGATGGTGGCTTGGGGGTTTTCTGCCTACGGGGCCCATGTCCCTGCCCCTTGGCCTGCTGACCCTGTTGAGGAGCTACAGAGGCCTGAAAATGAGGGTATGTTTTATAGGCAGATGACTTCCTCGGGTAAAAGGTCTTTTTCCCCAAGCCCTTCTTTTTTTGAGAAGGGACAGAGGTTTTTCCTCGACAGCCTTGTCCGGGTAAGAGTCTCGGTCTCGGTTTCTGCAGCCTTTTCAACCATGGGCTTGCCAAAGAGGTTCTCACCTCGGCAGGGGACATCGACCAACTTGTCCTGTACCCATGGCTCGAGGTCCGATGACTGTAGCCAGGCCTGATGGCATGCACCGATGCCGGCCGCGGCTACTCGGGCCGAAGCCTCGAAGCCATCATATGCTGCTCGAGAGATAAACTTCGAGCACTCTCGAATACCCGATGACAATGCGTTGAACCTCTGCAAAGGTTGCTCGGAGAGACCTGCAGAGAACCCGGCAATCTCCTTTACCAGGTCTCGAAGGTACATGCCCATGTACAGCTGGTAGGTCTGGACACGGCAAGCAAGCATAGAGCCCTGGAAGCACTTCTTGCCGAGGGCATCCAGGTTCCAGGTCTCCCGGCGGGAGACACCGAGGAGTGCATCTTCTGGCTCTTCAGACGATGCATGGCCGATTCCACAACCATGGAGTGGTGCGGCAATTGTGCCTTTTGGAACCCGGGTCTCTTGCGGACTTGATAGATGGAATCGACCCGCTTGCTCAAGACCGGCGTTGAGGCCAGTGCCTCCCACATGCGGAAGAGCAACCGTTCCAGCATCGGAGGAACCGGTACAGTAAAGGCCTCCTTTGAAGGAGAGTCATACTGTAGGGCCTCGAGCTCCTCGGCTCGAGGCTCCTCCTCGGGATCTGCGGGGAATGCCAGGGCCTTGGCCATATCCCGCACGAAGTCCGAGAACTAGGTATCCTCCGGGGGGACCTTCTCCGAGGCTCGGACTCCAGCAAGTCCGATGGGACACACCGAGTCCAAAAGGTGTCGGGTGACTCCTCATCCTCCGTCTTCCAGCCGGATCCCTCGAAGGAGGAATCAAGCGGCTCCGGTTGGGCAGGCACCGATGCCATCCGCCCTGACACCGAGGGTACCGGCATCGAAGACCTCGGTCCCGAACGGGAGGCCAAGGGAGACCTTGGCCGAGGATCGACTCAAGAGCGCATGGACTCGAGGATCGGTTCGACTTGGACGTCGATGTCCCGGTGGTCGGGGCAGATGCACCGGTGAGACTGGCGATCAGTGCCCGCTACTGTTCCATGAAGGCAGCAAGCTGAACTCCAAGGCCGTCAACCTGAGGCTGAGCTCAGGAGACTCAGCAGCCCCCGACTCAGGCCCCGACGGCATCGGGCGCGACGTCGGCTCCCCTGGAGGGGAGTCCACGAGGACTACAGTACTCACGTGACCCGGGGACTCCATCTCCACACGAGGCTGTTGGCAGATCTCTCTGATTCCGAAGACCCGGGACGGCGCTCGGGGCTATGCGACTTGGCCCTCGAGGAGTCAAGTGCATCCACCGACGCCACCCTCGCGGGTTTCTTCTTCCTGCGATGCTCCCGCAAGGGAGACCCCCTCTCAGAGGAGCCTCGGCGCTGCTCGGGGCCGGAGTCCCGAGACGTCGAGGCCTCTGACGAAGTCCAGGCCTGTCCGGACGCGGAATCAGAGAAGATTCTTTCCTTTTGGTGCTGCCAACTCCTCGATGCCTTCGAGGACATTTTCCCACACGGCCCACAGATCATCGGGTCATGATCGGGTCCGAGGCACCGGAGGCAGCAGTCATGTGTGTCGGTAAGAGACATAAGCTTCTTACACCGATCACACTTCTTAAACCCGCTGGCAGCCATCGGGGGAAAAAGGGCCCCTGCGAGGTCAAAAGACAGGGCTGCCAGTGAAAAATAGAAAAATGGCGCGTACGCTAGTCAATAAGGACAAAAACCGAAAAAAGAAGTCCGGGCTCGATACTGATGTATTGGGCCCAGGCGGGAAAGGGAAACCGGTGTAGAACCGAAGAAAATGGGTTCACGCAGAACAAAATCAACTTTTTCCTCGGGTGAAAACGAAACACGTCCGTCGGGCTCCGCAAAAAAAAGAAGACTGAGCAAGATGGCACCCTTGGGCGGGAAGGGGACCGCGTATGCGCGCTGCATTCCCAAAGGGTTTCTTTGAAAGCTGGGGAAATGCTCCGCACGGGGGCTCCGTCAGCGCCGACGTCACCCATATGTGAGGACTGCCTGCTTGGTCCTGGAGAAACTGCCAACGCTTTTGGGAACGACCCACAATCGACATCACAAACGCTCCCGAGAGCGGCTGGTCGAACTCCAAGGCATAACCATCCCGAATGATCTCCAATACCCAGCGGTCCGTAGTTATGGCGGTCCAGACGGACAAGTGCTGCAAGCGCCCTCCTATAAGGCTCTCTGCCTGGACCTCCTTCATTTCATTGTGGCTTTTTAGAGGTGCTCGACTGAGGGCCGCCAAACCCTCATCTGAACCCTCGAGCCCCCCCGAAAGGACTGACCCCTGGGTACAAATCGCCCCCTCTGATGGGGAGTAAACCGCGATCCTCTGAATCTATGAAACTCTCTACTTTGACCTCTCTGCGCAGATCCCAGTTTCGGACCCTTTGGCCGGTCCTCCGGAAGCCGACCGCCTTTAGAGTCCCCCAAATCCTTCACAATCTTTTCTAAGGCTTCGCCAAACAGTAGTTTGCCCTTATAAGGCAGCCTACTAAGACATGACTTAGAAGATGCGTCCGCTGCCCAATTCATCAGCCAGAGAAATCTCCAGGCAGCAATGACCGAAGCCATAGATTTAGCTGAGATTCGGACTAGATCATAGCAGGCGTCGGTGAGATATGCTGCCGCTGATTCCAATTTTGCACCCTCTGGCGCTGAAGAGCCTTCTACACCTGTAGAAGACTCTGCCTGCAGCCATCTAATTGAAGCTATGGACACATATGTTCCACAGATGGAAGTCTGCAATGCCAAGGTACTGGTATCAAATGCCTGCTTAAGTATGGCCTCCAGCTTTCTATCCTGCAGATCCTTAAGGGCTGCGCCTCCTTCTACAGGAATGGTCGTTTTCTTAGTCACCGCCGCGACCAACGCATCGACCTTCAGCATACGCAACAACTCTTTTTCCTCCTGAGGGACTGGATATAAGTGGCCTAATGCTCGTGCCCCTCTCAAGGTGGCTTCAGGACATTCCCACTCGGACTCTACCATTTGTTTAATGATCCTATGCACTGGGAAACACTTCTGTTCTGCCTTAAACCCCCGCAATAAGGGATCCTCCAAGGGTTCAGCCTGCACTGCCGGTAAAGCAATATTCAAGGCCGCCAGAGAATGGGAAATGAGAGCCCCCAGCTCTTCCTTCCTAAATACCCTAAAAAGATTAGGATCATCAGCAGCTGCTATCTCTCCTTCCTCGAGATCCTCCGTCCACAGCTCTAAACCAGACTCTGATGGAAGCTCTCCCTCCTCTGGTCCTGGAACACCCAGAGCTTGCTTTTCTAAAGTCCCAGAAACCCCCCGGACGAAAAACCTGCCAAAGAAGACCCATCACCTGGGTCCCCTGATGTGCCAGGGAGAGTGGACACACCAGGAAGGCTGGACTCAGCCTCCCTATCCTGCCCCCGCTGCAACTTTAAGCAATATGCCTTGTGGAGAGACAAAATAAAATCTGGGGAAAAAACTGCCTGCACTCCTTCAGGAACCTGAGAAACTGGTGCGGGGTCCCCCACTAGTGCCGGAGCCACCCTCTTTGACTTAGCTTTCCGTTTCAGAGATGTCTCTTGCAGCGCGGGAGAAACGGCCGATTTCAAAATGGCCGCCGTTCCCGCCTTTTCACTCGCGGCCTGCAGCTTTCCCGCCACATTTGCAGACTCCATTTAAGCAAAACCAGCGCTAAATCCCCGAAGCTAACAACCCCGAGCTCCGGAGCCCACGCGGCGATCGCCGAAACGAAAACCGCCCGCCGAGACCTGCGGCTTGTGTCTTCTGACAGCCCCGCTGCCCCCCGGCGCTCTGAATCGCGGTCCGACACCAAAACTAAAAACGCACCTGTCACACAGAGGTTCCTTCTCCAGCCCTTCAAGCACCGCTGCCCGCGGCAAAGAAAGGCAAGAATCTGATGATAGAGGGTTGATTCTGGGGCTCCCAGGATCCTGCTCTGATCCCCTTGTCGGCTCCGGTCTTCGAAACAGGCTCTGCCTCTACTGCCACAGCAGACAGCTGACCTCCGTCCGATCGTTTACCTCTCTCTTATATTTCTTTTTTTTTTTCCTATAAACAACTTAATTCTCCAATTTGAATATACATTCAGATCCCCTAACACTAACCCCAACAGTTCGAACGGAACAAGGAGAAACAGAATGGTTTAAAATAAGCAAAGGTGTAAGACAAGGCTGCATACTTTCCCCCTACCTATTTAATTTATATGCAGAACAAATCATCAGAGAAGCAGGATTGTATGAAGACAACAGAGGTGTGAAGATTGGTGGAAGACTCATCAACAACCTTCGCTATGCTGATGATACCACATTACTGGCGGAAAGTGAAGATGATCTGAAACATTTGCTTCTCACAATCAAAGAACATAGTCTCAAAATGGGCCTGCACCTTAATGTAAAGAAGACAAAGATCATGACAACTGGCATAATCAACAGGTTCATCGTTGAAGGAGAAGAAATTGAAATCGTGAATAACTTTAACCTACTTGGATCAACTATCAATAAAGAAGCAACAAGCAGTCAAGAAATCAGACGACGCACTGCTCTTGGCAGAATGGCTATGAAAGACCTAGATAAGATTCTCAAGAGCAGAGATATCTCTCTCCATACAAAGATTCGACTTGTTCAAGCCATGGTATTTTCAATAACATCATATGGATGTGAAAGCTGGACAGTGAAAAAGATAGACAGGAAGAAAATTGATGCCTTTGAATTATGGTGCTGGCGGCGAATACTGTGTATACCATGGACTGCCCGAAGAACAAACCAGTCTGTACTAGAGGAGATCAAACCTAAGCTTTCTTTAGAAGCTCAGATGACAAGACTTCGACTTTCATACTTTGGACACATCATGCGGAGAGAGAGATCATTAGAAAAAGACATCATGCTTGGCAAGATAGAAGGTCAACGCAAAAGAGGAAGGCCAGCAATGAGATGGATCGATACAATAACAGCAGCTACGGGTACCAGTCTGTCAACAATGAGCCGCCTGACTGAAGATCGAACACAATTTAGGATAGCTATCCAGAGGGTCGCCATGAGTCGACTCCGACTCGACGGCACTTAACAAGAACAACACCACTAACCCCAGCTAGGGCCAGCTAGGAGAATCTGATTATGTTATATCTCTGTTTTCATCTCCCAGAGCCTGTCAGCAAACACCTCCTTCAGCTGCTGAGGACTGAAAAGACTAGCTCTCTAACACCAGGGGGAGCTGGGTAGGCTGTCAGCAAAGCTTTGAAGTTTTCAGTCCTCAGTTGCTGAAGGAGGTTGACTACCCTACTGTTCCTGGACTGGCCCGGAGAGATGAAAAGGAAGATAGAGATGTTTAAATACCTCCGTGAAAGAAAGATCTGCAACAAGGGAACATACGATAAGGCTGAAAGGGGACAGGCTCAAGAGTAATATGCAGCAATATTTCCTTACAGAAAGAGCGGTAGATGCGCGGGAGGACAGTATCTAAATTCAAGAAAGCATGGGACACACACAGACTATTTCTAAAGGAAAGATACGGTCTATAGTAGTTATGGAAGGGCAGACTAGATAAGCCATATGGACTTCTTCTGTCATCATGGTTCTATGTTGAGTGTGTGTGAGTGTGTGTGTGTGTGTGTGTGTGTGTGTGTGTGTGTGTGTGTGTGTGTGTGTGTGTGTGTGTGTGTGTGTGTGTGTGTGTGTGTGTGTGTGTGTGTGTGTGTGTGTGTGTGTGTGTGTGTGTGTGTGAGTGTGAGTGTGAGTGTGAGTGTGTGTGTGTGTGTGTGTGTGTGTGTGTGTGTGTGTGTGTGTGTGTGTGTGTGTGTGTGTGTTTTGTGAACCCTGGGCAATTTTATAAGTGCCTACATTGTTTTACAAATCAATTATAATGTTTTTCAAAAATAAACTACTACAATTAAGACAAAAAAGAAGGTTCTGAAACTTCATTTTCTTCTTACCTCACATGAGTAACTATTGAGCAACTGCTCTGAAATTGCTAAGAGAAAGTGCTCCAACTTTTCTTTGAAGTTCTGGTTTATAGTTAGAGAAGGAGTAATCGGTTTTTCGTCTGTGATTTTTACTGCCAGATTGGTGCAGAGGGTTACTTCATCAAATTCTGTTAGAAGGAAGAGTTCTTCGTTTTCCAAAACCCAGACATCGCCTCTGCTTTCCTTAAGCTGGGAACTTGAATAAAATGACACAATCATTAGTTACATACATTGTCAATCACATAGAACCTACATTTTATTAAAAAAAACTTATGAAAATGTAACACACGGAGGATTTGACTCAAGTCCAAATACCTGTTAACCCTACACTTAAGCAAAATTGCTCTATGAAATGCAGATATTTTCATATTGCCATTCAGTTTTGACCACTATTGGGGTCATTCCGAGGCATGAATAGCAGGGATGGACGTCAGACATCCATCCCTGCTATGTGTGCCCTCTCCCGATCCTGTCTAACTTCCTCGCGCGTTCTAGGGGGATGTTAGACAGGGGTGGGAAAGGGGTGGATCGTGGGTGGTGTTAGGGCTGTTGTCTGCCCTGTATGTCCGGGGCCGACGGTTTGAATGGGGAACTTATTCCACCTCGGAGGTAGAATAAGTTCCCCTAGTGGGCGGGGGACAGAGGGCCCAGGGCTCAGAAAGGGCAGGAGGGAGCAGAGAATATTCCCCGTGGCCCGACCCTGGCCTTGGGAGGCCAGATCGGAGGTTGAGCTGCGGGGAAAGCACTTTTTGAGCTGGCGGCCAGGGATTGTAGCTTTTGAAAGGAGCCGAGGTACCATGGCAACCGGACACCATGGCTCCACTGAAAAGGCCCTGATTGAGCTAGCTGGACAAGGCCTGTACGTGCAAGCCGACCTGAATTGGGGTCCCGGCCTACACGTACAGGCCCGGATGCGATTCGGATACTGTGGGGCTAGACCAGCCCCGCAGGATCAGAATCTTGGCTAACTCTGTGCATCCGGTTCTGACCAAGCACACGGAGGGCCGGAATGTCTGGATCTGAATCGGCCAATATATGAACATAGCTAAAAACTGTTTCTTGATTATTGCATTACTGGTACTGTGTCCTCTTGGCCTAAAGGAAGGGAAGGGAAGAAGGGATTTTGGATTTAGCTCATATCTTTCTTAGAAATACCTTAAGGCGCATTACATTCAGGTACAGTAGGCATTTCCTGTCTCTGGAGGGCTTACAATCTAAGTTTGTACCTGAGACAATGGAGGATTAAGTGACTTGTTCAAAATCACAAGGAGCTTTGCAGTCATCTCTAATCTGTCTGCTTTGTCAGAGTGACCCCATCTCTGCCCAAACTGATGTCAAAGGACTTATTCCTTGAGTGCCCAGGACTGCTATGCTAATTGTTAACTGTGCTAGCAGTTTCAGAGTTCTCTGTTTGAGAATGAAGGGAGGGTATTAAAGGTCATATTTCATTATTATTTATTGATTTGCATCCAAGCTGTGATATTATAGGTTTGATTAGAGACTTGTTCAGCAGAAAACTATTGTGCAGCCCTCTTTCTTGAGCTCTGTCTCTTCATCATAGTATAATATTACAGAGTGACATACGATCATGTTTACAGCAGGATTTATTGAATATGAGACTGAATAAAATACTAGTCCTGCATAACTGATTAGTTGATAATCAATTCCAAGTGTTATTTGTAAAACAAATCTGGGTGGGGGAAGAAGATACTCAATTTGACACACTTATGTCCTGTGAGTTATCTATATTTGCAGAAATCTCACTCTTCTGGTAAAGGGGAGATGCAGCAATTTACAAAAATAATTTGAGTTAATTTTAATAAAAGCAGGTGAGTTATGCCAAATGGTTTGCATTTAAACTGTCTGAAGAAATGATTCAATTTTTCACTAGTTTATAAACCACCACCTGTGAATCAAGAAATGACTGTTAACATAACTAGAACTGATTTCATACATAATGTTAGAGCCCCACCAGTGGATTATATTGGGAGATTTGATATTAATAATGCACATAATCTAGGGGATGGGCTTTAAGGCCAATTATTACATTTTATGGACAACTGGAGTTTGTTACAAGCAGCTCATTTTCCAATAAATGATTCAGGACATACTATTGACAATCTTTGTTTCTACTCAGGCAGCACCAAAGGATAAGTCAGTTGACAATAAATTATTACATTCTGATTAGCAGAGTAGGTAAGTAAAGAAGATGAGGGGAGAAAATCAAGATGTGGTTTAGAAATTTAAGACAGGTTTCTCCTGAATGGGGGAAACAGGTAAATTAATGTCAGCATTTAAAGATCTCCCCATAGTCAGTTGTCAAGGGTTTGAACAGAATGTTGGGAGATTTGTTGTTTCACCAATGAAACATATAATAGTGAGGGGGAAATATATGCCATAGGTAATAGCTTGAGTCTTCTAAAAAAGCAAAAGCTCACCAGCTGCGTCGTCACTGGTGAAATAACCCTTCAGTTGATGGTAAAAGAAGATGTTACCAACTAAAGAATATAAGATTAAGATCAGAGAAACTAGAAGATTACAAAGAAACAATCTGTGAGGACCAGTAATTCACCAAAATAACAGAACATAAGAACATAAGATATGCCATACTGGGTCAGACCAAGGTTCATCAAGCCCAGTATTCTGTTTCCAACAGTGGCCAATCTAGGTCATATGTACCTAGCAGTTTCCCCAAGAGACACAAGTTCCACAATGCTTGTACTGGGGTCAAGCATTGATATCTTCGGTCACTTCTTGATAATGGTTTATGGACCTTTCCTCCAGGAACTTGTCCAAACCTTTTTTAAACCCAGCTACACTAACAGCCTTTACTACATCCTCCGGTAACAAATTCCAGAGTTTGATTACACGTTGAGTGAAAAAATATTTTCTTTTATTAGTCTTAAATAGTTTACCCTGTAGCTTCATTTCATGTCCCCTAGTCTTTCTATATTCTGATAAGGTAAACAATTGATCTACGTTTACCCGTTCCACTCCGTTCATTAATTTATAGACTTCTATCATATCTCCCCTCAGCCGTCTCTTTTCCAGGTTAAAGAGCCCTAACCTTTTTAGCCTTTCTTCATAGGAGTATCCTTCCATCCCCCTTTACCATTTTGGTGGCTCTTCTCTGAACCTTTTCTAAAATCGCTATATCCTTTTTAAGATACGGCGACCAGAATTGCACACAATATTCAAGGTGCGGTCTCACCATGGAAAGATATAGAGGCATTATAATATCTTTTGTTTTATTTTCCATTCCTTTCCTTATCATACCTAGCATTCTATTTGCTCTCTTGGCCGCCGCTGCACACTGGGCCGAGGGTTTTAACATGGTATCCCAGGTTTGGGATATTCAAGGCATTAACATACTCCTCTGGAGATGACTCTGCAAGATATTTCAGTCCTAACTAAATAGGATTTTGCTCAGTGTTTTAAGCAAAAGGTCAGGGTCAGAGAAGTCTAACCTTGGTTAGTTAAACAGCAGACCTCTTTGGGTACAGTACCTGTTGGAGCTCCATCAACACTGAAAAATCAAACAAGTTTTCTTGGAAGAAAGGAGATAAAACTAACAAACAATCCATGGCTATGGATTTTAAACTGAGGGAAGACATGCAGACATTACAGTAGCTCTACCTACTTCAAGAGTTATAACTAAGATCCATTCTGCAATTTTGTTCTTGTACTTGGGACCATCTAAGTGGGTCATAACTCTGCAACAGGACTTGTCTCCTTTTTCAAAGGCATATTATTAACAAGCCATTGAAACAAGGCTTATTGCCATTAGTTTTAAAGAAATTAGTAGTAGGACCACTAGAAAGAGAGGACTTGGGCAAGTAGCATACCAGGGAATTATTGCTAACTGTAAACCTGCCTTTTTAAAATATAAGATCATTATGTAGTATGGTCAGCTGATAATCTTTGACTTGGACAGTAAATAATTCTGTGGTTCACAATCAGAGGTTCATGAAGGGCATGGAAGAAAGAATTTGTTCTTTATGAATGCTAATAAAGGGAAAGATGCACTGCTGATCCTCCTGGACATGACAGCAGCTTCTGATACCATTCAACCTGAGCTATTGTGGCTGAACCTGCAAAGGCACAGACTGGTGCCTAGACTGGCTTACTTCATTTATTACTGACTGGTCTCAGTCTGCTGGGAGGAGAATCATTCACAAGTTCTTACTGACCTATGGTGTTCCACAGAGCTCTGTGTTTTCTGCCATTCTCTTCAGTATTTACTTGGCTCCCCTGGCTATCATTATTCAAGAAAGAGGATTTACATGCCATAACTTTGCTGATGATATCTAGATAGTGGCATTTATGGGATACTAAAGAAGAGACCTAGGTTTCTAAGCTGACCTCTTGCTTGGAAGGGTTTCATCTTGACCGAGTCAACACAAGCTAAAGTCAAATCTGTGCTAATTCACATCACTTTGGATTAGACTGGCATAACTATTTAGAATGGGCCCGATTTCGTCCCACACATTGATCCCCTCTGAACCGGATGCACAGAGGGGATCACGATTCTGATCTCGCAGGGCACGTCTAGCCCCACGGGATCAGAATCGCGATCAGGCATGTACATGCAGGCTGGGACTGTGATTCAGTCTGGCCTGCCAGTACATGCACAGCCTGACTAACTCAGTCAGGGCTTTTAAATGGAGCTGCGGCACCATGGCGTCATGTTGCCATAGCACCACGGCTCCATTTAAAAGCTGCAATGCCAGCCACCTGAAAAAAGGGGCTTATTCTCCACAGCCCGACCCCCGATCTGGCCTCCTAAGACCAGGATGGGCTGTGGGGAATGCCTCCCTGGGACCCCCCTGCCCATCTGAGCCCCAGGCACTTAAAAAAATCATGTCCAGGGAGGTTTTTCCACCTCGGAGGTGGAATAACTTCCCTGCACATGTCGCTGGCCTTGGATGTACAGGGCCAACATTAGAATTGGCCCTGTACATCCAGGGCCAGCGATCGCCCACTGCTCGCCAAGACTCCGACCCCAGACTGCCCATTCCTCGCTCCCGTCTAACTTCCCCGCACAACTATCTGCCCTTCTATTCAACATATATGTACAACCGCTCTGAAAAATTATAAACGAGCAGAATATACACTACCACCTGTATACAGATGACATGATGATTTATGCTCCATTCGACACCAGAAAGCCTGATTACTCTACCAAAGCTTCATGCATGACATCAGTTACAAACTGGCTGGAACACCACAATCTCACAATCAATTATAACAAATCAGAAGTCCTCACAACGATGAGCGACACCATCTATACCCCTCCAGATAATTTACTAATAGGTAATCGCTCAATCTGTGTGAAGAAATAAGTGAAATATATAGATGTAACCCTAGACCAAAGGCTCACCTTTCAAGCACACATTAAAAAGATTACATCTACAGCTTACTACAAAATGAGGATGCTACAAAACCTGCAACCTCTACTAAACCATAATCACTTCCACACTGTATGTCAGGCAATAATCACTCCAGATCTAGATAATTGCAACCTAATACTTAAAGGACTACCCAAAAGCACAACTCAAACACTGCAACTAGCACAAAATACTGTAGCCCGACTAATGACTGTATCCAAAAGACAAGAACACATAACCCCCGCCTTAAAATCCCTTCATTAGCTACTCATACAATCACGAATAAAATACAAATCAATAATGACATTCAAGACCAAGCACAACCAGTCCGCCAACTGCTTAAAACAGCTAATCCAGATGATGCCAGATCCTCAGTCAAGAAGAAAATAAAATCAAGACACCCTATCGACCACATCCTTCAAAATCAATACCTCTCAAACAGCACTACAAAGAGCATTCATACTTCAGCCTGTCCCGTTGAACTCACTCCCATATCAGTTAAGATCAATTAAGGACACCTCTGACTTCCGGAAAAAACTAAAAACCCACTTGTTCACTGAATACTTCGGTACCAACACTGGGCACACAGCCTTAACACGCAAATGCTTATGCCAATCAAACCTCCCATTGTATCGTATGCTACCCAAACTGAGTACTCTATATTACTAGTGTAAATATTTGCTGTTGGAATGTTAGACAGTTCAACTTTGTAATGCATACATTATAATGTTAGCTGATCTATGTAAAATTGTTGTGTTCAATGTAAACCGCCTTGATAACACTGAAAGGCAGCATATTAAGAAATGCTAAATAAAATAAATGCACTCTGCCCCCTTGCCATAAATACAATGCTAAGTTTTAATGCCAGAACCCTATGACACCTTTGATGTGTTTGCAATATTTCTATCAAAGAGGTTGAGATATTTAGGCATCCCCAAGTTTTTTGACCCCAAATAAATATGGGGTTAGAAATTATTTTTTTAAGAATGCATATCATTTGTAGATTGCATTTTTATTTACAGCAGGATGCATTTAGGAGATCAGTATAGATGTTAATTTTACCTTTTTAGATTAATATAATTTAAAATATGCAGGATTACCAAGTAAATATTTGAATTCACTTCAGTTAGTGCAGAACACAGCTGACACTTAAGGGTATTCTCTTCTAAATGGGCTAATGGTTAACCTAGGCTATCTGCATAACATCTTAAGAGTTTGCACTGGTTACTGGTACAGGAGTGTAGTGTATTTAAATGTTTATATTTGGTTCATAAGGCAGTTTGTCAGGGCTTTGAAAATGAATTTGTTTCCTTCAAGCAACATAGTTCCACAAGTTTACTATGTTCTAATCACCAAAACTTGTTAAATATTCCATCTCTGAATGAAAGTAGACAGGTATGTACTCATAATAGGGCTGTTTCTATCTGTGGAACAACACTTTGGAACAGATTACATTTAGATTTGTGCAGGTAACAAAATATTCTGTCTTTTCATAAAGCTGTGAAAATATTTTTCTTAGTAGAGCCTTCCTATAATTATTTATCTCACAAGTAGCTGACATACTGTTTTTATTTGGTACTGAATGAAATAGATTGTTAATATTATTACTGCTTATGTTGGGTTTTAATGATGGCTTATTGTTATTTTATGTTGTATTGTAAAACAAATGGAGGCTTTCATCTTCAATTCTATAAGCTTAATAAATGAAATGAAATAAAATAAAATATTTGTTAGGCTATAAAGCGTAGTTACTCACCTGTAACAGGTGATCTCTGGGAACAGCAGGAATTGAGTCCTCACATATGGGCGACGTCGGCACCAACAGAGCCCACGCGGGAACACTCCCAAGCGTCCTATAGGAAAGCTTTTGGCAGCATCCCACTGCACCTGCGCTGCTGCCTTCCCACCTTTCCAACTCTCCCTCCTCAGTTTTTCGTTTTCCACGAGCCGACAGGGAGCAATTCCTGTCACCGCAGAAAATTTTCTTCTTTTGTGGTTGCGTCTGCCTTCCCGTCGAT
Source organism: Ichthyophis bannanicus (assembly GCA_033557465.1). Classification (NCBI taxonomy): domain Eukaryota; kingdom Metazoa; phylum Chordata; class Amphibia; order Gymnophiona; family Ichthyophiidae; genus Ichthyophis; species Ichthyophis bannanicus. The sequence continues at coordinate 189,603,383 of CM066035.1, read as the reverse complement.
GCTAGCACCGGTATCATCAGTGTCTCTTTTTTTGAAAAAGAAAATTGAAGAAAGAAAACTTTTCTTTGAGGGTCTTTGCCTTCTAGGTGCTTAGGCGCCATTTTTGGCCTTAAGCCCCTTTGTTCATCAAAATGGAGAAACCAACTAGTGGTTTCAAAACATGTTCCAAATGTACGTAGCAGTACCATTTCAGCTACAGACACCCATGACTGGGGTCTTAAATGTTTGGGACCAGACCATAGCTTTCCTATAGAACGCTGGGGAGCATTCCCAGCGTTCTTCACATACAGGTGCCAACGTCACCCGTATGTGAAGACTACATTCCTGCTTGTTCCTGGAGATAGAGTAGTTACTCACCTGTAACAGGTGTTCTCCAGGAGCAGCAGGAATCAGTCCTCACATATGGGTGACGTCGGCACCAATGGAGCCCCCGTGTGGAGCATTTCCCCAGCTTTCAAAGATAGCCTTTGGGAATGCAGCGCGCCTGCGCGGTCCCCTTCCCGCCCAAGGGTGCCATCTTGCTCAGTCTGATGACATAGCTAAAAGACAGCAAAAAACAAAATAAAGTATATGATTGCAACTCCAGGGGAGGAGGGAAGGTCATGAGGACTGATTCCTGCTGCTCCTGGAGAACACCTGTTACAGGTGAGTAACTACTCTTTCTCCAGGATCAAGCAGGAAGTCAGTCCTCACATATGGGACTCCCCAGCTCTAGGCTACCAGGAACCCTAAGCTGAAAAAATGGCTCCCTCTCAAGAGCCTCCGCATCCGTGATAAGAATATCCTCTGGGATGCCCCCATATGGTAGCCCAACACAAGGGCCGGAGGGTAGGAGTTGCCTAAACCTCAAAGAGATTATGGAGTACCGCCTGTCCAAAAGCACTGTCCCTTCAGGACTCTCTCTCGAGGCAGTAGTGGGCTGCAAAAGTCAGGCTTGAAGACCAAGTAGCGGCCCGGCAGATGTCTGCCAACGGAACAGAGCGGAGATGAGCTACTGACGCGGCTTTCGCCCTGACATGGTGGGCCGTGACTCGACCCTGCAAGGAGAGGCAGGCTGCCATGTACACCCAGGCGATACAATCTGCTACCAAAGTGGACAAGGTATGCTTGGAGACAGGCAACCCCAATTTATTAGGGTCAAAGGAGATGAAGAGCTGAGTAGCCCTTCGGTGCCCCCATGTACGTTCTATGTAAAAGGAAACACCCTCTTACAGTCCAGGGTATGCGGCCTGGGAAAGAATGTCGGAAGAACCACCTCCTGGTTGAGGTGGAAGGAGGAGACAACTTTTGGAAGGAACTTCGGATGGGTCCATAGGACCACCCTGTTCCTATAGAACCGTATGTACGGTCTATCAGAAACCAGAGCTTGTAGTTCACTCACATGTCTGGCCGAGGTAAGAGCTACCAGGAAGAGCGCCGTCCAAGAAAGGAAGCGTAAATGGCAAGTAGCCATCGGCTCAAACGGTGGGCGAGTAATTTGCTGCAAGACCACATTCAAATCCCACTCAGTGGCTGGTGGACGAATCGGAGACTTGAGCAGAAGCAGACCTCTGAGGAAGCGGGACACCAAGGGGTGAACCGAAAGAGACCGACCTTCCACTGGTGAGTGGTGTGCTGAATGAGGACCGAGGTTGACCCGAACAGAGTTGGACTTAAGGCCTAGGGTCTGACAGGTGAAGTAGGTATTGTAGTACTACTGGCAAAAGGCAGGAGAAAAGATCTTCATTGCGCTGAGCACACCATACTGAGAACCTACACCACTTGAGGGCATAGGACTTTCTGGTGGACTGCCTCCTAGAGGCCAAGACCACCTCCTCAACTTCCCTAGGTAGAAGTAACAGAGCTAGGATTATCCTTTCAGCAGCCAGGCCATCAGATTGAGGGATCTGAGATTGGGGCGCAGAAGGGAACCCTGATCCTGAAATAGGAGATCGGGTTGCAACCCCAGAGGGAATGGAGTTTCCACCGCCAACTACAGAAGTGGAAACCACGGTTGCCTCGGACATCTGAGGGCTACCAGAATCACCTTGTCCCGGAGAATCTTGAACAGAGTTCGGGCCACCAGGGATGTGGGAGGAAATGCATACAGGAGGTCCGTAGATCAAGAGATCAGAAAAGCATCTACTGCCATTCTCAGGGGATGCGGCTGTCTGGAGCAAAACCTGGGCAGCAGACGGTTCAGTGGACTTGCAAAGAGATCGATTGATGGAAGTCCCCATCGTAGAAAGATCTGCTGGACCACCAGTGGATTCAACTGCCATTCGTGAGGCTGGAGAATCCTGCTTAGTTTGCCTGCCAAGAAGTTCTCCTGACCAGGTAGATAAACTGCTTTGAGAAACATGCCATGTTTGACTGCAAAGGAGCAAAGGGCATGCCTCCTTTCTATGTTTCTATGTTGTTATGGAAGGACAGACTAGATAGGCCATGTGGTCTTTTTCTGTCGTCATATTTCTATGTTTCATTTCTATGAATGAAGACTACCGACCGACCACGCCATTGCTCGGACGTTGTGAGCTGGGACTCTGCGGTCCAGGGGAAACCCAGCCTGGGCCTGGGCAAAGAAGATGCAGTCCACATCCCAGATGGACAAGGTAAGCTTGGTGACCAGCAGCCCCAGGCGGCTGGGGTCAAAGGAGACGAAGACCTGCCTGGATCTGCGGTGGTACCAAGTCCGCTGCAGGCAAAAAGAGAGCCCTCTTACAATCCAGGGAATGGAGAATCACCGACACCCAGTTGGCATGGGGTTTCGGGAAGAAAGCGGGCAGCACAAAGCAAATAGTGAACTTTCTCAAAACCAACAGGTTGCAAGATCCGAGGCAACATGGTTTTACCGAAGGACGGTCTTGCAAAACAAATCTGATTGAGTTCTTTGACTGGGTGACCAAGGAACTAGATCAGGTGCATGCAATGGATGTCATCTACCTGGATTTCAGAAAAGCCTTTGACACTGTTCCTCATAGGAAGCTTGTCAAACTCAGTAGCTTGGGTATGGGTCCCAAGATGGTAAACTGGATCAGAAATTGGTTGACTGACAGACAGAAGGTGATGGGACATGGAGCTCACTCAGATGAGAGGAAAGTGATTAGCGGGGTGCCCCAGGGTCGGCCCTGGCCCGGCACTGTTCAATGTATTTGCGAGTGATATTGCTGAAGGACTGAATGGAAAAGTCTGTCTTTTTGCAGATGAGACGAAAATTTGCAACAGAGTGGACTCCCCCGAGGGAGTGGTTAACATGAGGAAAGATCTACAAAAGTTGGAAGACTGGTCTAATGCTTGGCAACTACGATTTAATGCGAAAAAGTGCAGTGTCATGCACTTGGGTAGCAGAAATCCAAGGGAAATGTACGCGATAGGGGGCGAGAGGTTGGTATGCACGGTTCAGGAGAAAGACCTTGGTGTAATTATCTCTGATGATCTCAAGGTGGCAAAACAGTGCAACAAGGCGGTGGCAAAAGCCAGGAGGATGTTGGGCTGCATACAAAGAGGGATTACCAGCAGAAAGGAAGAGGTACTTATGCCACTGTACAAGTCACTGGTGATGCTTCACTTGGAATACTGTGTTCAGTTTTGGAGACCATATCTTGCAAAAGATGTAAAAAGACTGGAAACTGTTCAGAGGAAGGCGACCAAAATTATTTGGAGCCTGCGTCAGAAGCCTTCTGAGAAGAGTCTTGAAGACCTAAATATGTACACTTTGGAGAAGGGGAGGGACAGGGGAGATATGATTCAGACCTTTAAATACTTAAAGAGAAATGATGAACAAACAAACCTCTTCCAAAGACGGGGAAGCTGTAAAACTAGAGGGCATAACATGAAGCTGCAAGGTGGTAAATTGAAAGGCAATGTCAGGAAATATTTCTTCACTGAAAGGGTGGTGGATGCTTGGAATGCCCTCCTGATGGAAGTGGTGGAGGCAAACACGGTGACGGAATTCAAAACGGCATGGGACAAACACAGTGGATCCCTTTACAGCAACAGGATAAAAACAAAATAAACGATACCATCTAACTGCTGAACCATCTAACATCTCAAATAGGGGTGTCCTACATGGAGTGGTGGGTTCACCCTTAAACAAAGACATGGGGAGGGGTGGCCTGCACAGAGCGACAGGTGCACCTACTCTTGCCATCTTACTGGGCAGACTAGATGGACCATGCTGATCTTTATCTGCCGTCATTTACTATGTTACTATGAAGAAGAAAACAGAAGTTTTGTGGTCAGAGCATCCAGATATTTCCAGATGTGGCTAAAGTTACACAGGAATGCCATAAGGCCTTCTTAGTGGTTCGTCCACGTGTGGTAGCCATAGGTGCATTGTTTTATCTTAAATTTCCTTGTAAATGTCAGATAACCTTTCAGGGTAAACGATATTTGTTTTTTGAAGTGGATCAATTAGTGAAATTTCTGGAAGAGAAGGAATAATTATGTTATGTTTTATATAATATCGTTGTTCTCTTGGCTATGTATATTTGAGCTTAAGTATATTTTGGTCTATATGTTTACTGTTTGTATAAAGCTGCTCCTTGATGTGGACTTGTGATTCTGCTATTTGTGTTAGTGTAATTTTTCTTTTTGTATCTGTGCTTATTATCACGGAACAAAAAAAATAAATAAAAATAAATCTTTGGAAGGAACTTGGGGTGAGTCTAGGACCACCCGGTTCCTATAGAACCTTGTGTATGGTGCCTCGGCCATCAGCGCCTGGAGTTCACTGACTCTCTGGGCGGAGGTGAGAACAATCAAGAAGGCCACCTTCCACGACAGGTGCCGCAGCGGGCAGGTAGCCATGGGCTCAAAAGGTGACTTGGTCAGCTACATGAGGACCACACAGAGGTCCCATTCCACCAGAGGAGGGGGGGGGGGTAGGGAGCTTGGAAAGAAGCAGGCCTCACATGAAATGAAAGACAAACTATAGCCCCGAAAGGGGCTTGCCCTCGATGGGGTGGTGGTTTGCCGAGATGGCACTCAGGTGAACCCTGACCGAGCTAGACTTCAGCCCAGACTGTGAGAGGTGGAACAGGTACTGCATGACCAAATTGGCAGGGCATGAAAATGGATACGCTCGGAGCTCCGAATACCACAGCGAGAACAGACGCCACTTGAAGACATAAGCCTGTCTGGTCGTGTCTTTCATGAGGCCAAAAGAATGTCCTCAATCACACAAGGAGATGGTAGGAGGCTAATGTGATCTGCCCAGCCACCAAGCCGTGAAGCAGACCCTACTCCTACCTAGGGAGGAGTGGCCTAGTGGTTGGGGCAAGTTATTTATTTATTTATTTACATTCTGTTATATACCGCGCTATTCTGCATCAGTGCGGTTTACATTGAACAAACTGAAATTACACTGAACGGGGCATTATAACTTGGAGATAACTATTTTACAGGGAACATGGGCTATGGAGGATTAAGTGGCTTGCCCAAGACCACAAGGAGCATCTGTGGGACTAGAAATCCCAGTCCTTCCGGCCTAAGGTTGCTGTCCTCTAGTGGGATTTGAACCCCCGATCTTCCGGCCTGAAGTACCTTGCCCCAACCACTAGGCCACTCCTCCACTCCTCAGGCCGGAAGGTCAGGGGGTTCATATCCCACTAGAGGACAGCAACCTTGGGCCGGAAGGACTGGAGTTTCTAGTCCCACAGGTGCTGCTTGTGGTCTTGGGCAAGCCACTTCACCCTCCATTGCCCATGCTCCCTGTAAGTATTAGTGTATGTGTCTCATATCCCCTTGTGTTAAATGTATCCCCCAATTGTGTTGTGACCACTTTGATTGAAGGATAAGGTGGTATACAAAACTGTCTAAATAAAATATATAAATAAATACCTCAGTAGCTCTGGTGAGAATCCAAGCGGGATTGGGGGCTCCGTTGAGAGATGGAGTAGCAGAGGAAACCAAGGCTGCCTGGACCACCTCGGGGCTATGAGAATCACTGAGGCCCTGTCCCACTGAACCATGAGAAGGGTCCAGGCGATGAGGGATATGGGGGGGGGGGGGGTAGGTATATAGTAGCCCCATGTCCCACGAAATGAGGAAGGCATCGGGGAACAACCTGCCTGGATGCAGGAGGGGACTGCAGAACCGAGGAAGCTGCGAGTTCGCCGGACTGGCAAAGAGGTCCAGGTCTGGGATCCCCCAACGCTGGAACATAAGAACATAAGATATGCCATAATGGGTCAGACAAAGGTCCATCAAGCCCAGTATCCTGTTTCCAACAGTAGTCAATCTAGGTCATATGTACCTAGCAGTTTCCCCAAAAGACACAGGTTCCACAATATTTGTATTGGGTCAAGCATTGATATCCTGGGTCCCTTCTTAATAATGGTTTATGGACCTTTCCTCCAGGAACTTGTCAAAACCTCTTTTAAACCCAGCTACACTAACAGTCTTTACTACACCCTCCGGTAACAAATTCCAGAGTTTGATTACACGTTGCGTGAAAAAATATTTTCTTTTATTAGTCTTAAATAGTTTACCCTATAGCTTCATTGCAAGTTCCCTAGTCTTTCTATATTCTGATAACGTAAACACTCGATCTACGTTTACCCGTTCCACTCTGTTCATTAATTTATAGACTTCTATCATATCTTCCCTCAGCCGTCTCTTTTCTAGGTTAAAGAGCCCTAACCCTTTTAGCCTGTCTTCATAGGGGTATCCTTCCATCCCCTTTACCATTTTGGTGGCCCTTCTCTGAACCTTTTCTAATAACGCTATATCCTTTTTAAGATACGGCGACCAGAATTACACACAATATTCAAGGTGCGGTCTCACCTTGGAAGAGATGCTGCACTGTTTGGGGATAGAGGCTCCACTCGTGTGACCGGAGGACTCTGCTGAGCTGGTCCACAAGTGCATTGTCCTGACCCGGGAGGTAAGTGGTTCGGATGGTCATGCCTCGGCTCACCACAAAGGAGCACAGGGCTGTTGCCTCAGAACAGAGGCTGTAGGAGCTGGTACCCCCTTGTTTGTTCACATAGAACATTGTGGCCTGGTTGTCCGTATGGACCAGCACCGCTCGGTACTGCAAGCAGTCCTTGAAAACTCCGAACAGCCCGGAGCTCCAGCAGGTTTATCTGCTGCCGGGACTCCTTGAGGGACCAGGACCCGAGTGCGCTGCCCTCGCAGTGGGATCCCCAGCCTCCCATTGGAAACGTCCATGGTTAAGACCACCTGATGCACCAGGGCTTGGAAGGGCATACCGCGAAGCATGTTCCAGAACTCCTGCCACCAAGCCAGAGATTCTGCTGTGCTGGGAAGGACCGAGATGGGGGTCTCAGAGGCGGCCGGCTGACTGCGCCCATTGTGCCCAGAGGCACCACTGCATTGTCCGCATGTTGAGATGGGAGTTGGGCACAACATAGACCGTGGAGGCCATGTGGTTGAGAAGCAGCAGCTTTGTCAGGGCCGGGAAGGTGCTGCGGCACTGCACCTCAGATGCCAGGGACACAAGGTGATCCGCCCTGTCCTGAGGAAGAATGGACACCCTTTGGGCTAAGGCCTAACAAGCCCCGATGAACTCCAGGCACTGAACTGGAGTGAGGTGGGACTTTGGGTAATTGATCACGAACCCTAGATGCTCCAAGAGACAAATGGTGCGGTCCTTGGCCTGCCTGGCCTCAGAGGCCGTGCCCCCTGTTATGAGACAGTTGTCTAGATATGGATAGATGAAGATGCCTTGCAGCTGCACAAAGGCTGCTGCCATGGCCAGGCACTTTGTGAAGATCCGTGGGGCGGACAAGAGGCCAAAGGGAAGCACCCTGTAGTGGTAATGATTTCCTTGAACCATGAAGTGAAGGTATGAGGTATGTTTGGGGTGAACAAGGATGTGAGTGTAAGCATCCTTTAAGTCCAAGGAGCATAGCCAACTGCCCTGCCGGAGGTAGGGCAGCAATGTTCCAAGGGAGAGCATCCGGAACTTTTCCCGCACCAGAAACTTGTTGAGGTTCCGCAGGTCGAGGATGGGCCAATAGACCCCTGTCTGCTTTGGGATGAGGAAGTATCGGAAGTAAAACCCCTGTCCTTGGAGGTGCAGTGGGACTGGTTCCACCGTGCCGTCCTTGAGGCGGCCTGCGAGCCCCTGACCCAGGAGGGCCTTGTGCTGGGAAAGCCGATGCAGCTCCCCAGGAAAGTACAGAGGAGGGGCCTTGTCCAGATGGAGAAGATAGCCCTCCCGAACGACCTGGAGAACCCAGGCATCGGTGGAGATGGATTCCCACAGGTGAGAGAAATGGATCAGATGCTCCCCAACGGACAGCCACCCTGGCGGAGTGGGAGAGGCTATGCCGATGGCGTCAAAACCCTGAGGCTGACTGAGCCGGAGCCGGGGGATGAATCTTGGGGCCCTTCGGCTTCCGAGGGCCATGGACATGCCCTGACCGCCCTGAATGGGGGTCGACACCGGCGGACAAGCCATGTAGCCTCTTGTACAGGAGCCCCTTTCACTGAAAGGGAGGCTTCTTGCTCTGCTGCTTCTTCCTGGGGAGGAAGGAAGTTTTGAGAGAGAGGCGAGTGCGAGTCATGTACTCACTCAATCTCCACGGCCTTGTCCTCCATGGGCTTGCCAAATAGCTGTTCCCTGAGGCAGGGGACGTCCAGCAGTTTCTCCTGGACCCACTGTTCCAGGTCCGAGGAATGGAGCCAAACCTGTCGGTGATCTCCAATGCCAGCCGCCGCCACCCGGGCAGAAGACTTGAAGCCATCGTACGCTGCTTGTGAGAGGTACTTCGAGCATTCCCCAATGGACTTTGAGAAAGCCCGAAAATGCTGGAGATGGTCTCCGTTAAGGCCTGCCGTGAAGCCTCCGAGCTCCCTAGCGAGATTGTGGAAGAACATCGCAATATATAATTGGTAAACTTGGATGTGGCATGACAACATGGAGCCCTGATAAGCCTTGTGCTCAAAGGCATCAAGGGTACAAGACTCTCTGCCCGGAGGGACTGACGAGTGAGTCTTTGGGCTCTTTAGCTTCTGCATGGCCGATTCAACCACCATCGAGGTGAGGGGAAAGCTGGGCTTTCTGAAACCCCGGGCCTCACTGGACTTATGCATAGCATCCAGGCGTTGCTCACAATAGGAACAGAGGCCAGGGTCTCTCACATGCGGAGCAGGAGGTGGTTCAGAATGGGAGGAACTGGCACCAAGAGTGCCTCCCTCGGAGGAGCTTTGTATTGCAAAATATCAAGCTCCTCAACACGGGGCTCCTCCTCCAACTCGGTGGTGAGCGCTAGGGCCCGCGCCTTGTCCCAGGCGAACTCCAAGAAGGGGGTGTCCTCAGGAGGTGATTGCTGCCTCTGAGTTGGCGGGGAGGAGTCGGAGGGGAATTCTTGGAGGGACAGAGTCTCCAGGGAGATGTTTCCATCAGACTTCCATTCTGAGAAGTCCGTGGAGGACTCTAGATGGGGAGGCTCAAGACGGGTCGGTGACCCGCGCTAGGTCTCCGAGGCCAAAACCTGCCAGAAACCGGAGGATCTTGCCTACAAGAAACAGACTGGAGATCGAGACCCGCGTCAAGGATCCTCATGAGGCTTCTGGCTATCGGGGATTACAACGGCGGTCCGGGGAGTCCTCGAGGTCGAGGTCCCTGCAGTCTTGAGGTGCGTTCTGTTGGGGCCGGGCATCAGCATCTGCTGGGCAGCGAGGAACGCAGAAACACTGCATTCCAAGGCCAGCATTCAGGCCTCCCACTTGGGAGTGGGGCCCTGCGACAGATACTAGGGTGACTGGGTCGGGTGTTGAGGAGGAGAGGGGGTCCTAACTGCGACGCCCCTTGGGAGACCGGGTGCCTTTGCCTGAGGCCTCCATATCGGTTTGAGTTACTTTACTGGACTGCTCCCTCTCCAATTCCAGAGAATGCCGAGAGGAGCTGAGAGACAGAGCACGTGACCAATCATGCTTGTCTGGTGCCCCCGACAGAGTCTTCGAGGACGCCTTCTTCCATTCGCGTTCAGGCGACCCCTGGTCAGAGTGACACTGGGCCTGGGGAGACTCCGAAACTTGCGGGGCTGAAGAACAGGAGGCTACCAGGGATACCGGGTCTGTCTTATGGAAGAAATCATGCAGCTTCTGCTTACGATTCTGGATGGCCTTGGAGGACATCTTCTTACAGAGGGAACATAGCTCCGGATCATAGTCGGCTCCTAGACACCTGAGACAACAGTCATGGGTGTCCGTGAGCGACATGCTTTTAGAGCATCTCTCACATTTCTTAAAACTGGAGGCCCTTGGGGCAAAAGGACCCCTGCGAGGTCAAAGATCCTCGACATGGCCAGCGGTTAAAAATGGCATGAGGCGTGTTAAAGGCAAAAAAGGGTAAAAAGAAAAAAACCCAAGACCAGGGCCGATGCAGAGATACTTGGGAGGCAGGAAGGGGACCGGCGAAGACTGGTAGAGCAAAACTGGTTGGAAACAGAGGAAAACTTTGTCCGGGGACAAGACGCACGTCCAAAGCGCTCTATGGAAAAAGGGAGACTGAGTATGATGGCACCCTTGGGCGGGAAGGGGACCATGGATATGTGGTGGCATTCCCAAAGGCTTTCTTTGAAAGCTGGGGAAATGCTCCGAGCGGGCTCCATCGGTGCCGACATCAACCATATGTGAGGACTGACTTCCTGCTTATTCCTGGAGAACTTCTGTGCTGATGTTTGGTGAGCGTGTATGTGAGGCATATTGTCCAGTTCTTGTTTTCAATTATGAGGATATTTGAGTTATCAGTTGAGGATGATGTAGTGGTGGTGAAGTTCAACCGTTTATTGCTTAGGATTAAAACTCCTCTGCCTCTCCTAGTTTTTCTCGGGCAATTGTGGAGGTGGTGGGATGAGTGGGTTATCTGGTTGAATAGGACATTATCTGTGAACCATGATTCGGTGATGCACATGATTTCTAGGTTTTGGTCTTGAACATGGTCAGCTATTGTGTGTATTTTGTTCCTGGCAGATCGTGCATTGAGTCCATATCGCCGAGGTGAGCGTAGTGATGAGGTGTGGGGGCACGAATCTTGTTTGGTGTGATGTATATTAGTCAGTGCTACTTCCTGAAGCTAGTATGGGGAGAGTAGTTGTATGATGTAAGTCGCCTCTGGTTCAATATGATGGGTATGATTCAGTTGTGTGGAAATGCTGTTACTGGTCTGGTTGCTCGGCTAAGAAGAAGTAGGATGGTGATGGAGGTGGTGAGTTTCATTTTGGTGCTGTTTAGTGTGCTCTTTGTTGTATAGGATGCTTTAATCTGAAGAAGTGGAGAAATGAGTGAGGGATGATTTTGTGGCTTACCTCCTTTGATCTGAATGTTTGGTGGTGGTAGTATCAGCAGTTTTGGTCCACTCGTCGGTCCGGTGTGGCCCGGCCATAACATTCTATGTTTAGGGCACAAATTTAGGCACCTTATTTCAGTCAAACTTAGAAGCCTAAGCTTTTTCCTGAAAAATCATTTTAATTTAGGAACTTTAAAGTTATGCTTATACATTTACGCCTGCATTCATTTGCCTAGATTTATGAGCATAGTGCAGACACTTTTTGCCTCGCATTAAATTCACTCCTGTTGCCACTCACTTTTTACAATCCTAAATTTATGAGTTCAGTGAAATTTTGAGTATAAAAATTTAGACACTCAGCCCTACTAAATCTTCAGAGTCCAATTAAGGAGCAAGCTATGTTAGGAGCCTAAATCCTTTGACTATTGGACCTTAGAGGTGATCTCATTCTTATATTATAATCATCAATCCATAGTCTTTCCTAAACTTTTTGTGATCTATCAAAATCCATCACCATAATTCAGCATTTATCATCATATATCCCTAAAAGGCTTGTGATCTTCCCAGCAGAGCCTACTGATTATTCTATTACCTTTTGCTATATTCCACCAGCTTTTACTATATGTCTGTCTATAACCAAAGGGCTTTTATAGTTATTCTGGCCTTTACTTATGGAATTCTTTGCCACTTCAAGTTCACAATGAATTGAACTGTCTGTCTTCTAAACAAGTCAAGACATCGCTTTTTGTTCAGGATCAGCAGCAGACTAAAGATTAAAGGTTAAATGAAGGTTATATATAGGTCTTTATCCCTGACGTTTTATTGTTCTGTATTTAGTGTGGTAAGAGGGGTATGAGGTGGGGTTTTGTTATAGTATGATTATACATCACTGATATGAAAAGAGGGGAAATTTTTATAAATTGGGAGAAAGTTTTGGCCAATACCCAACAAGTCATAACTATTAATTTTAATCATCACAAAGATTATCTTTTGAGAATAAGAGAAACTATCAAAAGAAATAATTATTACCATAGCTTTTAAAAACAGTTCACTTTTGGAAAGTTTTATATAATGGTCTTAGCTTAAAAAGTTTAGTTCTTTGAACTTCAAAACAAGGTTTGCAAACCATTTCTTAATCACATTTTATTAATATATATTATATTTAAAACTATGGACTTACCATTCTGTCATGTTCCGAAAAAAACTCATTGCAGCGTTACAATCCTTTATAGTTAAACTCACAAGAATCTGCTGTACAATCAGATGGGGAAAGTTCCTGTAATGAAAGGGAAAATTGCTTAACATTATCAAGAACATCATGCATAAGGTCTCAGTGGAATACTATCTGAAGTGTAGTGCACATTTTGAATTTTCCTGCGTTATGAGAGAGAGATATAATGCAACAAATTTAATAAAGGGACAAGAAAACTCAGCATATGATCTAAGACTAGGGCAGTTGGGTATGCTTACCTTGCAGAGGAAGAGGTTATAAAGTGATATGCGCACATTCTATAAAATATACAGAAGGCCAACTTTACAACTGGAAATGCACAAAAAAGTTCACCTGTTTTGAAGGGAAACAATTTGATTCTAACAAAGCTATTTTACTGTTAAAATAACTAGCAAATAGACTCTATAATCTAGTTACATAGGATGAATAGTAGAAAATAGGGTAATATTATATGCCTATGAAGTGCTAAGTATGATTAGTTGCAAAGAAAATATGGCATAAGCTAAAAGTCTTTATGAATTTTTAGACTGAAAAAACTGTGAAGCTTTTCAATTTTTCTATCTTGGAAAAATCAGTCAGGTTCAAAGGAACACTAAATATTTTCTATGGTTTTATTACATTTACTATTCCACATTTTATACTCATAAAAAGCAGCTACTGACAATAAAATAAATATAAAAAAGGAAAAGAACTCCATTGTAGTTTCAAAAGGAAAGATAGAAAGGAGGAATATAAGTTAGTAAGGGCCAGTGACTCAGAGTCTCATCCACGAAATGCCAAAGACCTGTTCAGTGCAGATTTAAAATGTTTGAAAACTGACTCAAAAATTTAACACTTAGTTCTGAATATTGTATATACTAACAGCTGTGAGACCTTCCAGGATTTGAACCCATGACCCCATGCACCTGAGATCAGCAACAAGCAACTGGAGGCACTGAAGCCACTTAGCTACAGAATAAAGTCCAAAAAACATGACCACCAAAGGCAGAAAGAATTCCCTGCTTTCTGAAGAAGCACATTGGACCAGCAAGAGATGTGTTTCATTTCATTGGTTACCACTCAGTTATAAGGTTATGAATTTAGAAACATAGAAACATGCCAGCAGAAAAAGACTATATGGCCTATCTAGTCTGCCTTTCTATATCATATGCTATAGTTTCTTTTTTTCCTTTGGAGATCTTCTGTTTGTGTCCCATACTTTCTTGAACTCAGATACAGCGTAGTTACTCACCTGTAATAGGTGTTCTCCGGAGCAGGAATCAGTCCTCACATATGGGTGATGGCTGCACCAAAGGAGCCCGCGCAGATGTATGTTCCCAGCTTTCAAAGAAACCCTTTGGGAGATGCACCAAGCATGCATGGTCCCCTTGCCGTCCAAGGATGCCATTTTGCCTCAGTCAAATGGCATAACTAAGATGGGCAAGGAAAAAAATTAAAATATGGTAAAGAAGCAACTCTAAGGGGAGGAGGGAGGGTTGTGAGGACTGATTCCTGCTGTCCCCAGAGAACACCTGTTACAGGTGAGTAACTACGCTTTCTCTGGGAACAAGCATGAAGTCAGTCTTCATATATGGGACCCCACAGATGCAGGCTACTGAGAACTTGTAAGAACGCCACAACGACCCACAAAGGGTGAGCCGTGATCAGCAGCAGTTTAGTCTCTACTGAGAGACTCTCGCAAGACCCAAGTATCCGGCAGAGAACCACCACTCCGGCAGCCTGAACACAGAAGAGTCAGAGGGCAGGTGTTGCCTACACCCCAAAGAAACTACAGAGAACGGCCTGGCTAAAGGCGCTGTACTGTTGGGACTCTCTCTCAAGGCAGCAGTGAGCTGCGAAGGTATGGACTGAAGATCATGTGGTGGCCTGACAGATTTCCGTCACGGGGATGGAATGCAACCATTGCCCTGATGCGGTGAGCCATGATCTTCTGGTCCAGTGAGATCCCTGCATGCTCAAAGGTGAGGGCAATGCAGTCCGCCACTGAAGCAGACAGAGTTTGCTTAGTCACTGGAGCCCCAGACAACTGGGGGTCATAGGATATGAAAAGCTGGTGGTGCTTTATTTATTTATTTATTTTATTTACATTCTTTTATATACCGTGCTATTCTGCATCAGTGCGATATACATTGAACAAACTGAAATTACATTGAACAGGGCATTATAACTTGGAGATAACTATTTTACAGGGAACATGGGCTATGGAGGGTTAAGTGGCTTGCCCAAGACCACAAGGAGCACCTGTGGGACTAGAAACCCCAGTCCTTCCGGCCCAAAGTTGCTGTCCTCTAGTGGGATTTGAACCCCCGACCTTCTGGCCTGAAGTACCTTGCCCCAACCACTAGGCCACTCCTCCACTTTGTGGTGGCCTTGAGTCCATTACAGATAAAAGGACAGGACCCTTTTACAATCCAGGGTATGGAGAACGGTCTCCACCCTGCCGGTGTGAAGCTTTGGAAAGAAGGTGGGGAGCACCACCTCATGACCGAGGTGGAATGGGGACACCATCTTAGGCAGAAACATAAGGTGTATGTGGAGCACCACCTTGTTCATGTACAACCTCGTGTAGGGGGGTTCTGCCATCAGAGCCTGGAGCTTGCTGACTCTGCAAACTGATGTGAGTGCTACAAGGAATAAGACCTTCCAGGAGAGGTAGCGCAGGTGGCAGGTGGCCAGAAGCTCAAAAGGATGCTTAGTGAGCTGCCAGAGCACCGCATTTAGATCCCACTGTTGCTGGAGGGTGGACGGGGGGGCGGGGCGGGTTTGGATAACATGAGGCCCTGTAGGAATAGGGACACAAGGGGCTGCGCAAAGAGGGACTTTCTCTCAATGGGATGGTGATATGCTGCATTGGCGCTCATATGTACTCTGACCAAATTGGACTTTAGTCCTACCTGCGACAGGGGGAGAAGGTACTGGAGTACCACATGCACCGAGCAGAAGAACAGGTTTCCTGTCTTTCCGGGCACCACACCGAGAAACGGCGTAAATTGAATGCATACGTCCTCCTTGTGGAGGCCTTACACGAGGCCAGAAGATCCTCCTCCACGTCCCGTGGGAGGTTGAAGGGAGCTAACTCTACCCTTTCACCAGCAAATGTGAGTGACAAGGACCCCAGGTTGGGGTGTAGAAGAGAGCCATGCTTCTGTGAGAGAGTAGCCCTGAGGCTCGGCCCAGGGGAATCGCTGATGCTGCCAATAGGGAGAGGAGCAGTGGGAATCAGGGCTGCCTGGGCCAACAAGGAACTATAAGCAATAATGATGCTCTGCCGTGCTGGACCTTGAATAGGATCTTGGTGACCAGTGGTGTCAATGGGAAGGCATACAGGAGGCCTTCGTCCACAAGATGAAGAACACATCCACTGCCACCAGGGACGAGTGCGGCTGGTGAGAGCAGAATCGGGGCAAGTGCATGTTGTCTGGACTGGCGAACAGGTCCTTCGAGGGGACGCTCCAGAGATGAAACAGCCAGGAACCTACTATTAGATCCAGGTGCCACTCATGCAGCTGGAGGACTCTGCTCAGTTTGTCTGCCAGAGAATTGTCCTAGTCAGAGAGGTAAACCTTAGGAGCATCCCCCTGCATGCCACATAGGCACAGGGAGCTGCTGCCTCCTGGCAGAGGGGGTATAACTCTGATGGCCCTTGTTTGTTCACGTAGAACATTGTGAACTAGTTGTCGGTCTGGATAACCACCGGGTGGTGCTGCAGTTGGTGGTGGAAGGATCAAAGAGCCAAGAATGCCACGTGGAGCTCTAGCAGGTTGATTTGCAAATGGGATTCCTCCTGGGACCAGAAGCCTTGCGTCTGGAGGCCCTCGCAATGTGCTCCCCAGTCCATTAGGTGAGGACCCTCTGGGGGATGGGTGCCTGGAAGGACATCCCAGCCTGAAGGTGACGTGGACTCTGCCACCGTCCGAGGAAATCCACCAGATGATTGGTCACTTTCACTGTCCCATAGCCTGCCTGTGGCTTGTGTCCACTGAGAGCAGAAGCACCACTAGGCTGCCCTCATGTGCAGACCATGGAGGCCATGTGCCCCAACAGGCGGAGTAGAAGCCGGGCAGGTAGCATCCAGTGTCTGTGCACCTCTGTAGCTAACTCCCTGAAGCATTCTGACCTCTCCTGAGGGAGGAAGGCTTTCGCCTGGAAGGTATCTAGTTGCACCCCTATGAACTCTAGACATTGGGCCGGAGTGAGGTAGGACTTGGGTAGTTGATGACGAACCCCAGGTTCTGCAAGGCATTTATGGAACACCTGGTGACGCATTGTGCCTCTGTAGCAGTGTCCCCCTTTATGAGCCAGTCATCAAGTTAAGGAAAGACGAAGGCCCATTGAAGCCGGAGGTGGGCTGCATCCACTGTGAGGAACTTTGTGAAGACCTTTGGTGATGAGGCCAGACCAAAGGGCAGCATCCTGCATTGGTAGTGCTGTCACCCCACTACAAACCAAAGGTATTTTCTGTGGCTGGGATGAATTAGGATGTGTGTGAAGGCATCCTTTAAGTCTAAGGAGCAGAGCCAATCTCCTTGCTGGAGGATTGGCAGCAGTGTCCCAAGGGAAAGCATCTTGAACTTCTCTCGAACCAGAAACCTGTTCAACTCTCGCAGGTCCAGGATGGGTCTGAGGCCCCCTATCCTCCTGGGGATGAGGAAATACCTCTGTGCCCCAGAGATGTTTCAGTACTGGCTCCACTGCCTTGTCCTGGATTAGGCCTGCTAGCTCAGTGATAAGTAGGGTCTGGTGAAGGAGAGGTCTGGAGGCTCTCCTGGGAAGTACGAGTGGCACCCGCTGTAGGTGGAGGAGGCAGCCCTCTCTGACCACTTGTAGCACCCAGGTATCTGTGGTGATGCCTGTCCACCTGTGGGCAAACAGGGCTAGGTGCCCCCCTGTGGGCAGCAGAGGATCTCGGGGGGGAGGGGGGCGTCACGCCCAGGCTGGGCCAGGGCCAGCACCTGGGACTTCAGGGCTTTTTGCATTCGGGGACCATGTCCCTGACCTTTGTGTTGCTGGCCCTGTTGAGTGGCCGAGAAGGCCTGGAGATGCGTTGTACCGCCAAAACCCCCATTCTTCCTCTGGATGATGGGCTTTTTCCTCTGAGTTTTCTTCTGGGATTGCACCGAAGTCTTCTTCGAGAGCCTGGATCTCATCAGGAACTCTGTTTCTATCTCTTCTGCCTTGGGTTTCCCGAATAGGTTCTCTCCTATGCAGGGGACATCGATTAGTTTTCCTGCACCCATTGCTCTAGGTCAGACAACTGCAGCCATGCTTGGCATCATGTCCCTTTGCCTGCAGCTAAAAAAGGGTGCAAACTCCAGTTCGACGGACACCTCGATGAAAAATGGAAAAACAAATGGACAAACCCGAGGAGCGACGCAGATGCAAGCTGGCTCAGGGACAGAAAGGAAATGGTATGCAAACTTGACAAAACTTAACAAAAAAATCATGCTTTTTCGGGGGGGGGGAGGGGGAGGTGGGACTGGACAACGTCTGAAAGGCTCTGCAGAAAAAAGGAGATTGAGACAAGATGGTACTCTTGGGCAGGAAGGGGACCATGCATGTGTCGTGCATCTCCCAAAGACTTTGTTTGAAAGCTGGGGAGATGCTTCTGCACAGGCTCCATTGGCGCTGACATCACCCATATGTAAGGACTGACTTTCTGCTTGTTCCCGAAGAATGTCCTCATCTCTACTACCTCCACTGGGAGACTATTCCACGCATTTTCACTCTTTTGGTAAAGAAATATTTTTGCAAATTACCCCCGAGTCTATCCTCTTTCACCGTCATTCTATGTGCCCTCGTTGCAGAGCTTACTTTCAATCGGAAGAGCTCTCCTCTTGTGCAAATATGCTATGGAGGTATTTAAATGTCTCTATCATATCTCTTCTATCTTGCCTTTCGTCTATCTTAAGATATTTAAGTCTGTCCCTATATGAGGTCACACCAGAGATTTATACAGAGGCATGATATGGCTCCTGTTTATAGTAAGGATCTTGTTACACCCACATGTTCCTAGCTTTGCAGTTGCAGGATATGGGTTTGTTAATGGTTCCGGGCTTCCTGAGGTCCATAAGGTTAGCTGTCGTAGCTGGACTTTCCAGGTGCAGACCTTTTGGTTGGAACTCTCTTTCACAAGGTTTACGATTGGAGACTGAATTAAGGTTATTTAAAGTGCAGTTGAAAACGTATTTGTTCTGGCAGACTTTTGAGGGAGTATTAGGACTTCTTGGTGTAAGCAATGTGTTTTAATTTTTCTGGTTGTAATTTTAATGTTCAGATTGTACATTGTATGTTATTTGTTTGGCTTGTAAACTGCTTTGAGCATCTTTGGATGGGCTATATAAAAGTATAATATAAGAAACAAACAAACAAACAAAAATGTCCAGCTGGACACACTTTGCTGATTCAACAGTTTTCACTGGGCCTGACTGGAGTCTACTGCTACCCAGCTCTACTTCTCTGGAGTGTGGCATCACTACATCTGATTTCTGCTCCACATATGACTTCTGATCCTGCCAGGTGGCTTGGACTGCACCTAGCCCACCATGCTCCTGTCCAGGGCAGACTCTAATAAGGTGAAATTAGACTTACCTGCTAATTGTTGTTCCTTAAGGAACTCCAGTCTAGTCCTGAACCTCTGGGTTTTTGCTCCTCCTCCAGCAGCTTGGAGACTGAGAAACATCATCGTCTTGATGATCCTGGTATAAAGGCACCGGAACCGCTTCCTCACTCCAGTAATCTATTGACAAAGCAGACTCACCGGAGCAACAATTAAGAAGCTAACAATACTTTTGAAACATTAAACCTACTTAACTAATAACTATTAAAAGAACAGTATACCTTCTTTGGACATCTTAGCATGTCCATGTAGACGCTAACTAACTACTGCGTGGGCCCGCTTTCCCCCACCTGCCTGGAGAATTTGGACCATAAAGAAGCCCCAACTACAAATGTCCCGCTCTTCTATCAGTTTACCTGTGAAATCTCTTTTCTACTTCAGGCTAAAGTTCCTTAGACAACCACAGGGAGGGATACAGGACTAGACTGGAGTTCCTTAAGGAACAACAATTAGCAGATAAGTCTAATTTCACCTTCCTTATCATCCCTCCAGTCTAGTCCTGAACCTCTGGGGATGTAACAGAGCAGTGCAACAAATTAACGGGAGGGATCTGCTAGACCAGCCTGAAGCACTGCTGATCCAAAACAGGTATCCCTTTCCGCTTGAACATCTAGACGATAATGTCTGACAAAGGAATTTAAAGACGACCAGGTAGCCGCCATACAAATTTCAACCGCTGGCACCAAACTACATTCTGCCCACGATGTCGCTTGAGCTCTAGTCGAATGTGCCCTAAGACCCTCTGGCACCGTCTTGCCTTTCAAGAGATATGATGAAGCTATTGCCTCTTTGAGCCATCTGGCAATGGAAGCTTTCGACGCTGCTTCACCTTTTCATGTTCCCCCCCAAACAGAACAAAGAGTCTATCCATTTTGCGGAAAGTCTTAGTCTTTCGCAAATACCTCATCAAAGCTCGACACACATCCAACAGATGCAATTTTCCCTCTGCTGCACCTTCACTGTTTCTTCCAAAAACAGGTAAAGATACTACTTGGTTTAAATGAAAACCTGACACCACTTTGGGTAAAAAGGAGGGCACCAGTCTAAAGACCACTTTCGAATCCCTAAAAACCAGGAAAGGCTCCCTACAAGATAAAGCTTGCAACTCTGAGATTCTGCATGTCGAAGAAATAGCCACTAAAAACACGACTTTGAGAGTCAAGTCCTTTAATGACGCTCTAGCCAAAGGTTCAAAAGGTTCACGCACCAAGGCCTGCAGTACTAAATGAAGATCCCATGGCAGTACTAGCCACCTACATGGCGGTCTCAAAAGAGACACTGCCCTCAAAAAACGCTTGACATCTGGATGTCCTCCCATCGCCTCACCTTTTATCTTACCTCTATAACAGGAAAGTGCCACTACTTGCACCCTTAAGGATGCCGCCGCTAAACCTTTCTCAAACCCATTTTGCAAGAAAGCTAGCACCTGCGGAACTGACGATCTTAATGAATCAATCTTCCTATCTACACACCAAGCTTCAAATATGCGCCAGATACGAACATATGCTAATGAAGTTGATCTCTGCCTGGCTTTCAATAAGGTGGAAATCACCGCTGCCGAGTATCCTCTCGTCAACAACCTCGCCCTTTCAAGAGCCAAGCCGTAAGCGAGAACTGATCCACCTGCGGCATTAGTAGCGGACCTTGCAAGAGCAGGTCCCGCTGACGTGGAATACGCCATGGTTTCCCTACCAGAAGCCTCATCAGATCCGCATACCAAGGACGTCTTGGCCAATCCGGCGCTATTAAAATTACGTGACCTCTGTGAGCCTCTATGCATTGCAGCACTCGGCCTATTAGTACCCAAGGCGGAAACACGTATAGCAGTTGATCTTGTGGCCAGGAGTGTATGAGAGCATCCAAGCCCTCTGACATTCTCTCCCTTCTGCTGAAGAAGCGATTTGCCTTTTCTGGCTGCAAAGTCGCCATGAGGTCCATTACTGGTGTCCCCCAGTGGTGCACCAGACTCTTGAAAATCTGCGGATGGAGAACCCACTCCCCTGGGTCCACCTTTACTCGACTTAGAAAGTCGGCCTCTACATTCTCCACTCCTGCCACATGAGCTGCCGATAACTTCAGCAGTGTATTTCGGCCCACTCCAACAACTGATCGGCCTTGGCTTCCAGCTGCACACTGCTGGTGCCCCCTTGCCAGTTGACGTAGGCTACCGCGGTTGCGTTGTGGGAAAATACCTGAATGGCCTTCCCTTGAATTGAAACCTGAAAGACTCGCAGAGCCAGCATTATCGCCCGCGACTAACTTGTTTATCGACCAGACCTTCTCTCGATCTGTCCACTGCCCCTGGGCGAATTGCCCTTGAAAGTGAGCACCCCAGCCGGACAGACTGGCATCCGTTGTCAACAGAATCCAACCCGGTAACTCTAACGACATTCCCTTTCCGAGATGTTCCGTTCCTAACCACCACTGAAGAGACCGACGAGTTTCTGGCATACAGGGTAGTACCCGACTCAGCTGGTCCTCCTGATGCGACCACCTTCGGAGTAATGCCCTCTGCAATGGTCTCATGTGGGATTTTGCCCACGGGACCAACTCTAGCGTCGCTGCCATGGTACTGAGCAACTGCAGATAATGCCATGTCGTAGGATTCCTGTTTTCCAGAAAACTGTGGACTAACTTCCTCAATCCTCGTGCCCGCTGCTGCGGCAGGAACACTTTTCCTACCTTCGTATCAAATCGAGCACCGAGATACTCCAGGTCCTACGATGGTTTCAATTTGCTTTTTGCCATATTGACCACCATCCAAGGCTCTGTAAGAATGTCATGACCCTGGCCATGGCTGTCTCGCTCTAGTCTCTGGACTTCGCCCGGATCAACCAATCGTCCAGATAGGGATGCACCAGCAAACCTTCCTTTCGTAACGCCGCCGCTACCACCACCACCAACCTTGGTGAAAGTTAGCGGAGCTGTCGCCAGTCCAAACAGTAACGCCTGGAATTGAAATGTCCCATTGGTACAGCAAATCTCAGAAACCTCTGATGCTCCTGACGAATCGGGATGTGCAGATAAGCCTCAGACAAATCCAGAGAGGTCAGGAACTCTCCTTTCCACATAGCTACAATGACCGACCTTAAGGTCTCCATCCGAAACTGTGACACTTGAAGACATCGATTTACTCTTTTGAGATCCAAAATTGGCCGATACATCCCTTCCTTTTTCAGCACTACGAAATAAATGGAGTACCGACCGCATCCATACTGGTCTGGAGGTACCGGTATCACTGCCTTGAAGGATAACAGCTTTTCTAAGGTTTCCCGCACAGCTTTGCACTTGGAGCGCGCTTTGCACGGAGACTGCATGAAAGAATCTGTCACCGGCCTTTGAAACTCCAGCGCATACCCCTCTCGTATAACCTCCAGCATCCACTGATCTGACGTGATCTTGACCGAGGCAGGATAAAACTCTCACAAACGACCTCCTACAGGTACCTGTCCCACCTGGGTCCTTCTAGCTTCATAGTGACTTTAAGATTCGAGGTCAAAGAGGCAGCAAAACCTCTGCCCGCTCCTTTAAAACCTTGAAACCACTGATTCCTATAGGGAAAACGTCCTCTTTGCCCCTGACTAAACCTAGGGGACCGGAACCGCCGAAAGTCCCTCGGCTGCCCTCGAGACGAAGGAACTGACCGCCCTTGTTTTTGTTTATCTTCCGGCAACCATCCCCCTTTGGACTCTCCTAAATCCCTCACTAGTTTATCCAAATCTTCTCCAAAAAGCAGCTTACCCCTGAAAGGAAGCTTACAGAGCCTTGTCTTGGAGGACCCATCGGCCGCCCAATTACCCGACCAAAGATATCGCCTCGCTGCTATTACCGATGCCATACTCTTCGATAATCCTCGAATAAGATCATAATGAATATCAGCTAGATAAGCAGTCCCCGACTCCATTCTGGACGCTTCTTCGGTCATCTCCCCCAGTTGATCTCCTTGAATCAGTTGAGACCAGCGGAGACAGGCTCTCTCTACCCAAGCTCCACAAATAGAGGCTTGGATGGATAGTGCATTAATGTAAAACACCTGTTTCAACAACATATCCAACTTTCTGTCTTGGGCGTCCTTGAGAGCCGCACTACCCTCCACAGGAATGGTAGTCTTCTTGGTCACCGCAGAGACATCTGCATCTACCTTGGGAGACTTAAACAGTTCTCGATCCTGTTCCACTAGAGTAGAGATGAGCCATAATTCTGGACCCCTTAAGTCCTGCCTCGGGCATGTCCCATTCACCTTGAATCATCTCCTTAACAACTCTGTGAACCGGGAACGCTCTCCGAGTCTTCCTAAAAGCCTGCAACAACGGGTCTTCCAAGGTGGGATCCTCCACCGGTACCGCTGCCGGCATATTAAGTGCTTTAAGCATCTCAGATATGAGGGCCGGTAACTCCTCCATTTGAAC
Source organism: Ichthyophis bannanicus (assembly GCA_033557465.1). Lineage (NCBI taxonomy): Eukaryota > Metazoa > Chordata > Amphibia > Gymnophiona > Ichthyophiidae > Ichthyophis > Ichthyophis bannanicus. The sequence goes on along the minus strand of CM066035.1, from coordinate 189,579,885 downwards.
ATGTGGCCGGCCCAGATATGAGGGCCAGTAACCCCTCCATTTGAACACCCTAGTCTGGTCTTGATCCATAAGTTCTCCTTCTTCCAGTTCATCGTCAAGATCCAAGCCCTGATTCGGCTCTTCTGAGTGAATACCCTCCAAAGCCACGGACTGCTCAGGATGCTGCTTTTCGCTCTTGGATCTCTTTGTAGGCAGTCCTGTAGTCCCCAAACTCTTCGGGGTCCCTGGCCTCTTCTGTCCCAGCTCCACCTCCGTGGAACTGGCAACTAGCTTTCCATAACCAGCTCCAAACGCCTGTTACAACTCTGGAGAAAAAATTGCAGCCAAACCCTCCGGCCCCTGCCCCCGAGGGGGGGGGGGGGAATCCAGAGTTGCAGATGTCCCCACCACCGGTTCCTGTGGCACAGTGGTAGAGAGCGGCTCAGGTAGGGGCAACAAAGCTATACTACGACCTTCTACTCCGTCTTCAAGGGCTTGCTCCATAGAGGCTGCCTCCTGAACACAGCCTCTGCAAACACCTGCCTCTGATACTGCTCCCCTTCTAGACCCACAGACTAAACACTGTGGTCTAGAAGGCATGCTGTGAGACAAAAAAGTTACTTTGCCCCACGACCACGCTGTCTACCAAAGTTAAAACACCTCAAAGAGCTACCACAAGCTTTGTGTCACCAAATAAAATTATTATTTTTTTAAACTACCAAGAAATCTTCTCTACTGTACCCCGACTCTAAACCTGTGGCAGGAAATTAAAACCACCGCTTCCCTGAGCCTGTACACGCTGTTATAGGGCCTGTAAAAACAACAGAACTTCCCGCGCAACTGACACGCGGCGCGGCCTGCTCCGCTGTATCCACTAGTCTCCCCAAGCTAAATTAGCTGCGTTCCGCTCGATCGTTGGTCCTGCTTATCTGAGGGACTGCTTTCCAGCCTTCCGGAGACTCTTATCCGTGTACTTCACTCCCCGCGCTCAGCCGAATCGCGGCGTCAGCATCGGGGATATGCTGCCCTGGAAGAACAGCTGCACCTGTCTGTTTCAGCGATTACCGTCAGCCTTTACAGCGGCTCAACGGCATCCCCCTGCACCATGCTGTCATGTTCCCGCTGCCGGCTCCTCACCCATAAAAGTGGGTTCAGGAGGCTGGAGCACAGGCAGACTACAAATGTAAAACCCCGATCGGGTGTGAAAGGGGGGGGGGGGAGGAAAAGCAGCACCTCAGCACAGTGTCTTTTGTTGTTCTTAATTCTTCTCACAAAAAATTTAAAGGTGAACACACCAGACTTGTAAATCCTCAGCTACAACTAAATGCTATCTCTCTATCCCTACACTCTCCTCAATTGATCCTCCTGTGAGCCCTTAACCTCTGGGCTCACCAACCTCCAGCTGCTTGGAGACTGAGATAACTGGAGTGAGGAGGCGGTTCCGGTGCCTTTATACCAGGATCATCAAGACGATCACGTTTCTCTGTCTACAAGCTGCTGGAGGAGGAGCAAAACCCAGAGGTTTAGGACTAGACTGGAGGGACGATAAGGAATGCCTTATCTCAGAAAATCACTACTGCTAACCAATAATCTCTAAAGTGCCTGGGCTTATTCTTGGAAAACCAAAGTTTCTCAGAAATTACTACCAAGCCCAAACAATAGAAAAAATTAGGTCAAAGTTATCTGTTCAATTTAAGAGAATATGGTGCCACATTTTGGCACTATTCATCTCAGGGAGCATTTCAGCTTTCAAGTCTTCTTCAGTAGTAAACCTGAAATGTCTCCTTATGAATGAACTAAAATCTAATTAGCTTTTTAAAATTATTTACTAATTAATTTTAAATTCTGTTGTTTATAATGATGCAGCAATTTATATCCTGCTACTTGTACTAATTCATTTCTGGCATCACCAAACAGGACTCAGAAGAGAAAGAATAAAAATATATGAATGATTGAAAAAGCTCTCATATTTACCAAATGGTCTATACATACGAGGAAGAAACAGCAAAAAAAGCTCAAACTACACATTTTATTAGATTTCTTTAGGCTTCCAGGACAGTTGGAACCTGCTTATATTTCATGAAGGTATAATTGTCCAGAACATTTAGCCAAGTTTCTCACTTGTAATGGAGGTTTCTCCATAGACTACAGGATAAATAAGACACATAAGTGCAGTAGATGATGTTATCTGATGGTGCCAACACATATTAGTTTAATTTATTCCAGTATTTTCTGTACCGTCTTCCATAAGTGCATATCAAAGCAGTTCTTTATTTTATCTGTGAACAAATGAACTACCATACTGGGTCAGAGCCCAGTGTCCTGTTCCCAACAGTGGTCAATTCAAGTTACAAGTATCTAACATATCCCAAAAGTAGCCAGTTCCATGCTACTTATCCCCAAGGATAAGTAGTGGTTCTCTTGGACTAATGTAATAACTGTTTATGGACTTTTACTCCAGGAATTTATCCAAACCTTTTTTAAACCCAGGTACACTTCGGGCTTTTACCATATTTGCCGGCAAGGAGTCAAAAGACTAATTATACGTTGAGAGAAAATATTTTCTCTTATGTTTTAAACACAGTATACTATTTTCTAGTGTCAAAGCGTGTCCCCTAGTCATCTTTTATTGAAAGAGTAAACAATTAATTTGCATCTACCTGTTCCACTTCACTCAAGATTTTATAGACTTCTATTATATCTCCCCTTGGCTGTCTCTTCTCCAGGCAGAGGAGAACTAACCTCTTTATCATTTCCTCATATGAGAGTTATTCCATCACCTTTATCATTTTGGTAACCTTTTCTGTACCTTTTCTAATGCCCCTATATCTTTTTTGAGATGCGGAGACTAGCATTGCACAAAGCAAGCAAAATGTGGTCAAATTATAGAGTAATACAGAGGCATTATAATATCCTTTGTTTTTATTTTCTATTCATTAATGATTCCTAATATTGTTTGCTTTTATGGCCACCACTGCAAACTTCACAAAGATTGCAATGTGTTGTCTACAATCACACCCAAATCCGTTTCTTGGCTAGCAACTCCTAATGTGGAAACTAGCATTGCGTATCTACAGTTTGGGATATTCTTCCCTGCTTTCATCACCTTGCTCCTGTCCACATCCAATTTCATCTGCATTTGAATGCCCAGTTTTACAAGGTCCTCCTACAGTTTCTCACAACTTGTATGCAATTTAACAACTCTGAATAATTATATACCATCAGCTAACAAAACTTCTTATGTAAACACTAATAAATCACTAAGCTGATCAAAGTCACATAACTTGCTCTGTACCCAACACAATACAGAATGGAGCTATCTAGCTAAATTTCCACCACTGGAAGAAACAAAAACTAAAGCACAGTTACTTACCTGTAGCAGATGATCTCTAGGAACAGCAGGAATAAGTCTTCACATATGGGTACGTCGGTACTGACGGAGCCTGCACAGGAACGCTCCCCAGCGTCCAAAAAGAAAGCCTTTGGGAGCATCCCACACGCATGTGTGCTGCCTTCCCACCCATTCACTTCCCTCTCATCAGTTGGGTGTGTAGCTGAGACCGAAGGAGGGAAGTAGACAAATTAGAGAGAGAGAGAACAACTCCTAGGGGAGGTGGGTGGGTTGTGAAGACTTATTCCTGCTGTTCCCAGAGATCACCTGTTACAGGTAAGTAACTGTGCTATCTCCAGGAACAAGCAGGAATGAGTCTTCACATATGGGGACTCCCAAGCTAGAGATGCCTAGAGGAGGTCCCAGCATGTTGCAAATCTAATAGATGGGCCATGCTATTTCCCAGAACCTCAGGCATCCAAGGGATGGAGGGTAGGAGTTGAATTAAAAAGGGTATGCTGTGGAACAGCTTGACTAAACAAGGCATCTAGAGGGGAGTCCTTGTGTAGATCATAAATGTTAGTAAATATTGAATTGCAATTTTCTAATGTGGACCTTATTCAAAAGTATTGCGAAAGTATTTGTTGAGGCTAATAGGGGTCTGGTGCTAAGAGCCAGTACATTAGCCTCAAAGAAATTACCTCCCTGTGAAGTAGAGGAAAATAAATGTTGCAATACAGGCAGAGGTCAGAAGCCTTAATGGCTAGAATTAATCCCAGAAAAAAAAACTGGGGGAGTTTAATGAGGTTGGACCTTGGAGGAGAAGCTAAAGCTTCTGTAGGCCAAGGTTTGAAGCTCTTTGTCCTTGGAGCAGAATAAGGCTCTAGGAAAAAGAGGAGATAAATCTGACTGGTTTGCAGGAAAAAGATGGGTCTTTAAGACCCCTCTATCCAAATGAAAGAAAGAAACATTTGTAGTAGGCGGTGTAGTCTCCAATTTCTTGAAGATCAGTAATGTCTTCCCTAAGTGATGACACTTAGGATAATGACTTTACATGGAGAGCTTCAGATGTAACGTAACCGGAAAGGTTACAGTAAAAGAAGGTAGTATCTAATTACCATAGAAATTGGTTGTCCATTTAAAACCCTACGGTATGCTGAAACAGCATTAATATGGACAGTAACAAATCTTTCAGAGTCAGATATATATATATATATATACACATATACATATAGAGAGAGAGATTTTCACTTAACAAGAAGGGGTAAGACCTGCTTGAGAATATAGATAGAGAATCTCTTTCTGGTTACAAGTGGAAGAACCATGGAGAAGGTTACATGGAAACCATTGGAATGTTATTACTCAGAAGGAGAGGTCTAGATTTCTTTAAAAATTCTAGCCTTTGAATAACCAGAAATGGAGACCTACGTGAAGGGGTGCAGAGGAGATCCTTAGTCTTAAGACAACAAGTCTGGATCCTTCTATAACTTCAGTGTGGAGAAGAAGACGCAATATAAGGGGATACCATGTTTGCCCATCTATGAGGGAAATATGAGTATCATGCGTTCTTTGTTCAGCATAAGCTTCAATGAAGTACTGGGAATTAGAAGAAATGCACTAGACAAGGACCAACTGCAGTGAATAGGAATGCATCCCTGTTGTAAGAGTTCCACTGGAGATGTGGAACAACCCAGGGAATTGAGCAATTCTTTATGCTTTCACAAGGTCTAAGCACCGGTTCCTTTTTCTTAAAAAGAAATTTTAAGGAAGATGGTAAGAGTAGGAAAAATCCAGTCATGTAGGAGCATGACTGGGCAAAGCCTTTTTAACCATCTGGAAGTTACCTACTAGGAATGGCTCTGACGCTCTCTGGCAAAGGCCCATAGTTGCAGAGCTTTTTTGTATAATTGCAGAGAGCATGTTGTAGGTTGCTTAGGTGAGATCTGGCTGTTTAATTGCCAGTGTGCAACCTAATCTATTCTGTTGGAGACAAAAAGAATTGAAGATGGCTAAGAATAGCAGGCAGGCCGGTTGCCTGCAATGATAAATTGTCCAAATGGGTTTTGGAACCTCTCTTGGAATTATTTGTTATTAAGGCAGCAGAAAAAGTTAGGTCCTATAGATTGGAAAAGGACCGACAGACATAATTAGGAGTGATAAAACTCAATTATCGTCTGATAAGCTGTCTTAAAATAAATATTTGAGAAGATTGCAAAGGGGAAGAAAGCTCTGTATGGAAACCACTTACTGGAGTAGGTATTGAAGAAAATCCTATGGGCTTAAAAAGTAAGCCCTCCAGTTGAATAGTATCACTCTTAGACTGAATGCCTCGACTAAGAGGGATAGAAAGTAATACAGAGTTGAGAAGACTTACAATTTGGTAAGTCCCTGAAAAAGGTAAAGCCCCCTTGCAGTCAAAACTATGAGATATCCTCGTACAGGAAAACCGTCAAGGGGAAGGGCATAGCCTACCTTGTTATTAGTTGTTACTCCTCTTTTTCCTTCAAAAAGGAGAGGAGAAACCTGTTACCTGTAGGGCATAATTATCCTCAATAGCTCTAGGAGCTAAAAGAATGGATTTCTCTTGTGGCAAGAGATTCATGCCTCGAGTCAAGGATTGAGTCAGTGTATCACTGATCTCTCAGTAAGGATGAGATGAACTGCAGATGCTTCTGTTGATAAGAAGTAGGTTAGCGGTTCTAAACCTCAAACAGGAAAAAGAGATTTAATGAATAAAATATCAGAAACCCTGCGACTGCTGGGTTTGCTGAGCCTCTTGAAGTTTTGATTTTCTTAGCCTGGTTTGATGTTGCCCTTCTTTGGAAACATATGCATGATGGGTAGAAGATGGATACAACTTTTTTCCCCTAGGGGGATAAAGGTTTTTAGTAGATTTTTTACTAGCTGGAATAGAGGAAAGTTTTGACAATCCTCTGAAAGCAACAATATCAATGTTTAATTGATTAGCTTGGAATAAAGCATCCTTGTTAAAGAGATTTTCACCAGTACAAGGAGTATTTGCCAGCCTTTCTTGTACCCATTTGTCCAAGTCTGAAGCTTGGAGCCAGGACATACGTTGTGCCCCTATGGCTATAGCAGAAGTTCTGCTAATAGACTCAAAACAGTCCAGGAAATCACGATTAAGGAATTTAGAGACATTTTGAGCATGGCTGACTAATAAGAAATAGTCTGCTCTTAAGTTCTTGAAGCAAAGGGTTCAAAAGTTTTAAATTCTTTGTGACCTCTTCAAGAGATAATCCCATATAGAAAATATATGAGATAATTCTTGCTGAAAGCATAGATGCCTGGAAGCATCGACGTCCAAAGGCATCTAAAATCCTAAACTCACGACCTGGCGGATTAAGAGGAGTGCTTCTTTGCACTCTTAATACGCCTCACTGCTGATTCTACAACAATAGAATGATGAGGAAGTTGAGTCTTTTGAAAACCTGGAGAAGGTGGCACCTTGTACACAGTGTCAAGTGTTTTAGAAGTTGGGGATAACGTTACAGGATCTACTATTAAAAATGGGGAAACTCCTTTAAGATCTGATGCACAGGAAGCATGATCACATCCTTTGGAATCCAGGGGAATTGCAGAGTCTCTGAATCCCCTGGAATAGATTCTTTACCAGGTATAGAAATGGCAAGTAACTTTGCCATATCAAGCAAAAAAGCTTGAAAAGAAATCTCTCCTGAGGACCACCCTCTGAAATGAGGGGTAAAGGCTGAAATTGTTGAAAATTCAGCCTTGGCACCTATGGATTCATCCCAGTCATCGGGATCGGAAGACTTGAAAGGATGAAGCATCAGATTTTCTTTAAAGAGATGTCTTCAGTATCGCCCGAGATCAGTACCGAGATGAGTCGGTACCGAATCCTCCATGCTAGAGCGCGATTCCAGGCTCAGCATGGAAGGGAGCAAGTCTGTCGAAGAAAACATCGACTGTACCGACACCGGTGACGCTGTTGATACCGGTACCTAAGCCGATGCTTGAGGAACGGTCTGCAGCAACTCTAGCGGTACCATAAGAACATAACATAAGATATGCCATACTGGGTCAGACCAAGGTCCATCAAGCCCAGCATTTTGTTTCCAACAGTGGCCAATCTAGGTCATACGTACCTAGCAGTTTCCCCAAGGAGCATTGATATCCTGGGTCCCTTCTTAATAATGGTTTATGGACCTTTCCTCCAGGAACTTGTCCAAACCTTTTTTAAACCCAGCTACACTAACAGCCTTTACTACATCCTCCGGTAACAAATTCCAGAGTTTGATTACACGTTGAGTGAAAAAATATTTTCTTTTATTAGTCTTAAATAGTTTACCCTGTAGCTTCATTGCATGTCCCCTAGTCTTTCCATATTCTGATAAGGTAAACAATCGATCTACGTTTACCCGTTCCACTCCGTTCATTAATTTATAGACTTCTATCATATCTCCCCTCAGCCGTCTCTTCTCCAGGCTAAAGAGCCCCAACCTTTTTAGCCTTTCTTCATAGGAGTAGCCTTCCATCCCCTTTACCATTTTGGTGGCTCTTCTCTGAACCTTTTCTAAAATCGCTATATCCTTTTTAAGATACGGCGACCAGAATTGCACACAATATTCAAGGTGCGGTCTCACCATGGAACGATATAGAGGCATTATAATATCTTTTGTTTTATTTTCCATTCCTTTCCTTATCATACCTAGCATTCTATTTGCTCTCTTGGCCGCCGCTGCACACTGGGCCGAGGGTTTTAACAAGGTATCCACAATGACGCCTAAATCTTTTTCCTGGGTGGTGGTTCCTAATGTGGAACCTTGCATCGTGTAACCATAGTTTGGGTTGTTCTTCCCTAGGTGCATAACCTTGCATTTCTCCACATTAAATTTCATCTGCCATTTTGATGCCCAGTCTTCCAATTTATCAAGATCCTCTTGCAATTTTCCACAATCCTCCTGGGTTTTAACAACTTTAAATAGTTTTGTGTCATCTGCAAATTTGATAACCTCACTGGTTATTCCACTTTCCAGGTCATTTATGAATATGTCAAAAAGCAGCGGACCCAGCACAGATCCCTGGGGTACACCACTATTCACCTTTCTCCATTGGGAAAATTGGCCATTTAGCCCTACCCTCTGCTTTCTATCTTTTAACCAGTTCCTGATCCACAGTAGTACACTGCCTCCTATCCCATGACTCTTTAGTTTTGCCAAAAGTCTCTCATGAGGGACTTTGTCAAAGGCTTTCTGAAAGTCCAGATACACAATATCAACCGACTCACCTTTGTCCACCTGTTTATTCACTCCTTCAAAAAAACATAACAGATTAGTAAGACAAGATCTTCCTTGTCTAAAGCCATGTTGGCTGTCTCCCATTAGGTCGTATCAAGTGGTCTAATGTTTGAACGCTAATCGTAACTACCAAAAAGAACAACGTTCAATATAATCAAATATAATGGTTGCAAACTCACTTTTAGAGACAGTGCTTATTCTATCTCAAGGAATAACATTATTTTAACGGAATAAAGAGGTCTCAGACTTACAATAGCAACTGTCCTTTAGGCCAACATGCCAATTATAGGAAACAGTTTTGCTAGTTAGCATCAATGACCTCAATAGCACCGTGCGGTTAATAATATAAGAAGCAATAGCTGTGGGGATGTTCAATGTCCACAGATCTTTAAACAATTAGAGCCTCGATGTATGCTGTATTTGTAATGTTTGCAGTCTTTTGTCCTAATTCATATAAAGATACGTTGTTCACAGTGATCTTTAAACAGCAATTCTTATACAAATCGGCCCCTAAAATTTTCACAGCTTTAGCTCCTTTAAAGTGCTTAAACCGCATTAAAACTTAAATTCCTTCATTCCTTCAAATGTTCAAATATTCAGGTTGTCCCCGTTCCCTGAATATTTGAACATTTGAAGGAATGAAGGAATTTAAGTTTTAATGCGGTTTAAGCACTTTAAAGGACCTAAAGCTGTGAAAATTTTAGGGGCCGATTTGTATAAGAATTGCTGTTTAAAGATCACTGTGAACAACGTATCTTTATATGAATTAGGACAAAAGACTGCAAACATTACAAATACAGCATACATCGAGGCTCTAATTGTTTAAAGATCTGTGGACATTGAACATCCCCACAGCTATTGCTTCTTATATTATTAACCGCACGGTGCTATTGAGGTCATTGATGCTAACTAGCAAAACTGTTTCCTATAATTGGCATGTTGGCCTAAAGGACAGTTGCTATTGTAAGTCTGAGACCTCTTTATTCCGTTAAAATAATGTTATTCCTTGAGATAGAATAAGCACTGTCTCTAAAAGTGAGTTTGCAACCATTATATTTGATTATATTGAACGTTGTTCTTTTTGGTAGTTCCCATTAGGTCGTGACTATCTACATGCTGAGTAATTTTATTCTTTATGATGGTTTCTACCATTTTTCCCGGTACTGATGTCAGGCTCACTGGTCTGTAGTTTCCCGGATCACCCCTCGAACCCTTTTTAAAAATTGGTGTTACATTGGCGATCCTCCAATCCTCAGGTATTAGAGATGATTTTAATGATAGTTCACAGATTACTGATAGCAGGTCTGCAATCTCAAATTTCAGTTCTTTCAACACCCTTGGATGTATACCATCCGGCCCAGGTGATTTGCTACTCTTCAGTTTATCTAATAGTTGTAAGACATCTTCCCGATGTATCGATATTTCCTTCAATTCTTCCACACCTTTAAATACCACTTCAGTCATGGGTAACATCCCTACATCTTCCTCAGTAAAGACCGAAGCAAAGAATTCATTCAGTCTCTCCGCTATCGCCTTGTCGCCTCTTAGTGCTCCTTTAACCCCTTTATCATCTAATGGTCCAACTTACTCTCTCACAGGTTTTTTGCTATGAATGTACTTGAAAAGGTCTTTATTTCGCGTTTTTGCTTCCGCAGCAAGCTTCTTCTCAAATTCTCTCTTTGCCTGCCTTATCAATGCCTTGCATTTGACTTGCCAATGTTTGTGCTGTTTCCAGGTTTCATCGTTTGGCTCTTTTTTCCATTTCCTGAAAGATGCTTTTTTGGCAACAACAGCCTCTCTGACCTCACCTTTAAACCATGCTGGCAGTTTTTTGGACTTTCTTCCACTTTTCTTAAAGCGTGGAATACAGCTGGTCTGGGCTTCCAAGATAGTATTTTTCAACAACACCCAAGCTTGATGTACGTCTTTAACCTTTGCAACTGCTCCTTTTAGTTTTTTCTTAACTGTTTTCCTCATTTTATCATAGTCTCCCTTTCGAAAGTTAAAGGGTAGTACTGTGGATTTCCTTACTATCCCTCCTCCACTAATTAAATCAAAGGTGATCATGCTATGATCACTATTGCCAAGTGGCCCCAACACCCTTATCTCTTGCACTACATCTGGTGTTCCACTAAGGACTAGGTCTAATATTGCTTCCCCTCTGGTTGGTTCACCGAAGTAGCTGAGAGCGCTAGACTACGTTCATCGGTGAGGAGCGTTTCATCCATCACCATAGCCGATGCCAGGGTGTCGGTACGGCTCGAAGCGGCCACAACCACCAAGCATGGCCCAGGTATGTCCATGGAGGTAAGAACCTCGGGAACAACCTGAAGCCCCGTTAATTCTTTGGAGCCCGAAGACTCCCGCCGGGGCTTTATTGCCAAAATGTCCTCGTGGGCAACGCCAGAAGCATCTCGATGCTTAGAAGGAGATCTACCACTCGAGGACTGGCTAGTCTTAACAGACTTTTGTTTGGTTACCTGATCCTGTGAAAAAGAAGATATTCTGGCTGGCGACATCAAGTCCGATGTGAACCGGGTATCGAGTTGTGCTCGATCTTCTGTTTGAGCTCCAGCAGGAGAGACACTCCAGTGGGCAATGGTCAGGACCTAAACATTTTAGACACCAAGTATGAGTGTCTAAAAATATATTTGTACCGCCACACTTTGAGCATTTCTCAAGGATAGTGGCTGGCTTTTCCATAATGGAAGGATAGAGGCCTAGTGGCCTAGAAACCGTCAGACACTAAACAGGAAAAATTCCTAGAGAAAAAAAGAAATTTTTAGTAAAAAGAAAGAAAAGCACCGGCAGTACCGGTGGCGTCGAGGGAAGGCAGACGCGACCACAAAAAAACAAGAATAAAAAGAAGAATTTTCTGCGGTGACAGGAATACGTCCTGCCGGCTCCGCGGAAAACTGATGAGAGGGAAGTGAATGGGCAGGAAGGCAGCGCGCATGCTTGTGGGATGCTCCCAAAGGCTTTCTTTTTGGATGCTGGGGAGCGTTCCTGCGCAGGCTCCATCGGTACCGATGTACCCATATGTGAAGACTCATTCCTGCTTGTTCCTGGAGATTACCTTCATCAGCTCTGCCTGGAGGAGGAATGCCGCTGGAACCTGAGTCAGATTCCAAAGCAGCAAAGAGCTAAATTGGCATTCAAGTCACATGGGGTGATACGAGAACTACTACTATTACTACTACCCATTTTTAGTAATTTGGAATAGAGGTGTAGCCTAATGGTTAGAGCATTGGCTTGGGAACTAAGAGACCAGGGTTCGATTCCCACTTGTGGCCTTGGGCAAGTCACTTTCATTGCTTCAGAAAAATCCAGTTATCAATGTTCCTGTTTAATGTACATTACCAAGTTTAATTAACAATGTAAACTGCTTTGACTGAAATGATAAATCAGTATAAAAAAACCTGATAAATAAATACATTTGTAAAGCGATATAAAAAAACCTGATAAATTCATATAGCACTACAAAGCATACATTACACTGTACACATAGATATAAGACACAGTGTCCCTGCTCATCAGGGCTTACAATCTAATCAAGACAAAGAACTAGAGTAAGGTAAGATACACATAGTGGACAAGAGAGTGAGAGGCCTCTAGATCAGCGGTTCTCAACCTGTAGGTCGCGACCCCAATGGGGGTCACCAAGGATTTAGTGGGGGTCGCCTCGCCTCACCTCACTCCGCCGTTAAAAAAAAAAAAAAGCACCCAAGTTGCTGCCGCTGCCGAGTCCACTTCTCAGCAGCGGCAAACTCACTGCCTCCCAGTCCCTTCTAATGTAGCAGAGGCTCCATGCCTCCTAAGGTACCGCGGCTATGCCAGTAAAACTGTTGCGGAGCCTTCTTGTCTCTTGACGGGTTCCGTGCAGCATTGTCCCACCTCCAAAGAAAGTGGTAAACAACTTCCTTTGGAGGCGGGACAATGCTGCACGGAGCCCATCGAGAGACAGGAAGGCTCTGCAATGGTTTTACAGGTATAGCCGCGGTTTCCTAAGAGACAGGGAGCCGCAGCTCTAGAAGAACAGCAGGTCGGCAGCAGGCAGACAGGGAGAGGGGAGGAGGGGGCAGGGAACCTGCAACGGGGCTGACATGGAGGGATGGATGGATGGAGGGAGGGGTCTGACATGGAAAGGGGGTCTGACATGAATGGAGGGAGGGAGGGGAGGGCTGACATGGAGGGAGGAGAGGCTGACATTGATGGATGGAGGGAGGGGGCTGACATGGAAGGAGGGAGGGGAGGGCTGACATGGAGGGAGGGGTGGCTGACATTGATGGATGGATGGAGGGAGGGATGGGGCTGACATGGACGGAGGGGGCTGGAGGGAGGGAGGGGGGCTGACATGGACAAAGGGAAGAGATAGGGGGACATACTGTACAGACGGGCAATAAATGCTGGACAGAGGGGAGAGACCGTGCGGGTTAGGATTATAATGGGCACATGGGGGGGGGGGCTAGGACTGGTAATGGGTTGATTAGGGAAGGCTAGAACTGGGAATGGACTGATCAAGGGGGGTTGGGACTGGTAATGTGCTGATAGGGGGGTAGGACTGGTAATGAACTGATGGGGGGCTAGCACTGGAAATGAGCTGATCGGGGAGATTAGGACTGGTAATGGGCTGATTGGGGGAGCCTAGCATTGGTAATGGGGTTGAGGAGGGACTAGCACTGGAAATGAGCTGATTAGGGGAGGCTAGCACTGGTAATGGGGTTGAGGAGGGACTAGCACTGCAAATGAGCTGATTAGGGGAGGCTAGGACTGGTAATGAGCTGATGGGGGGGTAGGACTGGTATTGGGGAGGCTAGCACTGGTAATGGGGTTGAGGGGGGACTAGCACTGGAAGCGAGCTGATTGGGGGGCTTTGACTGGGAATGGGCTGATTGTGGGGAAGGGAGGATAGAGCTGCTGGCCCAGGAAGAAAAATGGGGGCTAAGGCTACAAATGGGCTGATATGAGGGGATGGGAGAATGGAACTGGAAGAGAGTGGATCTGAGAGGGGCTGCCATGGTATTTGTACTAGAAGAGATGCTCAGTGGGGAAGGAGGAGGACTAGAAGGGAATGGACACCAGTGGCAGTCATGGGAATGCAAGTTGACATTGGAAGGTACTGAGAGTGAGGAGTGGAAAGGGGCTGATGCTGTGGATGGTTAATGGGACTGGAAATAGGCTGATGGAAAGAAGTGAAGAAAACGAAAGAAGAGATAAAAAATGGCAGATGGACCATAGACCACAGAAAGAGAGCTAAGAGAAGACAGGAAAGCAGAAGCCTCAGATCGGGACCAGCATGATCAGAGAATAAATTGGTCAGACAACAGAGGTAGAAAAAAATAATTTTATTTCATATTAGTGATTTGACTACAAAATCATCATAATTTTGAAATCAAATATTGTTACTTGTGATTAATTATTGTGGTTTAAATAAGTAAATGTTATAAAAAACAAATTGCAAAGGCCTATAACATTATAATTCAACAAATGATTACAGCGACAATGCGTTAACGGTAAAGGAAGAGAGAAGCATTTGATTTTATCATTGGGGGTCACCACAAGTTGACCAATGGTAAAAGGGGTCACGGTACAAAAAAGGTTGAGAACCACTGCTCTAGATCCAAAGAGGTGGGGTTTTAGCCTGGATTTGAATAGGGCTAGAGAAGAAGCCTGACACAGACTCAGGCACGTGGAGCAGAACACCTGAGGTACCTGTAGGGATCTTGATTTGTCGCATAGTGTTAGCGAAACAGCCTTAGGTGGCACATACAAGCATCTCTGTACTAGAGCAAATAGCAAAGCACATTAGGTGGCCAAGAAAAAGCACAAAAGTTCTTCTGTGCATACAATCATATTCCTTATGCTGAATCTATCTTTTTGAATGCACCCTTTGGCATTTAGTTGGTACAAGGTTCCGCTGGGTATCTATGTCAATCAGAAAAACAGCCATCACAAGGTGGTATCATGCAGAGTACTGTCCCTGAGAAGAGAAATGTAGTAGAAACTGGTATGCAGTCCCATACAGAGGTGGCTGTATAATGAGGAGGAGTGAGGCAGTTGCCTCAGGTGGAAAGTTTTGGGGGCGGCAACAAATGCCCCCAAGAACAGCTGCCTCACTCTGCCTTTAAACTTAGAAAAAAAAAGGTGGAAAGCTGCTGCCACTGCTGCTTGGCAGTGGCAGATTCAATCCCTGCCACCCCCACTGCTACCCTTGGAGGCCCCGCACTTGCCTGACCGGTCCAGTGCCCCGGTTCTGCAGAGCTGCGAGAAAGAACTGCATTTCCTTTCTTTCCTGCAGCTCTGTTAAAATTGTTAAAATGCTGACATTTTACCCTCAGTGCGCACCAGGCTCAACTTTAACAGAGCCGCGGGAAAGAAAGGAAATGCAGTTCTTTCTCACGGCTCTGCAGAGCAGAGGCGCCAGTCCGGTCAGGCAAGTGCAGGAGCCTCCCATGGGGGGGGGGGGGGGAGAGAGGGACGGTTAGGACTTGAAATGGGCTGATCTCAGTGTGGGTTAGGGTTATAATGGGCTGATGGGGGGACTAGCACTGGAAATGGGCAGATTGGGGGGACAAACACCAGAAAGGACTGATTAGGGGGGCTAGCACTGATAATGGGATGATTTTAGGGGGACTAGCACTTGTAATGGGCAGATTGGGGGGGTTAGGACTGGGAATGGGCTGATGGCTAGCATTGGAAATGGGCTGATCAGGGGTGCTAGGACTGGTAATGGGCTGATTAAGGGAGGCTAGCACTGGTAATAGGGTTGAGGGGGAATTAGCACTGGAAGTAAGCTGATTGGGATGGGGCTTCGACTGGAAATGGGCTGATTGGGGGGAGGGAGGAACGAGCTGCTGGCCTTGGAAAAAGATTGGGGACTAGAACTGGAAATGGGCTGAAGGCAGGGATGGGAGGATAGAGCTGCTGGCCCTGGAAGAAAACTGGGGGCTAGGGCTACAAATGGGCTGTTGCAGGGGGGGGGGGGGAGAGATGGAAGAATGGGACTGAAAGGGAGTGGATGCTGAGAGGGGCTGCCATGATATTTGGATCAGAAGGGGATGGACAGTGGGGAAGGAGGATGGACACCAGTGGCAGTCATGGGAATGCAAGTTGACATTGGAAGGTACTGGAAGGGAGGACTGAAAAGGGGCTGATACTGGGAAGGGTTAATGGTACTGGAAATAGGCTGATGGAAGGAAGTGAAGAAAAGAAAAGAAGAGAAGAAATGGCAGATGAACTATAGACCATAGAAAGAGAGCCAAGGAAAGACAGGAAAGCAACAGCTCAGATCAGGACCAGCATGATCAGAGAATAAAATGGTCAGACAACAAAAGGTAGAAAGAAATAATTATTTTCATTTTAGTGACTGGACTTTGCACTATCTTTATATTCTACACAGCATGGGGAACTGCATCTCTATTTGATGTTGCACTGCATGCGGAATCTGGTTTCTTGGAGTTTCAATTTAATTTTTGTCTACATATTTTTACTTTAGGTTGTAGTCACTTATTCTGTACTTGGTGAGAGTCTGTGTTCTGAATGTGTGACTAAGGCCAGGTGTTCTGTTAAAATGGCGTTTGTACATAGGGATCTATACTGTACTGTAGTAATTTGGCTTGTTCAGCTTTTCAAACAGGTGTATGGATGTTCTAGGGCCCGCTGCAATATTTATGTTATTGCCCTTTTCTCGATACACTCTATGTTGTGTGAATTTTGGGAAGTTAGTGCTTTTATGGAATAGTAGATTTGCTCTATGGATCCTGTACTCTGGGTTCTTGGTGAGGTCAACTGTAGGGTGGTTGGTTGGGGGGAGGTACTGGAATATGTAGTGTTTTTGAGATTTACAGTTTTGCGTTCTTTATGCTGCCAGACTGAAATTTAATATATTTTGTCAGTTCAGATTCAAGGAAATTTCAAATTTTCAAGGAACGTCTTGGTTTAATTTTGTTTAGTAGTCTCATAGCTTCACTGCTGCTGAGTTACAGACTTTTCCAGCTATAACACAGTGTTTGAATTCATGGCTACCAGGATTAGTTTCTCATTTTATATCTTCCCTCCTCATCAATAATCTGGTCATAGCAAAATAAACCTGATGTGCAGATACTTATAATGGTTTGATTGGGGGGGGCTGTGTAAGTGACTTTTCAATGATCAAATTTCATGTTTTATTATTATGTTTGATTTATTGTAACATTGTTTTACTAAATTGCATGTGTATGTTTAGAAGCCGCCTAGGATTTTAGATGGGTGGCATATACATTTTAAAATAAAGTATACTAAATTTATGCAAATGATGCCGCAGTGAATCTCTGCACATGGTCCTGCATCACCCCAGCGCTGTCTCTGGGGGAAAGTAGACAGGAGGGTGCACTGGGAGACAGAGAAAAGCAGAAACCTCAGATTGGGACCTACATGATCAGAGAATAAAATGGTCAGACAGCAAAGTTAGAAGAGAATTCTATTTTCAATTTAATGACCAGACTTGGTGCTATCTTTATATTTTAAACAGTACATGGAAATGCATCTTTTTCTATTTCTCTGGTATTGCACTGTATGCAGAATCTGGCTTCTTGAGGTTGCAGTTTAATTTTTATTCACATATTTTAGGTTACGGTCACTTATTCAGTACTTAGTGAGGGTCTGTGTTTTAAGTGTGTGACCAAGACCAGGTGTTCTGTTAACATGGAATTTGTATGTAGGGATCTGTACTGTAGTAATCTGAATTGTTCAGCTATCCAAATAGGTGTTTGAATGTTCCAGGGCCCACTGTAGTATTTAGTGATGCTTTTTTTGGATGGCCTCCTTATGTGAGTTTTGGAAGTTAGTGCTGTATGGTATGGTACATTTGCTCTATAGATACTCAGTGACTTTGTTGTAGGGTTTTGTATTAGTTCATAATATGCCTGGTACTAGATAATGTTTGTTTGTTTGTTTTTTTAAGATATTGAGTTCTGTGGGTGAATAGCCTGGTTCTGCTCTGCACCCACTGTTGAGGAAGGGGGTTCTGTGGATGCAAAATATATGTTCAAAAAGAAAACGCAAGAACCATAATGCAGTTTATAACAAAATAAAAATGAGTTATAATTTAATTTTTATTTATTTATTTATTTACATTCTCTTATATACCGCACTATTCTGCATCAGTGCAGTTTACATTGAACAAACTGAAATTACATTGAACAGGGCATTATAACTTGGAGGTAACTATTTTACAGGGAACATGGGCTATGGAGGGTTAAGTGGCTTACCCAAGACCACAAGGAGCACCTGTGGTTAAGGATTGTGGTAGCGGTTCAAAAAGGAGAGAGTTCTTGATGACACTAGACCTCACCAAGGCCCATCTCCACCGCCCCATACATCCGGAGCATCAAAAAGTTCTTATGTCACTACCGGTTTCAGACTAAGCCCTTTGGATTAGCAACAGCACCCACAACCATTACTATGGTGGTGACAGCAGCACTCAGGAAGGAAAGCACCCTGGTCCATCCATAGCTGGATGACTGGCTCACTCATGCAAAGTTGGAAGGCAACTCAGAGGGTGATAACCTTTCTGCAAGGACTGTTGAATGATCAACTCAACCAAGAGTACTCTGATTCCATCACACCGGTTGATCTACTTCAGAGCAAGCTTTGACATCCTGGCAGGGACAGTCTCCCTCCCGGAGCAAAGGATAGAGAAGTTACAGAGCATGCTTCACTGCTTCCTATAGACGTCAAGGCCTTTGGCATAGCATTACTTGCAGATTTTTGGGCTGATGGTGGCAGCATTCAATTTAATTCCCTGGGCCAGAGCTCACATGAGACCACTGCAAAAGGGCCTTATTCTCCAGGCAGTCCCCCAGTCACATTTTATAAACTGTGCTGTGGTTCTCTCACTCTCTTTTAGTTCCTTGGTGTGCAAACTCTTGCATTTCCTTCAATCTTTTTTTTAAATTATTTATAAGTTTTAACAAATTTTAACAAGCATCATGTCTTGTAAAAGAAACTATAGAGTTGTAAAGTTGCAAACACAATAAACGTATCATTTGCAATATTACAGGGAAAACAACAATACAACTACAAAATTAGACCCCAACGGGACGGAGTTATACATTTAAAGGGGAATACAGGTAAAGGAAAAAAAAAAAGAAAAGGCTCTAAGCAGTGCCCCAACTCTCTTTATATTACGTGTTCTATCTTATATCATACTGCTTCTCCTCCCAAATTAGTCCCAGTTGAAAATTTCTTAAGGTCAATCTTTTAACTCTTTTTGTTCTTTATTTAAAAAAGTACTTGGACAATTTTAGCATTTATAGGAACATCTCTAACAAGGTGCCCTAACTTTCCTGTTTTGATAAATACTTCAAAGATACCTTACTTCGAACCATATGCTCCTGTTCTGAGCAACTGTCAGCTTTACCCCAGGATCTAGTTTAAAAGCTGCTATATCTAATTCTTGAATGTTAGCTCCAGCAGCCTGGTACCACCCTGATAAAGGTGAAATCCATATTTGCGGAACAGGCTCCACCTTCCCCACAATGAAGACAAGTTTCTAACAAATATAAAATCTTCCTCCATGTACTGAGACACCGAAGCTCTCTGTCTCTTGGGTCTTGTGTGGAACAGGGATCATTTCTAAGAATGCTATCCTAAAAACCTTAATTTGGCTTCCAGAACCTCCCTCCCCCATTTTCCTGTCATTGGTATTAACATGTACCAGGACAGCTGGCTCCTCCCTAAGTGTGAGGTCTGCTACCTTCGTACCAGGCAGGCAAGCGACCAAGCAATCCTCATGCCCACCAGCCAATCATCTATCTACATGCTTAATGATTGAATCACCAACTAGAAGCAACCATGCTAATCTTTCCCTCCTCGGCAGAAGGCCCTGTAGACACATCTTTAGTGTGAAAGGATATTGCATTCTCTAGAGGGCAGCGTAGGTCCCAGCTACAGGATCACTTCCTCCTACACCAAAGTTATGCGCTACTTCCAGGTGACCTCTCTTCTGCAAGGCAGCACAGAGGCTGCTGGTGTGGAAGTGGAACTACTCTACTATGTCCCTGTAGGTCTCTTCTATGTACTTTTGTGCCTGCCTCAGCTCCTCCAACTCTGCTACTCTAGCCTCCAGAGATCGGACTTGCTCTCTGAGATCTAGGAGTTCTTTACACTAAGTGCACATATATGATCTCTCACCAAAATGGGAGATAATCATATATGTGGCACTCAATGCATAGCTCCATTTCACTGTTGGACTGCTGTCTGCATCTTTGTATTTATGAGTTGTTCAGAGCTGCTAATGCAGTACAGATACCTAGAATAAATTGAAGGTCTTCAGGATTTTTAGATAGAAAATTAGTTGATAATCTGTTTGCTTCCCACTGAACTGCTAATAATCCATTAAGGGTTAATCACTTGCTGATTACAATAACCCGTAAGGACAAATTTCACTTCTAATTGGGAAAACTGATTAAAAATTAAGGGATCTGCCGGGGGTGGATGGGAAAGAGACCTGTCTGTTCTGTATCAATACTAGGGATGTGCTTTTGTTTTGAAATGAAAGAGGCAATAGCGTGCACTATTGCACAATAACATGGGTGGTTTGCACATGCGTGAACACTGCATGCTATTGCCCAATAGTGTGCCCTACTGAGCAATAGTGTGCACTATTAAATAAAAACTTATACAAAGATTTAAAAAAATATATCTTTCCCTGCATAACTATAAACTAGGGCAAATTTATTCTAAACCTTTAAGCCAAATCAATAATTAATTTATATTTTCATGGTTAATCTTTTTATTATAAATTATAATCATACAAGGCTTCATCATCATTGTAATGCTTTATCAACACCACCTAGTACATAACAGAGTCCCCTACCCCTCCCAGCCCCCCCTCCTCAAAACATCCATGGAGAAAATACTGTCACAGTTTAGAGTGTTGAGGATATTACTACAATGTTGAAGCCTACACGAAGAGAAATCATAAAGGAAAACCAAATATCTACAAATGGTTTACACATTTGGGAAAAGACCCATCAAACTTAATGATCACTTGTTTTGGTCATCCAGCACAGCTGTTAGACCAATAGAGTAACCAACTTTTTAAATTTCACCATTGGTCCACTCAAGTCAGTTTTTCATATTTTTTATAATCCATCAAGTGTAGAAAAAATGTTACAAAACCCAGAGCATTTAACATTATTTCTTCGCAAGCCACTGAAAAATCAAGACGTTCAAAAAATGCACAGCACAAAGAGCACATATGGAATCACATCACCGACATGGTAGCAATGTTTCAAAAGCAATAAACCAGTCACTTATCTCTTTCTGCATCAGGGTGTATTGTCAATCTTCCAAAAATTATTTTACAGCAGTTTGACATCTTAGCTCGTCTCCCTAATGAAGAGTTTTGTATCTGCTGATGAAGCAACCCTTGCACCTTCAACTGGAAAAACTGCTCTCGCAAATACACTGATGAAAACCTAATCAATTCGCACTGAGCAACTACAAACTCTTACACATCAATAAGGCATTCAACTTTTTATGCTTCTCTACAACATAGGAGATTATTGTTTCCCACATGGACTTTATCAGCTCACCATAATAATCAGAGGTTATCCCTATGAGTAATATGTGTCTCGATACATTCTTTATTATTTTATTTAAATGCTTTTATATACCGCCTCTTCCAGCGATCAGTAGCGGTTTACAGAGAAAGCATAGTTACTCACCTGTAACAGGTGATCTCCGGGAACAGCACAAATTTAGTCTTCACATATGGGTATCGTCAGTACCGACGGAGCCTGCGTGGGAACGCTACCCAGCATCCAATTAGAAAGCTTTTGGGAGCATCCCACAGCGCCTGGTGCTGCCTTCCCGCCTTTCCCAAATGCCTCTCTCCAGTTGAGTTTTCAAGCTGAGACAAAGAGAGCGGAAAGAGAAAGAGATAGAGAGATACAACTCCTAGGGGAGGTGGGTGGGTTGTGAAGACTAAATTCCTGTTGTTCCCGGAGATCACCTGTTACAGGTGAGTAACTATGCTATCTCCAGGAACAAGCAGGAATGTAGTCTTCACATATGGGGACTCCCTAGCTTTAGATGCCAGGGAGAGATCCCAGAAGTTGTGTGTCCCTGTGAAAGGGCTCCACTTCCCCCCATGGATCTCTGGCATCCAACCAGGGATGGTGGGTAGGAGTTGATTAGCTATGGAACAGGTGTTGGAGAACAGCCTGACCAAACAAGGCATCCCGGCGGGAGTCCTTGTCCAAGCAGTAATGGGATGTGAAGGTATGAACCGAGGCCCAAGTGGCTGCTCGACAAAAGTCGTCGATAGACACAGAGTGCAAATGAGCCAATGCATCTGCCATGGCTCTCACATTGTGAGCTGTGACATGGCCTTCCAGAGGAAGATTCTTACTCTGATAGGCAAACGAAATACAGTGAGCCATCCAGATGAACAGTGTTCTCTTGGAGACTGGAAGTCCCAAATGAGAAGGATAAAAAGCAACAAAGAGTTGAGAAGAATTTCTATGTTGCTGTGTTCTTTGTATGTAAAAGGCTAAAGGCTCTTTTACAGTCCAAAGTATGAAGATTCCTTTCTGCATTTAATGCATTAGGCCTTGGAAAAAAACACAGGCAGGTAGACTGCTTGGTTTAGATGAAAAGGCGAGACCACCTTTGGCATAAAGTGTGGATGAGTCTTAAGGACTACCTTGTCATGATGGAACCTTGTATAAGGCGGATCAGCCACTAGTGCCTGCAACTCACTGATGCAACATGCTGATGTGATTGCAATGAGAAAGATAACTTTCCAGGAAAGGAACTTCAACGAGGTAGTGGCTAAGGGTTCGAAAGGTGGCTTCATGAGCTGGCCAAGAACCAGGTTTAAGTCCCATGCCACCGGTGGTGGCCTAATGGGAGGCTTAGTTAGAAGAAGGCCTCTCATAAATCTTGCTATAAGAGGATGGGAGGAAATAGGTTGTCCATTTAAAGGCTTGAAAGAAGCTGCAATAGCACTCAAATGGACTCTTACTGAGTTCGTCTTAAGTCCTGCATTAGATAAATGAAGGAGATACTCCAGCAATGATTCCAGAGGTATCGCAAGGGGGCTAAGACCCTTCTGCGAGCACCATATGGTAAACCTTTTCCACTTGAAAGCATAAGAGCGTCTTGTGGAAGGTTTTCTGGAAGCATAAAGGATATCCTTTACTTGCTGAGAAAGGTTAAGATCATGAAGATCTAGGCCTTCAGCAACCAAGTCCTGAGATGCAGAGACTGGGGATTGGGATGCCATAACATTCCGTCCTCCTGAGGCAGGAGATCTGGAGCAGACCCTAACTCCAGAGAGGGAGCTTGAGAGAGATGTAGAAGCAGAGGGTACCACACTTGCAGTGGTCAATGTGGAGCTATGAGAATCATACAGCCTCTGTCTCTCTGAAGCTCAAACAGGGTTTTGGGAATTGGGGAATGGGTGGAAAGGCATAAACGAAGTCTTGACCCCAATGAAGGAGGAAAGAATCCCTGGCCTGAGATCCCTGAGCCGGAATCCTGGAACAGAACCGGAGAAGTTTGGCATTCAACGGACTTGCAAAGAAGTCTATGTCCGGGGTTCCCCAAATTTGAAAAATCTTGGCTACCTGGTCTGCATGTAGGGACCATTCGTGTGGAAGCAGAACTCGACTGAGTGTCTGCCCAAGAGTTTTGAATGCCTGGAAGATATACTGCCAGGAGATGAATCTGATGCTTTCTGGCGAGGGCCCATAGTCACAAAGCTTCGTTGCAAAGCGACAGAGAGCCTGTTCCTCCCTGCTTATTCACGTAGAACATGGCTACTTGATTGTCCGTATGAATGAGGAGTGTCTTGTAGCTGAGCAGGGTGTGGAACACTCGAAGAGCAAGGAAGATTGCTCTGAGCTCTAAGCGACTGATGTGTAGATGAGTCTCTTGTGGAGTCCAAGTGCCTTGGGTGGAGAGGTCTTGCAAATGAGCTCCCCAACCCACTGGTGAAGCATTTGTTGTGAGAGTTGCCTGGGGTAAAGGTTGTTGAAATGGGGACCCCACCAACAGGTTTTGAGTGGACTGCCACCATTGGAGGGACAAAATAAGGCGATTTGTGTTTGCTATTTTGTCTGACAGGCACCCTGATGCCTGGGTCCATTGAGTGGATAAAGTCCACTGGGCTGCTCTCATATGGAGGCGAGCATAAGGAACCACATGCACGGTAGATGCCATGTGGCCTAGTAGTTGTAACATTTCTCGAGCAGTGAGATGAGGCTTTAGCACTGCTCGAGAAGCTAACTGCACCATGCGAAGGCAAAGGGTCTAAGGAAGATAGGCCCTTGCTTTTCTGGTATCCAGCAAAGCTCCTATGAACTCTAGAGACTGAGTGGGAGTTGTAAGGGGAAAATTAGTTTCTTGTTGTACAGAGGGACCATGAGGCCCATCTGTGAATACCTAGATAGAAAGGAATGTGTTGTGCTAAGACAAGATTCAGTGATCTTCACAGAGACAGGTACCAGTTTGTACGGTTGCTAATTAGCAATATCAGGAGCAGGGCTATGCTGCACGGATGGGTTTATGACGTATATATGTTTTTGATACTGTATAAAAGATAGACTGCACTTCTAACGTACGGAATAAACTTTCATGCTACTTATGTGCGTGTGTGTTTGTTCCCCTGGGATCCCAGACAGAGAAGATAAGGTAATTCCTCGACCCAGATAATTAGAGGATGTCCCAAGGGTAAGTGCTGGGAAAGGAAAGAACAGATACCCTTACAGGAGTTAGGCTGGATTTTGGGATGTTTATGACCAGACCCAAATACTGAAGGATACACATTGTGCAAGATAGAGAAATCCTGGCCTCTGACTCTGATGGGGCTCGAATGAGCCAGTCGTCTAAGTAGGGGAAGACGAATATTCCTAGAGTGCGAAGAAATGCTGCTACCACAGCCATGCATTTCGTAAACACCTTGGCGCTGAGGCCAGGCCAAAAGGAAGCACCCTGTACTGGTAGTGCTTTCCTTGAAAAAGGAACCGAAGGAACTTTCTGTGAGTTGGATGGATGAAAACATGAGTGTACGCATCCTTGAGATCTAGAGAACAAAGCCAATCCTGACTCTGAAGGTATGGCAGCAGAGTTACGAAAGGAATCACCTTGAATTTCTCTTTTAACAGGAATTTGTTCAATTCTCTGAGGTCCAAAATAGGTCTGTGTCCCCCTGTTTTCTTTGGGATAAGGAAATAGGGGGCGTAAAACCCTGTACCCTGTTGAGGAATGGGTACCTCTTCTATTGCCTCTTGGGCAAGAAGCATAGTGACCTCTTGATCTAACAGGATGATGAGAGAGGTCTGGGAATTTAACTGTCTTACCATTGTGGGAGGGGCATGCAAAGAAAGTGAAGCTTGTACCCCTCTTTTATAATGGATAGAGTCCAATGTTCAGCTGTTATCTGTCCCCATCTGGGGGCAAAATGACACAACCTTCCTGGAATGGTGGAAGGCTCTGGTTCGTTGAGAGCCAGGAAGGCTAAGTTCTCTAGATGGAAGTCAAAGGCCTTGTGGAGGCTGAGACTGCTGAGACAGTTGAGGCTTAGCAGTCTTTGCTTTCCTTTGTTTAGGTGGTTGCTGACTCTTTCGGGCAGGTTGACCTGCAGAACGTCCCTGCTGGGAATAAGAGGGATAAAACCTCTTCTTTTTGGAGAAGAACGGTTTCTTGAAAGATTTCTTCCTTGCAGGATCAGCTGTGGCTTTGGATAATCTATCCAAGGTGGAGTTGTCAGCATCCAACTTATTGGCTTTCTCTTGCCAATTTTTGCCAAATAGATTCTCACCTGTACAAGGGATATTGCCCAGTTTGTCCTGCACCAAGAGCTCCAAATCGGATGCCTGGAGCCAGGCAATTCTACGTGCACCTATGGCAATGGCAGAGGTTCTTCTTATGCACTCAAAACAGTCAAAAGCTGCACGGTTGACAAACTTAGAAACATCCTGGGCATAATTAACCAGTGTGAGAAAATCCTGCCTCTTATCAGGAAGAAGAGGACTCAAAACCTCTAAATCTCCTGTGACTTCCTTAAGGAACATTCCCATATATAAAATATAGGAACTGATCCTGGCAGAAAGCATGGAAGCCTGGAAAATACGACGTCCAAAGGCATCCAAAGTTTGACACTCACGTCCTGGAGGATTAGAGGCATGCCTCTTTGCACTTTTGATCCTTCTCATAGCTGATTCCTCTACAATAGAGTGGTGAGGAAGCTGAGTTTTCTGGAAACCAGGACACGGAGGTACTCAATACATAGTATCCAGTCTACGGGAGGGAGGGGAGGTGGTTAGAGGTGTTTCCCACATTCTCAACATGAGATCATGTAAGATCTCATGGATAGGCAAAGTAGCCGCCTCCTGAGGAGCCTTGGGATATTGTAGAATCTCCAACTCCTTTGCCCTGGGCTGTGTTTCAGGAGACACAGTAATGGACAGACCTCGAGCCACCTCCCTGATAAAATCCTGAAAGGAGATATCTTCTGGAGGAGCCATCCTGCGCTTAGGAGAGGAAGGCTCCTCTGGGAGAAGTAGTTTGGTAGCGACGGAACTGTCAGAATCCTCAGATTCCTCCGAGGATTCAAAGTACCTTTTGTCTGGATGCTCTTGTAGAGCCAGATACCCGTACCGACCGAAGTCGGTGCCGGGGGAATCGGTACTGGTGTATCAGTACCGGAAGGCATAGCATGACTGGGTGCCGGCAATGCAGACACCGATGTCGATGCTGTCGGTACCGGTTGAACTGTCTGACGCGGTTCAGAGGGTGTCGATGCCGCAAGGAGAGCCGCCAGACTGCGTTCAATAGCCAGGAACCTCTGGTCTATCGACACTGCCGATGACTGGGTATTGGTACCGGAGAAAGCAGCCGGTACCCCAGAGCATTGCACCAGTAGTTCTGCCGAGGTCGAGGCCTCGAGAACATCCTGGAGCCCCGATAATGTTTTGGAAGCTGAAGCCTCCCGCCGGAGCAATTTTGCCGGTACAGAACCCTCAAGGGCAACGCCAGAGGCATCTCAATGCTTGGAAGGAGATCTACCCTTTGAGGACCGGCCAGACTTATTTTTAGTTACCTGAGATCCATGGGAGGAAGACGAAGCCCTGGAAGAC
The DNA here is from genome assembly GCA_033557465.1 of Ichthyophis bannanicus. Lineage (NCBI taxonomy): Eukaryota > Metazoa > Chordata > Amphibia > Gymnophiona > Ichthyophiidae > Ichthyophis > Ichthyophis bannanicus. The sequence continues at coordinate 189,553,171 of CM066035.1, read as the reverse complement.
CTCGATGCCACAGAGGCTGCATTGGAGGGAAAAAGGGTGCTGAGCTTAGCAGCTCGGTTTTGTCGACCCCTCTTGGACATCATGGCACAGGCCATATACTCCGAAATGGAGTGGTCAGGACCTAAACATGGGTGTCGATGACGGAGATGGTACCGCCACACTTGGTGCACTTCTTGAAACCCGAAGCAGGTTTTTCCATGGTAAAGGAAATTTTGGGCCTAAGGCCCAAAATGGCGCGTGCACCTGAGGAAGAAAAGTTTGGAAAAAAGAACTAAATTTTTTTTTTTTTTTTTAAAGAAAGAAAGAAAGAACCGGCGGTACCAGTATAGCGTCGAGGAAGGCAGACGCGACCACAAAAAAGAAGGAGAATGGGAAAAATTTTCTGTGGTGACAGGAACGACGACCTTCTGGCTCTGCGAAAAACGAAGAACTGGAGAGAGGCAGTTGGGAAAGGCAGGAAGGCAGCACGCAGGCGCTGTGGGATGCTCCCAAAAGCTTCCTAATTGGACACTGGGGAGCATACCCGCGCAGGCTCACTCGGTACCGACGATACCCATATGTGAAGACTACATTCCTGCTTGTTCCTGGAGATCATAATAAGTAAGTTTACCATAAAACAATTGAACTCATTTTGGTTACAAAAACTATGTGCAAAAAAGCATCTCGCTGTGTATTGAGCATTCTATTTTTATGGATTGAATTTGATCGTGGTAAGGAGTTGAGGTGAAGCTAGGTTGCTTGAGGCTGAGGATTATGGGTGGATGAACCATAGGATTCAATAAAAAGGTGTTTTGAGTTCTTTACAGAAAGTTTGTAAGTCCTTTACTGCTCCTAAGTTGGCTGGAAGCACGTTCCAGTGTTGGGGTGATATATGTGAAGGCTCTGGAACTGGTAGCTTTATTTGTATTATGAATATGAGTGGATATTGTTAGAGTGTTTTGGGAACAATTCAGTCTATTTCTTGTAGTGTCAGGTAAACTGAGGAGGGAGCAAAGGTAAGATGGAGCTATTTTATTGTAGACTGAAGATTGTCATGCTGTATTTGTATTTTCTTCTTGTTGCAATGGGCAACCAGTGGAGGTTATAGAGAACAGGAGTGATATGGTCAGAGTAGTGGGCCTTGTGAATTATGCCTGCTGCTAGATTTTGCACCATTTGGAGTTGTTGAATAGTTCTTTTGGGCAGACCATACAGAATACTATTACAGTGATCAAAATGGGGTGTTATCAGGGCCTGCAGAATAGATCTAAAATCGTCGTTTTCCAATAGGGGTCTAAGGTGTTGTCTTACTGGGTTTTTCTGTATTTCATATTCCTGTGGACAAAGTTTAGCTGATAATGTAAGTACAGCTCCAGCATGTGCAACCCTCAAGGAGATGGCCAGCAAGGGTAGAAACACCCACCAACAGCACTGACAGGCTCCATTATCCACAGCTGGTTGGAGGCTAATATAGCATGGTAATATAGCACGTGCAAACAGTGCACACATTATCAATCTGTGGTGAGGGCAAGGCACGGTAATATAGCAAAAGCAAACAAAGCACATGTTATCAATCCTTGAGCTGACATTGGGACAGGAGTGTCAAACAGGAATGCCAACCAGCTCCACTTTTGCTCAGTACACCAATGAGAGTGTATGCGTGAGTGTATGGCTCCCCTTTGTCCTTGACTTTCTGCACTGCATTTTGGCTCACATTGTCTGAGCTTTTCCAGCCTGTTTGGAAAATGTGAATAAGGCGAAGCAGAGGATTGTGGGTATCACCTGAAACAGTGCAGATTGGCCTGGATGTGTCTGCCACAATGGTAGGGTCACTGGCTGAAATGCCATTGTGCCCACCTGCCATGTGCATTGCCTAGGTGGCCACTGTATATTATGCTGAGATGACACTCTCACTATGACCAAAAAGTGACCATGGCACGGCTATGTATCCACATAGCTCTATTATAATGTTTGGCTCCAGTGATGTGGATGCATTCTCTGTCTGGGGATGCTAATCATTGAGTTAATGGCTGGCTGGCTGTCATGCTAAGTATCTCAAGGCAGAGTGCTCGTGGTCACACTATGCACATGCCATGTATGCTGACCAGCAGACCTACTGTAATTGGTTTGTGCTTGGCTGACACAGCCCAGTGAAGGGCAGCGGGGTAGTCTTGCTGCCTGTGCTGTAGTTAATTGTTAGTCATCAATGGTTGGGGCAGCAGTGGTTCATGGCCTACTCAGTGGGATCCTGGCAGGACATTAGCCATAGCCCCAAACCAGCTTATACACCCCCACTGCAGTGGCTGTACATAGCAGCAGTATATTAACACTATCCACTAGCCTACACTGTTAACAGAGGGTGAAGTGCAACATGGGCAGAATACAGGGCCAAGCTGCTGCTGTCACCATTGCCTACAGCATGCAGGAAACCAAGGAGAAAAATCATAACACACTGCAAACAATATCTGTCACACACTAGCAGTGATGTGGACCAGCAGCAGAGACCATCTCTATCAGTGCAGGTTCAATGGACCAGGTGCTAGGTACCCCTCCTCACACTCAGGGTGACAGTTGAAACCAATCTGCAGCACGGCTTGCTGTTATGTGCATGTAGCACACGCAGCCAGTGTGTCTTAGTGAGCTGATATGCTGGATCAGTGCCTTCTCCATTAATTTTTCAGCAGACTGCTGTTTTGCATGAGCAGTGCCTCATGGGTAGTGGAGGGCCCAACCTATACCTGCATAGACAGCAAACAGTTTGATCAGAGATCTGCAGGCTGTGTAGAGTTGTGTGGAAGTGTAGCCTACTGGTTGATGCAAAGTCTCCATGGTCAAAGGTACAGGGTTTGATTCCCACTTGTACATTTTATGCCTGGGTGCGCTTGCCCACCTCGCATAGTCCTGGCTTTGCTATGACCTACAGACAATCATTCTTCTACATTTCTATGCATTATGGCAACACGTTGGGTAGCCCAACATAGCATTCCCCATCATGGACATTTGTGAGCATGGCTTTAGTGGCTCTGCCACAGCACATTGCAGCGGGTCAGTGATGTATACGCAGCAGATGTCTGGGTCAACTGGTATGGATGTGTTTCTGTTTTGCCATCATTGTGACCTCCCAGCTTTATGTAAAAAGGGTATATTTCATACATTCAGGCACCTAGCACTCGTTGCATAGCCATCCCTTGCACTGTTCTGCCATCATTCCTTCCCCGCATGGGGCAAATGGGTTCAACTTGTCCCTTTCTATCATGCCACTCTGTCGGGTGCATTATCTTGCAGTTGTACAGGCTGAGGCACCAGTCCCACCCATACAAATGGCGTTTCATGTACTCCATGGCACTGCTACTTTTGGTTCTCACACACCAAATGCTTTTGGCCTGAATGATCTCACACATCCACTCACCACACAAATTGCAAACTCTCTGCTTGGAAGATCCATGGCACAGCCCTGCACCTACCATCTGACTGTCAGGGAGATTCATGGTGGGGCAGCTTACTGGCAAGTAAGGTGCCCCACCATGGCCATCAGGGGTCATTTGCAGCAGTTAGCCATATCATGCACACCTCTCCTGCGACTGCTCCACATAAGCACTCAGACAATCCTTCCTTTGCTGCCCACATCAGGAACATGCTGCCTCCACCCACTGTCCTGGCCTATGGCATGCCACACACTGACAGTACATTTGGATACATGTCCACACCTCCCAGACACTATAATATAACTTACGGCACGGTGTATGCTTTCAGGAGCATCTAGGACTGCATGCCTGTCACGGTGCCCCCCAAACTGATGCATCTCATCCGCTGTCTCTGCTGCCACAACCACCCACCCATGACATTGCCAACACCCACTTCCAGCATCACTAGGCAGCTGCCTATCTCACCTGGTCAACAGCACAGGCCTGCTGTATGGTCAAACATGCTCATCACACATACTTCCACATAGTCAGACATCTGGTGAATCAACTCCATCAGCTACCAATTGTGCTTGAATCCATACCTGCTCCAGTGACTTCCCTGCCCCCCCTTTCAACATTTTAGAGGCTTTCCTGCATTATTTTATTTATTTATTTGATTTTATTTCTCTTATATACCGCGCTATTCTGCATCAGTGCGGTTTACATTGAACGAACGGAAATTACATTGAACAGGGCATTATAACTTGGAGATAACTATTTTACAGGGAACATGGGCTATGGAGGGTTAAGTGGCTTGCCCAAGACCACAAGGAGCACCTGTGGGACTAGAAACCCCAGTCCTTCTGGCCCAAGGTTGCTGTCCTCTAGTGGGATTTGAAACCCCGACCTTCTGGCCTGAAGTACCTTGCCCCAAACCACTAGGCCACTGCTCCACTCCTTGCATTAGGGTGCATGCAAGACACCTTAAAGCAGCATGTCCTTTTACAGCTCGCAAAGTATCCTCTACCCCCCCTTAATGTCCTGTTACTGCCCATTAACGCCGGAATGCCTCTGACACGCCCAGCACACTTCGCACACAGTAACCCTTTATCGCTGCTTTTACTGCACAGAAAAGATTGCTCCTTTACTGCTGTTTAGTAAACATACCCCAAAGTTTCAGTGCTGGAGAAGGTGAACAGCACTAGACCATTTTATGGGGAGCATATTTTTCTGGAATGCCTTGTTTAATCTGGCCCATTTTCGAATGAAATGTGTCTTTTCCCTGGTGTTTCCCTCATGAACATTTTAGTACTTGTATATTACATTTTCAGTGTTATTTTGTCCTCAGATATTCTCAACCCCTTATATATAATTTTTCCACTGGGTTGGAACAAATAGCAATGCAATTGCAAACCATGTACTAGTATGACGTTTATGGGTGCTGAAAACTTCACTTATACAACAGCATACAACAGCATTTCCAGTGCAAGTGTGGACTATATCTATTAAACATGCTATAAACTCATTTCATGTCCCTCTCACTCAAATCTACACATAGAAATTATCATACAATTACAATACATATTAAGGTGCTTGTTCCTGGATGCAACTACCATATTGTAGAACCTTCTACTAAATATAGGTTTGTTTGTTTTTTTAAAATCTGACCCCAGAATATGCTTAGACAATAAACTTATTTTAGCTTAGGAGTATAATAACCTGCAGATTACAGGTGGCAGTTCTGGGTTGCCTTCCATATCTTCATCCAGTTGACAGAACAGCAGCCATTGCATTATTAGTTCTTTTAAAGTGTAACCTCTATTTCCTTCAGAAACACTCGTTTCCATTTCTATTTTCAAGTTTTCTGGCAGCCCATAGGTAGTCAATGCTAATGCCAGGCAGCGTACAGCAGGACTGAAACACAGAAAAAAGGAAACCAAACGATTATACTATTTTAAATACTTATTTTCAATCATAAATGAAAGACGCGGTACTCTATCTTTAGTAAGGAGTAAAACTTCTAAACCAGTGGTTTCCAAACATGCAATGAGGAACTCCCATCCAGTCGGATTTTCAGGATATATGCAATGATTACACATGAGATAAATGTGCATGGAATGGAGGTAGTGTGTGAAAATCTATCATCCATATTCACGGTGAATATCCTGAAAACCCAATTGGCTAAAGCTGTCCCAAGACATGTTCAGGAACCAATGATAGAGTGACTGTCTTAAACTATCACCTATTTAGCCACATACAGCAAATGGGACTTAACCCTCTTTGCAAAGTGCCCTATACTTGAAATGCTGCTCTTTGTTCCAGACAACCTCATTAGTTACAACAAGTGATTTCCACACCTCAGTAGAATATCTGACATATTTAAAGCAAGTTATAAATAAAGGAACAACTCAAACATCCATCTATACCAGGAATTGTTTTCTAACAATTGTTGCTTCAATAACTTTATGTCTGCCCAAGGTTTATGTACATGTCACAGTAAAATGAACCCAAAAGTCCTCTCACATTAATAAGGTCAAATCACCTCCCTTCCCAGGACATTAGGCACATTAGCTACAGAAACTACCATGAAGACAAAGAGACCAGCTGCAGAATACGGAGAAAGGCAGATAGAGCAACATCAAAAAGGTTTCAGGAATACAGAACTCCCCACAAAGGAAAATACAGCCAAGTAGACCATTGTAATAGAGGGTACCACATTCTGAGTATACCTATGCTTTCTGGAGAAAGGCTGGTGGTTGTTCTGGTTCTGGGCTAGGCCAATTCCTCTTGCACCTTTAGTTCCCATGTTGTAAGCCCCTCTGCTCTGCCTCCAACTAGTAAATTCTGAACCAGCAAGAGTTCACTGCTTGAAAGAAAATCAGCAGTGGTGACTCAATTCTTTGGAAGGTCTTATTGGTGGTTAAATGTCTGAATGCATTTACCTGGATCTATATTATAAAGTTTCCTTTCATGATCCATTTCATTCTAGTCATGTAGCAAAGTTAGAAGTCTTAACCCCTGGAGCACCAAATAGCATATACCATCTCCCTCGAGAAAAAAAATGAAAAATAAGGGATGCTACAGAACTTATAAAAGGTATAAAATTGATGATGGTCTGCATCTTAATGGAACTTCTAGAAACATCTCAAATCACAGGGCTGTTAGGGTGATTCTGATGCTCTCAAGTACTGGAGCAGGGGAAGTCAGTCAGTTTCAATTATAAGAAAGTCTTGTTCCTTGGGCAAAAGGTACGTCATCCTGGATATCAGCAAGGCAATCCAGACTAAGGGGTCTGTTTACTGAAGTATGGTAAATTTTTACAGTTAGCATGTTAATGTCAAAATTTACTGCACATTAGCAGAGAATAGGCTGCATTAAAGGTTTTGGCTGAAATGGGTGCATGTCCACCTCAAGGAGAGAGGAGCACAATAGCAGTGACTTAACACATAATAAAAGTTACTACGTGATACATTAGAGGTACCCTTAGGCTAAAGTAGTAATTTACCCTGCAATAGGATTTCCTATCTTTGCCTTCCATCCTGCTGTGAGGAGGGTGAATAGTACTGACCAGTTGTAAGAACTGGCAAAAAGTATCAGCTACTCTGTTTTTGGATATGAGTGGACATATGAGTTCAGAGTATTGTTATTATGTGGTTAAGTGCTGTCGAGTTGGTGTCAACTCCTGGTGACCCTCTGGATAGTTGACCTAAACTTTGTTCAGTCTTCAGCCAAGCGGCTCATAGTTGATAGAATGGTATCCGTAGCTGCTGTTATTGCATCAATCCATCTCATTGCCGGCTTTCCTCTTTTACTCTGACCTTCTACCTTCCCAAGCATTATGTCTTTCTCCAACGATTTCTTACTTCACATGATGTGTCCAAAGTATGAAAGCCAAAGTCTTGTCATCTGAGCTTCTAAGGAAAGCTTAGGTTTGATCTCCTCTAGTACCGACTGCTTTGTTCTTTGGGCAGTCGATGATATACACAGTATTCGTCACTAGCACCATAATTCAAAGACATCAATTTTCTTCCAGTCTATCTTTTTCACTGTCCAACTTTCGCATCCATATGGTGTTATTGAAAATACCATTGGCCTGGACAAGTCAAATTTTTGCATGGAGAGACACATCTCTGCTCTTGAGAATCTTGTCTAGGCCCTTCATAGTCGTTCTACCATCTGATTTCTTGACTGCTAGTCCTTTCTTTATTGATCGTTGATCCAAGTTAGTTAAAGTTGTCAACTAATTCAATTTCTTCTCCATCAATGATGATTTTATTTATTTATTTGTTAGATTTTTCTATACCGCCCCTTCCAGAGATCAGGGGCGGTTTAGATAAAAAACAATCATGTTACATTTAACAGGCGAACTGAACTATTTACATGGTAACATTCACATGGCAACTTTTACGATCTCAACAGAAGAACATATTAACAAGAACTGAGTACATGATATCTTTATACAGTTATGTGTTTGTGATTAGGTGGAAGGGGGGTTACTGTGTAGGATATGTGGATGTGAGTGAGGTTTACATATTGGAGTATTTGTCATTGGGTGTGTGGTAGGGTTGTTTGAGAGGTGGAGCCTGTATTGTAATTTCCATAGTGTGCAATGACGAGGTACATTTTGAGCTCTCTTCTAAACATCTGGAGGTCCTTAATCAAGTGGATAGATACTGGCAAGGAGAGTTCCAGAGACTGGGGGCAGTGAAAGTGAAGGCTCTAGATCTAGTCGGCTGTTTTGTCTTACATATTGATTGGGGGATTACAAGTGAGTGGCATGCGTTCTGCCTTCGAGATCTGTTATCAGGTTGGGTGTGAAGGAGAGTTGATAGGATGGATGGAGCAATGTTATTAATCAGTTGGTTATCATCAATATCTTATATGTTATCTGGTTTGGGAGCCAATGGAAGTTAAATAAGATGGGTGTAATATGATCTGTTAGTCGGGCCTTGTGGAGGATTCTTGCAGTGATGTTTTGTGCTCTCCGAGGTATATTTATATTTTTAGCCGGTAAACCCTGTAACAGGCTGTTACAATAGTCAAAATGAGGAGTTATGATTGCTTGGACTACTGATCTAAAGTCTTGAGTGTCAAGAATGGGTCTCAAGTGTTGAACTGCCTTTAGCTTAAAGATGGTCTTAGCTGTTTGCTTTAAATGCGGGATCATGCTGAGGGATTGATCGAGTATTATGCCGAGGTATTTCACATCTTGCTTAACTGAGAGAATAGCATTGCTAATCATAATGTCTTGGAGGGGGAGAGGCATTTTGGTTCCTCGATATGTATAGGACTTTTTTTTTTTAATTTATGTTAAGATTGTTGGATTTCAACCATAGTTCTGTTTCACCAATGCATTCAGATAAATTGTGGTAAGTAGGGCGTCGCTGTCAACTGTGAATTCTCATTGATTGCCCTCCAGTATCTTCTAATTCTGCTTTGTGCCTCTACCTCATCTCCTACCTATTCCCCGCTCCAGGTAGGTTTGCACACCTGTCCACAAGTGTTTTATAACTCCTTGTTGGACTCATCCGTCCAAGTCTTATTCCCCATGTCCACCATCCCTGTCTTATGGAGGAACTGACCTTCTCTCTCTCATTGCCACCCGGCAACTAATAGCGCTTTGTACCGTACTTTATCTATGACAATCTATGACCCTGCTTGCTCAACACCGCTCCCAAATACTCTGCCCTCCCTTCCTTGCTTCTCCCTCCACTCAAACTTGGCGTAATAAACTGCCGTTCACTACGAACCAAGTCTCTACTAGTTAAAGACCTTATCCTTCAGGAGTCTATGGATATACTCTGTCTGTCTGAAACCTGGATAAAAGATGGCGAACAACCCCTTCTTGCTAGATGTTTATTCCCCTGTTTCTCTGCCTTCTCTGTCCCCGTGTGGGCTGGAATGGAGGCGGTGTTGCTGTCCTGTATCACTCCTCTCTTCCTGTGTCTCAGGTTTCCTCCTCCCTTCTGCACTATCCTGAAGCCCTTCTTCTCTGCCTTCGATCCTCCCCTCCCATCCATGTTCTTGTCCTTTACTCCCCTCCCTCCCTTCCGACCCTCCTCTGGGATGCTCTTACTCACACTATTGCTGACATCTCTCTACAGTATCCACATCTGATTGCGGTAGGCGACCTTAATATTCACTTTGACTCCCCGACCTCTGCCAAGGACCTATCATTCACTACTCTCCTTCATGACCTATCCCTCCAACAGCTTGTTCTTTGCCAGACCCACACAGCCAGCCATACTCTTGACCCATTAATTATTCCATTATCCCCTTCTTTTTTGATCTCTCAGCTTCTGGTAAAGCCTCTTCCCTGGACCGATCACTTCTGCTTGACATTCTTGCTTGACCCTCCTTCCCTCAGAGTTGTCACAAATTCAGACTCTTCATCTGCCACCCCTCTACGCCACTGTATCACTCCCCTTACCTTCCCGCTCTTCCCACCTGCACATCAGCTTCTTCCGGAGACTTTCTCTACTCTTTCTCCAAATACTCAGGCTTCAATCTGGACTTCTATCCAGTCTGCCATCCTTGATCAAATTGCACCCCTTCAGCCAGCTCAGTCCAAACGCACCTCTATCCAACAGCCCTGGTTTCATGCTGGCCTGCGTCTCTTACATTGCCACCTTCGCTGAGCAGAACGCACCTGGCGTAAGCACCGCACCACACACGCCCTGACTCAATTTTGTGAGCACCATCGGCACTACCGCTTCTCTGTTCACCAGGCTAAACTATCCTTCTCTGCTCGTATCACTACTGCTCAAAACCCCTCCAGACAGCTCTTCTCTGTGCTCAGATCCTTCACCTCGCTTCACTCTGGCCCTTCCGCTGTGCCTCCTCATCCCATGCCCTCTCCCTCTAAATTGGCATCACATTTCACAACTAAGATACTGGATCTGCTTGCTGCTCTTCCTCTCTGTCCACCTCCTTTGTTCTCCCCCTCCCTCTCCCTCTCCTCCTCCTCTGCCCTCTCTCTCTCTCTCTTACTGCTGGTCTGCCTTTCATTCTATTACCACCTCAGAGCTTATAACCTTCATCTCCACAGCACGCAAGACCACCTGCCCTCTTGACCCTATCCCTTCAGGCTGGCTTTCCGAACCTTCTCTTGCTCTCATGCCCCACATTCTCTATATGGTCAACTCTTGTCTCTCTTCTGGATCCTTCCCTTCCCTTTGTAAACACGCACTGGTACATCCTATTCTCAAAAAATCCGCCCTTGATCCTCTAATCCCAGCAAATTATCACCCCGACTCCAACCTTCCCTTCCCTTGCTAAGATCGTAGAAAAGACTCTTTTTCCCAGCTTTCACAACACCTCCATACAATAAACTTTCTACATCCACGCCAATCGGGTTTTCATCAGGACCACAGCACTGAGACAGTCTTAGTAATACTCTTCAACAAACTCCATTCTTCACATGACAGGGGTGACATCTTGGTGGTGGTTTCTCTTGACCTTTCCGCTGCCTTCGATCTAGTTCATCATTCCCTCCTCCTCTTATGCCTTCGGGACGCTGGCCTTAGGGGCACTGTCTATCATTGGTTTCATTCTTTCCTTTCCTTCCGTTCTTTCTCTGTGGCCTCACCCACTGTTGCACATCACTCTTCTGCTACTACCACCCTCCCCTGCGGTGTTCCTCAAGGATCAGTCCTGGCTCCTCTCATTTAATCTTTTTCTTGCACCACTCGCCCTTTGTATTCAACAGTCTGGTCTATCAGCTTTCTTCTATGCAGACGACATTATCCTACATCACACCAACCCCCTTCATCCAGATCTTGGTCCTCTAAATTCCTGTCTCACTCTCATAGCAAACTGGTTGTCCTCACATTGCCTTCACCTTAACCTGAATAAAACTTCCTCTACATGGTTCACCTTCGGAAGCCCCTGCCCTTCACTTGCCCCCTCCATTGGTAACTCCACAACCCCCTGGTCTCCTCCTTCCGCTATCTCGGGGTACTGCTGGGTTCCAACCTCACCCTCAAGGATCATATCTCTCACCTTGCCAAGACATCTTATTTCTTTCTACGCCAAATACGCTCTATCCATCCTCTTCTTTCTCCCTCTGCCTTGACTACTCTCACTCTAGCTACAGTAATATCTCGTCCCAGCTTCTGCAATTCCGTCTTCACAGGTATCACTCGCACTCAGTTAAATCATCTACAATTAATTCAGAACACCGCAGCCAGGATCATCACTTGCTCCTCTCGTAGAGATCACGTTACAGCCCTGCTGTTTCATTTACATTGGCTTCCTGTGGAATTCCGTGTTCACTTTAAGATTCTTACTCTGGTGCACCAAGTTATCTATACCCACTGACCTCCTTCAGTTTCACATTCCCACGCGCAGTCTTCGTTCCCTTCACATAAACCACCTTCATCTTCCCCCACCCTCATGTGCACATCTTCAATCTACTCATCACTCTGCTTTTTTCTTCCACGGTCCTGCCCTTTGGAATTCCCTGCCCACACCACTCCGACTAGAACAGAATTATTCTACTTTTAAATCTCAACTGAAAACCCACCTATTCACCACTACATACAACCTCCCAGACACACGATTGACCTGGTTTATCTATGTCCATCTCTGACTTCCTCTTTATGTCTTGTCTTTATGTTTCCTGCTGCTTCCTCTTTTCTGTTAAAATTGTAGTTCTTTTATTTATTTATTTATCATTTCTTATATACTGCCTTTCATGATATCAAGGTGGTTTACATTGAACAAACTGAAATTACATTGAACAGGGCATTATAACTTGGAGATAACTATTTTACAGGGAACATGGGCTATGGAGGGTTAAGTGGCTTGCACAAGACCACAAGGAGCACCTGTGGGACTAGAAACCCCAGTCCTTCCGGCCCAAGGTTGCTGTCCTCTAGTGGGATTTGAACCCCCGACCTTCCGGCCTGAGGTAACTTGCCCCAACCACTAGGCCACTCCTCCCTCTTTTCCTTTTTTCCGGGCTTTGTGCCACCTTTTGAATGTTAATATGACTGTAAACCGCCCTGATGTCACAAAGGGTGGTATATCAACTATAAATAAACATAAACACATAGGGTTGTTTACATCTATGGGGAGAGACAGCATAATGTCATCGGCATAGATAAAATACCCAATGTTGAATTTTCTAAAGATGTTGGGGACTGGTTGTAGGTATAAGTTGAATAAAAGTGCTGATAGGGCAGATCTTTGGGGTATTCCTTGATCTTGGGGAAAGGTATCAGAGGGATCCTGGCCTATTTGGACTTGTAGTTCACGGTTTATGATGTATGATTTGATCCAAAGCAATACCGTACCTCCTAGGCCAATTTGTGCCAGTCTCGAGATAAGTATGTCGTGGTTAAGGTTCTCGAATGCGGAGGCTATATCTATAAAGATTAGCATGAATGATTGGTTGGGGTCGTCAATGCCACGGATGAGATGGTCAAGTAGGGTTATCAGCAATGTTTTGACTCCATGAAATGGTCGAAATCCAAACTGTAGGGCATCCAAGGGGGCTTTGAGATCGATGTAATCTTGAAGTTGGATTTGGATGACTTTTTCTATGATTTTGACTACAAAAGGTATACTAACTATCAGTCTGTATGAGCTTGGATCATATTAAGTGTCTTGTTCTTAAGAACAGGGTGTATTGATTTTGCCATTTATCAGGATCTTTGTCTTCTTAACGTTAAGGTGCAGACTCATTTTAAGACTACGTTCCTTGATCCTGAAAAGCAAATGTTTCAGATTGTCTTCACTTTCAGCCAGTAATGTGGTATTATCAGCAAAGCGAAGTTTGTTGTGCTATTATGTTAATTTCTGTACATTTGGTTTGGTTGTTTGCTTTTCAATGTGCAAGGAGTGTGCTGAGCATGAAAAGGGACACAAATGGAGTGGGAGATATGTGAATGGATCACCAGAAACCAGGGATGAGAAAGATGGGTCCAGGAAATCATACAGAGAAGCCAGGGGGAGAAAGGTCAGGCAATAGCCAGAAGCAAGCAGAGAAGCCCCCCTCCTCACATGCCAGCCAGCCTGCCAGCAAAACATACCGTACACGCCTTGAGCTGTCTCAGCACAAGTGTGTGCTTCAGCAGTGAAGACAATGATTTGCTGATGGAGATGGAGATTTCCAACTACTCCCAGATGTTTGGCAAGCAGAACCTCAAGATATCAGCAACCTCCAAAAAAGTCATTTAGAAGGCCAAAAGCAAGACCTTTAAGCAGCCGGGGGGTCACTAAGCACTCAGTAAGTCGACTCTCGCAATGGTACTATATTTATTTATTTATTTATTTAGTAAACACTTGTATACCGCTGCTTCCTACGATCAGCAGCGGTTTACTTTACAGAATCATAATGTATTGTACGGTACATTGAGATTTCAGTTTTACATTTTGATTAGTCAATGATTACGTAACACGGGACAAGCATTTGGATACGATACATATTTGATTAAAGCACACAGATCAAGGTATACATTTGATTTCAGTAGATTGGGGGAGGGCCCCATATATACAATTTGTACAGAATTAGTTGCCAAGGTGTACAGACTATACATGGTTATATACAATTTGTACGGAATTAGTTGCCAAGGTGTACAAGTTATACATGACTATATACTATTAGATTATATGCTGCCGAGTGCGGCAGAGGAGATCTGGTTGAGGTAGGGTATCGCAGTTAGATCAAGTTGTAGTGGGTTTGAAACAGATAGGTTTTCAGTTTTCGTCTAAATTCGTTCAGGTTGTTTGTGAGCCTTAATTCATGCGGTAGTTGGTTCCATTGGATTGGCGCTGAGTATGTGAACGCCCTATTGCTTGTTTCGGCCTTGACAGATCTTATGCTGGTCGGGATACATAGGGTGTTGAGATTCATAGTTCTCCTGCTCCTGTTGCTAGGTTGAATAGTGATTAGGTTATTGAGGTAGGATGGTGCGATGCCATTGATGAGTTTAAATGTTGTGATGAGTAGTTTGTAGATGATGCGGGCGGCCACTGGGAGCCAGTGCAGATCCATTAGAACTGGGGTTATGTGGTCGGTGACTTTCTTTTCCATGATGACTCTTGCAGCCACGTTCTGAGCCATTTGCAGGATGCTTAGTGTGCTCTTTGGAAGCCCTTGTAGAATGGCATTGCTGTAATCCAGGTGGGGAATGATTAGTGCTTGAGAAACAGACCTAAAGTCGGATTTCTCGAGGATATTGCGGAGTGGTTGAAGGATTTTGAGTTTGTAAAAGATGGCTCGGTTAACTGTTCTGAGGTGTTTGTCCATCTTGAGGTTGCTGTCAAGTAGGACTCCTAGATACTTTATTACAGGCTTTGTATCGTATATGTTTTTGTTTAGTGTGACTGTGGTGGGCGGGATGAAATTGGCTTTCTTGGACATGAACATGACCTCTGTTTTTTTGTGATTTATTGACATGTTGTTTTGCTGAAGCCATGATTGGAGCATGTCAAGGCATTCTTCTAGTGGACTGAAGTTAGGCTGTGTTATGTCGAGCTGTGTGTAGAACATCACATCGTCGGCATATATGTGGTAATTTATGTTGTATTTCTGGAAAATACTGCATACCGGCTTTATATACAAATTGAACAGTAGGGATGAGAGGGCAGACCCTTGAGGGATCCCTTGGGTTTGGGGGAAAGCATCAGCTCTGTCGTTGTTGAATTGCACTTGTTGCATCCTATTGGATATGTATGATGTGAACCATTTCAGGGGGGTCCCTGTTATACCTAGCGAGGCCAGGCGGTCCAAAAGGGTGGTGTGATGTACTGTATCGAATGCCGCTGAGATATCGATGAATATGAGTATGAACATGGAGTTTTTGTTCTCGAGGCCCCTAAGTAGATTGTCAAGGAGTGCCAGTAGTAGTGTTTCCACTCCGTGATTCTGACGGAATCCGTATTGATGTTCATCTAGGGCTTTTATCTCGTCCATGTGGTCCTGGAGTTGGTGCTGGACCGCTTTTTCAATCATCTTTGCTAGGAAAGCTATGCTTGAGATTGGGCGATATGATGCAGGGTCACTTTTGTTGAGCGACTTGTTTTTTAATATGGGTCTAATAATTGATTTCTTGAGATGAGACGGCATGATTCCTTGTTTCAGAGACTGATTGACAATGTGCGCGATGGGTTTTGCGTTGTCTTTCTTGGTTGCTTTCATCCAAGCGGCTGGGCATGGGTCGAGGGGGGAGGTAGTGGTGTTTAAGTTGGTTAAGATGTTTAAGATGTTTAAGATTTGTTGCTCACCTAATTGCTGGAAGGTGTTCCATTCTGTTTCTGGGTCTGCTTGAGGGGCAGTTGTGGTTTCTCGAGTGGTGAGAGCTAGTGGCATGCCTTTGGTCATGCTTGTGGGAAGTTTCGGATTTAGCTTTTTGGCATAGTGGTCGGCAAGCGTCTGGGCCTTTATATCGTCTGCAGAGATGGAGTTTTGTGAAGATTTGGTCAGAGATTTTACGAGTTCAAAAAGTTCTCTGGGTCTGTTGAGCGCTTTGTTGAGTAGATTAGTGTGGTGTGTCTTTTTAGCGAGGTTTACCTCATTCTTGTATCTTGCGAGGAGTGTTAGGTATAGTTGCTTGCCTTCTTCGGTTTGCTTTTTCCTCCATTTCCTTTCGAGTTTGCGTAGTTCTCTCTTCATTTTAGATAGCGTGGGAGAGTACCATGGTTCGGTTCCTGTCTTTGTTACAGCGTTTGTGTTCTTCCATGTTGGACTTGCAGCTGCTTCGATCCCTGAGTTCCATTGGTCTACCAGCTTGTCTAGGGGTCTGTGGTGGTGTACTCAAAATGTGTAGATATAGAAGTTACCAAAGCTTCGCTATTGAATTTTTGGAATTTCCTCTGTTGATGTGTTTTTGGGTCGGCTTGAGGCTTTACCTTTTGTGGAGGTAGGTGGATTTCAATTTCGACTAGGAAATGGTCGGACCATGGGACTGGGGTTACTCGAGGTTTGGTGTATTTTTGGATGTTGTGTGATAAGAACACCATATCAAGGGTGTTACCTTTGTTATGTGTGGGTTCTTGTATGATTTGTGTGTAGCCGAGCTGATGCATGGCTTCAAAGAATGCGTCTGCCTGTACAGGGGGAATCGATGGGAGATTTAGGTCACCCAGAATGATGCGCAGTTTTTTGGTTGCAGAGGTTGAGATATTTTCTAGTGCGGTGGCCAGGGTTTCATGATGGGCTGAGGGGGGTCTGTAGATTAAGCAAAGTATTGATGTTTTGTTTTCGATCTTGAGTATATCAATGCCTTTGGATTCAGTTAGGGAGGGGCTTGAGAACATGAGGGAGGTTTTGGCAATGACAAGTACTCCTCCTCCTCTCCTGTTGTGACGGGGGCAGTTAAATACTGTGTAGTTGGGATGGGGTAATTGGTTTAGTATTGCTGGGTCAGTGTCAGTGATCCAAGTCTCGGTGACACAGAGGATATCGGGTTTGTTGTCTGTAATGATATCGTGTATGATGTGGGTTTTATTTCTAATGGATCTGGCGTTGATGAGACAGATTGTGATGGGGGTTTGTGATAATTGGTGTGGTTGCTGTTGCTTGTTTCTGGTCTTTGTGGCTGTCGGTTTCCTATGTTTATTATGTTTTGTTTTGGAGCTACGTCTTTTATGGGGTTTTTCAGTGACCTTTAACGCAGTGTTCAGGCCTGGGTTGAGTAGGGTTTCATCATGGGCTATGTATGTTGGCCCTAGCGGAGTTAGTAGGGGTAACAGTATTTGGCCATGGATAAGGAAAGGATGCCATCCTATTGCCTGGTGTTGCGTCAAGTGTGGTAAGTATGCGTATGCAGCTAGGGATACGTAGAGGCAGAGAATTACCATATAGGTGATGGGTGCCATGGTTTGTGTGGTTGGGTGTGGTGCAGAGTTTGTTATGGAAATCCTTGGAGGAGAAATTCTGTGCGAAGGTGGCAGAGGTTATTTACTTGTAGTTTACGGTCATTTGTTAGTTGTCGCACATGTGATGTCTCAATCAGTATATAAAATATAAGTATAACGGGAAAAACTTCTGATACCATGTGAGAGATGAGCAATAAGTGGTTTGGAATTGCAGGTATTACAGAGAGGTATTGCAGGTATTACAGAGAATTACAGAAAGGTATTACAAGTATTACAGGTATTACAGAGAATTGCAGGTATTACAGAGAGGGATTAATCCGTATGGTTATTGCATCTAATTAATGACAAAATCAGGTGGTATGGGAGTGATCGGATTTCATTCCTACAGTAAACATTCCTTCAGTATACTGGTTTGATATAGTACAGTGTATTGAAGTTGCAGGCAGATTGTGAAACTTGTGGGGAAGTTTCTTAAAAGTCCAATAAAGTCAGAAATGTCATACAGTCTGTAGGATGAAGTTGCAGTATTGTGTTTACCTGAATAGTTTAGTTGTTGTCGTCATTCAGTGCCTGGTCGAGTTGGCGAGCTCAACCCAGGCAGGGGAGCTCGAGCCGTGTGCGGTTGTGGAGGCTTGCGGTTTCGGTGTCAAGATTGGTACTTTAGGAGAGAGATGAAGGGTCTGTGGTTTTTTTGGGACCTGTTTCTTCTGGATTGCCTTAGGGGGAGGCCGGCTGTTATCTCTCTCTTGCGGTCGGGTGGCGAAGCTGTCTCCAGGGTCTAATGGCCAACCGCCTAAGGGCCGACGCCAAAGGGCCCTCTGGCGAGGCCCTCAGGCGCGGGCGCGCCCTGTAGGGACGCCGCTTTTAAGCGGTGCTGGAGCGTGTGTGTGTGTGCCTCCCACTGCCTCCGATTGGGCAGGAGTGCTTGTGGGCTTGCCTCCCACTGCCACCGATTGGGCAGGAGTGAATGTGTGTGTGGTCTCCCACTGCCCCGATCTGGGCAGGAGTGTGTGTGTGTGTGAGCTCCCACTGCCCCGATCTGGGCAGGAGCTGAACCAGGGACCTCTGCTGGACTCAGAAGCGGCTCCCTCGGGGTAGGGACGCCGCTTTTAAGTGGTGCTGGAGCGTGTGTGTGAGCCTCCCACTGCCTCCGATTGGGCAGGAGTGCTTGTGGGCTTGCCTCCCACTGCCACCGATTGGGCAGGAGTGAATGTGTGTGTGGTCTCCTACTGCCCCGATCTGGGCAGGAGTGTGTGTGTGACATGAGAGGGTAGCAGAAGAAGAGTAGAAAGGAGTGAGGATGTGTAAGGACAACATCACAACATCATGAGAGCTACCATTCTGTCTCATGGATCAGGGTCAATACGCAGCACTGATTTTCTGAACTTTGCCTATTCACAGATAATGCCAGGGACCATGAAAAACTATGTGCCACTGGTAGGTCAAAATTACGTGGCATATACAAGGGTTATTTTTAAAGTAAGGTCCGATTGGCTGTAGCTTTGTAAATTTTTTCCCCCTGTAGAAACAAGCATGTGTGCCGGCTCCCGGCATGCCTTGTGCAAAAGCAGATGCCATTTGCAGTCGCAGCGTCACTTTGTACGGTTTATACTGAGACGTTAAAATGTTTAAGACAATTGAGCGGCCCTCCGACTGTGAAATACGGTCTGTGATTCGGTTTTTGAAAGCAAGGACCATGTCATCTGCGGACATTCATCACCAGATATGTGAGGTGTATGAACCCAATGCCATGAGTGACAGCAAAGTGCGTAAATGGGTGAGATTGTTCAAGGATGGGCGACACAATGTCCATAATGAACCGCGATAGGGTCGACCTTCAGTAATCACAGAAGATTTGGTGCACACAGTTGACGCAAAAATTCACTTTGTCACTGAAATTTCCACAAGTTTCAAGGTCAGTGCTATACAAGATCGTTTCTGAAAAATTGCAGTTCAGAAAACTGTGCTCGCGATGGGTACCCAGGCTGCTTTCCGAGGAACACAGTTGCCATAATCTTGCGTGTTGAGATTGTCTGTTTGGCTTTCACTTTGACTGGTGATGACGTGTGTCTCCATTCCATCAACTGCCGCTTTGATTCTGGAGTCATGTGAGAAACCCATGTCTTGTCCCCTGTTACAATGTGGTCCAAAAGTTCATCTCCTTCCTCATTGTATCAGATCAAAAATGTCAAAGCACTAACCATTCTCTGTTTTTGGTGTTCCTCGGAAAGCAGCCTGGGAACCCATCGTGAGCACAGTTTGTCCCGCCCATCCTTGAACAATCTCACCCATTTACGCACTTTGCTATCACTCATCGCATTGGGGCCATACACCTCACATATCTGGTGATGAATGTCCACTGATGACACGGTCCTTGCTGTCAAAAACCGAATCACAGACCGTATTTCACAGTAGGAGGGCCACTCAATTGTCTATAACATTTTAACATCTCAGTATAAACCGTACAAAGTGACGCTACGACTGCAAATGGCATCTGCTTTTGCACAAGGCATGCCGGGAGCCAGCACCCATGCTTGTTTCTACAGGGGGAAAAAATTTACAAAGCTACAGCCAATTGGACCTTACTTTAAAAATAACCCTCGTACATTAATTTATGAGCATAAGGACTGCAAAGATATGTGTATATATTGTTGGGTGCTTTCCAAGAACTGACTGGAAATGTTAATATTTTGGACTCAGCTGTATGGCAATGATGACAAAACTATAGAAGATGCATCAATAGGAGATACTAGAAACCTCCTCTCCTCGCAACTCTAAATGGCCATTTGTCTCTCGTGCAAGCTTTTTGTGAGCATCACCCACCACGTGCACATACAGGAAATGAAAGTGGTGAAAGCAGCTGCCCTGTCACCAGGCACTACATACATACAATCAATAGCTCCCTTCACATTGAGGAGGTCAGCAATAATGTTTGAACTCTCTCTCCAGGCTACACATTGATGCCCATCGTTACGTACGTAAAGAACTGTAAATCTTAACCTGCTCCTAATGGCCTTCTGCACCTGGTAGAGCTATCAGAAAAAGCTCATTCTGTTAACTATGCCCACAGGTACCTCAGCTAGGAAGAAGACCATGTTAGAGAAATGCATGGAAAAGGCCTGCTGCATTTGTATTTGCTGACTTGTTTGGGGTAAGTCCAAGGAAAAAAAGTTTCTAACTCTTTAATGTGCAATGAATGGAGTGCAGCTACTGCAGATGCACTTAATGCCTCCTCTTGAGACGGTATTAAAATGTCCTGCACTGTGTTACTATCACTGCTAACATACCAAATACTAAATACAGAGGCATATTCTCTGCCCATTCTAGGCTCCCCTTATATACTAACCATGAAAAGTTATTTTAGCATGCGGTAACTATTACCATGCACTCATACTAACACTTACCAACGTCACAGGCAAAACCTTAACAAAATACAACGCTTTCAGCAAAGTAGGTAGACTAAGGCCTAACAGCGTTACCCACTGCATAAACCAATAAATGCTATACGCTGGACTTACTTGTGAGAACTTGCAACTATAGTACTCTCTATATAATCCTGATTGTCCTGTTAAAATGTACTACTAATTCTGATTGAGATACAAGATAATAGTCATAGAAGACTGGCACTAGCTTGCATATAATACCCCGGTAAAATCTTTCTGCATAGGCTTTTAGAACGAGCTATTGACCGCTAATATTGTACAAAATAGTCATGGTTATGCAAAGTAATCACTGTTATACAAAATAGTTATTGCTTACAAAATAGTCATTACTGCACTATGTAGTCACTGCCGTACAGATTAGTCACTGCTATACAAAGTATTCATTGCTGTACAAGGTAGCCATTACCAGACAAGGTAGCCATTGCTGTACAAAGTATTCATTGCTACACAGAGGAGTCACTGCCCACACAGCTCAACATGGCCATCTCCATCCTAACCCTCACCAGTTTTTACCTCCTTACCAATGCACTCTATGGCTCCCTCGCTTTTGCCTCCAACCACAACCCTATTCCAATCCTACAAAGCCATGGAAAGAGATGCTACAGCAGCACACGCCGTCCACCAATAGAATCCTACCAAGAACTTCACCCACACTTAATCTACATATCGCTCCAACACCCTGAGAAGTCCAAAGTGGCGCAGTCCCAAAATCCCCGCAACCTGAAATGTGCTCTCATAAATGCATGCTCGATCCACAAGAAATGGCCAGCCATCACCCACCTCACAACACACCTTGATCTAGACATCCTACTGGTCACAGAATCGTGGCTGGCCGACTCAGATTCAGTCCTTATCAACCAACTCATCCCTCCCAACTTTTCAATCCACACCTGCCACAGAGCTAACCGCAGAGGAGGAGGTGCCTTCATCCTAGTAAAGACGGAGCTCCAATTTCAGCTGCTGATCTCCAACAGCACAACACAACTGAATACAATCACCATAACCAACAATTACAGCACCATCAACCTAATCTACAGATCCCCCATCCTCCTCCCCTGATGACCTTTCAACCATAATTGACCTTGCCTACAACCCCAAGAACACACACATACCAAACTGGGTATTGGGCGACTTTAACCTTCCAGCTCTTCAAAGTATTCATTCCAAAGCCTTCCTTGAAGCACTCAACGAACTGGGTCATGAACAGATAGTCGATGCACCCACCCACCTGAAAGGAAATAAACTAGATCTTGTCTTCACCCCACGACCAGACAAAAGCCCGAACTACAACTTCAACCTAGCCATCACCCCAGTTCCATGGTCCGACCACAGTCTAATCAAATTCCAGATGCCCATACATCAAGATCACAACTTGCCCAGCAAGGCAACCGAGGCCTCATTGGCACCCACAGGACAATTTAGACTCTTTGACAAAGAGGCGATCATCAATGGAGTCCTTCCAAACCTCAAGCTGCCGTCGCCTAACCTGGATACAATGATAGCCACATGGAATAATAGCCTGAGCTCCTTCGCAGTCTACCTGCCTCAGATAAGCCACCAAGAAGGAAATCAGCACGCTGGTTCTCCACGGAACTACGGACCTCACTACTCCTCCTCAGGAAACTAGAAATAAGATGGCGATGCTCCCGGTCTCCAGCTGACCAGGCAGCCTACACCTCCCACCTAAAGGCACACCGAGATTCAATCTCAGCGAAAATGAAATAACATCACTCCAAACTCCTGCGTCATTCTCTAAACAAACCTCAGGATCTCTTCAACATAGTAAAGACCCTGACAAAAGAACCTTCGCCCCCCCCCCCCAAGACTACTACACTCTCAGGAATACTTACAAGACAAAACCAGCAATGCCAATGCTGCCATGAAGTCCACACCTAGTCACAACCCACACCAAATAATGCCGCTCACCTCACTCACACCACCATCAGAGAGAAGCATCGAGGACATCACCACAGCCATCAACACCACTACAACCCCAAACAACCCCTGCCCAGCATTCTGGATAAGATCATTGCGCAAGGAACTCAGCCCAATACTAGCCAAGATTATGAACCTGTCCTTATCTACAGGAACCTTCCCATCAAGCCTCAAATGGACATCCATCCGGCCCCTTCTAAAGAACAGCAAACTGAACCCCCAGAAGGTGGAATCCTATCGACCAATCTCAAGCATCCCGCTGCTAGCCAAGCTAATTGAGAAGGTCGTCCAATGTCAAATCCAGCACCAAATCGAAACCACTGCCCCCCCCCCTCGACCCATGCCAGCATGGCTCCAGAGAATCGCATGGCGTCGAGACGCTACTCACCACGCTATTCAACACCTTAATAACAGGGATTGACAACATCAGACAAGGCTATGCCCTTATCTTCTTGGACATCGCCTCCGCATTCGACTCCATCAACCATGAGCAACTCCTGACATGTCTCCAGGAGAAGGGAATCCATGATTCAGCCTGGAACTGGTGCAAATCATACCTAACAGACAGATGGCAGCAGGTACGAATGGGCTCCAAGACATCCAAGCCTTTTCAACAAAAACAGGGCGTTCCCCAGGGCTACTCACTCTCTGCCCTCTTGTTCAATAGATATATGCAGCCCATATGTGCAATCATGCGCTCCTTTAATACCTCCTGCCTGATATATGCGGACGATGTACTGCTCTTCACCCCATTCGCCATCAACCAACCTGACTTCTCATCACTAGCAAGATGCTTTGATGCGGTCACCGACTGGCTCCACTCACAGAGTCTCAGGATAAACAAGACAGATGTTCTATTCATAACAAGACATTAATCCTTTTCCCCACCCGCATCAATAAAGGTGAGAGACGCCGAGCTCCCAAGCAGACCCACCATCTGCTACCTAGGCATACTAGATCAGCACCTTGACATGAAAGCGCACATAGGCAACACCATCAAGGCAATCTACCATAAGATGCGGACAATTCGACATCTCCGACCCTTGCTGCACTGCCACTTAGTGAAAACCCTTGTGGTGGAAGCCAAGCCAAAGGGCAGTACCCTGTACTGGTCATGGCTGCCACCCACCATGAACCTCAGGTACTGCCTGTAGTTGGGGTGAATGAGGATGTGTGTGTAGGCATCCTTCAGATCCAAGGAGCATAGCCAATCTCCCTGCTGGAGGTAAGGCAGCAATGTCCCAACGGAGAGCATCTTGAACTTTTCCCTCACCAGGAATCTGTTCAGATTGCGCAGGTTCAGATGGGCCTTAGGCCCCCTGTTCTTTTTGGTATGATGAAGTATCTAGAGAAGAACCCCTTGCCCTTGAGATGGTGGGGACAATGCTCTGTCCTTGAGAAGACCTGCCATTTCCTTCAGTAGAAGGTCCTGGTGAAAAGGAGATCTAGGAGGCCCTCCCGGAAAAAAAGGGGGAGGTGTTAGGGTTGGGTGGAGGAGGTAGCCCTCCTTGACCACCTGGAGTGCCCAAGATTTGGGCATAATGAATGAGATGTCCCCCTATGGGCTGCTGACCTCCTTGGGGTAGAGAGGCTATGCCCAAGGAGTCAAAAGCTCCCCCCATGCCTGGGCTAGAGCTGATGCCTGGGGTTTGGGATCCTTCTGCTTATGAGGTCCATACCCATGTCCCTTGGCCTGCTGACCCTGCTGGAGAGCCAGGGAGGCCTGAAAAGGTGGGTAGTTTCTGTAAGCAGCTCCTTTCCTTGGGTAGGGCTTTTTAAAAGAGCTCTTCCGTCAGGGAGAGGCAGTGGTCTTTTTGGAAAGCCTGGTCCTCATCATGAACTCGGTCTCCAGCTCGGCAACCTTGTCGGTCATGGGTTTGTCAAAGAGGTTCTCTCTTTGGCATGGGACATCGACCAATTTTTCTTGAACCCATTGCTCAAGGTCGGATGACTGTAGCCAAGCCTGGTGCCGGGCACTGATGCCCGCCGCCGCTACTTGAACTGCCAACTTAAGCTGTCATAGGCTGCCCGAGACAAACTTGGAGCACTCACGGACGGCTTTGGCTAGGTTCTTGAACTGCTGCAGGGGTTCCTCGGACAGACCAGCTGAGAACCTGGCGTGTTCCTTTGCCAGGTCTCTCAACATGTCCATGTACAGCTGGTATGCCTGAATACAGCCGATGAACATCGAGTCCTGGTAGCACTTTCTGCCGAGGGAGTCCAGGGTGCATGCCTCCCTGCCGGGAGCCACCGAGGAGTGCATCTTCTGACTCTTCAGACGACGCATGGCCAACTCCACCACCATGGAGTTGTGCGGCAGTTGTGACTTCTGGAAGCCCGGGATCCAGCGGACTTGATACGTCGAGTCAAGCTGCTTGCTCACCACCAGCACTGATGCCGGTGTCTCCCACATATGGATCATTAGCTGTTCCAGGATGGGAGGGATGGGTTCCATAAGATATTTCCTCGGAGGGATCTCGTATTGGAGGACTTCTAGCTCCTCCGTCCAAGGGTCCTCCTCCGATTCAGATGGAAATGCTAGAGCCTTGGACTTGTCCCTGACCAAGTTGAGGAATGCCATGTCCTTGAGTGGGGAACAACAGCGAGGCTCTGAGGGGACATCGCAGTGGTGATGGGTGTCTGACAAATCCTCATCCTCCATTTCCCACTCAAAATAGTTTGTTAAGGACTGGAGGGAAGGATGGCTTGCGGGCTCCGGGGCTGATCCCGGCACATGGCAGCCCCCTGGCCTGCGCTGAGCATGCAGGCTGGGGACGATCTCAGTTAAGGATCAACTTGAGGCCGAAAGACCTTGAGGATTGGCTTGGCCTCCGGGGATGTCCTTGACATCGAGGGCCCAGTGGTCTGGGCGGATGAACCGGTGGTACCGGACAACAGCATCCACTGCTGGTCCATGAAGGCAGACAAGTTGCGCTCCAGGGCCACCATTCTGGACTCCAGGCCATAAGGCTCTGTAGCCATCAGCACGGGCAGCGAGGGAATCAGGCCCGCCGCCAGTTCCCCCAAGGGGGAGTCCTCGACAAGGATGGTGTCAGGCGACAGAGGCCAGCCTGAAGGAGAAAACCTCCGGTGGACTTTCGCAGGTTGCTCCTTCTCTGATCTCTTGGACAAGCATCTAGGACTGCGGGACCTAGCTCGGGACTTACACGGCCCATCTGAGCCATCCAGGGATGCCGCCTTCGAGGCCTTCTTCTTCTTCTTGAGCTCCCTCAAGGGAGACCCCCTTTATGAGGAACCACAGCATAGGTTGGGGTCCGTAAAACTACCCCAGGATTCTGCAGTTTCGGAGGATGCCTTGGCCGTGAAAAACTTATCATGCTGCTGCTGGCGGCTCTTGAGGGCCTTGGTGGATATCTTCTTACATGAGCCACATGCCGTGAGGTCGTGGTCCGGTCCCAGGAAACGAAGGCAGCAGTCATGTATGTTGGACAGGGACATTATTTTAGCAATATCCAGAAAATGGGTCACTAAGAGTGAAAATGAAACTAAAAATAAAAAGAATCACTCCAAAACTACAAAATCTTAAAAAAAAAAAAAAAAATCTAACTAAACCAAAAACAAAACAAAAGAAAACAAACGAGGAGAAAGGGCCTCAGAACAACTGGGATAAAGAGCTATAACAAGTGGGTATTTGTCACCCCAAGCTCTCCGCAGAACATCAATGGCCAGAAAAATTCCTCAAAAATCAACATCCATTCTCTCCTAGAGCATATAACATGGCATAGCGATGTAAAGTGCATATAACAATATGGGTAATCAACCACACTTATCTCCAACGAAATCTTCTACTCCGATCAAAACCAGCAATGATGCAACCCACAAGCAGCATAAGCACATTTATTTATTTATTTATTTACATCTCTTATATACCGCACTATTTGCGATCAGCGCGGTTTACATAGAACAAACAATATCCGACAATAAACAAGAGTCAGGTCATTACAATGAACAGGAGCAGTAAACTTGGATAACAGGGGAAACTAGAGATCCCCCGACGCCTCCAACGAAGCCGGCAAAGCGTTTTGCTATACGCTTTATCAAGAGGGAGAAACATATGCTGTAGGAGAGAACAGAAACATAATAAACCAAAAAATCAAAAATTAGAAGAAAATGCGGCACAGAACACCAAGTACAGAAACCCCATCACTATTGGCCCCATCAAACCTGATGTATCCAGAAAGCAGCCATGCACCACATACACAGCCAGTGAACAAATGCTCACGAAGGGAATAAACGCCGCGCATGCGCCGTTCTTTATACAACCACCCCACCAATCACAACACACGCTAAACCGCGCGGGATAGAGAATCAACTAAACCCCACACCAACGATCGCTCACACCAAAAACTACTCAGCATAATGCAGAACAATCTATCATAAAAACAAATTCACATAAACATGTTCTTAGCCAGCGGGAGCAACACTGGATTTTTCAGCTCGATTCAGTCACCCCTCAGGGGCTTAACGCTCAGATAGAATGGAATGTTTGTTATTGAAGGATTGGGTGGGATGGATTTTTCATGTTTATGTGAATCTGTTTTTATGAGATTGTTATGCGTTATGCTGAGTAGTTTTTGGTGTGAGCGATCGGTGGCACGGGGTTTAGTTGATTCTCTGCCCTGCGGCGTTTAGCGTGTGTTGTGATTGGTAGGGTGGTTGTATAAAGAACGGCGCATGCGCGGCGTTTATTCCCTTCATGAGCATTTGTTCACTGGCTATGTATGTGGCGCGTGGCTGCTTTCTTGATACATCAGGTTTGATGGGGCCAACAGTGATGGGGTTTCTGTACTTGGTGTTCTGTGCCGCATTTTCTTCTAATGTTTGATTTTTTGGTTTATTATGTTGCTGTTCTCTCCATCAGCATATGTTTCTCCCTCTTGATAAAGCGTATAGCGAAACGCTTTGCCGACTTCGTTGGAGGCGTCGGGGATCTTTATGATGTGCTTATGCTGCTTGAGGTTTGCATCATTGCTGGTTTTGATCGGAGTTGAAGATTTCGTTGGAGATAAGTGTGGTTGATTACTCATATTGTTATATGCACGTTACATCGCTATGCCATGTTATATGCTCTAGGAGAGAATGGATGTTGATTTCTGAGGAGTTTTTCTGGCCATTGATGTTCTGCGGAGAGCTTGAAGTGACAAATACCCACTTGTTATAGCACTTGATCCCAGTTGTTCTGAGGACTTTTCTCCTCGTTTGTTTTCTTTTGTTTTGTTTTTGGTTTAGTTTTTGGGGTTTTTTTTTAAAGATTTTGTAGTTTTGGAGTGATCCTTTTTTATTTTTTGGGACATTATTTTGGCACACCAATCACACTTTTTAAAACCACTGGTAGCCGAGAGGCGGAGCCAGCAGGGCTTTCAAGATGGCTGCATAAAAGCTTAGCTCCGAGGCCCCCGGTCAAGAATCCTGCAAATATTGGAGCACAGTTAACTCAAATTGTTTTATATTTGTTGCGGGACTATCCTTTATTGGTGGAGGCAGGATGTCGAGTGCTAAACCTACTAAATTGGACTTCGTCAACCCCACAAACTCCGGCTCCAAAAGGCCGAAATCAGACCCTCTCTCTCGCCTCACAAGTTGACCTCTCCCCGAGACTTGGAGGACTCTCTGAAAGAAGTGCTAGGAGAGATACGGGCGGTGAAGGGCCTGGTCGTTGCAAACGGCGACGCCATAGCGAAAGTTCAAGCTGAAGTATCTGAAATGAGAGCTCAGATTCGAGGCCTATCGGAGCGCATTGATAAAGTTGATGCAGAAGTTAATGCGCACTCAGCCCAGTTGACATGCCTGAATAAGACCGTCAAAAGAGTGGAGAGTTTGGAGCAACAGCTGGAGGACCTGAACAATCGCGGTAGGAGAAACAACGTGCGGCTCATAGGCCTCCCGGAGGGCGCTGAAGGTGCGGATCTCTCATTGTTTCTCAGCAAGCTGATCCCCGCGGCATTACAACTTACCTTCCCGGTGCCGCTTGAATTTGAAAGAGCGCACCGAGCACCGTCGCAAAGAAGCCTGCATGCGAAGGGCCCTAGACCGGTGATCTTTTGTCTATTAAAGCATCAACAGGCTGTTCAGATTCTCGCAGTGGCTAAGGCTCAGGACTCTGTGTCGTATGAGGGCAGGAGTATATCTTTTTTCCCGGACCTGTGTAAAACATCAGTGGATAAACGGCGGAGATTTCTGGCGATGAGGCCGCGGCTGCAACAGCTTCAGGCGAGATATGGCTTGCTATACCCTGCACGTCTCCGAGTTACTTACCACAACGTTACTAAGACCTACGATGACCCAAGGGAGGTCCTACAATTTCTTGAAGAGCAAGAAGGCCTCAAGATGCAATAGCTGGGCCTCTGCTTTTTGGGCCAGCCTCTCCAAAGGACGCAGGACTTTGGTTTTCATAGTCTGATAGTTTCGTCGGGTTGAGCAGGCTGAGTCATCTTCACTGAATTTTATGGCCTACTGTTTTCAGTATTAATACGATAGTGGGAACAGTGTTATGTTGAGTGGGGGAGTCGTGGGAGGGGAGCGGGATTTACCATGCTCTTGTAGAGGGTGGTAGGTATGTGGATGCCTTAATTCTTGCTGCTCTTTGTTTTCTCTCTCTCCCTTTCATTTCACCTGAATATATTCTCATACACGGTGAATGTGTGTTGAGGCTTAAGTTTCTTCTGGGCATTAATAGTTTTGCAGATGTATAAGGAGACTGGTGGGATATTAAGAATTGTACAAGGTTATAGCTCTGTTGGAATTTTGCTAGCTTGTGTGGGTTAACTGTTCTGTAACATGGGGGGCATCGGGTGGTCTTCTTGATACGCTACTGGCTCACCCAGGGTATACCTCCATATTGTGGGGGAGTTATTGGGACCTTGCAAACCTCTTTTCCTTAAGATGTGGCACGAGGGTCATATTGCTGCAGCGGATCCAGAGGGGACCTCAGGAGGACGTGAGTACCTTCCCAGTCTGATATGCCCTCAATCAAAGTATTATCCCTTAACGTAAAGGGCATTAAGAATCCTATTAAGAGAAAAAAGATTCTAACTTAGTGTCAAAAGCAGGGAGCTGAAATAGTGCTTCTCCAGGAAACGCATCTTAGTGATAAAGAGTCTTTGAAACTGACAGGGAAACACTACTCTCTCATGTCATATGCAGCTGCTATGGGAAAGAAAAACGGGGTTGCGATACTGTTCAAACGCTCCAGTGCCATACAGCTGTTATCTTCTAGAGCTGATCCAGAGGGAAGGTGGTCCTATGTGCAAGTCAAAACTGCCAAGCGACAAATGTTAATAGTCAATGTCTATGCACCTAATTGTGACAACCCTTGTTTCTTTTCAAAGCTGGCGGAGGCGCTGCTGGAGTTTTCTTCTCTTCCTGTTATTTTTGGGGGGGACTTCAATTTGGTCCTGGATCCCCTACTGGATTGTCAGCCATGTCGAGCTCCACGACGAAGCAGAGCAGCCGAAGTCCTCCTTTCCATGATGGAAGATATGGGAATGGTCGATATCTGGAGGATTCTTCACCCCCAAGAAAGAGATTACACTTTTTATTCGCCCCCGCACGGGTCGCATTCAAGGATCGATTTTTTCCTGGTGTCCAGGTCGGTTGCTGCGGATATCAGGTGCGCTGAGATTCTAAGCACACATATATCAGATCATGCTGCGATAATGCTTGAATTGGAGCCATCAGTAGAGTCTGTCAAAGGTGGTGGCTGGTTCTTCCCCAGGTCGCTGTTGGCTGAGGAACCCTTTCGTCAGCATGTAAAACAGGCCATTTCAGAATATTTTGCGATAAATTCCCCGGACGATACCTCCATTTGGGCATGGTGGGAGGCCTTTAAGGCGTCCATCCGAGCAAAGATTTCCAGCTATGTTATAGCAAACACGCGGAAGGCGAAAAGAGAGCTAGCGGATTTGGATGCACAGATCAGGGCAGGTGAAAGGCTACTGCAACGTCAGTACCGTGCGGAGGTCCTTACAAGGCTTCAACGGCTGCGCTATCGTTATAATCTGTTACTCAGCAATGAGGTGGAACAGAAGGTCTTTGAGCAGAATGCGTGCTACCATACAGAAATGAACAGAGCTGGTAGGCTACTAGCTGCTCATCTCAAGCCTCGCAAGGAGAAATCACACATAGTGTCCTTAAAAGACGAACATGGAAACTCTCAGGAGGGTAATGCCCAGATAATGGAAATCTTTAGAAGTTTTTACTTGCAACTGTACTCCTCTGAAGGAGTCGGTGATGTCCCTGATGTGGAGCGTTTCTTGGAAGGGATAATGCATCCAACAGTGGATGAGGCTCAGGCTGCCTTGCTCGGCAAAGACATAGAACAAGAAGAACTTCGGGAAGTAATGTCTGCAATGCAAAGCGGTAAGGCTGCGGGCCCCGACGGTATCCCGAGTGAGTTCTATCGAACATTTGCTCCAGAATTGTCTCCCCGTCTATTGACTTATTTTCAACGGCTCCAAGACCAAGCACCTGATACAGGAGCATTTGCGGAGGCCACGATAGTGGTACTTGAAAAGCCTGGAAGGGATCCGACGCTAGTGGGTAACTACCGACCCATATCTCTCTTGAATGCAGACTATAAGCTCTACTCGGCTATACTGGCTGGGCGGCTTAACAAAGTGCTTCACACGCTTGTCCACCCGGATCAATGCGGTTTTGTGATGGGAAGATCCACGGCGGATAACTCTAGACTTCTGTGTTCCCTCTTGGATGTGGCAGGACGCTGCGACTCGCCTCTTGTAGGCCTGTCCCTGGATGCTGAAAAGGCATTTGATAGACTGGAATGGCCTTTTCTTTTTCGAGTACTAGAGTGGTTTGGACTACCCAGGAAATACATAAAGATGATACAGGTGCTGTATTCTCATCCATCTGCTAGAATCCTAGTTAATCAAGAGCTTTCCCGGTCCTTCAGCCTGCGGCGAGGTACACGACAAGGGTGCCCGATGTCGCCCCTCTTATTCAATCTGGCATTAGAACCTTTGGCGCTGTTGGTGCGGCAATCCAGTGACATTCACGGCATTAAGATTGATGACCTTCACATTAAGCTTTCTGCCTACGCCGATGATCTAATGTTTTTTTTACGACCACTCTCCATATCTCCCCTACTTAAGTTGATTGGCAAATATGGCAAATATTCAGGCTATAAGGTGAATTGGTCAAAATCAGTGGCTTTCCCCCTTAACACCCAGGCTAATAGCAGCCTTGTGCAGGAGTTTTCTTTCCAATGGGCAGCTGGCCCTATAAAATATTTAGGAGCTCAATATGTTGCTCCCTTGGAGGAAACAGTGCGACTCAACGTGGACCGAATAAAAGAGATTGCTCGATCATTTACACTGAAATGGTCCCCGCTCCACTTATCGTGGTGGGGACGGCTGGAATCCATCAAGATGGTGCTTATGCCAAAAATCACTTATATATTGGGAATGATACCTATTGTGCTTCCGATATCTGTCTACAAGGGGATCGAACGTACTCTGAGTGCTTTTCTTTGGAACGGAAAGACTCCTAGGATAGCTCTACGGAAACTGAAAGCGGGAAAGGAGAAGGGGGGGGTCCACTTTCCTGATTTCCATTGGTACCACTTGGCAGCGATACTTAAGCAAGGCAGTCTTTGGACGTCGACAGATTCACTTGCTTATAAGCCTACCTGGTTAGTCCTCGAAGAGCGGCTTTGCCGCCCGTACCCGATGCGATGTGTTATGGGAATGAAATTTCCAGAGTCTTGTAAGATGGGGAGCATAATTGTATCTACGCAAAGTGCTTTTCAATCCTTTATCCCACTCATTGCAGCAGAGAATCCGCCTTCTCTCTTCCTGCCTATATAGTACAATCCGGCTTTCAAGATTCATTCGTCCCCTTTTGCATGGACTGCGTGGCAGAGATGTGACATTTGGACAGTGGGGCAGCTGATAGCCGGCGGTCAATGGAAAGAGTTTGGAGCGCTATGCGCGGAATTTGGATTGCCCTCAACGTGTTCTTTCCAATGGCTTCAACTTAGGCACTGTCTTTCACAGTCAGGGATCCGGCCTGGAGAATGTACGCCTAGCTGGGGCCTAGCGGAGATTATGATGGACCTGACTGTCAAGAAAGGTGGAATTACGACTATCTATGCGCTTTTTCGTGCGCAGGGCCCAAGCCATCTGCAGGGGCTAAGCAAACTCTGGGAAGAAGAAGTAGACTCACCTTGGACTCCAAAGTCTTGGCGCTTGTTTTGGGGGCCGGTTCTGCGTGCTTCCAGATCGGCGGCGCTTACCCAGACAATGTTTTTTTTTGCCCATCGGACATTCATAACTCCTGTAAAGCTGGCCAAGTGGTCCGCGACCAAATCCTCCATGTGCTGGTCTTGTCAGCTAGCGGTGGGTACCATGAGGCACATGTTCTTTGAATGCTCTTTCGTTCAGGGATTTTGGGTGTCAGTCTGGGCCAGGATTCAGAAGGTATTGGGTTACTCTGTTCCTCTAACGTGGCGCATAGTCGCGTTGCGATCGCTGGCAAGAATCCCACAGCTCGATAAAGAACATTTTTTTATCCTGAACTTTATGATGGCTATCGCCATTAAAACGATATTATTCTGCTGGAAGGACGCCTCTAAGCTCAATTGGCTTCTTTGGTGGAACCAAGTCTGTCTTTTTAGCAGATATGAAAAAATTCAGGACAAAGCTCTTATTTTAAGGGGGAACAGAGTTAATCCTACTAAATGGGCCGCTTTGGATCGTTATACAGGTGCTGCAGCAAGCTAATGTCGTGCATATAGAGAGGTTTGCAAGGTACGGGGTGGGTGGTTCTCTTAGTTTTATGGGGTGTTGGATATGAGTTTTTCTGTTTTGGTTATAGTGTACTGGTTGTACTATGACTGTTTTTGCTGTAAAGTTATAAAAAGATGTAATAAAAAAAAAACAAAAACAAAAAAAAAACACTGGTAGCCATGGAAGAAAGAAGTATCCCTGCAAGGTCGAAGACCCACAGTGCCGCCAGTTGGAATAAAAAGGGCGCAAAGGAGTCAAGAAGGAAAAAAAAGAGACTAAAAACCCGAGACTCGATGCTGGGGCAGTGGGCTCGGTGGCAGGAAGAGAGCCAGTGCACTACCAGAGAAGAGTATGAAACTCAGGTCGAGAAAATCAACTTTTTCTGGGGGAAGAGCAGACAGATGTCTGAAGGGCTCCATGGAGAAAAAAAAAGGGGCTGAGCAAGATGGCAACCTTGAGCAGGAAGGGGACCATGCATGCATGGTGGCATCTCCCAAAGGCTTTCTTTGAAAGCTGGGAGGGGATGCTTCCGCGAGGGCGCCATTGGGGCTGTCACCCATATGTGAGGACTGACTTCCTGCTTGTTCCCGGAGAATCTGTGTTTCTTGGTCTTCTGCGAGTACGGTGTGTTTTCTGAGGACCTAGTATAAGTTTCTATGCTACAGAAATTAACTCCTTCCATAAAAATGTATTGGGCCATTGTTTTGAGGGGTTTGTTTCTCTGTAACTGCCAGTCTGATATGGTCCATTTTCCAATTAAATCTTTTTTAAACCCGTTTTTCTAGGTTGCCAAGTTCCATCACATTCTGTTAAATTTTCAGGGAATTACTTTGCATCCTAGACAATCATATAAACATTATTGACTGCTTTTGTATAATTATTTCCAACTTCAGTGGGTTTGAAAGAATAAAAAAAAAACAACCCAACCACAAACAAAAAAAAGCGAAAGAAAAGGAAAAGGTCTTTTTCCTTCTATGAGCTGCTTGCTCATCTTTCCCTAGAGTGCCAGCTTTGTTTTATTTTATCAAAAACTATAGACTTGACTCAGCAGTTTGTCAGTACTATTTTTCTCCTCAAAGAATGGCTATAATCTTTACCTCATCCCCCAGAAAAAATGATAAAAGTAAAGCACAGTGGGCTGCTGCAAGTGTGATGGACCAAACCATATCTACATATCAAGAGCATAAGCAAGTGATGTGGACATGGTGAAGAATCATATGCCATGCCAATGAAGTTCTTTGAACCTCTTATGGCCAAATCAAAAACAGAAGTACTCCAATTCCCACCAGTCATTCTGCTCCCCCAATACTCACCAATAACTACTGTACTTAAATATAACTTGAGCTAATTTTTTTCATTTTTAATTTTTATTGCTGTTTTATCAAGATGAGAACAAACAACATTGCACAACAAACAAGGATAAGAAACTCTACCTCCCTCCCCCTTCCGCCTATCTGCACTACCCTAATGGTGAGCCTCTATCCCATGCCCTCCCCCTCAGCTGACCCACAGTGTTCCAACCCTGCACTCCTGCCCCCCATCCCTCTAGCACTTCTGCTACTCCAGTCATTTCCACACTCCCACCTACTGCTGGTCCACCACCATGTTTAATCGCTGTTGGTTTATGCATCTAATACAGATCTGCCAGGTGCCGTACAAAGCCAGCGACTCCCGGAAGTCTAGGCTTGGTTCCAATGGGCTGCAAGTTCACAGCGGGCTGCCATGATACAGTGCTTTATTACCCTTTGCAGCCTCTGTGGCACTGTATCCACCTGTTGATGTAGCAAGAATACTGCTAGGAGGTGTGGCAGCAAGCACTCTGTCATCTCTTTTATTAGTTGTATAATGGAACCCCAGTACTGTTGGACTATCTAACATTTCCACCACATGTGTATCAGGGATCCCTGCTTCCCACATTGGCACCAGCAGCCACCCGATTGCAGTAGATCTGCCCAAAATAAACTCTCCAAAGTCCAGTACCACTGGAGAAGCAGCTTATATGCATTTTTCAGCAGTCTGTTTGCTATTGCTAGCTTTGCAACTCCAGATACCAACACATCCCAGTCTTCCACCGCCCAGGTCATTCCTAGGTCTCTTTCCCATTTAAGCATATAATCCAGCTTCTCAGGGCCTCCTGAGTTCAAACCCTGATAGATTCAGGAAAGAATCCCCTTCCTCTCGTGAGTCCCCAGGCACAGCACCTCAAACCACCCCCTCTCCTTTACCAAATCATTTTTTTTTTACTTCCTTCTGCAAGACAAAATTACAGATCTGGAGATAACTATAGTAGTCCCGCTCTTCGAGGTGATACATATCCCATTGCCTCCCAAATGGCCACACTGATCCTCTGTGAAAAAGCTGAGACCTGCTGAGGCCCTGCTTCTCCCAATGTTGTAACACTGGCAACCCCAGTCTTTAACTACCCCAAAGCAGGAAGACAGTGGCATGGCTGGGGAGAACGGTTCCCTACCAGTGCATCCCATCGATAACAATGCCAAAGATTCAAAGTAAAGTATACAAAAGGATTCTTGCCCCGCTCATGCCCTCTTCACCCACAGAGCTCCCTCGAGGATCACCCATTGTTTTTGCTTATGCTTGATACAGGAGTATATCGCTTTCAACTGGGCCACCATATTTTTTGAAATCAGAAAGACCCAAGCCCCCTTCACTTTCAGCCTGCTGTAGGATCTTACCAGCCACTCTGGAGGCCCTCCTCTGCCAAATAAACCAGTCAACCCTCTTTTGCACCACCTTCAACACTCTGGCCGGGACCTGGACCGAAATATGTAAAGGAATCATAGAAGCAGTAACATCGTTACCACCGCAATCCTACCTAGCCACGAGACATTTTTATTTTATTTTACTTATTTAATGCTTTTATATACCACACTCTTTAAAATCAGTGCAGATTACAGATAACATTTTGTACAAAGCAGGGAGAGCCTGCTTTGCACTTACATTGAAGGGTAATGCAACTTGGATTTAGAACTGGGGTAACTATATACAGTATAAGCAGGATGTCACTGCGCGGCTGTAACGACATGGCTTACCCTAAGAACTATGTACAGGGATATAATTTTATTTACAGGGTTGTCTGTTTTTTTACACTTAGCTGGATGGCGGGTGAGGTTGTGTCATTGGCCTGTGAGTAGTGTAGGAGAAAAAGGTGGTGCTTTAGTGCCTTTCTGAATTGGGCAAGGTCAGTGATCGCTCGGATGGTAGTTGGGAGCTCGTTCAGGCAAGTGGGTGCATAGAACATAAAAGCTCTGTTCTTTGTTGCCCGAGTGCATTTTGTTATTTCACTGGGGGTTATTAGTGTGTTGGGTAGCGAAAGTCCTTCTTGCTCTGTTTGCAAGAGTGGGGTGGAGAAGGTCCATCAAGGAGGTAGAGGATATTTTGTTGATGGCTTTGAAGGTTATTAGTATTACTTTGTAGGTGAGCCGGCAGTAGATTGGTAGCCAGTGCAGGTCCTTTAGGATTGGGGTGATGTGGTCTCTTCTAGAGGCCCCGTGTAGGAAGCGGGCAGCAGCGTTCATTGCTAACTGTAGTGGATTTAGTGTGTTCTTAGGGAGTCCATGCAGGATCACATTGGCGTAGTCAAAGTGGGGGGTCACTAGTAACTGGAAAACTGTTCAGAAGTCCAGCAAGGGACGGAGATGTCGAATTGTCTGCATTTTATGGTAGATTTGCTTGATAGTGTTTCCTATGTGCGCTTTAAAGTCTAGGTCTGGTTTAGCGTAACGACTAGGTAGCGGATGGTGGATCTACTTGGGAGCTCGGCGTCTCTCGTCTTTAATGTCGCCGGTGGGGAGAAGGTTTGATTCCTTGTGATGAACAGCACGTCTGTCTTGCTGAGGTTTATCCTGAGGCTCTGCAAGAGGAGCCAATCAGTGACAGCATCAAAGCATTCTACTAGTGATGAGAAGTCTGGTTGGTCGATAGTGAATGGGGTGAAGAGTAGTACATCATCCGCATAAATCAGGCAGGAGATGTTGAAGGAGCGGATGATTTCACATATGGGCTGCATATATTTATTTATTTTATTTCTCTTCTATACAGCGCTATTCAATATCAGTGCGGTGTACATTTAACTTTAGCTTATACAATGCAGTTGTGACTGCATTGTAGTTACAATAGAACAGGAAATATAACTTGGCTAGAAACTGGGGTAACTGTCAATAACTTATTTACATTATTTACATTAAAGCATAGTTACTCACCTGTAACAGGTGATCTCCGGGAACAGCAGGAATTTAGTCCTCACATATAGGTATCGTCATTACTGACTGAGCCTGCAAGGGAACGCTCCCCAGCGTCCAATCAGAAAGCTTTTGGGAGCATCCCATGCCGCCTGCATGCTGCCTTCCCGCCTTTCCCAACTGCCTCTCTCCAGTTGAGTTTTAAAGCTGAGACAAAGAGAGAGAGAGGGAAAGGAAAGAGATAGAGAGATAGAACTCCTAGGGGAGGTGGGTGGGTTGTGAGGACTAAATTCCTACTGTTCCCGGAGATCACCTGTTACAGGTGAGCAACTAAGCTATCTCCAGGAACAAGCAGGAATGTAGTCATCACATATGGGGACTCCCTAGCTTTAGGTGCCAGGGAGAGACCCCAGAAGTAGTGTGTCCCTGAACAGGGCTCCACTTCCCCCCATGGATCTCTGGCATCCTACCAGGGATGGCGGGTAGGAGTTGATTAGATATGGAACAGGTGTTGGAGAACAGCCTAACCAAACAAGGCATCCCGGCGGGAGTCCTTGTCCAAGCAGTAATGGGCTATGAAGGTATGAACCGAGGCCCAAATGGCTGCTCGACAGATGTCGTCGATATACACAGAGTGCAGATGAGCCATTGAGGCTGCCATGGCTATCACATTGCGAGCTGTGACATGGCCCTCCAGAGAAACGTTCTTACTCTGATAAGCGAAGGAAATACACTGAGCAATCCAGTTAGACAGTGTTCTCTTGGAGACTGGAAGTCCCAAATGAGAAGGATCAAAAGCAACAAAGAGTTGAGAGGACTTTCTATGTTGCTGTGCTCTTTGTAAGTAAAAGGCTAAAGCTCTTTTACAGTCCAAGGTATGAAGATTCCTCTCTGCATTTGATGCACGAGGCCTTGGAAAAAACAGGTAGGTAGACCGCTTGTTTCAGATGAAAAGGCGAGACCACCTTTGGCATAAAGTGTGGATGAGTCCTAAGGACTACCATGCGTCACCCATGAAGGTCCCCAGAGGCTAAAAGTGTGGGTATTTCATCGGGGCGTTCTCTTAAGTCGCAAGGGGAGTGGTACAAAAGGCGTTGCGATGCCCTCTGGGAGTTGTAGTCCCACAAGCTAACGAAAGAATTAAGTTGTAGTCGAGTAGCAAGGCTCAAGACAGGACTTATTTCCCCTTCCCGGGCGGATTTTCAAAGCAATGGATATAAGAACAAAATGACCATACGGCTGGTACAAAATAAAAGGAACAATCGGAACAAAATTACTGCTTATTGTCAGCTTAACAGTGGAACAGAAAAAGGTAGTTTAAACAGTCCTTTTCACTCAAGGTAAGTTTCCTCACTTCCTTTCCTTAGCAAAACTTCCAGAAACCTCTTCAGCATAAAGAAGTGATTTCATCAGACAAAGTAAATGTACAATCCATACAATT
Organism: Ichthyophis bannanicus; assembly: GCA_033557465.1. Lineage (NCBI taxonomy): Eukaryota > Metazoa > Chordata > Amphibia > Gymnophiona > Ichthyophiidae > Ichthyophis > Ichthyophis bannanicus. The sequence continues at coordinate 189,514,183 of CM066035.1, read as the reverse complement.
CTCAGAAGCAGGCTCCTCATATAAATCACATTGCATTTCTTCACACTCCTCTTCTGAATAATGTCCTTTTGTATTGCAACTCACGTTATTCTTAAACAGTCTCTCTGTAAGTCTGAGAGTGTTCCCCTCCTCCTCACAGCTAGAGTAGAATGGGAAATTACCGTATTCTCTGGAGTTTCTATTTTGAGAGCCACATAACTCTTGGTAAGTGCAGGGAAATTCTTCACTTTCTATGTCTCTTCTATTAGAAGCAATAAGCCTACCTTTACCCTCTCTCTGCTCGGAGTTTCTCGGTACAGCAGAGCCTTGCCAAGACGAAAGCGTTTTATTGCTTTTCTCTCTGTTTTCCCTTGGGCCTGAAACTCCCTTCAGGGTAGAAGCTCTCTCCCTCCTTGTACCTGTTACTTGGTAGGTTGGCTTTCCTAAGCGTGGGTCCAGGAATATCTCCTCTGCCCTCTTCCTGGCAAAGTTCACTGGGCTTTTGCTTAGCTGTGCCCTGCTCTCTGAAGCAGTTCCTCGGGACTTCTTCAGCTGCTCTGGTTCTACCGAGTTTCCAAGTTCCTCCCGTCCTCCAGTTCCCAGCTGTTCTCTCCCAGTTACCAACGGTGCTGTATTTCCCTCGTGGTCTCTCCTCACTAACCTCCGGTAAGTGAATTTTATCTGCGTGTGTCTTGGTGTTTGCTTGGGCTCCGCCCCCTCCCAGCTGCCCCTCATTATCTAATGAGCTGTGAGCTAGCTTGTTATTTGGGCGTGCTCTCACACCTTGTGATGCCGTTTGTGTATCTGGGCCATGTGCTGCACTGAGCTGTCAGTGTCAGATCTGTTTTGCTCAGCTTTACCTATCTCCATAGGCTCTGACTGATCTACCCCATGACACTTGCCATGATGGAACCTTGTATAAAGGTGGATCAGCTACTAGCGCTTGCAACTCACTAATGCGGCGTGCTGATGTGATTGCAATGAGAAAGACAACCTTCCAAGAAAGGAGTTTCAAGGAGGTAGTAGCTAAAGGTTCGAAAGGTGGCTTCATGAGCTGCCCAAGAACCTCTTTTAAGTCCCATGCCACCGGTGGTGGCCTAATGGGAGGCTTAGTTAAAAGAAGGCCTCTCATAAATCTTGCTATGAGGATGAGAGAAAATAGGCTGTCCATTTAGAGGCTTAAAGGAATCTGCAATAGCACTCAAATGGACTCTTACTGAATTAGTCTTAAGACCTGCATTGGATAAATGAAGGAGATACTCCAGCAATGATTCTAGAGGTATCGCAAGGGGGTTAAGACCCTTTTGCGAACACCATATGGTAAACTTTTTCCACTTGAAAGCATAAGAGCGTCTTGTGGAAGGTTTTCTGGAAGCAAAAAGAATATCTTTTACTTGCTGAGGGATATTAAGATCATGGAGATCTAGGCCTTCAGCAACCAAGCCCTGAGATGCAAAAACTGGGGATTGGGATGCCATAACATTCCGTCCTCCTGAGATAGGAGATCTGGAGCAGACCCTAACTCCAGGGAGGGAGCTTGAGAGAGATGTAGAAGCAGGGGGTACCAGACTTGCCGTGGCCAATGTGGAGCTTTGAGAATCATATGGCCTCTGTCTCTCTGAAACTTGAACAGGGTTTTGGGAATTAGGGGAATGGGAGGAAAGGCATACAGGAAGTCTTGACCCTCAGTAAAGGAGGAAAGCATCCCTGGCCTGAGCCCCCTGAGCCGGAAATCTGGAACAGAACCGGGGAAGTTTGGCATTCAACGGACTAGAAAAGAGGTCTATGTCCGGGGTTCCCCAATTTTGAAATACCCTGGGGCCACCTAGTCTGCATGCCGAGACCACTCGTGTGGAAGCAGAACTCGACTGAGTCTGTCTGCCCAAGAGTTTTGAATGTCTGGAAGATACACTGCCAGAAGATGAATCTGATGCTCTCTGGCGAGGGCCCATAGTCGCAAAGCTTCGTTACAAAGCGACAGAGAGCCTGTTCCCCCCTGCTTGTTCACATAGAACATGGCTACTTGACTGTCCGTATGAATGAGGACTGTCTTGTAGCTGAGCAGGGTGTGGAACACTTGCAGAGCAAGGAAGATTGCTCTGAGCTCCGAGACTGATATGTAGATAACTCTCCTGTGGAGACCAGGTGCCCTGGGTGGAGAGGTCTTGCAGATGAGCTCCCCAACCCATTGGAGAAGCATCTGTTGTGAGAGTTGCTTGGGGTAAGGGTTGTTGAAAAGGGGACCCCAGCAACAGTTTTTGAGTGGACTTCCACCACTGGACCAAAATAAGGCAACTTGTGTTTGCTATTTTGTCTGACAGGCATCCTGATGCCTGGGTCCATTGGTTGGATAAAGTCCACTGAGCTGCCCTCATATGGAGGCGAGCATAGGGAACCACATGCACAGTAGATGCCATGTGTCCTAGTAGTTGTAACATTTCTCAAGCAGTAAGATGAGGCTTTAGCACTGCTTGAGAAGCTAACTGCACCAGGCGAAGGCAACGGGCCTGGGGGTGATAGGCCCTTGCCTTTGTGGTATCCAGCAAAGCTCCTATGAACTCTAAAGACTGAGTGGGAGTTAGACTGGATTTTAGGATGTTTATTATCAGCCCTAAATCCTGAAGGATACGCATTGTGCAGGATAGAGAAGTCCTGGCCTCTGACTCTGTTGGGGCTCGAATGAGCCAGTCGTCTAAATAGGGGAAGACAAATATCCCTAGAGTGCGGAGAAATGCTGCTACAACAGCCATGCATTTCGTGAACACCCTTGGTACTGAGGCCAGGCCAAAAGGAAGCACCCTGTATTGGTAGTGCTTTCCCTGAAAAAGGAACCGAAGGAACAGTCTGTGAGTTGGATGGATGAGAACATGGGTGTATGCATCCTTGAGATCTAGAGAACAAAGCCAATCCTGACTCTGAAGGTATGGCAGCAGAGATCCGAGAGAAATCATTTTGAATTTCTCCTTGACAAGGAATTTCTTCAATTCTCTGAGGTCTAAGATAGGTCTGTAACCCCCTGTTTTCTTTGGGATAAGGAAATAAGGGGAATAGAACCCTGTAACCTGCTGATGAAGGGGTACTTCTTCTATTGCCCCTTGGGCAAGGATAGCGACCTCCTGACCTAACAGGTTGATGAGAGAGGTCGGAGAATTGAACTGCTTTACTATTGTGTGAGGGGGCATGCTTGAAAAATGAAGCTTGTACCCCTCCTTTATGATGGAGTGTGTCCAATGCTCTGCTGTTATTTGTCCCCATCTGGGGGCAAAATGACATAGCCTTCCTGGTTCTCGGGGGACCAGAACCTTCCACCATTCCAGGAAGGTTAAGTTCTCTAGATGAGAGTCAAAGGCCTTGTGGAGGCTGAGCCTGCTGGGCCGGTTGAGGCCTAGCAGCCTTTGCTTTCTTCTGTTTGGGTGGTTGATGACCTTTCCTGGCAAACTGACCTGCATAACGTCCCTGTTGAACATAAGCAGGATATAATATTTTCTTTTTAGAAAAGAATGGTTTCTTGAACAATTTCTTTCTAGCAGGATCAACAGTGGACTTGGATAATCTATCCAAGGTGGAATTTTCAGCATCCATTACATTGGCCTTTTCCTGCCAATCTTTACCAAACAGGTTCTCACCAGTACAAGGGACATTTCCCAATTTGCCTTGTACCCAGAGCTCTAGATCAGATGCCTGGAGCCAAGCAATTCTACATGCACCTATGGCAATAGCCGAGGTTCTGCTTATGCACTCAAAGCAGTCAAAGGCTGCACGGTTGGAGAATTTAGAGACATCATGGGCATGTTTGACCAAAGTGAGAAAATCCTGTCTTTTATCCTCAGGAAGAAAAGGACTTAAAGCCCCTAAATCATCTGTGACCTCCTTCAGGAACATTCCCATGCAAAGACTATAGGAACTGATCCTGGCAGAAAGGATGGAAGCTTGGAAGACCTGACGTCCAAAAGCATCCAGGGTTCTGCACTCACGTCCTGGAGGATTAGAGGCATGCCTTTTTGCACTCTTGATCCTTCTCATAGCTGACTCCACTACAATAGAGTGGTGAGGAAGCTGAGTCTTATGGAACCCAGGACAAGGAGGGACTCGATACATAGTAGTGGAGGAGTGGCCTAGTGGTTGGGGCAAGGTACTTCAGGCCGGAAGGTCGGGGATTCAAATCCCACTAGAGGACAGCAACCTTGGGCCGGAAGGACTGGGGTTTCTAGTCCCACAGGTGCTTCTTGTGGTCTTGGGCAAGCCACTTAACCCTCCATAGCCCATGTTCCCTGTAAAATAGTTATCTCCAAGTTATAATGCCCTGTTCAATGTAATTTCAGTTTGTTCAATGTAAACCGCACTGATGCAGAATAGCGCGGTATATAAGAGAATGTAAATAAATAAATAAATAAAATAAATAAATCCAGTCTACGAGAACGAGGAGAGGTGGTAAGAGGTGTTTCCCACATCCTTAACATGACATCATATAAAATCTCATGAATGGGCAAGGTAGCTGCCTCCTTAGGAGTTTTGGGATATTGTAGAATTTCCAACTCCTTGGCCCTTGGCTCTGTTTCAGGGGCCACAGTAATGGACAGGCCCCGAGCCACCTCCCTGATAAAATCCTGGAAGGAAATATCCTCTGGAGGAGACATCATGCATTTAGGGGAGGAGGACTCCTGTGGAAGAAGCATCGCTGCATCGACAGAACTGTCAGAATCCTCAGAAGTATCATCTGTCCGGATGCTCTCAAAGAGCCCGATACCCGTACCGACCAAAGTCGGTACCGGGAGTAACCGGTACCGGGGTATCAGTACCGGAGGTCATCGGATGACTGGGTACCGGCAAAGCAGACACCAATGCAGATGCTATCGGTACCAGTACCGATACCGAGGCCAGTGCCGGTACCGGTGGAAATGTTTGTCGCGGTTCCGAGGGCGTCGATGCCGCAAGGAAAGCCGCCAGACTGCATTCCATAGCCAGAACTCTCTGGTCTATCGACGCTGCCAATGCCTGGATGTCGGTACCGGAGGAGACCGCCGGTACCCCAGAGCATGGCACCAGTAGTTCTGCCGAGATCGAGGCCTCGAGAACATCCTGGAACCCCGATAATGCTTTGGAAGCCGAAGCCTCCCGCCAGGGTAATTTTGCCGGTGCAGAATCCTCGAGGGCAACGCCAGAGGCATCTCGATGCTTAGGAGGAGATCTACCCTTTGAGGACTGGCTGGATTTATGTTTAGTTACCTGAGATCCACGGGAGGAAGCAGCAGCCCTGGAAGACGTCGATGCCACCGAAGCTGCATCAGAGGGAAACAGGATACTGAGCTTAGCAGCTCGGTTCTGCCGACCTCTTTTAGACATCATGGCACAGGACATACAATCCGTGATGGAGTGGTCAGGACCTAAACATTTTTGACACCATTCATGGGTGTCGGTGACGGAAATGGTACCGCCACACTTAGTGCACTTTTTGAAACCTGAAGCAGGTTTCTCCATGGTAAGGAAAGGTTTTTGGGCCTAAGGCCCAAAAAGGCGCGTGCACCTGAAGAAAAAGAGAATATATATATTTTTTTTTTTACAGAAATAAGAAGAGAAAAAAACGGCGGTACCGGTAGAGCGTCGAGGAAGGCAGACGCGACCACAAAAAAGAAATAAATAAAAAAGAATTCTTCTGCGGTGACAGGAACACGACCTGCTGGCTCCGCGGAAAAAGAAGAACTGGAGAGAGGCAGTTGGGAAAGGCGGGAAGGCAGCAGGTAGGTGCTGTGGGATGCTCCCAAAAGCTTTCTGAATGGACGCTGGGGAGTGTTCCCGTGCAGGCTCCATCGGTACCAACGATACCCATATGTGATGACTAGATTCCTGCTTGTTCCTGGAGATTAACTGTATGTTGAATAAGAGGGCAGAGAGCGAGGAGCCCTGGGGAACGGCATGTTTTTGTTGAAAAGGCTCTGTGGTCATAGAGCCTGTTCGTACCTGCTGCCATCTGTCTGTTAGATACAATTTGCACCAGTTCCAGGGTGAACCATTGATTCCCCTCTCCTGGAGACGTACCAGGAGTTGTTCGTGGCTGACGGAGTCGAAAGCTGCGGTGATGTCCAAGAAGATCAAGGTATATCCTCGTCTGATGTTGTCAATCCCTGTGATTAATGTGTTGAGAAGCGTGGCAAGAAGCATTTCAATGCCATGGGATTCTCTTAAGCTTTATCGAGGGGGGTAGTGGAGTCGATGTGGTCCTGGATTTGACGTTGGACAACCTTCTCAATTATCTTGGCTAGCAGCGGGATGCTTGAGATTGGTTGATAGGATTCTACCTTCTGGGGGGGGGGGTTCAGTTTGTTGTTCTTCAGAAGGGGCCAAATTGACGTCTATTTGAGGCATGATGGGAAGAGTCCTATGGAGAAGGACAGGTCCATGATCTTGGTTAGAATTGGGCTGAGCTCCTTGCGCAGTGATCTTATCCAGAATGCTGGGCAGGGGTCCTTTGGAGCAGTGGTGGAGTTGATGGCTGCAGTGATGTCCTCGATGCCTCTGGCCGATGGTGTTGTGAGAGAGGTGAGCGGCTTTAGTTGGAGTGGGCTGTGACTAGGGATGGACTTCGTGGCTGCACTGACATTTCTGGATTTGGCTAGTAAGTAGTCTGCATATTCCTGAGGGTGTAACATGGTTGGTTGGGGGGGGGGGTGAAGGTTCCTTCATCAGGGTCTTCACTATGTTGAAGAGGTCGTGAGGTTTGTTTAGAGAACGACGCAGGATTTCAGAGTGGTGTTCTTTCATTTTCACTGAGATTGAGTCTCGGTGAACCTTCAGGTGGGAAGTATAGGCGGCTTGGTCAGCTGGGGACCGGGAGTGTCGCCATCTTCTTTCTAGTTTCCTAAGGAGAAGTAGTGAGGTCCGTAGATCCGCAGAGAACCATCGTGCTGATTTCCTACTTCTTGGTGGCTTATCTGGGGCAGGTGGTTGTTTGGGGCAGGTAGGCAAGCGAAGAATCTCAGGCTGTTGTTCCATGTGGCCATCATTTCCTCCAGGTTAGGCGATGCCAGCTTGAGATTTTGAAGAACTTCATTGAGGATCGCCTCTTTGTCAAAAGGTCTGAAACGTCCTGTAGCTGCCGATGAGTTCTCGGCTGTTTTACTAGCCAGGTTACTATCTTGATGCATGGGTATCTGGAATTTGATTAGATTGTGGTCTGACCATGGGACTGGGGTGATGGCTAGGTCAAAGTTGTAGTTCAAGCTTATGTCTGGTCATGGGATGAAGACGAGGTCTAATGTATTTCCTTTCCAGTGGGTGGGTGCGTTGACTATCTGTTCATAGCCTAGGTCATTGAGTGCTTCAAGGAAGGCTTTGGAATGAGTATTTTGAAGAGCTGGTAGGTTAAGGTCTCCCAATACCCAGTTTGGCCTGCGTGTGTTCTTGGGGTTGCAGGCTAGGTCAATTATGGTTGCAAGGTCTTCAGGGGAGGAGGATGGGGATCTGTAGATTAGGCTGATGGTGCTGTAGTTGTTGGATATGGTGATTGTATCAAGGTGTGTTGTGCTGTTGGAGCTGATCAGCTGATATTGGAGCTCTGTTTTTACTAGGATGAATGCGCCACCTCCTCTGCGGTTAGCTCTATGGCAGGTGTGGATTGAAAGGTTGGGGGGGATGAGTTGGTTGATAAGGACTGAGTCTGAGTTGGTGAGCCACGATTCAGTGACCAGTAGGATGTCTAGCTCAAGATGTGTTATAAGGTCAGTGATGGCTGGCCATTTCTTGTGGACTGAGCATGCATTTATGAGGGCACACTTCAGGTTGCGTGGGTTTTGAGGCTGCACCCCTTTGGACTTTGCAGGGTGTTGGAGTTGTATGTAGATTAAGCGTGGGTGAGTCTTGAAAGGATTCTGTTGGAGTACAGCGTGTGCTGCCATGATATCTCCTTCCTTGGCCTTGTAGGATTGGGATAGGGTTGTGGTCAGAGGCAGAAGTGAGGGAGCCATTGAGTGCATTGCTGAGGAGGTACAAACTGGTCAGGGTTAGGATAGATATGGCCATGTTGAGTTGTGGGGGCAGTGATTCCTGTGTGTGGCAATAATTACCTTGTACAGCAATGGCTGGCTTGATCAATAGTGGCTGACTTGTGCAGCAGTGAATACTTTGCACTTAAATGAGTATTTTGTAAAGCAACAATGAATACTTGAAAAGGAATAGCTAGCTTAACAGCAGTGGCTAACTTGTACATGACCTCTCCTCCACCTGCTCCACCTTCAACTGCATTCATGAGTTTCTTATAGTACAGGTCATATAAATCCTGGTAGTTGCATCCGATCTGTTCTAGATACCTGATGGACTTCCCCGCTCACCGGAATGACAGTTTGCTTCAGGCACGTTTCTAGGGCATCCAGAACCGTGAGATTCAGTATTGCAGATTTGTTCCAGTTAAGGCAGAACCCCGACAGCTTCCCAAACTCATGAAGCTCCCACATAAGAATGGCAAGGAGATTTGTGACCTAGAGACTGTCAGGATCACATTATCCAAAACTAGGGAAACACAATAGTCACGACTCCCCACCGTGATGCCCACCGATATCTCTACTCATCTGAATTTGTGCCATGAGCGGCTCCACTAAGAGAAAACAGAATGGTGACAGTGCGCAACCCTGTCGCGTTCCCCTTCCTAATAGAAAGAATGAAGAATACCCTCCATTAAGGCACATCCATGGGTTCCCGTACAAAGCTCGGACCCAGCCTAAGAAGCCCTCCCCCCAAACCCCATTCAACCAAGCACCCGAAACATAAAATCCCAGAAGACATGGTCAAATGCTTTTTCAGCATCTAGGGATAATAGTAGTGCAGTCTCTTTTCCTTTGCTGTGCTGCCCAAATAAGTTTGAGGATCTTTCTAATATTGTCTGAGGCCTATAAGGCCAGCATAAAATCAGCCTGGTCATCATGAATCAACCCCACCATCACCCTATTTAAATGTGTAGCCAGAATCTTTGCCAACAGCTTCGCGTCCAGGTCTAACAACGAGATTAGCCTATATGAGGCACATATCTGGGGCTCTTTCCCCTCCTTCAGTATCAATGAGATTGCTGCCTAGCCCATTGTATCGGCCAAATCTTCCCCCTGCCTAGGTAAATTAAACCACACCCAGTGAACAGTTAAATGTCCCCCAAATGTTTTGTAGAAGCATGCTGTAAGCCCATTCAGGCCCAGCGCTTTGTCCACCTTTAAAACCATTATTGCTTGCAACATGCCCTTTGCCCCAATCTCCCTGTCAAAGTCCAATCTCGCAGGCTGTGCCAGCTTCTGTAGGTGAACAGACTCTAAAAAGCTCACCATATGCTCCAGCGGCTAGAGTACAGGAGTCGTATAAAGTCTGGAAAAAAGTAGCAAATTCCTTTCAGATCTCTTTCTCCTTGTGAAGGACTTTGCCGCCCGCGCCCTTTATCTTCAAAATATGCGACCGCAGCTTTTTTTGTTTGAGACTCTGAGCCACATATTTGCCAACCTTGTTCCCTTCTTCAAAAAACTCCCATCTCAGAAGCTGCAGCCTATGACGAATGGCCTCTGTCTCCAGAGCATTTAATTGGCATGCACTGCCAGCATCTGTCACCTATACGCCCCCTTCCTGGGATCCTGGCGTCCTCCACTTCCGGTCTCGACAGCTGTTGATGAAGGCTGAACTCCTGCTCCCCTGCTCCCACTTAAGCTGGGTCCCCCATTTAATAAACACCCTTCTCAGAACTGCTTTGAACCCGTCCCACACCACCGCCCATTATCATTCACACAGAAGTATTCAGGGATCAGCTGTTCTCTCACACACTACCCCTTTCATCTTCCATGACTCAATCAACTTCCAAAACTTGGATCCCCGCTCCTATTTATTTATTTATTTAGCTGTATTTATATCCCGCTTTTCACCGGGTCAAAGCGGTCAATTGGGAGATACATTTAACACGAGGGGATATGACACACATACGCTAACACTTACAGGGAACATGGGCAATGGAGGGTTAAGTGGCTTGCCCAAGACCACAAGGAGTGGCTGTAGGACTAGAAATCCCAGTCCCTCCGGCCTGAGATTGCTGTCCCCAGGTGGGACTTGAACCCCCGGCCCTCCGGCCTGAAGTACCTTGTCCTAACCACTAGGCCACATCCTCCCATCCTCCTCTCCCCAGATCGCCAAACTCACCTCCACAGGGCACAGTGAGACCACGTAATCATGTCCATACTTGCCTCTTTCAATCTCACAGCCCCCTCTTTCCCCACCCAGATCGTATCAAGCCTAGGGTAGGTCCTGTGGACATGGGAATAGATGGAGAACTGTCTTTTTGCCAGATGAAAGAAGTACTAGGCATCTATCAGGCAGTGCCTCTTGACAAACTACTTATAATGCTTTCTACCAGCTTTCTGCCCCTCCCCCCCACAACATAGCATCCCTTCCCAGATCTCATGTAAGGTTGAAATCTCTGTCATAAATTAACAGGCCCTCCTCCAAATTATCCATTTGGTTCACCAGATCCACCCAAAAATCTCTTTGTGTCTCCGTTGGGGCATAGATACTGACCACCTGAAACTACTAGTTTTCAATCCACAAGCATATCAGCAGAAATCTCCCAACTTGGTCCCATACCACCTCTCCCATCTCCACTGGGCGTCCACAAATATTGCTACCCTCCTTTTTTCCCCCATTGTATTGGATGCATAAAGTCGAACAGCACAGTCTCAGGGGCTCACAAGGGACTCATGCACCCTCTGAAGGTGCATTTCCTGCAAGAGATAAAGAAATGCTCTCTGGTGAGTCTATTCTGTGTAGAGTTTGTCTCTTGAAAGGAAAATTAAGTCCCTTTACATTTAGTGTTGCAACTTTCAGCTCACCCATCCTGAATCCCCGCCTTCCACATTTGCCAGGCTCTATCTACCCTCCTCTCCCTACCTCCCAAGTCCCCCTAATGCCTGGCCATCCACTCACTCCCCACAGGAAAGCCCTAACTGCAGCCAGCATCACAACACAGCTAAGCTAGCCCAATATCCCACAATTTCCTCCCTTCCCACCCACGCTCTACGCCATGGGACACATTCACCCTTGAATCCCATCCAGTTCAGCACCATTCCTGCAATCCTTCTTTCTCCCCCATCTTAAAGTTACAAAACCCAACTTCGATACAGCACAACTAAACATCACAACCAGATACACTTTGCAAACCCTCTGCCCACCCCTCCCATCCTGCCCTGTACTGGGGCTGTTCAGGAGAGGTTAACAGAAGAAAGGTCCATAGCCCCCTGCTGCCCATTACTCAAGACATTTCCTAGCCACAGGGTTGCAGGAGAACCAAAAAGCAGTAGCAGAGGAGACACAACTTTTCCTTCCCTTGTGGCCCTGAAGCATGAGCATTTCAGCTCTCCAAAAAGGGGATTAGAGAGAGAATACTGGGAATGCTCAAGCACCCACAGAGCTAGTGCCAATGGGTAACATCTGACTGTATAGAAACAGATTTTCTCTGAGTCTGGAATATTCTGGAAAGACAATGTGAAAAATAAAGCATAAAGGAATTTTTGATTTAGTGTGGATAGGAAGAATTAACAATGCCATGAAGCTGCTGATTCGAGTGTTCTGAATGTTTTGTATTTTGGTGCCACTGCACATCATTAAGCAACTTATTTTACAACATGAGAGTAGGCTGTTTATAATTCTAATAGTAATTTCAACACTAATGGAAACTACAATGACATCTTTACAGAAGCTTTCTAAACACAAGGATACCTATTGTCCTGATAAAAGTATGTAATAACATAAGCATAGGAGACAGGGCCTTTGATATGCAATTACAGTGAGGAAGTGTGGTGTGCTTGAGCAGGGGTTGTAAATGAACATTACAGGGATCGACAGATACTGCATGTCTGGGAGACCCTATCGGCTCATATTCAGCATTTTCAGATTTGGCCTCTTTACCAGACTGTGGCCCATCAGAGAATCTGATTCATCCACTGTAATGCTCACAGTTGGCATGATAGCAAACATAAAAGAGTGTGTGCATAAGTAATTATAGAAGAATGACCAGAAGGAAATACTGAAGGATATCCTATCTGCTACCTACCTCGAAGGTTTACATGTAGACCCAGAATATATTTTCCAGAAGTCTCTGTTTACATGGACCAAGACTCCTCGAATTATGGCTTCCAATAATCCAAAACCTTCTGCTTCTGTCTGCTGAGAGCTTATGCTTCGAAGGGTAACAGACCATATTTTGGCCCACAATTTCTGCAGCTCTAGTTTATGAGCAGTTTTCAAGTCTGTTTTCTGGTTCTGACAGATGGCGACCTCCGTAAGGCATTTTAATACATATGATGCTCTTTCGCCACGTCGTTGCTGGGAAAGGAGCTGGTGTAGGATAGTTAGTACTGCCATAAGCTCACTGCTGGGGAAGCTCTCAGGGTATTTTGCTATCAGACAAGCTGCAACCTGTAACCTTTAATATTAAAACCAGAAATGGAAAACAATAAAATTCAACAAAATTAAAGCTCTGGTGACCAGTAGAGAAGTACAGATTAGCAACCAAAAGACATATTTGAAAACAGAACATTGGTTTGTATACACGGAAAAAAAAATGCCTAAGAAGACAGATACAGAAACATGTACTTTTTTATCTTAGATTCCATTTCAGTACAGTTTTCTCCTGGCTACCATGCCAATGACATGATAAAACCTACTAGTCCACAGAAAAAGTGGTGGCTCTTATACAAAAGAGAAAAGGTAAAATGTAAAACCAGTCGAGTTGGCTGCCGCTGCAGGGGAATGCCCTATTCCCCCCGGGTTCGGAGTCGACCCCCTTTGCTCAATGGGCACAGATCGGAATACGGTTGTTGGGGCATGTAGTTGATTTAGATGGGCGGTGTAAATCTTTAGAAGCGCTCTGTCATGAATATGACTTATGCCCTATGACTTCTTTGTTCCCACACCGGCAGTTATTACATTATGTGAACTCCGTGGCGAGACGGGAACAACAGAGTGACCGCTCCGCGCGGATCTTAGAGTTCTTCGCCTTGGGAACAGGGGACGTACCAACTATTACACACTTTAAAAAAGCATTAGAGCCCTATGTGAAGCCGGTAGACTACTCGGCGGAGGAGGCCTCCTGGGCGTGAGAACTGGGCTGTGAGGTGGCCCCGGGTTCCATAAGGGCGGCGTTGTGTAGGGTGGCCGGTCTGGCGGAGGGAGCTCGCTGGCGGGAAATCCAGTTTAAGAGTATTGTCCGAGCCCATTTCTCTCCGAGGAGGGCACTGCGTAGTCATATTACGGATTACGGGGGGTGCCCGAAATGTGCATGTCCACTAGCGGATCTGGGTCATATGTGGTGGGGTTGCTCGCACATTCGCCGCTATTGGATGAAAATAGCAACTTTTTTGAGCGATATATTGCAACAACAGGTTTGCTGGACAGGGCGGCTCATAGTGCTGGATCAGTTGGGACCACTCCACCCGAAGGGTAGGTGGCAGAAATTGTTGATACGGAAGGCATGTCTGGTGGGGAAAGGCCCTGTCCTGAGGCGGTGGTTGGAGCCTGCAGCCCCCTCCTTTTGGGAATGGCGAAATGGGTTTCATCATTATATGCTTCTGGAGAGGAGGCGTGCACAGAGACACCCCCGCAGTTGGGTCTCCTTTCTCATGGTGTGGAAACCCTATATTCAGAATTTGGGGCCCAAAGTTCGCAGTGAGATTCTATGCTTGGGGTAGTACTCGGGGAGGTTTGGTCTATAGAGGAGAGAATCCCCGATGGCCCCGTAGATCCTGGGAGGGAGGGGTGGGTGGGGGGAGAGGGGGGGGGAAGGGGAGGGGTAGGCAGATGGGGGAAACTTGGGCTTGCACTGTGGCAACACCCTGGGGCGGAGGATAAGACAAAACCCTGCCCGGGGTATGCAGGCATTCAATCTTGACTATATACTGGAAAAACTTGAAGCAACTTTGTAATTGTTGTTGTATTGTTTTAAGTGCTTCTAATAAACATTTCTTTGAAAAAAAAAAAGTAAAACCAGAAAGACTGTGTTGATCAAATAATCCTTAAGTGGCACACTAGATGTTGGCAGTTTCAAGGCTGGCTTAAGAGGCGAGTCAGTGAGGCACTGGTTCGGGATGCACCAAAGCAAGGCGCAGGAAGCCTGCCTCACAAGCCTGCTCCCAGCCTGCCTCACTAGCCTGCTTCCAGCCTGCCACCTGCTTCTGCAGCCACGGCTATGTTAATTTTTAATACAGCCATGAAGCATTTGCTTTTGCTCCTACAGCTGTGCTATATGCAAGCCACCACCACTACAGCATTTTTATCATAGCAAAAGCATTTTTGTATGATAAAAATGCCATGGGAGCACAAGCAAATACTCTTTGGCTATATTAAATATTGATACAGCCACAGCTACGGAGAGAGCAGGGAGAAGAAGAGAAGAGATGGCTGGCTGGGACTGATGCTGAGGGGGGAGGAGGCTGTGAATGGAAGGCAGCTGATGCAGGATGAGGGAGGCTAAGACTGGAAAGGGATTAGGATGCTGAGACTGGAAAGGGATTAGGATGCTGAGACTGGAAAGGGATTAGGAGGCTGGGGATGGAAATGGGCTGACATCAGTAGAGAGAGCTGGGACTGGAAGAGGGCTAATGCTGGGAGGGGCTAGCTGACACTGGGGTTGGGGAGCTGGCTGGGACTGGAAATGGGCTGATATTGGGGGCTAAGGGTTAAGACTGGAATGGACTGATACTGGGACTGAAAGGGGACTAATTCTAAGGCTGGGGGTCCTGGGATTGAAATGGGGGATAATGCTGGCAAATGCTGGGTTCAGGGAGGGGGGGAAAAAAAGAGGGACATGCTAGGGGCATGAGAAGGGAAAGGACAACAGATATTGCAAGGAGTGGGGAAGAAGCAGACTCATAACCAGGGGAAGGTTGAAAGGGATCTAAGAATGCATGCTGGATTGAGGAGGAAAGGCAAGGTTAATGAATACTGTAGAAGGAAGTAGATAGGTGGGTGCTGGGGAAGGCGAGTAGGAGGCTGGAGGGCAGGTACTGAGGACATGGAGATGTGGGAAAGTAGGGGATTCTGACAGGTGGGGTCCCTACGATTGAGTGAGAAGACAGAAGAAAGACTCTAAGATAGGCTGGTTGTTGGAAGTATAAGGGGGATTCAGGGCTCGGGTGGGATTGTGAGTGGGGACTATGAAATTGACCAGAGATTAGGATGACAATTGGGATAAGGTGAAGGAGTATCAGTAGGGCTGCGAGACCAAGTGTAGAAATATGGGGAAGATCTGAACTTGGAGAATATGAGAGCCACAAGAAGGGATAGGCCTTCCTTGAAGGAGGAGAGAGGGTAGAAAAGAGGGAAGTGAAAAGGGGAATGGAAGCCTGGATAAGGGTTATGGCATAAGAAAGGGCCTGGAGGCAGAGATAGGATGAGTGCTAGGGAATAAGCTGGAGCTGAATAGGGGAAGAGAGGCAGAAGGTGATAGATATGCATGGGGATGTGAAGAGTACAGAGGGAGAAAATGGTGAACCAGAAAATGGGTGAAAGACGGGGGGGGGGGGGTGGGTGGGGGGAGTGGAGATAGGATGCTGGTGAAGGAATAAGACAGATGTGATATTAGGGTGGTCCACAGATCAATGCAAAAAGTCAATGTTTGTAGAATCATTTCTCCACAAGGTTTATTTTTGTCCATTAGGGATAGCTTGCTTACCAGCAAAATTTCAGCCTCATCATGAAACATTTTATGGATGGGAAAAGGCATTTATTTATTGAAAATATTCCTTTTTAAGGCTCAGTTCAGGATGGCTGTACATGAGCCCAAGAATATCACAGATTTGGCTCTGTTCATCAGTCTTGTTTATGTCAGACAATAGAATGAATGATGCATAATTTGCAATCCAAGCTCCTCTCAATGACATCGCATTTTTATCAGGTCTTAAGACTTACCTAAACCAGGCTGTTAAATTTTCAAGACCTCTGTTTTTTGTCTGAACATTTGGAAGGCTTAGCCCTTCTTGATGACACAGTCTCAGCAGAAACAAAGAAAAATATGGTGCAGAACCTTTAGCGGCCACTGTTGTTAGACATTCCAGTTGTCTGCTTGTTTAATTCAGATGACATAAAAACTGCCAGATGAGGAGACATCTAAATGTTGTTTATTTTCATTAAAATTCTGTGTGTTTGTTATAAATATGATAAAGAACAAAACCAGACTTATGGAGAATTGATATCTGTTAGTTTGGGTTTTTTTGACCACCCTAATGTGGCATGGAAGGACTAGGGAAGTAAGGTTAGGAAATGGAAAGCTGGTAAGTGGGTGAACAGTGAAAAGAAGGAGACTGAAGATTAAAGGAAGGAGAAAGAGGAATGGACTGAAGCTATGGTTAGGTAAAAGGCAAAATGAAAGAAATATAGAAAAAAAAGAGGCAAGAAGGATAAATGTCCCTGAGAGATGTAAGGAAGGAAAGGACAAAGACAATTAGTGTGAAGAAACAGTAAATTGAAATGGGATTCTGGAAAAGGAAGTGGAGGGAAATCAACAAGAAGTGGTGGAAAAGAGACCACAACCAATGCAACTGTAAATATAAAATGATCAGTCAACAAAGATACAAAAGAGCATCAGATTTTAGAAAATGAAATGTGTCAGCTTTGAAAATGTGCTTTTTTAAAAATTAATTAAAGGAGGAAATGCATTTCTGTTTCTCTTTCTTCAGTGTTTCACAGCTTAGTGTCGTTTTAGGGTTTTTGATTTCAATTTTTGTCTGCATATTTATTTTAAATTTTGTAGTTCATGTAATGAAGATGTACGTAAAATTATCACATATGCCTTTGTTGCAAGAAGGCCGCCTGGCTATAAACACGAGGTGTGACAAAAAAGAAATGAGACTGTCCCATAAAGGTTTTATTACAAAATCTACAGAGAAATTACGCATTGTCCCCTTCAAAGTAATCCCCCTCCCAGAGTTAATGCACTTCTGCATTTGCTTCTGCCACGTACGGAAGCACTTGGTAAAGTCCTCCTCCTTGAGGTCCCTCAGCTCCCTCGTCACAGTGGCCTTGATCTCTTCTACAGAGGCGAAAAAAGTTCCTTTGAGCACAGTCTTCAGCCTGGGGATGAGCCAAAAGTCGCACGGTGCGAGATCTGGGGAAAAAGGAGGGTGGTCGAGAGCTGTGATCTGCTTGTTGGCCAAGAACTGCCTCAAGGCCACTGTGACGAGGGAGCTGAGGGACTTCAAGGAGGAGGACTTTACCAAGTGCTTCCGTACGTGGCAGAAGCGAATGCAGAAGTGCATTAACTCTGGGGAGGATTACTTTGAAGGGGACAATGCATAATTTCTCTGTAGATTCTGCAATAACACATTTATGGGACAGTTTCATTTCTTTTTTGTCACACCTCGTATGCAATTGTTCTGTAATTGAGTTATCTTTAGAATCAAAGCAGTTTACAGTATAAGGAGGTATAAAAAAAGCTTGTTAAATACACTGCTCCCTGCAATACAATACATTTGTATTCAAACAATTCTAGTAAAATGAGAAGTCCATTTACCAGGGTATCACGTCACAATCATTATGAGATCTCTGCAGATTATCTCGGATCACCTCCCAGCCCAGCTCAATCCTCCGCCGTTTGTTTGGTGCTGCTCCATCAAAAGACTCTCTTTGGGCAGCAAATGATAGCTGAGTTACCTCCAGTACCCTGGTGTCTTCAGTAAACAACTTAGAAAAAAAGCAAAAAGAAAAGAAATAACTTATACAAAGATGGCCATTTTTCTCTCATAGCACAGTGCCATCCAAAGCAACATGTCTGTGACATCATACCAAAAAAAATATTTTCACTGTATGCTAAAAATGGCTTTCCTTCGTATCATTTTAGTACTGGGAGTCATCTCCAATGACCTCAAGATAGTCAGTGGACAAAGCAATTGGTAATATTACTGCTTTGCAGATCTCTGAGTTCCCATCTTGAGAACTGCATTCAGTTCTTGAGATATCTACAGACAGACACTGACTACAGAGCAGTGGCAGACGTTCAAAGTAAAGATTCCCAAAAAACAATGCTGACAAGTTCCCCCAGAGTGAGGAAGTCCACATCTGAAGATCAGTGAGCATCTGCAAGAGAGTCCTCCACTTTCTTGGGCCCCCTGCATTGCGGAGGTCACTTAGGTGAAATTCACATCACTGACATAAAGGCAAACTCAAAGAGCGCCCCCAAAATGCAGCATGGCTGCACTAGAAGCCATAAACAGACACAGCTAGGAACTAAAGAAAAGACTCTAGATTAATATTTCTGATAGGTTTCACTAAAATACATACATAGCATTCCCCATGGACAGAGCTTAATTCCACCCTCCCCTGCCCCCCCCCCCCCAAAAAAGAAAGAAATTGAACTGTGGAGCTTTGAAAGGGGCAGATACAACAGGAGAAAAGGATCTAAACTAGGGGAGTAGAATGAATGTTCTCTGCTCTATTCCAGCCTCACTCCCTCCCCTTCCCTCCAAGCTACCTGGAAGGAAGTGACTGCAGCAGAACATCCCTGCTGCTCTAGAGTCTGGAAAGTAGTAGCAGAATTACATTCAAGGCTGTTATCTGGGAATAAAACCTGCCCAAAGAACAAAAAACTCAAGGACAAAGTGTCATCATACGAATGGTAAATAAAGGCAAAAGGAACAGGAGACCGCTATGGTTTTCGAAGGAAGTAGCTGAAAAAGTGAAGAAAAAGAGGGAGGCCTTCATGAAATACAAGAGATCACAGAGAGAGGAAGACAGGCATCTGTATTTGGAAAAACTTAGACAAGCTAGCAAAGTAGTCAAGAAGGCAAAGATTCAAAAGGAGGAGGAAATAGCCAATGCAATAAAATGGGGAGATAAGACATTTTTCAAATATATTAGTGAGAAAAGGAAGGGCAAGAGTGGTATTGCCAGACTCAAGGGTGCAGGGGAGGAATATGTAGAAGCTGATAAGGATAAAGCGGAACTGCTTAACAAAAATTTTTGTTCTGTGTTCACAGATGAAGAACCAGGAGCAGGACCTCAGAAAACACCCACAAATAGGAACAGAAGCAAAGGACATCTTGAACAATTTTCAAAAGACTGTGTTCGTGAGAAACTATCTCAACTTAAAGTAGACAAAGCGATGGGACCGGATGGGATACACCCGAGAATACTGAGGGAACTTGGGGACGTTCTAGCAGCTCCACTGACAGACCTCTTCAATGCCTTGGAGTCGGGAGTGGTGCCAAAGGACTGGAGAGAGGGGCTCAGGTGGTGCCTTTACACAAAAGCGGAAGTAAGGATGTGGTTGAAAACTACAGGCTGGTTAGTTTAACTTCGGAGGTAAGTAAACTATTGGAAACGCTGCTGAAAGAGAAAATAGTGAGGTTTCTGGAGTCCAGCGGATTACAGGATCCAAGGCAGCATGGATTCACCAGAGGCAGGTCTTGTCAGACAAATCTGATTGATTTCTTTGACTGGGTGACCAGGGAGTTGGACCGAGGGAGAGCCCTAGATGTGGTGTATTTAGATTTCAGTAAAGCCTTTGACACTGTTCCTCACAGGCGACTTATAAACAAACTGAGCACCCTAGGGATGGACCCTAAAGTTACTGCTTGGGTTAGAAATTGGTTGGGTGGGAGGCAACAAAGAGTACAAGTAAATGGAGTTCACTCTGAGGAGAAGGATGTTATCAGTGGTGTGCCCCGGGGATCTGTCCTTGGTCCAATACTTTTTAACATCTTTGTTAGTGATATAGTGGAAGGGCTTACAGGTAAGGTTTGCCTCTTTGTGGATGATACCAAAATCTGCAATAGACACCCAGGAAGGGGTAGATAACATGAGGGATCTAGCTAAGCTTGAAGAATGGTCTAGAATTTGGCAGCTGGGATTTAATGTTAAAAAATGTAATGTCATGCATTTGGGCTGCAGCAATCCAAGGGAGCAATACAGTATAGGAGGTGAAGTACTTTTGTCCACTAAAGAAGAGCGAGACCTAGGCGTGGTTGTGTCTGATGATCTTAAAGTAGCTAAACAGGTAGAAAAGGCGACGGCAAAAGCTAGAAGGATGCTTCGGTGCATACGGAGAGGAATGGCTAGCAGAAAAAAGGGAGTGATAATGCCTCTGTAGAAGTCTTTGGTGCGACCTCATTTGGAGTATAGTGTGCAATTCTGGAGACCGCACCTTCAAAAGGATGTGAACAGGATGGAGTCGGTGCAGAGGGTGGCTACTAAAATGATTAGTGGTCTTCATTATAAAGCATATGAGGACAGACTGAAGGATCTTAATATGTACACCTTAGAGGAAAAGCGGGATAGAGGTGATATGATTGAGATGTTTAAATACCTCCGTGGCATAAATGTTCAGGGAGAGAGCCTCTTTCAATTGAAAGCAAGTTCTGCTACGAGGGATCATGGGATGAGGGTGAAGGGAGATAGATTCAGGAGTGATATGCGGAAATATTTCTTTATGGACAGAGTAGTGGATCCGTGGAATAGTCTCCCAGTGGAGGTGGTAGAGATGAGGACAGTAACTGAATTCAAAAAAGCATGGGACAAACACAGAGGATCTCTAAAGGTAAAAAGGGGACTGTTGTAGTTGTTATGGAAGGACAGACTAGATAGGCCATGTGGTCTTTTTCTGTCAAATTTCTATGCTTCTATGTCTGTAGCCGAAATGGTACTGCCACATTTGGAACACTTCTTAAAACCACTGGATGGTTTTTCCATTTTGTCTGTGACAAAAGGGGAGGCCTATGCCTAAGATGGCATCGATGCACCTCAAGTAAAGAAATAATTCTATCCCTTACAGAAGAGGGGGGTTTTTTTTGAAGAAAGAAAGCAAGCACCAATGTGGGTTGGTACCAGCATCGACAAGAAGGCAGACATGACCATTTTCTGCAGTGACAGGAATTGCTTCTTATCGGCTCTGCGGAAAATGAAGAACTGAGGAGGGAGAGCTGGAAAGGCGGGAAGACAGCTATGCAAGGGCAGTGGGATGTTTCCAAAAGCTTTCCTATTGAACGCTGGGGAGCTTCCCGTGCGGGCTCAGTCGGTACCGAAGTCACCCATGTGTGAAGACTACATTTCCGCTTGTTCCTGGAGATAAACCTATGACAGAATTGTAAGCAGGAACAAACCAATAGACTGACTTATTTACTCTGCTGGGACCCTGCTGATCAGCTGAATTTTAATTTTTTCTACAGTGCACTTTAATTCTGCTTGGTCTCAGCAGTACATGATGAGCTCTATAAACCCACTAATGCCATCTCCACTTTGAGAAGTTACTATCACAAGCGCACTGAGGAAAAGACGTGACAAAGGGGTGTGGCCCCTTTGTGCTATCAGGATTTGGGGCATGGCAATTATGATAATAGTTATAATAGATAAAGGTTTGAGGCCCAATATTCAAAGGCATTTGCATGTTTTTAGACCTGCAAACTGTGTAAATGCCACTAAGTGTGATATTCAGTGGCACTAACATGGTTAGTGCAGCTGAATATCCATGGGTACAACCATTACACACCCCGATGTTAACCAGTTAGCATAGGGATGTTATGGGGCATTCCGGGGGAAGAACACGCGGATTGCCAGTCACGGCAATATTCAGGCTGTCCTAACTTTTACCACTGAAGCTAAACAGAAAGTGGCTGAATATCGCCACAGCCTGGTTAGCTTTCTGCTTTGGTGGCAAACCTGAATATTCTATGCCGGTAGCTGGATATGGCCCCAGAACTGAATATCCCCAGGTTAAGTGTTTAGCAGTGGCTGCTAATCACTGCAATCATGCTAGCCACTGCCACTGAATATTGGGTCCTTAGTGATTAAAGTGATATGAGTAATTTCAAATTTTATTAGCAAATGCTAGGTCAGTAAGAAATAAGTTCTCATCAATTTATTATTTATATATGAGGCTTTTGTACTTTGTATAAGATGGCTCTGTTTAGCAGACTCGCTGTTTATTAATCAGGATCTTCTGGATAGCTGACAGATATCTCCTTCTGTGTATTTGACTGAGACATGTCAGTGTGAGACGGGGAGGTTGGTTGATAGTATTTAATGAGGATTTAGAAATTTGGCAGTCGATTGTCTTATTCACTACGACTTCGGAAGTGTCAGTGGAGAGGGATTTCACTATATGATATAGTGAAATCCCTCTCCACTGACACTATATCTATATCTATCTATCTATCTATCTATCTATCTATATATATATATATATATATTATTTTTATTTATTTTTTCTCACCATTTCAGGTGTCAGTTGAATTACCTAGATTCACAGAATAGTTTCCTCTATCAGGGCTAAATCTCCCTCATACAATTCTAGTGGGAGATTTTAATATTCACAGAGTGGGAAATCCCACCACTAGGCTTAAACAATTTTACTACTACTACTTGTCATTTGCATAGCGCTACAAGGCATATGCAGCACAGTACAGACATGTAAAAGACGATCCCTGCTCATCAGTGCTTACAGTCTAGTCAAGACAGACAACACAACAACTGAGCATAAGGACACAGAGTCTGCTTTTGGATCCTGATCTGCTTGTCCTAAGAAGTGAGTTTTCAGCCTAGATTTGAAAAGGGCCAGAAGTGAAGCCTGACGCACAGACTCGGTTAATTTGTTCCAGGCGTACAGGGCAGTAAGGTGAAAGGATCAAAATCTGGGGTTGGCAGTAGAAGAGGGCACAAATAAAAGGGATCTGCCAGAAGAGAGAAGAATCCAAGGAGGGATATGTAGGGAGAGTTAAGAGAGAAAAGGTAGTGAGGAACAGCAGAATGAGTGCACTTATAAGTCAGTAGAAGTCTGAAATGGATACGGAAACGGATAGGGAGCCAGTGAAGCAACTTGAGAAGGGGGGGGGGGGTGTTATATAAGCATATAGAGGCCCAGTGGAAGATTAGCCGTACAGCTGAATTTTGAACAGATTGAAGGGGGGAGTAAGATGATTCAGAGGAGAGACCAGCAAGGAGAAGGTTGCAATAGTCTAGATGGGAAGTGACTAAAGAGTGGTAAGTGTTTTAGTACTGTGTTAGTGTAGAAAGGAAGGGACAAATTTTGCCAGTGTTATAGAGAAAGAAGAGAAAGGTTTTGTAGCGGCAGAGCGCAAACAATCCAATAATACCAGGAGTCTGTTCAGAAGGTCCAAATCATTTATTTGTGCACAAGACTCAAGCAGAATCACATTCAAAATGGCTGAGCAATGGCTGTTAGTAAAACAACAACTTTTATACTTTTCTTCTCCATTCTGTACATAGGCGAACTTCTCATTGGTCCCGGTACCCCTTCTACCCCATCTATTGGTCCTGGTACCATTACGTAGCTATCCAATGAGGACCTGGGTCTGGGCTCAGCACCTGTTTCCCCCCCTTACAATCCTCATTACAATGGTCAGTTCTTAGACTCTTGATACAATTCTCCTCCAAGGTCGCTGGCTGACTAGAACATGTGGGAAAGCAGGGCACTGTAACCCTTCTCTCAGCAGAATTAATTAGTTAACAGAAGCTTTCACACTCTTATCAGTACCAATTAAAACTTGTTTTTCTATCTTTTCTAAGTTTTGATTCTGCTTAGCTATGCTTGGTTATGCTTAGTTAAGTTTCGATTCTATGGAGGCAGCATTCAGGGGGGTTTTCTTTTTTTTCAAACTTTTATTTTCATTTTACAACAAGCAAAAAGAAACAACACACCAAAGGAAACAAATACAAGCATACAATAAGGAAAAAGCAACCCCAATTACCCCCCACCCCTATGCTTCTTCTCTAAGCTGATAAGTATCATCATATAAGCGCTTACAAACAACAGTAATTGTACATCAAAACAAACAGAAATAGTATCTGCGATACAGAATGATCATGTGACAGAGATTTACACAGATTTAAACAGTCAGATGAGAGCATTTAGCAGTTTGAACATAGTCGTTGAGCATCTTCCATTTAGACAAGTGGTGGGGGGTCTGAGCGGAAGAAGCTAACATACGAGGTATTTGCTCATATTTACTGTAGAGACAGACATGATTCCACCATTCATTGGGGCTCAAATGGGAGCTATTTTTCCAGTATTTCGTAATTAGGGAAATAGCTATGCCCAGCATAAAGTCTAAAAGGAAGTAAGCCGATTTGGGAAGAGAGGGGATCCCCGCAGCTGAGCGGAGTCCCACTATCTTCCAAGAGAGGGGCTCCTGAAAGTGCAAAATAGATTGAATACGACCCCAGACCCGACTCCAGTAATACTGTAATGCGGGGCATTCATACATAACATGAGTTAGTGAACCAATGGCCGCATGGCATGTCCAGCATCTATTGCTCTGGGTGGCGTTCCATTTGGCTAACCTGTCAGGAGTATAGAAACATCGGTGGGCTAGAAAGAAAAGTGTCTGAGTGAGTGAGGCGGATCGAGAGACCCGTGTCACCTTGCTCCAGACTAGGCTCCATTGCTCCGGGGTCAAAGTTACATGCATTTCCCGCTCCCAGGATTTCTGTGCTGTAGGAGTGCCTCTATTTACAGTATTACATAAAGTTTTGTAAAAGTTAGATGCCACACCCGATAAGCTCCCGATAGATCGGATTATCTCCGACAATCCTTGGGTATGGGTTTCCGATGGCGGGAGCACCTTAGCACTCCGAAGACAATGCTGAAGTTGCACCAACTGAAAGTAGTGTTTCGCTGGGAGACCAAATTCAATTTGTAATTCGCTAAAAGTTTTCCAGCGACCATCATAGAACAGCTGGTTAGGGATCCAAATGCCCCTAGTGTACCAGGGGCTCCACGCCATCGGTTTATTTTGTATTTGAAATCGAGCATTGTGCCAAAGCGGGAGTCTATCTAGCGGACAAAGTCGGGGGTCTAGAGATTGCTCAAGGGTATTAAAGGCACCTAAAGTGTCTAAGAGCATTGGTGGATAGTGGGAGTCTGATGGGAGAGTCATACCAGGGAGATAAGTAAGAGGAATTGGTTTGCAAAGGTCCTCCTCTATATCTAGCCACACTGGTCTACTCGGTGTGAGGTCTTCCAGCCAACGAGCGCCTTGTTTGAGAAGAAAAGAATGGTGGTATTTCAGGAAATCAGGGAATCTGACACCACCATTTTCTTTATCTGCTTGTAACTTATGTTTCGCTATCCTAGGTGTCTTGTTTTGCCATAAGTATCTAGTCAGAAGACCCTCTAAATCTTTATATGTACGTCGAGGTAGGAGACATGGCAGCATTTCTAAAATGTAGTTCACTTTGGGAACAATCATCATTTTAATGGTTTCTAGGCGGCCCCACCAAGTAAGTGTTAAAGGAGTCCAGCGTTGAGTAAGCGCCCGGACCTTAGAGGTTAAGTCTTTGGCATTAAAGGTGATGGTGTCTTCCAAAGGAGAGCAGTAGTGCACCCCAAGGTATTTGACCATGCGAGGTTGCCATAAAAAGGGAAAGGATTGCATATCTGCCTGATGGATCAGAGGATTTAGTGGAAAGGCTACCGATTTGGTCCAATTTATCTTATAGCCCGAGAGTTGTGAATATTTACCAATTTGCTCTAGGACAGCCGGCACTGAGTCTAGGGAGACAAAGAGCATAAGGTCATCAGCATATGCTGAAATTTTGATTTCCCTATGAGAGAAGGGGACTCCATGAATATCCTTGGATTGCCGGATTAGTAAAGCTAAGGGTTCGAGTGCAAGGTCGAAAAGAAGTGGAGACAGTGGGCATCCCTGGCGAGTACCGCGTTGCAGGGGAAATGGCTGAGACTTTAAAGCATTAGCACAGATACTAGCTGTAGGCTGTGCATACATGATTCGGAGACAACGGAGAAAGCCTTCTCCGAATCCGTACCAGTGGAGAGTTGCAAACAAGAAGGGCCATTCTAAGCGGTCGAAGGCCTTCTCAGCATCAAGTGAGAGGCCAACCAATGGTCGATCAAGATTAACTGCGGCAGTCAGTACATGACAGAGTCCTAGCATTATCAGCAGTTGATCTACCGGGAATGAAACCGCATTGATCTGGGTGTATTAAAGTAGACATCTTGTCGGAGAGCCGGGTGGAGAGAATGGTGGCAAATATTTTATAGTCTGCGTTTAGTAGGGAAATTGGACGATAATTAGCTGTTAGTTGCGGATCTCTCCCCTCTTTCTCAAAAACTACTACATTTGCCATTGAGAAGGATCCAGAAGGAGATCCCTCCTCGGCCAGAGCAGAAAAATAAAGTTTCAAAAACGGAGCTAAGTCAGCGTTAAAAGTTTTGTAGAATTCAGCTGGGAGACCGTCCGGGCCTGCGGCTCGACATGTGGCACATCTCTTGAGTGCAGATTGAATTTCTGATAAAGTGAATGGTTTGTCCATGGCCTCTCTATCTTCGTCAGATAGGGTCGGCCGTTGTACCCCTGATAGTAGTCGTTCAAATGCTTCTGGCTCGAAGTCACATTCAGATTGATAAAGCCGAGTATAAAAATCACGAAAGAGTTCTAATATTTCTGTATCTTTAGTGACCAAGCTCCCCCCCGACGGATTGCGGAGAGTGGTAACGCGCTTGGCTTCTTTTTGACCTTTCAGAGCATTGGCTAACAATTTGCCAGCACGGTTATTTTCCCGATAGTACATCCCTTGTTGTGATTCAATATTTTTAGCAGCAGCGGTATATAAAAGCTGATTGTATTGAAAACGAAGGCGTTGTAAACGAAGTAAAATACATGGGTCAGTACGGGACGTGAGGAGACGCTCTCCAGCTTGTATCTGTTGTTCTAGAATCAGTAAATGTTGCTTTCTTTGTTTCCCCTGTCGAATTTGATAGCTAGTTATAGTTGCACGGATAGACGCCTTGAAACCCTCCCACCAAGCCCAGCTCGCAGTGTCATGGGGTGAATTAAAATGAAAGTAGTCTTGGATAGCGGCCTTTATGTCAACCTGAAAATCTTTGTGGTCTAGTAGGGATCTATCAAAAAACCAAGCACGGGGATGTTCACCTTGCGTAGTGACATGTAATGAGAAAGATATGGCAGCATGATCTGAAATATGGAGAGGATGAATCCTAGCCGTGTCCACTTGGGATATCAGTGCTTTGGAGATAAGAAAAAAATCTATTCTAGATTGTGAGTGATGGGGGGCTGAGAAAAAGGTGAACTCTAAGTCGGAGGGGTGAAGCAGCCTCCATATATCTACTAACGCAAGATCTTTCATCAGAGCTGTAAGGGTATCAAGACTCTTGGGTGGACCACTCGTTCTAGGCGGCAGTCTATCTATCAAAGGATCAAGTACTTGGTTGAAATCGCCGCCAAGTATTAATGGAGTATTGGCAGAGGCCTGTGCCAACTGCGCAATACTTGCATAGTAAGCAGGGTTATCCACATTCGGAGCATAAATACAAATACACGTGAATTCACTATCTCCAACCTTAAGGTGTGCACAGGCCCATCTACCCTCCTTATCAGAGCTAGTATCCATTACAGTAGCTTGCAAAGACTTCTTAACCAAGATGGCTACCCCACACCGTTTGGAAACGGCGGGAGAGTAGGCAGCCACCATGTAAGGCTTAGCATTAAGTTTCAGTGTTTCAACGGAGTTTAAATGCGTTTCCTGAAGAAACACTAAATCAGCATGCTCATGATTAAGATAGCTAAGGATTTTCTTTCTTTTGATTGGACTATTGATGCCTTTTACGTTCAGTGATAAGATCTTACATAAGGCCATTCAGAAGGGTTAAAAATTCTGAGAAAGAACATGATAACGTACATAATTTCACAATGTCCCTCATATTAACTGTATATGGCTGTACACATGACATGATAGAAAATAAGCTAATGAAAAACAATGAAGCGCCCCATATAAAAAAATAAGCACCGAAGTGCATTAGAGAAGAAGCAGAATCCCAGAAATTACTGGCGACCATATGTCTGCGGGGAGAAACCCCAGAGAAGGCCTAAATTGAAACATATAACCTGTATAGCTGTGCGTGTTCCGAATCCAACCGAGGTGCACATCATGGAGGGAAAGGAGACCAAGAAAGTTATATATAGAAAGAAAGAAAAGTCCAGGCAGTCTCTGTTCCAGGCTGTGATCACCGCGTCGGGCCATTCAAAATGGCGGGCAGATCCGGCGGATTACAGATCCAAGTTGTTGGATTAGCGCATCTGGTCTGCTTCTTTGGAATCTAAAAATGTTGCTAGTAGATCAGGATCTTCGAAGGTTCTAGTTTGGTTATGGAGAGTCACTCTGAGCTTCGCTGGATACAATAGGCCAAAGCGAGCCTGTAGCTGTTGAAGTCTAGGGCGAAAAGCAAGGAGTCTCTTCCGACGGTCAACTGTGGGCTTTGCCAAGTCAGGGAAGAAGGAGACTTTATGACTTTCAAACTCCAGATGATGATTCGCCCGGGCAGCATTTAGAATTTGCTCAACTTGCTGATATCTCAGTAATCGAAAGATGATAGGCCGGGGGGTCGTCCGATTGAGCGCCATGTTGGTAGGAACACGATGTGCTCGGTCAATTTCCAGATCTCTGTGAAAAGTGATCTTCAGCAAGGAGGGAAGAGTTTTGACCAGGAATTCTCTTATATCTCCTGCTTCCGCCCCCTCCGGTACTCCAATGAGCCTTACATTGTTGCGACGGGCTCGATTATTGCTATCCTCTAACTCTTTTTGAAGATTCTGTATCTGACGCTCAGCCTTGTCCAGTTTCACCAAGCGCACCGCGTGCGAGTCGAGGACCCCCGCCATGTTGTCCTGCCGTAGTGAAAGACCTTCAAGCCGGTCCTGAAGCATACCGAAATCTTCTCGCATGGCTCGGAGCGCTTCTCCGTTGGACTGTACCAGTTCCTTCACACCGCGTATTTCCTCCAAAATCTCCTGTTGCATTTCGGGGTTTTCCCGAAGTGGAACTATCTTTTGTGGGGAAGACAACTCTGTTTTGGAGCGTTTTCCGTGTGAAGAAGAGGGAGACCCGAAGTCTAAGCGCGCTGGTTTGTGGGCCGCCATCCCCCCCGAGGTACCCCGGTAAGTTCGGAGCAAAATATTAAGTTTATGTAGGTATTAAGTCAGGATTCTGAGTAGGCCTCTTAGGAGCTTCAGCGCGAAGCGTCTAACCCGCTGGACATCAGGCTCCGCCCCCCTTTCAGGGGGGTTTTCATTCCTCTGGGCCTAACCACAGGCTTCATTTTACAGGTCAAGCTGCTTAGGCCTGTCTGTTTAGTTCAAGCAGCATGGATCATAGGCCTTCGCCTACCACAGTTTTAGCTATCTGTTGGATGTGTGCAGAGAAAGAGTAGAGTTAAAGATGACCTCCCCAGGTAGCGAGCTGAGGAAACAGGGAGGAGTGCACTATTATCCACAGAAATAGAGAAGGAGGAAGGTCTGTTTATGGGGAAAGATAAGAAGCTCAGTTTTATGATTTTAATGTCCTCATTAGGTTTTCTAAAAGTTATTTGAGATCTTACACATGACAAAAGGTAATATTTTGGATTTAGAAAAGTAGAAACATGACAGCAGAAAAAGACCACATGGTCCATCTCGTCTACCCTTCCATATCAACTACAATAGTCACCTAAGATAATTAAAGAAAAAAAGGGGTTTGTATCATGCTGTGTTGAATTCAGATATCGTCCTCATCTCTACTACCTCCACTGGGAGACTCTTCCACGTATCTACCACTCTTTCCATAAAGAAATATTTCTGCATATCACTCCTTAGTCTATCCCCTTCACTCTCATCTTATGTTCCATCATAGCAGAGCTTGCTCTCAATCAAAAAAGACTCTCCTCTTGGGCATTTATGCCACATAGGTATTTAAATGTCTCCTCTAGCCCGTCTTTCCTCTGACATATACATATAAGATCTTTAAGTCTGTCCTCATATGCTTTATAATGAAGACTACTGACCATTTTAGTAGCCATCCTCTACACAGACTCCATCCTGTTTATATCCTTTGGAAGGCATGGTCTCCCAAATTGCACACAATACTCCAAATGAGGTCACACCAGAAACTTATAAAGAGGCACTATTACCTCCATTTTTCTTCGGACCATTCCTCTCCCTATGCACCCAAGCATCCATCTAGCTTTCACCGTTGACTTTTCTACCTGTTTAGCCACTCTCAGATCAGTAATAAGCAATCACACCCAGGTCTCGCTCTTCTTTCATGGACAGAAGTACTTCACCCCTGCACTGTAGCGCTCCTTTGGATTTTTGCAGCCCAAATGCATGACCCTGCATTATTTAGCATTAACTCTCTGCTGCCATATTCTTGATCATTCTTCAAGCTTAGCTAGATCCCTCCTCATGTTATCTACTCTTTCCTGCGTGTCTACTCTATTGCGTATTTTGGTATCATCCGCAAAGAAGCAAATCTTACCCGAAAGCCCTTCCGCAATATCACTAACAATGATGTTAAAAAGAATCGAACCAAGGACAAATATCTGCGGCACACCACTGTAACCTCCTTCTCCTTCGAGTGAACTTCATTTACATGTACCTTTTGTCGCCTTCCAATCAACCAATTTTTAACCCAGTCAGTCACTTTAGGGCCCATCCCTAGGGTGCTCAGTTTGTTTATACATTGTCTGTGAGGAACAGTGTCAAAGGCTTTACTGAAAGCGTAGTTACTCATCTGTAGCAGATGTTCTCCGGGAACAGGAGTCAGTCCTCACATATGGGTGTCGTTAGCAGAGACTAAGCACGTGCCGCAATTTCTCCCTAGCTTTCAAAGAGAGGCTTTGGGAGATAGCCACGCATGCGTGGTCAGCTTCCCGCCCAAGGGAGCCATTTTCCCTCAGTATAATGACATAGTTTAAGGAAGCCCAAAAAGAAAAAAAAAACTCCACAGAGAGGAGAGAGGGGTGTGAGGACAGATTCCTGCTGCTCACGGAGAACACCTGCTATAGGTGAGTAACTACGCTTTCTCCAGGAACAAGCAGGAAGTCATTCCTCACATATGGGATTGCCCAGCTACAGGCTACCAAAGAAAAATGGTAAAAGCCATGGGTGACCCAAAAATTAAACCATGAATGGCAGCTGAAATACGCTGATGAATCCCAAGTCACAAGGTGCAACCTCAGCAATGGCAAAGGAATAGACTTTCTGGTGGCCTGCACACACAGAAGGGCCAGAGGGAAGGAGTTGCATTAGCCCCAAAGAAGTGCCGAAGAACGGCCTGGACCAAGGTGCTGACATCGGGAAGCCTCCTCGAGGCAGTTGTGAGCAGCGAAGATATGGACCAAGGACCAAGTGGCCGCCCGGCAAATCTCCAGCAGGCAGACAAAGCATAGGTTGGCCAGGGAGGCCGCCAGAGCCTGAAAGTTATGGGCTGTCACATGAGGCTCCAGAGAAAGGCCAGCCTGCACATAGGCGAGGGAAATGCAGTCAGCCATCCAGGTCGAAAGGGTGTGTTTAGAGATTGCCACATCAAGTCTGTTGGGATCATAAGAAACAGTTGAGAGGAGTGGTGATGAGTTTTTGTCCGATCCAGGTAGAAAGCCAAGGCCCATTTACAATCCAAGATATGAAGAGAGTTTTCTGCCCTGCTTGAGTGCGGCCTTGGAAAGAAGTTGGGAAGAACCATGGTTGAGGTGGAAAGGGCAAACTACCTTAGAAAGAATCTTGGGGTGCATGCAGAGAACCACCCTTTTCCTATGAAATCTAGTATAAGGGGTGTGAGCCACCAGAACGAGCCACCAGCGCTTGCAGTTCACTAACCCTGATCGCTGACGTGAATACCACCGGGGAAGACCACCTTCCGTGAAAGGTACTTGAGATGGCAGGAAGCAAATGGTTCAAAAGGAGGCTAAATGAGCTTACCCAGAACCACACTTAGGTCCCAGGCTGCTGCCAGCAGGCAAATTGGAGACCACGAGAGCAAGAAGTCCCACATGAAATGGTCAATGAGAGGATGGACCAACAAGAAATGCCCGTCCACCACATGATGGTAGGCCGCCAGGGCACTCAGGTGTACCCTGACGGAACTGAATCACCTGAATGGGACAGGAGAATGGATTGAAATCTCTATCTGCACACCAGACTGAAAACCTGCACCATTTGAAGACATATGCTCTCCTGGTGAAATCCTTGCTGGACACGAGGAGGACATCCTCAATATCCTTGGGTAAGCTGTGCTGAGCGAGGGCTAGCCTTGCGGCATCCACTTTGTCGGAGTCAACGACTAGAGAATGGGATGCAGGAGGGTCCCATTGTTCTGAGATATCAGACTTGGGCCAAAACCCAGAGGAATGGGTGGTGTCTGAGAAAGACAGAGCAGCAGCAGCTGCCAAGGCCAGTGTGGGGCAACGAGGATCATTATGGCTCTGTCCATCTCGACCTTGAAGAGGGTCTTAGCCACCAGAGGTGTGGGCGGATAAGCATACAGCAGGCCCTTGCTCCAGTGGAGGAGATATTCAAAGGTGTGTGCAAGATGGGATCCGCAAAGTCTCACAACCAAACACAAACGCCAAAGGAAAGACATCTGCTCTGATTTGTTGGAGCGTTTTGAAGCTGAGGGGGAGGCCTTTATCCCAAAGAGTCAATAATAGCCATTGCACTACCTCTACTGACGGAAAGCTGTACGGACAATTCCCGACTCATGATGCGCCAATCCGCACGAATGATGTCATCAGCGCACTGCAACTTGTCTGGACTGGTGGCTGAAGCAGGACGCCCAGACCCCGCCTGATCTTCCAGTTCTGTTTTACCACTTCCTGACACCTTTACTCTCTTCACCCATCGTCCAACAGTGCTCCTGTCTATCAGAGAACTTCCATACACAGCACACAACCGTTTGTGAACGTTTCTCACTTTCCTTCTCCTCCACCAAGAATTCAATTACAGCTCGTTGTTTGTACAGTGTGTCACTCACAGACGCCATTTGAAGGATCACTACCGCCGCGCTATTTGTCTGACGACTGTAAAATTACACACGTGTCCTTTGAAGTTCCAAGTTACTACCCTTTCAATTTCACACCTCTATCTTCATTCTGGACTGAGAAAAAAAACATGTGGGGCATTACTTTCTGAGCAACCCTCGTATGTTGATGTAGAGCATCTCCACTTGACTGTCCGTTTGTACCAGGATGACCTGATTCGCCAGATAGTGCTGGAAGACCCACAGGGGATTCACAACCACTCGGAGCTCAAGGAAGTTCATTTGGAGCTGGCTCTCCTCCTGCAACTATAGGACCCTGGGACTGAAACACATTCCTATGGGCTTCCCAGCCAAGCTTAGAAGCATTTGTGGTGAGGACCTACTGATGCGGGAGATCCTGAAAGGGGAGCCCGCCAGAAGGTTGTGTGACCGTCGCTACCAGGTGAGGGAGCGGGAGACCAGCTGGGTAACCCGTACCCTGTCCAACGGGTGTCTTGTTGCCTGCTTCCACTGAGTGCAGTGTGTCCACTGGACCAGACACATGCGAAAACGGGCTGAGCGGGTGACATGGACCATTGAGGCCATGTGCCCCAGGAGGCGGAGCATCTGCCGATCCAAGATGGCAGAAAAGTTCCAATCCTCTCAGACTGAGACAGAGAGATGCTTAGCCCTGTCAAGCAGAAGAAAGGCTGGGGCCTGAGTGGTACGGAGGAGAGCCCCAATGAAGTCCAGGTGTTGGGCGGGCTGCAGGTGGGATTTGGGATAGTTCACCACGAAACCCGAGGTCTCCAGGAGCTGAATACTACGACACAGGGCCTGGCGGACCTTGTCCGGGGACCCTCCCCTTATCAGCCAGTCGTCCAGATAGGGGGAAATCAAACACGCCCTGCAGTGCAGGAAGGCGGCGACCATTGCCAGACACTTTGTGGATATCCTGGGAGCGGACGCTAGACCAAACGGGAGGACCTGGCACTGGTAGTGACACCCTCTAATGACAAAGCAGAGATACTGTGGCAGCACTGATAGCATGTTAGAAAGGGTGGGAATTAAATCACATATTATACTTGTGTAACAGCATCATCTTGGGGTATATAGGGTAATATTGTCACATAGCCAACACTTTAGTTGCTGTCTGCCGCTTCACAGTGCTATCAATAACTGAGGTTATAGTGCACAAGCAAAGGGATAGGAGACATAGGAGAAACAAGCACACAGCCAATATTAATAATACAACTAACACATGAGTTTTCAGGTCACCCAGTCCTGAAAACATGGAACCAAACCATCCATCAAGTTCCAGTCCACGCCATTTCTTGCTTCTGCATCTGTTCGGCTATGTCTTCGACAACTTGGCTTTCATTATCAATCTGCAAACAACGGTTAGTTAAATTCAATTTTCCATATACACCACCTTCAGCTGCTAACAAATAATCCAGTGCTAAACAATGTTCAGGAGCGTTTACACCTGAACACCAGGACATCTTTCTAGTGGTGGCATTAAAAAACCTCTGGCTTAGACGAGTAATCTTTATTCCAGTCTGAGTAGTAGTGATGCAGGCTGCACAAGGGGGGAGAGTAAGGGTTGTAGATTCTTAGTCTCTTACAGTAGTGGTTGTCGTCGCAAAATGAGCCGCAATGGAGTTGCAGGGTCATTTACGCATTTACAGAAGTTCAATGACCAAGTGCAGGAGCGGCTGCTGGCTTTACTCGACTGTGATGGATCCAAGGTTCAAGCTCTGCAACTTTAACTGCTGTTGGGGTTATTAAGGTCCCTTTCAATGCGGTGTCCTTCTCCGCTCTGTGATCCACACCGAGACCCCAGGCTTGAGAGGATGTAGAGGTTGATGGGCAGCTGAAGACTCTGCAAAACAGAACTTAAAACCAATAGTTCTTGCCTAGTAATTTCAGATCCAATCTGTTTCATATCTCCTTTTGTTCCTTGTACCATAGGCGGGGGTCGCCTATACAGAATCTCAAAAGGGGAAACTCCTAAAGACTTAGTAGGGGCTAAACATATCCTGAGAAGGGCTATAGGAAGAACTCAGAACTGGAGCTACTTCAGGTGAACTTCTTGGCAAAGGTTAGATAACTGAGGGTCAGAGCTGTGGACTCAACTACCAGATCAAGGGTCACCACTGCATATCCGGCACGACAATGTCCATTAATGATGATAGGGCTGCTTCCATCTACAAAGAAAGTCCGTTCAGGGTTCTCCAAAGGAACAGCAGTCAAATCCAGGCGACTTGAGAATACAGTGTTCATAGTTTCTAGACAGTCATGATCAGGGGGGGGGTCAAGACCAACTGGTAACAACGCAGCAGGATTCAGAGCTTGACTGACCATCAATTGTACAACATCTGTGAATGCGTGAGCCAAAAACTTCCTTTGTGTTCCATGAAGGTCAGAACAAAGTGCAGTACAGTAACTTGAAGATTTTGTCCCAGGGTGAGCTTGTCAGCTTTGCTCACTAGGAGGGCAACAGCTCTCAAACAAGGGGGCCAGCCTTTTGCAACTACATCCAATTGTTTTGACAGATAGGCTACTGGCCGTTGCCCAGATCCAAGCGATTGAGTCAACACTCCTAGAACAGTTCCTTGTGACTCCTGGACTGAAAGGTATTCTGGACATCTGGTAGACTCAGAGCTGGTGCTAACATCACATCAGAGCGGTTTTTCAAAGATCGAAAAGCTGCATCCCATTCAAGTCCCCATTCCAATGGAGACTTTTCCATTCCTTTGATAGCTTGATACAAGGGTTGTGCTAGCAACGCAAAATGGGGGATCCCTATACGACAGTACCCTGCGGCACCCAAGAAGGCTCTCACTTGCCTCCTGGTGGCTGGAGTGGGAATACTGCATACAGCTTCTTTGTGTTCTGGTCCCAGGCGCCGAATTCCGCTGGACAACTGGAATCCCAGATATTTAACTTGTTTGACATAATCGTGCTTTTGGCTCTTGAGACTTTGTATCCAGCCTCATTGAGAGGTGCAAGAGTTCACTGGTGGCTTGTAGACATTCACTGTTTGGAGTTGGTGGTCATTCACATACTGAAGAACACTGTCCTAGGTTCACATAGTAGCTTGAAAGATCCTGATTTAAAGCAGCACTGATTGGGTATACCTGCAGGAGCTTGAATATAAATTTCTGTGGCGAGCTTATACTAGTGATAAAGAACAGTTACTTACCTGTAACAGGTGATCTCTGGGAACAGCAGGAATTAGTCTTCACATATGGGTACGTCGGTACCGACGGAGCCTGCACGGGAATGCTGCCCAGCTTTCAATTAGAAAGCTTTTGGCAGCATCCCTCGCGCCTGCGCAGTGACTTCCCGCCTTCTCCACAGCCTCTCTTCAGTTGAGTTTCAGAGCTGAGACAAAGGCGAGGAGAGAAAAGGGAAAAAATAAAAAATATGCAACTCCTAGGGGAGGTGGGAGGGTTGTGAAGACTAATTCCTGCTGTTCCCAGAGATCACCTGTTACAGGTAAGTAACTGTGCTATCTCCAGGAACAAGCAGGAATGAGTCTTCACATATGGGGACTCCCTAGCTGGAGATGCCAGGGGGAGATCCCATAAAAATGCAAGTGCCCGGGTCAGGGGTGCATTTTGTCTCCAGGAATCCCCGGCATCCAATGTGGGATGGAGGGTAGGAGTTGACAATAAAGGAGCTGTGAGGAAAGAAACAGCATAGCCAAGGACTAGGTGTTCTACAGACTACAGGAGTCCTTGGTGGATAAGATGAGTAGCATTAAAACACATTTAATGTACACTTAAAATATGCAGCTTACCTACTGTATTGTAGGAAGTAGAAAGCATGATGGAGTCTACTGAATAAGCAGTGGCGGAATCTTCAAGGTGACCTCTCAGTAGTGAGGAGGAAGGTCCAGACTTGGAGGTAGTAGATGAGCCAGGTGTCAACTGGGTAGGAGTAGACGTCTGGTCTTCAATGGAAAGCTTTATGGGAAAAGCTGAAAAGTCCTTTAGGCATCATGAACATTGAGGACTAAAGGAAGAAGACTGACGGAGTTGAAGAACTAGCCCAGTCCTGGCAGGAAAGGGGGAATGGAAAACCCCTATTCCTACGGAAAACAGTTGTGTACTCGAAGATAAAGATGTACACTGTTTTTCCTAGCTGGCGAGAGATAGGAAAAATATTGAAGCTGGATGCTTCAAGGACATAAAGAAAAAATGGAAGATGTTAGCACCAAAGTGGTTGTTGGTGCTGAACAGGTCCTGTATCATAATTTGGTATGGGACGTAGGGCAACAATCTGTCTAAAACCTCTAAGAGGTAAATCATGTAGTGTAGAGAGTAAGGGTGATAGTGAATAAGATTGACCAACCCTTAAGAAGCCCCCCATCAAACACATACATATGGGGAGATATATATATATATATGTGGCTGGAATAGATATGTATATATTCATATATATAAATATACATATGTCCAGACTTGTATATTAGGATATGGGTGGTGATATATATATATATATATATATATAGAGAGAGAGAGAGAGAGAGAGAGAGAGATGATATACCTAGATATATGGAAATTTGTGGGGCATGGTTTACCACCACCAGAGTAATGATATAAGTATGTAGACATATTTGGAGATGCTACATACAAGACAACAGATTGAGATACATGTCTACCACCCAGCCCCATAATTGTACATGGGGAATATAAAAGAAAAAGATTCTGCGTTCTACAAGAGGGTGAGCCCACTTGGGATATGCATAGAGAATCTATTTTCGTGGGTTGAGGGATGCAGGAAAGCAATCCAGTGAGATAACCGTGATGTTCGCGTGAGAACAGATGAAGATATGAATCTGTAGGGAACAAGGCAGGGAGTTCTACAGAACACTGACATGGTAGATGCCTTGGATTTTCACGCAGAAGAACTGCTATCTCGTGTTAACACCCCAAGCTAGAGGGGGTGTGGAGAACCCTCACAGGTATAGGAAGGGTTGATAAGTTTCTCTCTAATAATAGAGGAACTTCAGAGACAAGGACAATGCTCTATAGCAAAGCCCTCATAGTAGAAAGCTTCTCTGAAGACTGCAGAGAGCATTGTGCAGGAGAGCTATGAGATAAACTGACTGAAAATCAGTTATGTTGCCATATCCTAGAAAAGGAGATGGTTAGAGTAATGTGAGAAAGCCTAACGAGTAGGAGGATCCAAGATAGTTTGGAATCACTACTGAGGCTAGACAAAAATTTTGAACAAGGGACTGGAACTTGGAAAAGTCCCAGTAATACAATTACTATAACTCCTGCAGGCAGAGCTGCTGACAGAAACAGCAGAGAGATTGTCTTGTGCTGAATAAAGAAAAACAGACAAGAAAAGAGAGGGGATATCTCTTCTCACTGTCTGGGGAACGACCAGAGAAGTAGTTCAGTATGGGAGCCCTCAAGTAGTTGGAGGGTGACGTACCCATGGGGTAAGTCAACTGAAGGAAAAATGTTCAGTTGGGAAAGAAACTATCAGGTGATAGTTGCAACTGCTCTTCTGGAGAGTAAGAAGAGGAGAAGTGTGTAGTACCTGAACAAAATAATTTTTTGACAGGTTAGTACACTGAAAAAGAAAAGCACAGTGAATAATCTTTTAATATGTAAGTTACAATTCCCGGCCCCTATGGTTGCTGGGAATGTTGAGACTGGCCAGAACTGGAGGACTTCAGACTAGGCTGAGGCGTCTCTTGTTTAGGTACAGCCGAATGATGGGCAGGAGAGGAATGAAACTTTCTTTTCTTAGGAAAAGAAGGTTTGGTAGGACATTTCCTACTCTTTGAAGAAGGAGGTGGCTTAGAATGGTTTCTAGTGGAAGAAGAGTCAGGGGAGCATTGAGCAACCTGACGTAAAGCCTCCTTATTAAAAAGACCTTCCCCTGTACAAGGAGAATGAGCTAGTATAGTTTGTGCCCATTTGCTCAAGTCTGAAGCCTCAAACCAGGCTCTGCGACGTGCTGCAATGGCAATAGCAGAGGATCTGCTAATGGACTCAAAAGAATCTATAGAAGCACGAGACAGAAACCAGGATATATTCCGGCTGTGATTGATGAGCAAGGTATAATCAAGTAGCCTTGGGCTCTGGTAAAAAAGGGGTCAAAAGAGACAATTTCTCTGTGACTTCCTGGAGTGTTAGACTCATGTGAAAAATATATGCGAGAACTCTGGAAGCCAGCATAGAATTTTGGAAGGCCTGACGGCCAAAAGCATCAAGTGTTCTTGAAGAACGACCTGGCGGAAAAGAAGAATGCTTCTTCTTGCTCTTAACCTTCCTCAGTGCTGATTCCACTACAAGGGAACGATGAGAAAGTTGAGGTTTTTGGAACCCTGGAGAGGGTGGCACACGGTACCTAACCTCAATGTCAGTAGAAACTTGAGGAAGTCGTAAGGGTGATTTCCATACCCTAATAAGGAGATCCTGCAGAGCAGGATATAAAGGAAACTGTATATGTTGCATTTGTGCCGGTGAGCCATGGGTAGGATCACAACCAGGGATAGAAACATTAAGAAAGGTTGCCATATCCAGGAGAAAAGTCTGAAAAGACTGATCTCCTATGGGAACTATTCCTGGTGAGGCTAAAGAAAGAGCCTGAGTATCAGAGGACGTACAAGGTACTGCACCAATGCCAGGTATCGGTTCTAAACTAGGCAGCGGTGCAAGAACAGGCATCAACCTCGCTACTGATAAGGGACTAGCAGGTGAAGTAGTCATCGAGAACTGCGGTAGTGGTACCGAGATCATGAGGGAGTTATGGTCTTCGGAACTACCTATTGGGAAACGACAGGAGTCGGTTCCGGGACGCGTCGGGACGCAGTCTTCGAGACTCGATATCGACTCAAGACTCGGCATCGAAGAGAGCGAGACTAGCGATGCATGTCTCGACAGTTCCGACGCCAGTGGTAGTATCGGCGATGCAGATACCACTAAGGCAGCCTGGGTGACATCGATCGATACCGACGGTACCGAGGATACCCGATGAGCACCCATCCACGATGCCGATGCTAGGGTATCGGAACCGAACGACGTCGGTACCGTCCCGGAGCATGGCTGAGATTGAGGGAAGTCAATGTGGTGCGTATCGATCGGTCCCGAAGGTACCGAGGATGCCCGATGACGATCCCTGGTGAAGAGTGGAGTACTCGACACCGGTGCCGATGCCAGAGGCTCGGTACCGCTCGAAGCGGATACCACCCCCGCGCATGGCTCAGGTATGTTCTGTGAGGGGTGAGCCCCAGGAACATCCTGAAACCCCTTTAACGCTTTGGAGCCCGAAGACTCCCGCAGGAGTAATGCCAATGGATTCTTGAGGGTAAGGCCGGAACCGTCACCATGCTGAGCATGGGACATACCACTCAAGCATTGACTAGTCTTAACAGACTGTTTTTGGGTTACCTGATCTTGTGAAGTAGAGAAACCGGGTACCCTCACTGCCGAAGAAAAAACGGTATCGAGGGAAACTCTAAATACTGAAGGTTTTCTCACAAAATTATCTCCTGACAAGTCAGGGGAAAAAGGGTCAGGACCCACACAGTTGAGACACCAACTATGGGTGTCTAAAAAGAAACAGGTGTTTCCACAGCGGATGCACTTCTTAGGAAAAGAAGGCTCCATAATGAAAAAGGCCTAGTAGGCCTAAGAAGTTAAGGCAAAAAAACTGAAGAAAAGTTTTACAGACTTTAGCCTAAAAACCACCGGCGGTACCGGTGGTAGCGGGAAAAACAGCCGCGACCACAAGAAAACAAAAAAATTAAAATAATTAAAGCAATTAAAAGGAAAACTTTCTGTGGTGACAGGACGACATCCTGCCGGCTCCGCGGAAAAACGAAAACTGAAGAGAGGCTGTGGAGAAGGCGGGAAGTCACTGCGCAGGCGCAAGGGATGCTGCCAAAAGCTTTCTAATTGAAAGCTGGGCAGCATTCCCGTGCAGGCTCCGTCGGTACCGACGTACCCATATGTGAAGACTCATTCCTGCTTGTTCCTGGAGATATGGGCCTGTCAGATAGGACTTAAGGTCTCTGCACTATGTGGTTGGTGTAGACACGAAATAGGCACTCTTTTGCACAAATTTTGGGATTGTCGGTCGGTCCGGGATCTCTGGGTACAAGTCTGCCGAAAGCTTGCGGGGTGGTTGGGAGTAGACTTTACAGCTCACAGAGAGATTTGTCTCTTTCATAGTTGGGGGTTGCGCTCCGACAGAATTAATGCTGTGCATAGAGCGCTGCTAGAGCGAGGTATCCTGGTGGTAAAAAAGTCGTTGCTGCATCGCTGGATTGAGGTCTCCCCTCCAGGTGTAGTGTTCTGGGAATCTTCTATGTTTGATTTGCTATGCATGGAAAAAATGACGGCGAAGCAAAAAGGAGGCAAAAGTTGGGATAAATTTATGGCACTGTGGTCACCAATGATATTTCAGTTATCCCCTAAGGAGCGGGCGTTAGTTTTGAATGTATAATTTTGAAGATATACTGCCGACTGCTCCGTGGGAGGTGGGATATGTTCTATTTGGAGATTGCAACATCATAGGTAACCCGAGATTATATGTTGCTGATAGTGGGGAGTGAATTTAGTGCACCCGTTCTCTGTTGGGTCCTGGGTGTCCTGCTAGTGCTGGGGGGGGGGAGGGTAAGCGACTGGGATGCCTCACTCTGTGCTTTCAGCGGGGGACACAGCCTTGTAGACTTATTTCTGGTTAAGTGCCGTGCCCAGCAGTTGTTTTCTTATTTTTATCTATTTTCATTTTGCAGGGGAGTGCGCAATGTTTAGTGTCTACTGTGCTTATTGTTTATGTTGGATTGCTATAGTTCACTCCTTGCTGTATTAATGCTGGTATTAGCACTGAATTCCTTGTGGGTTTTCCGATAGTAGAGACTTTGTTATTTGTTTTGTTTGCTTGTTTGGCATATATTTGCGAAATCAATAAAAATGATTTGAAATAAAGCAGCAGTGAAAAGAGTGGGTGAATCCTTGAGTTCTTGGGGTAATCAAGTCCAGGTGCGTTGGCCCCGTCTTCCTGTTGTGGGGTCTTGCCATTCAAAAGCAAACAAGTTGACTGGTAGGGGCTAGGTGTATACAGAAGGCAGCCTCTTTCAGGTTCAGGACAGTGAAATGAGTAACCTATGGTACTGGGCGGTAATCCCCTGTCCCAGGTTTCTTGACTGGGAGAAGGAGGGTGTTCCAAGGTGACTGGCACTCCTTGAGAAGTCCATACTTCAGCAGTTTCATTAAATAGCAGTGGATGCCCTCAATGGCTGGTCGGGGAAGAGGATACTGCTTCACATGCACTGGTTCCGCTCCTGGCTTGAGGGTGATAACAGGGGCTATGTTCTTCGCTAGACCAGGTGGATATCTTCTGCCCATACTGCAGGTGGAGCTGAGAGGTTGGTGGGTATTCAGGAGCTAAGTGTCTTGGCTGGAGACGTACTATAGAACCGCTACTCTTCTTCTCAGGGAACAGTCAGCACCATCAATCCACTTCTCCCCCTTCAGCAAAGGGTATCTGTGCCTGGAGCTTAGCAAGCATATCTCGGCCCAAAAGTGGAATAGGGCATTCAGGCATATACAGGAACTGGTGCGCTATTTTCTGTCTTCCTAGTTCACACATGCGGTTCTGCGGGAAAGGTTTAGTGGCCCAGTAGCTCTGACAATGGTGATGCATTGAGAAAACAAAGGGGCTACTGGCTCTAGTATTTTGCTCCTGTATCCCCCATAACGTCCATATATTGGTCCCCTATTTTCAGACTGACCATAGGCTCCTGGGGTCCGGTCTGGCCTAGTCTTCATCCATGTCAGAGCCTGTTGCAACTGCCACTCCCTCAATTGCTTCTTCCCTCTCTTGCTGGAACACTGTGCTCTGTTTATTCTTCCATGACTTTGAAATCAAGTACTCCCTCCTCCCCTCCTGGGGGTGGAGTCAAGATACGGGCATGCACTTCTCTAGTGTCCTTCTCTGCAATGAGCGCACTGATTTGCACCCAGAGGGGACTAATCATTTTCACGACCCCTTCCACTTTCCTCTGCTCTTTCAATTAGGAAAACCTCCTCCACATCGTTCAACCAAAGCGGCTGCAAGAAGAACTGCTCTCTTTGCTATTTTGCATTCACTTTCTCCGTCACATCCATTTTCACAATTCACATACTTCCTGAGCAATTTCCATTAACTGTCATGCCCGCAAATCCATCCTGTTTCTGCAATGTCCGGTTTATAGCTCTCTGGGACTGACTGACAAAAACTGCATTTACCATAAGCAAATTCTCCTGGGCTGCTGGATCGCATGGGGTATATAGTGAGGACTGCCTGCAATATTTGGATTCCACCTGGGGCCATCAAGGCTGATGGGTCTGCATAATACTGTTCATTAGGTCCATCAAATCCTAAGGTTTCTCAGTGTAGGAGGCATAATGCAGTTTTCAGTTCAGTAAATCAGTGGCGGAAAGAGACACAAACAAGGCTGGTCAGCTAGCTGGGTTCTCGGGCGCTGGCTGTGAGTGACCCTGAACTGGCAAATGAATGCCCGCTTGTAGTGTAAACGGACACTTTTTCTTTTTCCCTTCACAAACATTTAACATAGGGGAACTGATCAGGGAACGTTTTTGCACAATCTGATGAACACGGTAAAATTCCTAGTCATACACTTCAACAGAATCTGCCCCTTCCCCCACATGACGACGTACTTGTCTACAGACAGAGGGGGCAGGCTGCATTTCCCTGTGGACTGAGACTTTAAAAGACCCTTTCAAAACACAGTACACATCTTACAGTTCGGGAAAGACAGGCATTATCTCAACAAGATAAACAGTAGGTCTCTCTCCTGGCTCTCAAAGCAGCCGTAAATCACTAGACAAAGCGGCTGTAAACACTAAATAAATCCTAAAAATACAGTTACAGCTTGTTTTGTTGTTCCCGTAATTTATGAGCAATAATTATGTCCTCTATGCGCTGCTTGCTATAATATATAATATATGCAGTCAAAACCAAATATATCAGAGACAAAATTCCAAGCATTTTTGTAGTTACTGGCTCGGGATGCTTCATAGTCCTATCAGGGGTCTTAACCTCCACTTCGTAGGTCAAAGGGGAAACAAAAGCAGTCTCATTAAGTTCTCTGTCATTTCTTTTTGACCAGTGTTTGCTAACGACTGGAACATAAAAAACACAAGACAATGCATTGAGGAACTCGAACGGTGTTAATAACATTCCTATCAAGTGATATATAATACATGACCATAGCAGAAGGAACATCACTATTAAAACATATTGAATAAAACAGGTACAATTTTCCTGAAATAAGCACAAATTAATCCAGCTGCAGAGCGTAGAATAATTGAAACCGTCAAAGCGTTAAGTAAAGGATACATTCCTGTCTTTGTCTCCGGGCTGTGTGAAAGACACGCCCCCTTCGCTCTCTACTTTCAAGAGAGAGACTCACGCTCAGTGAGACAGCTGCCTTTGTAAAAGACTCCTGAGTTGATTCTTTAATACTTTTCCTTAATCGGTAAAAACAACAGACACCAAACACTTTCTCCTTTCTCGAGACCTGCACTAGCCAGGAGGCAGCACCTCGCTTGGTCTGTATGCAAGGCCTCTCATGCACACACGCAGACATTCAAAACAGAATAAAATCCGGACGTTCCCAAAAAGCCTGACTGACTAACTGACTGACTGACTGGGGGGTTGGGTGGGTTCAGTCTCTGCTTATACCTTTAAGACTTTCTGAGTCTTACTAGGACCACC
This sequence comes from Ichthyophis bannanicus, assembly GCA_033557465.1. Lineage (NCBI taxonomy): Eukaryota > Metazoa > Chordata > Amphibia > Gymnophiona > Ichthyophiidae > Ichthyophis > Ichthyophis bannanicus. The sequence goes on along the minus strand of CM066035.1, from coordinate 189,469,687 downwards.
CCGAGAGAGGTGATCAGACTCTCAAGCGCTTATTCCAGACTGACTGATTAGCAGAACAGTTCTACTCACCGGATCATGGGTTGAATCCTGGACTCAACTCGAGGTTTGAGGTGTAGGCCGGCCGGAACAGGCAACCTGCGGAGGCAAGGAGGAGCCCTCCCTGATACAAGAGGATGGGTGGCGCCGAAGGCTCTCCTGCAATCAGCCAGGGGCGGCTCCAGGCCGGACAAAACCTTTTGAGGCAAGAAGTCGTGGTATATTTACATGAATACCATCACACTACTCACACTTCCCGGTCAGGGAACCAAGACATGTGGCAGCACTGATAGCATGCAACAAATAATACCCGGAGTCAGTTCAAGGATCCAAGCCAAGTTTAATGTGCACATGGCCCAAGCATCAAAGGACTGAGCCATGGCGAACAGGAACAACTTCTTTATATACAAGCTTCACAGTTTGATACAGGCAGACTTTCTATTGGTCCCAACGCCCCCTGCACCTATCCAATCGGGGACCCTCACTGGACTATTGTTCCCTGTTCACCCTTCTCAGACTAGTCTAACAAAGGCACAGTTCTATGTTATGACTACACTTCTACTGCAAGGTCATATCTAGCTCGAGGAATGCAACAGTATCCATTTAATATGGAAGTATTGTGCAAGCTTTGTCATAAACTGATTTTTCTTACTTTTAATTCTTTACTCTAACAACAGGAAGGTGGGAGTTAGAATCCAGGCCTATCTTAAAGGCCTTTCACATCTATATAGGCCATCGCCTACCACATTACTACCGGTGCAAGGGGTGGATCAGGATGTGGATATAGGCATCCTTGACATCCACGGCAGCAATGTTGCAAGGGATACTATCTTGAACTTCTTCACTAAAAAGTGGTTGAGATCCCATAGGTCAAGAATGGGTCACAACCCATCTGTCTTGGGAACTGTGAAATACCAGGAGTATAACCTGTGCCCCTTTGAGGCAACTAGATGAGCTCCACTGCTTTGTCAGTGAGAAGAGCCACGAGCTCCCTTTGAAGGAGGTCCTAAATGAGTGGGATCCAGAGGAAATTCCCCTGGAAAGAACGAGAGTGGCTCTGGTGGAAGTGGAGGTAGCCTTCCTTTACCACCTGATGAGCCCAGGTGTCAGTGAAGAGGGGTTATGCCCTGGGAGTAAACATGCCCCCCCCCCCCCCCCCAGGCTGTGGCACAGTGCTGTTTGGTGTTTGGAGACTTTAGGCCTACAAGGGTCCTCTCCTTGGCCCATGGCTTGCTGCCCCTGTGGAGGAGCCTGATAGGACTGAGAGGCCTAACGTTGGGGGTAAGTTCCCTAGACCTTTTTCTTCTTCAGATAGGACTTTTCCCCCCAAAGCCTTTCATCAGGAAGGCTCAGCGGTCTTCCAAGAGAGTCTGGTTCTAGTGATCAACTCTGTCTCCAACTTGGCGGCCTTGTCCATCATAAGCTTGCCGAAGAGATTTTCACCCCAGCAAGGGACATCAACTAATTTGTCCTGAACCCACTGCTCCAGGTTTGAGGACTGCAGTCATGTCAGGCGGCAGGCAGTAATGCCCATCGCAGCCACTCTAGCCACAGACTCAAAGTCATCATAGGCTGCTCAAGTCACATACTTGAAACACTCCTTGACCGTCGACACTAGGCCTCGGAAGTGCTGGAGATGGTCATCGGACAGCCCAGCTGAGAACTTGGCAAGCTCCTTTGCCAGGTCTCTCAGGTACATGCCCATGTACAGCTGGTAAGCATAGATATGGGCCACGATCATCAAGCCCTGGAAACAACTCTTAAACCCATCCATGATGTGGGCCTCCCAACCCGTGGGCACCAAGGAGTATGTCATCTGGCTCTTCATCCGGTGTACGGCCAATTACACCACCATGGAGTTGTGTGGTAGTTAGGTTTTTTCAAAGCCAGGACTCTTGCGGACCTGATACATGGAATCAAGCCACTTGCTCACAATGGGAACCATAACTGGGGCTTCCCACATCCTGAAAAGGAGGCTTTCCAAGATGGGAGGCGCCAGCACATTATGGCCTCCTTGGAAGGACAATCATACTGAAGTATGTCCATATCCTCTGCTCAAGACTCCTCTTCAGCCTCGATGGTGAAGACAAGGGCCCTGCCCATGTCCCAGATAAAGTCCAGGAAGGACAGGTCCTCCCAGCTGAGGCTTCCGATGCACCTGAGGAGGAACAGGCCCAATGGAATGTGCCGATGCCAAGCGGTATCGGGGGACTCATCATCAGTCTCCCATTCAGAATTGAAAGGGACCCCAAAGAGCCAGCAGAAAGCACGCTGGTGCGCAGTCAAGGAGTAAGGACAGCAGCTGGGATTTCCGGCAATCCAACCCCAACGCACTGAGTAGAGAAACCCTAGGCTCAGACAGACTGGAATTAGTCATCAGACTCTGTCCACAGGGCATGCTGTTCGAGAATAGGCTGGATCTCCTCTGGCATGGCCCTCGCCTGTCACTGGCCCCAAAGAATCAGAAGGAACCAGAACCGAGGTCTTCTGGCTCGCCAGGAAGGCAGTCAGGCTGTGCTCCAGGGACACCATCCTGGCCTCAAGGCCCAAAGGCTCTGCAGTCCTGGCACGGGCAATGTGGGTATCAGTTACCTCGGTGGGGACTCACCAATGGTGATCGCCTCAGTAGTCTGAGGGAGGTCCTCCAAGGGGGTGGAAACCGCTTCCCGCCAAAACAGCTTCAAGATCTGCTCCCAGCCATCACCATCAGAATCACATCGAGGACTGCGGTGCCAATGCCTCCCCCGATGAGGGCTTAGACAAAGTCCATTCCTTCTGGGGACTGTGTTCCACTGACGGTCCCCGGTATAATGATTTGCAACCTTGGGCTCCGAGAGAGTTCAATGGCTGCCAAGGTCAGAGTGCTCCGTAGTTGCTCCCAAGGGCACCAATTCCGATGCCGACAACAGGGCCTTGGGGCCAAATAGCATCTCCTTCTGCCTTTCACAATTTCTACACCCCTTGCTCGTCATCTGAAGGCAAAGCGGGCAAGAGTAAGTGTTGCGATCGGCAGAGGCACTGAAGGCAGCAATTGTGGCGGTCCATGATGAACATGGTCCTGCCACAATCAGTGCACTTCTTGAAACCACTAATTGAGGATATAGCGGGAAAGATTGCCCCAGCAAGGTCAAACTCCAATATCCTAATTAGTAGGGTGAGAGAGAAAAAAAAATGCACACTGAAAAGGAAAAGGAAAATAAGTACCCAATAAAAATGCAACACAGAGGTAGCGACTGTTCCGTGACCACGAGAAAGTGATGGTACGCAGCGGCGAAAAGAGCGAGAAAAAACAAAAAACATTTATCACAAAAGATGACAACTTTTTTCCGAGGTGCAGATGGTGCATCTGCTGGACTCTGCGGAAAAACCAAAATGGCTCTCTTGGGCAGGAAGGTGACCGCGCATGCAGAGTTGATCTCCCAAAGGCTTTCTTTAAAAGCTGGGAAGAGATTACCGGGTGGGCTCCATCAGTATTGATGCTACCCATATGTGAGGACAGACTTCCTGCTTGTTCCCAGAGAAATCTAAGTACACCACATCTAGTGCTCTCCCTCAGTCCAATTCCCTGGTCACCCAAAGAAATCAATCAAATTTGTAAGTCAAAACCTGCTTCTGATAAACCGATGCTGCCTCAGATCCTGCAATTCACTGACCTCCAAGAACCTCACTATTCTTTCTTTTAACAGCATTTCCAATAATTTACTCACCACAGAGGTTAAACTAATCGGCCTGTAGTTTTCAACCTAGTCTTTACTACTGCTTTTGTGTAAAGGGACTAAATATGCCTTTCTTCAGTCTTCTGGGACCACTCCAGACTCCAAAGAAGTATTGAAAAGGTCAGACAGTGGAGCCACTAGAACGTCCCGAAGTTCCTTCAATATTCTCTGATGTATCCCATCTGGCCCCATCGCTTTGTCTACTTTTAGTTTAGCTAGTTCCTCACAAACACCGTATTCTGAAAAACGTTCAAGATCCCCATCACTTCTGCTCCTATTTGTGGGTGCTTTCCGAGGTCCTGCTTTTGGCACTTTATCTGTGAACACAGACAGAAATATTTGTTAAGCAATTCAGCTTTATCCTCATCAGCTTCTACATATTCCTTCCCTTCACCCTTGAGTCTGACAATACCACTTTTGCCCTTCCTCCTCTAACATATCTGAAAAATGTTTTATTCCCCCATTTTATTACATTGGCTATTTCTTCTTCTTTTTGTATCTTTGCTTTCCTGACTACTTTCCTGGCTTCTCTAAGTTTTTCCAAATATATATGCTTGTCTTCCTTGGTCTGTCATCTCTTGTATTTTGTGAAGTCCACACCTCTTTCTTCACCTTTTCAGCTACTTCTTTTGAAAACCATAGTGGCCTCCTTTTCCTTTTACATTTAAGTTTCTAACAAAAAGGTTGGTTGCCCTTAAAATATCCCCTTTCAGTTTTTCCCATTGCTTTTCTATATCCCCCAGCTGTTCCCATCCCACTAATGACTCCTTGAGGTATTGGCCCATCTTGGCAAAGTTAGTTTTCCTAAAGTCGAAGACCCTCGCTTTTGAATGGATTTTATCAGCCCTAGTCCTAATACAGAACCAGACCATCTGATGATCACTAGATGCGAGATCTCCCACTATGACTTCAGAAACACTTTACCCATTGATAAGCACAAAATCCAGTATGGCTCCCTCACGTGTGGGTTCTGTTACCCGTTGCCAGACTAGTTCTCCCAGTAGAGAATCTAGGTCTCCTTATTTCTAGATGACACCGCAGCAAGAATGTGCCAATCAACATCCAGCATATTGAAATCATCTATCAGTAGCACCTCTCCTTTCATGGCAATACTGCGTATGTCTTCTATTAAATCGCCATCCACTTCTTCTCCCTGTGAGGGAGATCTGTATAACACACCAATGCAAATGGATTTCCCTTTCCCTCTTTCTAGTTTAACCCACAGTGCTTCCTCAATACCTTTTAAACCCTGTCATTCCATAGCTTTAATATTATCTTTTATATATAGTGCCACTCTTCCTACCTTTATTCCTACCCTGTTCTTCCTGAATAAAGTATTGCCCAGGTATAATTACATTCCAGTTATGGATGTCCATGAACAATTGATCTGTGTCAGCAACTAAATCCAAGTTGACCTCTTCCATTAAAGTCTCAACATCTGGGATCTTCTTTCCAATGCTATAGGCATTTAGAGACACCACTTTTGAGATGCTGCCCCTTTTACCCATTTCTACAGAAGTATAGCATAGTTACTCACCTGTAACAAGTGATCTCCAGGAACAGCAGGAATCAGTCTTCGCATATGAGTGATGTCCCCCGATGGAGTCAGGGCGGGAACACTCTCCAGCATCCAACAGAAATCGTTTTGGGAGCATCCCTCTGTGCATGTGTGTATGCCTTCCCATTGAATCTCCTCAGTGAGGTATATAGCTGAGAAAAAAAGGAAAAATCTACAACTCCTTGGGAAGGAGGGAGGATTGTGAAGATTGATTCCTGCTGCTCCCAGAGATCACCTGTTACAGGTGAGTTACTACGCTATCTCCAGGAACAAGCAGGAATGTAGTCTTCACATATGGGATGCCCTAGCTCAAGGCTAACTGAAAACAGCGAGGAGCATGGCACATTATAAATGGGGGGAAAAATGTTAAACATGGAAAGTCCAGGGGATTGTGGAGACTCTGCATCCCCAGCACACCCCCATTGAGATGGCAGTGGCAGTAGCCGGGATGGACAGAGGGCCGGAGCGAAGGAAGTGTAGCTAAGTCCCAAAGAGGTGACATAGTACAGCTTGGCCAAAGTCACTGTCCTTACGAAGGTCCTTGTCCAGACAGTAGTGGGCTGCAAAGATATGAATGGAGGACCATGTGGCATCACAGCAGATCTCTGCTATGGAGATAGAGCATAAGTGGGCCACAAATATGACCATGGTGCAGACATTGTGGGTGGTTACATGCCCCTCTATTATCAGACCTGCCTGAGCATATGCAAAGGATATGCAGTCTGCTATCCAAAGAGAAAGAGTGCATTTAGTCACAGGAAGATCAAGATGAATAGGGTCAAAAGAAATGAATAATTGTGAGGATTTTCAGTGTGCCTTGGTTTTATCAAGGTGATATGCCAATGCTCATTTGCAATCTAGCTTATGAAGCACCGCCTCAGCCCGAGATGCATGTGGCTTGGGAAAAAAGGTTGGAAGAATCACCAACTGTTTGAGATGGAAAGGAGATACAACCTCTGGAAGTTAACGCGGATGCATTTGCAGGACCATCCTGTCATGATGAAAACGTGTATAGGGGGTGAGCAGAGGTGAGCGCAACCAGGAAGAAAACCTGCCAAGTAAGAAATTTGATGGAGGTAGTGTCTAGAGGCTCAAATAAAGGTTTGAGCAATTGAGCAAGAACCATGTTGAGGTCCCAGGTGACAGATGGGGGCCAAATTGGTGGCTTAGTCAATAGGAGCCCGCACATGAAGCAGGCTATAATAAATGGATGGATGGATGGAAATGGGTTTTCCATCAATCTCCTGATGAGAAGCTGAAATGGCACTGAGGTGGACATGAATTGAACTCGTTTTCAGACCCGTAGAAGAGAGGTAGAGGAGGTACAGTAGAAGACGCTCCACCAGACAATTGAAGGGGTTGAGGATGTGTTGAGTACAACACACTGCAAACTGGCGCCATTTAAAGGCATACGTGCATCACATGTAGTCCTTCCAATACGCCAGAAGGATATCCCTTACAGCATCCAGTAAGCTGAGGTCTAAAAGGACTAGCCTCTCAGCAACCAAGCTGTCAGGCAGAGCGCCCAAATATAGGGATGGAGCAACGCCCCCTGATTCTGCGAGATCAGGTCTAGTACGCATCCCAGACAAAGAGGCTGATGCTGAGTTAGATGAAGGAGGAGGGGAAACCACAGCTGTCAGAGCCAGCAAGGGGCTACCAGGATTATGGTGCCTCTGTCGGCCTGCAACTTGAGCAGTGTCTTTGCTATTAATGGAATGGGTGGGTAAGCATAAAACAGACCTGGTTCCCAATGAAGGAGGAAAGCATCTGGGGCTTGATGTTGTGGAGACGACAGCCTGGAGCAGAACAAAGGGACCTGTGCGTTGAGAGGCATGGCAAAGAGGTTAATCTTCCCCAGAGCTGGAAGATGTGAGCAACTGCTCTCTAATGAAGAGTCCACTCATGAGGTCGGAGGACCCGACAGACTGAGGAAACATTTTGTTCTCCCGGCAGGTAAAGGACTCCGAGAAGCATTCCATGAGACAGGGCAAAGGTCCATAGGAGGATTGCTTCGTCGCAGAGGAGGAGGGAGCCCATGCCTCCCTGTTTGTTGACGTAAAACATGGCAACTTGGTTGTCTGCCTGAAGCAGGACTGATTTGTCAGATAATTAACTCCCTTTAGGTGCTTCATCAGCAGTTATCACCTTCAACTTCAGGAAGTTGATTTGAAGGGAGGCTTCTTGTTGAGATCGAGGCTCTGCATGCCAAAGTCATCCAGATGAGCGTCCCAGCAATGTTCGGCTGCTTCGGTAGTGAGGGCCCGCTGAGGTGGAATCATCTAAAAAGGCAACCGTACAAGAAGGTTTTGAGGAGAGAACACCACTGAAGGGAGTCCACCAGAAGTGGGCTGATCACAACTCTGTCTTGTAGATGGCCTGTCACCTGCTTGCATGTGAGGAGAGGATCCACTGCATTTGGTGCATGTGAAGACAAGAATGGGAGATGAGAGACAGTGGAGGCCATGTGACCGAGGAGACGAAACATGCCTCGTGCCATGGTGTGATGGCCTCAATGAGTCATGTCAAGAAGGGCACCTATAAATTCCAGTTTCTGAGTGGGAGAAAGGTGTGACTTTGGAAAGTTTATGACAAAACAAAGATGTTCGAGCACCGTGACAGTGCACTGGAAAGACACACCATCTGTGGTGAGTCATTCCCGACGAGACAGTTATCTAAGTAAGGGAAGACAAAGCCTAGGATGCGGAGGTAGGCTGTGACTACCACTAGACATCTTGTAAACACCCTTGGAGCAGATGCCAACCCGAAGAGCAGGACTCGGTATTGGTAATGTCCACCATCGAACATGAAGCGAAGATACTGCCTGTGAGATGGGTGGATGAGGATGTGCATGATCTAGAGAAACATAGAAAAAGACCACATGGCCTATCTAGTCTGTCCTTCCATATCAACAACTACAACAGTCCTCTTTTTTCCTTTAGAGATCCTATGTGTTTGCCCCATGCTTTTTTGAATTCAGTTACTGTCCTCATCTCTACCACCTCCACTGGGAGACTATTCCACAGATCCACCACTTTGTGTAAAGAAATATTTCTGCATATCACTCCTGAATCTATCCCCTTTCACCCTCATCCCATGTCCCCTAGTAGCAGAACTTGCTTTCAATCGAAAGAGGCTCTCCTCCTGTGCATTTATGCCACGGAGGTATTTAAACATCTCAATCATATCACCTCTATCCCGCCTTTCCTCTAAGGTATACATATTAAGATCCTTACGTCTGTCCTTATATGCTTTATAATGAAGACCACTAACCATTTTAGTAGCTATCCTCTGTACTGACTCCATCCTGTTTATATCCTTTTGAAGGTGCGGTCTCCAGAATTGCACACTATATTCCAAATGAGGTCACACCAAAGACTTATACAGAGGCACTATCACCTCCTTTTTTCTGCTAGCCATTCCTCTCCATATGCACCCAAGCATCCTTCTAGCTTTTACTGTCGCTTTTTCTACTTGTTTAGCTACTTTACATAGTAACATAGTAAATGACGGCAGATAAAGACCAGTATGGTCCATCTAGTCTGCCCAGTAAGATGGCTGGAGGAAGAGCCAATCGTTCCTCTGAAGGTAGGGCAGTAGGGTTCCTAGAGAAAGCATCTTAAACGTCACACATAATAGGAACTTGAGGTTCCGGAGATCCAGAATGGGATGGAACTCCCCTTATTTCTTGTGTGCAGGAAACAAGTTCTATGGCATGTTCTTTTAGAAGGGTGGTGACTTCCTGCTGCAACAGATCCCAATGGAGAGGGTCTAGAGGACACTCCTCTGGAAAGAAGGGAGGAGGTAACTGGGCAAAATAGAGAAGGAAGCCCTTGAGGATAACCTGTAGAACCAGGATTTCAATGTTATAAGGGGCCACCTGTGGGCAAAATGGACCAGTCTGCCTGCAATGCAAGAAGGTTGGGGTTCCTTCAGGGAAAAAGTGGCAATGTTCTCTAGGAAGCCATCAAAAGTTAGCCCTAAGTTGGGGCTGCGGAGCTGGTTGTGGCTTAGGTTTAGGTCTCTTGGGTTGGCGAGGAGACGGAGGGTTCTGCTGACCTTGGTGAGCATGGTAGGGCACATAAGCCGGATAAGAGGGGTAATCTCTTTTTTAGGATAGAAGGGTTTGTTTACATAAGCCTTCTACCTGGAAGAATCTGCTGTTTTAAAGAGAGACGCTTCATAGTAAGATCATCTGTCTCAATTTCACTCGCTTTCTCCCTTCAACCCTTACCAAAAAAGGTTTTCATCTCTATAAGGAAGATCTGCTAGCTTGTCTTGGACCCAGTGTTTCAGGTCAGAAGATTGCAACCAAGTCACTCTTCTGGCTCCAATGCCCACTACTGCAGCTCTGCTGGAAGACTCAGAAAGTGTCAAAAGCTACTCTAGTGATGAATTCAGAGCAGTCTTGACCATCCTTAACTAAGGCCCTGTAGGCCTCTTGTTTCTCTGAAGGGATGACAGCAAGATTATTTACAATGTCTGAGGAACATGCCCATATAAAGCATATAGGAATTAATAAGGAAAGTCAATATCGATGCTTGAAAGCACCTGCAGCCAAAGGCATCGAGGGTATGCTATTCACTCCCAAGAGGAATTGAAAAGTTGTTCTTAGTACTCCTGAGCCGGCGCATAGTCAACTTGACAACCATAGAATGGTGAGCAAGTTGAGGTTTCTGGAAGCCTGGGGAATCGAGAACCATATACATGGTGACCAGTCTCTTACTTACTGAGAGAACGGATAGAGGGATCTCCCACATCTAAAACATAAGATCCCATAAAATACAATGGACCGGTAGTGTGGCAGCATCCTTAGGCATTGAGGGATACTCAATATCTACAGTTCCTCGGCTCTTGGTTTCTTCTCACTGCCCAAGGAGACCGAGAGAGCCCTGGCCATGTCATGGATAAAGTCTTGGAAGGATATGTCCTCTGGAAGGGACAAATGGTGCTCATGAGGTGGTGACGGGTTCGACAGCACATCACAGTGCCTTTGCAAAACAGGGGACTGCTTCTGATTCTCAGGCACTGGAATCAGAAAGGAAGTCAAAATAGCAGTCACAGCTGTGCCTCCACCGCCAATCCAATGTCAAAGGACAATCTCAATGCCAATGTCCGGAGACATCGTAACCATAGATGCTCTATGCCTGTTCCTGCTGTAGCCGATGAGATTCGGCCGATTCCAGGTTAGACACAGACCCTGAGGGTCCCGAAAACAGCTGTTCCAGGCTTGGCATCAAGACCTGGGTTGCCGAGGGCTTTGAAATGCCCGATTCCAGGCCTGGTATCGAGACCTGGGCTCCTGAGGGCCTAGATGCCGCCAGGAGCACAGTCAAACTCCTCTCAATGGTTAGCATAAGCTGATCGAGGGAGACAGAGGAATTCTGGGTGGATTCCGGTACAGGACTCTGGACCACTGTACCAGATATCAGAACCAGAGGTTCTCCCCTGTGATCGAAGCCTGGGTACCATTCCGGAGCCCCTCTTGTGCTTTGAATGTGGATTCTTCCTGCCAGGGCTATCTAGCTGGTCGCTCACAGTTCTCAGGCTCAGAATCCCATAGAGGGGAGCTCTGGTGTCAATGTCAGAGAGAACGATCCTGGGAATCAGCATCAGTGCTCAACATCAAAGGCTGAGATGCCAATGTGACTTCGGTGGCTGGCTGTTTCTTACCACAGCCTTTTGATTCTGAGGAATGCAGGAACCGCGCGAAGAACAAGAGCTCTGAGAAGGCATCAACATCGAAGACGAGTATGCGGAGACTGCCGAGTTAGATCCAAAAGGATTCTCATCTTGCTTTTCTTGTTTTTTTAAACCTTTTCCTTTTCATTTGCTGACACAAAGTACAAGATTCCAGGTTATGGTTGGGCCCCAAGCACTGTAAGCACCAACTGTGCTTGTCTATAGCCAAAATAGTGCAGTTACATTTAGTACACTTTTTGAAACCACTGACTGGCTTCTCCATGTTAAGAAAAACAGCCTCTGCCAGGTCAAAATACTCAACGGCGTCCTAGACTGATGAAAAAACCTGCGGGAACCGCAAAGTAAAAAGAGAAAAAATAAAATTAAGGGAAGTACCCAAAAGGGCACTGGCGTCGATGAGCGATGGTACTGAAGAGATGGGAAGGCAAAAAAAGAAAAAGAAGCACCCCAAAGGGCATGGCAGAAAAAAAGCTTTAACTGTAGTGACAGGACAGGTGTCCATAGGGCTCTGCGGGAAAACAAACTGAGGAGATTCACTGGGAAGGCAGGAAATCATGCACACATGCACAGAGGGATGCTGCCAAATACTTCCTATTGGATGCTGGGAAGTGTTCCCACGCAGGCTCGGTCAGGGGACGTCACCCATCTGTGAAGACTGCATTCCTGCTTGTTCCTGGAGATTTAATGTTTCACTTACCTAGGGGCTTTCACTTACCTGGGGGATTTCTTCACCCATCCCCAACGAATATAGTTTAAAGCCCTTTTCAATAGGTTAGCCAGTCCGCTGTGAAAAACACTTCGACCCTTCTTGGACAAATGGACACCATCTCTGCTCTTCAGCCCTTCGATCATCATCCCATGGCCCAGTAAAGAAAAATGCTCTCTATGACACCATCCAAGCAGTCATGCATTCATCTCCTGGATGCAAGCTTCTTTACCCTCAACAGGGAGAATTGAAGAGAACACCACCTGAACACTTATCTGCTTCATCCCAGAGCCATGAAGTCATTTGTGCAGACATGGATGAGCATCATCAGATAATAGTCAGTAGGTCTGATGAGTTTTGGCAAACTCTCTTTTAATATATCGGATTTTGGAACCTGGCAGACAGCACACCTCTCAGGACATCAAGTCAGGTCACTTCAGTACCCCTCAGAAGAGAGTCACCAACCACCACTACCCTTCGCTTCCACGTGGTCAGTGATTCCGCAGCTTTGGGGTGCTTGAGATCTGGTTCTTCCCTTTCCTGGGATGCTTTCACCTTCTTCCAGGGCTGCATACTGGTTCATCAATTCAACGACTGGAGGAGTTGAATTATTGATTCTGCAGGCTCTGGTGACTCATGTCCAACTTTCTCATTCTGTAGCCTCTCATCTTCACCTGTGTTGGATAGCTTGGATGTTCCAGAAGCATCTCATCAATGTGCTTCTCACTATCTCGAATGCTTCTCAGACTCACCACCTCTTCTCTGAGCTCTTCCACTTGTTTCATGAGGGTTTAAGCTTGCAAGCATCCTGCACATAGAACCGGTCCTTCAACTGGCATTGAGCTTTCTGTGTAGACAAGGGCAGAAGCTGTAATGGGGTCCAGCTTTGGCAAAGCATAGTTACTCACCTTTAACAGATGTTCTCCAGGGACAGCAGGAATCAGTCCTCACATATGGGTGATGAAGGCACCGGCAGAGCCAGCATGGAGCATTTCCCCAGCTTTCAAAGAAAGCCTTTGGGACATGCCGCCATGCATGCATGGTCCCCTTCCCACCCAAGAAAGCCATCTTGATCAGTTAGATGACAAAGCTATGACGGCAGTAAAACTAAAACAATGTAGGGAGGCAACTCCCAGATAAGGAGGGAGGGTTGTGAGGACTGATTCCTGCTGACCTTGAAGAGCACCTGTTACAGGTGACTAACTACACTTTCTCCAGGAACAAGCAGGAAGTCAGTCCTTGCATATGGGACTCCCTAACTCCAGGCTGCCGAGGACCGAACCACAACAGCACCAACAGCAAACAATCAGGTAGCTGTGAGTTGCAGAAGGCGAGTCCCCAGTGAGAGACTCTAGAGAACATAGCATCCAGAAGGGTCAGAGGGCAGGAGTTGCCTACACCACGAGAATGTTACGGAGTACCACCTGGCCAAAGGCATTGTCCCTGGGGGTATTCGCTCTCCAGGCAGAAGTGAGCTGTGAACGAATGACAAGATCACCATGTGGCAACCTTGCACATCTCCGTTACCGGCACTGAGCAGAGGTTGAGCATCAACGTGGCCATTGCTCTCACGCAATGCATTGTGATCTGGTGCTCGAGGGAAAGCCAGATGGCTCACAGGTAAGGGAAAAACAAGCAGTCATGAGAGTGAGAGTGGAGGAGTGGCCTAGTGGTTGGGGCAAGGTACTTCAGGCCGGAAGGTCAGGGGTTCCAATCCCACTAGAGGACAGCAACCTTGGGCCGGAAGGACTGGGGTTTCTAGTCCCACAGGTGCTCCTTGTGGTCTTGGGCAAGCCACCTAACCCTCCATAGCCCATGTTCCCTCTAAAATAGTTATCTCCAAGTTATAATGCCCTGTTCAATGTAATTTCAGTTTGTTCAATGTAAACCGCACTGATGCAGAATAGCGCGGTATATAAGAGAATGTAAATAAATAAATAAATAAATAAAAACAAGAACACACCCCACATGCAGTCCAGGCGAGGGCAATATAGTCTGCCACCCAAGTGGACACTTAGTCACGGGGAGCCCCAGTCTGCTGGGGTCATAAGACCCAAAAAGCTGAGCAACCTTTTGATGGGCCTGAGTCTTCTGTAAGTAGGACAGGGCCTGTTTGCAGTATAGTTTATAAAGTACTAGTTCCTCCCTGCCAGTGTGGGGTCGCAGGAAGGTGGTGGTGAGGACCACCTCTTGTTAGAGGTGGAAAGGAAACATCTTCGGTAGGAATTTGGGGTGTGGGCGGAGCACTACCCTGTTCTTATAGAACCTTGTATATGGTGAATTTGCCACAAGGGCATGGAGTTCGATCACTCTTCAAGCAGATGTCAGGGCCAGCAGGAAAGTCTCTTTCCAAGACAGGTACTGCATGTGGCAAGTGGCCAGGGGCTCGAATGGCAGTTTGATGAGCTGGGAGAGCACCATGTTGATGTCCCATTCTGCCCCTGGAGGGGGATAGGGAGCTTGGATAACAGGAGGCCCCAAAGGAACCTGGAGACCAGGGGCCAGCTTGAGAGGGGTTTCCCCTCGATAGGGTGGTGGTAAGTGGCTAGGGCACTCATATGGACCCCTCACCAAATTAGATTTCGGCCCTGAGTGGGACAGGTGCAATAGGTACTGGAGTACTAGTTGCACATGGCAGGAGAAAGGATTCTCCTCCCTTTCTGCACCTTCTCCACTTGAAGGCATAAGCCCGTCTGACAGAATGTGTTCAAGAGGCCAGTAGGATCTCCTTGACTTCTCCTGGAAGATTGAAAGGGGCCAATGCTACCCTTTCAGCAACCACACTGTTAGCTTTAGCAACCCCAGATTGGGATGCAGGAAGAAGCCCTTCTCTTGGGACAGGAGGTCTGGGACCCGACCCAATGGGACTGGGAGTGCCACCGACAGGGAAAGCAACAGAGGGAACCAAGATTACCTGGGACACCTGGGGCGATCAGTATAACTGACGTCTTCTCACTCTAGACCTTGAAGAGGGTCCTGGTGACCGGAGGGGAGGGGGGGGGGGGTTGGTGGGAACACAGAGTAGAGCCTTGGACCACGAGATAAGGAAGGCATCTGCCATTTCTCTCCCCGGGTGCAGCTGATGTGAGCAAAAGCGAGGCAGCTGTGCATTATCCAGGGAGGCGAATACCTCCATCACCGGCCTGCCCCAGAGGTGGAAGAGCTATTTTGTTACCCTGGGGTTCAAATGCCACTTGTTTAGACGAAGGACACTGCTCAGCCTGTCTGCTAGGCAGTTGTCCTGGCCTGGGAGGTATACCGCTCGCAGAAGCATGCGGTTGCGTGCTGCCGATGAGAGGAGGGCTACCGCCTCCAAGTAGAGTACGAAGCTGTGCCTCCCTGCTTGTTGATATAAAACATGGCGACCTGGTTGTATGTATGGGATCAGCACAGGCAGTGTCACAGGTGGTGGCAGAACACTCGTAGGGCCAAGAAGATTGCCCTGAGCTCTAGGAGATTGATCTGTAAGAATGACTCCTCCTGGGACCAGCTGCCCCGTGTGCGGCGGTCCACATAATGTGCCCCCCAACCCAAGAGGAAGGCATCTGTGGTAAGGGTACTCTGCGGTGCGGTGTCTGAAAGAGCATCCCCGCCTAGAGGTGGCGCAAGTTCTGCCACCAGTTAAGGGACTTTGCAAGTTGGCAGGTAACCCTGGCCATGTCCCATAGCCTGCCTGTGGCTCGAGTTCACTGCGAGTGGAGACTCCATTGGGCTCTCCGCATGTGTAAGTGGGCTAAGGGGTTGATGTAAACCTTCGACGCCATATGGCCCAACAGGTGGAGGCAGCAGCAAGCCGGTACTGACCAGCGGTGTTGTACCTCTCGTGCCAGTTGCCTGAGGCGTTCTGCCCTTTCTCTTGGGAGAACAGCCTTGACCTGTAACATGTCCAACTGGGCACCTATGAAGTCCAGACTTGGGCTGGCAAGAGATGGGATTTGGGGTAGTGATGACAAACCACAGGTGCTGTAGCAGGAGGGCTGCACATTCTGCATACCACCTCTGATTAGCCAGTCATCTAGGTAGGGGAAGATGAAGCCCCTTGTAGGCACTAGAAGGTTTGGTAAAGACCCTTGGCGAGGAGGCTAGGCCAAAGGGTAGCACCCTCCTCCCACCACAAACTGTTGGTACTGCCTGTGGGATGGATCAGGATGAGTGTACACATAACCTTTAGATTCACGGAGCACAGCCAATCTCCCTGGTGGAGGTAAGGTAGCAGTGTTCCAAGGGAGAGTACCTTGAACTTCTCCCTCACCAGAAACTTGTTTCACAGATCTAGTATGGGTCTGAGGCCCCTAGCTCTCTTTGGGACAAGGAAGAACCTGGGAGTAGAAGCCTTTTCCACACAGGTCTTTGGATACAGGCTCTACTGGCATTGTCCCTGAGCAGATCTGCGAGCTCTGAAAGCAGAAGGGTCTGGTGAAAGAGAGGTCACACAGGCTCTCCTGGGAAGAACTTGGGTGGTACCTGCTGTAAGGGAAGGAGGATCCCTCCCTTTCCACCTGCAGTACCTACTGGTCTGAGATGGCACTGGCCTGCCTGTGGGTGAAGAGCGTCAGATAGCCCCCCTGTGGGCTAGTGAAGGTCTCCTGGGAGAGGGGAGGCCCTGCCCTGGGTATCAAAAGCTCCCCATGGGTTGGGCTGGAGCCGAGACATGGGGCTTCTGAGCTCCATGGCCTTGTCTTAGGGTGAGAACCTTGTTGCTGGCACGAGAAGGGCTGGTAGTGGCGACTCTGTTGGAAGTGCCCATTTTTCCACAAGAACAGGGGTCTTTTCACCAAGGGTTTCTTACAGAGAAAGGAAGAGGTCTTTTTTGAGAGCCTTCATCAACCTCTATCTTGAGTGCCTTATCAGCCATAGGTTTACTGAACAGGTTCTCTCCGGTGTAGGGGACATTCAGCAGCTTGTCCTGGACCAACTGCTCGAGGTTCGAAGACTGTAGCTAGGCTTGGCGTCAGGAACCAATGCTGAACACTGCTACTCAAGCTGCTGACTCAAAGCCGTCGTAGGCCGCCAGGGAGAGGAACTTATTAGTCCTTGATCCTGGAGGTCAGAGCTTGGAACTGTTGAAGGGCTCCCTGACAAATCCAGACAATTCCTGGGTTAGGGCTTTCAGATACATGCCTATGTATAGTTCATAGGCCTGGATTTCACACCCCAGCATCGAGCCCAGGTAGCATTTACGCCCAAGGGCGTCGAAGGCCCTAGCATCACTTCCGGGGGAACAGAAGAGTGAGTGTTCTGGCTCTTAAGTTTCTGCATGGTTGACTCGACAACCATGGAGTTATGTTGGAATTGGGATATGTGAAACCCCGGCTCTTTCCTGACGCAGAGCATGGCATCAAGGTGCTGGCTGACCACCGGAACCAACGCCGGGAGTCTCCTACACTCTCAGCAGTAGCCAATCGAGGATAGGCTGCACCGGCATTATGAGAGTTTCCTTGGGTGGAGACTCATACTGGAGAATCTCCAGTTCTCTGGTGCGCGGATCCTCCTCCACTTTGGTTTGCACCGAAAAGGCTCCGGCCATATCCTTGACAAAGTCGTGGAAGGCCATGTCCTCCAGAGGAGAATGGTGCCGGTGGAGAGGGGTCTGAAGGAATGTCTCAGTGCTGTCCAGCTTCCGGGATGCCTTGCCATCGGTCTCTCACAGAATCGAGGGGTAATGACGAATCAGAGGCATGCAACTCCTTGTTTCGAAGTCGGTGCAGAGGGGCTGGGGGGCCTTCAGAGAACCTGGGGTCTGAGTTACGGAAACTGGCCGCGGAGGATCGGATGCCCGAGGAATGGGACCGGGAGCCTGACCAGCACCAAGGGCTTATCTGAGGCCGGTGGCACTCTGAGCTCAGCTCGACGACCAGGGACTCCCCCCAGTCAGGGGCCGGGTTGTCGGAGCAGATGATACTGATGAACCAGTCATTATTGCCTGCTGCAGGGCCAGGATAGCAGTGATGTCCTGCTCCAGGGCAGCCATTCTGGTTTCCAAGCCAGAAGGCTCTGTAGCTTTCAGCGGGGCACAGAGGATGTTGTGTCCAGCACCAGCACTCTCACGAGAGCATCCTCATCAAGGACTACGGTTTTGAGGAACCTCGCATGGTCTCCACCAGCTGAGGAAACCTTTTTGAGAACTTTGGTAGGGCGCTTCTTGGAGCCACCCCAGTCCCTTAGAACTGTTTTACTGGGTTTCTCCTGTGGAACCTCAAAGGACTTTGAGGATTTTTTCTTCTCTCTCTCTCAGGGTCTGGGGTCTTCTCAAAGAAGCCGTCACCGCAGGACTCAGAGGACGCTCGGGCCTAACGGGAAGTGCTGGGTATGGAGCTTGGCGTCGGGGAGGCCAGTGCAGAGTTGGACCTTGGGAACAGTTTATCCTGCAACTCCAACCTCTTTTTATTGGTCTTAGGCGTCATGGCCTGACACAGGTCACAGAAGGTGATATCAAGGTACAATCCCAGAAAGCGTAAGCAGCAGTCATGGGTGTCAGTGATTTACATGATTTAACTGCAGTGATCAGAGTTTATGAACCCACAAGAAGACATGATGGGAAACACCTGGCCAGGTTTGACAACTCCCGTGTGAAAAAAGGCACGAACGCTAGTCGAGTCAAGCCTCTATCAAAAATAGGGGAAAGGAGCCCAGAACAGCTCCGGGTCCGGCACTGACAACAGGCGGGAAGAGGAAATGATACGCAAACTGGAATAAGCTAACTTTTAAGGATATAACAAGGATTTTTTTTCTCAGGGAAACAGCACAAACGTCTGTTGGGCTCCGCATAAAAAAGGAAACTGAGCAAGATGGCACCCTTGGGCAGGAAGGGGACCACACATGCGTGGTGGTATGTATGTTTATTTATTTCATTTGATAAAAACCGCCTTTCTGCAATAACCAAGGCGGTGTACATTAAAATTCAATAAAAGAAGGCTAATAGCCAACGAAAAGGAAAAGAAATGTACAATATCTTACAGGACAGTAAAGAAATTGAGGAGAACAGGACAAAACATAAGCAAAGGAGGAGCCTAGGGGGAGGCGAGGGGCGGGGGAGAGTATAGATCACACAAAAGGGGAGGGAACATTAAAAGCTAAAGAGAACAGGTGGGTTTTTAAGTTTTGCTTGAATGTGGTGTATTGAGGTTCTAAACGGAGGGTGGGGGGGAAGGGCATTCCAGAGGGCGGGACCAGCGAAAAAGAAGGCAGAAGAACAGGTGGACTGCAAGTGAGCGCGGGAAGGGGAGGGGAGGGTGAGGCGATTGAGATGAAAGGAGCGAGGGGTATGTCTGGCAGAGTAAAAGAAGAGGAGATCTGTTAGGTATTGCGGGCTGCTAATGTGGAAGGCTTTATGTACCAGAGTCAATAGTTTGAATGTAGCACGGAAGGTGACAGGCAACCAGTGAAGATGAAATAATAGAGGGGTTATGTGGTCCCGGGGGGAGGTGTGAGTGACAAGGCGTGCGGTAGTGCTCTGAATTCATTGAAGTCGGGTTAGTTGGTTTTTTGGAAGACCAATGAATAGAGAGTTAGCAAAGTCCACACGGGACATGACTAGAGACAGTACCAGTGTGACAAGGGCTGAAAGGGAGAGAAAAGGGCGAATGGAACGAATTTGACGAAGAAAGAAATAAGAGGTTTTAGTAATGTGGGAAATGTGAGTGTGAAAAGATAAGTCAGAGTCAAAGTGCACACCAAGATAGCGAAAAATGGAAACCAGAGGTACAGGAGTGCCGGAAAAAGAGGGGGCTATTGAAGGGGGAGAGCCGCTGTGAGAGAACCAAAGGCTTTTTTTGAAAGCTGGGAAAATGCTCTGCGCAGACTCCATCGGCACCCATATGTGAGGACTAACTTCCTGCTTGTTCCTGGAGAATACAAATTTTTCCCAGCCATCTTTCAGTTGGTGAAGCTTTAGTACCTGTTGAATTAAATGAGAAAAACCTATTAAAGTCCCTATCTTTTCCTCAGCTGTCCTTTATGTGTGCTCTAATAGCACTTTTTATGTCCCTGTGTGTAGCTAATTGGGCAGTTGTCCTATAAAGCAAGAATTCTCAAATGGGGAAGATGGGAGCTGGGGTGGGTAGGGAGGGATCCAACACCTGGCTTCAAAGAGCTCGCTCTGAATGGAAAGCTGGAAAAAGAAAGCATGAACTTACAGACAGAGCTTCACCCAACACTACAAAAAAAATCCCATTTTGCAATACAGAAAAAGAATAAGCTTTTAAAAATGACGACCAAATTCCCTTTAAGAGCCCACAGGCAGAGAGCTTGTATTTAAAAGCCACACAGTAGAACTTGGTCTGCAATGGAGACCCCGTTAGAAATGCCAGTACTTCCAAGGCACTGTAGACCTTTCTACAGCACTCAGCTGCCTAGCTCCAATGTAAGCTAATCAAAGACCACTAACACCTGATGAAGTCAGTGCCTTCAAAGAGCTCGCTCTGAATGGAAAGCTGGAAAGGCGTAGCTGCTCACCTGGGACAGCAGGAATCAGTCCTCACATATGGGTGACAGACGCCGACAGAGCCCTCACGGAAGTATCACCCAAGCTTTCAAAGAAAGCCTTTGGGAGAAGCAACCACGCATACGTGGTGTCCTTCCCACCCAGGAGTGCCATCTTGCTCAGACAGATGACATAGCTAAAAGATGAAACGTCTTCAATAGGTGTTAACACCAGGTGGCGGGTCAAAAGGCCATTTTGAAAGACTCCTACTATCCAAGCAAGGACTGTTATCACCCAGGAGGTTGGTCACAGCTTACCTCAGCATCACAGGCATAAATAGCTCAACCAGAGCTCTGTGATCCTCAGTCTTGAAGGACTAGAAAAAGGGACTGCTACTTCTGGAGAGAGATCTGCAATTGTGAGTATATACGTCTGGGCATTTTCTGAAAGGACTTCTTTGTATTAAAGCTAAATAATCTGTGAACCCAGTGTTTTTTGTTAAATCAGTCAGGGCCTAGTAGCAGCAGTTTGTTTAAATTTAAAACACAGAAGAGAACTTTCTGATTACATTTCATAAGCAGAGAGCTTGTAGTTTAAATTTAATAGTCACTCAGGGCCTAGTATCAGCGAAGTACTTTTAGCTTAAATTTAAAACACAGAAAAGAGAGCTTTCTGGTTAAATTTATAACCCAGCAGAGAGCTTGTAGTATAAATTTCATAATAAGTCAGAGCCTAGCAGCAGCAAAGAGCTGTAATACAAATCAAATCAGAATATAACTTAGCATAAAAGGCAAAACAGGGTGAGCAACAAATAAAGTCTTCTAGAGACCTTTACAAAGAGGCCTTCTACCTAGGGGGCAAGAGACCTGTGAAACCTTTATAATAGGTATTAACACCAAGTGGCAGGTCAAAAGGCCATTTTGAAAGACTCCTTCTATCCAAGCAAGGACTGTAAATCACCCAGAAAGTTGGTCACAGCTTACCTCAGCAGCACAGGACAGGGTACTGTGTAACAACCCTCTTTTAATAAGTGTTATTTCCCTCCCTTCCTCCCCAAAACCCATTCACCCTTGGGATAATCGTAGCTTTATAGGTACTTACACATCTTAAAGGAAAGGAGGTACTCTCAGGTGAAGCTCGTTATCCAAAAGAGTCATACACTAAGGACCTGAGATTAATTAAGCTTCAGGTGAACAAGGTATATTAAACATATTAGGTACAGTTTTATTAGTATAAATATCCATAGCAACCCTTAGTAAGTAAAGAACTTAAAGATCTAAACAAAAACTAAAAACTAAGATGCAGACAGCAGTCCAGCAGCAAGATGGGGGCTTTCCAGTCTTTTGCACCGAGTGTCACATGTATGATTTTCTCCCAGTTGGTGAGAGGTCTTACGTGTGCACTAAGTGCAAGGAGCTCTTTGATCTCAGTTAACGAATCCGTTCTCTAGAGGTTAGAGTAGCAGACTTGGAAGACATAAGAAAGACAGAGAGGTACATAGACAAGACCTACAGGGATATAGTCCTGAAGTCCCACCTCCAGTCTGGCAGCATCCCTGTTGCCATGGAGGAGAGAGGTCCTGTGACAGGAGAGCATCACCCTGGTGTGGCAGGAAGTGATCCTGTAACTAGGACCTATCCTCCAGGTGATGTAAAACTCTCTTGCACCGAGGAAGTTTCTCCAGGGCCATGTGCCCATGAGGGAAGGATTAGGACAGCTGTTATAGTTGGTGATTCGATCATTAGGCATGTAGAGAGCTGGGTGGCTGGTGGACGTGAGGATCGCCTGGTAACATGCCTGCCTGGTGCGAAGGTAGCGGACCTCACGCGCCACCTAGATAAGGTCTTAGATAGTGCTGGGGAGGAGTCTGCTGTCTTGGTACATGTCGGTACCAATGACATAGGAAAATGTGGTAGGGAGGTTCTGGAGACTAAATTTAGGTTTTTAGGTAGGAAGTTGAAATCCAGAACTTCCAGGGTAGCATTCTCCAAAATGTTTCCTGTTCCACGTGTAGGACCCAAAAGGCAGGCAGAGCTCCGGAGTCTCAATGCTTGGATGAGACAATGGTGCAGAGATGAGGGTTTTGGATTTGTTCGGAACAGGGGAACATTCTGGGGAAAGGAGGGGCTCTTCCAAAGGGATGGGCTTCACCTAAACCGTGATGGAACCAGGCTGCTAACCTTTAAAAAGAAGATAGAGCAGCTTTTAAACTAGATAATAGGGGAAAGCCGACAGTCTCCCAAGAGCGCATGGTTCGGAAGAATGTATCCTTGAAGGATACTACCAAAAGCAGAGAGGTTCCAAAAAAGAGTAAAGTAGCCCAAATGCCCTCGAGTATGGAGCAGACAGAGCTTAAAGATCCCAAATTACCCATGCCTACCAATAGCCAGATTAATATGAATAAAATACAGTCTCTAAAATGCTTGTATGCAAATGCTAGAAGTCTAAAAAATAAGATGGGAGAGTTAGAATATATAGCACTAAATGAGAGGTTAGATATGATTGGAATATCAGAGACATGGTGGAAGGAGGACAACCAGTGGGACACTGTGATACCTGGGTACAAACTATATCGTAATGATAGAGCTGATCAAATTGGTGGAGGGGTTGCACTCTGTTAGAGAGGGCATTGAGTCAGAAAGGATTAAAGTTTTGCAGGAAAATGGAAATTACACTTACCTGGTAATTGATGTTCCTTGAGGGAGTACAGTTCAGTCCTCCACCACTGGGTAGTGCACCTCCTCCTGCAACATGGAGACTGGACAAGTCAAACTTGTGACATCACCGGGTATATCCTGCTGGTCTTCTCCCATGATCCCCCAGTGACCTACTGTCAAAGCAGACTCAAAGGAGCAAACAACCAGTTAAAGTACTAAATACAAAGCTATGCCCAAACTTCAACTTTAAAATCACAGGGCCCCAAAAAGAAAGGCCGAAAACACCCTCCTCCGTGCCCCTGTCCCCCTGCGCAGCAAACAGCGGAAGACAGAGAGCTAGAAGGAAGGAGAACTAAGGAAGAGTATAGGCAGAAAAGGTTGCTCTCGCGATTACCTGCCAATCAGAGCCCGTTGCCGACTCTAGGATCCGAAAGCATACTCGGAACTGACGCCTCGCATCTGAAACATCCATCCCCGGGCGGGAATGAGGACTGAACTGTACTCCCTCAAGGAACATCAATTACCAGGTAAGTGTAATTTCCATTTCCTTATCGGTCCTACAGTTCAGTCCTCCACCACTGGGATGTACCAGAGCAGTAATCATTGGGAAGGACCTATCCAGTCGGCTTGGCCCCTAAACGACCAGAGCAGGCACCGACCCAGACCGCTCCTCACGTCAACAGGCGGTAAGCCAACCAGGAAGACACGACCGAGAGCCCACTTGGATCCTCATCACTGGTGAAAACAGCACAGAACTCTGCCCCAAGCAGCGCTAGTGCTTCAGAAAGACAAACTCGCCATCGCAAACACACTGAAAGCCCTAGAAACAGACCTACTGGGAAGGCTACCGGAGCTCCGCCTGAAAAATCCGCTTGAGCTCCACCTTGGCTCTCGACCCCACCAGGGTGTCAAGTGTTAGCAACCTGCCGCTCTCCCGCAGAACCCGCCTCCACGGAGGGACAGGCAGCGAAGAGACCTCCCAGAAAGCGACGGAACTGCACCTAAGGTCCAAGGAACGCAGGTTAAAAGCAAAGTGTTCTTGCGTAAGTCCCAAACCGACAACTAAACAGGCACAGCCGGATTCCACGAGGGAGAACGGAACCGAGGTCCATCCAGACAGAGGTGGGAAGCAAAAAGAGGGAAATGGAAAAAACCACCAGCGTCAAACACCCTATTTGTCACACCTCTTAAGGGCTTTATTCTTTGCAACACAAAGTAGCTCTACAGCTATGTCCTGGACCAGTTGGAGTCTTTTTAATTGAGAATGTGGAATGCAGCTAAGCAAGGAGTTGCAATAAACCAAGCGTGATCCACCAAGGGCATATAAGAGGGTGTCAAGTGCCCCAGAGTCCAGCGTTGTTTCAGAAGATGTGGAGTCTTACATGGTGTGACAAAAAAGAAAGGAGACTCTGGTAGCCACGCCCACGACGCAATGCCAGTAGGCCAACCGCTTACATCACCTGGATATGCCCTTCGGAATTGGAGGAACCATGCAGAAGTAGCAATCGCCGACGTGATCCATGGGCCCTCTCCAGATCATTGGAACCGCAAAAGACTTTGATGGTCTTTTCCCATCCATCCACAGCCTGAGATCTGCTACACATGTATTGCAGCATATGTGTGGCGCCTAGCTTTTATCCTGATCTTTTATTCTGCAGCCAAAATATAAATTGTAGGCTTTCTGATCCGCCACAGTCATATGCCATTTTTGTGATGTAAAAGTCACATCACCACAACTAGAGCAGAAATTATCTGCATGATTAACACCAGGACGAGGAATCGCCAAATATGCTGTGAGTGACCTATCGGTATAAAATAAATATGTCTTTTTTTTTTCTTTTCTTTTTTTTTTTTACTGTCAAGCAAGGCAAATTTAAGTAGTGACTGCATCAACTGGTTTTGGACAGTTATTTCGATTGGTTGCAAGTAAAGATTATGCAAGCTCACGCAAATGTTGCAGAATACACTGGTAATGGTCCCCACTGACTAATGAAGAGCACATATCTTAGCAACCAGCCCCAGTCGGCCATTTTCACAATGACCTCTGAAAGGCATAGAATGGACCGGGCCACGGCCCCGTACCAATGCGTCGACGCTATCCAGTAGCCTCATATGTCCTCTGCTAAACATCGACCCGTCGCCGCAGACTGACAGGTCGCCATGAGGTCCAATATGGGCTGACCGCATCTGAGCACACGCGGCGCGCACACCGCCTGATGCAATCTCACTCCTCCGGCAAACACTTGGACCCCGCTAAGGACATTCGCCACCACAGTGTCCCCACCGAAACGCAGGCCGCCAAGGCTTCAACCGCGCACGCTGTCCCTTCGCTCGGGCCACCCTGACCACCCGACCGACTCCACCCTGCCGATCGAAATAGGCCACCATCCCGGAGATCTCAGACAGCACCTACAGCGCTCGATCCGCTACCGTGTCCGTGAACGAGTACCGTTCCAGTCAGATGATGGAACACTGGGCGTGCTGCGTACACTAAAACGCCTTGTACATAAAGGATCCCCAAAATGTAGCTGAGTCTAACCACGCTCCGGCCAAGCTCCCGGAAGAAAGGGACAGAACCTTATAAAAAAGAAGTGGGGACAATTAGGAAGGCTTTCCTGTTTATTATTATTATTTTTTTTTTTCCTTTTTACAACTCCATAAGGGCCACAAGGCACACAACCGAACAGGGCATTGTCCAGAGAACGCAAGGCCCCTCCTCCAGGCTGACTCCACAGCCTAAACTGGCAGTCACCTTGGCTGATGCCGAGCAGCGCGGAAGCCAACTTGTAAGCCCAGCATATGAAGTATGCCTACTAGTACAGCATTTCACAATGGAGGGACATGTAACCGGACGGCTTTGAATATGAACCTACAGATATCCCGAGCTTGCTCCAAGACAAGCACTGTGCAGCCTACTGGTCTTCTCGGAGCACCGCCACGACCCGAAGACCTAAACCGGCCAGCAAAAGATGACGTACGCTGGGCCCGAAGGAACCTGGTTGAACGGATCCCAGCACTCCTTGTATCGTTAGGATCGGAGCCTCCCCCCCAAGGACTCAGCCCTGGCTGGAACCAGCTGAGCATAACTCTAGGCCCTGCGGCGAGCCCCCACGAAGAAGTGGGACGCAACGATGCCTTGAGGAAAGGGAAGGCCCAATGGGTGAAGCAAGTTGCTAGCCGACCAAGGGAGTAAACCCCACACGTGCACCTCAACGGAAGGTCGGAAAAACCGAGGATTCTGGTCCCACAGGTGCACCTGCTAGCCTTTAACAACATACACCTCCGCAGGTACAAAAAACTTAAATTGTGAGCACCTTCAGGGGTAAGGGGAATAGACGACAGCCTCCGACTGTTGACCACCTGGTCTTGCACAACAGACAGCAGCACCCCACCAAACAAATGATTGGGAATATATGACCTCAGAACCCCAAGACAGAGGTAAAACAGTAGAACGTGCAGTGGACGTGAATTTCCAGATCTGCCAGCCCCCCTGCCCACATTGAGAAGAGGCAGAGAAGAACTGGACCGGCGGATCTGGAGGGGTGCCTCCTGGACAGCCGGGCCACCGAAGGGAAAGCTGATGACTGAGGCCCAAACTCCTCAGGATGGCCCCGTCTTGCATTGGCAACCCCATGCAACACCATGACAACCCCGCTCACGATATCCCAAGCGATCTCTGTCATTGCTGCAACAATCACCTGAGCATGAGATCACAGACGGAACACGGACATGTAGACGCACTCAAGGAGAGTGCACCTAAGTAGTATGAGCCTATCCAACATCCAGCACCACATGTCCAGGTGTCCCACTCCTGTCACCCAAAACACAGGACGCTTGAACCTAGGTGACCGTCATAGCAAAGACAGGGAGACCTGACTGCCGCTATCAACCCTTCCAGGACCCTGGAACACTAAGCCCCGGACTGTGCCATCCAGCAACACTTCTCACGATCCCCAGCAGGGGCCTTTCCCCAGATGGCCCAGATGGGCAGTGTTCCCGCCAAATGGGCAAGCTGCGCTCTGATAACATAGTGCAGAAAACCAAATCAAAGTGTCTTAACCTAGCTAATTTTTGTCTAATAGTGATCATTCATAATATCAGCCAGGCTCAATCATAACATTAGTATTAATGATCTCTAAAGATTGAAGAGTTACTAATGTAACACTAATTGTTTTTTTTTTTTTTTTTTTTTTTAAAGAGCTTCAAAGGCGATCTTGGAAACTACAGACCAATGAATCTGAGTTCAGTGCCAGTTAAATGATAGAACTTGTTCTGAAAAGCAGCACCAAGCTGTCTTTTGAAAGGGTTAATAAACATGTGAGTAAGCCAAATGATATGTATCTGGATGTTTTAGAAGGTACTTGACAAAGCCCCTTATGAACTTCTCCTGAGGAAGGAGATGATGTGCTATTATAGAATGGGAAATGGATCAAAAACAGGAACACAATAGGACTAAATGGCCAGTTTTCTCACAGGGGACCCGTAAAAAGTGGAATGTCTCGGGATCTGTACTGGAACTGGCATCTGGTAACATCTACTGCACTGAAATGATCTGGAAAAGAGATCAGCAAGCATGGCGATCAAATTTGCAGATGGCATAACGACATTTAGAGGCTGTCTGCACAATTTCCAAGCGTATAAACATGGAAATAGCATCCTTATGTAAATGACAATTTCAGAAAGGGCTCAATTTGTAGGTGGTTGTGCCGCCAATGACCCTGAATGGCCAAATCCTAGCACGGAAACCTGCTGCTGACAGACATCGCTAACTGCCAGAATGCAGACAAAGGTAAAGGCACCCCCCAAGAAGTAAAAACCAAAACCAATCACATTGCATTCAAAGAACTATAAACTATCATGAAATTAAAAGGAAATTAAAAATAAAAGGAAATTAAAATTAGAATTAAAAGTAACAGCAAAAGGAAGTCCTTATCTGGGTGTAGCCGCGTGGAACAGCATCGTCTGCTCAAACGCGGGGCTGCTCCGCTCTCCGCCACGAGGCCTCAGCCCTGCTGAGAAAATGGCACCAATCCGAAGCAGGCCCGCTTGGCACCAAACCCCACAGAGGCGGCAAGAGCTCAGAGCCCCTCCATGCGGACTCGAGAGACTCCCTTGTGGCGTCGGGATGCAGCAGTTACCCCGCTGTAGCTGCGGGGTGAAGAGCTGTCCAGACACGCTGCTGCCTCGCGCCACCAGAAGTAACAGACGCTGCGAGCCCCGGCCCACCAGCTAAAGAACCTCGAACGGCCTGAGGCTCCCGCCGCGATGGGAATCTGCCGCATGGACACTGCCAAAATGCAGGTGTTCCACAAGCTCTCCCCCGTACAGTCCTGCGGGAGAGATCATCACCGGGCACAGAGACCGAAGAATCCCAAGCAGAGAGGCTAGCTGGCAGCGTGAACTTTGAAAAGGGACAGAACCCCCCTTTACACTAAGGCAGACTAGGTGAAAATAAATAAAGTAAAAGTAAATTAAATTAAATTAAATGAAAATGAAAATGAATTCAATTTACAGGATTACACCTAAAGAAGGGCAAAAGAAATGCAAGGTAAATCAAATCCTGACTAACTGCTCCTAAACTGCTTCTCAAGTGAGCCCAGCACCTAGGCTCACTACGTCCTCATGCTGCATGGAGACTGGACACACTGGGGGATCATGGGAGAAGACCAGCAGGATATACCGGTGATGTCACAAGTTTGACTTGTCCAGTCTCCATGTTGCAGGAGGAGGTGCACTACCCAGTGGTGGAGGACTGAACTGTAGGACCGATAAGGAACAAAATTTGCTGTAGAATCTCTATGGATTGAAATTCCATGTAAAAAGGGGAAGGCGGTGGCAGTGGGGGTGTGCTATCGACCCCCCTGGCCAGAATGAACAAATGGATGATGAAATGCTCAAAGAAATCAAGGAAGCTAACAAACGTTACACCACAGTAATAATAATGGGTGATTTCAATTACCCCGGTATCGACTGGATCAGTGTCACAGCAGGACATGCTAGGGAGATAAAGTTCCAAGATGAAATAAATGACTGCTTCTTGGAGCAGCTGGGTCATGAACAGACCAGAGGGGAAGCCATATTAGACCTAGTCCTTAGTGGAACACCATATCTAGTGCAAGAGATAAGAGTGTTGAGACCACTTGGCAATAGTGATCATAGCATGATTGCATTTGATTTAATTAGTGGAGGAGGGATAGTAAGGAAATCCACATTATTACCTTTTAACTTTCGAACGGGAGACTATGATAAAATGAGGAAAATAGTTAAGCAAAAACTAAAAGGAACAGTTGCAAAGGTTAAAAACTTACATCAAGCTAGGGTGTTGTTTGAAAATACTATTTTGGAAGCCCAGACCAGCTGTATTCCACGCTTTAAGAAAAGTGGAAGGAAGTCCAAAAAACTGCCAGCATGGTTTAAAGGTGAGGTCAGAGAGGCGGGAGAATTTGAGAAGCAGCTTGCTGTGGAAGCAAAAACGCGAAATAAAGCACAGTTACTTACCTGTAATAGGTGATTTTTGGGAACAGCAGGAATTAGTCTTCACATATGGGTACGTCGGTACCGACGGAGCCTGCACGGGAATGCTGCCCAGCTTCCAATCAGAAAGCTTTTGGCAGCATCCCTCGCGCCTGCACAGTGACTTCCCGCCTTCTCCACAGCCTCTCTTCAGTTGAGTTTCAGAGCTGAGACAAAGGCGAGGAGAGAAAAAGAAGAAGATAAAAAAGATGCAACTCCTAGGGGAGGTGGGAGGGTTGTGAAGACTAATTCCTGCTGTTCCCAGAGATCACCTGTTACAGGTAAGTAACTGTGCTATCTCTAGGAACAAGCAGGAATGAGTCTTCACATATGGGGACTCCCTAGCTGGAGATGCCAGGGGGAGATCCCATAAAAATGCAAGTGCCCGGATCAGGGGTGCATTTTGTCTCCAGGAATCCCCGGCATCCAATGTGGGATGGAGGGTAGGAGTTGACAATAAAAGAGCTGTGAGGAAAGAAACAGCATAGCCAAGGACTAGGTGTTCTATAGACTACAGGAGTCCTTGGTAGATATGATGAGTAGCATTAAAACATATTTAATGTACACTTAAAATATGCAGCTTACCTACTGTATTGTAGGAAGTAGAAAGCATGATGGAGTCTACTGGATAAGCAGTGGTGGAATCTTCAAGGTGACCTCTCAGTAGTGAGGATGAAGGTCCAGACCTGGAGGTAGTAGATGATCCAGGTGTCAACTGGGTAGGAGTAGACGTCAGGTCTTCAATGGAAAGCTTTATGGGAAAAGCTGAAAAGTCCTTTAGGCATAAGGTCATTAACATTGAGGACTAAAGGAAGAAGACTGACGGAGTTGGAGAACTAGCCCAGTCCTGGCGGGAAGAGGGGGACTGGAAAAAAACCCTATTCACACGGAAAACAGTTTGTACTCAAAGAGAAAGATGTACACTGTTTTTCCTAGCTGGCGAGAGATAGGAAAAAATATTGAAGCTTGATGCTTCAAGGGCTTAAAGAAAAAATGGAAGATGTTAGCACCAAAGTGGTTATTGGTGTCTAACAGTTTTTGCATCGTAATATGGTATGGGCCGTAGGGCGACAGACTGTCTAAAACCTCTAGGAGGTAAAACATGTGTATAGACAGTAAGGGTGATAGTGTGTAAGACAGACCAACCCTTAAGAAGCCCCCCATCAAACACATATATAGAGAGGAATATATATATGTGGCTGGAATATATATATATGTCCAGATGTGTATATTAGGATATGGGTGGTGAAAAATAGCAAATATATATATATAGATAGATATAGATAGATAGATATATATATATATATATAGATAGATATAGATAGATATAGATAGATATATATATATATAGATAGATATAGATATAGATATGATATACCTAAATATATGTACATTTGTAGGGCATGGTTTTGCACCACCAGAGTAAGATAGGTATGTAGATATATATGGAGATGCTACATACCAAAGAACAGGTTGAAGATACCTGTCTACCACCCCGCCCCATAATTGTACATGGGGAATATAAAAGAAAAAGATTCTGCGTTCTACAAGAGGGTGAACCCACTTAGGATATGTATAGAGAATCTATTTTCGTGGATTGAGGGATACAGGAAGACAATCCAACAAGATAACCGTGATGTTCGCGTGAAAAGAGATGATCATATGAATCTGTAAGGAACAAGGCGGGAGTTCCACAGAACACTGACATGGCAGATGTGCAGAAACGCAGAAGATGATACCAGAGGGACATACTGGAGGGACCCAGAGGTAGCATGCGTAAACATCAGCCTTGGATTTTCACGCAGAAGAACTGATATCTCGTGTTAACACTCCAGGCTAGAGGGTGTGGAGAACCCTCACAGGCATGGGAAGGGTTTATAAGCTTTTCCCTACTAATAGAGAAGCTTCAGAGACAAGGTCAATGCTCTATAGCAAGGCCCTCATAGTAGAAAGCTTCTATGAAGAGTGCAGAGAGCATTGTGCAGGAGAGATATGAGACAAACTGACTGAAGTCAGGTGTGTTGCCATATCCTAGGAGAGGAGATGGTTAGAATAATGCGAGAAAGCCTAAACGAGTAGGAGGATCCAAGATAGATGACGAATAGCTTGGAATGACTACTGAGGCTAGACAAAATTTTGAACAAGGGACTGGAACTTGGAAAAAGTACCAGTAATACAATTACTGTAACTCCTGCAGGCACGGCTGCTGTCAGAAACAGCAGAGAGATTGTCTTGTGCCCAATAAAGAAAAACAGACAAGAAAAGAGAGGAGATATCCCTTCTCCTTGACCGAGGAACGAGCTTGCTAGAGAAGCTTTTCAGTATGGTACCCCTCAGTCAGGGAAAAAACCCGGTTGAGAGGGTAGAGGAAGTAATTGGAGGGTGACGTACCCATAGGGTAAGTCAACTGAAGGAAAAAACGTTCGGTTGGGACAGAACTATCAGGGGATAGTTGCAACTGCTCTTCTAGATAGTAAGAAGAGGAGAAGTCTGTAGTCCCTGAACAAAAATTTCCGACAGGTTAGTATACTGAAAAAGAAGAGCACAGTGAATAAACTTCTAATGGGTAGAAGTGAACTGTAGATTACAATTCCCGGCCCCTATGGTTGCTGGGAATGCTGAGACTGGCCAGAGCTGGAGGACTTCAGGCTAGGCTGAGGCGTCCCTTGTTTAGGTACAGCCCAATGATGGGCAGGAGATGAATGAAACTTTCTTTTCTTAGGGAAAGAAGGTTTGGTAGGACATTTCCTACCCCTTGAAGAAGGAGGTGGCTTAGAATGGTCTTTAGTGGAAGGAGAGCAACCTGACATAAAGCCTCCTTATTGAAGAGACCTTCTCCTGTACAAGGAGAATGAGCCAGTATAGTTTGTGCCCATCTGCTCAAGTCTGAAGCTTCAAGCCAGGCTCTGCGACGTGCTGCAATGGCAATAGCAGAGGATCTGCTAACGGACTCAAAAGAGTCTATAGAAGCACGAGAAAGGAACCAGGATATATTCCGGCTGTGATTGATGAGCAAGGAATAATCAGTAGCCTTGGGCTCTGGTAAAAAAGGGGTCAAAAGAGAATTTCTCTGTGACTTCCTGGAGTGTTAGAATCATGTGAAAAATATATGAAAGAATTCTGGAGGCCAGCATAGAGTTTGGAAGGCTTGACGACCAAAAGCATCGAGTGTTCTTGAAGAACGACCCGGCGGATAAGAAGAATGCTTCTTCTTGCTCTTAACTTTCCTCAGTGCCGATTCCACTACAAGGGAACGATGAGAAAGTTGAGGCTTTTGAAACCCTGGAGAGGGTGGCACCCGGTACCGAACCTCAATGTCTGTAGAAAGTAGAGCAGGGGTCTCAAACTCAAATTGCTTTGAGGGCCAAATGAGGACTTGTAAAGTAACCCGGGGGCCGCATAAGACGTGGGGCCTCATTTGCATAAGGGGCCTCATTTGCATAAATATTTGCATAATGTTACCATACACTAACTTTTAGTAAACATGCCTCTTAATGAGTATGGATAAAGAAAGACTAAAAGATTCAGAAATAGGAAGACAATAATTAAACTGGGAACCCCAAAAGCCAAACTTGGAATGTACAACAACACTGTAGAAATAAAACTATAAATTAATTTCCTCTTGTACTAAACAAAGCGCAAACATTAATGATGCACATTTCCCAGAGCTGACATATTCCAGTTAATAAATTCAAAATAAAGAGATATTTTTCTACCTTTTGTGCATTTTTTTTCAGTTGCAATTGCTCCAGCCACTTCTGGTTTCTTCGTGTCTTCTGCTATCTCCATCGTCTGCTGTCCATTTGTCCTTTCTTCTCTCTTCTAGTTTTTTTCCATTCTCTCTCCCTACATCTGCTTTAACATACTAATCTTTCTCCTTTTGCTCTTTCCTCATTCCTATTTCATCCACTCAAATTTTACCCCTCCATCCTCAATCCCCACTTACTCTCCCAATACCTGGCCATTTGTAGATTTGTATTCTCTTCCAGACAAAATATTTTTCCCCTCTCCATTTCACTTTCCCAGCTCCATCCCATTCTAATCCTCCCCCAACATCAGCTCCCTTCTAGTTCCAGCCCCACCCAGCATCTGCTCCTTCTAGTCCCTGCATCAGTCCATTTCCAGTCCTATCCTAGCCTCACCATCAGCCGATTTCCAATCCTAGCCCCCCATCAGCCCATTTCCAATCCTAGCTCCCTCCCCTCACAGCCCATTTCCATTCCAAGGCCCCCTCCCCATCAGCCATTTGCAGTTCAAGCCCCCCTTCCACTCAGCCCATTTCCAGTCCTAGCAACCCCCCCAGCCCATTACCAGTCCTAGACCCCCCATAGCCCATTACCAGTCCTAACCTCCCCATAGCGCACTTCCAGTCTTACCCCCCCATCACCCCATTTTCAGTCTTACCCCCCCCCCATAGCCCATTACCAGTCCTAGTCCCCCCCATAGCCCACTTGCAGTCGTATCCCCATCACCCCATTTTCAGTCTTACCTCCTCTCATAGGCCATTACCAGTCCTAACCCCCCAATCAGCCCACCTCCAGTCCTAACCCCCATCTGCCCATTTCCAGTCCTAGCCCCCACCATAGCCCATTACCAGTCATAACCCCCCTCCTGCCAATAGCCCACTTCCAGTCCTAACCCCCATCTGCCCATTTCCAGTCCTAGCCCCCACCATAGCCCATTACCAGTCATAATAACCCCCTCCCTGCCAATAGCCCACTTCCAGTCCTAACCCCCATCTGCCCAAGTCCAGTCCTAGCCCCCACCAGAGCCCATTACCAGTCATAACCCCCCCCCTGCCAATAGCCCACTTCCAGTCCTAACCCCCATCTGCCCATTTCCAGTCCTAGCCCCCACCATAGCCCATTACCAGTCATAACCCCCCCCCTGCCAATAGCCCACTTCCAGTCCTAACCCCCATCTGCCCATTTCCAGTCCTAGCCCCCACCATAGCCCATTACCAGTCATAACCCCCCCCCTGCCAATAGCCCACTTCCAGTCCTAACCCCCATCTGCCCATTTCCAATCATATACCCCCCCCCCCCCGACAGAGGGAAACAAAAAAACCCCAAAACCCTGACTTCTGCCGTTGCCGCCGTGGCAGCGGCAGAATCAATTGTCAAATTAAAAAAAAAAAAGACTTCTGCTGCTCAAGCAGCAATATCACCTGTCCTGCGGCCTTTTCCCCTGTGCCCGGAGATCCGAATCTGCTCATCAGCGGCGTGCTTTTCAAGCCGCGAAGAGTATTCCCCTCTCGCGCGGTTTCAAAGCCGCGCGAGAGGGGAATACTCTTCGCGGCTTGAAAAGCACGCCGCTGATGAGCAGATTCGGATCTCCGGGCACAGGGGAAGGGGCCGCAGGACAGGTGATATTGCTGCTTGAGCAGCAGAAGTCTTTTTTTTTTTGATTTGACAATTGATTCTGCCGCTGCCACGGCGGCAACGGCAGAAGTCAGGGTTTTGGGTTTTTTTTGTTTTTCTCTTTCGCGGGCCGCACAAAGTTGTCTCGCGGGCCGCGTGTTTGAGACCCCTGAAGTAGAGGAAGTCGTAAGGGCGATTTCCAGACCCTCAGAAGGAGATCCTGCAGAGCAGGATTTAAAGGAAGCTTGATATTTTCCATTTGTGCCGCTGAGCCATGAGTAGGATCACAACCAGGAATAGAGATATTAAGAAAGGTTGCCATATCCAGGAGAAAAGCCTGAAAAGACTGATCTCCTATGGGAACCATTCCTGGTAAGGCTAAAGAAAGAGCTTGAGCATCAGAGGACGTAGAGGGTACTGCATTAATGCCAGGTATCGGTTCCAAACTAGGCATCGGTGCAAGGACAGGCATTGACATCGATACTGATACAGGATCAGTAGGTGAAGTTGCCATCGGGGACTGCTGCAGTGGTACCGAGATCATGAGGGAGTTATGGCTAGGATCTTCGGAACTGCCCATCTGGAAACGACAGGAGTCGGTTCCGGGACGCGTCGGTACCCAGTCCTCGAGACTAGATATCGATTCAAGACTTGGCATCGAAGAAAGCGAGACTATCGATGTATGTCGCAAGGGTTCCGACGCCGGTGGCGGTATCGGCGATGCCGATACCACTAAGGCAGCTTGGGTTACATCGATCGGTACCGATGGTACCGAGGATACCCGATAACCCCCCCTTGCCAAGGGTAAGGCGGTCCACCTCGATGCCGATGCCAGGGTATCGGAACCGATCGATGCCGGTACCGTCCCGGAGCATGGCTGAGATTGAGAGACGTCAATGCGGTGCGTATCGATCGGTCCCGAGGGTCCGAGGATGCCCGATGACGATCCCTGGTGAAGAGTGGAACACTCGACACCGGTGCCGATGCCGGAGGCTCGGTACCGCTCGAAGCGGATACCACCCCCGCGCATGGCTCAGGTATGTTCTGTGAGGGGTGAGCCCCAGGAACAACCTGAAACCCCTTTAACGCTTTGGAGCCCGAAGACTCCCGCAGGGGTAATGCCAATGGATTCTTGAGGGTAAGACCGGAGCCGTCACCATGCTGGGCATGGGACATACCACTCAAGCATTGACTAGTCTTAACAGACTGTTTGTGGGTTACCTGATCCTGTGAAGTAGAGAAACCGGGTACCCTCACTGCCGAGAAAAAAACGGTATCGAGGGAAACTCGAAAAACTGAAGGTTTCCTCACAAAATTATCCCCTGACAAGTCAGGGGAAAAAGGGTCAGGACCCACACAGTTGAGACACCAACTATTGGTGTCTAAAAAGAAACAGGTGTTTCTACATCGAATGCACTTCTTAGGAAAAGAAGGCTCCATAATGAAAAGGCCTAGTAGGCCCAAAAAGTTAAGGCAAAAAACTGAAGAAAACGTTTCTCAGAATTTAGTCAAAAATCCACCGGCAGTACCGGTGGGAGTGGGAAATACAGCCGCGACCACAAGAAAACAAAAAACTAAAGTAATTAAAGTAATTAAAAAGAAAGGTTTCTGCGGTGACAGGAGGACGTCCTGCCGGCTCAGCGGAAAAACGAAAACTGAAGAGAGGCTGTGGAGAAGGCGGGAAGTCACTGCGCAGGCGCGAGGGATGCTGCCAAAAGCTCTCTGATTGGAAGCTGGGCAGCATTCCCGTGCAGGCTCCGTCGGTACCGACGTACCCATATGTGAAGACTCATTCCTGCTTGTTCCTAGAGATAGACTTTTTCAAGTACATTCGTAGCAAAAAAACCTGTGAGAGAGTCAGTTGGTCCATTAGCTGATAGAAGGGTTAAAGGGGCACTAAGTGGCGACAAGGCGATAGCGAAGAGATTGAATAAATTCTTTGCTTCAGTCTTTACTGAGGAAGATGTAGGGATGTTACCCATGACTGAAGTGGTATTTAAAGATGCGGAAGAATTGAAGGAAATATCGATACATCGGGAAGATGTATTACAACTATTTGATAAACTGAAGAACAGCAAATCACCTGGACCAGATGGTATACATCCAAGGGTGTTGAAAGAACTGAAATATGAGATTGCAGACCTGCTATTAGTAATCTGTGAATTTTCATTAAAATCATCTGTAATACCTGAAGATTGAAGGATCGCCAATGTAACGCCAATTTTTAAAAAAGGTTCCAGGGGTGATCCGGGAGACTACAGACCGGTGAGCCTGACATCAGTACCGGGAAACATGGTAGAAACCATCATAAAGAATAAGATTACTCAACATGTAGATAGTCATGGCCTAATGGAAGACAGCCAACATGGCTTTAGACAAGGAAGATCTTGTCTTACTAATCTGTTTTTGTTTTTTTGAAGGTGTGAATAAACAGGTGGACAAAGGTGAGTCAGTTGATATAGTGTATCTGGACTTTCAAACAGCCTTTGACAAGGTCCCTCATCAGCGACTTTTGGCAAAACTAAAAAGTCATGGGATAGGAGGCAGTGTACTATTGTGGATCAGGAACTGGTTAAAAGACAGAAAGCAGAGGGTAGGGATAAATGGCCAATTTTCCCAATGGAGAAAGGTGAACAGTGGTGTACCCCAGGGATCTGTGCTGGGTCCGCTGCCTTTTGACATATTCATAAATGACCTGGAAAAGGGAATAACGAGTGAGGTTATCAAATTTGCAGATGACACAAAACTATTT
Source organism: Ichthyophis bannanicus (assembly GCA_033557465.1). NCBI lineage: Eukaryota > Metazoa > Chordata > Amphibia > Gymnophiona > Ichthyophiidae > Ichthyophis > Ichthyophis bannanicus. The sequence goes on along the minus strand of CM066035.1, from coordinate 189,432,264 downwards.
AAAGTTGTTAAAACCCAAGAGGATTGTGTAAAATTGCAAGAGGATCTTGATAAATTGGAAGACTGGGCATCAAAATGGCTGATGAAATTTAATGTGGACAAGTGCAAGGTTATGCACCTAGGGAAGAACAACCCAAACTATGGTTACACGATGCAAGGTTCCACATTAGGAACCACCACCCAGAAAAAAGATTTAGGCGTCATTGAGGATAACATGTTAAAACCCTTGGCCCAGTGTGCAGCGGTGGCCAAGAGAGCAAACAGAATGCTAGGTTATCATAAGGAAAGGAATGGAAAATAAAACAAAAGATATTATAATGTATCTATATCGTTCCATGGTGAGACCACACCTTGAATATTGTGTGCAATTCTGGTTGCTGTATCTTAAAAAGGATATAGCGTTATTAGAAAAGGTTCTAAGAAGAGCCACCAAAATGGTAAAGGGGATGGAAGGATACTCCTATGCAGAAAGGCTAAAAAGGTTAGGGCTCTTTAATCTGGAAAAGAGACGGCTGAGGGGAGATATGATAGAAGTCTATAAATTAATGAACTGAGTGGAATGGGTAAAAGTAGATCGATTGTTTACGCTATCAGAATATAGAAAGACTAGGGGACATGCAATGAAGCTACAGGGTAAACTATTTAAGACTAATAAAAGAAAATATTTTTTCACTCAACGTGTAATCAAACTCTGGAATTTGTTACCAGAGGATGTAGTAAAGGCTGTTAGTGTAGCTGGGTTTAAAAAAGGTTTGGACAAGTTCCTGGAGGAAAGGTCCATAAACCATTATTAAGAAGGGACCCAGGATATCAATGCTTGACCCAGTACAAGCACTGTGGAATCTGTGTCTTTTGGGGAAACTGCTAGGTACGTATGACCTAGATTGCCCACTGTTGGAAACAGGATACTGGGCTTGATGGACCTTGGTCTGACCCAGTATGGCATATCTTATGTTCTTATGGCAAAAATAAAGATGGTAAAGAAGCAACTCCAAGGGGAGGGAGGGAGGGAGGATTGTGAGGACTGATTCCAGCTGTCCCCGGATCACACCTGCTACAGGTGAGTAACTATGCTTTCTCTGGGAACAAGCAGGAAGTCAGTCCTCACATACGGGACTCCCTAGCTACAGGCTACCACAAGCCCATAGAGAAAACCACGGTCATCCCAAAGGGAGCCATGAGCAGCAGCAATCGAGTCCACAGATATAGGACTGCAGTAGGACCCATGTCCACAGTGGGAACCAGCACTACGGTAGCCTGAACATAGAAGGGTCAGAGGGTAGGAGTTGCCTAGACCCTGAAGAGATTACGGAGCATGGCTTGGCTGAAGGCGCTGTGCCACTGAGACTCCCTTTCCAGGCAGTAATGAGCTGTGAAGGTATGGAATGAAGACCAAGTGATGGCCCGGCAGATGTCCACCATCGGGACGGCGTGCAGGTTTGCCACAGAGGCTGCCATGGCACCGACACAGGCTGCCGTGACCCAGCCATCCAAAAGTAAGCCCAGCCTGGTCATAGGCGAGGGCGATGCAGTCTGCCACCCAGCTGGACAGTGTCCATTTAGTTACCGTTTCCCCCAGCCAACTGGGGTCAAAGGAAACAAAAAGCTGAGAAGCTTTACGGTGGCTCTGGGAACTCTGAATGTAGAAAGACAGGGCCCTCTTACAGTCCAAGGTGCGAAGGACCATCTCCGCCCTGCTGGAATGAGGCCTTGGGAAGGAGGTGGGCAGCACCACCTCCTGGTTGAAGTGGAAAGGAGATACCATCTTCGGAAAGAATTTACAGTGTGTACATAGCACAACCCTGTTCTTATAGAACCTAGTGTATGGCGCCTTTGCACTAGGGTTTGGAGATCGCTGACTCTGTGAGCGTAGGTGAGCGCCACCAGGTATACAATCTTCCACGAGAGGTATCTCAGGTGACAGGTAGCCAGAGGCTCAAATTGCGGGCGAGTGAGCTGTGCCAATACTATGTTGAGGACTCTTTCGGTTGCTGGAGGGCAGACGGGGGGTTTGGACAGCACAAGTCCTCTCAAGAAACGGGTTACCAGAGGCTGGACTAAGAGGGGCTTGCCTTCCACCAGGTGGTGATGCACCGCTAGGGCACTGAGGTGCACTCTGACAGAGTATGATTTGAGCCTGGCTTGCAAGAGATAAAGAAGGTATTGCAGCACCAGCTGCACCAGGCAGAACGGGTTCACCCCTTGCTCCACACACCAGACTGAGAACCTGCGCCATTTGAAGGCGTCCGCTCTCCTGGTGGAAGCCTTACGGAAGGCCAGCGGGATCTCTTCCACTTGTCCCGAGAGGCTGAAAGGGGCTAGGGTCACCCTTTCTGCAACCATGCTGTCAATGACAGGAACCCCAGGTTGGGGTGCAGTAGAGGCCTCCTTCTGAAACAGGAGCCCTGGGGAGCTCCCCAGTTAGATCGGAGCCTCCAGTGACAGCTGGAGGAGAGACTGGAACCACGGCTGCCTGGACCACCGTGGAGCTACCAGGATCAGTGAGGCTTTGTTGTTAAGAGCCTTGAACAGTACTTTGGCAATCAGTGGCATGAGTGGAAAGGCATACATGAGACCTTCCGACCACAGGATGAAAAACATCTGCCGCCACCCGGGAGGGTTGGGGCTGCCAGGAGCAGAAACAGGGCAACTGGTAGTTGTCTGGGCTGGCAAAAAAGGTCTACCCATGGGGTCCCCCAGAGCCGGAAGAGCCGGTTAGTTACTCTGGGGTCCAGCTGCCACTCGTGTGGCTGGAGGACTCTGCTCAGTTTGTCCGCCAGGGTGTTGTCCTGGCCTAGTAGGTATACCATCTGTAGAAGTATGCCCTGTTGAACTGCGTAGGAGCAGAGTGTCATCGCTTCACAGTAGAGGGTGCGAGACCCTGTGCCGCCTTGCTTGTTCACACAGAACATTGCCACCTGATTGTGTGTTTGGATCAGCATCGACTGGTGCCTCAGGTGGTGGCAGAATGCTCGGAGGGCTCGATATAGCGCCCAAAGCTTCAGGAGGTTGATCTGCTGGTTGCTCTCGGCCTACGACCAGCTATCCTGGGTGTGGAGTTCTTCACAGTGGGCTCCACATTCCAGCAGGGAGGCGTCCATGGTGAAGATCCTCGGAGAGCTTGGGGTTTGGAAGGGTATCCCTGCCTGGAGGTGATGGGGGTTTTGCCACCAAGTCAAAGATTCCGCCAATTGGTAGGTCACTGAGACTCTGTCCTGGAGATGGCCTGTGGCTTGTGTCCACTGGTCTCGAAAGCACCACTGAACCGCCCTCATGTGCAGGTCATCTGGGGTGACATGGACCGTAGAGGCCATGTGCCAGAGTAGGCACAGCAGAAGCCAAACTGACACTGAGGGGAGGTGTTGTACTTCTAAGGCCAGTGCCCTGAGACAGTCGGCCCAGACCAAGGGGAGGAAGGCCTTCGTCTGGAGTGTGTCTAGTCTTGCTCCTATGAACTCCAGACACTGTGTCGGGAGGAGGTGGGATTTGGGATAGTTTATTACAAACCCCAGATGTTGCAGAATCTGAATGGTGCATGCAGTGGCCTGCTGGACCTCTGCGGCCGTACCTCCTTTTACAAGCCAGTCGTCCAGGTAGGGGAAGACAAATAGCCCCTGGAGGCCACTACTGCCAAACATTTGGTGAAGACCCTGGGGATGGAGGCCAGGTCAAAGGATAGTACCCTGTACTGGTAGTGGCCACCCCCCCCCCCCACATGAAGCACAGGTACTGCCTTTGGTTGGGCTGGATGAGGATGTGGGTATAAGAATCCATCAGATCGAAGGAGCATAGCCAATCTCCCTGCTGGAGGTAAGGCAGCAATGTTCCAAGGGAGAGCATTTTAAACTTCTCCCTCACCAGGCTGCGCAGGTCCCGGATTGGCCTTAGGTCCCCTGTTCTTTTTGGTACAAGGAAGTATCTGGATTAGAACCCCTTGCCCCTGAGATGTTGGGGTACTGGTTCTACCACCCTGTCTGTCCTCGAGAAGACCTGTAAATTCCTTCATTAGGAGGTTCCGGTGAAGGGGTGACCTGGGGGAGGTGTCCTCTCAGGAAGAAAGGGGGAGGTGTCTGAACCAGACAGAGGTAGCCCCCCTTGACCACCTGGAGTGCCCAGAAATTGGTGGTGATGGCTGGCCACCTTTGGGCATAGTGGATCAGACGTCCCCCTGTGGGCTGCTGACCTCCTTGGGGTAGGGAGGCTATGCCTAAGGAGTCAAAAGCTGCCCCCCCCTGGCTGGGCCAGAGCAGATGCCTGGGGCTTGGGAGCCCGCTGACCCTGTTGGGAAGCTAGGGAGGTCTGGAAATGCAGGTAGTTTTTGCAAGCAGCCCCTTTCCTCGGGTAAAAGGGCTTTTTACTCGAGCCCTTCCATCGGGGAGGGGCAGCGGCCTTTTTAGGGAACTATCTCCAGCTCGGCAGCCTTTTCAGTCATGGGACTGCCAAAGAGATTCTCTCCTTGGCATGAGACATTGATCAATTTGTCCTGAACCCATTGCTCGAGGTCTGTAGCCAAGCCTGGCGTCGGGCACCAATGCTGGCAGCAGCTACTCGAGTCACTAACTCGAAGTAGTCATACGCACTCACGGACTGCCTGGTCATATTCTGGAACCCCTGCAGGGGTTCCCTGGAGAAACCAGCTAAGAATCCAGTGAGCTCCTTTGCCAGGTCTCTCAGGTACACGCCAATGTACAGCTGGCAGGCCTAGATCCAGGTGATGAGCATCGAGCCCTGGTAGCACCGAGGAGTGGGTTTTCTGGCTGTTCAGCTGACGCATGGCCGACTCCACCACCATGGAATGCGGCAGCTGCACCTTCTGGAAACAAGGGCTCCAGTGAACCAGATACATTGAGTCGAGCCACTTGCTCATAACTGGCATCGATGCTGCTGTCTCCCACATATGGAGCATTAGCCGTTCCAGGATGGGTGGAATGGGTACTGTATCGTTTTGAGACCGTCATACCTCCATGCTATCTCCCCATCCAACACGGATTAACCCTCTCACAACAACCAGGTTTGCTAACCATATCAACACCATATGTTACACTTAAGACAATAATTGACTCAAAGTACCTAGATATACTACTTGGTTAATCCTTCCCACATTTTATTGCTTACTGCTACCATTGTGGCATTGGATAACATATGGTTGCTAGTGGCTATATACACATAGCCAAAATTTGATACATTGTGTTCAATACTATTACCTAAAAGTTTATAACATTGTTATATGGTTACCTTGCTACATTTATATGTAACATTGTTATATGGTTACCTTGCTACATTTCTGCTAATACTACCTACCACATTGCTGCTACTACTTGTCCAACGTCCAAATATTGTTAAATTGTTACTCTGCTTAAATATCTCCTGCCTACCTCTACTATTATTTCTCCCCAAACGTACCTACAAAAGCTCTCCTCGCCCACAGTGTCAGCAACAATGACCGCACCAGTCATAACGGTAATTTGCCTACTATTCATTATACTATACGAAGCTAAATCACTATCACAAGATCACCACCATATTACTACACTACACAACACCAACAAAAAACACTTCCACAGCTTTCACCAATATCCACAAAATCCCTACCATAAGAGACATTCTCACCTTCTACATATAGCAATAGACCAAACATCCAGCACAAAACGAAGCCGACCTGTTCCTCAACAAGAAGGTCTCCGTTGTGCCCTTATAAACGCAAGATCTGCACGCAAGAAATGGCCAGCCATAGCAGACCTAATAATCAAAAGAAATCTTGACATTTTAATGGTCACAGAAACTTGGTTCTCAGACTCCGATGCAGTTATAATAAACCAAATTACACCACCTAATTACTCCACATACACATGTAACAGAGCAAATAAAAGAGGAGGTGGGGTTGCCATTATAGCAAAAACTGACCTCCAATATCGCACAATCACTACCAAGAGCACAGAACAATTAGATATTATCTCAATATACAACAACCACAATACCATCAACCTTATATATATGACACCGAACTCAACATCTGAAGAATTATCCAGTGTAATTGACTTAGCCTGCAACCCAGTACACCCAGAGAAACCTAACTGGCTAATGGGCGACTTCAACCTCCCTTCCATACAACCTGCCCTTTCTAATACATTCCTAGACGCAATGAAAAACCTCAACTACAACCAACTCATAAACCAACCTACCCATCTACATGGCAACGTGCTTGACCTTGTCTTCGCTCCACCCGCATACATGTCCAATAATGATGATTTCGACATATCCATCACTCCGGTCCCTTGGACAGATCATAGCCTGATAACACTCACAATACCATCATATCAGGTCCTCTCACATTATAAAGCAAAACAGTCACCAACAAACTCCACGCGCTTCAAACATTTCAACGAAGAAGAAATCAAGAGACACATATTTCCAAGGCTCAATCAACCTTCTAACAACATCAATGAAATGGTCAACACATGGAATGAAACTATCAACCAATACGCTATACTACCACCAGCACGTAAAAACACTACAACAAAGAACAATGTTGTGAAAAGACCATATGCACCATGGTTTTCACAAGATCTAAGGAAGTCTCTTACCATCCTGAGGAAGCTCGAAAGAAAGTGGCGTAAATCTCGAAACTCAACAGTTCAACAAACATACTTGACACACCTGCAGACCCATCGTGAAGCAATATGGAACACAAGAAAATCATACCACTCTGAACTCCTCAACCGCTCCCTAAACAAACCTCGGGAAACTCTTCAATCTAGTAAAGTCACTAACTACAGAACCATCACCTCCTCAACAGGAACTCATTCACCCGCAGAAATACGCTGATTTTATACAATCTAAAGCTATAAGAACAACAATTTCTTCATCACCTAGTCCACCCCAACAACATGTACGTGTTTCCCCATTACTAAAGCTCTCACCGCCCTCAGCCAAATACATTGAAGACATTATAGCCCAAATGAATACCACCACAGCACCTAACGACCCCTGCCCAGCACACTGGATAAGAGCTCTGCGATCCGACTTTAGTCCAGTCATAGCAAATATAATAAAGATGTCCTTCTCAACAGGCATCTTCCCATCGGCTCTAAAACAGACTTCCATAAGACCGCTGCTAAAAAATAACCAACTAGACCCATCAAAGGAAGAATCGTACCGCCCGATTTCTAGTATACCGATTCTGTCCAAAATAATTGAGAAGGTAACCAACAATCAAATACAACAACATATAGACACCTCCTCACCACTCGACCCCAGTCAGCACGGATTCAGGGAAGCCCACGGAGTAGAGACATTGCTGACCACTTTAACCAACACACTCATCAGTGGATTAGACGACATCAAAAAAGGCTTTGCCCTAATATTCCTGGACATATCTGCAGCATTTGACTCTGTGGACCATGAAATACTTCTAACCCGCCTATTTGACAAGGGAATCCACGGGCTGGCATGGGAATGGTGCAAATCATACCTGGAAGATCGCCTGCAACATGTCAGGACTACTACAGGGACATCACAACCTTTCCAGTTAAAACAAGGAGTACCTCAGGGCTCCTCACTATCAGCACTGCTATTTAATATTTATATGCAGCCTATATGCAACATCACTCGTTCCTATGGCATATCCTCGTTGATCTATGCAGACGATGTACTAATATTTACACCAATCAACGTCAAGCTTCCAGACTTCACAACACTAATAGATTGTTTTAACGCAATAGCAGACTGGCTCCTCACCCAGAATATGCGCATAAACTACAAAAAAAACGAAGTACTCATAATCACGAAAAACAGAGCATTCTCACCCCCTGATATACTAAAAGTACGAGACGCAGACCTCCCAATCAAGCCGTCCATAAAATACCTTGGAGTAATACTCGACCAGCGACTGGATTTTAAAGAACATATCAACCGCACTGTAAAAACTATTTATTTCAAAATAAGGACTCTGCGTCATCTGAAAAACATGCTCGAACCAGAAAGCTTCAGAACCATATTTCAAACCATAGTCACACCCCACTTCGACTATGCGAACATAATACTCCATGGTCTCCCTAAAAACACCCTAAATACATTACAACTAGCCATGAATGCCGCAGCCAGAGTTCTTTACGGTGCTTCAAAGTGCGAACACATAACACCCATCCTAATGGAGCTTCACTGGCTACCTATTTACTGCAGAATAGCATATAAAGCTCTCCTCATGACCTTTAAGGCGATAAATACTATAGCTCCTTCATCAATTTCAAAACTCATCCATCCGACTCCCAATATGAGATCCAGGAGGTCAGCAGCGGCAAATACCCTAGTTATTCCACAAGAGACCACAAAATGCAAACATTCAACATCAGACAGGGCCTTTGCATACTATGCACCCAGATGTTGGAACAACCTTCCCCACAACATAAGAGCTATTACGGACCTCAAGAATTTCAGAAAAGCTATAAAACACCATCTCTTCATTCTGCATTTCCAAAGCTCATCACCATCCCTCTAACATGCACAGTAAAATTGTATATACCTTATTTACTCAAGATGTAACTAAGAAATCCTATCCCCTGTATATATGTTATTTACAAATATGTACAAAGTTTCCCAAAGTTAAATTCCCAGTTGACTACTCCTGTTATATGTAAACTTATCACAATTTGTTGATTGTAATGAGTATTTCTGTTTAATGTAAACCGCGCTGATGAAAAAGAGTGCGGTATAAAAGAACAATAAATAAATAAATAAATAAATAAGCGATTCCCTTGGAGAGGCATCGTATTGGAGGATTTCTAGCTCCTCCACCCGAGGATCCCCCTCCGACTCCATCAGGAACACTAAGGCCTTTGACATGTCCCTCACAAAGTCAAGGAATGCCATGTCCTCGAGTGGGGAAAGACGCTAGGGCTCACAAGGAGGAGAATCCGAGAAGATGTCACACTGGCAACAAGTGTCCACTGACTCCTTGTCCTCGGTTACCCACTTTGAGTAATCCAAACACTGGAGGGAAGGGTGGTCTGAGGGCTCCGGGCCTGAGCCTCACCCGCATCCCTCAAAGGCTCTGCAGCTGGTGCCGTGCACACTAACCGAGGAGGACCTCAGTCCCATGGAACAGGAACTGGATCGAGACCTCAGCCGAGGATCGACTCAAGGTTGAATGATCTCTAGGATCGGCTCGGCCTCTGGGGACGTCCTCAACATTGATGGCCTGGTGGTGTGGGCAGAAGAACCAGTGGTACCTGACAACAGCAAATGCTGCTGGTCCATGAAGGCAGAAAGACTGTGCTCCAGGGCCGCCATTCTGGTTTCAAGTCCAGAAAGCTCCGCAGCCATTGGCGCGGACACTGAGGACCTCGGGCCTGGTGCCTGTTCCCTTGAGGACTCCTCCTCAAATAGGATAGTTTCTGGTGTCTGAGGCCAATCTGCAGTCGAGTCCTTCCAGGGGACCTTGGTAGCTGCTCCCGCTTCCGATTCCTCGGATCAGCGTCTAGGACTACAGGATCTGGCTCGGATCTTACCCAACCTGTCAGAGCTGTCCAGGGATGCTGTCTTTGAGGTTTTCTTCTTCTTGTGCTCCCTCAAGGGAGACCCCCTCTCTGAGCAGACAAGGCGTCGATCGGGGTCCACAAGGGTGCCCCGAGATTCTGTGGCTTCAGAGGAGGCTGTGGCCTTTGGAGGTACCGGGGACTCTGGGAAAAGCTTATCATGCTACTGCTGACGGCTCTTGAGGGCCTTGGTGGACATCTTTTTACAAAGACCATATGGCGTGGGGTCGTGGTCTGGGGCCCTAGGCAGCAGTCGAGTGTGTTGGTAAAGGACATGATTTTTGCACACCAATCACACTTCTTGAACCCACTGGTAGCCATGGGGGGTAAAATTACCCAGCGAGGTCGAAGACCTGCGGTGCTGCCAAACTTTACAATTGCCTGTTTTTTTATAAACTTTAACTGCTGAATATAGGTTTTTAGGAATCTTCAGCCTGCTTACATTCCTTGCATAGCCTTTAAATCAGATATACGAGTATGCCCTCAGTTCATAGAAGGTCTACTGGCCAGGGACACTTGTGATATATAGCTACTTGGAAAAGAAATAAAACATTGCTTTTGGACTTGAAGGGACCTGGTCTTCTACTTAGGTCTCCTATTTAATTTTACAGCAAAGGTATAATTTTAAGGTTAAAGGGACCTTTGCATAGTAGGCTGATACATAGAAGTAAGATTTCTGTTTGAATATTTCAGTTGTCATTGTCTGTTATAAGCCTGTTTCACAGGGTGGGGCTAATTGAATCAACTCTGCAACTGACCCAATACCTGAACCAGTCTGCTCATCAGAGCTTCAAGAGACTATACACTCAGCTAAGGCTTTCAAACTTTACAATTGCCTGTTTTTTTATAAACTAACTGTTGTATATAGGTTTTTAGGAATCTTGCCTATGTTCCTTGCATAGCCTTTAAATCGGGTATCTTCTACTAGTCTGGGACACTTAACTTCCCACCCACCCCAGGGTTGCATTGCCTATATAGTCATCATATACATTGACACCTGTCCTTTAATTAGGTGTTACACCCACTTTTTTTCCTCCTAGGACAGCGGAATCAGAATGTTGTGTATTCAATGCAATAACTGTGGTGCTTTCATTCTGAGAATAATCATTTGGAACCTAAGAGCTTGCCCTATATGCCTCAAGTTAGCTGCTATGCATATAGAATTGACTCTACTAAGGGAAGAATTAGCTGCAATTAAACACACCTCCTTTAGGGTACAAACTGAACAAAATCCACCATTGCTCCCACAAAGAATCAAACAGTCCAGGAACAAATGGATCACAGTGGTAGGTTGTGACCTGTAACACAGAGAAACACTATACGCATCAAGAGATATCCTTGCATAATGCCTTCTCTGCCATGGATGAGGGTGCCCAATCAGTGGAAACTTAAGTGCCCTTAAATGAAAGGCTTAATGCCAAATCTACTGATAATGTACCAAATACAAATGAAACACATGCTATGCTGTTCTATGACACCAATGTATAAATAGTTACCTTTTGTTATCCAAGTTTTGTTGCCCTGTTAATTGTAAACTCAGACTTATTTACCCTGTCTGATTTTTGTTCCATGTAAACCGCACAGATGCCGAATAGTGCGGTATAGAAAAATTGTAAAATAAATAAGATAAATAAATAAATAGGAAGAAAAAAGAAACACAAAACAGAAACTACTATTACTTGGAGATTCCATCATCATGGGCACCAACTCGGGAACACAGTTCAAATGAGAGAGGATGGTCAAATGCCTCCCAGGCTCTTCAGCCAGCAGGAATACAAACCAAATTGTTGGTATAGTTTGCAGAAAATGCAAACAGGATATTCTGATAATCATGAGCAACAAAGAAAAAGGCAAAGTGGTCAGAAAATATGGACAGCAACAGAAATGAAGCTGGAGAGAGACTGACAGAATTCTTCAAGACCAGCGATCTATTCATCTCAAACACCTTCTTCCAGCAACACAAGCGGCGATTGAACGCAAGGATTTCATCCAATGGATTGTACAAAAATCAAAATGACTACATCTGTGGCTGACAATGATGGAAAAGCTCTATAACATCAAAGACAAAACCAGGAGCCAACTGTGGAACAGATCACCAAATGCTAGTATGAAAACTCAAGCAAAAGTTGAAAAACAGCAAGCCACTCATGAATGTAGCAAAATATGACCTGAAGAATATACCACCGGAATTTAAAAATTGCCTGCAAAATCGATTTGCTGCTTTAGAAACAAATGACAGAGCTCCAGACGAGTTATGGGATGACATCAAGAAGGTTGTGTTGGAAGAAAGTGAGAAGTCTCTACAACAAGTGAAAAAGCAGAAATGGTCAAAATGGATGACCAAAGAAACTCTGAAAATTGTCCAGAAACACAGATAAGCTAAAGTGAGGGGAGAAAGAGGCAATCGCAGAACTCAGATTTTCAACATGCAGCAAGACAAGTACTACAATGACGCAAGAAAGGAAATAGAAACTATCAGAGGAAAAACAAGATCGGCTTTCCTAAAGCTATGAGAGTTAAAGAAAAAATTCCAGTCTCAAATTGGAATGCTACAAGATGCTCAAGGATCCACACTGAATGATGCTGAGAAGATCAAGAAAAGGTGGAAAGAATATCTCAGTTACAACGGATACAGAACACTGCCGCTCGCCTTGTCTGTCACGCTTCTCTTCGGGATCACGTTACACCTTTGCTTTTCCACCTTCACTGGCTACCTTTCCCTTACCGTTTTCAATTCAAGTTGCACACTTTGGTTCACAAAGCTCTCCATACTGGCACCCCTCAATATCTTGCTGACCTTCTTTCTTTTCACTCTCCTCGGTATACTCCTCGCTCTTTCCATCTCAACCGTCTCACTCTTCCTTCCCCTTCTCGTGCCCATCTTCAATCCACACGCTCCTCTGCTTTCTTCTTTATTGGTCCCGCCCTTTGGAATTCCCTACCCTCTTCCCTCCGTTTAGAGCCCCACCATTCCACCTTCAAACAACATCTGAAAACCCACCTTTTCTCCCTTGCTTTCAATGTGCCCTCTCCTTTTGTGTAACCTCCACTCCCCCTGCCCTTTACCCCCCTTCTTGTTTCCTTTCCTATCCCTTTTCTGTTTCTCCTGTCTATACTATGTTTTTATAAAGAAATTGTAACTTCCTTTTCCTTTTCTTTTCCATGGCTTCAGCCTTTTTTAACTCTGATTTTAATTGTACACTGCTCTGATTTTTGGAGAAGGGCGGTTTTATCAAGAAACAAACAAACAAACAGAGTCATTATACCATAAAGATCAAGTGGACCAACAGCTGTTTCAACTTGTACCTTATGATGAAGAACCATTGATGATGAAAGAAGACGTCAAAACAGCACTGAAAGCCTTATCAAAAGAACAAAGCACCAGGCATTGATGGCATTCCTAATGAAGTATTACAGCAATCAGCTGCAGCTGTTACCATACTTACAAGGCTCTACCAGGAAATTTGAAAGACATCATGGCCATCTGACTGGAAAAGATCTGTGTTTATACCAATATTGGTGATCCAAATAACTGTGCAAATTATTGCAGTCGCTCTGATCCCACATGCCAGTAAGATTCTATTGAAGATTATTCAGCAGAGACTATAACCATACCTGGAACGAGAACTGCCTGAAATGCAAGCAGGGTTCAGGAAAGGGCAAGGAACGAGAGGCGTCATCACTGATGTAAGATGGATTATTGAAAAGACAAAAGAATACCAAAAAGATATCTATATGTGTTTTATAGATTACAGCAAGGCTTTTGACTCTGTAAACCATGAGAAACTCTGGTCCACATTAAGAAGTTCTCTTGCACAACCTTTACATTCATCAAGAAGCAACAGTTTGAATAGAACTAGGAGAAACAGAATAGTTTAAAATCAACAAAGGTGTATGACAAGGCTACATACATTCCCCCTACCCATTTAATTTATATGCAGAACAAATCATCAGAGAAGGCCTGTATAAAGACAGCCGAGGTGTGAAGATTGGTGGAACACTGCGTCAGTCACTGCTCTCTGTCATGGCAGTTATCTGTTCTCCCACATACCTCGTCCAACTGGCCATGGTGGTAGTGGTGTTGGGCTTCTACTTTCTCCTTCCTGCCAATTCCAATCCCTCCTGTTGCTTCACTCTCACTCCTTTCCATCCTATGAAGTCCACTCCATCTGCCTTTTCACTCCACTACCTCTCCGGGTAGCTGTTATTTATAGACTTCCTGACAAGTCCAGTCCACTTTTACCTTTCTCACTGACTGACTCGTGGCTTTCCCTCTTTCCGAATTCCTCTTCCCCCACTCTTATTCTAGGAGATTTTAACATTCATGTTGATAACCCCTCTGATCCTTATGCTTTAAAGATCCTTTCCCTTACCTCCTCAATCAACTTCCAGCTTTGCTCTATTTCCACCACTCAACAGCACGGCCACTGCCTTGACCTTGTATTTTTCTCTAATTGCTTACCCTCAAACCTCTGTATCTCAGTTCTTCCCTCATCTGACCATTACCTGCTAAGCTTCATTCTATCACTCACTGCCTCAATTCTCACCCTGTCTCCTCCAGCATCTTTAGAAATCTTCATGCTGTTGGCCCTTTGGCTCTCTCCTCCACTGTTTCATCACCTCTTTTCCTCCGTTATGTCATCCGAGTCTCTTGATGAGGCAGTAGCTTCCTATAACATTGCACTCTCCTCTGCCCTGGATGCTCTTGCTCCACCCATGCCAGGTCCTGTGAGGCATATTATACCCCAGTCCTGGCTTTCTTCCACTACCCGCTATCTATGCTCCTGTGCCCATTCAGCTAAGAGTGCTTTGTGCAAATCCTGCTCCCTTGCACACTTTCTACACTTCAAATTCATGCTTGTCTTTTTCCAGTGAGCCATAGCACTCGCCAAATAAAACTATTATGTCCATCTGACTAACTCCTCTTGCCTCTGACCCTCACTGTCTCTTTACTACTCTCAACGTGCCTCCACCTCAGACCCCTCCTTCCCTTTCTGCCCAAGCCGTGGCTGACTATTTCCATGACAAAATCCACAAGATCATCCTCCAATTCCCCACAAAGCCAGCAACTTCACCTCCTTCACCTCCTCCCCCTCCTCACTCCCTTTTCCCCTCTACTTCTGCTACTCTTTCTATCTTTTCTATGATCTCTGAGAAGGAAGCTGCACACCTTCTTTCCTCCTTCAAACTCACTACCTGCTCCTCTGATTCTATACCCACCCATCTCTTAAGCCCCATCTCCTCCACTGTTGTCCCTTCCATCTCTCATATTCTCAATCTATCGCTCTCCACTGCAACTGCCCCTGCAGCCTTCAAGCATGCTGTAGTTACTCCTCTCCTCAAGAAACCCTCACTTGATCCTACCTGTCCGAACTATTCACCCATCTTCCTCATCCCCATTGTTGGCAATAGTGATCATAGCATGATCACGTCTGATTTAATAAATGGAGGAAAAATGGTAAGGAAATCCATAGCACTACCTTTTAACTTTCAAAAGGGAGACTATGATAAAATGAGGTAAATAGTTAAGAAAAAAAACTAAAAGGAGCAGTTGCAAAGGCTAAAGATTTACACCAAGCATGGGTATTGTTTAAAAATACTATCTTGGAAATCCAGACCAACCGTATTCCATGTTTTAAGAAAAGTGGAAGGAAGTCCAAAAAACTGCCAGCATGGTTTAAAGGTGAGGTCAGAGAGGCTGTTGACAAAAAAAGCATCTTTCAGGAAATAGAAAGAGGAATCAAATGACAAGAACTAGAAACATAAGCAATGGCAAGTTAGATAAAAGGCACTGATAAGGCAAGCAAAGAGAATTTGAGAAGAAGCTTGCTGTGGAAGCAAAGACACTTGATAAAAACTTTTTCAAGTATACATGTAGGAAACAACCTGTGAGAGAGTCAGTTGGACCATTCGGTGATAGAGGGATAAAAGGGGCACTAAGAGGGACAAGGCTATAGCGGAGAGACTAAATGAATTATCTGCTTCAGTCTTTACTGAAGAAGATGTAAGGATGTTGCCCATGACTGAAATGGTAGTTAAAGGCGATTGCACAGAAGAATTGAAAGAAATATCGATACACCGGGAAGATGTATTACAACTATTTGATAAACTGAAAAGTAGCAAATCACCTGGATTAGACAGTATACATCCAAGGTGTTGAAAGAACTAAACTATGAGACTGCAGACCTGCTATTAGCAATCTGTGAACTATCATTAAAATCATCTGTAATACCTAAAGATTGGAGAACGGCCACTGTAAAGCCATTTTTTAAAAAGCGTTCCAGGGGTGATCAGGGGAAACTACAGACCGGTGAGCCAGACGTCAGTACCGGGAAAAATGGTAGAAACCATTATAAAGAACAAAATTACCGAACATGTAGACAGTCATGGCTTAATGGAAGACAGCCAACATGGCTTTAGCCAAGGAAGGTCCTATCTTACTAATCTGTTATGTTTTTTTGAAGGTATGAATAAAAAGGTGGTGAGTCAGTTGATATAGTGCATCTGGATTTTCAGAAAGCCTTTGACAAGGTCCCCCATGAGAGACTCTTGGTGAAATTAAAAAGTCATGGGATAGGAGCCAGTGTACTATTGAGGATCGGGAACCAGTTAAAAGATAGAAAGCAGATGGTAGGGCTAAATGGCCAATTTTCCCAATAGAGAAAGGTAAATAGTGGAGTATCCCAGGGACCTGTGCTGGGTCTGCTGCTTTTTAACATTCGTAAATGACCTGGAAATGGGAATAACGAGTGAGGTAATCAAATTTGCAGATTACACAAAATTATTCAGTTGTTAAAACCCATGTGGATTGTGAAAAATTGCATTAGGACCTTGATAAATTGGAAGACTGGGCATCCAAATAGCAGATGAAATTTAATGTGGACCTGTGCAAAGTTATATACCTAAGAAAGAACAACTCAAACTATGGTTACACGATGCAAGGTTCCACATTAAGAACCACCACCCAGGAAAGAGATTTAGGTGTCATCGTGGATAACATGTTGAAACCCTCCACCCCAGTGTGCAGTGGCGGCCAAGAAAGCAAATAGAATGCTAAAAATCATAAGGAAAGGAATGAAGAATAAACCAAAGGATATTATGATGCCTCTATCGTTCCATGGTGCGACTGCACCTTAAATATTGTGTGCAACGTTTTTTAAAATATAATTTCAAAAGCCACTCTCTGTCAGAAGGTAAGGCAAAAGTTACTAACAACGTTCTATGTTGTTCATGGGGAAGAGGGATGGGATGTTCCCTGACGTCTCCAGGGAGACTCAGAAAAGACGTAAAGCCTTTTTGTTGTTAAGATCTGGGTTGGTTCAGATTGGGGCTTCCTTTATTTTATGATTTCCTTGTAAATGTATGGTTTTCTTTCAGGATAAGAAATACTCGTATGTGTTTTTCCAGCCTGAAGATCTTTCATCATTTATTAGTGCCCAGATTGCTTCGTCATCACAATGATCGGTATTATTTAGGTTCTCTCTGTCCCGCGCCCCTGATGCCGTTCTAGATATATATTTTTCCTGTTAGTGGATCAAGGCTTCACTTTCCTTGTGTTTTTTCTAAGGCACTTCCCCCATTATAGTGGGCTACCTAAACTCTTGTAATAAGTATTTTTTTCCTTATTGTATGTTGCTTATATTTACTATGCAAGTAGTTGTTTTCTGTACAAGCAGTTGCTTGATTATTATTGTAAATTCTATAAAAGAATATAAACCGCACTGATGAGAAATAGCGCGGTATATAAGAAATGTTAAATAAATAAAATAAATAGAAAAAAAAATAGTGTGTGCAATTCTGGTCGCCGAATCTTAAAAAGGATATAGCGTTATTACAAAAGGTACAGAGAAGAGTCATTAAAATGGTAAAGGGGATAGAAGGATATCCCTATGAAGAGAGGCTAAGAAGGTTAAGGCTCTTCAACCTGGAAAAGAGACGGCTGAGGGGAGATATGATAGAGGTCTATAAATTAATGAATGGAGTGGAATGCGTAAACGTAGATCGATTGTTTACGCCATCAAAATATAGAAAGATTAGAGGACATGCACTGAAGCTACAATGTAACCTATATGAGGCTATTAGGAGAAAATATTTTTTTCCACTCAATGAGTAATCAAACTCTGGAATTCTTTACCAGAGGATGTAGTAAAAGCTGTTATGTAGCTGAATTTAAAAAAAGGTTTGGACAAGTTCCTGGAGGAAAGATCCATAAACCATTATTAAAGGGAACCCAGAAAATCCACTGCTTACCTCAATACAAGCATTGTGGAACCTGTGTCTTTTGGGGAAACTGCTAGGTACTTATGACCTAAATTGGCCACTGTTAGAAAAAGAATACTGGGCTCGAAAGACCTTGGTCTGACCCAGTATGGTATATCTTATGTTATGTTCTTATGTTTGTTTCTAAACTACTTGAATGTGCAATTCACCACCATTGTCTTGACTTTCTCTCCTCTCAAGCCCTCCTGGATCCTTTACAATCTGACTTTCGATCTTTTCATTCTATTGAAATGGCTCTTGCCAAAGTCTCCAGTGACTTGTTCCTGGCAAAATCCAAGGGCCTTCACTTGGTCCTCATCCTTCTTGTCCTCTCTCTGTCCACAACCTTCTTCTTGATATCCTGTCCTCACTTGGTTTTAAGGGCTCTGTACTATCCTAATTCTCCTCTCATTTCTCCCATTGCTCTTTCCGTGTTTGTTCTGGTGGATCCTCTTCTGCTGCTATCCCGCTCTCAGTTGGTGTACCCCAAGGATCTGTCTTGGGTCCACTTCTTTTTCTCTGTATATCCAGTCCCTTAGTGCACTCATCTCTTCCCATGGCTTTCAGTACCATCTTTATGCTGATAACGCTCAGATCTACCTCTCTACACCTGAAATCTCTCCGGCAAACCAGACCCGGATCTCTGCCTGCCTTTTTGACACTGCTACTTGGATGTCTCACCGCTGCTTGAAATTAAACATGGCCAAAACTGAGCTGCTTATTTTTCCACCTAAACCCTCCTCTCCCCTACCTCCTTTCTCATTTTCTGTGGATAACTCTACTCCTCCCTGTTTCCTCGGCTCACCACTTTGGGGTCATCTGACTCTTCTCTCCGTCTTCAGACACATCCAACTGATAGCTAAGACCTGCTATTTCTTTCTCTATAACATAAAAAAATCTGTCCATTCCTTTCTGAACACACTACTAAGATACTTATCCACTCTTTAATCACCTCCTGACTTGACTATTGCAACCTACTCCTTGCTAGTCTCCAAAGTCTCTCTTTCAAATTCGAACTATTCTGCCTAAATTGAAAGATCCTTGTTCCTTCAATGAGTCTTAGCCAAGGGATTCATGTCTCTCCAACTGCTTGGAGTTAGATACTGGAGGCTAGGGGAGGAGCCGGCTATCTATCTAGAGGAGGTCATGAAAATCATAATATGCTCATTCTCCAAGCTGCTGGTGGGGCGTGAATACCCAAAGGTGCCAGGACTGAACTGGAGGAAAAAAATGGAACTTTTCTCCAGGATTCAGACAGAAGTCTGAAGGGCTCCGCAAAGAAGAGAAGACTGAGGCAAGATGGCTCCTTTGGACAGGAAGATCAGCACGTATGTGTGGAGAAGGCTCCAAAGGCTTCCTCTGGAAGCTGGGAAGTGTTCCCATGTGGGCTCCATCGGCGACGTCACCCATATGTTAGGGCTGACTTCCTGCTTGGTCTCGAAGAATTCCAGAAAGCCTGTCACTACACTACATTATTTTAATACTTATAAAAGCTCCATGCATTCTAAAAGCTTAGGGGGGCGGTGCGGACAGCCCCCCCCCAAAAAAAAAAACCCCACAAACAAAAAAACTGATTTTACTCTTTGTACTTGAAAAGTGAACTACAAGCTTCAGAACAAACTGATATAAGTAACATTTTCAAACCATAAAAGCTACTGCGTAAGATGGTACCAT
The DNA here is from genome assembly GCA_033557465.1 of Ichthyophis bannanicus. NCBI lineage: Eukaryota > Metazoa > Chordata > Amphibia > Gymnophiona > Ichthyophiidae > Ichthyophis > Ichthyophis bannanicus. The sequence continues at coordinate 189,412,799 of CM066035.1, read as the reverse complement.
GCAGAGCCATAACCAGGGATGAGCAAGGAAGAAGTCACTCAGGCAGCAAAGCCTTTAATGGACAAAAAATGATTGCAATACAATTGTAGGCTATTAGAATGAAAAGTCAGGAAATGCACTACGGCTAGAAAGGAGGGAGTCAAGATGGCGGTTTGACTGAGTGATGAGCAGCGAGTTGTCTTCATGGGGAAGAAGCAGAAGGCTAAGGGAGGAGTGGTGCTCTCTCATTCCTCCCTGGCATCTACACATTTATCTGTATCTGGTCCTTTGGATTCTTTCTTTCGTCCACTCCCACAGCAAGCAGGAGAACGGGGGGGGGGGGAGGTAAGCTCGCTTGCAGGTGCACTAGAATCAGAGGACTCAGCATCTGCTTTAAACATATCATCTCTCTCCCCAGTTTCATTCGTGCTGACTAAGTCAGCCTGCCTCAGAGCCCCGAGTTGGAAGCGGGGAGCAGTCCGGACCTGATTGGTGGTGGAGCTGACCCTCAGGGGCTGAGCCCCAGAGTGAAGGGAGCCATGAGTTTTTCAGCGGTGATCCAGCAGTCTGTCTCATTAGCTGTGATAGGGGGTCCAGTGCATGAGTGTTCTGGCACCGTTGGAGACATGACATATGAATAGCGCGGTATAGAAGAAACGTTAAATAAATAAAAATAAATAAAATCATTGGCAGCTGAAGGAGCAATGATTGCAGCAATCATCCTTCAGCCGCCCTGAAACGTTTACCTTGGAGGCAATATGGGCGAAGATTGTTTCGTTGGGAGTGGCGTTAATTCCTCAGATTTCAGCCCTGACTAAACAAATATTGATACTTCTTCTGGATTAAAAACTACTCAGAGTCAAGTTGTGAATATGCAGGCCTCACTGTCGGATATTCCAAGTAAAGTTTCTGTATTGGAATATCAAGCTGTGGTTAAAAGTTCTGCAACTGTAATTGCTATATTGGAGCACTTGGAAAATGTTGCTCATGCTGCTAATCTTCGGGTCTAAATTTCCCCCCAGGTGTCCTCCTTTCGTCCAAGCATACTATCTGCTTTCTGGAGAGAAGAATTATATTTCTGCAGTTGTTGGGACACAGCAAATGGAAGTATTGAATTTTTCTGAGTTCCTGGAGTCATCTAGTGAAGAGCCTGTTATTCCATCAACATTGCTAGTAACATTTGCATTAATATCAGACAAAGAACAGTTGTTGAAACTTCTCTTTAGGAAACACAATTTATTGTTCCAGGGTTTGTCATTTCAGATGTATCCCGACTTAGCCAAAGATACACAAAATCATCAACGAGAATTTTTGCTCCTGAGGCCTGGAGTTCAGCAGCTGGGAGGCGTTTTTTTCTTGAAACATCCTTGTAAGTATCTGATTAAATATCAGTCTGTTTCGTATATTTTTTTAAGCCCTCCCAACTGCTGACCTTAAATGCTCACCGCCTTGAAGCCTCCATAGATTCTCCTGGGGAATAATTGTGAGATAAAGTGTTGGCTGTTTAACTCAGTTGATTCTTCATGATTTAGGTTTATGTGTTTCTTTCTGCTCTTCTCCCTCATGTATTGTGGGCTAGGGTGGACAACTATTATACTAAATATTGTTTCTTGGATGATGTTCTGTAAAGTTTTTTTCTTTTTCTTTTCTTGTTTGTCACTTTTTCTATACAAAAGACATTCTTTGGAATTTTGTAAAAATTTGCATAAATATTTAAAGAAAAGAAAAAAAAAGTAGAAAGGAATGGGTGAGGCAAGATAAAGGAGTGGGAATCAAGGTGGTGGCGCCTGTGCTAGACACTAAAATAGCTAACTGAGGCTCTGGTACTCTGCAAAAATTCAGATTACAAGAAAATTCCCTATAATACAGCAATATTTCTTTAACACAGCTATAGATCAATTAGAGTTCAATTAATACAAGCTTTAAGCCTCTTAATGTAGATGCACTAGACAATTTCAAAAATCAGTTGGGTGTAAAATTAAAACATTATGACCCTTTTTCCTGCCAATGGAATTATCCAAGATGTATGTTTGCTAACTTTGGATTTAAATATAATTTATACTAAATGGAGATTTTTACCTGGTGACAAATATCAGCTGTTAATTCAACCAAGTTTTCTTTCACAGCCATGTGACGTGAGCCAGAAGAATATTTTCCTCTGCTACCAATCTGACTTATCTCGTTCACGAGAATATCATACAAAGCTTGTAAGATCTTTTGCCATTTCACTGAATCATAGGCATATGCACCTAGAGATATAAAATAATTGCAATTAATATATTTTGTCAGGAAACTAAGTTACTTATCATGCCATTTGCAAACAGAGTTAACATAACTGTTGGTTACCCTGCCTGTTTTGTTTGAAGAGATAGAGCATTATAGCAGTGTGTCTGGGTATAAGATAAGCTTGGGGGAAACAGTGTTAAGTGTAAAATGGACCCATAACTTTAACAGAGTGAGTGGTTTGCTTAATTTTAAACGGGCAAAAGAAGCTTTAAATATTTAGGGGTAACTACTGGTAGAGCTCATGTGCAGTTGTCTAATATAAACTCTGACCCCCCCCCTTAGGAATATGATTAATTTGGGTCTTGAGAAATTTATTTATTTGTTTTTATATACCGCGCTATTTAGAATTTGGTGTGGTTTACAAGGAACAAGAACGGAAATTACACAGGACAAGTTTGGAGAATAACAAAAAATTTCATATTACAGGTTTAGAGAATGAATGAAGATGCCCATCTCATGGCTGGGAAGGACAGCCGTAGTGAAAATGAACATTTTACTAAGGTTGTTGTTTTTGTTCATGGCCTTGCCAACTGCTCTTCTTTTGCCTTTCCTAAAAGGATTCCAGAATAACACTTTTTATTTTATTTGGAGGAAAAGACCCAGAGGCTCGATGAAGCATTTTATTTTTGAGTAGAGTAGGGTAGTATGGGAGTCCTTAACTTGCAAGCTTATTATAAAGCAGCACAACTGAGAGCATTGCTGAAGGGCAACCCCAAAAGGGAAACTAGTTCAAACTGAACATCTGGGGGGGGGGGGGCGCAGAGGAGAAGAGAATCATGGTTACGAGTACTGAAGAAAGGGGGAAAAGAAGGGGCCAACTCTTATGTGGATATCACATGTGCAGGAAGTCATGAGAGAATTATCTGATGTGTCTTTTTATTGTAAACTGGATGGCGATCCTACAACTCATTTAAATCTGAATTAGACAATTTATTGAAACATGGTATACAATAAGGATACATCACTCAAAAGGAGTTGGACTTTACAAAGGTTGAATTTCCAATTACTTCTGTAATTTACTTCTTGCCTAAAACTCATAAAAACTTGTGGAATCCCCCTGGTAGACCTAACATATTCTTGAAGAGCAGCTTCCTTTTTTGAGCACTTGTCTATTTTTATTGATACTTTGAGACCTTTTGCCCCAACTTTGCCATCATATATCAAAGATTAAGCAGATTTTAAGAATTATTTGGAAAATTATCCTTGGCATGATATTTTGTTGGTGACAGCAGACACTGAGTGGGGGATATTCAACGGCAGTGATTTGTGCTTATAGAGCACATAGCCATCACCACTGAATGCTACCCTGGATATTCAATGCTGGGGCCTTGTATGGCCACCAGCAGTGAATATCTGGGTCGCCGTAGAAGCTGGACGCTAACCGGGCAGCGGTGATATTAACCCGTTTTGGACCAGCGTATGTTTTACATACATAAGGTTTCCATACTTACTACTCAACTGTTTACTAATTAATGGTTATAAATTCAATGGAACTATGTTTAGCTATTATCGTTATGTCAAAAAGTGTTATATACAGATTTTTTTATCTGAGATCTAGTTAAATAGGTATTCGAAGTTTGCTGATTTTGACGGTACTGGCAGCTCAACATAAAAAGATCACAAAAAATAATAAGTAGCTTATAATGCTGTAATAGCTACTATTTTGCAAATAAAAGTATTTGTAGACTTTAGAAAATAGGTTTAGATAACTGTAAGTTACTTAGTGTCAGAGTTATTGGTGCGTATATCGGCCTTGTATGTTTTTCATACGCTGGGCTAATATGTTGTGGAAACTAATTGCTGTCAAGTTTTCTGTTCTAGGTGTTTCAATGGTGCAATATCGACACACTGCATCAGAAGTGTTTTCACGTGTATCATATTCCACCGTCAGAATGGACTGTTGACAAACTATATTATATCATAATAAAGTGTTTTAAATGAAAACTGCAGTTTCAATAGCATCATACAGTATGTTTATGTCAATGAATATTGGAACTGAATCCTATCTTTTCTGAAGACAGACAATATACTATATTGGACCAATGTATGAAAAACATACACTATGTGAAACTTCTATTTTCTGCAAAGTTTTAATATTTTTTATTATTGCCGGTATTTCATAGTTGTTTCAGTGTAACAAATCTAATAAATCATCCAGAACAGAGAGAGAATATGCGAGCTGTTCAAAACGGGTTAAGCTGCTGCCCGGTTAGCAACACACAGGTAAAGTTAGGCCAGCCTTTGATATGCCTTACTTTACCCACGTGTCGCTCAATATCGATACTGCCGGTTAGCGACAAGTGCTGCCTCCGCTCTGTCCTGGAATGCCCAAGATACGCCCCGGTGCTAAGCCTTTATTTATTTGTAAAAATGAATTTGAATATCCTCCCCAAGTCTTTATACACCAACATTCCTCAGGATGCTGCAGTACAATTGGTATCTGAAACGGTTGGAGGATAAGTGGGTGCTTTCCTCTTCTCCAAGATTTGGCTTCTATAGCTCTCAAGCATACATTTCTTTATGCTCTCAACAAATTACTATCTTCAGGTTAAGGATACCGCTATGGGTGCCATAATGGCACTCAAGCTGTGGAACTGTGTCACCTCTTAAGAATCAAATTCTTTTTTTGGTGGAGATTTATTGATGTTTTTTTGATTTGGCAGAGGTTTGCATCTTTGTTACAAGATCTCTTTCTTTGGTTGAACAAGTGTGACCTCAATTAAAGATATACACATACTTAACATGCACAACAGATTATGTTTATTGTTACTTGAAATACCAAATCTTCGATACAGCAGGGTGGTATATAGTCAAAAAAGTATACAGGGAGAAACAGAAAGGAAATAGAACATCACTGTAGTATAGGAAAAATATACATTCATACCAACAGTAGTGAGGCAGAGATAGGGCAGGAGCATAGGCTGGGGATGAGGTTGAGGAAGATCAAAAGCAGTGCAAAACAGGTGAGTCTTGAGCTGGGCCTTGAACAGAGGATAGGAGGATTCAAGGCAGAGGTCAAAGGGTAAAGAATTCTAGAGGATGGGTCCAAGGAAGCAGACGGCTGAGGAGCATGTAGATTCAAGCCTGGCATGTGAGGCGGAGGGCAGGTGGAGATGGTTGGCATGTAATGAACAAAGAGCTTGAGGGAGAGCATGAAGGTAGAAGATCTTGAGAAAATAAATGGGGGTACCACTATGAAGGGCCTTGTGAACAAGGGTCAGAAGCATATATCAGAGGCAGTATTTGAGAGGGAGCCAGCAGAGATGAATCAGGTGACGTGGTCAAAGCGGATGGCATATAAGACCAGGCATGCCGCAGAGTTTTGGATGTGCTGTAGGCGGTGGATGGAGTATTATGGAAGATCAAGGTAGATTATGTTGTAGTAGTCAAATTTCACCATCAACGTCAACAGAAGGGTAGTGAGAAAAGAGGGGGACAAAAAAAAGAGCACACAGCATGGATATGGCTAAGAGAACAAAAAGCTTGATACATAAGAGATGAGCCTTAATGGTAAGGAAGGAGTCAAGAACTACAGAGGTAGCAGAGGGTGTCAACCAGGTATGAGACCGGAGGGGAACGCAGGAGCTAGCAGAGGTGGGGGAGCAGAAATGAAAACCAGAAGGTGAAAGTTTTAAATGGATTAAGATACAGGAAGTTGTCTGAAAACCAAGCAGCAATGTTCGAAAGGCAAGTATTCAGAAGGATGGAGATCGGGGGCTGAGGGGTCCATGTTGTGCAGAAGGATGATATTGTCGGCATAACAGTAAGTTGAGACACTATGCTGTTGAATAAGCAGAGTGAGGGGGATTAAGAAAATATTAAACAAGATGAAGGAAAGAACAGAGCCCTGGGGAACACCACAGGTGAATGGAAGCGAGGGGGAAGTACATGGGGGTGGAGGGGGTGGGGGGAGGGAGGAAAAAGACCAGTGAAAAGAAATGAGTGAAAGGGGAGGGTAGAGACAGGACGATAGAGAGCAGGAATAGAGGATATACTGTTATCTTTAACATATGGTGGGTTTTATTTCTCTATCTTTAAGAAACCTACTGATAGGAATACGTTGACACTTGATAGTTGCCATCCTTGAAGATTAACAGATAATATTCTAGTAATCTTCAAGGATGGCAACTATCAAGTGTCAACGTATTCCTATCAGTAGGTTTCTTAAAGATAGAGAAATAAAACCCACCATATGTTAAAGATACCAGTATATCCTGCACAATTGGAAAATTCCTGAAATTGTGCAGGATATGCTCTAGTCTTGAAGAATTTGAACATCAGTCAAATATTATGAGACAAATGATTATGCATAGAGAATATCTGTGATTAAGAAAGCATACATCAGAGCTAGATAGAGTTTCCTGGACTTCCCCAAACCTTGATTCTAGAACTGACAACCTGGAAGCTTGCAAAGTCTGCTCCTGTGAGACCCTCACCAAGGAATCCTCCACAGAGAAAGTACTTACAAGGGCTTGCAGAGAAGAGTTCATCAAAGTCATTACCTCACAAATAGAGTCCATAGTTATGACTGCCAGTTTTCTTAACCCTCCGAGACCCGGTGGAAAGGAGACACCTTCCTCGGTCACCATGCTTCTCCCCTGTGTTTAGGGGAGTGGATACAATGAACGGTACTGCTCAGGAGAGGACACCACCACAGGAGAACCTCCAGGGCTCACACCCTTCAAAGCGGGCAGCAACTGTACAGGTGAATCGGAGACACTTCCGGGTCACAGAGGCGCAGGCCTGTCTTCAGGGCTCAAACTAGCCCCACTCAAAACAGACATTGGGAGGAGTGGTCTAGTGGTTAGGCCAAGATACTTCAGGCCGGAGGGCCGGGGGTTCAAGTCCCACCTGGGGACAGCAATCTCAGGCCGGAGGGACTGGGATTTCTAGTCCTATAGGCACTCCTTTTGGTCTTGGGCAAGCCACTTAACCCTCCATTGCCCATGTTCCCTGTAAGTATTAGCGTATGTGTCTCATATCCCCTCGTGTTAAATGTATCCCCCAATTGACCGCTTTGACCCGGTGAAAAGCGGGATATAAATACAGCTAAAATAAAAAAATAAATAAAAAACATTGATAGCCCTGCTGGCCCCACCAAAGTACCGCTTCGGACTCCGAAGCTCAATCCACATTCAGTTAGCGTTCTTTGAGCCCCCGGGGCAGAGGCCGTCGCATCAGAGGTCTGGAGCTTCGGTTTCCTCTTCCTCCCCAGCATCGCAGCACTCAGAATCCCTAAGAATGGGACACCAAACTGAGCAGGAGAGCCACTGCAAACAGCAAGACGCCATCTTGTTCCTATTTTTGCATTTAAGGGAGGAAGGAAAGCATAGTTACACACTTGTAACAGGTGATCTCTGTGAGCAACAGGAATTTAGTCCTCACATATAAGTGACGTCAGCACCAATGCAGCCCGTGCAGGAACGCTCCCCAGCATCCAATAGGAAAGCTTTTGGGATCATCTCACTGCGTTTTTGTAGCTGCCCTCCCAACTCTCCCACCTCAGTTGAGTTTGTAGCTGAGAGAAAGAAGAGTAAAGAAAAACCCTACACTCCTAGAGGGTGGGTTGTGAAGACTAAATTCCTGCTGTTCCCAGAGATCACCTGTTACAGATGAGTAACTATGCTATCTCCAGGAACAAGCAAGCATGTTGTTTTCACATATGGGACTCACCTGTTCCCACATGCAAAAGAAACAACTTCAGAACCAGTAAAGAGGGCAGGTATCAAGAGGTCATGGATCCTCCATAGATGTCTGGTATAAGTCCGGGACAGAGGGTAGGAGTAGCCCCTAAGTCTGAAAGAAGTGCTTGAGAACAGCCTGACCAAACATGGCATCCCAGCGGGAGTCCTTGTCTAAACAGTAATGAGCAGCAAAAGTATGGATGGAAGACCAAGTTGCTGCTTTGCAGATCTCGTCAATAGCCACAGAGCATAGATTTGCCATTTGGCCATGGCATGAATATTATGAGCAGTGACATGTCCCGCCAGTGAGAGTCCTGCTCTATCATAAAATGCAATCTGCTATCCCTGGAGAGGGTACTTTGGATACTGGCAGACCCGGGTGACTAGGATCAACGGAGATAAACAACTGTGAGGCTTTACAATGGATCTTGAGTCCTCTGGAGATAAAAAGCCAGGGCACCCTTGCAGTCAAGCGTACGTAGGGCTGCTTCCACTCTAGACGCATGTGGTCTAGGAAAGAAAACAGGAAAGTAAACAGACTGGTTCAAATGGAAAGAAGATACCACCTTTGGCATGAAAAAGTAGGCGAGTTCTGAGGATGACCAGAGAACTAGATCAGGGGCATGCAAAGGATGTAATCTACCTGGATTTCAGCAAAGCCTTTGATACTGTTCCTCACAGGAGGCTTATCAAACTCAATAGCTTGGGGATGGGTCCCAAGGTAATGAACTGGATCAGAAATTGGTTGACTGACAGACAACAGAAGGTGATGGTAAATGGAACTCATTTGGATGAAAGGAGGGTGATTAGTGGTGTGCCCCAGGGTTCGGTCCTGGGACTGGTGCTGTTCAATGCATTTGCGAATGATATTGCTGAATAACTGAATGGAAAAGTCTGTCTTTCTGCAGATGACACGAAAATTTGGAAGAGTGGTCTCCCCTGAGGGAATGGAGAACATGAATAAACATCTATAAAAAGCAGGACGAATGGTCTAATGCTTGGCAGTTAAGATTTAAATGTGAAAAAGTGTAGTATCGTGCACTTAGGAAACAGAAATCCAAGGGAAATGTACACAATAGGGGGCGAGAAGTTGGTGTGCATGGACCAGGAGAATGACCTTGGTGTGATTATCTCTGAGGATCTCAAGGTGGTGAAACAGTGTGACAAGGCGGTGGCAAAAGCCAGGAGGATGCTGGGTTACATGCAAAGAGGAATTACCAGCAGAAAGGAAGAGGTACTAATGCCACTGTACAAGTCACTGGTGAGACCTCACTTGGAATACTGTGTTCAGTTTTGGAGACCAAATCTTGCAAAGGATATAATAAGACTGAAACAGTTCAGAGGAAGCGACCAAAATGATTTGGAGCCTGCGTCAGCAGACTTATGAGAAGAAGACCTAAATATGTATATTCTGGAGGACAGGAGGAACAGGGGAGATATGATTCAGACCTTTAAAAACTTAAAGGGAGGAGTAGCCTAGTGGTTGGGGCAAGGTACTTCAGGCCGGAAGGTCGGGGGGTTCAAATCCCACTAGAGGACAGCAACCTTGGGCCAGAAGGACTGGGGTTTCTAGTCCCACAGATGCTCCTTGTGGTCTTGGGCAAGCCACTTATCCCTCCATTGCCCATGTTCCCTGTAAGTATTAGTGTATGTGTCTCATATCCCCATGTGTTAAATGTATCCCCCAATTGTGTTGGGACCGCTTTGATTAAAGGATAAGGCGGTATACAAAACTGTATAAATAAATAGAGTATTAATGAACAAACAAACAAACCTCTTCCAAAGACGGGGAAGCTGTAAAACTAGGGGGCACAACATGAAGCTGCAAGGGGGTAAATTAAGAGGCAATGTTAGGAAATACTTTTTCACTGAAAGGGTGATGGATGTTTGGAATACCCTCCCAATGGAAGTGGTGGGGGCAAATACAGTGACAGATTTCAAAATGGTATGGGACAGACTGTAGATCCCTTTATAGCAACAGGATAAAATCAAAATAAACTTAACTATCTCTTATATCTCAACAAACAGGGGTGCCCTACACGGAGCAGTGGCTACACCATTAAACAAAGGCATGGGGAGGAGTGATCGCACGAAGCGGCAGGTGCACCTATTCTTGCCACCTTGCTGGTCAGACTAGATGGACCATACTGGTCTTTATCTGCCGTCATATACTATGTTACTATGACCTTGTCATGGTGGAACCTGGTGTAAGGTGGATCTGTAGCTCATTGATGCGCCTAGCTGAAGTGAGGAAATGAGGAAGATGACTTTTCATGAAAGATACTTTAGTGGGATTGTAGCCAAGGGTTCAAAGGGCAGCTTTAAAAGATGCACTAGAACTACATTGAGATCCCATGCCACCAGAGATGGTTTAATGGGAGGCTTGGTTAACAAAAGACCTCTCATAAAGTGCGCCAGCAACGGCTGTGAGGAGATGGGCTGCCCCTCCCAAGGGATGATGGGAGATGGCAATTGCGCTTAGGTGAACCCTCACCGATTTGGTCTTGAGACCAGTTGAGGAGAGGTGGAGGAGTTCCTCCACAGGAGCAGAGAAGAGATTGAGATCCCTTTGGGAACACCAGATAGAGAACCTACGTCTGGTGGTTGGTTTCCTGAAAGCTAAAAGAATCTCCTTTACTTCATGCATGAGGTTAAGGTCCTGCAAAGCTATGCTTTCAGCAGCCAAGCTGTGAGATGGAGCAACTGTGGATTGGGATGGAGCAGCGCCCTTCGTCTTGGGAGAGGAGATTGGGTGCCAGTCCAAGACATAGAGATTGTGTCTGAGACAGACATAACAGGAGAGGAAAGCATGGTTGACGTGGCAAAAGCGGGGCTTTGAGGATCATGAAGCCTCTGTCTGCTTGAAGATTGAAAAGCATCTTGGGGATGAGGGGAATGGAAATAAAAAGCATACAGGAGATCTCGACCCCAGTGGTGGTGAAAAGCATCTATCTGCTGGTTGCTGGACATGGGAGTCCGCGTGCAGAAGTGTGGAAGCATGGCATTCTGTGGAGTGGCAAACAGATCTATGTCCAGAGTCCCCCAGGTCTGAAAGATGTAGGGTGTTGTGTCCTAATGGAGAGACCATTCGTGGGGAAGAAAGATCCGACTCAATTTGTCTGCCAAGACATTTTGCTCCCCTGGGAGATACACCGCTTGAAAGTGTATTTGTTGAGCAATTGCGAAGGACTAGAGAGGAAGGGCCTCCTTGCAGAGGGGCCAAGAGCCTCTTCCACCCTGCTTGTTCACACAGAACATGGCCACTTGATTGTTCATCTGAACCAGGATGCTGTGGGATCCTAGATGATGTTGAAACACTGAGGTCTTTGGAGATAGCATGAAGCTCCAGTAGGCTATGGATGGAGAGTGTGCCCAAATGAGCCCTCCAACCCAGTTTGGAAGCATCCGTCGTTAGGGTGCATTGATTTGGAGGCATCTAAAAAGGTGATCCAACGAGGAGATTTTCTGGGGAACACCACCTTTGGAAGGCTGTGGTAAGAGAGGCCGTGACTTGACTCTAGTCCCTGAGATGGCCCGAGGCTTGCTTCCATCGGGAGGCAAGAGTCCACTGGGCTGTGCACATATGTAGATGGGCATATAGTACAACATGTGCTGTTGAGAACATATGCCCGAGAAGCTGCAGCATTTCCCAGGCAGTCAGATGGTCTCTGAGCTGCACCTGGGATGCCAGCTGAATGACACGAGAACAACGGGACTGGGGTAGAAAAGCCCTCGACCGCTGTGCGTCCAGGAGAGCTTCAATGAATTCTAGTTCCTGAGTTGGATGACAAATCCTAAGTGCTGCAGTACCTGCATGGTACGAAGAAGGGATAGTCAAACCTCCTGGGAGGTGTCTGCCTTTATGAGCCAGATGTCTAAGTAAGGGAAGACAAATATCCCTAGAGATCTTAGATATGTGGTTACAACAGACATGCACTTTGTGAAGACTCTTGGGGCAGAGGAGAGTCCGAAGGGGAGGACTCTGTATTGATAATGTTTTCCTTGAAAGAGGAAGAGTAAACATTTCCTGTGTCCTGGATGGATGAGGATGTGTGTGTACACTTCCTTTAGATCTAGAGAACAGAGCCAATCCTGACTCTGGAGATAGGGAAGAAGGGTCCCTAGAGAGACCACCTTGAACTTTGAGGACCTTAACTTGTTTAGGTTTCTGAGGTCTAGGAAGGGCCTGTACCTGCCGGTCTTTTTTGTTAAGTACGGAGATAAAAACCCATTCCCTGCTGAGGTGTGGAGACCTCCTCTATGGCACCCTGTGATAGAAGGGAAGACACCTCCTGTAGTAGGAGAGCAGTGAGAGGGGGCAAAGTACGATATTCCCCTACTAGGGTGGAGTGGGCAGAGTTTGGAAATGAAGTCTGTACCCCTCCTTCACTATGTCCACTGCTCTGAAGTGAGGAGATGCCACCTGTGGGCATAACAACAGAACATGCCGGCTATGTGGAGGGGGTGTGGGTCCTCTCCAGAGGCAGGATGGCTATGTTCTCTAAGAAAAAGTCAAAAAACAGGCACAGACTGTGGCTGCGGAGCTGGTTAAGCCTTAGGTACCTGCAGCTTCTTCTGCTGTTTGGGAGGCTGTTGCCTCTTTTGAGGACCTTGAGCCTGGTATTGAGTGGCAGGAGTATAAGAAGTGTAGAACTTATTTTTCTTATTAAAGAAGGTTTTCTTTGGTCCGCCCACGTGTTGTGGCTCTTGGTGCTTTATTTTACCTTAAGTTTCCCTGTAAGTGTCATGTAGTATTTTAGGGTAAGTGCTGTGTGTTTTTTGAAGTGGATCAGTTGTTAAATTTTCTTAAAGAAAAGATTTAAAATGTATAAACTATATAATTTCTCTTGACTTTGTATAGTGAGCTTGATGTTATTTCCAGTGGCTTTAATCTGGTTAGCTTTTTTTGACTATTGTGGAGCTTCTCTTTGATGTGGACTTTTGTTATGTATGTATGCATGCTATATTATGTTAGCGTATTTTTTCTTTTCTTTGTAATAAGTACTGAAACTTTTATAAAAATAAAATAAAATAAAAAAAGGTTTTCTTTGCAGTTGTCTTTTTCCTAGCAGGGTTGGCTGTAGCTCTAGACAATCTATTCAGAGTGGTATTCTTTGATTCCATCTGAGAAGCCTTATCTTGCTTGTCCTTGTCAAAAAGGTTCTCGCCTGTGCAGGGTACATTGCCCAGTTTATCTTGAACCCACTGCTCAAGATCTGATGCTTGCAGCCATGCAATCCTGTGTGCACCGATGCAGATTGCAGTGGTTCTGATTCAAATGCATCGAAGGTTGCTCTTTTAAACTTCAAGACATTTTGGGCATGCTTGACTACAGCAAGATAATCACACTTCTTATCTGGAAGAAGCAGGGCCAAGGCCTCAAGGTCCCTGGTGACCTCCTTTAGGAACATACCCATGTAGAGTATATAGGAATTAATCCTGGCTGAAAGAATGGAAGCCTGGAAACAGCCGCATCCAAATGCATCCAGGGTTTGGGATTCTCTACCCGGAGGGTTAAAAGAATGGTGTTTTAGAACTTTTAATTCGATACATTGCCAATTCCACCACCATCGAATGGTGGGGAAGTTGTGTCTTTTGGAAGGCGGGACATTCCGGTACTCGGTACATGTTAATTGAGGCATCGAGTACGGGACGAGATCATGAGGAGTCTCCCACATCCAGAGCATAAGATCATGGAGGATGCGGTGAACCAGAAGGATGGTCGCCTCCTTACGAGCTGCTGGGTATTAGAGGATCTCCAATTTCTCAGCTCTAGGCTTTTTCTCCGATGTAACTGTTATGGAGAGACCCCTAGCTAGGTCTCGAATAAACTCCTGGAAAGTCAGCTCCTGGAAAGTCATGTCCTCGGGAGGGGACATGTGCCATTCCAGGGAACAAGGGTGTTCCGCCAGTAGACTTTGCAGTCATCGAGTATTGAGTGACTTGTCATCAGAAACCTCCAATTCAGAGAATTCAGAGTACCGGCGGGACTGATGCTCCTGTTCTGCTAGGTACAGATACTGGTTGATATTGGTATCTGGGTGGGGAATCTGTTTGGATGCCTGCCCTCAAGTCTGGAGATGGACTTGAGGGCAGGCATGGGAGACCGTGAATCCAGTGGCATGTATCCCGAAGCAGTTTGTATCAATACTGTTGGCGGTATCAGAGTCGGCGGTACTGTTAGTAACAATTTGATCGAAACAGAAGCTGCCAATAAAGCTGTCAAGCTCCGCTCGCTGGCCAGGATATGCTGATCCATGGAGCTCACCAATGTTTGGGTATCGGTAATGGATATTTGCGCTACTGTCCCAGTGCATGGCACCAGGAGCTCTCCTGAGGTGGAGGCCTCGGGAGCAGCTTGGAGTCCCTAGATGGCTTTGGAGGAGAGGTCCTCCTGCCAGGGCTGTTTGGCTGGCCGATCTACCTATAGGGCAACACTCAGGACATCTCGATGCTTTGAAAGAGATCTACCCTTGAGGGATGGCCTATCTTCAATGAAGACTTGTGCTTCGATACCTGAGATCCCTGAGAGGAAGATGATGCCCTCAACGGCATCGATATGCCTAAAAAAAAAAGTTTATTTTTAAACAGAAAGGAAGGAAAGAAAAGAAGAATCAGAGAACTGACGACTCGTCCGGCATCGACGGGAAGGCAGGTGCTGACCACAAAAAAGAAAAACAAATTTTCTGCAGTGACAGGATTTGCTTCCTGCTGGCTCTGCAGAAAACAAAAAATTGAGATGGGAGAGTTGGGAAGGCAGCGTCACAGGTGCAGTAGGATGCCCCCAAAACGTTCCTTTTGGACCTGGGGAGCATTCTCACGTGGGCTCAGTCGGTACCAACGTCACCCATATGTGTAGACTACATTCCTGCTTGTTTCTGGAGATTTTATGTTATCAGGTGGTTCATTCAAGTTTAAGACCCTCAGCTATCTTCTGGAGTATATGACAAGGGGCATTACACATGTGAGCATTGCTCTGCATGCACAATCTTTTTAATGGCACTTTGATTTTTCCTAAACACAATCAAATTGTGCTGAAACATTTTTCTAGCAGTTATAATTCAGGGGTACTTTATGCAATATGGAGTCTGTGGAAGATCAGACCAGATGCATTCCGTGCTTTATGAAAGATGGAAGGAAGGCCAAACGACAGCCAGCATGGCTTAAAAGTGAAGTCAGAGAGACTGTTAGAGCTAAGAGAGAATCCTTCAGAAAATGGAAAAAAAGAGCCAAATGATGAAAATAGGAAACAGCATAAGTAATGGCAAGTTAAGTGCAAGGCATTGTAAAGCAGGCAAAGAGAAAATGTGAAAAGAAGCTTGCCATGGAAGTAAAGGAGCATAATAAAAAAGTCTTCAAGTATATTTATAACAAAAACACCTGTGAGAGAGTCAGTTGGACCATTAAAGGTAAAAGGAGAGGTAAAAGGTGCCTTGAGAGAGGACAAGGCTATAGCAGAAAGACAGTGTAGTTACTCACCTGTAGCAGGTGTTCTCTGGGAACAGCAGGAAACAGCCCTCACTTATGGGCAACGTTACTGATGGAGCCAGAGCAGTAACTCTCCCCAGCTTTTGAATAAAGCCTTTGGGAGATGAACCACTCATGCATGATGGCTCCCTTGGGCAGGAAGGCAATCTTACCTCAGTAGGATGACATACCTTAAAACAAGCATAAAAAGAAAAACAACTCTCCGAAGAGAATGGAGGGTAGTGAAGACGGTTTCTTGCTGTTCCTAAAGACCACCTGCTACAGGTGAGCAACTACGCTTTCTCTGGGACCAAGCAGGAAACAGTCCTCACTTCTCGTACTCCCAAGCTACAGGCTATTGAAAAAAAAACTGTAAAAAGCCCAACGGGGCAACCAGAACTCTAACCATGAATGACAGTGGAGTAGCACCAAGTTGTTCAGAGGGTCAGAGTACAGTTTTGGCATCAATGAGGAATTGACTCTCTGGTAGCCTGGACAGACAGAAGAGCCGGAGGGAAGGAGCTGCACTAACCTCCAAAGAGGTGCCGGAGAACAGCCTGGCCGAAGGTACTATCACACAGGGATGTCTCCTGTGAAGGTATGGACAGAAGACCACATTGCAGTCCTGCAGATCTCCAACAAGGAAACCAAACACAACTTTGCCACAGAAACTGCCATAGCCTGCACATTGTGAGCCGTAACATGGCACTCCACAGAGAGTCCAGCCTGGGCATAGACTAAGGAAATGCACCCATATGGAAAGGGTGTGCTTTGAAAAAGCAACTACCAGTCGATTTGGGTCATAAGAAACAAAAAGCTGTGATTAGCAGCGATGTGGCTTGGTTCGCTCAAGGTAGAGAGCCAGTGTTCTTTTACAATCCAATGTATGTGGTGTGACCTCAGCCCTATTAGCGCAAGGCTGGAGAAAAAAGGTGGGAACGACCATCGACTGGTTGAGATGAAATGCAAAGACCACCTTAGGAAAAAACCTAGGGCAAGTGTGGAGGACCATCCTATTTTTGTGAAACCTGGTGTAAGGAACACGCACAACCAGCGCTTGTAGGTCACCGACTCTGCGCGCAGAGGTGAGCGCCACCATGAAAAGGACTTTCCAGGAAAGGAACTTGAGAGGGCAGGTAGTGTGTGGCTCAAAGGGGGAGCGATCAGCTTCCCAAGGATGACACTGAGGTCTCACGCTGTCATGGGCAGGCAAATCGGGGGCCAGGAGAGGAGGCGGCCCCTCATGAAGCAGCCTATGAAAGGATGAACAGACAGTGACAGTAAGATACACTGCCAGAGTGCTAAGGTGTACCAAAAGATGGATTTAGACTTCAAACCCACATGAGAGGTGCAGCAGATAGGTCAGGACCATTTGCATCGAGCAAGAGAACGAGTTAAACCTTCTATTGGCACACCAGACAGAGAATCTGTGCCACTTGAAGACATATGCATGTCTGATGGAATCCTTTTGGGAAGCAAGTAGAATGTTCTCGACCTCCCTGGGAAGATGGAATCGAGCAAGAGCTACCTTCTCAGCATCCACATAGTGAGAGCTAGAGATCGGAGGTTGAGACATAGGAGGGATCCCCCATCCTGAGAGAGCAAACCTGCAGCCGAGTAGAATCAGGGGTGTCCTTGAGATACAGAGCAGCAGAGGAAACCAGGGTTGCCTGGGCCAGTGAGGGGCAATAAGAATTAGTGTTCTCTCCGCTTGGACCTTGAAAATTATCTTGGCTACCAAGCAAGAGGATAAGCATAAAGCAAGTCCCCGCACCAGTCCAGGAGGAATGCATCGGTCACTAGCTGAGTCTGACACAGAATCCTGGAACAGGACAGCGACAGCAGGGCACTGGAAGGGCTGGCCAAAAGGTCCACCATCAGCATCCCCCATGTCTGGAAAATGCTACGAGCCATCTGTGTCCAGGGCCTACTCGTGAGGATGCAGCACTCTGCTGAGCTTGTCCATCAGGATGTTGTCCTGACCCAGGAGCTATACCACCCAGAGAAGGATGCGTTGCTCACTGGCAAAATTCCAGAGCTGGACTGCTTCCCAGCAGAGGAGGGACAAGCTAATGCCATCCTGCTTGTTGATATAGGTCATCACGACGTCTGATGAACGAGGAAGACCAGGTTGGACAAGCGATGCTGTAACAGTCTGAGGGCATGTGCCATTGCCCCGAGCTTGAGGAAGTTGATCTGATGGAGGCTCTTCTCCCTTTACTACAGACCCTGGGTCCAGAGGCCATCAAGGTGGGTGTCCCAGCCGAGTTTGGAGGCATCTGTGGTAAGGACCAGCTTATGCGTGCGGGCCTGAAAGGGAAGGCCCACAAAGAGATTCTCCGGACTCTGCTACCAGGCAAAGGATACCATCAAAGGTGAGGTCATCCAGACCCAGTCTGTCAGACATCCCATCGCCTGCTTCCTCTAGTACAAAGAGTCTACTGGGCCTAGTGCATGTGGAGACAGGCAAAAGGGGTGACATGTACTGTCGAGGTTATGTGTCTCAGGAGGCACAGTTGGCATGCTGAGACCATAGAGCAATTCTGGACACCCCGTGCCAAAGTTACTACTCGTTGCTTCCAGGCCAAGGGAAGGAAGGCCTTTGCCTGAGCTGTGTCTAAGAGGCCCTGATGAACTCTAGCCGCTAAGAGGGCTTCAGATGGGCTTCGGATGGAGCGCTACGCAGCCTGACTAATCTTACTGGGTGATGCACCTCTGATCAGCCAGTTGTCCAGGTAGGGGAAGATGAAGACTCCCTAGAGACTCAGGAAGGAGGCGATGAACACCAGGCATTTTGTGAAAACCCTGGGGATGGATACCAGACCGAAGGGGGCACTCTGTACTGGTAGCAACACCCTCCAAGGGCAAACCAGAGATACCACCGATGCAGAGGGTGGATCAGGATGTGGATGTAGGCATCATTCAGATCCAAGGAGCATAGCCAGTTTTCCCATTGGAGGTAAGGCAGCAGGGTTCCAAGGGATACCATCTTGAACTTCTCCTGCACTAGGAAGCAGTTGAGACCCCGCAGATCTAAGATGGGGAGGAAGTCGCACATTTTTTTTTGGAAGCAGAAAGTAGCAGGAGTAGAACCCCATGCCCACCTGAGACTGAAGGATCAACTCCATAGCCCTTTCTTTCAGAAGGGCTTGGCGCTCTTCCTGCAGGAGTTTGCAATGGTAGGGATCTAGAGGACATTCCCCCTGAAAGAATAAAGGTGGCATCTGCTCGAAGTGGAGGAGGTAGCCCTCCCTCACCATTTGCAGAGCCCAGGCATCGCTGGAGATACCAGGCCAACGATGGGTGAAGGACATGAATCCACCTGCTGATGTGCTGTGGAGTGGGACCCTCCAGGGGGAGATTGGCTATGGTCCTGGAGTCAAAAGCCCCTCCCCCCAGGCTGAGGCTGTCACTGTGGCACTGGCTGGGACTTGGAGACCTTGGGTCTACAAGGGCCCTGTCCCTTAGCTTGCTGCCCTGTAGGGGAGTTGGGTAGGCCTTCTTTGGGTAGAAGGACTTTTCCCCCCAAAAGCCTTCTGCTGGGAAGGGTCTACAATCTTCCTAGAGAGCCTGGTTCTGGTGAGCAATTCAATCTCCAGCTTGGCAGCCTTCTCCATCATGGGCTTGCCGAAGAGGTTGTCCCCTTGGCATGCGAGATTGACCAACTTGTCCTGAACCCACTGACCCAAATCCAAGGTCTGTAACCATGCCAGGCGGTTGGCACTAATGCCCACAGCAGCCACCTGAGCCACAGACTTGAAGCCGTCATAGACCGCACAAGTAACATATTTGGAGCGCTCCTTCACTGTGGAAACCAGATTCTTGAAGCACAGGAGATGGAAATCAAAGCTTAACTGAGAACCCGACAAGCTTCCCTGCCAAGTCTCTCAGGTACATACCCATGTACAGCTGCTATGCCTGGATATGGGCCACAAGCATCAAGCCCTGGTAACACTTCCTACCAAAGCCATATATGGTGTGGGCCTCCCAACTAGGAGGCACCAAAGAGTGCATCTTCTAACTCTTATTATGGCGTGTGGCTGATTCCACCACCATGGAACTGTGTGACAGTTGTGTCTTTCTGAAGCTCGGGCTCTTACGGACTCGATCATCGAATCGAGACATCCTCTCACGATGGGCACAGTAACTGGGGTCTCAGACATCCTGAATAAGAGGCGCTCAAGCATTAGTGGCACTAGGACTGTGATAGTCTCAGTGGGCAGAGGAGGATACTGGCTCCTTCTTTGCCTCAATTTTGAAAGATTGTCTGACAGATAGGGAAGGCACCAAGTCCAAGAAGCAGAGATCCTCTGGAGGGGACCAACAGCAGTGGTGAGGGGTCAGAGGGGATATCCCAGTGCTATGCTATGTCTGAGGATTTGTCCTCCATCTCCCACTCTGAGTCTGAAAGGAAATCAAAAGGACCGGGGCCCTCTGTTGTTCCAGGAAGGCAGCCGAGTTGCACTCCAGGGTTACCAGCCTCTCTTCCAAGAGAGGAGTCCCCGCAGCCACTGGCATCAGCACTGAGGAATTTGGGCCTGATCCTGGCTCCATCGGCAGAGATTCCCAGATGGCGATCAGTTTGGGAGCTCTGTTCCAGTCCTCAGAGGATGTGGCAGTCTCCTCCCACTGGGGCAGCTTAGAATGCTGCTCCTGGCCCTCGTACTTGGCATCATGTCAATGGCTGCAATCTGATGACCGTGGATCTTACCTGCGCAACCAGATTCACCCCCTGACAATGGCTGGGACAAAGTCTGGTCCTTCCAGGAATAGTCCTGCCAGCCCGATGCCTCACAGATTCGGGGCTCCGAGAGAGTCCGGTCACTGCACGAAGTTGATACTTCTGTGGCAGCCTCAGAGGGCATAGATTCTGATGCCGATGCTGGGAGCAGATACAAAAGCCTTGTGGCCAAACAGTGCCTCCTGCTGCCTTTCACAATTCTTGCGCCCCTCATCTGGAGGCAGAGCAGGCAAGTAGAGACATCACGGTCAGCACCAAGGCACTGAAGGCAACAGTTATGGTAGTCCATGATAGACATGGTCCAGACACAACTGCCACACTACTTAAAACCACTGTTCGAGGACATAGCTGGGAAAACAATACCAGCGAGGTCAAATTCTATTGTTATGATCAGGAGGGCACGAGGAAAAACCCATGCACTGGTGGAAAGGAGAAAAGAAAAAAGTGTGACCTAACAAAAAAAAGGCGCCGAGGCACTGATACTTCTGGGATTGCAGGAAATCAAGAGTATGCATACAAAAAAAAAAACAACCCACAAACACGAGAATGGCAAAATACAGATTCCATAAATAAAAATTCCAGGGTGCAGACGGATGTCTGAAGGGCTCTGTGGAAAAAAAGACCAAGGTAAGATGGCTCCTTTGGGCAATAAGACAACCACACATGTGTGGTTCATCTCCCAAAGGCTTTCTTAAAAAGCTGGGGAGGCGTTACTGTGCGGACTCTGTCAGCAATGTCAGTGAGGACTGTTTCCTGCTTAGTCCCAGAGAATAAATACATTTTTGCTTCAATCTTTACTGAAGATGATGTAAGGAAAACTTACCCATGCTAGAAATGATATTAACAGTGATGTATCAGAGGAACTGAAACAAATTTCAATAAAATTGGGAAGATGTAAAACAGCTAATTGATAAACTAAAGAGCAACAAATCACCAGGACTGGACGGCATACATCCCAGGGTGTTGAAAACCGAAATACGAGGCGACAGAACTACTACTAGTAATCTGTGATTTATTAAAAAATCATCTGTAGTACTCGAAGACTGAAGAGTAGCTAATGTAACACCAATTTTTACAAAGAGTTCCAGGGATGATCCGGGTAACTACAGAACGGTGAGCCGAACAACAGTACTAGCAAAATGGTAAAAACCTTTATAAAAAACAAAATTACTGAACATGTAGATAGTCATTGTTTAATAGCAGAGAGACAAAGATTTAGCCAAGGAAAAGTCTTGCTTTATTAATCTTTCATATTTCTTTGAAGGTGTTAGTAAACAGATAAAGGTGAGCCAGTTGATATAGTGTATCTCGATTTTCAGAATGTCTTTGACAAAGTCCCTCATGAGAGACTCTTGGGGAAATTAAAAGTCATGGGATAGGAGACAACATACTATTGTGGATCAGGAACTGTTTAAAAGATAGAAAACAGAGAGTAGGGCTAAATGGCCAATTTTCTCAATGGCGAAAGGTGAATAGTGGAGTATTCCAGGTATCTGTGCTGGGCCTGCTGCTTTTTAACATATTCATAAATGACCTGGAAATGGGAACAATGAGTGAAGTGATCAAATTTGCAGATGACAAAATTATTCAAAGTTGTTAAACACAAGAAGATTGTAAAAAATTGCAAACGGACCTTGATAAATTGGGAGACTGAGCATCAAAATGGCAGATGAAACTATGTGGACAAGTGCAAAGTTATGCAATTAGGGAAGAAGCACCCAAACTATGGTTACACGATGCAAGGTTCCACATTAGGAATCACCACCCAGGAAAGGGATCTGGGCATCATTGTGGATAATACATTGAAACTGTCTGCCCAGTGTGCAACTGCCACCAAGAAAGCAAATAGAATGCTAGGAATCATAAGGAAAGAAATGGAGAATAAAGTCAAGTATATTATATCTCTGTATCACTCCATGGTGCAACCATACCTTGAATATTGTGTGCAATTCTAGTCGCCATACCTTAAAAAGGATATAGCAGAATCAGAAAAGGTACAAAAAAAGAGCGACAAAAACAGTAAAGGGGATGGAAAGATGTCCCTATGAGGAAAGGCTTAAAAAGTTAGGGTTCTTCAACTTGGAAGAGACAGCTGAAGGGAGATACAACAGAGGTCTATAAAATAATGAATGAAGTTAACCAGATAAACACTGACTGGTTGTTTACTCCTTCAAAAAGTAGAAAGAGGACATGCAATGAACTACACTGTAGCATATGATGATGATGATGATGAGCATACTCATTGGATTAATCTCCCTGAAATATTCCTCGCTGGATCCTGATGTTAGAAATGATATACTGACCATCTTCATATTTCAAAAAAGTGTGATTTGCCACATTGTCATGGTGAACTTAATATGCTGTATCAAACCAGGATTTATTTTATACATTTCAAGGCAATCTAGTATCCATGAGTGTGGGATGCTGTCAAAAGTTTTCTTATAATCAATCCATGCTATACTGAGATTTCTGCTTTTCTTAGCGCTGGCCATGATGGCCTTATTCAACATTAACTGGTCTTTGGTGCCATATGCCCCTCTCTTGTTGCCCTTCTGCTCTATTGCCATGGTGTCACTGGACTCAGTATGATCATATATTCTGTCTGCATCTATTGCAGTGAACTGCTTATAGATTGTAGTTAGATAAGTTATTGGTCTATAATTGTTAGGGGTGTTACTGGGGTCTCCTTTTGGAAGGAAAAAAGTTCTTCCTGTAGTAAGCCATTGTGGTATTAAGTCTAGCTGCATAAACAAATTGATTTTTGCAATTCACCAGATCTGGGTGGAGTGATGTTAACAGTTTGAGCCAAAAGTTGGTTACTCCATCTAGGCCAGGGCTCTTCCAGTTTCGGGCTCGCTTTAACCTGCTTTCCAGCTTGTTTGTTGCTACTGCAGGCCATTCCATAGGTATGATGTTTGCTTTTTCTAAATGCTCCTGTCTGCAGGGTAACCATTCTGCTTCTTGATTGTGCTTTAAGGTCCTCATATAGTTTTCTACAGAAGCTTTCTGTTTTGGCTTTGGCTGGTGGTGCTTTTATTATCTTAATGCTCTTTCCCAATTCCCTTTAAAATTGTTTTGGGTTCTCTTTAAATAGCTTATTTTGATATATTTCTTTTCGCTTTTCTACATCTCTTTGCAGTTTTTGTGCTTCTGCTGCTACTTTCAATTTATTTATTTATTTTATTTTATTTAAAAGCTTTTCTATACCGTGCTCTTTATTATCAGTGCGGTTTACAATTAACAATTCTCGAACAGTCAAGGCAGAACTGACTTGTGTTTACATTGAACAGGAGCGGTAACTTGGAGTTGTAACTGGGTTAACTATTTACAATTTACTGGGTGGACTATTTACATTGGACCATCAAAAGATGTGGCAAGGTGACTATTTACATGTTAGGTGTTAGACCCAATCATCATGGTTAGGACTGGATCTTATCGGTTGTTTACAGTAAGCGTTATAGCATATGTTTCGACACATATTCGACACATATTGTTACAGTTTAGGTATTGGTAGTATTCATAATGTTACTATCACCGATCTGTTATATACACACCTTAGATTGATATTATTGAGCATCAATGGATGGGTCAGAGATTAGGTTTGTCCTAGTTTGTTTATGATGTGTTGGGCACTGCTTGAGTGGATTGGGGTGTGGGAGGTGGAGAAGTGTCGGTTGGTTGCGAGAAGTGTAGAAGGAATAGGTGATGCTTGAGGGCTTTCCTGAATTGTGTTAGGTCTCTAATCGATCTGATACTAGGGTGGGAGGTTGTTCCAGCACTTTGGGGCATAGAAAGCAAAAGCTCTATTCCTAGTTGCTTACGTACATTTTGTAGATTCCATGGGGATAATCAGTGTGTTGGTGGCTAATGTCCTTTTCGACATGTTGTTAGGGGTGGGGGTAGAGGACGACAGTGATGGACGCGGGGAATATCTTGTTGATGGCTTTGAAGGTGAGGAGTAGTGCCTTGTATGTGAGCCTGCAGTTTATCGGTAGCCAGTGAAGGTCCTTAAGGATGGATTGTTGGAACATATAAATTTCAGGTCTTCTTCTGTTAATGCAGCATGCTTCAGCTTAATGTCTTGGATCTTCATTAATATAATTTGATGATTTTAATCCTTTCAGATACCAGTTTATCAGGGATACCTCTGCACGCAATGACTGCATTTTTCCCTCGATGCACTTTTTCCAAAGAGAAACTGTTATTTTCTTTTTCTTCTGACCCTGCACTTTAGCTGGTATTATTCCCACAGTAATAATTTTAGCTGCAAAATACTGTATTTGATTTATTTTAGTTATGTCAGTACATGATCCCTTTATCCTGGATATAGCCTTATCTTTATAATTATACTTTTAACCCTGGGTAATCTTTCCCT
This sequence comes from Ichthyophis bannanicus, assembly GCA_033557465.1. NCBI lineage: Eukaryota > Metazoa > Chordata > Amphibia > Gymnophiona > Ichthyophiidae > Ichthyophis > Ichthyophis bannanicus. Next base: position 189,388,267 of record CM066035.1, on the reverse strand, counting down.
TGCCTGAAACCCAGCATATTCATCTTTTTCTATATGGACTAGGAGTTCAATCTTGAATTCCTCCACCTCTGGGTCTCTCTCCTCCCTTTCTTCCTCTTCTTCCGTTGATTGGTTTAGCTATCGTGTAGTTACTTCACTGTCCTGCAGTTTCAGATCTCTAAGTTCCATCTCCCCCCCCCTCGATTGCTCCTTTTCTGCATATTCCTTTCTTATGGTACTCTTACCCAGGTCGTCTCCTCCTCCCTATATTTCTTTCCTGTTCAGGAACAGGCATGATTTGTCTATTTCACAGAATTAGTCCTCGGTGCAGGAAGTGGTTAGCCAAAACACCAGAGTCCTTCTTATGGTGTTGGGCTTATGAGTGTTTATGTCTGGGGCAATTATTGAAATACATGGAAAGGAATACCAGTATGAGTAACTAGGTGAAATAAAAACAACTGTGTACAATGTTTTGCAGTGACACTGATGCCAATGTTGCTGAGAAGTAAAACCAATGTGTGCTGAGTTTTGTGTTGATACTGGATGTTATTGCAACTTGCTCAGAGGTTGTGAGCCAACCGAGTGTGTTAATGCTGCTGGCTCCTGACACTGGAGCAACTTAAACTAAGTATTACTCCATTATTTTTGATACAACTTGAATCTAGGAATTATATATGATTGTGTGCAAATGTTTAGAGTTATTTTGAGCAACAATACATAGTCTGATATGAATACTGCTGATACTGACTGTGAAGAATAAATGTTTGGGCATTAGCTTTTTGAAATACTGTGAGCAATGCTATATACTTGGACAAATACTGCTAGTATTGATTGTGAAGAATAGCTACCTTATGCTCCAGAGCATCTCCTGCATGTCTCCCCCAACTCACGTTCACAACATGAGTTCTCTGTAATTGTTTTGGATTACACTGTATACCGCTTAGATTTTTTTTTTTAAGATAAAGCGGTATAAAAAAAACTTGTTAAATAAAATAAATTTATGCTAGCCTCTTTACAGTCTGTCATAGCACTCGCCAAGCAAGAGTACCATGTCCATCTGACTGTTGCCTCTGACCTTCACCATCTCTTTACAACTATCTCTTCAAAGTGCCTCCGCCTCTGATCCCTCCTTTTTATACCCATACTTTGGCCGACTACTTCCATGACAAAGGCCACAAGATTACTCCTTAGTTCCTCTCACGGTCATTCCCCTACCCCACTTCCTTCTCTAAACCTTCCCTCAACCTGTCGCCCTTTCCTCCTTTTCTAAGATAACTGAGGAAGAAACCAAATATTTTCTCTCCTCCTCTAAAGTTATCGGCTCCTCTGATCCCATCCCCACCCATCAACTAAACTCCATCTCCTCAAAGTATCACTTTCTACCATGACTTCTCCTTTAGCCTTCAAGCATGCTGTGGTTACACCTCTCCACAATAAACCATCCCTTGATCCTATCTATCCTAATTAATTGACCCATCTCCCTCTTTATTTCTAAAATACATGAATATGTGGTTCACTGCCGCTGTCTTGACTTTCTTTCCTCAATTCCTTCTGGATCCACTGGAATCTGGCTTTTGCTGTCTACATTCTACGGAGTCAGCTCTTGCCAAGGTCTCCAATGACTTGTTCTTTGTCAAATCAAAGGGCCTTTACTTGACCTTCATTTATTTATTTGGGAAGCTTATATACCGCTATCAGCATTGGTAGTATACAGAAACAAACATAGATCAACAAGTTCATGCACATTAAAAATGGGATACAAAAAGGGTGAGGGAGGTGGGGTTGCACACTAGGACTACTAAGAATTTATTAATTTAAAGACATTTGTTAATCGGCCTTATGCACATGGCATTCAAAGAGGCACAAAGCACAGTTACTTACCTGTAACAGGTGATCTCTGGGAACAGCAGGACTAAGTCTTCACATATGGGTATCGTCGGTACCGACGGAGCCTGCGCGGGAACGCTCCCCAGGGTCCAGTAAGAAAGCTTTTGGGAGCATCCCACAGTGCCAGGCGCTGCCTTCCCGCCTTTCCCAACCGCCTCTCTCCAGTTCGAGTTTTAAAGCTGAGACAAAGAGAGAGAGGAAAGGAAAGATAGAGAGATACAACTCCTAGGGGAGGTGGGTGGGTTGTGAAGACTTATTCCTGCTGTTCCCAGAGATCACCTGTTACAGGTAAGTAACTGTGCTATCTCCAGGAACAAGCAGGAATGAGTCTTCACATATGGGGACTCCCCATCTAAAGATGCCAGGGAGATCTCCAAAGTTGTGAGTCCCTGAGAAGGGCTCTACCTCACCCCATGGATCTCGGGCATCCAACCAGGGATGGGGGGTAGGAGTTGATTAGGTATGGAACAGGTGTTTGAGAACAGCCTGATCAAACAAGGCATCCCAGCAGGAGTCCTTGCCCAAGCAGTAATGGGCTGTAAAGGTATGAACTGAGGCCCAGGTGGCCGCTCGAAAGATTTGGTCGATGGACACAGAGTTTAGATGAGCCATAGAGGCTGCCATGGCCCTCACATAGTGAGCTGTGACATGGCCCTCCAGAGAAAGGTTCTTACTCTGGTAGGCGAAGGAAATACACTGAGCAATCCAATTGGACAGAGTCCTCTTAGAGACTGGAAGTCCTAAGTGAGAGGGATCAAAAGCAACAAAGAGTTGAGAGGACTTTCTATGTTGCTGTGTCCTTTGTAAGTAGAAAGCAAGTGCCCTCTTACAATCCAGGGTATGAAGATTCCTCTCTGCACTTGATGCATGAGGTCCTGGAAAAAAAGACAGGTAAATACACCTCCTGGTTCAGATGAAAAGGTGAGACCACTTTAGGCATAAAGTGTGGATTAGTCCTGAGGACTACCTTGTCATGATGGAACCTTGTATAAGGAGGATTAGCCACCAAGGCTAGCAGCTCACTGACACGGCGAGCTGAGGTGACTACAATGAGAAAAATAACCTTCCAGGAAAGGAATTTCAAGGAGGTAGTGGCTAAGGGTTCAAAGGGTGGCTTCATAAGTTGGCCAAGAACCAAATTAAAATCCCATGCCACTGGAGGGGATCTAATGGGAGGTTTAGTTAAAAGAAGGCCTCTCATGAATCTTGCAATAAGAGGATGAGAGGAAATAGGATGTCCATTGAGAGGCTTAAGGTATGCTGCAATAGCACTCAAATGGACTCTTACTGACTTTGTTTTAAGGTCTGCATGGGATAAATGCAGCAAATACTCTAGTAAAGAATTCAGAGGTATTGCAAGAGGGTTAAGACCCTTCTCTGCACACCAAATGGTAAACCTTTTCCATTTAAAAGCATAGGAACGTCTAGTGGAAGGCTTTCTGGAAGCATGAAGGATATCCTTCACTTGCTGAGACAGATGCCAATCTTGAAGGTCTAGGCCTTCAGCAACCAGGCTCTGGGATGGAGACTGGGGATTTGGGTGCCATAACATTCCCTCCTCCTGGGACAGGAGGTATGGAGCAGATCCCAAGTCCTGGGAAGGAGCTTGAGAGAGATGAAGAAGTAGAGGGTACCACACTTGGCGTGGCCAACGTGGAGCTATGAGGATCATAGACCCCTTGTCTCTCTGAAGCTTGAACAGTGTCTTGGAAATTAGGGGAATGGGTGGAAAGGCATAGAGGAAGTCTTGCCCCCAGTGGAGGAGGAAGGCATCCCTGGCCTGGACTCCCTGACACGGAATCCTGGAACAGAACCGGGGAAGTTTGGCATTCCACGGACTTGCAAACAGGTCTATGTCTGGGGTTCCCCAAATTCGAAAGATCCTGGCTATCTGGTCCCCATGGAGGGACCATTCGTGTGGAAGCAGAACTCGACTGAGTCTGTCTGCCCAAGAGCTTTGAACTCCTGGAAGATACACCGCCATGAGATGAATCTGATGCACTCTGGCGAAGGCCCACAATCTCAAAGCTTCGTTGCAAAGCGACAGAGAGCCAGTCCCGCCCTGCTTGTTCACGTAGAACATGGCTACTTGGTTGTCCGCATGGATGAGGACTGTCTTGTAGCTGGGCAGGGTGTGGAAGACTCAGAGCTAGAAGAATTGCACTGAGCTCTAAGAGGCTGATATGTAGAGATGTCTCCTGTGGAGACCAGATGCCCTGGGTGGAGAGATCTTGTAGATGAGCTCCCCAACCCTTTGGGGAGGCATCTGTTGTGAGGGTTGCTTGGGGTAGCAACTGTTGAAAGGGGGACCCCAGCAACAGATTTTGAGTGGACGTCCACCACTGGAGGGACCAAAAGAGGCGACTGGAGGTTGCTATTTTGTCTGACAGGCAACCTGATGCCTGGGTCCATTGGGTGGACAGAGTCCACTGAGCTGCCCTCATGTGAAGGCGAGCTTAAGGAACCACATGCACGGTGGATGCCATGTGGCCTAACAGTTGTAACATCTCTTGAGCAGTTAAATGGGATTTTAACTGAATTTGAGAAGCTAACTGCACCAAGCGTAGGTAACAGGCCTGGGGAAGATAGGCCCTTGCAGTTGTAGTATCTAGCAAGGTCCCTATTAACTCCAATGACTGAGTAGGGGTGAGTTGTGATTTTGGGATGTTTATTACAAGTCCCAGATACTGAAGAACACGCCTTGTGCAGGCTAGGGAAGTCTGGGCCTCTGACTGGGATGGTGCTCGGATGAGCCAGTTGTCCAGATATGGGAATACAAATATTCCTAGAGTGCAGGGGAATGCAGCTACTACTGCCATGCATTTTGTGAACACTCTTGGAGCAGAGGCCAGACCGAAAGGAAGCACTCTGTATTGGTAGTGCTTTCCCTGATAAAGGAACCGAAGGAACCTTCTGTGTGTTAGATGGATGAGGACATGGGTGTACGCATCCTTGAGATCTAGAGAACAAAGCCAATCCTGACTCTGAAGGTATGGAAGGAGAGAGCACCGAGAGAAATCATCTTGAATTTCTCCTTGCATAGAAACTTGTTCAATTCTCTGAGATCTAATATGGGTCTGTAGCCCCCTGTTTTCTTTGAAATAAGAAAGTAGGGGGAGTAGAACCCTGAACCCTGTTGAAGAAGGGGTACTTCTTCTATTGCCCTTTGGGCAAGAAGGGTAGCAATCTCCTGACCCAGAAGGTCGAGGAGAGATGTTGGAGAATTGAACTGTCTCACCATAGTGTGAGGAGGAAGGTTTAAGAAATGAAGCTTGTACCCCTCCCTTATGATGGAGAGGGTCCACTGCTCTGCTGTGATTTGTTCCCATCTGGGAGCAAAATGAGCTAACCTTACTGGAATGGTGAGAGGCTCTGGTTCTTCTAGAGCCAGAAATGCTAAGTTCTCTAGTTGTAAGTCAAAGGCCCTGAGGAGGCTGAGGCTGTTGGGCCGTAGCAGTCCTTGTAGCCTTAGGCTTGGCTTGTTTAGGTTGTTGCTGTCACTTTGCAGCAAAACGACCTGTAGAAGATGCCTGGAGACCATAACCAGGATAATATTTCCCTTTCTTGGGAAAGAAAGTCTTTTTGAAAAACCTTTTTCTAGCAGGAGCATAAGTAGACTTTGAAAGTCTAAGGCAGAATTTTCAGCATCCATCTGAGTGGCCTTTGCTTGCCAATCCTTACCAAAAAGGTTTTCACTTGTACAAGGAAGATTTCCTAATCCATCCTGGACCCAGGGTTCCAAATCAGAAGCTTGCAACAAAGCAAGTCTGCGTGCACCTATGGCAATAGCCGAGGCTCTGCTGGCACACTCAAAAGAGTCAAAGGCTGCATGGTTGGAGAATTTGGAAACATCCTGGGCATATTTAAGCCAGGTGAGAAACTCTTCCCTTTTATCTTCTGAGATAAAAGGAGATAAAGTTAGCAGATGATCTGTAACTTTTTAGAAACATCCCCATATAGAGACTATAGGAGTTGATTCTGGCAGTAAGCATATTGGCCTGGAACATTCTCCTGCCAAAAGCATCTAAGGTTCTGCATTCTCTTCCTGGAGGATTAGATGAGTGTCTTTTTGCACTCTTTATCTTTTTCATAGCAGACTCCACCACAATAGAGTGGTGAGGAAGCTGTGTCTTATGAAAGCCAGGACAAGGAGGAACACGGTACATGGTGTCCAACCTGCGAGAATGAGGGGAAATAGTAAGAGGTGTCTCCCATATGCCCAACATGTGATCATAAAGGATCTCATGAATTGGTATAGCTGCCTCTTTAGGAGCCTTAGGATATTGTAAAATATCTAATTTCTTGGCTCTAGGCTCTGGTTCAGGGGCCACTGAAATAGAGAGGCCCCTGGCCACTTCCCTAATGAAGTCTTGAAAAGACAAGTCTTCTGGAGGAGACATTCTTCTTTTTGGAGAAGAAGGCTCCTGAGGAAGGAGTACCGATGCCTCGACAGAAGCCTCTGATTCATCAGAGTCCTCGGAGAAACCGAAGTATCGCCTGTCTGGATGCTCTTGCAGAGCCCGATACGCATACCGAGTGGTATCGACATCGGGAGTGATCGGTACCGATTCGGTACCGATGGGCATCACAGGACAGGGTACCGCTGCAGTCGACACCGAAGCCGATGTCGATGCAATCGGTACCGGCACTGGAACCGATACCGGTGCCGGAACCGGTACCACCAACGGAGTTTGTTGCGGTACCGGAGGCGTCACAGCTTGTATGAATGCCATGATGGCACGCTGCATGGTCAGAATATTCTGATCCATCGACACAACCAATGTCTGGATGTCGGTACCAGTGGAGACCACCGGTACCCCAGAACATGGCAACAGGTGATCGGTCGAGGCCACGCCATCGATGTCAACCTGTGACCTCATAGATGACGCTTTGGAAGCCGGAGCCTCCCACCGGGGTAATTTTGTCGGTGCAGGATCCTCGAGGGCAAGCCCGGAGGCATCTCGATACTTAGAGGGAGATCTACCCTTCGAGGACCGGCTGGACTTATGTTTGGTTACCCGAGATCCATGGGAGGAAGACGAAGCCCTGGAAGATGTCGATGCCACCGAAGCTGCATCAGAGGGAAACAGGGTACTGAGCTTTGCCGCTCGATTCTGTCGACCTCTTTTAGACATCATGGAACAGGACTCACAATCGGTGATGGAGTGGTCAGGACCCAAACATTTTAGACACCAGTCATGGGTGTCGGTGATAGAAAGAGTACCGCTGCACTTCGTGCACTTTTTAAACCCGGAAGCGGGCTTTTCCATGAGGAAAAATCTTCTAGGCCCAAGGCCCAAAAGAAAAAATTGCACAGAAGTGGGAAACGGTAGGTTTTTGGGGTTTTTTTTAAAGAAGAAAGAAGAAAAGACCGGCGGTACCGGTCCGACGTCGAAGAAGGCAGACGCACGACCAAAGAAATAAATAAAAATAAAGAACTTCTTCAGCGGTGACAGGAACACGACCTGCTGGCTACGCGGAAAAGAAGAACTGGAGAGAGGCGGTTAGGAAAGGCGGGAAGGCAGCACGCAGGTGCTGTGGGATGCTCCCAAAAGCTTTCTTACTGGACGCTGGGGAGCGTTCCCGCGCAGGCTCCGTCGATACCGACGATACCCATATGTGAAGACTCATTCCTGCTTGTTCCTGGAGATCAGATAAAACACAACACAATATGCCCCTACCGGCCACTCCTCGCAGGACTCCCAAAACACACCAAAATAAAAATAAAATTAAAAATTAAAATAAAATAGAATAGAATAACTGCTGAGAACAGGAGGAGAGAGTGCAGAGAAGTGAAAGAGTAACAGGCAAAATGTCAAATGCCTGAATGAAAAGACAGGTTTTCAAGCCCGACTTACATTTTACATACAAGGATGCTAGTCGAAGTTCGGTGGGCAGAAAGTTCGACAAGCAAGGTACTCCGGCCATAAAAGCAATTTATCAGTACATGGCTAGGCAAAGTGTTTTATTGAAGGAGTAACTAGAAGGTTCTTGGTTGAGGTGCAAAGGGTACACGAGAGAGTATGCTTTTTAAACATATTATCCATGATAAAAACCCAACGTGGGCATATTTTGGCAAAAGCCTGCATTGGGGTTGTATAAGGTTAGTTATTAATAAAACCATTAATAGTAATAAAATATAAATATCTTTAAAATCTATAATTTTTTCTATTTAAAACACACTTGATATGCTATATCCACTAAAAATTAAACACAAACACATGCAAGATGAGTTAATACTAATTAACTTCCAGCTTTTACCAATGGAAATGACAGACATCAAATCAAAATCAGTGTAAGGCAGACCACAATGCCAGACAAAGCATAGTTACTCACCTGTAACAGGTGATCTCTGGGAACAGCAGGAATTTAGTCTTCACATATGGGTATCGTCGGTACCAACGGAGCCTGCATGGGAACGCTCCCCAGCGTCCAATCAGAAAGCTTTTGGGAGCATCCCACAGCGCCTGCGTGCTGCCTTCCTGCCTTTCCCAACTACCTCTCTCCAGTTGAGTTTTAAAGCTGAGAGAGAGGGAAAGAGAAAGAGAAAGATAGAGAGATACAACTCCTAGGGGAGGTGGGTGGGTTGTACAGACTAAATTCCTGCTGTTCCCGGAGATCACCTGTTACAGGTGAGTAACTATGCTATCTCCAGGAACAAGCAGGAATGTAGTCTTCACATATGGGGACTCCCTAACTTTAGATGCCAGGGAGAGACCCCAGAAGTTGTGAGTCCCTGTGAAAGGGCTCCACTTCCCCCCATGGATCTCTGGCATCCAAACAAGGATGGTGGGTAGGAGTTGATTATGTACGGAACAGGTGCTGGAGAACAGCCTGACCAAACAAGGCATCCCGGCAGGAGTCCTTGTCCAAGCAGTAATGGGCTGTGAAGGTATGAACCGAGGCCAAAGTGGCTGCTCGACAGATGTCGTTGATAGACACAGAGTGCAGATGAGTCATTGAAGTTGCCATGGCTCTCACATTGTGAGCTGTGACATGGCCCTCCAGAGGAAAATTCTTACTCTGATAGGCAAAGGAAATACACTGAGCAATGCAGGTAGACGGTGTTCTCTTGGAGACTGGAAGTCCCAAATGAGAAGGATCAAAAGCAACAAAGAGTTTAGAGGACTTTCTATGTTGCTGTGTTCTTTGTAAGTAAAAGGCTAAAGCTCTTTTACAGTCCAAAGTATGAAGATTCTTTTCTGCATTTGATGCATGAGGCCTTGGAAAAAACACAGGCAGGTAGACCGCTTGGTTTAGATGAAAAGGCAAGACCACCTTTGGCATAAAGTGTGGATGACTCCTAAGGACTACCCTGTCATGATGGAACCTTGTATAAGGTGGATCAGCCACTAGTGCCTGCAACTCACTGATGTGACGTGCTGATGTGATTGCAATGAGAAAGATAACCTTCCAGGAAAGGAATTTCAAGGTGGTAGTAGCTAAGGGTTCGAAAGGTGGCTTCATGAGCTGACCAAGAACCAGGTTTAAGTCCCATGCCACCGGTGGTGGCCTAATGGGAGGCTTAGTTAGAAGAAGGCCTCTCATAAATCTTGCTATAAGAGGATGAGAGGAAATAGGTTGTCCATTTAGAGGCTTGAAAGAAGCTGCAATAGCACTCAAATGGACTCTTACTGAGTTAGTCTTAAGTCCTGCATTGGATAAATGAAGGAGATACTCCAATAATGATTCCAAAAGGTATCGCAAGGGGGTTAAGACCCTTCTGCGAACACCATATGGTAAAGCTTTTCCACTTAAAAGCATAAGAACGTCTTGTGGAAGGCTTCCTGGAAGCATAAAGGATATCCTTTACTTGCAGAGGGGGATTAAGATCATGGAGATCTAGGCTTTCAGCAACCAAGCCCTGAGATGTAGAGACTGGGGATTGGGATGCCATAACATTCCATCCTCCTGAGACAGGAGATCTGGAGCAGACCCTAACTCCAGAGAGGGAGCCTGAGAGAGATGTAGAAGCAGAGGGTACCACACTTGCCGTGGCCAATGTAGAGCTATGAGAATCATGCAGCCTCTGTCTCTCTGAAGCTTGAACAGGGTTTTGGGAATTAGGGGAATGGGTGGAAAGGCATAAAGGAAGTCTTGACCCCAGCGAAGGAGGAAAGCATCCTTGGCCTGAGAGCCCTGAGACGGAATTCTGGAACAGAACCGGGAAAGTTTGGCATTCAACAGATTTGCAAAGAGGTCTATGTCCGGGGTTACCCAATTTTGAAAAATCTTGGCCACCTGGTCTGCATGTAGAGACCATTTGTGTGGAAGCAGAACTCGACTGAGTCTGTCTGCCCAAGAGTTTCGTATGCCTGGAAGATATACTGCCAGGAGATAAATCTGATGCTCTCTGGCGAAGGCCCATATTCGCAAAGCTTCGTTGCAAAGCGACAGAGAGCCTGTTCCCCCCTGCTTGTTCACGTAGAACATGGCTACTTGATTGTCCGTATGAATGAGGACTGTCTTGTAGCTGAGTAGGGTGTGGAACACTCGAAGAGCAAGGAAGATCGCTCTGAGCTCTAAGAGATTGATATGTAGATGAGTCTCCTATGGAGTCCAAGTGCCTTAGGTGAAGAGATCCTGCAGATGAGCTCCCCAACCCATTGGAGAAGCATCCGTTGTGAAAGTTGCCTGGGGTAAAGGTTGTTTAAAAGGGAACCCCAGCAACAGGTTTTGAGTGGACTGCCACCATTGGAGGGACAAAATAAGGTGATTTGTGTTTGCTATTTTGTCTGACAGGCATCCTGATGCCTGGGTCTGTTGAGTGGATAAAGTCCACTGGGCTGCTCTCATATGGAGGAGGGCATAAGGGACCACATGCACAGTAGATGTCATGTGGCCTAGTAGTCGTAATATTTCTCGAGCAGTGAGATGAGGCTTTAGCACTGCTTGAGAAGCTAACTGCACCATGCGAAGGTAACGGGTCTGAGGAAGATAGACCCTTGCTTTTCTGGTGTCCAGCAAAGCTCCTATGAACTCTGAAGACTGAGTGGGAGTTAAACTGGATTTTGGGATGTTTATGACCAAACCTAAATACTGAAGGAAACGCATTGTGCAAGATAGAGCAGTCCTGGCGTCTGACTCTGATGGGGCTCGAATGAGCCAGACGTCTAAGTAGGGGAAGACGAATATTCCTAGAGTGCGAAGAAATGCAGCTACCACAGCCATGCATTTTGTGAACACCCTTGGTGCTGAGGACAGGCCAAAAGGAAGCACCCTGTATTGGTAGTGCTTTCCTTGAAAAAGGAACCGAAGGAACTTTGTGGGTTGGATGGATGAGAACATGGGTGTACGCATCCTTGAGATCTAGAGAAAAAAGCCAATCCTGACTGAAGGTATGGCAGCAGAGTTCCCAGAGATATCATCTTGAATTTCTCTTTGAACAGGAATTTGTTCAATTCTCTGAGGTCTAAAGTAAGTCTGTGTCCCCCTGTTTTCTTTGGGATAAGGAAATAGGGGGAGTAAAACCCTGTACCCCTTTGAGGTATGGGTACCTCTTCTATTGCCCTTGGGCAAGAAGCATAGTGACCTCTTGATCTAACAGGTTGATGAGAGAGGTCTGAGAATTGAACTGTCTTATCATTGTGGGAGGGGGCATGCACAGAAAGTGAAGCTTGTACCCCTCTTTTATAATGGATAGTGTCCAATGTTCTGCTGTTATCTGCTCCCACCTGGGGGCAAAGTGACATAACCTTCCTGGAATGGTGGAAGGCTCTGGTCCATTGAGGGCCAGGAAGGCTAAGTTCTCTAGATGAAAGTCAAAGGCCTTGTGGAGGCTGAGACTGCTGAGACGGTTGAGGCTTAGCAGTCTTTGCTTTCCTTTGTTTGGGTGGTTGCTGACTTTTCCGGACAGGTTGACCTGCAGAGCGTCCCTGCTGGGAATAAGCAGGATAAAACCGTTTCTTTTGGAAAAGAATGTTTTTTTGAAAGATTTCTTTTTTGCAGGATCAGCTATGGCCTTGGATAATCTATCCAAGGTGGAGTTGTCAGCATCCAACTCTTTGGCTTTTTCTTGCCAATCTTTGCCAAACAGGTTCTCACCAGTACAAGGAATATTGCCCAGTTTGTCCTGTACCCAGAGCTCCAAATCAGATGCCTGGAACCAGGCAATTCTACGTGCACCTATGGCAATGGCAGAGGTACTGCTTATGCACTCAATATAGTCAAAAGCTTCACGGTTGACAAACTTAGAAACATCCTGGGCATGTTTAACCAGTGTGAGAAAGTCTTGCCTCCTATCTTCAGGAAGAAGAGGACTCAGAACCTCTAAATCACCTGTGACTTCCTTAAGGAACATTCCCATATATAAAATATAGGAATTGATCCTAGCAGAAAGCATGGAAGGTTCGACGTCCAAAGGCATCCAAGGTTCGACACTCACGTCCTGGAGGATTACAGGCATGTCTCCTTGCACTTCTGATCCTTCTCATAGCTGACTCCACTACGACAGAGTGGTGGGGAAGCTGAGTTTTCTGGAAACCAGGACACGGAGGCACTCGGTACATGGTATCCAGTCTGCGGGAGTGAGGAGAGGTGGTAAGAGGTGTCTGCCACATTCTCAACATGAGATCATGTAAGATCTCATGGATAGGCAAAGTAGCTGCTTCCTTAGGAGCTTTGGAATATTGTAAGATTTTCAACTCCTTTGCTCTGGGCTCTGTTTCAGGAGCCACAGTAATGGACAGACCTCGAGCCACCTCCCTGATAAAGTCCTGAAAGGAGATATCCTCCGGAAGAGACATCCTGCGTTTAGGGGAGGAAGGATCCTCCGGGAGAAGTATTCCGGTACCGACAGAACTGTCAGAATCCTCAGATTCCTCTAAGGACTCAAAGTATCTTCTGTCCGGATGCTCTTGTAGAGCCCGATACCCATACCGACCGAAGTTGGTACCTGGGGGAATCGGTACCGGTGTATCGGTACCGGAAGGCATAGGATGACTGGGTGCCGGCAATGCGGACACCGATGTCGATGCTGTCGGTTCCAGTACCGATACCAGTGCCAGAGTCGGTGCCGGTTGAACTGTCTGACGCAGTTCCGAGGGCGTCGATGCCGCAAGGAGAGCCGCCAGACTGCGTTCAATAGCCAGGAACCTCTGGTCTATCGATGCTGCCGATGCCTGGATGTTGGTACCGGAGAAAACAGCCGGTACCCCACAGCATGGCAAGTAGTTCTGCCGAAGTTGAGGCCTCGAGAACGTCCTGGAGCCCCGATAATGCTTTGGAAGCCGAAGCCTCCCGCCGGGGCAATTTTGCCGGTGCAGAATCCTCAAGGGCAACGCCAGAGGCATCTCGATGCTTAGGAGATCTGCCCTTTGAGGACCGGCTAGACTTATGTTTAGTTACCTGAGATCCACGGTTGGAAGACAAAGCCCTGGAAGACGTCGATGCCACCGAGGCTGCATCGGAGGGAAACAGGGTACCGAGCTGCTGTCGACCCCCTCTTGGGCATCATGGCACAGGCCATACATTCCGTGATGGAGTGGTCAGGACCTAAACATTTAGGACACCACTCATGGGTGTCGGTGACGGAGATGGTACCGGCACACTTTTGAAACCCGAAGCGGGTTTTTCCATAGTGGAGGAAAATTTGGGGCCTAAGGCCCAAAATGGCACGTGCATCTGGAAAAAGTTGGAAAAAAAAAGTACTAACTCTCTCTCTATTTTTTTTTTTTTTTAAGAAACAAAGAAAGAAGAACCGGCGGTACCGGTAAAGCGTCGAGGAAGACAGACGTGACCACAAAAAAATAAGGACAATAAGGAAAATTTTCTGCGGTGACAGGAACACGACCTGCTGGCTCCATGGAAAACGAAGAACTGGAGAGAGGCAGTTGGGAAAGGCGGGATGCTCCCAAAAGCTTTCTGATTGGACGCTGGGGAGCGTTACCGCGCAGGCTCCGTCGGTACCGACGATACCCATATGTGAAGACTACATTCCTGCTTGTTCCTGGAGAAGCAAATATTGATATCACAGCATATAATCAAGTGTCAATCACTTTAACTTACCACCAAAATGTTAATATAAATGACAACCAACAGAGAAGCAAGTCATGCCTCTCCCAATAAATACATACTGTAGCTGAAAGTAACTCGCCCTGTTCTTCTCCTGGAAAGACGTGAGCTAAATACTATAAATAAATAAAATAAAAACCATTTCTATAGGCCCATGTTTCCCTGAAAGGGTAGACTCATGGTTTGATAAGCCCTGAACTACACTATAAAATAGCAGCACAAAGCAGTAGGGAGGAGTAGCCTAGTGGTTGGGACAAGGTACTTCAGGCCGGAAGGTCGGGGGTTCAAATCCCACTAGAGGACAGCAACCTTGGGCCGGAAGGACTGGGGTTTCTAGTCCCACAGATGCTCCTTGTGGTCTTGGGCAAGCCACTTAACCCTCCATTGCCCATGTTCCCTGTAAGTATTAGTGTATGTGTCTCATATCCCCATGTGTTAAATGTATCCCCCAATTGTGTTGTGACCGCTTTGATTGAAGGATAAGGCGGTATACAAAACTGTCTAAATAAATAAATAAATAAATCATTTCCAGTGAAAATCCACAGAGTTAACACATTCCTATTTGTATCAAACAGTTCAAGATTTATCATGTATTATTTATGTATTTATTAGTATTTAGTTCACACCTTTACAGGAGTAGATCAAGGAGTGTTACATTCAGGTACAGTATATATTTAAAAATCAGACAGGCAGAAATGCACACAGAGATCTTTCCCTACATGCCTCTCTCCTGGGTTTTGGCTCCTTTTGGGTGGTGAACATGAAGCTGCAACTGGAGAAATTCTATAATTTCCTCCTTCAGGGAATCCTTAGGTCTATACTGGGCCCAGATGTAAAGCACCGTTGGCAGGATTTCTTCTCCTAGCCTGCAAACACGCATACGACAGTTTGCTGCTGATATGTTCAGGAAGATATTAAGCGCAGCCAGAATTTGGTCCAAGCCTGCAGGGTTTCCTTCTTCCCTGAAATGAAACAAAAATCAGTACGTAGCAACTCATGGAACTAGTACCAAAAATGATCACATAAGAAAATTAAAATAGTCATTTCAAAGCATATTTGTCCACTCTGACTTTTCCTATAAACTAATACCCTATTGAGAGAACTTGTACCTACAAGATTTTAATTCAAAACACAAAGACAAAATGTGCTTAAGAACATTATAGAAGATGGAATAAATCAGATACAGAACAGCAGTCTTCACACCTATGTGCATTCTCTTCCTCCACACCCTATTTTGAAAAATCTACCTTATAGGCAATACCCAGCAAGCAGAGTAAACAAGTTTAAAGCAACTGTATCACTTCCAATCAATCAATCACTTATTGTAATTGATTTCTTTTCAAGGATTACTGATGCTACTTTGAAAGCAAAATAGGGATTTAATTTTTTTCCTGAGCACTGCAGTTCATAAATCATAAACCCTGCACAATTTGCTGCTCTGCAGCATGTTATTCATAATTAGCTAGTACATTATAATCAAGAGTTCTTTTTCACTTTAAAAGAAGTTTTAAAATAGAGAATTATAAATAAAAAGATATGTGCACATTCAGCAAGACTGCTGACCATTCTTGACAACAAGGAATACCCCAAGGTTCCTGGCTCTCAGCAACTCTCTTTCACATTTACCTCCAACCCCTCTGTGAAATAATACTATCCCACAATATCAATTACCACCTGTATGCAGATGACATCATGCTGTATGGACCAATTACAACAACTGATCCAAATAACCCGAAACTAATTGACTGCTTTAATGATGTCTCCAGATGGCTACAAGAAAACAATCTTACCATAAACTTTAAAAAAACAGAAGCACTGTTTGTGACAAAGGACCAAATATTCGCTCCCCCATCCCTTAACCTAGGCACAGCTAAAATAGCAGTACAACCACACGTAAAATATCTGGGAATCATCCTTGACAAGACACTATCATTTAAACAACAGGTTGCAAAAACCACAAGAGCTGTCTACTTCAAAGCAAAGATGGTACAGAGACTTAGAACGCTCATCGACCCACAAGACCTCCGTACAGTTATTTATTTATTTATTTTATTTATTTAAAAAGTATTTCTAGACCGTCTTATCATAAAAATCAAGGCGGTGTCACAACAATACAATCAGATGAAGTGCAGGGGGGGTCATGCAGTGTAGGAGGAATAGTGTGCGGGGGGGGGATCATGCAGGAGGAATAGTGTGCGGGGGGGGGGGGGAGTTCATGCAGTGGGGGCAGTGATGTGATGTGCGTGTGAGGAGGGTGTTTCTAGGTTAGGGTGGGCTATGTACAGTGTGCGCTATAATACAGCATGTTCTATAATACAAGGTACTGTCCAGATAGGGCTTGAGCTAGATCCTGTGCTGATATACAATCTCTTGTCGGTGTCTTACAATCTCTCGTCGGGGTCTTTGTTGATCAGGCTTTGTTGATTATGTGATGTGTCCATAATGTTCTATGAACAGAGTTGTCTTCAGCTGTTTGCGGAAGTCTTTGAGGTCCGTTGTCGATCTCAAATCATCTGGGAGGGAGTTCCAGATGGTTGGGGTTGCCAGGGAGAGGGCTCTCTCTGTGGTGTCCTTTCGTGTTTTTCTGAAGTCTCTAGGTGTGTTGACTCTGTTGGAGGTTCCTTTTCTTCTCGGGCGGGTGCTGGTGTCTGGATGAATGAGGGTGTGCAGGCTGTTTGCTGAAATGTGGTGCTTGATTTTGAATATGTTCATTATTGTTTTGTATTTAATACGTGAGCTGATTGGGAGCCAGTGTAGATCTTTGAGAACCGGGGTAATGTGTTCATGTCTTGTTGAGCCAGAAATTATGCGTGCGGCGGTGTTTTGGGCTAGTTGGAGCGGTTTGAGAGTTTGCTTTGGTAGGCCAAGGTAGATGGGGTTGCAGAAGTCCAATAATGGGGTGATGAGCGCTTGGCATACTGTGCGGAAGTGTTCTGCGTCGAGGAGGGGTTTAAGCCGTCTGATGATTCTCATTCTATAGTATGCATTCTTGACCGTTTTGTTGACGTGAGACATGAGATTTAGTTTGTTGTCCAGGGTTACTCCCAGGTATCTTACTTCGGATTTCATTGGAATAGTTGTGTCTGCTATTTTGATGTCCGGTGGGTGAATGAAGTCGGGGTTGCGAGCAATGTTCCCTCTAATTTTCTGTAGGCTGTGTGCGCATAAAATATCAGCTGTGCAGCTTTTGAAGGAAGGTTACATTTTTTGTGCGCCACATAACGACACTCGGAGTTATATACTTTAAAATTTGACTACACGTCAGAATACAGTATGTACACCACATTGATTGCACTAGAAAATATTGTAGAACTTGTGAAAACCGTAAATACACAACAACTTTTAAATTTTAAGATGTCTGTGTTGTTTCCTATCAGAATCAGAACTGTAATTTTTGTGCGCTCTGTTGTAAAGTATGTGCGCTCGCTTGGCAAGGTGTGTGCGCGCGCACACGCGCACAGCTTAGAGGGAACAGTGGTTGCGAGTGATTATTAGAGCCTCAGTCTTGCTGTAGTTGATTGAGAGGTTGTTGTTCGTGCACCAGTTTGTCATTTGTGTTAGGCAGTCAGTTATTCTATTGTAGTCTGGGTTGTCGGTTGAGATAGGTGTGTATATCATGATATCGTCTGCATAGATGGTGTATTGAATGTTGTTCGCTTTCAGGATGTCGCATATTGGCTGGATGTATATGTTGAACAGAAGGGCCGAGAGGGCGGATCCTTGAGGTACTCCTTGGCGGATTTTTATGGGTTGAGAGGTGTTGTGGCCTATCTTGACTTGTAGCTGCCTGTCGGTGAGGTAGGATTGGAACCATTTTAACGTGGTACCGTGAAGCCCAATTTTCTTTAGTCTTTCCAGGAGGGTTGGGTGGTCAACTGTGTCGAAGGCGGAGGAGATGTCGACGAAGATCATTAGGATGCCTTTAGTGTTGTTGTCTATGACTCTGATGATGTTGTCTATGAGGTAGATCAGCAGTGTTTCGACTCCATGTTGGGGGCGGAAGCCGTGCTGGTTGTCGTCTAGAGGAGCATGGTTGTCTTTATGTTCCTGAAGTTGTTGTTGCACTGCTTTTTCTATGATTTTTGCCAGGAAAGGTATGCTGGATATTGGTCTGTATGCTGCGGGGTTGCTCTTGTCGAGGGTTGTTTTCTTCGGTATTGGGCGTACTGTAGCCAGTTTTAGTTGAGCTGGCAGGAGACCCTGGGTGAGTGAATTGAGCACAATGTCGTGTATGACGTGGATGAGGCTTGATTTGGTGGCCTTTATCCATGATACTGGGCAGGGGTCCGTGGGGGCGGTGCTTGTTCTGATTGCTGAGATGATGCGGGAGAGCTGTTCTGTTGAGGGAGGGTAGAAGGCGTCCCATGTCTTAGGGTATGAATCAGGCTGGGTTGAAGAGCTGGTTTTAGTTGGTTCTGTGGAGTGAAATTTGTCTTTGATGTGATCAGCAAATTTTTGCGGGTCTATTTGTATTTCCTCCTCAGTTTTCTGCTCCTTTGTGAGGATTTTCACTATATCGAAGAGCTCCCTGGGTTTGTTTATGGAGGTGTTTATCATGTTTGTGTGGTATTCTTTCTTGGATTGGTTGATGTGTTCGGTGTATAGTCTTTGGTTTGTTAGGTATATCTGCTGGTTTTCTGGTGTCTTGGATTTTCTCCATCTCCGTTCCATCCTTCTGAGTTCTCTTTTCTTTTGTCGTATGGTTGAGGAGTACCAGGGCTTGTGTTGTCTCTTGTTGTTGCAGTGTTCCTCTGGTTTGGTAACAGTGGCTGTGGCGGCGTTGGATATTGTGTTGTTCCAGTTGATAATTTGAGTCTCGAGGTTGTCTGTTTCTGTTGACAGTTGATTTAGCGTGTCCAGTAGGAAGGTGTCTGTCGAATTTCTTGAATCGCCTTTGTGTGTGGGAAATGTTGGTTTGTTCGTTGTGGTTGTCTTTTTGAAGTTGCAGTGTGATCTTGATTATGTGGTGGTCTGACCAGGGGACTGGGGTGACGGAAGGAGTTGAGATTAGACCTCTTGAAGTTAGGGAGTTGGTTGCGAATATGAGGTCTGGTGTGGATCCGTGCCTGTGTGTAGGGGCGTTGATGATTTGGGTGTATTGAAGTGATGTCATTGCTTGGAGGAAGGCATCGGCATCTTTGGTGTTGGTGGTCTTGAGGTTGAAGTCACCTAGCATGAGGGTGGGTTTGTTAGTTGCTATGAGGGCGCATGCTGTTTCGAGTGTTGCTGCCAGTTCATCAGGAGGGGCTCGGGGTGCTCTATAGGTTAGGCAGAGTGCCATGTGTTTGTTCATGATGCTGAGCGTGTTGCTTTGTGGTGTAGCGGTGGAGCTGTGTGTTTTGAACTTCAGGTTTTTCTTTGCAATTATAAGCACCCCTCCTCCACGTTTGTGGGTGCGTGGGCAATTGTAAGCTGTGTGGCTGTCTGGTACTAATTGATTGAGTAGAACTGTGTCGGTAGTATTGAGCCAGGTTTCTGTAATGCAGAGAATGTCTGGTTGGTGATCTTCTATGTGGTCTGCTAGTGTGTGTATCTTGTTGCATATGGACCTCGCGTTTATGAGTTCTATGGCAGTTTGCTCTGTTGTGTTGTGTGACTCCGTTGACAAATGTGCGAGGGGGTGAGATTTGTGTGCTTCTTTTTTTCTAGATGTTGATGTGCTGTGTGTGGTGGGCTGATTGTGTTGTGGAACTATGTAATGCCAGGTGGAGGGTGGGTGCCATTGTGGGTTATGGGGTAGGTAGTGGAGGTGGGGGTCTGGTGAGAGGATATGTGTGAGGAGGAGGCTGAATGGTAGAAACCATGTTGTGATCATGGTGGTGTGCTGTGGTGTTTTGTGTGAAGTTTGCTTGCAGTTTCTGGTGTCTGATGATGTGTGCACAGATTTCATGCAGTTCACTGTCCTCGTTGAATGAGTTTGTGAGACTCACCTGGTAGGTTCTGTTGTCGTTGCTTGGGGAGCTCGAGGTGCGTGAGGCTTGTGGTTGGCGAGCTCAGACCCGTCTGGGGAGCTCAAGCCGTGGCTGCCTTTCGCACGTGTGTTCAGTGAAGTGGGGGGTACGTTCCCGGGATAGGTGGACGCGTCGCAGCTTTTTCGGCGTGGTCGGATAATGATGTTGACGTCTTGGTGGGGAGGCACTCCTCTCTTTCACCGCCAGTGGCCACCGCCTAAGGGCCACGCCAAAGGGCCCTCTGGCGAGGCCCTCAGGCGCGGGCCCGCCAGGTGCGGGCGCGCCCTGTAGGGACGCCGCTATTTAACTGAGCTGCTGGGCGGGATCTCCCGCTCCCACTGCCCGGATTGGGCAGGAGCACTCCCACTGCCCCGATAGGGCAGGAGTTGCAGGCAGGGAGAGCCGGGCTTGCGGGCGGCAAAGCGGGTCCCTCTCGGTAGGGACGCCGCTATTCAACTGAGCTGCTGGGCGGGCTCTCCCGCTCCCACTGCCCGGATTGGGCAGGAGCACTCCCACTGCCCCGATAGGGCAGGAGTTGCAGGCAGGGAGAGCCGGGCTTGCGGGCGGCAAAGCGGGTCCCTCTCGGTAGGGACGCCGCTATTCAACTGAGCTGCTGGGCGGGCTCTCCCGCTCCCACTGCCCGGATTGGGCAGGAGCACTCCCACTGCCCCGATAGGGCAGGAGTTGCAGGCAGGGAGAGCCGGGCTTGCGGGCGGCAAAGCGGGTCCCTCTCGGTAGGGACGCCGCTATTCAACTGAGCTGCTGGGCGGGCTCTCCCGCTCCCACTGCCCGGATTGGGCAGGAGCACTCCCACTGCCCCGATAGGGCAGGAGTTGCAGGCAGGGAGAGCCGGGCTTGCGGGCGGCAAAGCGGGTCCCTCTCGGTAGGGACGCCGCTATTCAACTGAGCTGCTGGGCGGGCTCTCCCGCTCCCACTGCCCGGATTGGGCAGGAGCACTCCCACTGCCCCGATAGGGCAGGAGTTGCAGGCAGGGAGAGCCGGGCTTGCGGGCGGCAAAGCGGGTCCCTCTCGGTAGGGACGCCGCTATTCAACTGAGCTGCTGGGCGGGCTCTCCCGCTCCCACTGCCCGGATTGGGCAGGAGCACTCCCACTGCCCCGATAGGGCAGGAGTTGCAGGCAGGGAGAGCCGGGCTTGCGGGCGGCAAAGCGGGTCCCTCTCGGTAGGGACGCCGCTATTCAACTGAGCTGCTGGGCGGGCTCTCCCGCTCCCACTGCCCGGATTGGGCAGGAGCACTCCCACTGCCCCGATAGGGCAGGAGTTGCAGGCAGGGAGAGCCGGGCTTGCGGGCGGCAAAGCGGGTCCCTCTCGGTAGGGACGCCGCTATTCAACTGAGCTGCTGGGCGGGCTCTCCCGCTCCCACTGCCCGGATTGGGCAGGAGCACTCCCACTGCCCCGATAGGGCAGGAGTTGCAGGCAGGGAGAGCCGGGCTTGCGGGCGGCAAAGCGGGTCCCTCTCGGTAGGGACGCCGCTATTCAACTGAGCTGCTGGGCGGGCTCTCCCGCTCCCACTGCCCGGATTGGGCAGGAGCACTCCCACTGCCCCGATAGGGCAGGAGTTGCAGGCAGGGAGAGCCGGGCTTGCGGGCGGCAAAGCGGGTCCCTCTCGGTAGGGACGCCGCTATTCAACTGAGCTGCTGGGCGGGCTCTCCCGCTCCCACTGCCCGGATTGGGCAGGAGCACTCCCACTGCCCCGATAGGGCAGGAGTTGCAGGCAGGGAGAGCCGGGCTTGCGGGCGGCAAAGCGGGTCCCTCTCGGTAGGGACGCCGCTATTCAACTGAGCTGCTGGGCGGGCTCTCCCGCTCCCACTGCCCGGATTGGGCAGGAGCACTCCCACTGCCCCGATAGGGCAGGAGTTGCAGGCAGGGAGAGCCGGGCTTGCGGGCGGCAAAGCGGGTCCCTCTCGGTAGGGACGCCGCTATTCAACTGAGCTGCTGGGCGGGCTCTCCCGCTCCCACTGCCCGGATTGGGCAGGAGCACTCCCACTGCCCCGATAGGGCAGGAGTTGCAGGCAGGGAGAGCCGGGCTTGCGGGCAACGCCACTACCTCACTTAGACTACTGCAATACAAGATACCAAGGACTCACCACCGCCACCATCAATCCACTATAGACTGCCTTTAACACCACAGCACAGATCATACAAAGGACAAAGAAACCAGAGCACATAACCTCGGCCCTAAGAAAGCTGCACATCCTTCCACTAGAAGCACACATAAAATATAAAGCACTGACCCTCATACACAAAGCAATCCAACAACAGCCTTCATCTCACCTGAGAACCCTGCTATCCCGGATGAACTCTGGAAGGCCTACTCGGCAGACCTCAAACAATACTCTCATTGTTTCTCATGACAGAACAAAATTTAATACTCAAACCTGTAACCGTGCATTCGAACTTTATGCACCCTCACTATGGAACGCCCTCCAAAATCTAATCCGCAGCAACAAGAATCTCCCTGCATTTAGAAAACAGATAAAAACTCTCCTCTTTGGGGAGCATCTTGGGACAAAATAGAAAAAAACTACACAGAACAGGCTGAGATAACGGAGAGAACCTGAAAGAGTAGTTACTCAACTGGAGCAGCAGGAATCAGTCCTCACATATGGGTGTCATCGGCGCCGATGAAGCCCCAGCGGAGCATTTCCCCAGCTTTCCATGAAAGTCTTTGGGAATGCTAGCACGCATGCACGGTTCCCTTCCCGCCTAAAGGTGCCATCTTACCTCAGTCAAATGACATAGCTAAGAAGAGCACACAAAAATGTAAAAACACAAACTATGTACAACTGCAACTCCAAGGGGAGGAGGGAGGGTTGTGAGGACTGATTCCTGCTGCTCCTGGAGAACACCTGTTACAGGTGAGTAACTACTCTTTCTCCAGGACCAAGCAGGAAGTCAGTCCTCACATATGGGTGACTCCCAAGCTCTGGGCTACCGAGGAACCCAGGCTGAACAAGAGAACTCCCTCTAGTCCCAGCAGCAAAGAAAGGCTTTTCACGGACACAACCTCCACCGGTAGCCCAACAGAGGGCAGGAGTTGCCTAAACCTCAAAGAGATTCCGGAGTACTGCTTGGCCAAAAGCACTGTCCCTACGGGACTCCCTTTCCAGACAGTAATGGGCTGCAAAAGTCTGGCTTGAAGACCAAGTTGCAGCCCTGCAGATGTCTACCAAGGGCACGGAGCGGAGATGAGCCACTGAGGCAGCCATTGCCCTGACACGATGGGCCGTGACCCTACCCTGCAAAGGAAGGTCAGCCGTCTTGTAAGCCCAGGTGATACAGTCAGCCACCCATATAGACAAGGTACGCTTGGACACAGCCAACCCCAACTTATTGGGGTCAAAGGAGACGAAGAGCTGAGTAGCCCTTCTATGCCCCTGCATACGGTCAAGGTAGAAGGATAAGGCCCTGCTACATTCCAGGGTATGCAGGACTGCTTCAGCCTGGCTTGCATGAGGCCTAGGGAAGAATGTTGGAAGAACCACCTCCTGATTGAGGTGGAAAGAGGAGACAACCTTAGGGAGGAACTTGGGATGAGTCCTGAGGACTACCCTGTTCCTATAAATCCTGGTGTAAGGCCTATCACAGACCAGGGCCTGAAGCTCACTCACTCGCCTAGCCGAGGTAAGGGCTATCAGAAAGAGTGTCTTCCAGGAGAGGAAGCGCAGTGGACAAGTAGCCATCGGCTCAAAGGGTGGGCGAGTCAGTTGCTGCAAGACCACATTCAGCTCCCACTCAGGAGAAGAACGACGGATGGGGGGCTTGAGCAAAAGCAAGCCCCTGAGAAAGCGGGACACCAAGGGGTGACCTGACAAAGAATGTCCCTCCACCAGTGAGTGGTGAGCTGCTAAAGCTGAGAGTTGGACCCGAACAGAATTGGACTTAAGTCCCTGATTGGATAAGTGCAGCAAGTACTGAAGCACTACCGGCACAGTACAGGAGAAAGGATCCTCTGTACATAGCTGACACCACACAGAAAACCTCTTCCATTTGAGAGCATAGGCTTTCCTAGTGGACTGTTTTCTAGAGGCTAGGACAACCTCCTCAACTTCCTGAGGCAGGCCCAAGGGAGCCAAGACTACCCTTGCAGCCTCCAGGCCATCAAATTGAGAGTCTTGAGATTGGGGTGTAGTAAGGAACCCTGCTCCTGAGAGAGAAGGTCGGGTTGCAACCCCAGAGGCAGTGGGGGATCCACCGCCAGTTGAAGCAGAAGAGGAAACCAAGGCTGTCTCGCCATCTGGGAGCTACCAGCAGGACCGAGGCCTTGTCCCGAAGAATCTTGAACATAGTTCGGGCCACCAAGGGCGTGGGAGGAAACGCATACAGGAGGCCCTGAGACCAGGACATCAGAAAAGCATCTGGTGCGATCCTCAAAGGATGTGGTTGCCTGGAGCAGAACTTGGGTAGCTGCTTGTTTAGTGGACTGGCAAAGAGATCTATCCAAGGGAGACCCCACTTCAGGAAGATCTTTTGAACTACCAAGGGATGCAGCTGCCACTCGTGGGGCTGCAGAATCCTGCTTAATCGGTCGGCCAGGCAGTTCTCCTGGCCTGGGAGGTACACCGCCTTGAGAAGGATGTGGTGCTTCAGGGCAAAAGGAACAAAGGTCCTGAGTCTCTCGACAAAGGATCGGGGACCCAGTGCCGCCCTGCTTGTTCACATAAAACATGGCCACCTGGTTGTCTGTTTGAATCAAGGCTGAACGGTGAGCCAGGGCTGGAGAAAAAACTCAGAGCCAAGCGGATAGCTCGAAGTTCCAGCAGATTGATCTGTTGGGCTGCCTCCCAGGGAGACCAGAGGCCTTGGGTGCACTTGTCCAGACAATGAGCACCCCAGCCCTTTAGAGAGGCATCGGTGGTGAGGACCACTGAGTATTCTGGCATTTGGAAGGGCATTCCTTCGAGTAGAATGGGTGGATATAGCCACCAGCTGAGGGAAGCCAAAAGGGGTTTGGACACCTTTATCTTGTCTCGTAAGTGGCCCATGGCTTGAGACCACCGAGTCCGAAGGCACCACTGTGCAGTCCTCATATGGAGCCTGGCATTGGGAGTCACATGTACTGTCGAAGCCATGTGACCCAGAAGCCTGAGGCAGAGTCTGGCTGAGACCAGGGACCTGTTCAGAAACTGCTTTGCCAAGTCCATCAGCCTTTGAGCCCTGTCTTCTGGCAAGAATGCCTTTGCCAGTTGAGAATCCAACCTTGCCCCTATGAACTCCAAGTTCTGGGAGGGGAGCAAAGTGGACTTTGCGAAGTTTATGACAAAGCCCACCTTTTGAAGCAGAGCAATGGTGTTGAGGGTGGCTTGTCTGGCCTCCAGGGACGTCTGACCCCTGATGACCCAGTCGTCCAGATAGGGAAAGACAAAGATGCCTTGATTTCTTAGGTAGGCCGCAACCACTGCCAGGCACTTGGTAAAGACCCTGGGAGCGGAGGATAGGCCAAAAGGTAGTACTCTGTACTGATAATGGTTTCCTCCCACAATGAACCTGAGGTACTTTCTGTGGTCTGGATGAATGAGGATGTGAGTGTACGCATCATTTAGATCTAAGAAGCATAGCCAATCTCCTTGCTGGAGGTAGGGCAGAAGTGTCCCAAGAGTAAGCATCTTGAACTTTTCTCTCTCTAGGAACTGGTTGAGGTTTCTGAGGTCCAGAATGGGTCGAAGGCCACCGGTTCGTTTGGGTATCAGGAAATACCTGGAGTAGAATCCGTGACCTTGCAAGGGGGGAGGCACAGGCTCCACCGCCCTGTCCACCAACAGACCATGAAGCTCTTTTAGAAGGAGGTCTGTGTGCAGGGGAGGCCTTGGAGGCTCCCCTGGAAAATATGGTGGTGGCAGTTGGTGAAAATGGAGGGCATAGCCATTGTGGACTATGTCCAGCACCCAACTGTCCCTGGTGATAAGGGGCCACTGGTGGGCAAAGAGGGCAAGGCGACCTCCTGTGCAGGGTGGGGAAAGCAGTGGAGGAGAGGCTATGCTCAAGGAGTCAAAAACCCCCACCCTGCTGAGTTGGAGCAAGGGCCTGAGGCTTGGGGGTCCTCTGCCTACGGGGCCCATTAACCTGGCCCTTGACTTGCTGACCCTGGGGGACAGCTTGGGCAGCCTGATACTGAGGGTACTGTTTGTAGGCAGTGCCCTTCCTCGGGTAAAAGGACTTTTTACCCGAGCCCTTCTTCTTATGTGAAGGGGCAGAGGTCTTCCTCGACAGCCTTGTCCTGGTAAGGTGCTCTGATTCGAGCTGAGCGGCCTTCTCGGTCACGGGTTTGCCAAAAAGGTTCTCACCTCGGCAGGGGACATCGACCAACTTATCCTGAACCCATGGCTCGAGGTCCGATGACTGCAGCCACGCCTGGCGTCGAGCAGCGATGCCGGCAGCCACTACTCGGGCCAAAGCCTCGAAGCCATCGTAGGCGGCGCGGGAAATGAACTTTGAGCATTCCCGAACACCCGAGGACAAGGTCTGAAATCTCTGCAAGGGTTCCCTGGAGATACCAGCAGAGAAGCCGGCGAGTTCTTTGGCCAGGTCCCGCAAGTACATGCCCATGTACAGCTGGTAAGACTGGACACCGCAAGCAAGCATCGACCCCTGGAAGCACTTCCTACTGACGCCATCGAGGTTGCGGGCCTCCCTGCCGGGGGACACCGCTGAGTGCATCTTCTGGCTCTTCAGACGCATGACCGATTCCACAACCATGGAATGGTGTGGTAGCTGTGCTTTCTGGAACCCAGGGCTTTTACGGAGTCGATAAATGGAATCGACTCGCTTACTTAGAACCGGCGCCAAGGCCGGGGCCTCCCACATTCGGAAGAGGAGCCGTTTCAGCATCGGAGTAACCGGGACAGTAAAGGCCTCCTTCGGAGGAGAGTCGTACTGTAGAGCATCGAGCTCCTCGGCTCGAGGCTCTTCCTCAGGATCGGCAGGGATAGCCAAGGCAGCGACCATATCCCGGACGAACTCCGAGAACCTAGTGTCCTCCGGAGGGGGATCTACTCCAGGGATCAGACTGCGGTGAGTCCGACGGGACGAACCGAGTCTTAAAAGTATCGGGAAACTCCTCGTCCTCCGTCTCCCAGGCGAACTCGTCCGGGGAGGAGTCAGGGTCCGACCCCACGGGGCCCCGAGGCACTCACCCCGAAGCCGGGGGCACCGGCGTCGACACCCTCGGTCCCGAACGGGAGGTCAAGGGAGACCTCGACCGAGGATGACTTCGAGCCACGAGGGTCTCGAGTATCGGCTCGGTCTCCGGGGTTGACTTCGAAGTCGACGTCCCGGTGGTCGGGGCAAATGCACCAGACAGGCTGGCCATCAGTGCCCGCTGCTGCTCCATGAAGGCAGACAGTCTGCACTCCAAGGCTGTCATCCTGAGACTCAGCTCGGGAGACGCAGCAGCCACCGACTCGGGCGCCGGCTCTCTGGGAGGAGAGTCCACGAGGACTACGGGGCTTACGTGTCCAGAAGACTCCGGCTCCACGTGAGGAACTTTGGCAGGCTTCTCTTGGTCCACGGGCCCGGGACGGCAGTCGGGGGGTCTTAGACCTGGCCCTCGAGGGACCATGGACCTCCTCCGATGCCGCCCTCGCGAGCCGCTTCTTCCTCTTACGTTCCCGGTCGGGGGACCCCCTGTCCGAGGAGCTTCGACGGTGCTCGGGATCGGAATCCCGAGATGTCGAGGCCTCAGACAAGGTCCGGGCCCGACCGGAGGCAGAGTCCGAGAAAAACCTTTCCTTTTGATGCTGTCGACTCTTTAGTGCCTTGGAAGACATCTTACCACATGGCCCACACGACATTGGGTCGTAGTCAGGGCCGAGGCACCGAAGGCAGCAGTCATGTGTGTCGGTGAGTGACATAATTTTCTTACACCGATCACACTTTTTGAAACCACTGGAAGCCATTGGGGAAAAAATAGCCCCAGCGAGGTCAAAAGACCGGCCCTTCCAGTGAAAAATGAAAAAAGGGCACGAACGCCAGCCACGAAGGGCAAATGAAGAAAACTGGCTCGATACCGGTGTACCAAACCCTGCGGGAGGGGAACCGGCGTCGAACCGGAGAAAAAATAGCAAAAATCGCCGAATAAAAAAATCACTTTTATCCGGGAGAACAGGACACACGTCTGATGGGCTTCTCGGAAAAAAAAGAGACTGAGGTAAGATGGTACCTTTAGGCGGGAAGGGAACTGCGCATACGTGCCAGCATTCCCAAAGGCTTTCATGGAAAGCTGGGGAAATGCTCCGCTGGGGCTTCATCGGCACCGATGACACCCATATGTGAGGACTGACTTCCTGCTTGGTCCTGGAGAAATGTAAATAGTACTGAAATGCAAATTTGACTAAAGGACAGTAATGTCAAAGAATGTAAATAATATAATATCATTGTAAATATGCTATAACCACCCCTCCTCGGGTAATGGTATCCCCACCCCCTCACTTGTATCTGTTCAATGTACTCTCTACGTATTTGGTGTAACCGCTTTGACCCGGCGAAAAGCGGTATATAAATATGGCTAAATAAATAAATAAATAAAATGATTACATGAATTTTTACTTGTCATCTTGTAGCCACTAACAAAAAACATTTTTGTTACTTTCAATTACATATGTTAAGAGAATTTTTATATTCATTTAATCCCGCTACTAAAGTTTGAGAGAGAAAATTATTTTTTTACAGTATTCTTTTCTATTAATGCTTACAAAAGTCAAAAACAATGGATATTAACTTACAGACAGTTTAACAGATCAGCAGCAACTCAAGTCTTCTGATTTAATTTTATTTAACAAGGGCATTTATAACCTGCTTTTTCTAACACATTAGATTCAAGGTGGGTAAAACAGATATCTAAAAATATTATCCATTTTCATAAATTATCTAATACAGTGAATTACTGGCTACCATAATACATTGTGCCACCCTTCACTGGTTAAATAGCCAGGTTTTTAACCATTTTCCAAAGACTTAATAATTTCTCTATTAGCACACACCTTTCGGTAATCTAATTGGGATACTTCCAGTTAAAGTTCTCTTGCTAAAGCTCACTAATCTACACTGCTTCCTAGAAAAATATTTTAAATTGAATATCAAATTCTTATCTTATCTTAAGGATCAGGATGGCAAATATGCTTCCACAAATTTATTAAGATAACCTGGGGCACTTACCCAAATAATTGTATGTATCATGGATAACAATTTAAATCTTACTCTCTTATTTATGGGTAGCCAATGTAAATTTTTCAGGATACCTGTCTCATCTGTTAGCTTTAACAATAACTTTAGCTGCCACATTTTGTACTAACTGGAATCTTGAATTCAAATTTTTTTATCCAGACCTAGGTATACCAAAATTACAGTAACCTAATTGGGCGATAGCGATAGCCTGCATAATAGTTCGAGATAGACAGGCTCTAATCTGATTAAGAGAAAATTTGCTTAAGCCTTTTTGGTAACCTTAGTAACTTGTTTATCCATTCTTAAGCTAGAATCAAGAATTACCCCAAAACCTCTGACTCTAATTTAATGACTACACCATCGATGCATGGCCCCATCCTTGGGAACTCAACATCTTCTTTACCAACCAAAAGTACCTTAGTTTTGGGGTTTTTTTGTTTTTTTAATTTTTTTTTAAAAGTGCCATCAAGTCATTGTTGACTCCTGGGGGTATGTTTACTAAACAGTCTTAATGTTGCCGGCGCTAGTTGCAGTCTTACTGTGACGAATGCCATATAAGGTAGTGGGCGTTCGGTCTTAAGGTAGCATTTCGGGTTATCGCGCGATAGAGGGAGCCGTGGCACGTTAACGCGCATTAGCCTTAATTAGGCACGCTGACCTGCAATCACAGCAACAGAGGTGTAGCACACTGGTTAATACATTGACTACTGATACAGTGGTCATGAGTTTGATCCCCCAGTGGGCTCAGTTAAAAGACTGTCTGAGGCAATCCCTTTTCCTGCTTTTAACAGTCAGACACATCCCAACAATTTGCACTGCCAGCCAAAAAAGCCTCACCCCAGTGCCGCAACCTAATGCACCTTTTAGGGCGCAAAATAAGGCACATCATAAAGCACCACACCATCCAAGGCAGGTCATAATGTGCCCCAGAGGGCGGCAGGAAAGGTTGGCACCCTCCAAGGCAGCATATAAGGCGCCCCATAAGCTGGCCAAACCTAAGGTGCCACGAAAGATGCCCCAGGGATGCCAAGGTGACACAGGAGATGGTGCCCCGAAGTCACAAGCATGAAATGTATGGCTCAAACACAGATGTAACCATAACACTGCACAGAGCACCAAGGAAAGGCAATGAACAAGTGATGGAAGGAAGCAGATGACGGAACTCATGGACCAGCCAAATCTGCGTGCAGCCCATGTGGCAGCAGGTAAAGTGGACAATCATATCGGGGGCAGCTGTACCGATGTACAGGGTGATGGGTAATGTACAGTGCAACAATGACAGTGTGTGGCAGAGGATGGGGATACGTGTCCACCAGAGGAGGTAGAAGTGGCAGGATAAGTGCAATGACAGAAGGACAGAGGACAGCAGTGCCATGCAGAGCAGACACAGGAGAGGCAAGCATGAAAAGTGTGCCAGTGCAGGACATGGGGTAGCAGCCTGCACATTAGGGCAGGACGCCACACAGCTGGCACACACACATAAGACGGACAGAAGGATGGATGGCAACAGTGATGAGGGTATAATGTGGCAGCAGCACAGATCTGCACAGATATGACTGTTACACGAATGAAACGTAGTTGTGTAGGACAGCCATAAAAAAAAGGGAAACAGAGAGGAATCTAACCCATGACTTCTGCTACTGAAGTCATTGCATTAACCATTGTGCTACATCACTATGGGAATTATCATACCAATGGCTGGCTACAGAAAGCGTGCATGTCACCATAAAATTGTCTGCTGTAGCTACCAGGATAGGATAGAACCAATAGTACCCATAATGCAATTCACAAGCAGAACAGCAGTCTACATCTGCTCACCAGATGGGGTATGCACCTCTACAGCACATCAGCTTGGTAGGGGGGAATGACCGTGCGTGTTACTGGCACAGAGTACCCACAAGCCATGCCAATGTGCGTGTTCTGTGCTTACCCTGAGGGTGAGGTGGAGTGGCCAGCACCAGGTCCGCAGTACCCGGGTTGGTTGAGGTGGGCTGTGCTGCAGGTCTCCATCAGTGCCAGTGTGTGACAGGTATTTGTTGCAGACACCTTTAGGAGGACTCTGTGTCCATTTGTAACTGCCAGTCATGTCTGGCCCTTGTGAACCATGATGCACACAACATAGTGCATATCCACTGTGCTTGCTATGGTCACCTGTTTAGGGAGCAGGGGTGTGTCAGGGCTCACATGGCGACAATGTACTTAGCAAACCGCCCTCTCTGGGTCAGGGTGGGGGACATGATCTGCCCCCAACAGACCCGCATTCTCACCCTTTGCAAGGGGGGCAGTGGAGGCACATGAGGACAGGCTGTGGGACCAGCAACCCCAGTCCTGGTGGCAAACGGACAGCTGCTGAAGATCTGCACTTGAGACAGGGCCACTGGCAGATAGGTAGTGGGCCCAGTCAGCTCAGCTGCCACCCACTACGATCTGACATTCACCAGCAGAGGGCAGTCAGCGTGCACCTGCTGCACCCTGCAAGGTAGTGCGGCCATACAGATGCTAACTGCAGACAGTCGGCTAGCTAGTACATAGTGCATGTTCCTGGAGGAACTGTGTGCACCCAAAACTGGGATGTCAGCACACACACCACGCAGGTATGTCAGTGATTGGGCCCCAGAAAAGAGAACCCATAAATATCACTTAAGAGAAATATTGTATAGCACTATGGGGGAACCTAGCCATGCCGTGGTCACTGCTCAGTCAGGGTGAGAGCGACCTCCCAGCATGACATGCTGTGGCCACCCTGTCCGTGCAGGTGGTGGTCGGGCACTACAATGTCCCAGCCATTGCCCTATACCCTGTGCAAATGCATCCTGCCCATACCACCCTGTCCGGGCCATACCCACAGTACCTTGCTCCTCATTATGCACATTGGCAGGCTAACACTGGAAACAGTGCAAGCAATGTGGGCTCAGTAAGGTGTAGGCAGCCACAACACACTGGATAGACAGAGACACATTCCCACACCTATGCCAGCATTGTGCAAATATAGAGGTTTTTGGCAGCCCTGGCCGCCACACCAGTCCTGGGCACAGTGCGGGCATTGCTATGGTACGCAATACTGTTAGGGTCACTCCCCGGGATGGTAAACACTGTCACAATCAATAACTGAAACACACTCCACAGATAACAGAAAGCTTGCTATGATGAATCTCTATCAACAAATTGTGTTTAACTTAGGATATGTTAGCTGACATTAATTATAGCAACCTTCTGATATATGTGGAATGTGTTCCCAAGTTTAGGATGGCATTACTAAGGTATGCAGGTGCCAGTATTAGGAGATGCTGCTCCACGCAGGTCCCAACAGCCTGACTCTCCATGAGGCTTTGGATAGTGGAGCCTATGGGTGTGGGTGTTTATGCCCCTGTTGGTCAATGCTCTAGGGCAGAGGTTCCCAACTCCGGTCCTGGTGGGCCAAACACTGTTCAGGTTTTCATGCTATCCCTAATGAATATGCATGAGATACATTTGCATACAATGGGGGCGACACATACAAATGCAGCACAGGCATATTTATTAGGGACAGCATGAAACCTGAATGTTGTTTGGCCCTCCAGGACTGCAGTTGGGAAACTCTGCTCTAGGGATTTCACATGTTTATGGTGTCTGTGCTCTGTAGGGTAAAATATAGGCATTTCAGGCATGTTTATTTTATCTGCAATAAAGTTTCCGTCTTTATTACCACGGTTTAGTACTGGGTAAAAAATGGGGAGACAGGGTTGGCAGGAGCCACAGCTGAGACTTGAACTTGTGACCTTCTGCTCCTGAACACACTGGCTGTGTGTACTGCACCACACTGTTGCCACAGGGACAGATCATTCCCTGGGGATACCATGACTGTTTGTCAGACAGACCCTGTCTGTTGCAGTGCACGGCACCCACCTAAGTGGGGCTTGGCCATGGTCTGCTGTGGGCAGATGCCACTGCCCCCTCCGCCACCAGCACCCCTCTGCCACCATGCTGCCATGCCATTATAAACATAAAGCACAACCCTTCCACATAAATAGACCTCACACATAGCGCAAATGAAAAGACTTTCCAATCTCTTATGCCCTAATACCTTCATCTTGTATATAGTTGTATCTGTTATGTACTATATTATACTATAGTTGTATCTGTTATGTACTATATTTTCTGTTAGTTAATTGTTTTAACTCAGTTCCAGTTAAATTTGTTTAATTTATGATACTTTAAAATGTTCTATGTGAGGGGGGCGGAGCCTGATGTCCAGCGGGTAAGACGCTTCGCGCTGAAGCTCCCGAGAGGCCTACTTAGAATCCTGACTTAATACCTATACAAACTTACTATTTCGCTCCGGGCTGACCGGGGTACCTCGGGGGGGATGGCGGCCCATAAACCAGCGCGCTTGGACTTCGGGTCTCTCCTTCTTCTTCTCACGGAAAACGCTCCAAAACAGAGGTGTCCTCCCCACAGAAGATGGCTCCATTTCGGGAAAACCCCGAAATGCACCTGGAGATTTTAGAGGAAATACGCGGCGTGAAAGAATTGGTGCAGTCCAATGGAGAAGCGCTTAGAGCCATGCGAGAAGACTTTGGAGTGCTCCAGGACCGGCTTGAAAGTCTCTCATTACGGCAGGACAATATGGCGGGGGTCCTCGACTCGCACGCGGTGCGCTTGGGCACACTGGACAAGGCTGAGCGCCAGATACAGAATCTTCAAAAGGAGTTAGAAGATAGCAATAATCGAGCCCGTCGCAACAATGTGAGGCTCACTGGAATACCGGAGGGGGTGGAAGCGGGAGATATGAGAGAATTCCTGCTCAAAACTCTTCCCTCCTTGCTGAAGATCACCTTTCATAAAGAACTGGAAATCGATCGTGCACACCGTGTTCCTACCCACATGGCGCTCAACCGAACGACCCCCCGGCCTATTATCTTTCGCTTGCTACGATATCAACAAGTGGAACAAATTTTAAATGCTGCTCGGGCGAACCATCATTTGGAATTTGAAGGTCACAAAGTCTCCTTCTTCCCTGACTTGGCAAAGCCTACCGTTGACCGACGGAAGAAACTCCTTGCTTTTCGCCCTCGACTTCAACAGCTACAGGCTCGCTTTGGCCTGTTGTATCCCGCGAAGCTCCGAGTGACTCTCCACAACCAAACCAGGACATTCGAAGATCCTGATCTACTATCAACATTTTTAGACTCCAAAGAAGCAGAGCAGATGCGCTAATCCAACGACTTGGACTTTTATTTGCCGGCTCTGTCCGCCATCTTGAAGGGCCCGATGCGGCGGTCATAGTCAAGCACAGAGACTACCTGGACTTTCTTTCTATGACTTTCTTGTTTTTTGGGTCTCCTATCCCTCCATGTTGTGTGCCTCGGTCGGATTCGGAGCACGCACAGTCCTACAGGTTATGTATTTTTTCAATTTCGGCCTTCTCTGGGGCTTCTCCCCGCAGACACATGGTCGCCAGTAATTTTTGGGGTTCTGCTTCTTCTCTACCGCGCTGCGGTTTTCCTTTTTTAATGTGGGGCGCTTCATTGTATTATCTAAGCTTATTTTCTTTTATGCCATATGTACAGCCAGATACAGTCAATATGAGGGACATTGTGAAATTATGTGCGCTATCATGCTCAGAATTTTTAACTTGTCTGAATGGCCTTATGTAAAATCTTATCACTCAACGTAAAGGGCATTAATAGTCCAATCAAAAGAAAGAAAATCCTTAGCTATCTTAGCCATGAGCATGCTGATTTAGCGTTTCTTCAGGAAACGCACTTAAACTCTGCTGAAACACTGAAACTCAATGTTAAGCCTTACATGGTGGCTGCCTATTCTCCCGCCGTTTCCAAACAGTGCGGGGTAGCCATTCTGGTTAAGAAATCTTTGCAAGCTACTGTAATTGATACTAGCGCTGACAAGGAGGGTAGATGGGCCCGAGTACATCTTAAGGTTGGAGATAGTGAATTTACATGTATTTGCATTTATGCCCCGAATGTGGACAACCCTGCTTACTATGCACGTATTGCGCAGTTGGCACAGGCCTCTGCCAATACTCCATTAATACTTGGTGGTGATTTTA
Organism: Ichthyophis bannanicus; assembly: GCA_033557465.1. NCBI lineage: Eukaryota > Metazoa > Chordata > Amphibia > Gymnophiona > Ichthyophiidae > Ichthyophis > Ichthyophis bannanicus. Next base: position 189,353,208 of record CM066035.1, on the reverse strand, counting down.
ATCAAGTGTTAGACCCTCTGATAGATAGACAGCCGCCTAGAACGAGTAGTCCACCCAAGAGTCTTGCTACCCTTACAGCTCTGATGCAAGATCTTGCGCTGGTAGATATATGGAGGCTGCTTCACCCCTCCGACTTAGAGTTCACTTTCTTTTCTGCCCCCCATCACTCCCAATCTAGAATAGATTTCTTTCTCATTTCCAAAGCAATGATTCCTCAAGTAGACACGACTAGGATTCATCCTCTCCATATTTCAGATCATGCTGCCATATCTTTATCATTACATGTCACTGCGCGGGACGATTCTCCCCGAGCTTGGTTTTTTGATAGATCCTTACTGGGTCAAAAAGATTTTCAGGTTGATATAAAGGCCGCTATCCAAGATTATTTTCATTTTAACTCACCCCATGACACAGCGAGCTGGGCTTGGTGGGAGGGTTTTAAAGCATCTATCCGCGCAACTATAACTAGCTATCAAATTCGGCAGGGGAAACAAAGAAAGCAGCAATTACTGATTCTAGAGCAGCAGATACAAGCTGGGGAGCGTCTTCTCACGTCCCGTACTGACCCATGTATTTTACTCCGTTTACAACGCTTGCGTTTTCAATACAATCAGCTTTTGTACACTGCTGCTGTTAAAATATTGAATCACAACAAGGGCTATATTATCGGGAAAATAATCGTGCTGGCAAATTATTAGCAAATACCCTAAAAGGTCAAAAAGAAGCCAAGCGTGTTACCGCCCTCCGTAATCCGTCGGGGGGGGGGCTTGGTCACTAAAGATACCGAAATCTTAGAACTCTTTCGTGATTTTTATACTCGGCTTTATCAATCTGAATGTGATTTTGAGCCAGATGTATTTGAACGCTTACTTTCAGGGGTACAAAGACCGACCCTATCTGACGAAGATAGAGTGGCCTTAGACACACCATTTACTGTCTCAGAAATTCATTCTGCTATCAAGAAATGTGCCTCAGGTCGAGCCGCAGGCCCAGACGGTCTCCCTGCTGAATTCTACAAAACCTTTCACGCCGACTTAGCTCCAGTTTTGAAACTTTATTTTTCTGCTCTGGCCGAGGAGGGTTCTCCTTTTGGGTCCTTTTCAATGGCAAATGTAGTAGTTTTTGAGAAAGAGGGGAGAGACCCGCAACTAACAGCTAATTATCGTCCAATTTCCCTCCTAAACGCGGACTATAAAATATTTGCCACCATTCTCTCTACCCGGCTCTCTGATAGGATGCCTACCTTAATACACCCAGATCAATGCGGTTTCATTCCTGGTAGATCAACTGCTGACAATGCTCGGACTCTATGCCATGTACTGACTACCGCAGTTAATCTTGATCGCCCATTTGTTGGTCTCTCACTTGATGCTGAGAAGGCCTTTGATCGCTTAGAGTGGCCCTTCCTGTTTGCAGTCCTCCGCTGGTACGGATTCGGGGAAGGTTTTTCTCCGTTGTCTTCGCACCATGTACGCACAGCCTACAGCCAGTATATGTGCCAATGCTTTAAAGTCTCAGCCTTTTCCCCTTCAACGCGGCACTCGCCAGGGATGCCCACTGTCTCCACTTCTCTTCGATCTTGCACTCGAACCCTTGGCTTTACTAATCCGGCAATCGGAGGAGATTCATGGAGTCCCCTTCACCCATAGGGAAATCAAAATTTCAGCGTATGCTGATGACCTTATGCTTTTTGTCTCTATAGACTCAGTACCGGCTGTCCTAGAGCAAATTGGTAAATACTCACAACTGTCCGGTTATAAGATAAATTGGACCAAGTCGGTAGCCTTTCCATTAAATCCTTTGCTTCATCAGGCAGATATGCAACCCTTCCCCTTTTTATGGCAACCTCGTATGGTCAAATACCTTGGGGTTCACTATTGTTCTCCTTTGGAAGACACTATCTCCTTCAATGCCAAAGACTTAACCTCTAAAGTCCGGGCGCTTACTCACCGCTGGACTCCTTTAACACTTACCTGGTGGGGTCGATTAGAAACCATAAAAATGATGATTGTTCCGAAAGTGAATTATATCTTAGAAATGTTGCCCTGTCTCTTACCTCGACGTATATAAAGATATAGAGGGCCTTCTGACTAGATACTTGTGGCAAAACAAGACACCTAGGATAGCGAAACATAAGCTGCAAGCAGATAAGGAAAATGGGGGCGTCAGATTCCCTGATTTCCTGAAGTATCATCAATCTTTTCTTCTCAAACAAGGCGCTCGTTGGCTGGACGATCCAGTACCGAGTAGACCTGTGTGGCTAGACATAGAAGAGGACCTTTGCAAACCGATTCCTCTTACTTTTCTCCCTGGTATGACTCTCCCATCAGACTCCCACTTTCCACCAATGCTTTTAGACACCTTAGGTGCCTTTAATAATCTTATGCAATCTTTAGACTCCCGACTCTGTCCGTTAGACAAGCTCCCACTTTGGTACAATACTCGATTTCGAATACAAAATAAGCCGATGGCGTGGAGCCCCTGGTACACTAGGGGCATTTGGATTCCTAGTCAGTTGTTCCATGAAGGTCGCTGGAAAACTTTTAGTGAATTGCAAATTGAATTTGGTCTCCCAGCGAAACACTACTTTCAGTTGGTGCAACTTCAGCATTGCCTTCGGAGTGCTAAGGTGCTCCCGCCATCGGCCTCCCCTACACAAGGTTGGTTGGAGACTATCCGATCTATCGGTAATTCACCGGGTGTAGCATCCAATTTTTACAAAACCTTATGTAATGCTATAACTAGAGATACCCCTATAGCGCAGAAAGCATGGGAGAGAGAATTGCATGTGACTTTGACCCCGGAGCAATGGAGCCTTGTCTGGAGTAGAGTGACACGGGTCTCCCGATCCGCCTCACTCACTCAGACACTCTTCTTTCTAGCCCACCGGTGTTTTTACACTCCTGACAGATTAGCCAAATGGAACACTACTCAGGGCAATAGCTGCTGGACATGTCATGCGGCCATTGGTTCACTACCTCATGTTATGTATGAATGTCCCGCACTACAGTATTACTGGCGTCGGGTCTGGGGTCGTATCCAGGCTATTTTGCATTTTCAAGAGCCCCTTTCTTGGAGGATAGTGGGACTTCGCTCAGCTGCGGGGATCCCCTCTCTTCCAAAAACGGCTTACTTCCTTTTGGACTTTATGCTTGGCATTGCTATTTCCCTAATCACGAAATACTGGAAAAATAGCTCTCATCTGAGCCCCAATGAATGGTGGAATCATGTCTGTCTCTACAGTAAATATGAACAAATACCTCGTATGTTTGCTTCCCCCATTCAGACTCCTCATCATCGGTCTAAATGGAAGATGCTCAATGACTATGTACATTCTGCTCAATGCTCTCATCTGACTGTCTAAATTTGTATATATCTTTGTCCCATGATTATTCTGTATCGCAGATACTCTTTTGATTGTTTTGATGTATAATCACTATTGTTTGGAAGCGTTCACATGCTGACATAATCAGCTAGAGAAGAAGCGTGGGGGTGGGGGGTAATTGGGTTTACTTTTCTTTATTGTATACTTGTTTTGTCTCCTTTGGTGTGTTGTTTCTTTTGTTTGTTGCAAAATGAAAATAAAAGTTTAAAAAAAAAAAAATAAAATGTTCTATGTATATCTAAGATGTTCTATGTAAAACAAATTTCGATTTGTTAATAGTTGTTATTTGTACACCGCAACTGATCTCTGAAAGATGCGGTATAAAAATGAATGTTAAATAAATAAATAAAAATTATGCCGGTGGTGCGCAGTCCCAGGCCATCCAGTGTGCCGGTAGGCAACTGCCTATGGTGTGGGTTCTTGGGTAGGACATGCGCGCTTTCCCCCGGCACCGCCTGCCAATGTTATGTGCCCTTGGGGGTACCTGCTGGGTAATATCCCCTATGACACTGTGGGACACACAGTCGTGCCCATGTTGGATCCTCGTCAGTTGCTGTCTTGCTGCTTTACAGTTTCGGCATTCCTATGTGCCACCCAGGCATCTGCCTAGTCCGCACTGTGCCCCAGCTGGACCACAGCATGTGCAGCCTGCAGCCCCCTGTATCCCATTTACAGCATCAGTACAGTTGCCCTTTCCTACGTGCCCACTCTGCTGTTACTGCACATGTGCACGCCATAACAAACCTGCCCAATCTAAATGACAGAAACCCTGATCAGCGCTATTTCAAATGTGGGATCATTCACTTTGTAGGGGGACAGAGCATGTTGTTAAGTGCCGTCGAGTCGGAGTCGACTCATGGCGACCCTCTGGATAGCTATCCTAAATTGTGTTCGGTCTTCAGTCAGGCGGCTCATTGTTAACAGATTGGTACCATAGCTGCTGTTATTGTATCAATCCATCTCATTGCTGGCCTGCCTCTTTTGCATTGACCTTCTATCTTGCCAAGCATGATGTCTTTCTCTAATGATCTCTCTCTTCGCATGATGTGTCCAAAGTATGAAAGTCGAAGTCTTGTCATCTGAGCTTCTAAAGAAAGCTTAGGTTTCATCTCCTCTAGTACCGACTGGTTTGTTCTTCGAGCAGTCCATGGTATACACAGTATTCGCTGCCAGCACCATAATTCAAAGGCATCAATTTTATTCCTATCTGTCTTTTTCACTGTCCAGCTTTCACATCCATATGATGTTATTGAAAATACCATGGCTTGAACAAGTCGAATCTTTGTATGTATCTCTGCTCTTGAGAATCTTATCTAGGTCTTTCATAGCCATTCTGCCAAGAGCAATGCATCGTTTGATTTCTTGACTGCTTGTTGCTTCTTTATTGATAGTTGATCCAAGTAGGTTAAAGTTGTTTACAATTTCAATTTCTTCTCCTTCAACGATGAACCTGTTGATTATGTCAGTTGTCATGATCTTTGTCTTCTTTACATTAAGGTGCAGGCCCATTTTGAGACTGTGTTCTTTGATTGTGAGAAGCAAATGTTTCAGATCATCTTCACTTTCAGCCAGTAATGTAGTATCATCAGCATAGCGAAGGTTGTTGATGAGTCTTCCACCAATCTTCACACCTCTGTTGTCTTCATACAATCCTGCTTCTCTGATGATTTGTTCTGCATATAAATTAAACAGGTAGGGGGAAAGTATGCAGCCTTGTCTTACACCTTTGCTTATTTTAAGCCATTCTGTTTCTCCTTGTTCCATTTGAACTGTTGCTTCTTGATCAATGTACAGATTGCGCAAGAGAACGATAAGGTGTTCTGGTATACCCATGCTTCTTAATGTGGCCCAGAGTTTCTCATGGTTTACACAGTCAAAAGCCTTGCTATAGTTGATAAAGCACAAATAGATATCCTTTTGGTATTCTTTAGTCTTTTCAAGGATCCATCTCACATCCGCAATGATGTGTCTCATTCCTCGCCCTTTCCTGAACCCTGCTTGCACTTCAGGTAGTTCTTGTTCCAGGTATGATTGTAGTCTCTTTTGAATAATCTTCAGTAGAATCTTGCTGGCATGTGGGATCAAAGCGATTGTTTGATAATTTCCACAGTCAGTTGGATCACCTTTCTTTAGTATTGGTATAAATACAGATCTTTTCCAGTCAGTTGGCCATGATGTTGTCGTCCATATTTCTTGGCAGAGCCTTGTAAGTGTGGTAACAGCTGCATCAGATTGCTGCAATACTTCTATAGGAATGCTATCAATGCCTGGTGCTTTGTTCTTTGATAAGGCTTTCAATGCTGCTTCAACTTCTTCTTTCATCACCAATGGTTCCCGATCATAAGGTATAGGTTGAAACGGCTGTTGGTCCACTTGATCTTTATCATATAAAAACTCTGTATATTCCTTCCACCTTTTCTTGATCTTCTCAGCATCATTCAACATAGAACCTTGAGCATCTTGTAACATTCCAATTCGAGGCTGGAACTTTTTCTTTAACTCTCGTAGCTTTAGGAAAGCCGATCTTGTTCTTCCTCTAATAGTTTCTGCTTCTATTTCCTTGCAAGTGTCATTGTAGTACTTTTCCTTGTCCTGTCTTGCTGCACGTTGGAAATCTCTGTTGAGCTCTGCGATTGTCTTTCTTTCTCCTCTTGCTTTAGCTTCTCTGCGTTTCTGGGCAATTTTCAGAGTTTCTTCCGTCATCCATTTTGGCCGCTTTTGCTTTTTCACCTTTTGTAGAGACTTCTCACTTTCTTCCAACACAACCTTCTTGATGTCATTCCATAACTCTTCCAGAGCTTTGTCATTTGTATCTAAAGCAGCAAATCGATTTTGCAGGCAGTCTTTAAATTCCAGTGATATATTCTCAAGGTCATATTTTGCTGCATTCATGAGTGGTTTGCTCTTTTTCAACTTTAGCTTGAGTTTGCATACTAGTAGTTGATGATCTGTACCAGTCAGCTCCAGGTTTTATCTTTGTTGATATTATAGAACCTTTCCATCGTTGACTTCCACAGATGTAGTCAATTTATTTATTTATTTATTTTATTTATTTACATTCTCTTATATACCGCGCTATTCTGCATCAGTGCGGTTTACATTGAACAAACTGAAATTACATTGAACAGGGCATTATAACTTGGAGATAACTATTTTACAGGGAACATGGGCTATGGAGGGTTAAGTGGCTTGCCCAAGACCACAAGGAGCACCTGTGGGACTAGAAACCCCAGCCCTTCCGGCCCAAGGTTGCTGTCCTCTAGTGGGATTTGAACCCCCGACCTTCCGGCTTGAAGTACCTTGCCCCAACCACTAGGCCACTCCTCCACTCCAATTTGATTTTTATACAATCCATTGGGTGAAGTCCATGTGTACAGCCGCCGCTTGTGTTGCTGGAAGAAGGTGTTTGAGATGAATAGATCATTGGTCTTGCAGAATTCTATCAGGTCTTTCTCCAGCTTCATTTCTGTTGCCAAGTCCATATTTTCCCGACTACTTTGCCTTCTTCTTTGTTGCCAACTTTTGCGTTCCAGTCACCCACGACTATCAGGATATCCTGTTTGCATGTTCTGTCAATTTCAGCTTGTACTTGTTCATAGAACTCTTCAATTTCATTCTCTTCTGCAGCTGTTGTTGGGGCATATACTTGAATTATAGTTGTGTTGATAGGCAATCCTCGTAAACGAATAGAGATTAAGCGTTCCCTGACTGCATTGTATTTCATTACAGTTCTTGCAAGTTTCTTCTTTATTATAAATGCAACGCCATTTCCAGCATAGTAGACCATGTGATCATCTGATGCAAAGTGCCCAATGCCAGTCCATTTCAGTTCGCTGACACCCAACAGATCAAGTTGTAAACGTTCCATTTCATTCTTGACCACCTCCAACTTCCCTTGGTTCATGCTTCGTACGTTCCATGTTCCAATGCGTAAGACATCTTTACAGCTTCTGACTCTTATTTCATGTGCAGCTACATCAGCAGTCAGACTTCCCGAGGGCTTTGATCCAACCACATCATAAATGCTGGCTTTACTCTGAAAAGTCTTCAGCTCTTCCCCAGTAGCTAGTTGAGTGCCTTCCGACCTGGGGGGTCTCATCTTCCAGCATCATAGCACAATTTGTTTTGTTGTAACTATCCATTGGGATCATTCACTTTGTAGGGGAACAGAGCATAGACCCTTCCAAACATGATATCTTAATTTTTATGCTTTGTCAGTAGTGTTGCTTTATGTTTATCATTAATATCACTATTGGCCAGCTTGGTTATTGGGATTTTAAATGTGGTTCTGGTCATTTTATATGTTTATTTGCCTTTTTTGTTCCTGCACATGTATCACAACTATCACTTTTCTGGGTTTCCCTGCCTTTGCTGCACATTGCTGACTTAAATGGTTTCTCTTTCCTGCAAATGTGCCTAACGCGAGGGTTTCACTGGCGTTAGTGTTCAGACCCGGATTTCACAGCGTTAGTGTGCCTGGAGCCTCTCCCCGCCCACTCTCCGCCCATTGACCCTTTCTCTCCGCCCTCTGGGAAGCCTTACTCCACCCTTCAAGACCCGGATTTCACAGCATTAGTGTGCCTTAACGCCGCCAACGTCACTTATCACGCAATAATACCACCGCTGCGACATTAAGACGGTTTAGTAAACATACCCCCTGGTGATTCAGCAACCCTTTGGTTTTCTTGGCAAGGTGTAACTGGAAGTAGACTGTCAGGCCTTTCTTCCAAGGCAATGGAAGGTAAAGTAACGTGCCCAAGCCCACCAATCAGCAGCCAGGCCCAACGGCTTAAGATCCGCTGTTGCCAGGGCCTCCGATGAGCAGCGCTTCTGACGGGGGTGAGAGCAGGAACTCCCCCTTCCTCCCCGAGCCCACCAATCAGCAGCCAGGCCCAACGGCTTAAGATCCGCCATTGCCGGGGCCTCCGATGAGCAGCGCTTCTGACGGGGGTGAGAGCAGGAGCTCCCCCTTCCTCACCGAGCCCAACAATCAGCAGCCAGCAGCAGCCAACAATCAACATAAACAAACATCATCACTAGTCTGCTGCTCTAACCACTAGGCTACTCCTCCACGCCTTTAATTTCCAAGGCATTCTGGCACATTCATATTTAGGCCTTTCCATGACATTACCATTATATTAGCAACCTCATCAAGCATATTATTAACAGGGATAAGCATATGTACATCATCTGTGTACAAAAACTGAAGTAGCCCCAAATCATCTAACATTCTACAGTATGCCAAACAAGATAGATGAAAGATGTGAGTCCTGTGGGATCCCCTACTTCATAATCCAAAATTTCTGATATATCATCTTGAAAGCTGACATGACCTCTCCTTCAGAAAAGACTTAAACCATGTTATCACCATTACTGAAATTCCTACTTCTTTTAATTTCTGAATCAGCAGTAAATGTTCAACTAAATCAAATGCTGTTGAAATGCCGATTTGAATCAATATTCTATCTTATCTTATCCTTGTTTATCTAACATCAAAGTTCCCCCAATAACACTGTAATAACAGTTTCTGTACTATATACAGGCCTAAATCCTGACTGAGTTTGTGCCAATAAATTAAACCTCTCTAAATGGTCTTTCAATTGGCCCAGCCACTATTGCCTCTAATATTTTTCAAAAAAAGCTAAATTTGCTCTAAGCCTATAATTAACACACGGTCACTTCTGAGTTAAACCCCTCCTACTTCCTTCTGCACAATCCTTCCTGGGTCTGAGAACTTCTCCACAGTATCACCTGGACTCATATTTGTGATATTCAGATCTTACTATATACCAGTCAAAAAATCCCTGGTAAGAATAAAATTCTAGGAATACGCATCCATTATGTAGAACCAAAGCCTTGAACATCTAGCATGTGAAAGGTATACCAAAAACCCTCATGATGTTGTCTTCACTAGTGCAGGCATTAACAGGATAGAAACAGATGCCAAGGAAAATCCCTTTTCTATTATACTTCCTAACAGCACCAATGGGACAGAGCATAAAAAAATACTTAAGGAAGAACCAACTACAGTTTGAAGAGCCCACCTCCCAAAGCATAGATATGATGCCCATTTTCCATTTTAAGGTTTTGTAAACGTATGACTAGACCTCCAGCATAGGAGAACAGAAAGCATTCCTACATATTCGGGAGTTTTGAATCCCATGAAAAACAGTTTGTGGGGTGGGGGGCACTAAAACTCTATTAGATATCCCTGTCAAAAAACCAAACAAGAATCCTAAAGGATGAAATGGAGTGACCACAGACACAGGAAAAACGCATGCAGTTGTCCTGCTCCCCTATCTGCTGTCCTGATTTTAGGATATCAGAAGTTACCCTCTCCAATTAGATCACCCCTGAAAAATATTCCCTTCCAAAAATCTGTTTCCTATGAAACCAGTGTTGGGCACATCTGTGAAAACAGAAATTTCCTTGTTCTAAAGTCTCTCTTGGAGAAACAAATGGCAAGCTGTCGATCCTTTGTACTATTCTGATGGAAATCAGTTTTATTGCCATCTTTGATAATATTCTCCATTTAACACAGTAAATGATGGCAGATAAAGGCCAGCATGGTCCATCTAGTCTACCCAGTAAGGTGGCTAGAATTGTAGAGTTGCACCTACCACACTGTGCAGGTTACTCTCCCTCTATGTCTTTGCTCAATGTTGTATCTGCTGCTTCAGGCAGATTACCCAGTTTATGAAGTTATATACATTTGTTTTGATTCCCTCCTCTTGTCGTTTAGTGATCCTCTGTCTGTCCTATGTCTTTTTGTATTCCATAACTGTTTTTCCCCCCACCACCTCCTTTGGGAGGACATCCAGGCATTCCATCACTCTTTCCATGAAAAAGTATTTCCTGATGTTCCTTTTAATTTTACCTCCTTGCAAATTCATTTATGTTCTCTGGTTCTACAGCTTTCCTGTCTTTGAAAAAGGTTTGTTTATTAACACCATTTAAGCATTTAAATGTCTGTATCATATCCCCCCGTCTCTCCTCTCCTCTAAGATATACATATTTAGGTCTTCAAATCTTCTCTCATATGGCTCTGGTGCAGACCCCACATCATTATGGTCACCTTCCTCTGAACCATTTCAAGTATTTTTATATTCTTTGCCATTCACGGTCTCCAAAACTGAATATAATACTCCAAAGTGAGGGCTCACCAACAACCTGTACAGGGGCACAAATACCTTCTTCCTCCTGCTGGTTATTCTCTGTATACAGCCTAAACTCCTTCTGGCTTTGGCCACTGCCTTGTCACACTGCTTTGCCATCTTGAGATGCTCATATACTTGCACCCAAAGTTCTTAAGATCCAAACAAATTATTCCGTTCAAATGAAATGCCTAGGCTGTTCCATGGGTTTTTAGATATTTCATGTTTGCCTAGGGGCAATTTCTAAGACACGTTTATTTTATGAGGCCTTTCGTACTTAAATTTGTGGTTAGCATTATTGGCATCCTTGTATTTTAGGTATGTTGTGCACAATACCTTGAGAAATTGAAAATACTCCAACTGTATGTCATCATGATATTTTAATATTATGTTTAAAGAAGACAGCAAAAAAAGGATGTCTGTGCAACAGACATAATAATTTCTGAGAAAAAAAAAACAAAATATGATCTGGACAAGATTAATGGCACCCTTCACTGACATTTGGTTGCAAAACCCTTAGCAATGATTGACAGCCTCCAAATGTTTCTTGTAGACATCTGTAAGTTTTGTACATCTGTGTACTGGTAGTTTCTCCCACTCTTCAACTGCGATTTCTTCTAGCTCATGAATGTTTTCAGGATTCCTTTTACCAATGGCAGATTTCAGTTCTTTCCAAAGATTCTCAATTGGATTGAGATCAGGGCTCACTGCTGGCCAGTTTAAAACAGTTCATTTTTTCCTTTTGAAAAAAATGTTTTGTACTTTTGGATGTATGTTTTCGGTCATTGACCTAATGGAGGACCCATACCCTTCGACCCAGACCTAGCTTTTTGACACTAGGTAGCATATTTTGCACCAAAGCTCCTTGGTAGTCCTCTAAGATCATGACTCCTTTAATGTGTTTCAGGTGGATCACATGAGTGGGTGAGAATGTTCCTCGTCGCGCTCCCGGGCCACATCCCTGAGCTTGCTTAGAATTCAAACGGAAATCTCTTAGAGTGAGGGGGAGTAGAGGCTAAGGTACAGGGAGCCTTAGTGTGGCGTTTGATAATTCGGAGAGTGGAAAAGTGGCATGCGGTCAGCGGCAAAAACAGAAAAACTGCATGGACCTCGTGAGACCAAAATGGCGGCCGGGACGAGAGTCTGTGACCTGCCGGATTCGCCGGGGAAAGAGTGTGGAGTCAGGCTCCGAGGAATTAGCACATGAAGTAGCTAAGCTGCTAGAGCCTAAATTTGATACTGTGTTGAAAAAACTGGAGGAGATGGGAGAAATGTTTACTGAAATAACTCACAGAGTGGAAGAGGTTGAACAAAGAGTAACAATGTTGGAAGACGGTGAACTTCGGTTGGAGTGGGATAACCAGAAGCACCAAAAACAAATTGATGCCCTGCTTACAAAGGTGGATGACCTCGAGAACAGGTCCAGAAGAAATAATCTACGCCTGGTGGAAGTACCGAGACATGGACAGAGCAGTAGTTACCCGGCCTCTTTGAGGTATGGCTACCGAAAGAACTGGGCCTAGTGGACATGTAAGTGAAAATTAAAGTGGAAAGAGCGCACAGGCTGGGCCAGAGAATGGAGGGCAAAGAGAGGCCAAGACCGGTGCTAGCGCGGATACTAAACTTTCAGCACAAAGCAGTGCTCCTGCAGGCCTACAGGAAGCAGCGAGCCCTAAAGCTGGACAATTTATTTATTTTATTTATTTATTTACATTCTCTTATATACCGCGCTATTCTGCATCAGTGCGGTTTACATTGAACAAACTGAAATTACATTGAACAGGGTATTATAACTTGGAGAACTATTTTACAGGGAACATGGGCTATGGAGAGTTAAGTGGCTTGCCCAAGAACACAAAGAGCACCTGTGGGACTAGAAACCCCAGTCCTTCCGGCCCAAGGTTGCTGTCCTCTAGTGGGATTTGAACCACCAACCTTCCGGCCTGAAGTACCTTGCTTCAACCACTAGGCTACTCCTCCACTCCATACAATAAAACCATACTTATGTTTCAGGATTATTCGGCGGCTCTAGCTGCAAAAAGGAAAGAATTTTCGCCACTATGTACTGAGCTGGAAAAATGTGGCATACGCTTTGCTTTGAGTTACCCAGCCATCCTGAGGATATTTCATAAGGGGGCAGCGCATACTTTTGAGCAAACCTCGGCAGCACAGAGGTTCATTGCCACTCTGCAGCAGGAGAAGATACAGGATAAGGACTAAGAGAACTAGCGCTTGGCATGGACAGTTGTCACACACTATGACAGAATAGAGGATATTCGTTGGAGTAAGCTGAAGAAGTGACGGAAGTTGGAAACTGGAATCACTGAATGGACCTATTTGAGAGTGACTTATTTCAGTGGCAGTCATGGGGGAGTCAACCCTTTTTCCCCTTCATTGCCACGAAGAGGGCGGCCTGGAAGTGTGGACTGTGATCTATCCCCTTGGAGATATTAGCTATGGCTAGCTGGACTGTGGAGAGGGGAGTTGGGGGGAGGGGGGGGGGACTGGGCATGTTGGGAGTTTGGAAGGTAGATGTGTGATCCAGTTGAGTTGTGGGGCTTGCTGTGTGTACTGTTTTGGAACGGGAGGCAAGAGAGATAAGGGGTGGGTGGAATGGGGAGGGGAGGGGGGGAGGGGGAGGGGGAGGGGAGGCATAGCAGTGGGAGGGTGGGGGTGGCGTTTGGGAAAAGAGAGACAACAAAGTAGGATGAAGTGTACCCTAGGGATACTAGAGCGCTCATTTGGGGCCAGGCGGCTCCTAGAGTATACAGAGCAGAAATGCATGAATAATGTTAAACTAATGACAAGATAAGATGCATAATATAAAGATCGTATCCTGGAATGTAGGGGGGATTGGATCGCCATTTAAACGTACCAAAGTACTCCAGGCACTCAAGAGGAAAGGAGCATAAATTGCGTTGCTGCAGGAGACCCATTTGAGTGCTGTGGAGCATGAGAAGCTAGCGAGAGAGTGGGTGACGAAAACATATGGGGCATCGTCGGGAACCAGAAAGGCGAGGGTGGTGGTGTTGGTAAAGAAAGGCTTGCCATTGAAAGTGAGTAAATGTGACATTGACCCAAATGGAAGATTTATCTTTTTGCAAGCAAAGTTATATACAGAGAAACTCTGGATAGGTAATGTCTATGCCCCAAATGTATACAATCATGTTTTTTTTAAGGATCTGTTGAAGCTTATTATGAAAGCAGAGGGGAAAAAGCTGATCATGGCAGGAGACTTCAACTGCCCAAACGACCCGAGGCTGGATAAGTCAGGGGGATGCGAAAAAGGGGCCTGGCCCAAAAAAGGGATTGGGTACCTGTGTAGGATGGGTGCCCTGGTTGATGTGTGGCATGCATTGCACCCTGGGTCACGGGAATATACCCACCAATCTAGAGCGCATTTGACTTGGTTGCGCATCGACTACATTTTGGTGAGCAAAGGATGATTTGCACAAGTTTCCCAGGCAGGAATTGAGGCAGTAGTGGTTTCAGACCACGGGATGGTTTGGGTGAATTGGGACACCTGAGGCCTGGTAAAGACTGGTTGGCATTTCCCTACATACTTGTGGGAGGATAAGACTTTAGGGCATACCTTGAAAAACAGTGGGAGGAATATACAGCGTTTAATGATACCCCCAACTGCTCGCCACTCTTATTCTGGGAAGCAAGTAAAGCAGTAATGAGGGGGGCCATCATAACTTATACTATTCAAAGGCGTAAACACTTAGACTGTAGTCTACTAGTAATGGAACACACCCTGCGTGCGCTACAGAGGCGACAAAGCAGAAGGGATAGCACAATCCAACAAGAGTGTACTAGAGTTCAAGCGGCTTTTAATGAGCTACTTCAGAGGAGAGCCTGTATGTCTCTGCAATATTATAACTCAAACACGTCCAATGTAACAAATTAATGGAATGTTCTTTAATAACTGAATTCTCTTCTCTTCGTATTCAACTGTATGGTTCCACCTATTTTTTGTCTTTTGATCATATAAGTCTTTTTAAACCCTACCGGGAGGTCTCAGACTAGCACCTGCTCCGAAGACTGGACGCCTACTCGGAAGCAACTGTGCCCAATTGCATCAACGACCTCCACGGTAGCTTACACCAGCAGATATGGCTAACTAGACTTAGTTTCCCGGGAATTATCTGAAAGCATTATTCGTGCTAATAACATTAATTGGTGTTCTCACTAATCAAAATCTTTGTATCAGTTAACGTCCTTTCATAACTTATCATACGCCAAGCCACATAGCTGGACACCTCTTTTATGTATTATACGATCCCGACGCTTCCCCCCAGCGCCTCGGAGCGTTTCTCCTATTCAGGTTCTTCAGGGGATCTTAATGTGGATCCTGTGAACAAACGGAATAGAATAAGGAATCATTCCCAACTCAATCGCAACATGTTCCTCTCTTTTTGCGAAACAGGAGCTAAAAAGAGCGAAAGTACTCACAAAAGTGCAGTTGGAGGGGGTACACTGCTACATAAATTTTGGAAATGTCCCAAGGTGCAGTTTTTGTGGTCACGGGCCTGTTCCAGGATGGCTGGTATGCTGGCGAGGCAGGTCCCCCAACGGTTGGAAATTTGTCTCTTCCATAGTTAGGAAATGATGGGGCAATGGGTAGACCCGCAGCAAAGGTTCTTTATGGAAAGAGGTTTCTTAGTGGTGAAAAAGGTGCTGTTGAGCCATTGGCTTGAGGGGGCTCCCCCAGGGGTGGGACAATGGGAGTTGGCATTTTTAGAGCTCATACAGATGCAAAGGCTAACAGCAAAACAACTTGGGGGGGAAGCATTGGGAATACTTCACAGAGCTATGGATGCCAGTATTGAACACTCTGACCCCACAGGAACACAGTGCGTTGCTAAACGTGTAAGGTGGTGCAATAGGTTCACATGCACCTAGGGGTGAAGTGAAATGATGTGTAAAAAGTAAGGTGGAAAGGAAACATATTAAAGGAAGGGTGGGGGGGGGAGGGTTGGGGGGAGATTGAGGGGACAGCTATTGGATTAAGTAGTGGGGTAGATATGGGTATAATGTTAGAATGAGCCGTATACTATATTTTTTTGGTATGCTCCTTGCACAAATGCTCATTGAGGTTGGGATGTTGCTGTTATAAAATCATTGTTGCTGTTAAAAATTTCACTGTAAGGAAAGTTAGACTATATATAATGTGTGTGAAATTAATAAAAAAAGATTTGAACATATGTTTCAGGCCTCCAGCTCCTGAGGCAGCAAAACAACCCCACAACATTATGGAACCTCCACCATATTTAACCGTAGGAAGAATGTTTTTCATTCTTATTTCTTTGCCTGCAAATGTAGCACTGGTCTGCATTGCCAAAGAGCTGAAGTTTGGTTTCATCTGTCCACAGAACATTTTCCCAGAAGGATTGGATTTGGACAATCTTTTTATGTAATTCGATCATTCAAGGACTCCCCAAGCACACTATTCACGCTCTGCGGCTAGCCCAGAATACCGCAGTTCAACTTATCACAGGAGCCCATTGCTCAAAAGCTTGCACTGGTTTCAGATGATATCTTGCATCAAATATAAGGCACTTATGATCACGTTTAAAACCATACACCTCCAAGCACCTATTAACTTCCTATGTATATAGTTGCCCCCTCTCTCCAAGTTTCATTCCCTGTTCAATGTAATGACCAGACATTTGTATAGTATCGGATGTTGTTGTTCTATGTAAACCGCGCTGATCATAAATAGTGCGGTATATAAGAATTGTAAATAAATAAATAAATAAATAAATAGTCTCATCTCACTAATACTCCAGAATCCAGATCAAGAAGGCATTCACATCAAAACCTCCTCACAATTCCCTCTCAAAGGACCAAGAGTCTACAGGCAACCTGTCATAGGGCATTCTCAATGTACGGTCCAACTTTATAGAACTCGCTGTCGGCTGAGCTCCGTGCAATAAAAAATAATTTGGATTTTATAAAGAAATTGAAGACACTACTTTTCTTAGAGCATTTCGGTCCACTACCTAGTGGGCGTGGCACTACATGCCGAAAGGCTCTTACACCAATGAGCATCAACAAGTTACAGTTCCCCACCCTATTGCTGGCCCTAATCTCCTTTTCTCAGAGTGAACCAGCCGCCCTGAAATTGTAAGAGTCTGTAACAATATAACATAGTTCCAAGAGACAGCTCAATGTAATATAGTTGCTCACATCTTAATGTATCATAATTTGTACCATCTGTTATATTAACTTGTTCAATGTATTAGCCATTCTGTTTCATGTAAAATGTTGAGTTAATTGTAAACCACTTTGATAATTCTGAAAGGTGGTATAACAGAATCGTTAAATAAATAAATAAATAGTCTGTCTTTGAGCAGTGAGGTCCTCCTTGGCCTTTGCCCATGAAGTCCTTCTTGGTTTAGTGTATGACGTATGGTGAAGGTTGAAACCACCATGCCAGATTGCTCCAGGTCAGCCTTAAAGCTCTTTGGATGTTATACATGGTGTTTTTCCAATAGTTCGCACTAACCTTCAAAGATTTCTTGAATTACTTTTCCTCTTCCCACCACGTCATGGGAGGTTCTTGGAAAGTTTCATGAGCAGAAAACTTCTTAACATTGCAAACTATAGACACAGGAATCCCAAGATCTTTGGAGATAGCCTTGTACAACCTTTGAAGACTGATGTTTGGTGATAATGGCTTTTTTGTCAAACTCAGCCAGCTCTCTGTCTTCACTATTTTTGAAAATGGAACAGGGAGTGAATGTGGCCATTTTAAACATTCAAGCAGTCATTCATTGGTTGATTCAAGTTATGCGAGTACTGACAATTGATCAAAGGTGCATCTAATTTTACTGCAATGGGAATGTAGTTCTTCTGTTCAAATGGATATGGATCGTTTATAATGGGTCCAATACCATGTTCTGGCAATGTTCCACTTTTTATACTATTTCCTACTATTTTCTTTTTTTAATTGGTCTTGCTTTGTTTGATTCTTTTATGTGTAAAATTTGTGTGCATATATACAGTAGTCCAAAGCCATTTCACTGGCCACTTTTTTAAAGGAGATATTGGACATTAAAGTGTTGAACTGCAAGGGTGCCAATAATTTTGATCACAACTTTAAGTGCCGCAAATCAGTCAGTTTTCAGAATATCCTTAATTGAGTATGCATGAGGGAGCTTTTCACACATATTGGCTCAATTATGTACAAATCTCTCTCATGCAAACTCATTAGGGATATCCTGAAAATCCACACTGTCAGTGACCTTAGGAACTAAAGGTTCCCACTTATGGGCTCTAACATGACAGAGAATATCATGAATAAAATTTCAGTCTCAGAGTTTAACGATCTATCGCTTGCAATGCATTCAGCATACAACCGCGCGCCTCATCTTTCACTCTTCTCACCGGGATCACATCATCCCCCCTTTTGATTCACCTTAACTGGCTTCCCGTCAAATTTTGTATACGTTATAAGATTCTTACATTGGTCCATCACGTCATGTACACTCACACATCACAATACCTGGCAGATCTTATTCAATCCTATACTCCCAGCCGTTCACTCCGGTCACTGCATGACAATCGTCTTCATCTTCCTTCCCCCTCTCATACCCACCTGCTCATCGGCTTTTTTTCTTTCTCAGTCCTGCACTATGGAACTCCCTTCCCCACCTCTCTCAGACTCGAACAGCAATTTACCACATTTAAAAAAAGACCCGAAAACCCACCTTTTCTCCACTGCTTTTGACCTCCCCTCTCCTTTTGTGTGAAATTACCTTTTTCCTCCTCTTTTTCACTCCCTTTCCTCTCAGTCACGTGTGTTAAATGTCTTGAGTGCTTTCCTGTCGCATTGTAATCAATCACCTTTCCTTTTCCGGTCTACTGGTCTCCTTTTTCTATTTTACTTTGTAAACCGCTATGTTATCATTTGAATGGCGGTATATCAAAACTAATAAACATAACATATCCAGAACTCTACTATGAAAAAGCAAGTGACTGAACATGCAAATATTAACTGGCATGTTCTTGCACAGAGATAGGAATTACCTCACATGCTGCAATGCTTTTGGAAAGAAGTCAAAGAGTTTCGAACTCAGCCTGTCCATTTGCAAACAGCACCCCTTAACCAAAGTGTGAATAATTCTGGCCAACAAAACTTTGTTGATATCACTGGAAGGCTGAAGATATAATCTGAAGTAGAGAGTCAGCATATCTGTGAAAACACAATACATTTGACATAGTTTTGTAGCAGTTTGCAACAAGGAATATAAATTAGAAGATATCTTCCAAAAAATTCATGAGCCTGGTTTTGAGACCTGGTAGTAATTCTGTGTGTTATGTGGAAAGTAACAATTTAACTTACCTGTTAATTTAGCATAGTTACTCACCTGTAACAGGTGATCTCTGGGAACAGCAGGAATTGAGTCTTCACATATGGGTGACATTGGCACCGATGGAGCCCTTGCGGGAACGCTCCCCAGTGTCTAATAGGAAAGCTTTAGGGAGCATCCCACTGCGCCTGCGTAGCTGCCTTCCCGCCTTTCCAACTCTCCCTCCTCAGCTGGGTTTGTAGCTGAGACAGAAGGAGAGAGAGTGCGAGCGAGCGAGAGAGAGTGCGAGCGAGCGAGTGAGAGTGCGAGCGAGCGAGAGTGCGAGCGAGCAACTCCTAGGGGAGGAGAGTGGGTTGTGAAGACTCAATTCCTGCTGTTCCCGGAGATCACCTGTTACAGGTGAGTAACTATGCAATCTCCAGGAACAAGCAGGAATGTAGTCTTCACATATGGGACTCCCTAGCTTGGAGATGCCAGGGAGATGAACACAGAGAGAGCAGTGGAACACAGGCCTAAGTGGGTCATGTATCCTCCCAAGGATCTCTGGTATCCAAACCCGGGACAGGGGGTAGGAGTTGTTCTAAATCTGAAAGAGATGCTTGAGAACAGCCTGGCCAAATGAGGCATCCCAGCAGGAGTCAATGTCCAAGCAATAAAGGGCCGCAAAAGTGTGGACAGAGGACCAGGTTGCTGCCCTGCATATTTCATCAATCGCCACTAAGCGTAGGTTTACCATGGAGGCTGCCATTGCTCGCACATTGTGTGCTCTGACATGACCTTCAAGGGAAAGTCCCTTATTCTCATAGGTAAAAAATATACAGTCTGCAATCCATTTGGAAAGTATTCTTTTGGAAACTGGTAGACCTAGGTGACTGGAGTCAAAAGCAGCAAAAAGCTGTGAAGCCTTTCTGTGCTGCCTAGTTCTCTGAAGATAAAAGGCCAAGGCACGCTTGCAATACAGATTATGTAGACTCCTTTCTGCACTAGAAGCATGAAGTCTATGGAAGAAAACAGGAAGGTAAACTGACTGGTTTAAATGAAAAGGTGAAACCACCTTTGGCATGAAGTGAGGATGAGTCCTAAGGACTATCTTATCATGGTGGAACCGTGTATAAGGAGGGTCAGCCACTAAAGCCTGGAGCTCACTGATGTGTCTTGCAGAAGTGAGGGCACTTAGGAAGATAACTTTCCAAGAAAGAAACTTCAGAGATGTAGTGGCTAGGGGTTCGAAGGGTGGCTTCATGAGCTGTCCTCTCCGAGAACAAGACTGAGATCCCATACCACAGGTGGTGGCCTAATGGGAGGCTTAGTTAAGAGTAGACCCCTCATGAAGTGTGCTACAAGTGGCTGAGAAGAGACAGGTTGTCTATTAAACAGCATGTGGAAAGCCATAATGGCACTTAGGTGGACCCTTACCGAATTGGTTTTGAGTCCAGAGGATGAAAGATGGAGGATATACTCAAATAATGCCTCCACGGGAACGGAAAAAGGATTAAGTACCCTTTTTGAACATCAGATTGAAAACCTTCGCCACTTAAAGGCTTAAGCATGCCTTGTGGAAGGTTTCCTAGAGGCCAATAGGATATCCTTAACCTGTTGAGAGAGGTTGATATCCTGGAGTTCTAAGCTCTCAGCAGCCACGCCATCAGGTTTAAGGACTGCAGGTTTGGAGGCAGAAGCATCCCGTTCTCCAGGGATAGGAGATCCGGAGCACATCCCGATTCCAGAGGTTTGGCTTGAGAGAGACGTAGAAGCAGTGGATACCATGTTTGACATGGCCAACGCGGGCTATGAGGATCATGTAGCCCCTGTCTCTCTGGAGTTTGAAAAGAATCTTGGGGATAAGGAGAATGGGAGGATAGGCATACAGGAAGTCCTGACCCCAGTGAAGATGGAAAGCATCCATCGCCTGATTGTTCTGAGCAGGTATTCTGGAACAGAAGGGGGGAAGATTGGCATTCTGAGGACTTGCAAACAGGTCTATATCTGGGGTTCCCCAGATTTGAGCAATCTAATCCGAATGGAGAGACCACTCGAGTGGCAGTAGTACTCGACTGAGTTGTCTGCCAGGAGATTTTGTTTGCCAGTGAGATATACCACTAGTAGGTGGATCAGATGGCGTATGGCAAAAGACCATAGATGTAGGGCTTCATTGCACAATGCCTGAGAACCTGTTCCACCTTGCTTGTTCACATAGAACATGGCCACTTCACTGTTCATCTGGACTAGCACTGTTTGGGAGCAAAGGTGGTTTTGGAAAACTCTGAGAGCATTGTGGATGGCTCTGAGTTCCAACAGATTTATGTGAAGACAAGCCTCCCGCTGAGTCCAAAGACCCTGAGTGGAGAAATTGTCCAGATGAACTCCCCAACCCAATTTGGCTGCATCCGTAGTCAGGGTGGATTGGTGTGGTGACATCTGAAAAGGTGACCCTACGAGAAGGTTTTCTGGTGATTGCCACCATTGGAGGGACAAAATTAGACATGCAGAGATCATGATTCTGTCCCCCAGACAACCTAATGCTTGAGTCCACTGCGAAGCCAGGGTCCATTAAGCCACACGCATATGCAGACGAGCATAGGGAACCACATGTATAGTGGAAACCATATGGCCCAGCAACTGAAGCATTTCTCGAGCAGTTAGGAAAGTTTTCATACCTGCCTGAGAAGCTAGCTGAACTATTTGAGAACAGCGGACCTGTGGTAGAAAAGCCCTTGACTGCTGCGTGTCTAGGAGAGCCCCTATGAACTCTAAGGTTTGAGAAGGAGTGAGTTGGGACTTTGGAAAACTTATTACAAATCCCAAGTGTTGAAGAACCTGCATTGTGTGGGAGAGAGCAGAGCTGGCCTCTGGAGCTGAAGTTGCCTGGATGAGCCAGTCGTCTAAGTAAGGAAAGACAAATCTCCCTAGAGTTCTTAGGAATGCTGCTACTACTGCCATGCATTTTATGAAGACTCTTGGGGCAGAAGCTAGGCCAAAGGGTAGAACCCTGTACTGGTAATGTCTTCCTTGAAAGAGGAATCAAAGAAACTGCCTGTGTTCTGCATGAATAAGGATATGTGTATATGCATCCTTTAGATGTAGAGAACAAAGCCAGTCCTGACTCTGGAGGTAAGGGAGAAGTGTTCCGAGAGAGATCATCTTGAATTTCTCTCAGAGCAGATACTTGTTTAATTCTCTGAGGTCCAGAATGGGCCTGTATCCTCCTGTCTTCTTTGGGATAAGGAAATAGGGGGAGTAGAAGCCCAGGCCTTGCTGAGACAGTGGCGCTTCCTCTATCGCACCCTGAGCGAGGAGGGTGGAAATCTCCTGGCACAAGAGAGTGGTGAGAGGGGGCCAAGAGCTGAACTCTCTTGGAGTAGACTGAGGGGACATACTTTGAAAGTGAAGTTTGTAGCCATCTGCCACTATGGAGACAGTCCAATGCTCTGATGTTATCTTGTGCCACCTTTGGGCAAAGTAACAGATTCTGCCTGGGATTTTGACTGGCTCTGGAATTTCCAGATGTAGAATGGCTAGGTTCTCTAGAAAAGAGTCAAAGACCTTGTGGAGGCTTGGCCTGTTGAGCTGGCTGAGCTCTGGGGGTCTGAGCCTTCCTTTGTTGCTGTCCCTTCTGGGAAGCATGGACCGGACAGTACACAGCATGGGTATAAGAAGGATAAAACTTCTTGTTGAAAAAGGGCTTCTTTACAGCCTTTTTCTTAGCTGGGTTGACAGTGGTTCCAGACAGCCTATTGAGAGTGGTATTCTCGGACTCCAGCTGAGAAGCCTTGTCCTACCAATCCTTGCCAAAGAGGTTTTCCCCTGTGCAAGGAATATTCCACAGCTTATCTTGCACCCACTGCTCTAGATCAGATGTTTGTAACCAAGCAATCCGACATGCACCGATGCAAATAGCAGAAGTCCTGCTAATACACACAAAACAATCAAAAGGTAGCCCTGTTCATGAATTTGGAAACATTCTGGGCATGTTTTACAAGTGTCAGATAATCCGTCCTCTTGTCATCAGGGATTAGAGGAGCCATTAGTTCTAAATCTTTAGCCACCTCCCAAAGAAACATACCCATATAGAGTATAAAATAACTCATTCTGGCCGATAACATGGAGGCTTGAAAACATCAACAACCAAAGGCATCGAGAGTTCTCAACTCACAGCCTGGAGGATTAGATGAATGTGTCTTGGCACTTTTGATTTGACGCACTGCCAATTCCACTACCATGGAATGGTGTGGTAACTGCGTCTTCTGGAAACCGGGACACTGTGGTACCCGATACATGGTTTCGAGTCCCTGAGAATGTGGAGAGACCATTAAGGGTGTCTCCCACATCCTAAGCATGAGGTCATGCAATATCCGATGAATGGGTAAGGTAGCAGCCTCCTTAGGGGCTACGGAATACTCTAGACTTTCAAGTTCTTCAGCTCTCAGTTCCTTCTCGGAGGTCACCGTAATGGAGAGGCCCCGAGCCACATCCCGTATTAAGTCTTGAAAAGACATGTCCTCCGGAGAAGACATACGGCATTGTGGGGAAGGAGAAGGATCTTCCAGAAGAGCCTCCCTGATACCGATTAATTCATTGGAAGAATTGGAATCCTCAAAATATCGACGAGCCAGGTGCTCCCACCTGGCCCACCGACAGTACCGATCAAAACTGGTATTGGAATGCCTCGGTACCGGACCCTCGATGCTGGACTCTAGGACCGGAATAGGTGGTAGCATGGAGAGCAGTGCAATGGTCGATGCAGATACATTCGGTACCAGTGTCGGTACTGATGTCTGGGGAACCGATTGCAGAGGCTTTAGCAGTACCGAAACTGCTAGCAAGGCCGCTAAACTCCGCTCAATAGCCAGGATACGCTGATCCATGGAACCAGCCGATGCCTGGCTATCGGTACTCAAACAGCGGGCCACGATCCCAGAAAATGGCACCAAGAGCTCTCCAGAGATGGAAGCCTCGGGAGCATCTTGGGACCCCGTTAATGCTGTGGAGGCAAGGACCTCTCGCCGGGTTTGTTTGGCTGGTGTATTATTCTCTTCTAGGGCAATGCTCGAGGCATCTCAATGCTTAGAAGGAGATCTACCCTTTGAAGACTGGCCAGTCTTCGAAGACCACCTAGGCTTCATTACCTGAGATCCATGGGAGGAAGATGAAGCCCTCAACGACGTCGATGCTACAGACATTGCATCAGAGGCAAAAAGGGTGCCGAGTTTCTCAGCTCTATTCTGCAGGCCCCTCTTTGTCATCTTCCTGCAGAGAAGACATTCTGATGGTAGATGGTCTGGTCCCAAACATTTAAGACACTGGTCATGGGTGTTGGTAGCAGAAATGGCACTGCTACATTTGGAACACTTTTTGAAACCATCTTGAGGAAAAAGGGGGCCTAAGGCCCAAAATGGTGCTTAAGCACCTGGAGGGCAAGAATCCTCATAAAAAAGGAAGTGTTTTCTCTTTTTTTTAAGGAAAGAAAAGAAAACAGAAGAAAAGAAACACAGACGATGCCGGTGCTAACGTCGACAGGAAGGCAGACGCGAACACAAAAGTAGTAAATTTTCTGTGATGACAGGAATCGGCTCTGCGGAAAATGAAAAACTGAGAAGGGAGAGTTGGAAAGGCAGGAAGACAGCTACACAGGCACAGTGGGATGCTCCGAAAAGCTTTCCTAAAGGACGCTGGGGAGCATTCCCGCGTGGGCTCAGTCGGTGCCGCCGTCACCCATATTTGAAGAGTACATTCCTGCTTGTTCCTGGCGATCCTTTTAAGTCCTGCCAGAACAGACCAGTCCAGACGAGTAGGTTATGTCCTCCGGCCAGCAGATGTAGGCGAAGGAAAAAAAAGCTCAGAGATACTTCATTCTCATTATAAAAAGATACTGCCTTCAGTTCCTTAGTATCCTATGTCAAAGCTAAGACAACCAAAAGCAATTGTACATTTTGCATTTACAGTTCACCACCAAAACCAAACTTGATGCAGTCAAAAACTTCACTTCATAGTGACTAAGCCAGGAATGAGAAAATGCACCACACCAAAGATATGTCTAGGCCAACTACTTTCAGCTTTTTGAATTTGCCAAATTGAAAGCCCTTGATAGCCATGGCTTCCCTGCATGGGTTCTGGACTGCTCTGGTAGAACTAAAGGAAAGAAAATTAAGGGAGATAAAATGCAAACTTACCTGTTATCGTCCACATCAGAACAAATCAGATGAGTGTGATGTACCCAAGGTCTACCCAGGCAGAAGGAAGCCATGACAGCCCTCAGAAACCTTTCATCTAAGGTGTAGCCCCTCCAGATTTGTACACCCACACTGAGTCACTTACAGCATGGGTGCAATGGAAGCAAGGGCACTGCCATGTCATTAGAATCTGCTTTTTCCAGAGGATAACTACCTACAAGGAAGCCTGTGCACTAACTGAGGGGGCTTGCTGTTCCTCTGGGACTTGCCAGCTCCTGCTGGTATAGTCCAAAGTGATATCTCCTGAAATCAATGCCTTAGAGACCATTGGGTTTATATCAATAGACCAAAAAGACCAATCCAGAAACCAAAAGAAAATGGGCACCAGCAAACATTACAAAAGTGACCTACAGTTGACTAAAGAATGACAGCCCTTTCCTTGATCTACATCACTCACATTCCTTACTGCAGGAGAAAAGAAAGCATTTCATTTCTACCAGTATGGTGGGAGTGGCTGACTTGGATTTAGTGGCAGTTACAGAAACATGGTTCACAGAAAACCATGATTGGGATGTAACTATACCTGGCTGTACTTTATTCAGAAAGGACAGGGTAGGAAGAAGGGGAGGAGGAGTGGCACTATATGTAAAAACTACTATTAAAGCTTTGGAATTACAGAGCTTGAAAGGGAGAGAGGAGGCATTGTGGGTTAAACTAGAAAGAGGGAAAGAGAAATCTATTTGCATTGGTGTGATATACAAACATCCCTCAAAAGAGGAAGAGGTGGACAGACAGTTAATTGAAGACATACGCAGCATTGCTAGGAAAGGGGACGTACTACTGATAGGAGATTTCAATATGCCAGATGTTGATTGGCACATTCCTGCTGCAGTATCATCTAGAAGTAAGGAGATCCTGGATTCTCTACAGGGAGAACTAGTCAAGCAATTGGTAACAGACCCACACGTGAAGGGGCCATACGGGACTTGGTGCTTACCAATGGTGAAAGTGTTTCTGCTGTTGTAGTGGGAGATCATTTTGCATCCAGTGATCACCAGATATTTTAAGGGCAACCAACCTTTTTGTTAAAATGGTAAATAAAGGTAAATGGAAACGAAGACCGCTATGGTTTTCGAAAGAAGTAGCTGAAAAAGTGAAGAAAAAGAGGGAGGCCTTCATGAAATACAAGAGATCACAGAGAGAGGAAGGCAGGCATCTGTATTTGGAAAAACTTAGAGAAGCTAGCAAAGTAGTCGAGAAGGCAAAGATTCAAAAGGAGGAGGAAATAGCCAATGCAATAAAATGGGGGGATAAGACATTTTTCAGATATATTAGTGAGAAGAGGAAGGGGCAAAAATGGTATTGTCAGACTCAAGGGTGCAGGGGAGGAATATGTAGAAGCTGATAAGGATAAAGCGGAATTGCTTAACTAATATTTTTGTTCTGTGTTCACAGATGAAGAACCAGGAGCAGGACCTCAGAAAACACCCACAAATAGGAACAGAAGCGAGGGACATCTTGAACAATTTTCAGAAGACTGTGTTCGTGAGAAACTAGCTCAACTTAAAGTAGACAAAACGATGGGACCAGATGGGATACACCCTAGAATACTAAGGGAACATGGTGACGTTCTAGCAACTCCACTGACTGACCTTTTCAATGCCTCGGAGTCGGGAGTGGTGCCAAAGGACTGGAGAGAGGCTCATGTGGTGCCTTTACACAAAAGCGGAAGTAAGGATGTGGTTGAAAACTACAGGCCGGTTAGTTTAACTTCAGTGGTGAGTAAATTATTGGAAATGCTGCTGAAAGAGAAAAATTGAGGTTTCTGGAGTCCAGTGGATTACAGGATCTGAGGCAGCATGGATTCACCAGAGGCAGGTCTTGTCAGACAAATCCGATTGATTTCTTTGACTGGGTGACCAGGGAGTTGGACCGAGGGAGAGCTCTAGATGTGGTGTATTTAGATTTCAGTAAAGCCTTTGACACTGTTCCTCACAGGCGACTTATAAACAAACTGAGCACCCTAGGGATGGACCCTAAAGTTACTGCTTGGATTAGAAATTGGTTGGGTGGGAGGCGACAGACAGTACAAGTAAATGGAGCTCACTCTGAGGAGAAGGATGTTTCCAGTGGTGTGCCCCAGGGATCTGTCCTTGGTCCGATTCTTTTTAACATCTTTGTTAGTGATATAGCGGAAGGGCTGTCGGGTAAGGTTTGCCTCTTTGCGGATGATACCCAAATCTGCAATAGAGTAGACACCCAGGAAGGTGTAGATAACATGAGAAGGGATCTAGCTAAGCTTGAAGAATGGTCTAGAATTTGGCAGCTGGGATTTAATGTTAAAAAATGTAAGGTCATGCATTTGGGCTGCAGCAATCCAAGGGAGCAATATAGTATAGGGGGTGAAGTACTTTTGTCCACTAAAGAAGAGCGGGACCTAGGCGTGGTTGTGTCTGATGATCTTAAAGTAGCTAAACAGGTAGAAAAGGCGACCGCAAAAGCTAGAAGGATGCTTGAGTGCATACGGAGAGGAATGGCTAGCAGAAAAAAAGGAGGTGATAATGCCTCTGTATAAGTCTTTGGTGCGACCTCATTTGGAGTATAGTGTGCAATTCTGGAGACCGCACCTTCAAAAGGATGTGAACAAGATGGAGTCGGTGCAGAGGGTGGCTACTAAAATGATTAGTGGTCTTCATTATAAAGCATACAAGGACAGACTGAAGGATCTTAATATGTACACCTTAGAGGAAAGGCGGGATAGAGGTGATAGGATTGAGATGTTTAAATACCTCCGTGACATAAATGTTCAGGGAGAGAGCCTCTTTCAATTGAAAGCAAGTTCTGCTACGAGGGGACATGGGATGAGGGTGAAGGGAGATAGATTCAGGAGTGATATGTGGAAATATTTCTTTATGGAAAGAGTAGTGGATCCATGGAATAGTCGCCCAGTGGAGGTGGTAGAGATGAGGACAGTAATTGAATTCAAAAAAGCATGGGACAAACACAAAGGATCTCTAAAGGTAAAAAGGGGACTGTTGTAGTTGTTGATATGGAAGGACAGACTAGATAGGCCATGTGGTCTTTTTCTGTCATCATATTTCTATGTTTCGCCCTGCTTGTTCACATAGAACATGGCTACCTGATGGCCCGTTTGAACTAGGACTGTCTTGTAGCTGAGCTGGGCGTGAAATACTCGAAGAGCAAGGAAGATTGCTCTGAGCTCCAGGAGGTTGATGTGAAGACAGGCCTCCTGTGGAGTCCAGGTACCCTGGGTAGAGAGATCGTGCAGGTGTGCTCCCCATCCCCAGGGAAGCATCTGTTAGGGTGGCTTGGGAAAGGGGTTGCTGGAAAGGAGACCCCACCAGAAGGTTTCTGGGTGATTGCCACCATTGAAGGGACGAAATAAGATGGTCTGAGTTTGTTATTTTGTCCGACAGGCAACCTGAGGCCCGTGTCCACTGAGTGGATAAAGTCCATTGGGCCGCTCGCATATGACAGCGAGCATAAGGAACCACATGCACGGTGGATGCCATATGGCCTAGCAATTGTAGCATTTCCTGAGAAGTGAGACAAGGCTTGAGTACTGCTTGGGAAGCTAGATGTACTATGCGAAGACAGCGAGGCTGCGGAAGGAAAGCCCTTGTCTGTCTGGTATCCAGATGAGCTCTTATGAACTCTAGGGACTGAGTGGGAGCAAGATTGGATTTTGGGAGGTTGATGACCAGTCCCAAATACTGAAGGATTCGGATTGTGCGAGATAGAGCTGGCTTCTGGCACTGTAGGGGCTCGAATGAGCCAGTCGTCTAAGTAATGGAAGACAAATATTCCCAGAGTGCGGAGAAATGCTGCTACCACAGCCATGCATTTTGTTTACACTCTTGGCGCAGATGCCAGGCAAAAGGGAAGAACCTTGTATTGGTAGTGCTTTCCTTTAAACAGGAATCTGAGAAAACTTTTGTGATTTGGATGGATGAGAATATGAGTATACGCATCCTTGAGATCTAGAGAACAAAGCCAATCCTGACTTTGAAGGTATGGCAGCAGAGTTCCTAGAGAGACCATTTTGAACTTTTTTCGGAACAGATATTTGTTCAATTCTCTGAGGTCTAAAATGGGTCTATGTCCTCCTGTTTTCTTTTGAATAAGGAAATAGGGGGAGTAGAACCCTGTACCCTGATGGGGAATGGGTACTTCCTCTATTGCTCCTTGAGCAAGGAGCATTTTGACTTCTTGACCTAAGAGATTGTCGAGAGAGGTCTGAGTATTGAACTGTCTTATAATTGTAGGAGGGGGCAGGCTGTGAAAATGAAGCTTGTACCCCTCTTGTATAATGGACAGAGTCCAATTTTCTGCTGTTATTTGGTACCATCTGTGGGCAAAATGACATAACCTGCCTGGGATGTTTAAGGGTTCTGGACCCTTCAGGGGCAGGAAGGCAAAGTTCTCTAGAAAGGAGTCAAAGCCCCTGAGAAGGCTGAGCTAGCTGAGATTTTGCAGCTTTTGGCTTCTTTTGTTGTCTAGGCTGTTGCTGCTGTCCCTTTTGGGCAGCCTGACCTGGACGGTATCCCTGTTGGGTATAGGAAGGATAAAACTTCTTTTTCTTATTGAAAAATGGTTTCTTAGAGGATCTTTTCTTTGCAGGATCGGCTGTAGATTTGGACAATCTATCCAGTGTGATATTGTCAGCATCTATTTCGTTAGCCTTCTCCAGCCAATTCTTGCCAAAGAGATTTTCTCCTGTGCAAGGAATGTTTCCTAATTTATCCTGTACCCAAATTTCTAAGCCAGAGGCCTGAAGCCAGGCGATCCAACGTGCACCAATGGCAGACTAGCAGAGGTTCTGCTTTTGCACTCAAAACAGTCAAAGGCTGCACGATTAACAAACTTGGAATCATCCTGAGCATATTTGACAAGAGTGAGATAGTCTTGTCTTTTGTCATCAGGAAGAAGGGGGCTCATAAGCTCCAAGTCTCCTGTGACCTCTTTAAGGAACATTCCCATATACAAGATATAGGAACTGATCCTAGCTGAGAGCATGGAAGGTTGGAACCATCGATGCCCAAAGGCATCGAGAGTCCTACATTCACGACCTTGAGAATTGGATGCATGTCTCTTTGCACTTTTCATCCTTCTCATGGCTGATTCCACCACCATTGAATGGTGTGGTAATTGAGCTTTTTGAAAGCCAGGACAAGGTGGAACCCGATACATGGTATCGAGTCTTCGAGAATGAGGAGATATGGTTAAATGTGTTTCCCACATCCTTAGCATAAGATCATGTAAGATCTCATGAATAGGCAGAGTAGCTGCCTCTTTGGGAGCCTTAGGGTATTGGAGGATTTCCAACTCCTTTGCCCTAGTCTCTTTTTCAGGAATTACTGTGATGGAAAGGCCTCGGGACACATCATGGATAAAGTCCTGAAAGGACATATCCTCTAGCGGAGACATTCTGCGCTGAGAAGAGGAATCCTCGGGGAGAAGTACTCTGGTATCGGCAGAGTCTTCAGACTCATCCGAGGATTCAAAATATCTCAGATCCCGGTGATCATGCAAAACACGGTACCGGTATCGATCAAAGTCGGTATTGGGTTGTTCAGGTACTGATCTGTCGATGCCGAAGAGAGACGCATGACTCGGTATGGGTGGCATACCCGCTGATGTTGATGCAGTCAGTGTCGGTACCGGTATCAGTTGAGGTGTCTGAAGCGGTTTTAACACCCGATGCTTCGGCCTGGGCGGTTTATCAAGTGCCTAAATAAAGATAAAGATAAAAGTACCAAAGCCATGAGAAGAGCCGCTAGACTGCATTCGATAGCAAGGAATCTCTGGTCTATCGATGCTGCCGATGCTTGGGTGTCGGTACCGGTAGAAGCAGCCGGAACCCCAGAGCATGGCGCCAGTAGTTCTGTCAAGGTTGAGTCCTCGAGAACATCCTGGAGCCCTGCTAATGCTTTGGAAGCCGAAGCCTCCTGCCGGGGCAGTTTTGCCGGTGAAAATTCCTCAAGGGCAACGCCAGTGGCATCTCGATACTTAGAAGGAGATCTACCCTTTGAGGACCGGCTAGATTTATGTTTAGTTACCTGAGATCCATGGGAGGAAGATGAAGCCCTGGAGGACATCTATGCAACAGACGCCGCTTCTGAGGGAAAAAGGGTGCTAAGTTTAGCAGCTCGGTTCTGCCGGCCCCTTTTGGACATCATTCCACAGGAGAGGCACTCTGACAGAGTGGTCAGGACCTAAACATTTGAGACACCAATCATGGGTGTCGGTGACGGAAATGGTACCGCCACATTTAGAACATTTCTTAAAACCTGAAGCAGGTTTTTCCATTTTTGAGGAAAAATTGGGCCTAGTGCCCAAAATGGAGCCTAGCACCAAAGAAAAAAAAGTTCCTGAAGTAAACCACGTCAGAAACTATAAATTTTTGGGTTGTTTTTTTTTAAGAAAGAAAGAAAGAAAGAAAGAAAGAACCGGCGGTACCGGTATAGCGTTGAGGGAAGGCAGACGCGACCACAAAGATTATAGGCAAAATTTTCTGCAGTGACAGGGTATGGGACCTGTCAGCTCCGCGGAAAACAAAGAACTGGAGAGGGACAGTTGGAAAGTCAGCACACAGGCACTGTGGGATGCTCCCAAAAGCTTTCCTATTGGACACTGGGGAGCGTTCCCGCGCAGGATCCATCGGTACCGACGATACCCATATGTGAATACTACATTCCTGCTTGTTCCTGGAAATTGGGAGAAACATAGAAATATGATTACAGAAAAAGACCACATGGCCTATCTAGTCTGTCCTTCCATATCAACAACTACAAGTGTCCCCTTTTTTCCTTTAGAGATCCTCTGTGTTTGTCCCATGCTTTTTTGAATTCAGATACGGTCCTCATCTCTACCACCTCCACTGGGAGACTATTCCATGGATCCACCACTCTTTCCGTAAAGAAATATTTCCACATATCACTACTGAGTCTATCCCCTTTCACCCTCATCCCATGTCCCCTCATAGCAGAACTTCCTTCAATCAAAAGAGGTTCTCCCTCCTGTGCACTTATGCCACAGAGGTATTTAAATATCTCAATCACCATTATCCCTGCTTTCCTCTAAGGTGTACATATTAAGATCCTTAAGTCTGTCCTCATTTGCTTTATAATGAAGACCATTTTAGTAGCCCCCCTCTATACTGACTCCATCCTGTTTATATCCTTTTGAAGGTGCGGTCTCCAGAACTGCACACTATACTCCTAATGAGGTCGCACCAAAGGCTTATACAGAAGCACTATCACCTCCTTTTTTCTGCTAGCCATTCCTCTCCGTATGCACCCAAGCATCCTTCTAGCTTTTGCCTTTTCTACCTGTTTAGCTACTTTAAGATCATCAGACACACCACGCCTAGGTCCCGCTCTTCTTTAGTGAACAAAAGTACTTCACCCCCTATACTATATTGCTCCCTTGGATTGCTGCAGCCCAAATGCATGACCTTACATTTTTTAACATTAAATCCCAGCTGCCAAATTCTAGACCATTCTTCAAGCTTAACTAGATCCCTCCTTATCAATGTTCCCTCTAATTTTCTGTAGGCTGTGTGCGCATAAAATATCAGTTGTGTGCAGCTTTTGAAGGAAAGTTAATTTTTTGTGCGCCACATAACACTCGGAGTTATATACTTTAAAATTTGACTCCACGTCAGAATACAGTATGTACACATTGATTTTAATCAAATTAAATGAAAATAGACGATTACTAAATGAAGTGGGAAATTTCTAGTAATTACAACATTTTAAGACGTCTGTGTTGTTTTCTAGCAGAATCAGAACGGTAATTTTTGTGTGCTCTGTTGTAAAGTATGTGCACTCGCTCGGCGAGGTGTGTGCACGCGCACAGCTTAGAGCAGGGGTCTCAAACTCAAATTGCTTTGAGGGCCAAATGAGGACTTGTAAAGTAACCCGGGGGCCGCATAAGACGTGCGGCCTCATTTGCATAAGGGGCCTCATTTGCATAAATATTTGCATAAAGTTACCATACACTAACTTTTAGTAAACATGCCTCTTAATGAGTATGGATAAAGAAAGACTAAAAGATTTAGAAATAGGAAGACAATAATTAAACTGGGAACCCCAAAAGCCAAACTTGGAATGTACAACAACACTGTAGAAATAAAACTATAAATTAATTTCCTCTTGTACTAAACAAAGTGCAAACATTAATGATGCACATTTCCCAGAGCTGACATATTCCAGTTAATAAATTCAAAATAAGCAGATATTTTTCTACCTTTTGTGCATTTTTTTTCAGTTGCAATTGCTCCAGCCACTTCTGGTTTCTTCGTGTCTTCTGCTATCTCCATCGTCTGCTGTCCATTTGTCCTTTCTTCTCTCTTCTAGTTTTTTTCCATTCTCTCTCTCTACATCTGCTTTAACATACTAATCTTTCTCCTTTTGCTCTTTCCTCATTCCTATTTCATCCACTCAAATTTTACCCCTCCATCCTCAATCCCCACTTACTCTCCCAATACCTGGCCAATTGTAGATTTGTCTTCTCTTCCAGACAAAATATTTTTCCCCTCTCCATTTCACTTTCCCAGCTCCATCCCATTCTAATCCTCCCCCAACATCAGCTCCCTTCTAGTTCCAGCCCCACCCAGCATCTGCTCCTTTCTAGTCCCTGCATCAGTCCATTTCCAGTCCTATCCTAGCCTCACCATCAGCCCATTTCCAATCCTAGCCCCCAATCAGCCCATTTCCAATCCTAGCTCCCTCCCCTCACAGCCCATTTCCATTCCAAGCCACCCTCCCCATCAGCCATTTGCAGTTCAAGCCCCCCTTCCACTCAGCCCATTTCCAGTCCTAGCAACCCCCCCAGCCCATTACCAGTCCTAGACCCCCCATAGCCCATTACCAGTCCTAACCTCCCCATAGCGCACTTCGTCTTACCCCCCCCATCACCCCATTTTCAGTCTTACCCCCCCATAGCCCATTACCAGTCCTAGTCCCCCCCATAGCCCACTTGCAGTCGTATCCCCCATCACCCCATTTTCAGTCTACCCCATTTCAGTCAGCCCCTCCATAGCTCATTACCTCCCCTCATAGGCCATTACCAGTCCTAACCCCCCAATCAGCCCACCTCCAGTCCTAACCCCCATCACCCCATTTTCAGTCCTAGCCCCCACCATAGCCCATTACCAGTTATAACCCCCCCAGCCCATTACCAGTCATAACCCCCCCCTGCCAATAACCCACTTCCAGTCCTAACCCCCATCTGCCCATTTCCAGTCCTAGCCCCCACCATAGCCCATTACCAGTCATAACCCCCCCCCTGCCAATAGCCCACAACCAGTCCTAACCCCCAACGGCCCATTTCCAGGCCTAGCCCCCCCCATACCCCATTACCAGTCATAACCCCCCCCCTGCCAATAGCCCACTTCCAGTCCTAACCCCCAACTGCCCATTTCCAGTCCTAGCCCCCCCCCCCCCGCCAATAGCCCACTTCCAGTCCTAACCCCCATTAGCCCATTTCAGTCAGCCCCTCCATAGCTCATTACCGGCCAGCGAAGGAGGGAAACAAAAAAAAAACCCAAAACCCTGGCTTCTGCCGTTGCCGCCGTAGCAGCGGCAGAATCAATTGTCAAATTTAAAAAAAAAAGACTTCTGCTGCTCAAGCAGCAAAATCAGCTGTCCTGCGGCCCCTTCCCCTGTGCCCGGAGATCCGAGTCTGCTCTATCAGCGGCGTGCTTTTCAAGCCGCGAGGAGAGTATTCCCCTCTTGCGCGGCTTGAAACCGCTAGCTGCAGGAGAAGTGGGAACCACGTTTGCCAGGGCCACCGTGGAGCTATGAGGATGACAAAAGCTCTTTCCCTAAGGATCTTGAACAGAGTCTTGGCGACCAAAGGTGTCGGGGAAAAAGCATACACAAGTCCCACCGACCATGAGACTAGGAAGGCATCGGGCAGCCACCCTGGCCGGATGCGGCTGCCTTGAGCAGAAATGGGGGAGCTGGTGATTGTCTGGGCTTGCAAACAAGTCCATCACCGGTTCCTCCCAGGTCTGGAAAAGCCTGTTGGCCACCACTGGGTCCAGCTGCCACTCGTGCAGCTAGAGGATCCTGCTGAGACTATCGGCCAGCCAGTTGTCCTGGCCCGGCAGGTATACTGCTTTAAGAATCCCCTGAGTCAAAAAAACTCCACCAGGCTGGACTGGAGCCAGAGTCTGGGGTTTGGGGGCTTTCTGCTTACGTGGGCCATGCCCCTGTCTCTTGGCCTGCTGCCCCTGTGGGGGGAGCTGGGGAGGCCTGGTAAGGAGTGTAGTTTTGGTAAGCAACTCCCTTCCTCAGGTAAAAGGGCTTTTTACCCGAGCCCTTCTTACGAGGAGGGGCAGAGGTCTTCTTAGAAAGCTGAGTCCTTGTCATGAACTCGGTCTCCAGCTCTGAGGCCTTGTTAGTCACGGGTTTGCCGAAGAGATTCTCCCCTTGGCATGGGACATCGACCAATTTGTCCTGAACCCATTGCTTGAGGTCGGACGACTGCAGCCAAGCCTGGCGGCGCGAACCGATGCCCACTGTGGCTACTCGAACCGCCGACTCGAACCAGTCATATGCCACCCGAGACATAAACTTGGAGCATTCACGGATAGCTTTGGACAGGCCCTTGAAGCGCTGCAACGGTTCCTCGGAGAGACCAGCCGAGAACCCAGCGAGTTCCTTCGCTGAGTCCCTCAGGTACATGCCCATGGACAACTGGTACACCTGGATTCGACAATTCAGCATTGCACTCTGGAAACACTTTCTGCCGAGGACATCCAAGTTGCGGGCCTCCCTGCCAGGGGGCACCAAGGAACGAGTCTTCTGGCTCTTAAGCCGAAGCATGACTGATTCCACAACCATGGAATTGTGTGGTAGCTGAGATTTTCTGGAATCCAGGGCTACGGTGGACTCGATACAACGAGTCGAGCCGTTTGCTGATCACCGGCGCTGACGCTGGTGTCTCCCACATGCGGAGCATGAGTCGCACAAGGATCGGAGGAACGGATACTGTGAGGGTCTCCTGAAGAGGAGCCTTGTATTGGAGGCTCTCGAGCTCGTCGGCTCGAGGCTCCTCCTTGGACTCCGTGATGAAAGCCAATGCCTTGAACATATCCCGCACCAGTCCAGGAAACCCATATCCTCCAGTGGGGACCTTCTCTGAGGTTCAGACACAGGGGAATCTGAGGGGACATCCCTATGCCTCCGGGTATCCAGGGACTCCTCGCCCTCCGTCTCCCAGGCCAAGGCCTCCGAGGAGGACTCGAGGGACTCCTCGGGCATTGAGGGCCCCGGCACCATCTGTCTCAATGCTGGTAGACTCGGCGGTGATGACCTCAGTCCCGAACAGGAGGCAGAGCACGACCTTAGCCAAGGATCAACTCGAGTCCAAAAAGTCTTGAGGATCGGCTCGGCCTCCGGGGTCGACTTTGATGTTGAGAGTCTGGTGGTTGGGATGGAGGAACCGGACATCAGCGCCTGCTGCTGTTCATTGAAGGCAGTAAAACTGCGCTCCAAAGCCGCCATCCTGGACACAAGTTCTGGAGGCTGCGCAGTCACTGGCTCAGGCACGAACACGGTCGGCCCTGATGCCGGTTCCCCTGGTGGGGAGTCTTCGACCAGAACAGTCGGTACTTGCCATGGCTGGTCTGGTTCTTGGCTAGGAACATTGGCTGTGCGCTCCTTTTCCGACGATCCTAGCCGGTCACGCGAGGAGCCCAGTCGTTCGGAGCCATCCAGAGACGCTGCCTTCAAGGATTTCTCATTCCTCTTGTGCTCCCTCGAGGGAGACCCCCTCTCTGAGGAGCCCCGACGATGCTCGGGCTCAGAGTGTTCCCCCCGAGACGTCGAGGCCTGAGATGAGGTCCTGGCTCTCGGAGGTACGGGGGATTCGGGAAAAATCTTGTCGTGCTGCTGCAGTTGGCTCCGCAAGGCCTTGGACGACATCTTCTTACATAGAGGGCAGACTGCCAGGTTGTGGTCTGGCCCGAGGCACCGGAGACAGCAGTCGTCCGTATCGGTGAGGGACATAATTTTCCCGCAACAATTGCATTTCTTAAAACCGCTGGTGGCCATCAGGGGAAAAAGAACCCTGGCTAGGTCATAGACTCTACGGGCTGCCAGTGAAGGAAAAGTGAAAAAAAGGCGTGGAGACGCCTCAAAGGTAAAATTAGAAAAAAACTATAAAAGGACCGACCCGATACCAGAGTACCGAGGCAGGAGGCGGGAAGGATACCGGTGTCGACCGGTCGGGCCAAAAAGGCACAGAAAAAAAAATCAACTTTTTCCGGGACACCAGCAAGATGGCACCCTTGGGTGGGAAGGGGACCACACATGTATGGTAGCAACTCCCAAAGGCTTTCTTTGAAAGCTGGGGATTTGCTCCGCGGGTTCCGTCGGCGTCACCCATATGTGAGGATTGACTTCCTGCTTGTTCCCGTAGAATTGGAATATCTCCAACAAACTTGTTATAGAAGAACTCCAGGGAGGACAACCAGGAAGCTGGGAGCTCCCCACTGACCAGACTACCCCCACCACTAGGGGGGTTACAACCAATGACAACCCCTTACCAAAGGGGGTATTATCCAGAGGACAGAGTGCCTAGATGAGAGACCTGACAATCATCCTTCTTTAGGACAGCATTCGCTGCAGACAGCAACAAGGAAGATAAGGCCAGGGTACTCGCTTCCCCTTGCTGAGGAGGAGATCGGCCTTCTAAGGGAGTATCCAAAGCTTCAATGCAAGCTGAGCAGATATCAGAATCCAGCATCAAGTCTTCCCACAGATGAGAAAGCACCTCTTCAAAGACAGCATAAGTACCCTTTCATTGGCAATTAGGCAACACAGTCTGAAGGCATGCTAAGATAGCTCAAGGCGTGATGTGCTAATACCACATGAACAGAACTGCACGTGCTAAGACTGCATAAACCAAAACCATGCATGTGCAGACAGAAAGTGGATAGCCGCAAACAGAGGGCCATGCATAATTATACCACACCACCAACACGCACCAGTGGAGATGCAGACACTGCAAACTGACAGTTAGGGAAGGCAGGTAAACGCTGGCACCAAACCAACAGAAAACCTTGTATGGTCCAAAAACCGAATTAGCACCCCAGCAACAGATGAAGTCAGGTGTTCCAACAGACAAGAGAAGATGCAGGCTTAACCTTGGCACTCACCATCAGGGAAGTCCTGGACAGGTAAAAAACATGCTGGGCTCAGTGCTACTCCCGTCACCAGACAGAATCACATACCTCTGAAAAGCCTTCTTCCAATCTTTGGGGGGACAGCAGGGGGAAGGAGGAAGAGGGAGGGGGTGCCGAGGTTGTGTAAATCTTGAAGAATCCTTTCAAAAATACTTTTACAATATCTTCAAGCTGTTCAACATGTCAACCAGATAAGCGCAAGGAGCTGAACCAATTTCCCTCCTGCTATGGCATCCGAAGAGAGTACCTGCTTTAAGGGTATCCCTAGTGGAGCCTGCCATGTTGCGCACTAGTGAGAAATCCACCAAGGCTGGTTGCTAATGAGTGAAATTGATCTTGTCCCTCAATTTTCCTTAAATCTTTTCAGTTCCTCAACACCACAACATGTGCTGTTGAGTTCGTGCTGACTCCTCGCAACCCAGCAGCCTCTGGGCTTTCTTGGCAAGGTGTGATCAGAAATAGATTGCCAGGCCTTTCTTCCAAGGCAATGGAGGGTGAAGTGACTTGTCCAAGGCCACAAGGAGTGCCAGAGGGAATCTTTTGGTCACCAGGCCACTGCTCTAACCACCAGGTTACTCTTCCACTAACAGAGCTGAAAAACATGCGTCCACCAGCTGCTGCAACAGAATTACTGAAGGCCCCCTCTGGTGGTTCTGGAATGACATCATAAAGAAGCCTACAAAAGTCTCCACATCTGCTGGTAGGGAAACACAACCCACTAGTCTGGATTGGTCTAGGACAGGGGTCGGCAACCCGCGGCTCCGGAGCCGCATGCGGCTCTTTCTCACCTTTGCCGCGGCTCCGGAGCACACTGCCCGCCCGGTGACAGGCAATGGTGTTGTAAGCTCCCTCCCTTCTTCTGCAGCCGCGGCTCCCTGCCTCTTAGGGAACCGCGGCTGTGCTTTTAAAAACATCACGGAGCCCTTCCTGTCTTGACGGGCTCCGTGCAGCATTGTCCCGCCTCTAAAGGAAGTTTGGAGGCGGGACAATGCTGCACGGAGCCCGTCAAGACAGGAAGGGCTCCGAGATGATTTTAAAAGCACAGCCGCGGTTCCGTAAGAGGCAGGGAGCCGCGGTTGCAGAAGAAGGGAGGGGAGCTGACATGGAGGGAGGGAGGGGGGCTGACATGGAGGGATGGAGGGGGCTGACATGGAGGGATGGAGGGGGCTGACATGGAGGGAGGGGGGCTGACATGGATGGATGGAGGGAGGGGGGCTGACATGGAGGGAGGGAGCATAGGATGGATGGATGGAGGGGGGCTGACATGGAGGGAGGGAGGGGGGCTGACATGGAGGGAGGGAGCAGATATGGATGGATGGAGGGAGGGGGGCTGACATGGAGGGAGGGAGGGAGCTGATATGGATGGAGGGAGGGGCTGACATGGAGGGAGGGAGCTGATATGGATGGATGGAGGGAGGGGGGCTGACATGGAGGGAGGGAGCTGATATGGATGGAGGGAGGGGCTGACATGGAGGGAGGGAGCAGATATGGATGGAGGGAGGGGGGCTGACATGGAGGGAGGGGGGCTGATATGGATGGATGGAGGGAGGGGGGGGCTGACATGGAGGGAGGGAGCTGATATGGATGGAGGGAGGGGGGCTGACATGGATGGAGGGAGGGGGGCTGACATGTATGGAAGGAGGGAGGAGGGGCTGACATGGATGGATGGAGGGAGGAGGGGCTGACATGGAGGGAGGGAGCTGATATGGATGGATGGAGGGAGGGGGGCTGACATGGAGGGATGGAGGGGGCTGACATGGAGGGAGGGAGCTGACATGGAGGGAGGGAGCTGATATGGATGGATGGAGGGAGGGGGGCTGACATGGAGGGAGGGAGCTGATATGGATGGAGGGAGGGGGCTGACATGGATGGAGGGAGGGGGGCTGACATGGATGGATGGAGGGAGGAGGGGCTGACATGGAGGGAGGGAGCTGATATGGATGGAGGGAGGGGGGCTGACATGGAGGGATGGAGGGGGCTGACATGGAGGGAGGGAGCTGATATGGATGGAGGGAGGGGGGCTGACATGGAGGGATGGAGGGGGCTGACATGGAGGGAGGGGGCTGATATGGATGGTGGGAGGGTGCTGACATGGAGGGATGGAGGGGGCTTACATGGAGGGAGGGAGCTGTGATGGATGGAGGGAGGGGGGCTGACATGGAGGGGTCTGACATGGAGGGATGGAGCACTGGTTATGGGGTTGAGGGGACTAGCACTGGAAATGAGCTGATTAGGGGAGGCTAGGACTGGTAATGAGCTGATGGGGGGTAGGACTGGTATTGGGCTGATTAGGGGAGGCTAGCACTGGTAATGGGGTTGAGGGGGGATTAGCACTGGAAGCGAGCTGATTGGGGGGCTTTGAATGGGCATGGGCTGATTGTGGGGAGGGGAGGATAGAGCTGCTGGCCCTGGAAGATAACTGGGGGCTAAGGCTGCCATGGTATTTGTACTAGAAGGGACTGGTCAGTGGGGAAGGAGGGGGATTGGAAGGAAATGGACACCAGTGGCAATCATGGGAATGCAAGTTGACATTGGAAGGTACTGGGAGTGAGGACTGGAAAGGGGCTGATATTGGGGAGGGTTACTGGGACTGGAAATAGGCTGATGGAAAGAAGTGAAGAAAACGAAAGAAGAGATAAGAAATGGCAGATGGACCATAGACCACAGAAAGAGAGCTAAGAGAAGACAGGAAAGCAGAAGCCTCAGATCGGGACCAGCATGATCAAAGAATAAATTGGTCAGACAACAAAGGTAGAAAAAATAAT
Organism: Ichthyophis bannanicus; assembly: GCA_033557465.1. Classification (NCBI taxonomy): domain Eukaryota; kingdom Metazoa; phylum Chordata; class Amphibia; order Gymnophiona; family Ichthyophiidae; genus Ichthyophis; species Ichthyophis bannanicus. The sequence goes on along the minus strand of CM066035.1, from coordinate 189,312,197 downwards.
TTTATTTCATATTAGTGATTTGACTACAAAATCATCATAATTTTGAAATCAAATATTGTTACTTGTTGTTGTGATATTTTCTGGCGTATTTTTTTTGGTGTGCGAAGGAAGAGGGGTAGTCTTATACGGCGAGTATAGGCCAAACACCTATATTTAACAGGAAAAGTAGGGGGTCATATATAGCATTAAGGTAAGAAACAATATATGCAGTGTTAGATTTGTTTTAAATGTCGCAATGGTTTTGCGGCTCCCAGTTTTTTTTTTCCCTTCGGAAACGGGTCCAAGTGGCTCTTTATGTCTTAAAGGTTGCAGACCCCTGGTCTAGGACGACGATAGGGAAACAGCATTTTAAGCACATATACCTGTATGTACACACAAAAAAATCCTTTATAACATTACTCCTTAAGAGTCAGTCCAAAAGGGATGGGGTGCAGCATGAAGGGGAGACGGGTGAGGAAAGAATGTGAAGCATGCTTTATAGATCTATTTACAACACCTCTGCCTATAAAAGTGTGTGTCTGTGTCTATGTACATGTGCATTTGCAGCTGTGCTGGCTCTCTATTTCTGTGACCAAAAGAAGGGAAGGATGAAAGCTGCAAGTTCCCAACGCTATGTTACAGTGATTCAACAAATGTATCCTGCAGCTGCTGCAACGACTTCTCCCATAGAAATACACTGGGTGGGATCAATGCTACATGTATGATGGCATGTCCGATTATTTGAGACTGTTGGGAATGGGCATGCAAATGAATTTAAGATGCTACTCAGGTTAGGGTCCCCTAAGACTATAAAAATTATTATCTATTTGGGGCAAATAGAAAAGCTCCAGATAAATTAGTGAAGCAACCAACTGTTGCTATAAGGTGCTGTGTGGCTACAGATTGGAAAAACCCTTTGGTCAGAGTTTTGAAATATGGTCAAAGAGTAGAAAAGTCTAGCATATGGAGATACTTGTCACAAATATGCAGCATAGACCATCTCTAAGAGAATGGGATTTGTTCTGGGCCTGTATAAGGGAGTCCCCTTGATTACGCTGCACAAGGACAGTGTTTGAGGCTTTATAGTGGACCTGGGTTGGGTGATGAGGAGAGAGGGGGGGGGGGGAGGACACAAATCTCCTCGATGGGCAGTGATGCAGAGAGCTGCCTTTCTCCTGGAAACTCTTTTGTTTCTCTTTTTCACTTTTGTCAATTATATATTGAAAGAAAAATGTTCACCCCCTGAAGTAATCTGGCCCTTTTTCAAACTTTAGGGCCATTAACTAAAATTTGGTTATGTTTTGCAATTACAACGTATTGGTTACCAAAATTAATGCAGTAACTGTTGGGTGTGTGCCTGGTATCTTCCCTTGGAGTTACCACACATTAACAAAATTTACCACATATTAAGTGCATCGCCATTAACACAGATGCATCTGTGTCATCAATAAAGCACAGTTACTTACCTGTAACAGGTGATCTCTGGGAACAGCAGGAATAAGTCTTCACATATAGGTACGTCGGTACCGACGGAGTCTGCGCAAGAACGCTTCCCAGCGTCCAATCAAGAGCTTTTGGAAGCATCCCAGCACGCCTGCGTGCTGCTTTCCCGCCTTTCCCAACTGCCTCTCCTCAGTTAAGTTTTAAAGCTGAGACAAAGAGAGAGAGAGAAAGGAAAGGAAAGGAAAGGAAAGATAGATAGAGATACAACTCCTGGGGAGGTGGGTGGGTTGTGAAGACTTATTCCTGCTGTTCCCAGAGATCACCTGTTACAGGTAAGTAACTGTGCTATCTCCAGGAACAAGCAGGAATGAGTCTTCACATATGGGGACTCCCAAGCTGAGATGCCTGGAGTCCCAGCATGTCATAGGCTGGAACATGCTATCTCCCAGAACACCAGGCATCCTGAGGATGGAGGGTAGGAGTTGAAGAAAGAAAAATGCTGTGGAACAGCTAACCTAGCATAGGACTGCAGAGAAGGAGTCCATGTGTGGATGATGATTGTCATCAATGATGTTGCAAAGAAGATTGCAAAATGGACCTCCCCTGACAGGATTTCACAGAAGTATGGAGGTTCATGGATCTACTGGGAACCCAGTAGAGGAACCTTGAAGAGGACCTCATTGTAAAGTGGAGGTAATAAACCTGTCGGAAAATAGTGGAGGTCAGAATCCTGAAAGGAATAGGTAACCCCAGTAGGAAAAATGGGGTAGTACAAAAACAGTGGGCCTTCAGAGGAAGGCTTTATGACAAAAACCTAACTCTTTTGGTGGGAGAGTGGCTCACTCTTAGGAGCAAAAAGAGAAAGGCTAACCGATTTGGACAAACAGGCACAGTCCTTGTGGGGAGAAAGGATATGGGAACCACTTGTATCCCAAAAAGAGAAGACAAATGCCTGAGGCGTTAAAGCCTGTGATTAACTGAAGATCCACAATGTCTCTCCTAACTGGGGTAAGCTAGGAGAGATATTGGCCATGGAGAGCTTCAGAGGTACCTAAACCCTTAGGTTATGGTATAAAAATGGTTGATTACCACAGGAGTGGTTGTGTGTGTAGAACCCCAAACCTGCTGGATAGCATAGGTATGGGTAAAGCCCCTCTGTCAGAATCATATAGCTATATGAGGAGAGACAGTGAGATAGATAAGTATGCGGATACATATCTATCTATAATAAAATATCTCGACAGATACATATATAGATAGAGATAGATAGAGATATAGATATATAGATAGATAGACATATAAGAATATATCTATAGTGAGATATGGAAGGGCATAAAATACACACAAAAATAAATATGGATATGTAGGCCTAAATATGGGTGTCTGCAATTAAACAGACAGATATGCCTACAGCACAGTGATCACATAGAATATGTGGAGAGGAAAGATTCATCTAACAAGGAGGTGGAACCTACTTGAAAAGACATATAGAGAATCTATTCCTCCTCGTCATGATCTGCAAGAATGCTAGCTAGTGAAAAATAACCAGGACTGTTACGTGAAAAAACAGAGGATAATATCCATGTGCAGCCAGCAAGTCCGGAGACTTCCAGGACTCTAGCATGGTAAGTAGACAGAAGACGCCTAGAGAAGAGATACCATGTTGACCTACTTAAGGGCAAAAGTATCATGCATTCTTACCATGAGGACGAGCACATCCCCAATTGGGAATACTATGGACCAAAGCAGGGAAGTGGCAACTCCTTGAGCTTTCACGTAAGAGAAGGCCTATGTCCTTTATATGAAAAAAGAAGATAGTAAAAGAAGGGAGAACCTTCTAGTCATGGGTGACATGACTGAAAAGCCTTTTCTAACCAGCTAGGATAGTTGTTGGAGAAAAAAAACCCCATGATCTCTATCAAGGGCCCATAGTGGAAAGCTTCTCTGTAAATTGCAGAGAGCATGATGCAGGAGAATGAGGAGATAGAACTGGCTGCTAAAGAGCTAGTATCTCTGCCAACTATGCTGCCAAACCCAGGAAAATGGAGATGGCAGAAATAGAAGACAATCTAGAAAGTTTGTAGTGAGATAGTCTCCAAGAGAGATGAAGCACTGACTTGGAGCCACTACTAAGACTAGACAGAATGTTAGTGGAGGACAAATCTGGTTGTTTGTGGACAAGAACCAGTAGTCCAAACATTAAGGCTCCTGCATAGGCAGCTGCTAGCAAGACAGCAGAAAGAATCTTACTGTTCAAAACAGAAAGGACAGAACAGGAGTAGGAAACTCTGGACATGTCTGATAAGCTGCCCCAAAGCAAGATTGAAGCAGAGGAGGTAACTCAGAGGAAAACTCCGCACTGGAAATTGAGAAAATTAGAGAGGCTGAAGAGAAAGCCTCCCATTAAGTAATTCCGCTCTTACAGAGGAAAAACTTGGTAAGAGGGTGAAGAGAATGGAGCTGAAGAAGACTTACGAAGTAGTAAGTCTATAGAAAGGAAAAATACATGCTGGCACAGGAACTATCATCTGATAGTGGTTAGACCTCTTTCCCTAGCAGGAAAAGGAGGAGAAACCTGTGACTTATAGGTATGAACATCCTGACAGCTCATAGAAATATAGAAAAAATGGATATCTTTTGGAAAGAGATCCATGTGTAGGGGTTAGAATAAAGGGGTGGATTGCCTCTATTGAGAAGAAGCAACTGTAGATTCGAACCCCAAGGGTCACAAGCATCTGATGATGAATGATCAGAAACCCTGCAGGTGCTGGGTTTGCTGAGCCTGGTGAGAGGTTGGATTATTCAGACCAGGACTACGCTTCCCCTGTTGGGGAACATCTGTATGATGGGCAAGTGATGAAAAAAACCTTCTTCTCCTGTGGGAAGGAAGTTTGGTAGGACATTTCCTACCTACTGGGACAGAGGAAGGGGTAGAACAACCCTTAGGAACAGGTAAATCAGTGGACAACTGAGTAACCTGACGTAAAGACTCCTTGTTGAAAAGATTTTCTCCAGTGCAAGGAGTATGTCCCAGCCTTTGTTGTGCCCATTTGTCCAAGTCTGAAGCTTGGAGCCAGGCTCTACGTCGTGCCCCTATAGCTATAGCAGAAGTCCTGCTAACAGATTCAAAAGAGTCTAGGGAAGCACGAGAAAGAAACCAAGAGATATTCTGGATATGCTTAAGCAGTGTGGAATAGTCTGTACTCCTGGAATCTGAAAGGAAAGGAGACAAAAGATGTAATTGCTTTGTGACCTCCTCAAGAGAAAGACTCATAAAAAATATATGAGAGAATTCTTGCAGAAAGCATAGATGTCTGGAAGGTTTGACATCCAAAGGCATCTAGTGTTTTGGACTCACGACCTGGCGGATAGGAAGAGTGCTTTTTCTTACTCTTTACCCGCCTCATTGCTGATTCCACTACTATGGAATGATGAGGAAGTTGAGTCTTTTGAAACCCTGGAGAGGGGGGCACCTGATATAACAGATCAGTTGTAGGGAGATGGGGGTACCCTGAAAGGTGTTTCCCACATTCCTAAAAGGAGATCCTGCAAGGAATGATGCAAAGGAAGCATTATGTTCTCCTTTGCTTTGGTAGAAAGAGAGCCTTGTGCAGGATCATGTCCTGGGATAGGAATGGCAAGAGATCTTGCTATATATCCAGGAGGAAACTCTGAAAAGAGGGATCCCCAACAGGAATTTCTCTTGGACAGGTTAGATTTAAAGAACTAGCCTGAGCAGCCACAGAGGTATTCAAATGTATAGGAATAGAAGATCCTGCACAGTACAGTGTGGAATGCAGAAGGGATGGTTGCTGGTACTGGGTATCAGGAGCAGCAACCGTCCTTACCACATTGTCCATGCCAGGTATCGACTCCAAGCTTGGTATAGAATGGAGCGATCCTGTTGAAAAAAGCATGGCAGGAGTTGGCCACGATGCTACTGTGGATACTGGTACCGATGCCGACGTCGAGCCAGACAAAGACATCGGAGCAGTCATCGGTGACAATTCAATCGGTACCGAGGTGACCGAAAACCTCCGGCCATCATCCTCGGTATCGAAGCACCGGTATCGATCGATGTCAGTACCAAAAGCTATTGGTACCGAGTCTTCTAGACTAGAGATCAATTCCAAACTCGGCATCGAGGACAGAGAGCCTGATAAGCGAAGCATGGAAGGCACCGACCGTAAAGGTAATGAGGACAGCGGTACCGATTTCGGTACAGTGTCTGACACCGGTGAAGGAAGGTCAACCAGTGGCAACTCAATCGGCTTCAGGGGAACCGAGAGTTGTGGATCCGAATCATCGGAACCGAACCTTCGGTACCGCCGAGAGCCGGTACCAAGGCGAGTCGGTACCCAGTCCTCCAGACTGGAGATCGATTCCAAACTCGGCATCGAAGGAAGCGAGGCTATCGATGCACGTCTGGAGGGTACCAACGGCGGTGGTAGTATCGGTGCTGGTACCGATAATGGAAAGTCAGTCTGGAGAGTATCCACCGGTCCCGAAAGCACCGAGGACGCCAGATGACGATCCCTGGTGAGGAGTGTTTCATCCAACACCAGTGCCGATGCCGGGGTACCGGTACCGCTCGAAGCGGATGCCACCCCGGACACAGCTGAGGTATGTTCTGTGAGGGGTGAACCCCAGGAACAACCTGAAACCCCTTATCTGCTTTGGAGACCGAAGACTCCCGCTGGGGTTTTGAAGCCAGTGGGCCCTCGAGGGCAAGGCCGGAGCTGTCTACATGCTGTGCATGAGACCTATCACTCGAGGGCTGGCTAGTCTTAACAGACTGTTTGTGGGTTACCTGATCCTGTGTGGAAGAAGGGGACGGTGCCCCGAAGTTGGAGGGCAACCATGTATCGAGGGAACCTCAACGTTGAAAACCTCACCAAACTGTTGTCAGGACCCAAGCAGGTTAGACACCGACTTTGAGGGTCTAAAAATAAAGTTGTACCGCCATAGTCTGAACATTTCTTGGAGAAAGTGTCTGGCGGTTCCATGAAGGAAAAAGAAGAGGCCTAAAAGACCGTGGGACACTAAGAAGAAAAAATATCCCGTGGAAAAGGAGATTTTACAAGAAAAGAAAACACCGGCGGCGTCGGGAAGACAGCCGCAACCACAAGAAAAATAAAAAATAAAAAGAATTTTCTGCGGTGACAGGACGACGCCCTGCCGGCTCCGCGGAAAAACGAAAACTGAGGAGAGGCAGTTGGGAAAGGCGGGAAGGCATGCTGGGATGCTTCCAAAAGCTCTTGATTGGACGCTGGGAAGCGTTCCTGCGCAGACTCCATCGGTACCAACGTACCCATATGTGAAGACTCATTCCTGCTTGTTCCTGGAGATAGCACAGTTACTTACCTGTAACAGGTGATCTCTGGGATCCCGCCTTTCCCAACTGTCTCTCCTCAGTTGAGTTTTAAAGCTGAGACAAAGAGAGAGAGAGAGAGGGAAAGGAAAGATAGATAAAGAGATACAACTCCTAGGGGAGGTGGGTGGTTTGTGAAGACTTATTCCTGCTGTTCACAGAGATCACCTGTTACAGGTAAATAACTGTGCTATCTCCAGGAATAAGCAGGAATGAGTCTTCACATATGGGGACTCCCTAGCTTTAGATGCCAGGGAGAGACCCCAGAAGTTGTGTGTCCCTGGGACAGGTCTCCACTTCCCCCCATGGATCTCTGGCATCCCATCAGGGATGGTGGGTAGGAGTTGATTAAGTATGGAACAGGTGTTTGAGAACAGCCAGACCAAACAAGGCATCCCGGCGGGAGTCCTTGTCCAAGCAGTAATGGGCTGTGAAGGTATGAACCAAGTGGCTGCTCGACAGATGTCGTCAATAGACACAGAGTTCAGATGAGCCATTGAGGCTGCCATGGCTCTCACATTGTGAGCTGTGACATGGCCCTCCAGAGAAAGGTTCTTACTCTGATAGGCGAAAGATATACACTGGGCAATCCAGTTAGATAGTGTTCTCTTGGAGACTGGTAGTCTCAAATGAGAAGGATCAAAGGCAACAAAGAGCTGAGAGGACTTTCTATGTTGCTGTGTCCTCTGTGAGTAAAAAGCCAGAGCTCTTTTACAGTCCAGGGTATGCACTTGATGCATGAGGTCCTGGGAAAAAAGACAGGTAGGTAGACCTCCTGGTTGAGGTGAAAAGGCGAGACCACCTTAGGCATAAAGTGTGGATGAGTCCTAAGGTCTAACTTGTCATGATGAAACCTTGTATAAGGTGGATTAGCTACGAGTGCTTGCAAATCACTAATACGACGTGCTGATGTGATTGCAATGAGAAAGATAACTTTCCAAGAAAGGTATTTCAAGGAGGTGGTAGCCAAAGGTTCAAAAGGCGGCTTCATAAGCTGACCAAGAACCAGGTTCAAGTCCTATGCCACCGGAGGTGGTCTAATGGGAGGTTTTGTTAAAAAGAGGCCTCTCATGAACCTTGCTACAAGAGGATGAGAGGAAATAGGTTGTCCATTTAGAGGCTTAAGGGAAGCTGCAATAGCACTCAAATGGACCCTTACTGAATTTGTCTTAAGGCCTGCATTAGACAGATGGAGGAGATACTCCAGCAAAGATTCCAGAGGTATGGCAAGGGGGTTAAGACCCTTCTCAGAGCACCAGATGGTAAACCTCTTCCACTTGAAAGCATAAGAACCTCTAGTGGAAGGTTTTCTGGAAGCATACAGAACATCTCTCACCTGTTGAGAAAGATGAAGATCTTGGAGATCTAGGCCTTCAGCAACCAAGCCCTGAGATGCAGAGACTGGGGATTGGGATGCCATAACTTTCCATCCCTCTTGAGATAGGAGATTTGGAGTAGACCCTAACTCGAGGGAGGGAGCTTGAGAGAGATGTAGAAGCAGAGGGTACCACACTTGCCGTGGCCAATGTGGAGCTATGAGAATCATGTGGCCTCTGTCTCTCTGAAGCTTTAACAGGGTTTTGGGAATTAGGGGAATGGGTGGAAAGGCATAGAGGAAGTCTTGACCCCAGTGAAGGAGGAAAGCATACCTTGCCTGAGCTCCCTGAGCCGGAGTTCTGGAACAGAACCAGGGAAGTTTGGCATTCCACGGACTTGCAAAAAGGTCTATGTCCGGGGTTCCCCAAATCTGAAAAATCCTGGCCACCTGGTCCACATGTGGGGACCACTCGTGTGGAAGCAGAACTCGACTGAGCCTGTCTGCCCAAGAGTTTTGAACGCCTGGAAGATAAACTGTCAGAAGATGAATTTGATGCTCTCTGGCGAGGGCCCACAGTTGCAAAGCTTCGTTGCAAAGCGACAGAGAGCCAGTTCCGCCCTGCTTGTTCACATAGAGCATGGCTACCTGATTGTCCATGTGGATAAGGACTGTCTTGTAGCTGAGCAGGCTGTGGAACACCCGCAGAGCAAGGAAGATTGCTCCGAGTTCCAAGAGACTGATATGTAGACAACTCTCTTGCGGGGAACAGATGCCCTGGGTGGAGAGGTCTTGCAGATGAGCTCCCCACCCCATTGGGGAAGCATCTGTTGTGAGAGTTGCTTGGGGTAGAGACTGCTGAAAGGGGGACCCCAGCAACAAGTTTTGAGGATACTTCCACCACTGGAAGGACAAAATGAGGCGACTTGTGTTTGCTATTTTGTCTGACAGGCAGTCTAATGCCTGGGTCCATTGGGTGGATAAAGTCCACTGAGCTTCCCTCATGTGAAGGCGAGCATATGGTACCACATGCACGGTGGATGCCATGTGGCCTAGTAACTGTAACATTTCTCGAGCAGTTAAGTGAGGCTTCAACTCTGCTTGAGAAGCTAACTGCACCAAGCGAAGGCAACGGGCCTGGGGGAGATAGGCCCTTGCCTTTGTGGTATCCAGCAACGCCCCTATGAACACCAGGGACTGAGTAGGGGTTAAATTGGATTTTGGGATGTTTATTATCAGCCCTAAATACTGAAGGATACTCATTGTGCAGGCTAGAGAATTCTTGACTGAGTGGGAGCTCAAATGGGCCAGTCGTCCAAATAAGGGAAGACAAATATTCCCAGAGTGCGCAGAAATGCAGCTACCACTGCCATGCATTTTGTGAACACTCTTGGAGCAGAGAGGCCAGACCAAAAGGGAGCACTCTGTATTGATAGTGCTTCTCTTGAAAAAGGAACCGAAGGAACCTTCTGTGAGTTGGATGGATGAGAACATGGGTGTACGCATCCTTGAGATCTAGAGAACAAAGCCAATCCTGACTCTGAAGGTATGGCAGCACAGTTCCCAGAGAAATCATTTTGAATTTTTCCTTGACTAGGAATTTGTTCAATTCTCTGAGATCTAAGATGGGTCTGTAGCCCCCTGTTTTCTTTGGAATAAGAAAATAGGGGGAGTAGAAACCTGTGCCCTGTTGTTGAAGAGGCACTTCCTCTATTGCCCCTGAGTGAGAAGGGTGGCAACCTCCTGCCCCAACAGGTTGGGGAAGGAGGTTGGAGAATTCAACTGGTGCACTCTTGTGTGAGGGGGCAAGCTTGAAAAATGAAGTTTGTACCCCTCTCTTATGATGGAGAGTGTCCAATGCTCTGCTGTAATTTGCCCCCACCTGGGAGCAAAATGACATAACCTTCCTGGAATGGTGGAGGGCTCTGGTCCTTCCAGAGCCAGGAAGGCTAAGTCCTCTAGCGGAAAGTCAAAGGCCCTGAGGGGGCTGAGGTTGCTGGGCCTGTGGAGGCCTAGCAGCCTTTGCTTTGCTCTGTTTGGATGATTGCTGACGTTTGGTAGGGAATTGAGCTGCAGAAGACGCCCGCTGACCATAAGCAGGATAGAATCTTCCCTTTTTAGAAAAAGGTGCTTTCTTGAACAACCTTTCCCTTAGCAGGAGCAGCTGTGGATTTGGATAGTCTATCCAAGGCAGAATTTTCAGCATCCAACTGATTGGCTTTTGCTTAACAATCGTTACCAAACAGGTTTTCACCTGTACAAGGGATATTTCCCAATTCATCTTGAACCCAGATCTCCAAATCAGATGCTTGAAGCCAAGCAATTCTACGTGCACCTATGGCAATAGCTGAGGCTCTGCTTACACATTCAAAGGAGTCGAAAGCTGCACGGTTGGAGAATTTGGAGATATCTTGGGCATGTTTGAGCCAAGTGAGAAAGTCCTGTCTTTTATCTTCAGAAATGAAAGGACTTAAAGCCTGCAAATGATCAGTGACTTCTTTTAAAAACATTCCCATGTAAAGACTATAGGAATTAATTCTCGCAGCAAGCATGGAAGCTTGGAAGACTTTCACGTCCTGGAGGATTAGAGGCATGTCTTTTGGCACTTCTAATCTTTCTCATAGCAGACTCAACCATAATAGAGTGGTGAGGAAGTTGAGTTTTATGGAAATCAGGACAAGGAGGGACACGATACATGGTATCCAACCTGCGAGAATGAGGGGAGGTGGTCAGAGGTGCTTTCCACATCCTTAACGTGAGATCATACAAAATCTCATGAACAGGCGAGGTAGCTGCCTCCTTAGGAGCTTTAGGATATTGTAAAATATCTAACTCCTTGGCTCTGGGTTCTGTCTCAGGGGCCACCGTGATGGAAAGGCCCCGAGCCACCTCCCTGATGAAAAGACAAGTCCTCTGGAGGAGACATCCTTCGTTTAGGAGAGGACTCCTCCTGTGGAAGAAGCATCACTGCATCGACCGACTCTTCAGAATCCTCAGAGTCTTCAGAGGAATCGAAGTATCGTCTGTCCGGATGCTCTTGCAAAGGCCAATACCCGTACTGACTTGGATCGGTATCGGGAATAACCGGTACCGGAGGGCTTCAGAGGACAGAGTACCGCCATAGCGGAAACCGATGCCGATGCCACCGGTACCGGGATCGGTACCGATGGGGATGCTAGAGCCGGTACCAGTGGGGTAGTCTGTTGCGGTACCACGGGTGTCGATGCCACAAGGAAAGCCGCCAGACTGCGTTCCATGGACAGAATCCTCTGACCCATCGACGCCGCCAATGCTTGGAAGTCGGTACCGGTGGAAGCCACTGGTACCCCAAAACATGGCACCAGGAGATCTGTCGAGGCCACGCCATCAAGATCATCCTGGAACCCCGATGATGATGCTTTAAAGGCCGAAGCCTCCCGCCGGGGTACTTTCGCTGGTGCAGAATCCTCGAGGGCAAGGTCAGAGGCATCTCGATGCTTAGAAGGAGATCTACCCTTCGAGGACCGGCTGGATTTATGTTTAGTTACCTGAAATCCATGTGAAGAAGAAGCAGCCCTGGAAGACGTCGATGCCACCGAAGCAGCATCAGAGGGAAACAGGGTACTGAGCTTGGCAGCTTGGTTCTGTTGACCTCTTTTAGACATCATAGAACAGGACATACAATCTGTGATGGAATGGTCAGGACCTAAACATTTTAGACACCAGTCATGGGTGTCGGTGACGGAAATGGTACCACCACATTTCGCGCACTTCTTAAATCCTGAGGCAGGCTTTTCCATGTTAAGGAAAAATAAAAAGTTTTGGGCCTAAGGCCCAAAACACAAGTGCACCTGAAGAAAAAAGAAACGGAAAAAAGGTTGGTTTTTTTTTTTTTTTTAACAAGAAGAAAAGAAAAAGACCGGCGGTACCGGTGGAGCGTTGAAGAAGGCAGACGCGACACAAAAGAAATAAAGAAAAATAAGAAATTCTTCTGCGGTGACAGGAACACGACCTGCTGGCTCCACGGAAAAAGAAGAACTGAGGAGAGACAGTTGGGAAAGGCGGGAAGGCAGCACGCAGGCGCTGTGGGATGCTCCCAAAGGCTTTCTGATTGGATGCTGGGGAGCGTTCCCGCACAGGCTCCGTCGGTACCAACGATACCCATATGTGAAGACTCATTCCTGCTTGTTCCTGGAGATGGCAATTATCACAGTGACTGCAGCACTAAAGAACTCTTTGAATCCCCCCTCTTGAAACCACACTCCTCCCCACTCCCTGGCTCTTACCAGAGGTTTCCCTGGTACCTAGTTGTTGGCAGGAGGATCCACGGACACTCCTGCCCTATCGATACTCAGCATCATAGTGGCATCAATAACCCCTAGTGGTATCAGGTTAGGGAACAAAGCTGCCAAATAAGGGGCAAGTGCCCTTATTTGACAGCTTCACCCCCCCCCCCCCATTGGTAGTGCTATGAGATTACTGCTGGAGGTCAGAGGCAGCATTTTGAACCAAGGCACAGACGAGGCAGAAGCATCCGGGGATCACTCCTGCCACTCCTAGGGAAACCTGAGAAATAGCTGGGAGTAGGGGGAACTTAATTCCTTATCTTGAAGACCAGGTTCAGGATTTGTTTTTGTTTGCACTGCAGCCACTGTGATAATTACAATACTCATAATACAGATGCACTTATCGCCTCCTACTAAGCATATAGTCATCTTTTAATGGGACTAAGTCAACATGGATTTAACCTAGAGAATTCTTGCCTCATTGATCTATTACATTTCTTTGTAGGGGATAAATAGACATGTAGATAAAGGACAGCCAGTTGATATAGTGTATTTGGATTTTCAGAAAGCTTTTGACAAAGTCCCTTATGAGAGGTTCTCAAGAAAATTAAAAAGCTATCGAATAGGAGGTAAGCCCTATTGTGGGCTGCAAACTGGCTAAAAGATATAAAACAGAATATGGTTCTCTCAATAGAGAAAGTGAATAGTGGAGTGTCACAGGGATGTGTACTGGACCCACTGCTCTTTAACAAGTGAAGTGATCAAATTTGCAGATGACACCAAATCATTCAATGTTATTAATTCACATGTGCTTTGTCAAAAATTGCAAAAGGACCTTAAACTAGGAAACTGGGCATCTAAATGGCAGATGACATTTAATGTAGACAAGTGCAAAGAGATGCACCTAGAAAAGAACAATCCAAGTTATAGCTACAGGCTGCAAGGTTTATTTACTTATTATTTGTATTCCACATTAGGAGTCACCATTCAGGAAAAAGATCTAGGCATCACTATGGATACTTCACTGAAATATTCTACTCGGTGTGCAGCAGCAGTCAAGAAAGCAAATACAATGCTAGGAATTTTAAGAAAAGGAATAGTAAATAAAAAGGAGAATATCATAATGCTTCTTATCTCTCCATGATGCAACCTCAAATATTGTGTGCAATTATAGTCACCTCATCTTAAACAAGATACAGTGGAATTAGCAAAAGTACAGAGAACAGTGACCAAAATGATAAAGGGGATCAAACTACTGTCCTATGAGGAAAGGCTAAAGAGGTTAGGACTCTTCAGCTTGAAGAGCTGAGGGGAAATGATATTAGTCTATAAAATCTCGAGTGGAATGGAACAGGCAAACGCAAATCAACTGTTTACTCCTTCAAAAAATATAAAGACTAAGGGTCACACCATAAAGTTACATTTTAGAACAAAATATTTTTCTCTCAACGCATAATTAAACTTTGGAACTCTTTGCCAGACAATGTGGTAAAAGCATGTAAAGTGTAACTGAATTTAAAAAAAAAAAAAAAGGTTTTGACAAATTCCTGAAGGAAAAGCCCACAAATCGTTATTAAGGTAGACTGGGAGAAAACCACTGGGGATAAGCAGCATGGATCTGACTACTTTTGGAATATACCAAGTACTTGTAACCTGGATTGGCCATTGCTGGAAAAAGGATATTGGGCCTAATGGACCTTTGGTCTGACCCCGTATGACAGTTCTTATCTTCTTCAGGAGTTAGAAAGTACATCTGTGTTATTGCTGCTAAAACAGCTCATAGTAGCTGACCATGTGGTAAGTGCAAGGCGCCATCTACACCCATAACCTGCCCGATCTCCTCCATTTTTTGGCCCCCTCTACCGCAAGCAGTTACAACATGAACTAGCGCAAAGCATAGCAGCTGTGGGCTAACAGAGTACTAATTCATGTGTAATTGCTGATCGCACTTTAGTAAATAGGCCATATTTTGTCTTGTCATCTGCTTTCCTTTCATGCAGAATTTGATCCTATTCTAGTCAATTTTCAGAGTTATTTTGTCCCCAGACATTTTTTTCAACCTTTTTATGTATAGCTTCTCTCAAAATTTATTTTTATCAGCTTGCAAAAAATAAAAAGGCCAAAAGCTCATTAGCTGTAATTAAGCGTAGTTACTTACCTGTAACAGGTGATCTCCGGGAATAGCAGGAATAAGTCTTCACATATGGGTATCATCGGTACCAACAGAGCCTGTGCGGGAACGCTCCCCTGCGTCCAATTGGAAAGCTTTTGGGAGCATCCCACAGCGCCTGTGTGCTGCCTTCCCGCCTTTCCAACTCTCCCTCATCAGTTGAGTTTATAGCTGAGACCAAACGAGAGAGTAAACAAAGAGAAAGAGAGAGAGACTCCTAGGGGAGGTGGGTGGGTTGTGAAGACTTATTCCTGCTGTTCCTGGAGATCACCTGTTACAGGTGAGTAACTATGCTATCTCCAGGAACAAGCAGGAATGTTGTCTTCACATATGGGGACTCCCCAGCTGAGAGATTCCAGGGGGATGACCCCAGCTAGCTGCGAACCCCTGGCGAGAAGGGTCATGCTTCCTCCCATGGATCTCAGGCATCAAAACCCGGGACGGCGGGTAGGAGTTGTACTAAATCTGAAAGAGATGCTGGAGCACAGCCTGGCCAAACGAGGCATCCTGACGGGAGTCCTCGTCTAAGCAAGAGTGGGCTGTAAAGGTGTGTACCAAAGTCCATGTGGCTGCTCTACAGATGTCATCAATGGACACAGAATGAAGATTAGCCATCGAGGATGCCAATGCTCTCACATTGTGAGCTGTGACATGGCCTTCGAGAGAAAGTCCCTTACTCTCATATGCAAAGGATATGCAATTTGCAATCCACCTAGAGAGTGATTTTGGAAACTGGAAGTCCCAAATGACTAGAATCAAAAGCAGCAAAAAGCCGAGAATATTTACTATGTTGCTTAGTTCTTTGAAGGTAAAAAGCTAAGACTCTTTTACAATCTAAGTTATGATGATTCCTTTCTGCATTAGAGGCATGAGGCCTAGGGAAAATTACAGGAAGGTAAACTGCTTGGTTTAAATGAAAAGACGAAACCACCTTTGGCTTAAAGTGAGGATGAGTCCTAAGAACTACCTTATCATGGTGAAATCTTGTATAAGGAGGATCCGCCACTAAAGCTTGTAACTCACTGATGAGTCTCGCAGAAGTGAGAGCAACGAGGAAGATGACCTTCCAAGAAAAACTTTAGAGCTGTGGAAAAGGAAGAACTGACCAAAGCCCTAGAACAAGGTTAGAGACTATAGCAGAGACTGATGAGCTTTTGGGTGATAAGGTAACTTACACGAATATAGATCATCCTGTCTATGGCAATCTGGACCTGGCGGTGGACAATAATGAATCGGTTTATGGTACTCTGGATATAGGTACAGACAGTGATTCAAGCACAGATAATGAAGAAACAGGACTATAAAGGTAGCTATAGGTGAAAATATATATATATGCTTATTATAATCAAACAGGCTTAAGTGAAAAATATATTTTTAGATAGAAGCTTTTGTCTTTCTCTCTTTGTGAAAGTTTGACGACAGTTAGTTGCAACAGAGATTAGCTAACAAAGTTGAGTACATAGTTACTGGTGCAAAGGGTAGCTGCTGCATTTCAGACAGTTCTGCCTCTCTTTTGTGGCAGATGATAGGTTGAAAATTGGACAAGAACTAACATCAGCATTATTGCATAAACTTTCCGAGAATCAGAAACCTTAGGTCAACATATAACTGGGAATCAAATAAAGCTTGGGAAATTAATAGAATTTAGAGAGAACTTATAGTGTAACTAATCAGCTTGTGTATAATGAAGGAATCACAGCGACACCTACTGTCACTTGGTAATTATAATCATAGCCTTGTAACTTCCGTTTTTTTATGCATTTTTTCAAAGCATCAGCAGAAAAATAACCTTGTAAGCAGATTTTATTCCAGACCTGTAATTTTGTAACATGAATAATATCATCCGAAGTTAATAAAAAATTAACTATGTCAGCTGATACTTCTTAATAAAAGGCAGATCTCTGGCAGAAGATTTTTGAAGATAGTTAGGGAGGACCCTCTGACGGTCTTCCTTCTAGAGCTCTGGAATTGATGTAATTTATTTTCTGTGTGTGTGTCTTGTTTTTTCCTTCCTGTTAGAAGGGCTAGGTAAAGCCTAAGAATCCAGGTAGGAGGGCCGGTCCCTAAAGGGCTACAACAGTTGGTGCCGTAGACTCCAGACTGCCTCCCTTCAACAGGTACAAAAAGCGTGGACGTGGGCAGTAGTCTGTCTGTGAGTATTAAACAAAAGCAGTATTATAAAGTAGTTTTCTGTGTGTTAGGCAGGTTTCTGTCGTGAGTTTTGAAATGGGCAATAAGGCCGGTAAAATTAAACAGAAAACTCAGTTAGATGAGTGGGGCGAAAAAGCTTGTAGTATAGGGCTGAAAAAGGGAAGCCCAAATTATGAAATGAGGCGCAGGTTTGGTGATAGCGCCCTAGATTATGTTGGCCGTTGGCATTCGATGACTGCCTCTAACCCCCGTTTGCAGTTCCCACTGGGTGGAACTTTTCAGGAGGACAAACTGCGTTGGTTACAGTATGGGATGGCCCTTGATGACTTGGGGCGACCTCATACCAGTTACGAATGGGTCGTGTATGGGTGGTGGCAGTCTAAGGCTGCCGAAAAAGCTCAAAAGGCCACCGATTCTGTGTTTGAAAAATTTAAAGATCAAGTGTTTAGAATGGAGGAACAAATTTGTGTTTTGGCCAAACAAACAGAAGCTGAAATTAAGACTAGTAGTTCTGGCAGTAATCCTCCTGGGAAAAATTGTGAACCCAGTACTGTTGCTTCTGCTCCGCCAGCCTATGAGGAGGAGTTCACTGTATTGGCTGTATCACTAACTATGAATAGTGCTGCAGCACCAGCATCCCACCAAGATCAGGAGGAGCCGCTCATCCATTTGGATGATATGCCTAATGTTCCTACCCCTATTAAATCCATGGCTGATACTCACCCCTCAGGCTCTATTTCGGGTGTAATACTGCCTTCCCCTGGTTCCCCAATCCCTATATCTGTGGCCGACGCCACTCCTTTCATTTCGCCAGGTGGTCCCTTTTCCGCTATCCCTGAAGAACCTGTAGTTGTACCTCGCATCACTCGGGCTCAACAGTTAAAAAAGGAAATTTTGGAGCTTGAGCAATTAATAGGGGTAGAAGCAAGTCAACTTGAATTAATAACCACCAGAGAGCAGTTGACAATATCTTGCTCACTTAGCAGAAAAAGCCCATGCGTTGACTGAAGTCATTAAAGCTACACTTGAGGCACTTCTTGTTGTTAAGTGCTGTCGAGTCGGAGTCGACTCATGGCGACCCTCTGGATAGCTATCCTAAATTGTGTTCGGTCTTCAGTCAGGCGGCTCATTGTTGACAGACTGGTACCCGTAGCTGCTGTTATTGTATCGATCCATCTCATTGCTGGCCTTCCTCTTTTGCGTTGACCTTCTATCTTGCCAAGCATAATGTCTTTCTCTAATGATCTCTCTCTTCGCATGATGTGTCCAAAGTATGAAAGTCGAAGTCTTGTCATCTGAGCTTCTAAAGAAAGCTTAGGTTTGATCTCCTCTAGTACCGACTGGTTTGTTCTTCGGGCAGTCCATGGTATACACAGTATTCGCCGCCAGCACCATAATTCAAAGGCATCAATTTTTTTCCTGTCTCTTTTTCACTGTCCAGATTTCACATCCATATGATATTATTGAAAATACCATGGCTTGAACACGTCAAATCTTTGTATGGAGAGAGACATCTCTGCTCTTGAGAATCTTATCTAGGTCTTTCATAGCCATTCTGCCAAGAGCAATGCGTCGTCTGATTTCTTGACTGCTTGTTGCTTCTTTATTGATAGTTGATCCAAGTAGGTTAAAGTTGTTCACAATTTCAATTTCTTCTCCTTCAACGATGAACCTGTTGATTATGCCAGTTGTCATGATCTTTGTCTTCTTTACATTAAGGTGCAGGCCCATTTTCAGCCTATATTCTTTGATTGTGAGAAGCAAATGTTTCAGATCATCTTCACTTTCAGTCAGTAATGTGGTATCATCAGCATAGCGAAGGTTGTTGATGAGTCTTCCACCAATCTTCACACCTCTGTTGTCTTCATAAAATCCTGCTTCTCTGATGATTTGTTCTGCATATAAATTAAAAAGGTAGGGGGGGGGAAG
The DNA here is from genome assembly GCA_033557465.1 of Ichthyophis bannanicus. Taxonomy (NCBI): domain Eukaryota; kingdom Metazoa; phylum Chordata; class Amphibia; order Gymnophiona; family Ichthyophiidae; genus Ichthyophis; species Ichthyophis bannanicus. The sequence goes on along the minus strand of CM066035.1, from coordinate 189,293,574 downwards.
TATGCAGCCTTGTCTTACACCTTTGCTTATTTTAAACCATTCTTTTCTCCTCCTTGTTCCGTTCGAACTGTTGCTTCTTGATCAATGTACAGATTGCACAAGAGAACGATCAGGTGTTCTGGTATACCCATGCTTCTTAATGTGGCCCAGAGTTTCTCATGGTTTACACAGTCAAAAGCCTTGCTATAGTCGATAAAGCACAAATAGATATTCTTTTGGTATTCTTTAGTCTTTTCAAGGATCCATCGCACATCCGCAATGATGTCTCTCATTCCTCGCCCTTTCCTGAACCCTGCTTGCACTTCAGGTAGTTCTTGTTCTAGGTATGGTTGCAGTCTCTGTTGAATAATCTTCAGTAGAATCTTGCTGGCATGTGGGATCAGAGCGATTGAGGCACTTGACCTACAAGTAAAACAGCATACGCTAGAGCTGTTGCCACGCAGTCAAAATAAGGAGCTGGTAGCAGAAGCCATGGCTGCAGTTGCCAAAGGAACTGGCAATTGGACAAAAGCTCCTTTGATTCCTAAATGGAAACACTTGCAGCGCTTGACTTTAGAGTTAGGGGAATTTTTAACCTTAAACAAGGAGGAGGTTAGAGAGGAGAAAGAACAGAGTAAGAAAATAGATCTGCTTGCTCCGTTCAGGGCCTTCCCTAGGGGGGATGGAGGTTTAGTTACTTTAGCATCTCATTGGTCCACAGCTGAAGTTTTTAGTTTGGCTAGATCTTGCCCTGACTCCCGAGAAAAACCTGGTCAGTTCGTGGATTATTGGCGTCAGCTAATAACTACTTATGACCCATCCTGGGTAGATTTGCAAAATTTATTAAAATCAGTCTTTTTAAATCCAACAGAATTGCGAGCAGTCACCCACCCCCAACTGCAGGATAACACAGCATGGGAGAGGCCCCTTGCAGACCCTGTCACTAATTCTTCTGATATTACTCAAATGACTGCCTTCCGGGAAGACCGGAATAATTTGTTAAAAGCTATTGAAAATAAATGTACCCCTGTGAAAGATCTGTCCAAGCTATTAGACCTGAAGCAGGGAGGGGATGAAGCTGTTGCCCAGTTTCATACTAGGTGTTGTCTAGCGTTCCGAGATTTTTCCCCTCAGAATGGTGAAATGGAAGGATTTGCCTCAATTTTTGTGAATGGATTACAGTCGGAAATAAAAGTGATTCTTGAAAATGTTTTGCTTGGATGGTCTACCAAGTCTGCCCAGGAGATCTTGAAAGCTACCTTGCATGTGGAAAAACAGATCCAGAAGCAGAAGGATGAAGGCAAAGGTAAAGTGGAAAAACAACGCCAAAAATGTTTAAATCTCCAAGTAGCAAGTTATGAATCAAATTTCAGGGGGCGAGGCAGAGCAAGTGGTGGCAGAGGAAGTAGGGGCACTGTACCCTTTAGGGGTAGGGGTCGTGGATATATGGGGGGATACCAAGGAGACCACACCTGTTTTAGGTGTGGCAAATTAGTACAGTCTCTTACAATATGTCCCATGCCAAGGAGTGACCTTCCCCAATCTGATGCTGCAGGAGCTAGTTATTCGCATGCCCCATATCCTGTCTTCACCCCTAATCAGCCTTCAGTCATGATTCAATATTATGCAGAAACTGACCTTGACTACAGTGAGGAATGACTAGGCTTGGTTGTGCGCCCCAACACACAGGAAGAAATACTCGCTACAATCTTGGGGTATGAATTGCTCTTCCTGTTAGATACAGGTGCCTCCACGTCTGCCATAGCTCTATCACAATTGCCTCCTCCTCTGTTTGAGCGCTGCCTACAGCTCCTAGAGTCCCTTGTGAAGAAATTGAGGGAACAACTATAATGCACCAAATTTTGACTGATGTACCCCTTCTAGTAGAAGGAAAATTGTATCATACAGATTTCCTGGTTGGCCCTACTTTGCCTGTCAATCTGCTTGATCGAGATTTTCTCTCCAGAAACAAGACTGTTATCAGCTGGGAAACCGGCACTTTGACCTGTACCTTGTGTCCCCTGCAAGTCCAACAGTCTGTAGCTGCAACTCCAACTGCTGTGACTGCTCCATTCTTGGATACCCTTCATTCAACTTTGTGGGCTGTACCAGGTAATGATATTGGACATCTCAACATTTCCCCGGTCAAGAATGAAGTACGGCCGGGAGCTCCATTGCCTTATATGTGCATCAGTACCCTCTGCCTGCTGCTTCAGTGGCTGGAATACGGCCAGTGATTGAAAACCTGCTAGCCCAGGGTGTGTTGGTACCAACTTCTTCTCCTTGCAATACGCCAATTTTACTTGTACTAAAGGCTGATGGTAAGTCTTACAGATTTGTGCAAGATTTGCAAGCTATTAATTGTATTGTCCTACCAGTTTTTCCCCTCATACCCAATCCTCATGACATTTGGACTCATATACCATGTGGCTCCACCCACTTTTCAGTCATAGATTTAAGCTCCGCCTACTACTCAATTCCAGTAGGGGAGGAGTTGAGGTACTTACTTGCCTTCACGTATGAGGGGCGTCAATATACCTGAACTACCCTTTCTCAAGGATACACCAAGAGTCCTGCTTATTTTTCACAGGCCCTTAAAGCTGCTTTACAGGACTTGGCATTGGATAAATCTGCTTTAATACAGTATGTTGATGATTTACTTATTTGTTCCCCTTATTTATTTATTTAACAGTATTTCTAAACCGCCTTATCTTATTATTTAAGGTGGTATCACAGCAAACAATCGGGTAAAGTGAGCGTGTTATTCATGCAGTGAGGGTGAGACTTCGACTTGAGTGTATGTTGTGTTGTGTGCGAGATTAGTTTGAGCTATGTACAAAGTGCGCTATATACATTGGGGCTATACAACATTTTCTATACATACAGTATTAGGAGGTATCATGTACTGTTACACGTTCTCTGGGGTTATGTGATGTGTCCATAGTGTTCTATGAACAGCATGGTCTTCAGCTGTTTCCTAAAGTCTTTGAGGTCTGTTGTTGCCCTCAAGTCGTTCGGGAGTTTGTTCCATATTGTTGGGGCGGCCATGGAGAGTGCTCTGTCTGTTGTGTCCTTGCGTGTGTGTTTGAATTCACTTGGGGTGCTGACTCGGTTTTGTGTTTGTTTTCTTCTTGGACGTGTGCTGGTGTCTGGTTGTATGAGGGTGTGCAGGCTGTTGGCTGATGTGTGCTGATTTATCTTAAATAGGTTTATGATAGTTTTGTATCTGATGCGTGAACTGATTGGGAGCCAGTGTAAGTCCTTCAGGATGGGTGTGATGTGCTCCTGTCTTGCTTTTCCAGATATTATTCATGCTGCAGTGTTTTGTGCCAGTTGGAGTGGCTTGAGGGCTTGTTTTGTTAGTCCAAGGTATATTGGATTGCAGAAGTCCAGCAGTGGGGTTATCAGTGCTTGATAGACTGTACGGAAGTGTTCAGGGGCAAGGAGTGGTTTCAGTCTTCTGATGATTCGCATCTTGTAGTATGCTTTTTGGATTGTTTTGTCTATGTGTGGCTTGAGATTGAGTTTATTGTCCAGAGTAACTCCGAGGTATCTCACTTCTGATCTTATTGGTATAGTAGTGCTTTGTATCTTTATATTTGATGGGTGTATGAAGCTTTGGTTCCGAGTTATGATTAGAGCTTCGGTCTTGCCGTAGTTGATTGCGAGGTTGTTGTTTTGACACCAACTTGTCATTTGGGTAAGGCAGTATGTTATCTTAGAGAAGTCTGGGTTGTCGACTGATATCGGGGTGTATATCATGATATCATCTGCACATATTGTGTATTGAATGTTGTTCTCTTTCATGATGTCGCATATTGGTTGGATGTAGATGTTGAATAGTAAAGCTGAGAGTGCGGATCCTTGGGGTACTCCTTGGTGGACATTTATGGGTCGGGAGGTGTTGTGGCCCACCTTGACCTGTAACTGTCTTTCGGTTAAGTATGAATGGAACCATTTCAAGGTGACCCCATGTATCCCAGTGTTTTTTAGTCTTTCCAGGAGTGTGTTGTGGTCCACTGTGTCGTATGATGCTTGTGTTGCTGATACTATGTTAACTCTTGTACATATCTCTCATTTGGGATTGAAAATTAATCAGTCTAAGTTGCAATTTTCCCTGCCACAAGTAATATTTACTGGTGTATGTCTCTCCTCAGCTGGCTGCTCTATTACAGCCCAGCGAATTGGTCCTATTATGTCTATGCCTTTTCCTGCTACTGTCCCTTATGTATGCTGCTTTTTAGGTCATTTAGTATTTTGCCGCCAGTGGATCCCTGACTTTGCTGAGCTTGCTGCTCCACTGTATGCCCTTCTTGGCCGTGAGGCTCCTGAGGGTATTATAGTTCCTACTGAAGCACAGCATAATGCTTTCCACTCCCTGCGCCAAGCCTTACTGACTTCTCCCTGTCTTTCTTTCCCCGACTATGCTTTGCCCTTTTGTCTCTATGTGGCAACTTCCACCAGTGCCGCTGTCTGTGTTCTGAAAATAAAGCAAATGGCAGAGCTTCCACCCAATCCCGACTTCAATCATTAGTTAGAGAACTGAGGAGCTATTTTTCCAAAATCTTTGGGCTATTTTTCCCAAGCCTTTCATCCTGTTGTCTCTGGCATGCCTCCATGTTTTCAGTCCTTGGCTGCTGTAGGTTTTGCTATACAAACTACAGATTTTCTTGTTCTCCAGCATGAATTGCATGTATATACTTCCCATTCAGTTGCTCGTCTTTTACATTTAGCCAAGACTCAGCCTCTCTCCAGCTCTCGTTTATTGCTGTTTGATTTAGCTATTTCCCAAGCACATGTCACTTTATATGAAGTTTCACTTTTACAACCAGCTCAAATCCTGGCTTCACTTGATCCCCTTTTACACCTGTCTGACCCCGATGGCACTCATGATTGTCTTTCCTCTGTAACGGCCTAGTCAAAGGCTAGGCCTGATCTTTCCTCTGTCCCTTTGTCCAGTCCTGATTGGATTCTGTTTACTGATGGCTCTGATTTTCGCAATGAGCAACGGGATTTACTTGTTTGTTATGCTGTTACCACTTAATTCTGTAATAGAGTCTGGAGCCTTGCCATTTGCTAGTGCCCAGTCGGCTGAAGTATTTGCCCTCATTCGAGCCCTGAAAATATCTGCACACTTGGTTGTAAATATCCATACTGACAGCGCTTATGCACCTGGGGTTCTTTGGGATTTTGGTAATATCTGGGCTCAACGTGGATTTTTGACAGCTGCTCATAAGCCTATCAAACATGCCTGCTATATTGAACATTTGCTTGATGCAGTGCTTAAACCAGCTCAGGTGGCTGTGTTCAAATGTAAAGGACATGATATTACTGGTTCCGTAGTGTCACAAGGCAATCAGTTTGTGGACCAAGCTGCTAAAGCTGCAGCGGTGGGGACTGCAACTCCATTGCATCTGTTAACTCTTCGTTAGCCTGCGGCTTCCTCTTCGGCCTCATCATTATTGGACTTTATGCGATCCCATCAGGATTCTGTGGACTTCACCGAAAAGCAGGAATGGTTGTCTTGGGGAGCAACGCCCGATGGTATGGGACTATGGAAAAAGGACCAATTGTTTATTTGTCCTAAATCATTATTTTATCCTGTTGCTCTATTTTTAAATCACAAGTTACATTTAAGTGTCCCGGCTATGACAAATGCTTTTGCTCAGTTATGGTATAATCCTGCATTGGCTTCTGCTGCGTATTTTTCTTGTCTCCCATATCTACAAGCAGGAAAATCTGGATGCACCCTTCGCGCATTACCTTCTCCATCCTTGCCTAGGCCTCAAAGACCCTTCCTCTAACTGCAAATGGATTTCACTGATTTGCCTTGTGCCAAGGGGGGGAAAGAAACACCTTTTGATTTTTACTTGTTTATATTCAGGATGGCCTGAAGCCTATCCAACCAATTTGTTATCTGCTGCTACAGTTTTGAAGTGTCTGCTTACCCAGTTTATTCCTTTGTGGGGAGTACCTCTGGTTTTGTCTTCCGATCAAGGCCCAGCATTTACGGCAGAAGTTTGGAAAGGCATAACTGCAATTTTTGGCCTTCACCAGCAGTTTCATCCTCCGTATTATCCGCAAAGCCCTGGCCAAGTGGAATGGATGAATCGGACGCTGAAGGCGCTCCTCCGTTCCCTAACTCATGATTGGAGTTGGGATTGGGTGGAAGCTCTGCCATTTGCTTTATTTTCAATCCACAACTCTCCTCAAAGAACTCGACAGGGCCTTACCCCTTATGAAATTGTGACCGGACGTCCAGCAACTACCCCAGTCCATATTATAGTGGCACCAGATCAATTGCCAGATCCCAAACTGCTGCACAGTGACCTATTATCCTACTGTAAATATCTGTACCAAACATTGGTATCTCCTTCCTTTTTGCAGCTTACAAAGCAGAGTGCTAAGAACATAAGAAATGCCATACTGGGTCAGACCAAGGTCCATCAAGCCCAGTATTCTGTTTCCAACAGTGGCCAATCTAGGTCATATGTACCTAGCAGTTTCCCCAAGAGACACAAGTTCCACAATGCTTGTACTGGGTCAAGCATTGATATCTTCGGTCACTCCTTAATAATGGTTTATGGACCTTTCCTCCAGGAACTTGTCCAAACCTTTTTTAAACCCAGCTACACTAACAGCCTTTATTACATCTTCCTGTAACAAATTCCAGAGTTTGATTACACGTTGAGTGAAAAAATATTTTCTTTTATTAGTCTTAAATAGTTTACCCTGTAGCTTCATTGAATGTCCCCTAGTCTTTCTATATTCTGATAACGTAAACAATCTCTACGTTTACCCGTTCCACTCCGTTCATTAATTTATAGACTTCTATCATATCTCCCCTCAGCCATCTCTTTTCCAGGTTAAAGAGCCCCAACCTTTTTAGCCTTTCTTCATAGGAGTATCCTTCCATCCCCTTTACCATTTTGGTGGCTCTTCTCTGTACCTTTTCTAAAATCGCTATATCCTTTTTAAGATACGGCGACCAGAATTGCACACAATATTCAAGGTGCGGTCTCACCATGGAACAATATAGAGGCATTATAATATCTTTTGTTTTATTTTCCATTCCTTTCCTTATCATACCTAGCATTCTATTTGCTCTCTTGGCCGCCGTTGCACACTGGGCTGAGGGTTTTAACATGGTATCCACAATGACGCCTAAATCTTTTTCCTGGGTGGTGGTTCCTAATGTGGAACCTTGCATCGTGTAACCATAGTTTGGGTTGTTCTTCCCTAGGTGCATAACCTTGCACTTGTCCACATTAAATTTCATCTGCCATTTTGATGCCCAGTCTTCCAATCTATCAAGATCCTCTTGCAATTTTTCACAATCCTCTTGGGTTTTAACAACTTTAAATAGTTTTGTGTCATCTGCAAATTTGATAACCTCACTCGTTATTCCACTTTCCAGGTCATTTATGAATATGTCAAAAAGCAGCGGACCCAGCACAGATCCCTGGGGTACACCACTATTCACCTTTCTCCATTGGGAAAATTGGCCATTTAGCCCTACCCTCTGCTTTCTATCTTTTAACCAGTTCCTGATCCACAATAGTACACTGCCTCCTATCCCATGACTCTTTAGTTTTGCCAAAAGTCTCTGATGAGGGACCTTGTCAAAGGCTTTCTGAAAGTCCAGATACACAATATCAACCGACTCACCTTTGTCCACCTGTTTATTCACTCCTTCAAAAAAACATAACAGATTAGTAAGACAAGATCTTCCTTGTCGAAAGCCATGTTGGCTGTCTCCCATTAGGTTGTGACTATCTACATGCTGAGTAATTTTATTCTTTATGATGGTTTCTACCATTTTTCCCGGTACTGACGTCAGGCTCACCGGTCTGTAGTTTCCTGGATCACCCCTGGAACCCTTTTTAAAAATTGGTGTTACAATGGCGATCCTCCAATCTTCAGGTATTAGAGATGATTTTAATGATAGTTCACAGATTACTGATAGCAGTTCTGCAATCTCATATTTCAGTTCTTTCAACACCCTTGGATGTATACCATCCGGCCCAGGTGATTTGCTACTCTTCAGTTTATCTAATAGTTGTAAGACATCTTCCCAATGTATCGATATTTCCTTCAATTTTTCCGCACCTTTAAATACCACTTCAGTCATGGGTAACATCCTTACATCTTCCTCAGTAAAGACCGAAGCAAAGAATTCATTCAGTCTCTCCGCTATCGCCTTGTCGCCTCTTAGTGCTCCTTTAACCCCTTTATCATCTAATGGACCAACTGACTCTCTCACAGGTTTTTTGCTACAAATGTACTTGAAAAGGTCTTTATTTCGCGTTTTTGCTTCTGCAGCAAGCTTCTTCTCAAATTCTCTCTTTGCCTGCCTTATCAATGCCTTGCATTTGACTTGCCAGTGCTTGTGCTGTTTCGAGGTTTCGTCGTTTGGCTCTTTTTTCCATTTCCTGAAAGATGCTTTTTTGGCAACAACAGCCTCTCTGACCTCACCTTTAAACCATGCTGGCAGTTTTTTGGCATCGCTATCACCTCCAGATGTGGAACATGGAGATTAGGTGCTCATCAAGGATCCGGCACTGAAGTCTGCTCTGGCAGCGAGGTTTCTGGGACCATTCCAAGTGTTGCTGGTGGGATATTCGGCGTTGAAAGTGAAAGGACGGAAAACCTGGATATATTTAGACCAGTGCAAGAAAGCACCACGCCCTGGATAAGACGACTTCCCTGTACACAGCCTCAGCCGTAACCAGAGGAATTTGAGATTGAACTGGAATCACGTCCCCCAATTTTAATGCCGCTCAACCAAGAAAGTGGGTGTGAAGTTGTTGGACAGTTACAATCCACTTCGGACTTGTCCTCACAGCACTGGCTGATATGTATGTTTTCAGTGGTATTGGCACTGCTTTTGTGTTTCTTAATCTGGTGTGTGGGATTTCTCTCCCAAGAGTAGGGGGTGTGGAGGCTTTGGTGAAAAGGATATTAGGGATAAGTACACCAAAGATAGGGCTTGTTCAACAGGCAGCAGTAGACAAATAGCTTCGAGCCCTGGCTCCAGCCCCTACGCCCTCATTGGTTCAAGATCATACGGTTCCTGTGTATGATCCACATGCTCCTTGGGCAAAACATGGTGCTTTTTTAATGTGTTTCATTCTCACATTTATTCCTTAATTCAGCGTTTTAACATGTCCAATTGTGCTGTGTGCTTACCTCACCCCACAGCTACGCAGTTTGGGTTTTTGCCCAGACCTCGACCTATTTCTCTGGAAGAATTAAAGGAGTTGTCTGTGAATGAAACCTTATTCAATCTTACTGTAACATGGCCATGGTAATTATAATCATGGCCTTGTAACTTCCCTAGAGTTCTCAGGAATGCTGCTATTACTGCCATGAATTTTGTGAAGACTCTTGGGGCAGAAGCCAGAACTAAGGGAAGAACCCTGTATTGGAAGTGTCTTCCCTGGAAAAGGAACCGAAGGAATTTCCTGTGATCTGCATGGATGAGAATATGCATATATGCATCCTTTAGATCTAGAGAACATAGCCAGTCCTGACTCTGAAGGTATGGCAGGGAGTGTTCCGAGGGAGATCATTTTGAATTTTTCCCGGAACAGATACTTGTTTAATTCTCTGAGAATTAGTATAGGCCTGTGTCCCCCTGTTTTCTTTGGTATGAGAAAGTAGGGGGAGTATAACCCCAAACCCTGTTGGGGTATGGGTACCTCTTCTATTGTTCCTTGACCCAAGAGATTGGTGGCAGGGACCTGAGAATTGAACTGTCTTATTGTAGGAGGGGGCATACTGTGGAAATGAAGTCTGTACCCCTCTCGTACAATGGCCAGAGTCCAGTTTTCTGATGTTATTTGTTGCCATCTTGTGGCAAAATGGCATAACCTGCCCAGGGTGGTAAGGGGTTCTGGACCTTTCAGAAAACTAAGTTCTCTAGGAAGGAGTCAAAAGCCCTGAGGAGGCAGAGTCTGCTGAGCCGGTTGAGCTCTTGGAACTTATGGCTTCCTCTGCTGTCTGTTCTGTTGTTGTCCCCTTTGGGGAATATGAACTGGACAGTGTCCCTGATGGGTGTGAGATGGGTAAAATTTATTTTTCTTGTTGAAAAAGGGTTTCTTGATTGACTTTCTTTGCTGGGGTGGCTGTAGACTTTGATAGTTTGTTCAAGGGAGTATTTTCAGATTCAATCTGATTAGCCTTGTCTTGCCAATCCTTGCCAAAGAGATTTTCTCCTGTGCAAGGAATATTTCCGAGTTTATCTTGCACCCATTGTTCTAAGTCTGATGCCTGAAGCCAGGCAATATGATGTGCACCGATGGAAATAGCAGATGTTCTGCTAATATATTCAAAGCAATCAAAAGGTTGCACAGTTAACAAATTGTTAACAAAAAGTTAACAAACATGGAGGAGTAGCCTAGTGGTTGGGGCAAGGTACTTCGGGCCGGAAGGTCGGGGGTTCAAATCCCACTAGAGGACAGCAACCTTGGGCCGGAAGGACTGGGGTTTCTAGTCCCACAGGTGCTCCTTGTGGTCTTGGGCAAGCCACTTAACCCTCCATAGCTCATGTTCCCTGTAAAATAGTTCTCTGTGTGCTGTGCTTTCCTGTCTAATCAATGTGTTTATACCTCAAAAATTTCCTGTCATGATTTGACAATTTCCAATCTGTAATCAAAAACCGCTGCTGATCGCTGGAAGTAGCGGTATACAAATGTATACTAAATAAAATAAATAAATAAATAAAATAAATTGAGACATCCTGGGCATGTTTGACCAGAGTAAGGAATTCCCCCCTTTTTTCCTCAGGGAGAAGAGGGCTCATGAGCTACAAGTCACCTGTAACTTCTTTGAGGAACATTCCCATATAGAGAATGTAAGAGCTAATCCTGGCTGCCAACATGGAGGATTGGAAACATTGATGCCCAAAGTCACCGAGCGTTCTCGATTCACGGCCCGGAGGATTGGAAGAATGTGTTTTAGCACTCTTAATCCTAGGCATCGCCGATTCCACTACCATTGAATGGTGTGGTAACTGAGTCTTTTGAAAGCCAGGACAGCTTGGAACTCAGTACATGGTATCGAGTCGTCGAGAGTGTGGAGACACTCTCAAAGGAGTTTCCCACATTCTTAGCATAAGATCATGCAAGATTCTGTGAATAAGCAAAGTAGCTGCCTCTTTAGGAGCCTTAGGGTACTGAAGAATTTCTAAATCTTCTGCCCTAGGTTCCTTCTCTGGAGTCACCGTGATTGCAAGACCTCGAGCTAAATCACGTATAAAATCCTGGAAGAGACATTCTTTGTTGAGGAGGAGATGGATCCTCCGAAAGGATAGCTCTAGAACCAGCAGAATCATCCGAGTCATTGGAATTGGATGATTCGAAGTATCTCTGCGCCGGATGTTCTTGCAAGGCATGGTACCGGTATCGCTCGAAGTTAGTATCGGGGTGTCTCGGTACCGATCTGTCAATACCTGAGATAGACTCAAGGCTCGGCATGGGGGAGAAACATACCCACCAAGGCACTTGGTACCGGTACCGATACCTGTGGAACAGTCTGTAGCGGTCTTAGCGGTACTGAAGCTGCTAAGAGGGCTGCTAGACTGCGTTTGATAGCGAGAATTTGGTGATCCATTGCTACTGCCAATGCCTGGGTATCGGTACCGGTGGAAGCGACTACGACCCCAGAACATGGCACCAGTAGTTCTGCAGAGGTGGAAGCCTCTGGAACATTCTGGAGCCCCGTTAATGCTTTGGAGACCGAGGCCTCCAACCGGGGCTGTTTTGCCGGTGAACTTTCCTTGAAGGCAACGCCAGTGGCATCTCGATACTTAGAAGGGGATCTACCCTTTGAGGACCAGCTAGTCTTAAAAGATTTAAGTTTAATTACCCGAGATCCATGGGAGGAAGATGAAGGCTTGGAAGACGTCGATGCGACTGACATTGTATCTGCGACAAAAAGGGTACCGAGTTTTGCAGCTCTATTCTGCAGGCCCCTCTTGGTCATCTTTCTGCAGGAGAGACACTCCGATGGAGAATGGTCAGGACATAAACATTTAAGACACTATTCATGGGTGTTGGTAAAGGGGATGGAAGGATACTCCTATGAAGAAAGGCTTAAAAGGTTAGGGCTCTTTAACCTGGAAAAGAGACGACTGAGGGGAGATATGATAGAAGTCTATAAATTAATGAACAGAGTGGAACGGGTAAACGTAGATCGATTGTTTACCTTATCAGAATATAGAAAGACTAGGGGACATGCAATGAAGCTACAGGGTAAACTATTTAAGACTAATAAAATATTTTTTCACTCAACGTGTAATCAAACTCTGGAATTTGTTGCCGGAGGATGTAGTAAAGGCTGTTAGTGTAGCTGGGTTTAAAAAAGGTTTGGACAAGTTCCTGGAGGAAAGGTCCATAAACCATTATTAAGAAGGGACCCAGGATATCAATGCTTGAACCAATACAAGCAATGTGGAACCTGTGACCCTTGGGGAAACTGCTAGGTACTGTCAACGGGGGCGCTGGGTGAGAATGTCCACAGTCTTGGTAAAGACAAATATTAATATGACTTGCAAAGGATTGTGGGAAATGTAGTCCATTCATACCAGACTCAGCCGTTCACAATAAATTAGTTGTGCTTGCTCAAGGGTAAAGCAAAGAAGATATTTTATTTATGGGGTTATTTCTCCCAACACAGATATACTTGGTAGCACATAAAAAGGAATACTTGCTTTCAGTATTATAATTAGAAAAACAAATAAGGAAAAACAACAGCTGAACTTGTTAAGCAATCAAATCAAAGCATAAAGACCTGGATGGGAACATAAAGGTCTTTTCTGTAGGCACCTGCTAATATCTTCTTAGCAGTGCTTCAAAGAACAAACAAAACCCCACAAAGTAGGAAAAAAAACTGTTCTTTTTCAGGGATAACCTCTTGTATCTTCACACACACTCAGAAGTGTCCCTTCAGAGCTCACTGGCAATTAGGCAAGGCTCAATTGCTAACAATTACCAGCTGAAACCCTCTTGGCTGGTTTACTTTCTATTACGTGTCTCAAATCCTACTCAGAAGCTTTTCTAAGTAGATTAAAGAACAAGTTTATATTTCTTTGGGATGGTTGTTGTATTTTTGTAACAGCATATTACCACAGAAGTTTAGACAGAGAGCAATCAATGTACTCAAAGTCCCCATTTATAACATCCTCCCCTTCTTCAATTATCATAGGTTCACTATCATGGATTGGCACAGAGGAATTTCTCAATGGAACAGTCTCAGGACAATACTTGTTTCCCTGCTGTCTTTCCAGTGAAGAACTAGGGCACAGATCAGTGTTCATACCTGAGCTTCCATTGCTGTTAGAGTTCCTCTCTAAATATCCTGGCCAGTATGTAGTCCAGTTCTTATGTCCAGCCTTCCTGGACACTGGATCTCTCTTCACATACCTTCTGGCACTGGTCTTAGGGTCCCTTCCAAGTGCAGCCGTCTCCCTCACAGGTGCCGTCCGGGGATTCCTGGTTCTGCAGCCCCACTCCTCTGGCTTTCCCCAGTCCAGTGGTGTATGCTTGCCTCTGGAATGCCTCCCAGTATACGTACTGCTATGGACTCCTTTAGTCCTTCCAAATGCTTTTCTCTTCTTTCTTCCAAAGTGTTTCTTTCTCTCTCTGTCCGTCAGCTCTGGCTTCTGCTGATGATGATGGTCAGGATGATCAAGGTGCTTCTGATCAAGATGATGATCAAGCTTCTGATGATCAAGATGATGATTCTCTGTAGAATAAGCTTTTCTTTTATCCTGCTTAGATGAATGCTCCACCATAGCACAGCGCAGCTGTGCTGAATCAAGCCCTGCCCTTGGAGATGAGTGCTTGGGGATTACCTCATAGTCCTCCTGATTGAACACACGTTTCCCCACTTCAGCTCTTCTAATGGCTGTTGGAAACCTGGTGCATTCTGGGACTGGTAGTCTTTTATGGAAACATTCTGTTTTATTATTTCTACCAGAACAGACAAGTTGCTTGTTCAGAGTCACTTCACCTCTATTATAGCTCCTTCCTGAACTATGATAAGCTTCCTTATCACAGTACAAATGACCTAGATTGGCCACTGTTGGAAACAGAATACTGGGCTTGATGGACCTTGGTCTGACCCAGTATGGCATATCTTATGTTCTTATGTTCTTGGTGACGGAAATGGGTACGCCACATTTAGAACATTTCTTAAAACCACTGATGAGGGAGAGTTGGAAAGGCGGGAAGGCAGCACGCAGGCACTGTGGGATGCTCCCCAAAGCTTTCCTATTGGATGCTGGGGAGCGTTCCCATGCAGGCTCCATCGGTACCGACGATACCCATATGTGAAGACAGTCCTGCTTATTCCTGGAGATAAAATGTAGCCTCTTTCTTGAAAGCAGAAGTAAAGGAAAGAGTAGTTACTCACCTGTAACAGGTATTCTCCAGGAGCAGCAGGAATCAGTCCTCACATATGGGTTACATCAACATCAATGACGCCCCTGCGGAGCATTTCCCCAGCTTTCCAAGAAAGCCTTTGGGAATGCAGGCACGCATGCGCGGTTCCCTTCCCGCCTAAAGGTACCATCTTGCTCAGTCAAATGACATAGCTAAAAAACAGCACACAAAAACGGAAAAAATAAACTATGTACAACTGCAACTCCCAGGGGAGGAGGGAGGGTTGTGAGGACTGATTCCTGCTGCTCCTGGAGAACACCTGTTACAGGTGAGTAACTACTCTTTCTCCAGGACCAAGCAGGAAGTCAGTCCTCACATATGGGTGACTCCCTAGCTCTGGGCTACCAAGGAACCCAGGCTGAACAAGAGAACTCCCTCTAGTCCCAGCATCAAAGAAAGGCTTTTCACTGACAGAACCTCCACCGGTAGCCCAACGGAGGGCTGGAGGGCAGGAGTTGCCTAAACCTCAAAGAGATTCCGGAGTACTGCCTGGCCAAAAGCACTGTCCCTACGGGACTCTCTCCAGACAGTAATGGGCTGCAAAAGTCTGGCTTGAAGACCAAGTTGCAGCCCTGCAGATGTCCACCAACGGTACAGAGCAGAGGTGAGCCACTGAGGCAGCCATTGCCCTGACACGATGGGCTGTGACCCGACCCTGCAAAGGAAGGTCAGCCGCCCTGTAAGCCCAGGTGATACAGTCAGCTACCCAGGTGGACAAGGTATGCTTGGACACAGCTACCCCCAAGTTATTAGATTCAAAAGAGATGAAGAGTTGAGTAGCCATTCTATGCCCCTGCGTACGGTCAAGGTAGAAGGATAAGGCCCTCCTACAGTCCAGGGTATGCAGAACTGCTTCAGCCTGGCTCGCATGAGACCTAGGGAAGAATGTTGGAAGAACCACCTCTTGGTTAAGGTGGAAAGAGGAGACAACTTTAGGGAGGAACTTTGGGCGAGTCCTAAGGACTATCCTGTTCCTACAGAATCTGGTGTAAGGCCTGTCACAGACCAGGGCCTGAAGCTCACTCACTCGCCTGGCCGAGGTTAGGGCTATCAAGAAGAGCGTCTTCCAGGACAGGAAGCGTAGAGGGCAAGTAGCCATCGGCTCAAAAGGTGGGCGAGTCAGTTGCTGCAAGACCACATTCAACTCCCACTCAGGAGCAGGAGGACGGATTGGAGGCTTGAGCAAAAGCAAGCCTCAGAGAAAGCGGGACACCAAGGGGTGAACCGACAGAGAATGTCCTTCCACCAGTGAGTGGTGAGCTGCTAGAGCTGAGAGGTGGACCCGAACAGAACTGGACTTAAGACCTTGATTGGATAAGTGCAGTAAGTACTGAAGCACTACTGGCACAGTACAAGAGAAAGGATCCTCTGTATGTAGCTGACACCACACAGAAAACCTTTTCCATTTGAGAGCATAGGTTTTCCTAGTGGACTGTTTTCTAGAGGCTAGTACAACCTCCTCAACTTCCTGAGGTAGGCCCCAGGGAGCCAAAACTACCCTTTCAGCCTCCAGGCTATCAAATTGAGAGCTTTGAGATTGAGGTGCAGAAGGGAACCCTGATCCTGAGAGAGAAGGTCGGGTTGCAACCCCAGAGGCAGTGGGGAATCCACTACCAGCTGAAGCAGAGGTGGAAACCAAGGCTGTCTCGGCCACCTGGGAGCCACCAACAGGACCGAGGCCTTGTCTGAAGAATCTTGAACAGGGTTCGGGCCACCAAGGGCGTGGGAGGAAACGCATACAGGAGGCCCTGAGACCATGGAATCAGAAAAGCATCTGCTGCTATCCACAGTGGGTGCGGCTGTCTGGAGCAGAACTTTGGCAGCTGTTTGTTCAGTGGACTGGCAAACAGATTTATGGATGGAAGTCCCCATTTCAGGAAAATCTTCTGAGCACCAAAGGATGGAGCTGCCACTCGTTGGGCTGCAGAATCCTGCTCAATCTGTCGGCCAGGTAGTTTTCCTGGCCAGGGAGGTACACAGCCTTGAGAAGCATGTTGTGCTTGAGGGCAAACAAGCAAAGGGCCTGTGCTTCCTGACAAAGGAGTCTGGAGCCAGTTCCTCCCTGCTTGTTCACATAAAACATGGCTACCTGGTTGTCCGTTTGAACTAGGACAGACTGATGAGCCAGGGTAGGAGAGAAAGTTTTGAGGGCTAGCCGAATAGCCCTGAGTTCCAGTAGATTGATCTTCTGTGCGGCTTCCAGGGAGACCACGGGCCCTGGGTGCACTTTCCTAGACAATGAGCTCCCCAGCCCTACAGGGAGGCATCCGTGGTCAACACCACTGTGAACCCAGGGGTCTGAAAGGGTACCCCTTGCAGCAGATTGGGTGGGTGTAGCCACCAGTTGAAGGAGTTCAGAAGTTGTCTGGACACCCTTATCCTGTCTCTGAGGCTGCCTGTAGCATGTGACCACTGAGACCGCAGGCACCATTGAGCAGGCCTCATATGGAGCCTGGCATTGGGGGTCACATGTACTGTTGAAGCCATGTGGCCAAGAAGCCTCAGGCAGAGTCTGGCGGAGACCAGTGACCTTCTGATAAACTGGTTTGCTAAGTTTATCAGTCTTTGGGCTCTGTCTTCTGGCAAGAATGCCTTTGCCAGCAGAGAGTCCAGCCTTGCCCCTATGAACTCCAACTTCTGGGAGGGGAGCAAAGTGGACTTTGCGAAGTTTATCACAAACCCCAAGCTTTGAAGAAGAGCAATAGTTCTGAGGTTGGCCTGTCGGGCCTCCTGGTATGTCTGACCCCTTATGAGCCGGTCGTCCAGATAGGGGAAGACAAATATTCCCTGATTTCTCAGGTAGGCCACCACCACTGCCAGGCATTTGGTAAAGACCCTGGGAGCGGAGGTGAGGCCAAAAGGCAGTACCTTGTACTGATAATGTTTTCCTCCCACAATGAACCTGAGGTACTTTCTATGGTCTGGATGAATGAGGATGTGAGTGTACGCATCCTTTCGATCTAATGAGCATAGCCAATCTCCCTGTTGGAGGTAGGGCAGAAGTGTTCCAAGAGTAAGCATCTTGAACTTTTCCTTCTCTAGGAACTTGTTGAGATTTCTGAGGTCTAGAATAGGTCGAAGGCCACCGGTTCTTTTGGGTACCAGGAAATACCTGGAGTAGAACCCTTGACCTTGTAAGTGGGGAGGCACAGGCTCCACAGCCTGGTCCACCAACAGACCTTGGAGCTCCTGAAGGAGAAGATCTGTGTGCAGGGGAGGCCTTGGAGGCTCCCCCTGGGAAGTATGGAGGAGGCAGTTGTTGGAAGTGTAGCAGATAGCTCTTGTGGACTATGCTTAACACCCAACTGTCTAGAGTGATGAGTGGCCACTGGTGGGCAAACAGAGCAAGGCGACCTCCTGTGCAGGGCTGGGAGAGCAGGGACGGAGAGGCTATGCCTAAGGAGTCAAAAAAACCCACCCTGCTGAGTGGGAGCAGGGGCCGGAGGCTTGGGAGTCCTCTGCCTATGGGGCCCAATACCCTGCCCCTTGGCTTGCTGACCCTGAGGGACAGCTTGGACAGCCTAGTACTGTGGGTACTGTTTGTAGGCAGTGCCCTTCCTCGGGAAAAATGGCTTTTTACCCGAGCCCTTCTTTTTGTGAAAAGGGGCAGAAGTCTTTCTAGACAGCCTTGCCCTCGTGAGGTGCTCGGTTTCGAGCTGTGCGGCCTTCTCGGTCATGGGCTTGCCAAAAAGGTTCTCACCTCGGCAAGGGACATCGACCAACTTGTCCTGAACCCATGGCTCGAGGTCCGATGACTGCAGCCATGCCTGGCGTCGAGCCGCGATGCCGGCTGCTGCAACACGAGCCGAAGCCTCGAAGCCATCATAGGCAGCGCGGGACATAAACTTGGAGCATTCCCGGATCCCCGAGGACAAGGACTTGAACCTCTGCAAGGGTTCCCCGGAGAGACCAGCAGAGAACCCGGCCAGTTCCTTGGCCAGGTCCCGCAAGTACATGCCCATGTACAGCTGGTAAGACTGGACACGGGAAGCAAGCATCGAGCCCTGGAAGCACTTTCTACCAAAACCAGAGGTTCCGGGCCTCCCTGCAAGGCCTCCCTGACTTTTCAGGCGATGCATGGTCAATTCCACCACCATGGAATGGTGTGGTAGCTGCGCCTTCTGAAAGCCAGGGCTCTTCTGGAGTCGACAGATAGAATCGACCCGCTTGCTTAGAACCGGCACCGAGGCCAGTGCCTCCCACATCCGGAAGAGGAGCCGTTCCAGCATCAGAGGAACCAGAACAGTAAAGGCCTCCTTCGGAGGAGAGTCGTACTGTAGGGCCTCGAGCTCCTCGGCTCGAGGCTCCTCCTCGGTGTCCGCAGGGATTGCCAACACGGTGGCCATATCCCAGACGAACTCTGAGAACCGGGTATCCTCCGGGGGGGGGGGTCTACTCCGGGGCTCGGACTGCGGTGAGTCCGACGGGACGCACCGAGTCCAGAAAGTGTCGGAGGACTCCTCGTCCTCTGTCTCCCAGGCGGACTCGTCCGATGAGGAATCGGGGTCCGACCATGCGGTGCCTGTGAGCACCCGCCCCGACGCCGAAGTCACCGGTGTCGACGCCCTCAGTCCCGAACGGGAGGTTGAGGGAGACCACGACCGAAGTTGACCTCGAGCCTTTATGGTCTTGAGTATCAGCTCCGTCTCTGGGGTCGACTTCGATGTCCCGGTGGTCGGGGCAGATGCGCCAGACAGGCTGGCGATCAGTGCCCGCTGCTGTTCCATGAAGGCAGACAATCTGCTCTCCAAGGCTGTCAGCCTGAGACCCAGCTCAGGAGACTCAGCAGCCCCCGACTCGGGCCCCAGCGGCGCCAGGTCTGATGTCGGCTCTCTGGGAGGAGAGTCCATGAGGACTACAGGACTTACGTGTTCAGCAGACTCCGGCTCCACTCGAGGTACTTTGGGAGGCTTCTCCTGTTCCACGGGCCCGGAGCGACGGTCGGGGGTCTGAGACCTAGCTCTCGAGGAGCCAGGGACCTCTTCCAATGACGCCCTCGCGAGCCACTTCTTCCTCTTTCGTTCCCAGTCGGGGGACCCCCTGTCCGAGGAGCCCCGACGGTGCTCGGGATCCGATTCCCGAGATGTCAAGGCCTCAGACGAGGTTCGGGTCCGGCCGGAGGCCGAGTCGGAGAAAATCCTTTCCTTTTGGTGCTGATGACTTCGAAGCGCCTTGGAAGACATTTTTCCACATGGTCCACACGTCTTAGGATCGTGGTCAGGACCGAGGCACCGAAGGCAGCAGTCGTGTGTGTCAGTGAGAGACATTAACTTGCACCGATCACACTTTTTGAACCCACTGGAAGCCATCGGGGAAAAAAAAAAAAGAGTACCCGCGAGGTCAAAGGACCGGCCTTTCAGAGAAAAAGAGAAAAAGAAAAAAAGGGCGCGAACGCCAACCACGAAGGACAAAAACCGAAAAAAGAAAAATCGGGCTCAATATCGGTGTACCGAACCCAGCGGGAGGGGAACCGGTGTCGAACCGGAGAAAAAAAGAGCAAAGGAATCGCAAAAAAAAAAAAATCTACTATTTTCAGGGAGGACTAGGACACACGTCCGGTGGGCTTCACGGAAAAAGAGAGACTGAGCAAGATGGCACCTTTAGGCGGGAAGGGAACCGCGCATGCGTGCCTGCATTCCCAAAGGCTTTCTTGGAAAGCTGGGGAAATGTTCCGCAGGGGCTTCATCGACATCGATGTAACCCAGGGGCTTCATCGACATCGATATAACCCATATGTGAGGATAGGTTAGGGCCTAGCATCAGCAAAGTACTTTTCGTTTCAAATTAAAACACAGAAGAGAGCTTTCTGGTTAACTTTAGAATCCAGCAGAGAGCTTGTAGTTTAAATTTCATAATAGGTTAGAGCCTAGCAGCAGCAAAGAGCTATAATTTAAATCAAATCAGAATATAGCTTACCTCAGCAGCACAGGACAGGGTACTGTGTAGCAGCCCTCTTTTAATAAGTGTTATATCCCTCCCTCCCTCCCTCCCCACACCCACCCTCCCATGGGATAATCACAGCTTTATAGGTACTTGCACAACTTAAAAGACAGGAGGTGCTCTCAGGTGAAGCTCATTACCCAAATCAGTCATACACTAAGGACCTGAGATTAATTAAGCTTCAGGTGAACAAGGTATATTAAACTTATTAGGTACAGTTTTAGTGGTATAAATATCCATAGCACCCTTTAGTACGTAAAGAACTTAAAGATCTAAACACAAACTTAAAACTAAGATGCAGACAGCAGTCCAGAAGCGGGATGTGGGCTTTCCAGTCTTTTGCATTGAGTGTCACATGTATGATTTTCTCCCAGCTGGTGAGAGGTCTTACGTGTGCACTAGGTGCAAGGAGCTCTTTGCTCTCAGGGAACAAGTCCGTTCTCTAGAGGCTAAAGTAGCAGACTTGGAAAGCATAAGACAGACAGAGAGGTACATAGACGAGACCTACAGGGATATAGTCCTGAAGTCCAACCTCCAGTCTGGCAGCATCCCTGTTGCCATGGAGGAGAGAGGTCACGTGACAGGAGAGCATCACCCTGGTGTGGCAGGAAGTGATCCTGTAACTAGGACCTGTCCTCCAGGTGATGTAAACCCCTCTCGCACTGAGGAGGTTTCTCCAGGGCCAAGTGCCCATGAGGGAAGGGTTAGGACAGCAGTTATAGTTGGTGATTCGATCATTAGGCATGTAGATAGCTGGGTGGCTGGTGGACGTGAGGATCGCCTGGTAACATGCCTGCCTGGTGCAAAGGTAGCGGACCTCATGCGCCATCTAGATAAGGTCTTAGATAGTGCTGGGGAGGAGTCTGCTGTCTTGGTACATGTCGGTACCAATGACATAGGAAAATGTGGTAGGGAGGTTCTGGAAGCTAAATTTAGACTTTTAGGTAGGAAGCTGAAATCCAGAACTTCCAGGGTAGCATTCTCCGAAATGCTTCCCGTTCCACGCGCAGGACTCAAAAGGCAGGCAGAGCTCCGGAGTCTCAATGCGTGGATGAGACAATGCTGCAGAGATGAGGGGTTTGGATTTGTTAGGAACTGGGGAACATTCTGGGGAAAGGAGGGGCTCTTCCGAAGGGATGGGCTTCACCTTAACCGGGATGGAACCAGGCTGCTGGCATTAACCTTTAAAAAGGAGATAGAGCAGCTTTTAAACTAGATAATAGGGGAAAGCCGACAGTCGCCCAAGAGCGCATGGTTCGGAAGAATGTATCCTTGAAGGATAGTACAAAAAGCAGAGGTTCCAAAAAAGAGTAAAGTAGCCCAAATGCCCTCGAGTATGGAGCAGACAGAGCTTAAAGATCCCAAATTACCCATGTCTACCAATAGCCAAATTAATATGAATAAAATACAGTCTCTAAAATGCTTGTATGCAAATGCTAGAAGTCTAAAAAACAAGATGGGAGAGTTAGAATATATAGCACTAAACGAGAGGTTAGATATGATTGGAATATCAGAGACATGGTGGAAGGAGGACAACCAGTGGGACACTGTGATACCTGGGTACAAACTATATCGTAATGATAGAGCTGATCAAATTGGTGGAGGGGTTGCGCTCTATGTTAGAGAGGGCATTGAGTCAGAAAGGATTAAAGTTTTGCAAGAAACAAAATTTGCTGTAGAATCTCTATGGATTGAAATTCCATGTAAAAAGGGGAAGGCGATGGCAGTGGGGGTATACTATCGTCCGCCTGGCCAGAATGAACAAATGGATGATGAAATGCTCAAAAAAAATCAAGGAAGCTAGCAAAAGTTACAGTGCAGTAATAATAATGGGTGATTTCAATTACCTCGGCATCGACTGGGTCAGTGTCACAGCAGGACATGCTAGGGAGATTAAGTTCCTAGATGAAATAAATGACTGCTTCTTGGAGCAGCTAGTTCATGAACCGACCAGAGGGGAAGCCATATTAGACCTAGTCCTTAGTGGAACACCAGATCTAGTGCAAGAGATAAGGGTGTTGGGGCCACTTGGCAATAGTGATCATAGCATGATCGCCTTTGATTTAATTAGTGGAGGAGGGATAGTAAGGAAATCCACAGTACTACCCTTTAACTTTCGAAAGGGAGACTATGATAAAATGAGGAAAACAGTTAAGAAAAAACTAAAAGGAGCAGTTGCAAAGGCTAAAGACGTACATCAAGCTTGGATGTTGCTGAAAAATACTATCTTGGAAACTTCCGGTGATGCGGTGAGAGCGAGTAGTCGGGTACTGCTCGTCCTCCGACCGTCCCCTGCTTAAACCGGCTAATTGAACCGTTTTTAGACCCCCCGGTCCTCCCACAGCAAGTACAAGGGCGCCTAATATACCACCCTTCCCTCTGAGCTGACTAGCAGGAGAAGTAGGGATGGCTTCGGCACTCAGAACGGGAAAGAAGGAACGGGACCGGGGACCCGGTCCCAGCAAGATGGCGGATGGAGCGGTGGCGCCAACCTCCCCGACCTCCCCAGCCAGAGTGGAGGAAATATCGGCGGCGGTCGCGGAGGCACTGGCAACTCAATTCACAGCCATCCGGGAGAAATTGGACACCATGCAGAACTTGATGGAGTCTTATGGCCAGAGACTGCAGGAGGTGGAGGACCGCGTGGGGCAGGTAGAAGACACCACCACGGGGCTACAGCAAACAGTGGACTCACTGCAGGCCCAGCTGCGCACTCAGGAGGCCAAACTGGACGACCTAGAAAACCGGTCGAGAAGAAACAACCTGAGGGTGATGGGTGTACCGGAATCGGTAACAGACACTGACCTACCGCAGTATTTGGTGGAGCTGTTTTCACCGCTGTTGCAGAGCGGAGCCATGGAGGAAAGGATCCATATTGAGCGGGCCCACCGGGTGGGAAACCGAAATGTGAGGGACTCCCGACCCCGCGTGGTCCTAGTGAAGTTGCTCCATTTCCCACAAAAAGAGAGGATTTTACGAGCGGCGAGAGCGCAAGGCGGTTTGGAGGTGGAAAACTTGAAGATCCGCGTAGCGCAGGATTATTCTTTGCAATTGAGTCAGCGCCGCAGAGCCTACGCACCTATCTGCCAGAAACTCATTGACCGCCGGATCAATTTCACGGTACAATATCCGGCACGCCTCCACATCTTTCATGAGGGACAGCGCAAGATCTTCGAGTCGGCTGAGGCAGCGACGCCCTACGTTGAGAGCATGGCCCCTGCAGGTGGAGTGAGTTGAGGTCCCGCCATCGAAGAAATACTGCTTTCCAGGGCCTAGTGTCCAGACGCCCCAGAGACGGCTTAGTGCACTAGGGGAGAAGCCGGACTTTTGCCGCTGTTCTGGAAGCTTGGAGGGGGGAGACTCCCCCTGTCTACAGACATTACTGATGGGCCTCACCCACGGGCCTATGGCTGGAGAACTCTGAAGTAACGAAAGGGCTGGAGGGGTTACTTTGTATTTTTAAGTTATACACTGTTGCAACTGTATGGCTCTCATTTGTTATTTTGTTCCCTGTTGGGGTTTGCTGTAAGTTTTCTGTACGGGTTGTTATAGCTGAGAGTAGGGAGCTGATCCCGGCTGCTGGGGGTGCGGTCGTTACAGCAGGGTGGGAAGAGGGGTTCGGTCCAAGGAGGGGTGTTTGCTTGTGTTACTCTGGGGACTCACTGGGTGCCATGCTGGGGGCCGGGCGAAGGAGCCGGATATAGGGCCGGGTAACATGCGGACGGTCCCAGCAGCCCCCCTCTATTCCAATATGCGCCGGCTGGCATAGGGGGGGAGGGGGGGCCTCCTTCTGGGCGGCAGTGGTGGGGGAATTCGTACGGGGATGGAGGGTGTGGGGGAGGGGGGGACGTCTAGCCTGCTCCCGGGGAATGTAGCTTATCTGGAGGCAGGTCTGGGGGGGGGCTTGGGGGGTTGAGGGTTCAGTACAGTGGGGGGCGGTGGAGCACATCACTGAAAGATTCATGGGAGGGAGGAGAGGTGAGAGTGGGGTGGGAGCGTATGGAATCGGGGGAGGGGAGGGACTGTGGGGGGGAGGGGGGGAGGATGGGGAGGGGGGAGGGGTAGGCCGCACGCCCTGTAAGCTTCAGCAGTGGCCTAGTGCTCAGAGAGAGGGGAGGGGGTTCCAGGCTGGGAGAGCCCCGTCCCGAATGGTAGGTAAGACCGGTCAGGAGGTACTTGACACTGCCCCGCCACCCTGAAAATTATTACGTGGAATGTGTGTGGTTTAGGCCACCCTATTAAGAGATACAAGATCTTGCAGGCCTTAGCCAGGCACAACTGCGATATCGCCTTACTGCAGGAGACCCACCAGACGGCTGAGGAGCATGATAAGTTGCGCTGCGGCTGGGTTGGGCAGGTTTGGGGGGCGCCGGCGGTGGGGAAGAAGGGGGGGCTGGCCATTTTGGTCCACAAGCGGGTTCGATGGGTCATGGAAGTAGCAGTACGCAACGTGGCGGTACGTTATTTGCTTTTACGAGGCCAATTAGAAGGGCAGCCGGTCATTCTAGGGACGGTGTATGGACCGAATACTCTTGATCCCCATTTTTACGCTAATGTGGCCTCCAAGGTGGAACAGATGCCTGAGATTCCCCTGGTGATGGGAGGCGACTTCAACGGTGTCTTGGATGTGGACTTGGACACTACTAGGGGGGGGGGGGGAGGCGCGTGAAAGGGGACCGGTGACTCGTGTGTTGCAGCGCTTTAAGGCTTGACTGGGGCTAGTGGACCCCTGGCGGGTTCTCCACCCCGCCGAAAAAGACTTTACCCATCAGTCTAGGGCTCATGGCTCCAGTTCTCGCATAGACTACGTGCTGCTTTCCAAGAGCTTATTTGCGAGGGTGGGGGAAACGCAGATTGGGCCCTTTGCAATATCTGACCACGCCCCGGTATGGTTAGACTTGGGTTGGGGAGGAAAGACGGATCGATCGCGACTCTGGCGATTTCCATTGGACTTGTATAAAGATGCGCAGTTCCATAAGTTTTTGGAACAGCGCTGGCATGAATTTGTTGAGGTCCATCGGGTACATCAGGGGGACCCGGAATTGGTCTGGGAGACGGCCAAAGTAGTGATGCGTGGTGAAATTATCAGGTTCGCGGCCCGCAGACGGCGGATGCTGGTGGACCGGATCCTCAGGTTGGAGAAGTGGGTATCATTTTTACGCCGTCGGCTAGCGCAGGCCCCGTCTCCAGGGCTGCAAAAATAACTGTGGGAAGCCCGGGTGAGTCTCGACGAGTTGCTCCATCAGAGGGCCAAGAAGTCAATGTTATACTACCGGTACCGACTTCAGTGCCATGGGGACAGACCCGGGCGGCTGTTGGCTAGTTGCTTGTGGGGACAGCAAGGTTCCAACATTGTGGCGGCTCTGAGACACGAACATGGGCGCTTACAGAGTGACTCTAAGGAGATAGCCCGGGTATTTCGGGGTTTTTTCAGAAACTCTACACGAAGGAATCTACCTTACCTTCGGCAGCGTCAGAATATCTCGAGAAGCTGAATCTCCCGTCGCTAACGGAGGAACAGAGCCGGGATTTGGGCCGCCCAGTTACCTTAGAGGAGGTGGGGTCGGTCATTGTGGCGGCCAGCTGCTATAAAGCGCCTGGACCAGATGGCCTGGGAGCAGAGTTTTATAAATTGCTCCATGGCTTGGTCAGTCCGGCTTTGGTTGAGGTGTATGCGAAACGGGTAGAGCAGGGGTGTTTTCGATGGGGCTCTAACAAAGCCCATATTACCTTAATTCCCAAGACGGGCAAGGACCCGGAGCTACCTGCTTCCTACCGCCCGATCTCCCTATTGAACTTTGATATAAAGATTTTTGCCAAGGTGTTGGCGAATAGATTGGCGGGATATTTGGACGTTCTAATTCATAACTCCCAGGTCGGCTTTGTGAAAGGCCGATATATTGTACGGAATATGCGAAAAATTTTAGCATCGCTAGAGTGGGTACATGACCAGCACTTGCCTTCTCTACTGGTGAGTTTTGATGCGGAAAAGGCCTTTGACCGGGTCAATTGGAGCTACCTGAAAATGTTGTTACCCTGGTATGGTCTTGGAGCTTCGTTTTGTGCGATGATAGACAGTTTATATGCCACTCCGATAGCGGGGATACTTTGTAATGGGGTGCTGTCGGAGGACTTTTCATTGGAACGAGGTACGAGACAGGGCTGCCCGCTTTCGCCTTTGATATTTGTCTTGTCCTTAGACCCGCTGATTCGGGCGGTGGAGGCCTTGCCTGGGATCCAGGGAATACGGATCGGAACTCAAACTTTTACAATTTCGGCTTTTGCAGATGATATTCTGGTACACCTTCTGTCACCAGAGGAGTCCCTGCCGCAGCTGATGGCTGAATTTCAGGCATACGGCCGTTTCTCTGGACTGCGGATTAATGGGGATAAGTCGGAGGCCCTGGATGTCTCGGGGGCCCTACAAAAAAGCTGGGCGGGTCGATTTCCCTTGAAGTGGGCAAACTCGTACTTTACCTACTTAGGCATTCGCTTGACTAGGCAACCGTGGGACCTTTACAGGAGTAATTTGGACTGGATGGTGAACCATATAAGATCCCAACTTGTGGCCTGGGGGCACCTGCCACTGTCGTTGTCAGGACGTGTGGCGGCGGCGGTCAAGATGGTAATTTTGCCACGGCTACTGTATTGGCTGCAAACATTGCCGGTTTGGCTCTACCGGAGGGATCTGCGGCAGGTGGAGCGGCTGATCCGGACATTTTTGTGGTGCGGAGCACGGGCTCGTATTCCTCTGATTCGGCTGGTGGGGAAGTGGCGCGAGGGGGGGATGGGGCTTCCAGACTTGGGTACCTATGCATTGGCCTGTCAGGCCCACCACCTTGGAGATTGGCTAGGGCAGACGGCAACATACACACCTACACCCCTGGAAGAGGCGCTGGTAGCGCCCCTCTCGCTCTTAGGGGCTTTACATACTCGGCCCAAAAACCTACCAAGCCGTCTGGTGATATTATAAAATACTGTATTCGTTGCATGACGTTGCTCTCCGGGTGGGGATAAGAGTTCACTCCCCCGGAGATGGTGTGTTGTTTAACTTTGTAAGTTTTTATGCGATGAATAAAATAAAGTTTTGAAGAATACTATCTTGGAAGCCCAGACCAGCTGTATTCCACGCTTTAAGAAAAGTGGAAGGAAGTCCAAAAAACTGCCAGCATGGTTTAAAGGTGAGGTCAGAGAGGCTCTTGTTGCCAAAAAAGCATCTTTCAGGAAATGGAAAAAAGAGCCAAATGACGAAACCTGGAAACAGCACAAGCACTGGCAAGTCAAATGCAAGGCATTGAATAAGGCAGGCAAAGAGAGAATTTGAGAAGAAGCTTGCTGCGGAAGCAAAAACACGAAATAAAGACCTTTTCAAGTACATTCGTAGCAAAAACATTGTGAGAGAGTCAGTTGGTCCATTAGATGACAAAGGGGTTAAAGGAGCACTAAGAGGCGACAAGGCGATAGCAGAGAGACTGAATGAATTCTTTGCTTCGGTCTTTACTGAGGAAGATGTAGGGATGTTACCCATGACTGAAGTGGTATTTAAAGGTGCAGAAGAATTGAAGGAAATATCGATACATCGGGAAGATGTCTTACAACTATTAGATAAACTGAAGAGTAGCAAATCACCTGGGCCGGATGGTATACATCCAAGGGTGTTGAAAGAACTGAAATATGAGAGTGCAGACCTGCTATTAGTAATCTGTGAACTATCATTAAAATCATCTCTAATACCTGAAGATTGGAGGATCGCCAATGTAACACCAATTTTTAAAAAGGGTTCCAGGGGTGATCCGGGAAACTACAGACCGGTGAGCCTGACGTCAGTACCGGGAAAAATGGTAGAAACCATCATAAAGAATAAAATTACTCAGCATGTAGATAGTCACGACCTAATGGGAGACAGCCAACATGGCTTTAGACAAGGAAGATCTTGTCTTACTAATCTGTTATGTTTTTTTGAAGGAGTGAATGAACAGGTGGACAAAGGTGAGTCGGTTGATATTGTGTATCTGGACTTTCAGAAAGCCTTTGACAAGGTCCCTCATCAGAGACTTTTGGCAAAACTAAAGAGTCATGGGATAGGAGGCAGTGTACTATTGTGGATCAGGAACTGGTTAAAAGATAGAAAGCAGAGGGTAGGGCTAAATGGCCAATTTTCCCAATGGAGAAAGGTGAATAGTGGTGTACCCCAGGGATCTGTGCTGGGTCCGCTGCTTTTTGACATATTCATAAATGACCTGGAAAGTGGAATAACGAGTGAGGTTATCAAATTTGCAGATGACACAAAACTATTTAAAGTTGTTAAAACCCAAGAGGATTGTGAAAAATTGCAAGAGGATCTGGATAAATTGGAAGACTGGGCATTAAAATGGCAGATGAAATTTAATGTGGACAAGTGCAAGGTTATGCACCTAGGGAAGAACAACCCAAACTATGGTTACACGATGCAAGGTTCCACATTAGGAACCACCACCCAGGAAAAAGATTTAGGCGTCATTGTGGATACCATGTTAAAACCCTCGGCCCAGTGTGCAGCGGCGGCCAAGAGAGCAAATAGAATGCTAGGTATGATAAGGAAAGGAATGGAAAATAAAACAAAAGATATTATAATGCCTCTATATCGTTCCATGGTGAGACCGCACCTTGAATATTGTGTGCAATTCTGGTCGCCGTATCTTAAAAAGGATATAGCGATTTTAGAAAAGGTTCAGAGAAGAGCCACCAAAATGGTAAAGGGGATGGAAGGATACTCCTATGAGGAAAGGCTAAAAAGGTTAGGGCTCTTTAACCTGGAAAAGAGACAGCTGAGGGGAGATATGATAGAAGTCTATAAATTAATGAACGGAGTGGAACGGGTAAACGTAGATCGATTGTTTACGTTATCAGAATATAGAAAGACTAGGGGGACATGCAATGAAGCTACAGGGTAAACTATTTAGGACTAATAAAAGAAAATATTTTTTCACTCAACGTGTAATCAAACTCTGGAATTTGTTACCGGAGGATGTAGTAAAGGCTGTTAGTGTAGCTGGGTTTAAAAAAGGTTTGGACAAGTTCCTGGAGGAAAGGTCCATAAACCATTATTAAGAAGTGACCGAAGATATCAATGCTTGACCCAGTACAAGCATTGTGGAACTTGTGTCTCTTGGGGAAACTGCTAGGTACATATGACCTAGATTGGCCACTGTTGGAAACAGAATACTGGGCTTGATGGACCTTGGGTCTGACCCAGTATGGCATATCTTATGTTCTTATGACTGACTTCCTGCTTGGTCCTGGAGAAAGCGTAATGCACCGAGTAAGAAGAGCAACATATCTTCGAGTCTAATTTATCCTAAATGAAGGGCAATGTGAAAGTGATTTGATCTATATGGGACTCTATGTACCAAGGTGGCAAACATGGCACGGGACTCATTTCAATATATAATATTCAAATGGAACACTATTAGCAAATACCTAAAAATACAGGCATGCTACTATCATGCACACATTTTTGTTTGGTTGTCATAGTTCTATGGACCTCTCTGCAAATCTTATAAAATGATGCTACCTAAAGCAGCATTACCAATTCTGCTCAAAAATAAACCCCAAAACACAGAGCAGTAGAACAAAACAGAGGCAAGATGGCAGACCTATATCAAAAATGCTACCATTAGCTAATCTGCATAAATTCTTGCTAATGCTATTACTTTTTCAATTTAAATTTTTTTACATATGTTTCATGTAATCAAAACATAAGTACATTTAACCGCCATCAACAAAAATAATAAACACAGATAACTATATTTTAATTCATTAAAATATCAATAATTAAAAATATACTCATTAAGTCCTCAAAAATTACTATTTTCCCATATGTATTAAAATCTGTTCAGTTCACTCTTTTTCTTTCAAATGATCTTTTTATGAGTATATGTGTGCATAAGATGCAGAATGGAATGAGAAACTATGCATTCTATAAATAAGTTGGTATACACTACTGCTCATTTCAGATGGTTACAACTTTTGGGAGGAGTACACATATTGTTCTCTCTCTAAATTAGGCATTTTCTACTATATATACTGCCTCCGAGTATGGATGGTACACATCAATGACGTCCTCTACTTTCTAATTATGGCAAAATTACTTAAAGTAGACCCTTTATAGGTTAAAATAAAAACAAGGAGTTGTATGAACATTTCATAAAATCAACTTTCCTTCCTTGGTACAAAAATTTGCATACATTTATGAAAAGTGTTACATACATATACTTTATGCCAAAACTTGTGTATATATTTTATTATTTCCAAGTGCTCGATACATCACCATAGGGCCAGGAGCCATCATTGGAATTCATAATGATTATAATAAAAATGGGTGGGGGGAGAATGAAGGTAAAGTTACTTACCTGTAACAGGTGATCTCTGGGAACAGCAGGAATTAGTCCTCACATATGGGTACGTTGGTACCGACGGAGCCTGCGCGGGAAAGCTTCCCAGAAGGAAGCTTTTGGGGCCTCCCACTGCACATGCGCGCTGCCTTCCCGCCTTCCTGACCAGCTCTCCTCAGTTCGAGTTTATAGCTGAGACAATAGAGAGAGG
Organism: Ichthyophis bannanicus; assembly: GCA_033557465.1. NCBI lineage: Eukaryota > Metazoa > Chordata > Amphibia > Gymnophiona > Ichthyophiidae > Ichthyophis > Ichthyophis bannanicus. The sequence continues at coordinate 189,262,627 of CM066035.1, read as the reverse complement.
AAAGGAAGATAGATAGAAGATAAAACTCCTAGGGGAGGTGGGTGGGTTGTGAGGACTAATTCCTGCTGTTCCCAGAGATCACCTGTTACAGGTAAGTAACTGTGCTATCTCCAGGAACAAGCAGGAATAAGTCCTCACATATGAGGACTCCCTAGCTAATATGCCTGGGAGATCCCGTTCCAAGGGTTCGCCATCTTCGTATGGATCTCAGGCATCCATCCTGGGAAGGTGGGCAGGAGTTGTTCAAGTATGGAACAGGTGTTTGAGGACAGCCTGACCAAACAAGGCATCCCGGCGGGAGTCCTTGTCCAAGCAGTAATGGGCTGTGAAGGTATGAACCGAGGCCCATGTGGCGGCTCGACAGATCTGATCTATGGAGACAGAGTGAAGATGAGCCATAGAAGTGGCCATGGCCCTCACATTGTGAGCTGTGACATGGCCTTCCAGAGAAATATTTTTACTCTGGTAAGCAAAGGAAATACACTGAGCAATCCAATTGGAAAGTGTACGTTTGGAGACTGGAAGTCCCAAATGAGAAGGATCAAAAGCCACGAAAAGTTGGGAAGACTTTCGATGTGGCTGAGTCCTGTTGAGGTAAAAGGCAAGAGCTCTTTTACAATCTAAAGTATGAAGATTCCTCTCTGCACTGGATGCATGAGGAGCTGGAAAAAAGACAGGTAGATATACCTCTTGATTAAGATGAAAAGGCGAGACCACTTTGGGCATAAAGTGGGGATTCGTCCTAAGGACCACCTTATCATGATGAAACCTGGTATAAGGTGGATGAGCCACTAAGGCCTGTAGTTCACTGATGCGGCGAGCCGAAGTGACTGCAATAAGGAAAAGGACCTTCCAGGAAAGAAATTTCAAGGAGGTAGAAACCAACGGTTCAAAAGGTGGCTTCATAAGCTGACCTAGAACTAGGTTCAAGTCCCATGCTACCGGAGGAGGTCAGATGGGAGGCTTAGTTAGAGTCAGGCCTCTCATGAATCTTGCAACAAGCGGATGAGAGGAGACAGGTTGTCCATTTATAGGTTTTAAGGATGCTGCAATAGCACTCAAATGGACTCTTACTGAATTCGTCTTAAGGCCTGCATTAGAAAGATGCAGGAGATAGTCTAGTAGAGAATTCAAAGGAAGTGCTAGAGGGTCAAGACCCTGTTGAGCACACCAAATGGAAAAGCGTTTCCATTTGAAAGCATAGGAACGCCTCGTGGAGGGTTTCCTAGAGGCATGAAGGATATCTTTCACTGGTTGAGAAAGATTGAAGTCATGAAGGCTTAGGCCTTCAGTAACCAAGCTCTGAGGTGTAGGGACTTGGGGTTTGGGTGCCAGAAAATCCCGTTCTCCTGAGAGAGAAGGTCTGGCGCAGCTCCCAGGTCCAGGGAGGGTCCCTGGGAGAGATGCAGAAGTAGAGGGAACCACACTTGGCGTGGCCAGCGTGGAGCTATGAGGATCATCGATCCGTGATCCCTCTGGAGTTTGAACAGAGTCTTGGGAATCAAAGGAATGGGTGGAAAGGCATATAGGAATTCCTGACCCCAATGCAGGAGAAAGGCGTCGTTGGCCTGAGCTCCCTGACAAGGAGTCCTGGAACAGAACCGGGGAAGTTTGGCATTCCACGGACTTGCAAAGAGGTCTATGTCCGGGGTTCCCCATTCCTGAAAGATTCTGCCTATCTGGTCCATATGTAGGGACCATTCGTGTGGAAGCAGAACTCAACTGAGTCTGTCTGCCCGAGAGTTTTGAACCCCTGGAAGATATACTGCCAGAAGATGAATTTGATGCTCTCTGGCGAAGGCCCATAATCTGAGAGCTTCGTTGCAAAGCGACAGAGAGCCTGTCCCTCCTTGTTTGTTTACGTAGAACATGGCCACCTGATTGTCTGTCTGAACTAGGACAGTCAGGTTGACAAGGAGGGTATGGAAGACTTTGAGGGCAAAGAAGATTGCTCGCAGTTCCAGGAGGTTGATGTGAAGGGTGGTCTCCTGCGGAGACCAAGTACCCTGAGTGGAGAGGGATTGTAGATGGGCTCCCCACCCTGTTTGGGAGGCATCTGTTGTGAGGGTTGCTTGGGGCAACAAAGGTTGGAAGGGGGCCCCCAACAACAGATTCTTGGTGGATATCCACCATTGGAGGGACCAAAACAGACGCTTTGAGGTGAGTATTTGGTCGGAGAGCGCTCCTGATGCTTGAGTCCACTGGGTGGCCAAGGTCCATTGAGCTGCTCTCATAGGAAGACGAGCGTAGGGCACCACGTGTACCGTGGAGGCCATGTGGCCCAGAAGTCGCAGCATTTCTCTGGCTGTCAAGTGACTGCTGGACTGAGCTTGGGAGGCCAAGCACAGCAGACGTTGGCCCCGGACTTGAGGTAGGTAGGCCCTTGCAGTGGTGGTGTCCAACTGGGCCCCTATGAATTCTAGAGACTGAGTAGGGGTAAGTTGAGACTTGGGAAGGTTTACCACCAGTCCCAGATACTGCAGAAGGTGCCTTGTGCGGTCCAGGGAAATCTGGGCCTCTGACTGAGATGGAGCTCGGATGAGCCAGTCGTCCAGATATGGGAATACAAAAATTCCCAGACCTCTTAGAAATGCGGCAACAACTGCCATGCATTTGGTGAACACTCTTGGAGCAGAGGCTAGACCGAAGGGAAGTACTCTGTACTGGAAGTGTTTTCCCTGAAACAGAAATCTTAGATATTTTCTGTGGAATGGGTGGATGAGTATATGTGTGTATGCATCCTTGAGATCTAGAGAACAAAGCCAATCCTGACTCTGAAGGTATGGAAGGAGAATGCCTAGAGAAAGCATTTTGAATTTCTCCTTGTACAGAAATTTGTTCAATTCTCTCAGATCTAGGATAGGTCTGAATCCCCCTGTCTTCTTTGTTATGAGAAAATAAGGGGAGTAGAATCCTGTCCCTTGTTGAAGAAGAGGAACCTCTTCTATTGCCCCTTGGGCAAGGAGAGAAGAGACTTCCTGATCCAACAGGTCCAGGAGAAATGGGGGAGAATTGAAGTGCCTCACCATGGTATATGGAGGAAGGTTGGAAAAATGAAGTTTGTAGCCCTCTCTGATGATAGAGAGGGTCCATTGCTCTGATGTGATTTGCTCCCATCTGGGAGCAAAGTGAGCTAACCTTCCGGGAATGGTGAGGGGCTCTGGTTGTTCTAGAGCCAGAAAGGTTAAGTTCTCTAGGGGCAAGTCAAAACCCCTGAGGGGGTTGAGCCTGCTGAGGAGTGGTAGACGCTGCAGGTTTTGACTTTGCCTGTTTAGGTTGCTGACGTTTAGCAGCAAAGCGAAGCTGAGAAGATTGTTGGCCAGTATTTGTGGAAAATCTGGCCTTCTTGTAGTAAGGCCTCTTGAAAGACTTTCTTGGCAGGAGTAGAGGTAGACTTAGAAAGTCTATCTAAGGTAGCATTTTCTGCGTCCATTTGAGTGGCTTTAATTTGCCAGTCCTTACCAAATAAGTTCTCACCTGTACAGTGCAGATTCCGTAAGCCATCCAGGACCCAGGGTTCTAGGTCAGAGGCCTGGAGCCAAGCAAGTCGTCGGGCTGCAATAGCAATGCCCGAAGCTCTACCGGCACCCTCAAAGGAATCAAAAGCTGCTCTGTTGGAGAACTTAGAAACATCTAGAAGCTGTTTCACCAGAGAAATGAACTCCTCTTTTCTATCCTCAGGGATAAAGGAGGGCAAAATGTCGTATCTTTAGGGCAAGTTCCCTGAGAAACATGCCCATATACAGACTGTAAGAATTAATCCTGGCTATAAGCATAGTAGCCTGGAAAATTTTCTTGCCAAAATAGTCTAGGGTCTTACATTCTCGTCCTGGAGGGGTAGAAGAGTGCCTTTTGGTACTCTTAATCTTTTTCAGTGCAGACTTCACCACAATGGAATGGTGAGGCAACTGAGTCTTTTGAAAACCAGGAGAAGGAGGGACCAACCTACGAGGATAAGGAGACAACATTAGAGGAGCCTCCCATAAGTCCATCAAGTGTTTTTGAAGGATTTCATGGATAGGCAGGGTGACTGCCTCTTTAGGAACCTTAGGGTATCCTAAAATATCCAATTTCTTTGACCTAGGTTCTTTTTCAGAGGATGTGGTAATAGAAAGTCCTTTAGCTAGTTCAATAATGAAGTCTTGAAAGGACAAATCCTCTGGTGGAGACATTCTCCTCTTTGGGGAAGAGGGGTCTTCATGAAGAACTAGAGACAGCTCATCAGAGTCCTCAGAGGAGTCAAAATCCTCAGAAGAAGCAGAGTATTCTCTATTTGCTTCCAACGCACGATACGCATACCGATCGGTATCGACATCGGGCATACCGGGTATGGGATCGGTATCAGGTGAAAACCCGGATCCGGCATGCGGAACCGATCTGCGTTTGGAAGTCAATGGTCTCGGTTCCGGAATGGGAGACGATACCGGAACCGGACACGGTACCGCGTTCGGGGCATCGCAGCATTAATAAAAGCCAGCATGGCCTGCTGCATGGTCTGAACAGTATTGCTCATAGACGCCACTGCTGCCTGGATGTTGGTATCGGTATGGGCCGGTACCCCAGAGCAGTCCAACAGGTGATCAGTCGAGGCCGTGCCATCAATGTCAACCTGTAACCCCATAGATGGTGCTTTGGAAGCCAGAGCTACCCGCCGGGGTTGTTTGGCTGGGGCAGGATCCTCAGACTCAAAAGTGAGAGCCTCTCGATGCTTTGAAGGAGATTTGCTCTTTGAGGACCTGCCCGCAGAGGGTTTGGTTACCTGAGATCCATCCGGAGAGGAAGACCTGGATGACTGTGATGCTGGATTATCTGAAGCAAACAGCACATGGAATTTGTTGGCCCGGTTCTGCAACCCACGTTTAGACATCTGGGAGCAGGAAGGGCAGTCCGGAATGGAGTGGTCAGGTCCCAAACACTTAAGACACCATTCATGGGTGTCTGTGACAGAAATAACAGCACTACACTTGGTACACTTCTTAAAACCAGGGGCTGGTTTCTCCATGAGGAGAATTTGTGTAGGCCTGAGGCCTAACCGAAGTCACCAAGTTGTGCAGAATAAAGATTTTTTTTTTTTTTTTAAAGAAAGAAAAGAGAGACCGGCGGTACCGGTTTCGGTATGGGGAAGGCAGGTACGCGGTCTAAAGAAACAAACTAAAACAATAATTTCTTCAGCGGTGACAGGAACACGACCTGCTGGCTCCGCGGAAAAAGAGAAACTGAGGAGAGCTGGTCAGGAAGGCGGGAAGGCAGCGCGCATGTGCAGTGGGAGGCCCCAAAAGCTTCCTTCTGGGAAGCTGGGGAGCTTTCCCGCGCAGGCTCCGTCGGTACCGACGTACCCATATGTGAGGACTTATTCCTGCTTGTTCCTGGAGATAGATAAGGAGCAGAAAGGGAGGAGAAAGGTCTACAAATTTAAAGGCCATAGCAGAAAGGAGAGACAAAGACAGGACCACCCCAAGGGCAGGTAGGAAGGGGAGTAGAAGCCTAGGAGGGAGGGTAGGAGGAGGAAGGCCAATACACATCATTAAGAATTAGAGATGGTTACACTCAATAGGAAACTAACTACATGCACTAACCACTAACAAGGGAAAGATAAAAATGGCAGCGCAGCTTTCAAAGCATTCAGATACCACATAATGCTACATATAGTCTCCATGAGACTGCAACTAAATTGACCCATTTCCCTATTGTAAATGAAGGCAGAAGGGATTCCAAGTGTCAAGGTCATTAAGATCCTGATGCTCCTCATTCTCTTGCTCACTATTTATGTGTATCTTAACATACTCTGGTCCCTAGTTTTGTTATGTGTTTTGTCTCGATTATATTGCAAACTCTGAGGAGCAGGGAGTGTGTCTTACATCTGTATGTACAGTGCTGTGTATGCCTTGTAAGAGCTATACAAATGATTAGTAGTAGTAGTAATCAAGAGAAAGTGGAAAGTGTAAGCTGAAGACAACTGGGTGCTTAATACCTACCTGCGGCACAAATCTGAATGAAAATGGATGAAGGCTCTAAGTTATTAGGGAGAAGACAAGGCACAGTAATCTTTATAAGGGAAACTATATATAGCTTTTTTTTCACTCTCATGTGGGTTTTCTCTCTCTCTACATATATGTATACATTCATACAAGCGCATATGTATACATGCATTTCTATAAACAAAACACAGAACAAATATCAAAACACAGAACAAATATCAAAAACAGTACCTGCCCACTGCTGCTGCGATATTTCACACCAATATTTCCGAACAGACAGAATATCCTTTAGTAGTATACTGCTATAATCTGCTCCAAAAGCAGCATAACTCATTGAATCTTTCACTGTGTCCATAACATGGCTCAGCAGGTCATGCAGCTTTAACCGAGGAGCTCCTAAAGTGAAAGAAAGCAATGATAAAACAAACACACTGCTTAATGATTTATTAACAATTCATCATTACACCTTTGTAACACAGAATAGGTTATGACCTATTTTGACTAAATCTCAACAGTACATATATATAAAGCCATGAGTATAATATTAAAAATGATTATGTTACTTCCATTAACCTCTTAGTGGCACATAACACTGTCAATCACTGGATACAACTTTGGAAAAACCATAGCATGACTCCAACCTACCAGTTAATTCATATGATCGCAATACCTACCAAAATCTACTACTACTACTATTGAAGGACTTGGACTACCAAAAGGGACTGTTTCTGCTGGAAAGAAATCTGTACTTTTAAGTATTCACTTCTGGAAAATTCTCTTAATCTTGAGGGAAAGGAAATTCTTTGGGTTAAAACTGATAAATTTGTGTATTTTAGAATCCAGTGTATTAGTTAACTTAGTCAGGCCCTAGTATCAGCAGAGAGCTTTTAATTTAAATCAAATCAGAGTATAGCTTAGCATAGAAGGAAGAATAAGGTAAAATATTCTTGGAGTTGAAAATAATAAATTGTTCCTAGATATCTTTACAAAGAGGCCTTCCACTTAGGAGGCAAGAGATCTGCGAATTTGTTTTAAATAGGTGTTAAAGCAGTGAAAGATCAAAAGGGCAATTTGAAAGGCTCCCTCTATCAAACCAAGGACTGTGTGAATCACACAGGGAATTGTTAACAGATTAGGTTAGAAGCACAGGTCTGGGACCTGTGTAGCAAGCTAGCCTTTACTAAGTGTTAGTTCCCTCCCAACCCAGGAATAAACTTAGCTTTATACGGTCTTAAACCTATTCAACGGTGTAGAGTGGTCAAAGTCACTTTCAGGTTCAGCTGGTTATCACCACCAGGAAAATCTATATTAAGGCCCTGAAATTAATGAATCTTGAGGTGAACAAACTCCCTTAAAGGTAATTGGTATAGATGTATCACTACAAGTATCCCTAACAATTGTAAGTAAACAACTTAAATAGCGAAACAAAACCTTAAAACTAAGATGTAAACAGCAGCAAGATGGGGGCTATCCAGTCTTTTGCATTGAATGTCACATGTACGATTTTCTCCTATTTGGTGAGAGGTCTTACGTGTGCACTAGGTGCAAGGAGCCTAGAGTAGCAGACTTGGAGGGCATAAGAAAGACAGACAGGTACATAGACGAGACCCAAAGGGACGTAGTACTAAAGTCCTGCTTCCAATCTGGCAGACTATCAGTTGCCATGGATGAGAGCATTACCATGGTATGGCAGGACGTGGATCCTGTAGCTAGGAGATGTAAAACCTTCTCACACTGAAGAGGTTTCTCCAGGGCCATGTGCCCATGATGGAAGTGTTAGGACAGCTGGAATAGTTGGCAAATCGATCATTAGGTATGCAGATACCAATGCCAGCCTGGTGCGAAGGTAGCGATCCTCATGCACCATCTAGACAAGGTTTTAGATAGTGCTGGGGAGGAATCTGCTGTCTTGGTACATGTTGGCACCAATGACATAGGAAAGTGTGGTAGGGAGGTTCTGAAGGCCAAACTTAGGCTTTGAGGTAGGAAGTTAAAATCCAGAACTTCCAGGGTAGCATTCTCAGAAATGCTTCCCATTCCTCACACAGGACCTAAAGAGCAGGCAGAGCTCCAGAGTCTCAATATATGGATGAGACAATGGGGCAAAGAGGGTTTTGGATTTGTTAGAAACTGGGCAACATTTTGGGGAACAGAGGGGCTCTAACAGATGGGTTTCACCTCAACCGGGATGAAACCAGGCTGCTAGCACTAACCTTTAAAAAATAGATAGAGCAGCTTTGAAACTAAATAGTAGGGAAAAGCAGACAGTCACTCAAGAGCACATGGTACGGAAGGATGTATCCTTGAAGGATACCAGCAAAACAGGGAAATTAGGGCATCCTGACAGAGGTTTCAATAAAGCATAGTTACTCACCTGTAACAGGTGATCTCCAGGAACAGCAGGAATTTAGTCTTCACATATGGGTATCGTCGGTACCGACGGAGCCTGTGCGGGAACGCTCCCCAGCGTCCAATTAGAAAGCTTTTGGGAGCATCCCACAGCGCCTGCATGCTGCCTTCCCGCCTTTCCCAACTGCCTCTCTCCAGTTGAGTTTTAAAGCTGAGAGAGAGAGAGGGAAAGGAAAGGAAAGAGAAGAGATAGATAAAACTCCTAAGGGAGGTGGGTGGGTTGTGAAGACTAAATTCCTGCTGTTCCCGGAGATCACCTGTTACAGGTGAGTAACTATGCTATCTCCAGGAACAAGCAGGAATGTAGTCTTCACATATGGGGACTCCCTTGCTCCTGATGCCAGGGAGAGACCCCAGAAGTTGTGTGCCCTTGTGAAAGGGCTCCACTTCCCCTATGGATCTCCGGCATCCTACCGGGAATAGTGGGTAGGAGTTGATTAAGAATGGAACAGGTGTTGTAGAACAGCCTGACCAAACAAGGCATCCCTGCGGGAGTCCTTGTCTAAGCAGTAATGGGCTGTGACGGTATGAACCAAGGCCGAAGTGGCTGCTTGACAGATGTTGTCAATAGACACAGAGTGCAGATGAGCCATTGAGGCTGCCATGGCCCTCACATTGTGAGCTGTGACATGGCCTTCCAGAGAAAGGTTCTTACTCTGATAGGTAAAGGAAATACATTGTGCAATTCAATTGGACAATGTTCTCTTGGAAACTGGAAGTCCCAAATGAGAAGGATTAAAAGCAACAAAGAGTTCAGAGGACTTTCTATGTTGCTGTGTTCTTTGTAAGTAAAAGGCAAGTGCTCTTTTACAGTCCAAAGTATGAAGATTCCTTTCTGCATTTGAAGCACGAGGCCTTGAAAAAAAATACAGGCAGATAAACTGCTTGGTTTAAATGAAAAGGTGAGACCATCTTTGGCATAAAGTGTGGATGAGTCCTAAGGACTACCTTATCATGATGGAACCTCGTATAAGGAGGATCAGCAACCAATGCTTGCAATTCACTGATGCGACGTGCTGATGTGATTGCAATGAGAAAGATAACTTTCCAGGAAAGGAATTTCAAGGAGGTAGTAGCAAAAGGTTGAAAAGGCGGCTTCATGAGCTGGCTAAGAACCAGATTCAGGTCCCATGCCACTGGTGGTGGCCTAACAGGAGGCTTAGTTAGAAGAAGGCCTCTCATAAATCTCGCTATGAGAGGATGAGAGGAAATAGGCTGCCCATTTAAAGGCTTTAAAGAAGCTGAAATAGCACTTAAATGGACTCTTACTGAGTTAGTCTTAAGTCCTGCATTAGATAAATGACGGAGATACTCCAGTAATGATTCCAGAGGTATCGCAAGGGGGTCAAGACCCTTCTGCAAACATCATATGGAAAACCTTTTCCACTTGAAAGCATAAAGAGCGTCTTGTGGAAGGTTTCCTGGAAGCACAAAGGACATCCCTTACTTGTTGAGAAAGGTTAAAACCATGTAGGTCTAGGCTCTCAGCAACCAGGCCCTGAGATGCAGAGCGTGGGGATTTGGATGCCACAACATCCCATCCTCCTGAGACAGGAGATATGGGGCAGATCCGAGATCCAGAGATGGAGCTTGAGAGAGATGTAGGAGCAGAGGTACCACACTTGCTGTGGCCAATGTGGAGCTATGAGAATCATATGGCCTCTGTCTCTCTGAAGCTTGAATAGGGTTTTGGGAATTAGGGGAATGGGTGGAAAGGCATATAGGAAGTTCTGACCCCAATGGAGGAGGAAAGCATCCCCGGCCTGACAACCCTGAGCCGGAATTCTTGAACAGAACCGGGGAAGTTTGGCATTCAGTGGACTTGCAAAGAGGTCTATGTCCAGGGTTCCCAAAGTTTGAAAAATGTTTGTTACCTGGTCTGCATGGAGAAACCATTCGTGTGGGAGCAGAACTTGACTGAGACTGTCTGCCCAAGAATTTTGAATGCCTGGAAGATATACCGTAAGGAGATGAATCTGATGCTCTCTGGCGAGGGCCCAAAGTCGCAAAGCTTCGTTGCAAAGCGACAGAGAGCCTGTTCCTCTCTGCTTGTTCAGATAAAACATAGCTACTTGATTGTCTGTTTGAATTAGGACCGTCTTGCAGCTTAGTTGGACATGGAACACTCGAAGAGCAAAGAAGATTGCTCTGAGTTCCAGGAGATTGATATGTAAGCGGGTCTCCTGTGGAGTCCAGGTGCCTTGGGTAGAGAGATCTTGCAGGTGAGCTCCCCAACCCAGTTGTGAGGCATCTGTTGTTAGAGTGACCTGGGGTAGGGGCTGCTGGAAAGGGCACCCTACCAACAGGTTTTGGGTTGATTGCCACCATTGGAGAGACAAAATAAGGCGACTTGTGTTTGCTATTTTGTCTGATAGGAAGCTTGATGCCTGGGTCCATTGAGTGGATAGAGTCCATTGGGCTGCTCTCATATGGAGGCGAGCATAGGGGACCAAATGCACGGTGGATGCCATGTGGCCTAGTAATTGTAACATTTCCCGAGCAGTGAGATGAGTTTTCAACACTGCCTGGGAGGCTAACTGCACAATGCGAAAGCAACGGGGCTGTGGAAGACAGGCCCTTGCTTTCCTGGTATCCAGCAAAGCTCCTATGAACTCTAAAGACTGAGTGGGAGATAGGCTGGATTTTGGGATGTTTATGACCAGACCCAAATACTGAAGGATACACATTGTGCAAGACAGAGAAATCCTGGCCTCTGACTCTGATGGGGCTCAAATGAGCCAGTCGTCTAAGTAGGGGAAGACGAATATTCCTAGAGTGCGGAGAAATGCTGCTACCACAGCCATGCATTTCGTAAACATCCTTGGTGCTGAGGTCAGGCCATAAGGAAGCACCCTGTATTGGTCGTGCTTTCCCTGAAAAGGAACCAAAGGAATCTTCTGTGAGTTGGATGGATGAGAACATGAGTGTACTGTGACAAGGAAGTCTGTTTTGAGCCTATGAGTATAGAAAAGGCCAATGACTAACTTAGAGAAAGGAGAAATCCCTGCAGGGCATGGATTTCAGGCCCCTCATAGAGAAAGAAACCTGAGGGAGAGAAAGTTCAGGTAGCCACACCCTAACTCCTATGACGTAACTGCAGGCTTGAGAAGTGATTACAATCACCTGGGAGGAGTGGAGGAAGGGCTGGAGCCCTGGAGAGGGAAATATAAACCCCTACTAAAGCAGAGGAAAGGAGAAGCTCAGAGGAAAGGAGAAGCTCTGGGGAGGCAGAGGTCTCAGGAGGTTCGGAAGACTCAGAGGATTCAGGGGAATCAGGAGTGGAACCAGGAGCACCTGCAGATCTCCAGGAGAGAACCCAGAGAGGAATACAGAGAGCTGTTCCAGAGAGGCTGGAAGGAGACAAGGAACCGTAGCGAACACAACTAGGGAGAACTGCCCAGTGCTTCAGGTACTGACTGTCTTTATCGGGGAGAGTTGAGCTCAGGAGAGACATTAGAACCCCCAGAGAGGCTGTATTCTGAGCACTGTGTCCAGAGCTCAGAACAGGACACTGCCCTAACAACCCCAGAGGATATGCAGATTGAGTTGGCAGGGGAGGAATTGCAAGATCTAGATATCCCCATGGACTGTACCCTGTGTCAAGCTACAAGCATGGAACCATTATGCTAAAGGCTAGCATTGAATGAGAAAGTCTCCTAGAAGCAGGTAACTGGAATTGAGCCAGGAATTGGGTTTGAAGAAAACTCCACGTGTTTGCATTTCTCAGGCAAAGTGCTGAGTCACGCTGAAGAGAAAGCTTGTGAATGTTTGTTACTTGTTTTCTTATTTTGAGTTTAAAACCTATCCTGAAAGGAAGGAGGGAAAGAAGAGGTTGTTCCAGAGAAACTGAGTTATTCTTTTGTTGTTAAGTGCTTCACAAACACAAGGTTAAAAAGAAGTATTTTTACCTTGCTGAGCAGAGCTGTTTCTCTAAGACTGAGCAACGTTGTTAATCAGCTGCATGTGTTTAAAAGACTGAAGCAGTTATACTGATCTAAATGCTCGGTTGCAAACAATCCTGAATGGACAAAATTCCTGTGTACAGTTTACTTGAACCTTTACTTTAAAATAAATTCTGTCATTTGCCTTAACATCGGACCATGAATACACTTCTTCTTAAGAGCCAAACTACATGTCCCAGAATACACCTGAGGAAAAGCTAGTTTGAGCTCACCGGGAGAAGTTCTCCGTTACCTCGCCCCTCTAAGCCAGAGGCCAGGGGCAAGGGCGTGACAGTATGCATCCTTGAGATCTAGAGAGCAAAGCCAATACTGACTCTGAAGGTATTGCAGCAGAGTTCCCAGAGAAAGCATCTTGAATTTCTCTTTGAACAGGAATTTGTTCAATTCTCTGAGGTCTAAAATAGGTCTGTGTCCCCCTGTTTTCTTTGGGATAAGGAAATAAGGGGAGTAAAACCCTGTATCCTGTTGAGGAATGGGTACCTCTTCTATTGCCTCTTGGGCAAGAAGCATAGTGACCTCTTGATCTAACAGGTTGTTGAGAGAGGTCTGAGAATTGAACTGTCTTACCATTGTTGGAGGGGGCATGCAAAGAAAGTGAAGCTTGTACCCCTCTTTTATAATGGGGAAAGTCCAATCTTCTGCTGTTATTTGCCCCCATCTGGGGGCAAAGTGATACAACCTTCCTGGAACGGTGGAAGGCTCTGGTCCGTTGAGGGCCAGGAAGGCTAAGTTCTCTAGATGGAAGTCAAAGGCCTTGTGGAGGCTGAGACTGCTGAGTTGGTTGAAGCTTAGCAGTCTTTGCTTTCCTTTGTTTAGGTGGTTGCTGACCCTTTCGGGCAGGCTGAACTGCAGAACATCCCTGCTGGGTATAAGAGGGATAAAACCTCTTCTTTTTGGAGAAGAATGGTTTCTTGAAAGATTTCTTTCTTGCAGGATCAGCTTTGGCTTTGGATAATCTATCCAAAGTGGAGTTGTCAGCATCCAGCTCATTGGCTTTCTCTTGCCAATTTTTGCCAAATAGATTCTCACCTGTACAAGGGATAATGCCCAGTTTGTCCTGCACCCAGAGCTCCAAATCAGGCAATCCTACGTGCACCTATGGCAATGGCAGAGGTTCTGCTTATGCACTCGAAACAGTCAAAAGCTGCACGATTGGCAAACTTAAAAACATCCAGGGCATGTTTAACCAGTGTGAGAAAATCCTGCCTCTTCTCCTCAGGAAGGAGAGGGCTCAAAATCTCCTGTGACTTCCTTAAGGGACATTCCCATATATATAAAATATAGGAACTGATCTTGGCAGAAAGCATGGAAGCCTGGAAGGTACAACGTCCAAAGGCATCCAAAGTTCTACACTCACGTCCTGGAGGATTAGAGGCATGCCTCTTTGCACTTCTGATCCTTCTCATAGCAGATTTCACTACAATGGAGTGGTGAGGAAGCTGAGTCTTCTGGAAGCCAGGACACGGAGGCACTCGATACATAGTATCCAGTCTACGAGAGTGAGGAGAGGTGGTAAGAGGTGTTTCCCACATTCTTAACATGAGATCATGTAAGATCTCATGGATAGGCAAAGTAGCTGCCTCTTTAGGAGCCTTGGGGTATTGTAAAATCTCCAACTCCTTTGCCCTGGGCTCTGTTTCAGAAGCCACAGTAATGGAAAGACCTTGAGCCACTTCCCTGATAAGATCCTGAAAGGAGATATCCTCTGGAGGAGACATCCTACGTTTAGGAGAGGAAGGCTCCTCCGTGAGAAGTACTCCGGTACCGTCCGAGCTGTCAGAATCCTCAGACTCCTCTGAGGATTCGAAGTACCTTCTATCCGGGTGCTCTTGTAGAGTACGATACCCGTACCAACCGAAGTCGGTGTCGGGGGGGAATCGGTACCGGTGTATCGGTACCGGAAGGCATAGCATGACTGGGTGCCGGCAATGCAGACACCGATGTCGATGCTGTTGGTACCGGTACCGATACCGGTGCCGGTACCGGTTGAACTGTCTGACGTGGTTCCGAGGGTGATGATGCCGCAAGGAGAGCCACCAGACTGCATTCAATAGCCAGGAACCTCTGGTCTATTGACGCTGCCGATGCCTGGGTATCGGTACCGGAGAAAGCAGACGGTACCCCAGAGCATGGCACCAGTAGTTCTGCCGAGGTTGAGGCCTCGAGAACATCCTGGAGCCCCGATAATGCTTTGGAAGCCGAAGACTCCCGCCGGAGCAATTTTGCCGGTGCAGAATCCTCAAGGGCAACGCCAGAGGCATCTCGATTCTTGGAAGGAGATCTACCCTTTGAGGACCGGCCAAACTTATGTTTAGTTACCTGAGATCCATAGGAGGAAAACGAAGCCCTGAAGACATTGATGCTATAGAGGCTGCATCGGAGTGAAAAAGGGTGCTGAGCTTAGCAGCTCAGTTTTGACGACCCCTCTTCAACATCATCCCACAGGCCATACACTCTGAGATGGAGTGGTCAGGACCTAAACATTTAAGGCACCACTCGTGGGGGTCGGTGACGGAGATGGTACCGCCACACTTGGTAAACTTTTTGAAACCCGAAGCGGGTTTTTCCATAGTAAGGAAATTTTGGGCCTAGTGCCCAAAATGGCGCATGCACATGAAGAAGAAAAAGTTTGGAAAAAAAAAATTAGATTTTTTTTTTTTTTTAAAAGAAAGAAGGGAAGAGCCGGCGGTACCGGTATGGCGTCGAGAGAAGGCAGACGCGACCACAAAAAAGAGGGAGAATAAGATAATTTTCTGCGGTGACAGGAACGACAACCTGCTGGGTCCGCGGAAAACGAAGAACTGGAGAGAGGCAGTTGGGAAAGGCGGTAAGGCAGCACACAGGCCCTGTGGGATGCTCCCAAAAGCTTTCAAATTGGATGCTGGGGAGCGTTCCCGCGCAGGCTCCGTCGGTACCGGCGATACCCATATGTGAAGACTACATTCCTGCTTGTTCCTGGAGATAGATAAAAATAACCCAGATGTACTTCAGTACAGAGCTGAAAGATTCCAAATTATACCTATCTAATGATAAAGTAAAATTAGGCCTTACCTGCTAATTGACGTTCCTTGAGCGAGTCCAGTCCAGTCCCACACTTGTGGGTAGTGTGTCACCTCACCAGCAGCTTGGAGACTGAGCATGTCATAACTCATGAAATCAGGGCATACATACCGGTGTCACCTTCCATCAAAGTCAGTATCCTATTGACAAAGCAGACTCACGAAAAAACAACAATCATTAAAAAACAAATTGAACTAACAAGGAGGCCCTCTCAGGCAGAAAACACCCCTGCCTGAGAAAGATCGCTTACCACATATGAACCTCTTCATTCCCGGGTTTGACTGAACACTCCTGACTCGGCTGAATCAAGCTCCCAAGTAATTTGCATGATGCCTGACCTTCAACAGGTCAAAGCCCCACTTCCTCCTCCGGCCAAAACTCTGCATTGCACCAGAAATATCTAAAATTGCAAGGAAACAAAAAAAAATTCCCAGGGAGGAATCGGGACTGGACTGGACTCACTCAAGGAACGTCAATTAGCAGGTAAGGCCTAATTTCACTTCCCTTATCATTCTTCCAGTCCAGTCCTGCACCTGTGGAATGTACCATAGCAGTACTAACCTTGGAAGGGACCCAATCAGACCAGCGTGAAGAACCACTGACCCAAAACACATGTTCCCTGCGGCCTGAACATCCAGCCTATCATGTTTGGCGAAAGTGTGCAAGGTTGATCAGGTTGCCTCCCGACCTACGAGGTGACAAAAAAGAAACGAGACTGTGGCAGCCACGCCCTTGACTCAATGCCAATTGGCTAACTGCTTATGTCACTGTGTTGTGCAACATCTCGCCACTATTCTGCTATAATAATTTTCATCTCTCTCGCTCCGTTTTTCTTTTTTCAGGTGTTTTTGTAGCACACTGCTCCATCACTTTGTTAAGGAACTGGAGGTGGCAGAAATAGGGAGCAAAGAATCAACTTGAAATTTCTGGTTAAGTTGGAGAAGGGCCCAACTGAGTGTCCCCAACTTCCCCAAAAGACTTATGGAGAATATGCAATGGCAAGGCCGCGAGTCTGAGTGGCACAAATGCTTCAAGACTGGCCGGGAGGAGGCAGAGGATGACCCCAAGTCAGGACAACTTTCCATGACAAAGACGGCTGAGAACATTGACAGAATGAACCAGTTGGTGCACAGTGATCGCAGATTGACAGTGCAGATGATAGCTGAGGAGTTCAGCCTGAACAGGGAGTCAGTGCGGAACATCTTGGTGCAGGAGCTGGGGATGCAGAAGGTGTGCACCAAGATAGAGCCCAGGCTTTTATCGGACGACCAGAAGGAACACTGGGTCAATGTTTGTCAAGAATTGCTAGAGAAGATCGGAGAAGATCCAGAATTCATTGGCCGAGTCATCACAGAAGACTAGACTTGGGTCTTACAGTACGACCCTGAAAGCAAGAGACAGAGCCTGCAATAGAAGACTCAACTGCCACCCAGACCCAAGAAGGCGCGCATGTCCAAATCAAGGATCAAGGTCAATCTGATCGCATTCTTCGACCAGAAGGGAGTGGTCCATCGTGAGTTTGTGCCTAAGGGTCAGACAGTCAACCAGCACTTCTACCAGCAAGTCCTCAATCACCTCCATGACCGGGTTCGGCGCAGCAGGCGGGCTCTGTGGAGAGACAAGTCGTAGCTGCTTCACCACAACAACGCGCCCGCACACAGCTCTTGACCACCCTCCTTATTCCCCAGATCTCACACTGTGCGACTTCTGGCTCTTCCCGAGGCTGAAGACTGTGCTCAAAGGAACTGATTTTGCCTCTGTAGAAGAGATCAAGGCCACTGTGATGAGGGAGCTGAGGGACCTCAAGAAGGAGGACTTTACCGAGTGCTTCTCTACATGGCAGAAACAAATGCAGAAGTGCATTAACTCTGGGAGGATTACTGTTAAGGGGACAATGCATAATTTCTCTGTAGATTTTGTAATAAAACATTTATGGGACAGTCTCGTTTCTTTTTTGTCACACCTTGTATATCTCCTAGCACAATTAACCTAGACTCCACCCATTATGTAGCCTGCGCACAAGTCGAATGCGCCGTCAAACCAAACTGTAACTGTTTGCGCATCAGCAAATATGACAGCAATATGGCCTCTCTGACCCACCGGGAAAAGGAGGCCTTCGAAACTGCTTCACCTTTTCGTGCACCACCATCCAATATAAACCATTGATCTGATTGCCTAAACAATTTGGTTCCCTTCAAGTAACTCCATAACCCTCTCCAGGTATCCAAACAATGCAGAAGGGATCCGCCTCCTGTCCGCCTGCTCCTCAAACACCGGGAGCGTCACCAATTGAGCCATGTGAAAACTCGACAAGACTTTAGACAGGAAGGAAGGAATGGGTCTGATTATTCACCTCTGCCAAAACCAGAAAAGACATCCTACACGAAAGCGCCTGCCACTCTGATGCCTGTCAAGCAGAACAAATGGCCACCAAAACACCTTTTCAGGGCAAAATCCTTTAACATGTATGCTGTCAACTACTCAAATGGAGGCTCCGTCAGGACTGATAATCCCAAATTGAGATCCAATGGAGGCACCACTTCCTTAAGAGGTGGAAGCTCCAGCTTTACCGCTCTGAGAAAGACAGACAGACATCGGGCTGCCCCGCTAGAGCAACTCCTTGTACTCTCCCTTGGTAGCAAAAGATAGCCACGACCAGCACCCAGAGGGTGCTACATGACAGACCTTTCTCGAACCTTCCCTGCAAGAAAGCCAATACCTCTCGTAATGAAGTGGCTAAGAGTCACCAGCAGATGCCCGCATACCAATCCTCAAAACACTCTCCACACTCACACATATGCCAGCGATGTTTAGTGACGCTTGGCCTTTAATATGGAAATCATTGGAGCTGAATATCTCTGCTGTTGCAACCATGCCTGTTCAATAGCCAAGCCTTAAGCGAGAACTGATCAACCTGCAGTGCCAGAATGGGTCTCTGCACATAACAGGTCCTGCTGAGGAGGCAGCCTCGACAGGTAGTCCACCTTCAGACGCACAAAGTCAGCCTACCACAGGCACCGCGGCCAATTGGGGGCTATCACCAGTACAGGACCCTGTGGAGCCTCTATCCTCTGTATCACTCGGCCTACAAGTGCCCACGGCAGAAACACAGAGGAGACCTTCCGATGGCCACCACTGGAAGATGGCCTTGAGCCCTTCCGGCATCCTTTCTATCTTCTGCTGTAAACGTTGATACCCTTGCTGACGTATAGGTGTAATCAGGTCCATAATTGAGTTGAGCAAAAACTTTGTTGAGTGTCCATTCTCCCGGGTCGATGAGCACCCGGCTGAGATAATCAGCTGCCACGTTGTCCTTACCTGTTGCATGAGATGCCGGAAACGCCTGCCCAGGCTAACAAAGGGGCCACTTCTTCCAAGTTCACATTGCTCATTTTTCCCTGACAATTGATGTACGCGACCATGGTGGCATTGTCAGAGAACCCACCGCCTTGCCACAAAGCTGAGAGCAAAACTGCTGCAATGCCCAGAACATCTCAACTTGAAGGTTGATTGACCAAGTTGTTTCCTGTTGGGACCAATGCCCCTGTGCGATTTGCCCCTTGCAATGAGCTACCCAACTCACCAGATGGGAATTTGTCCTTACTGGAATCTAGTGAGGGCTCTCCAAAGACATGCCCCCCCTGAAAGAGTATGCCTTTTAAACCACCACTGGAGTGATTTCTGCGTGCTCGCTGAACAGAGCAGAGGGAAGGACAGTGACTGCCTCGGTGCCATTCAAATGTGCAACAAGCTCCTCTGCAACGGACGCACCTGTGCCCACATATATGGGACTAACTGAATGGTAGCCGCTATGGATCCTAATATCTGTAGGTAGTGCCACACCGTTGGAACCGTCATGCTGCAAAATCTTTGGATCTGATTCTGTAGCATCCACACTTGTCTCTCCTGCTGGGACACGCGTCATGCCGCCATCTGGAACCGGGCCCCCAGATACACCAAGCTGTGCAAGGACCAAAGCCGACTCATCGCAAACTTTATCACCCATCTGAGACTCTGCAATACCCGACCACCCCTTGCGGTGACCAGCTCGCTCTCGTCCCTTGACTTCACCTGGATGAGCCAACTGTCCATGTATGGATGCACCAGAATACCATCCTGCTGCAGAATGGCTGCAAACACCCCATTTGTGAATGCCCAGTGGCGTGGTAGCTAACCTGAAGAGGAGCGTCTGAAAAGCGTAGTTACTCACCTGTAACAGGTGTTCTCCAGGAGCAGCAGGAATCAGTCCTCACATATGGGTGACGTCGGCGCCGGAGCCCTCATGCAGAGCATTTCCTCGGCTTTCAAAGAAAGCCTTTGGGAATGCAGCGCACATGCGCGGTCCCCTTCCCGCCCAAGGGTGCCATCTTGCTCATTCTGATATCACACAGTGAATTGGGTTTATTTCACAAGGGTTTTTGGATAACCAAAAATAGGGATGAAAATTAGACACCCTCAATAAATAAAAGAAATAAAGTCCAATTTTCTGATGCTACACACACCTGTTTACTATTCTTTTTATGTTTTTTTATATTAACAAGTATTCAGCATTAAACGAACCCATGGTCTCAGACTGAGTCGGCAGCACTTCTGAATGAAAATCTTACAGAAGATATATGCCTATGTTGCATCAACGACCATTTTAACTACGGTTCTTTAAAATGTAAAAATGTCAACTTTCATTGCGTATCTTCTTAATGCCATTTGGACTTTCCTTATTATTGTCTCATAAAGTAAAGAGATCGTGCTTATCTTGGAGAAGGAAAAATGAATGGCCCTAACGCCACCTTCCCGGTACCAATCATGCGTTTCGATTCTTCTTCAGGGGGTTGGTTCGACAAAACAATCTCTATTAGGAAAGATATGTACAAAGTTAGTTTTATCTCGTATCCACAAGCACATTATCATGTTGAGAGGCGAATACTGTAAGCAAGTCCTACCAGTGATTTTAAAGTAGCAAAAGTCTTATAAACGATGTGCGGTTTCTCTGTCCCAACAACGAGGTTCATCCTTTCTTGGAACGCCGCGCATGCGGACCAGCTACAATGGTGGAGCTTTAAACTCTATGAATTACGTAGAAGTATGATGTCATCAAAACGTTACTTTGCCACAAATTTAGTGGGGCAATTGAGTCACTCTAATCTCTTAAATGCAGGCGGAACAACAACAACGATGGAGCTTTTAAACTGTAATGAAATGGTGTCATCGACACGTTGTCTTATCAGGAAATTTATGGGGCAAGATCAGTTGAATCACTCCGACTCTTAAATGCAGGCTCCCCAGTCGACCATATTATTCAGATCTCCCGTGTCCACAGTTTAAAGTCGATGTATTCATTTTTGTTCCTGGATTACCAATGTTTTGGCTCTGGAATTGCCTGACCTCCCTTTTGCTACCCAGTCTATTCCAAAGTAGCGGAGATCATCAAAAATATGGTGATTTTGAATGCAATGGGTTACCAGTGGGGCTTCCTTCACCTCGCATTTTAACCGGCTCTTGTGTTCGTTTATTCGAACTCGCAGTGATCGTATTGTCTTTCCTATATATAATAAACCGCACGGGCAACGGATGCCATATACGACATGATCAGATTCACAAGATGTACAATGTCTCAATTTGTAATTATGGCCATGATAAGAGAAGTTTGTAAATTCTTCTGAAATGTGGCACACGTTGCAATGTCCACACGGTCTATGTCCCGGCGCTGGGGTTATATCTATTGGTGTAAGAGTTTTTAATTTTGCTGGACTAAGTTTTTCCTTGAGATTTGGGTGCCTTGTCCACACACATCAGATCTTCTTATCTTGTAGACCAGGAAGAACAGTTAACACATTCTGATGTCGTATAATAACACAGGTACACTAAAAAATTTTTTTTTTAAAACTGCCTCTAATGTTTCGATTGATTTTTACATTTTTTGGTGCGCTGAATCCAAATCTGGTAACCAATTTGCTCCATCACGTACAGATTTTTTGCTACATTGGGTTAGCAGTTTGAGGTGAACGTTTCAGATTGAGTGCGATCGAGATAAAAGTTTCTTGGATGAATTCTTTATACTAATTGTTTAGTAGTTATTCAAATAAGAATAAAGAAAATTGTAACAAGGCAGCACATAAGAATAGAGTAATGTCAACAAAACACACTGTGATGGTAGCAAAATTGTCTGCACTTAAAACAGCCACATACATGTGCACAAACATTGAGCATATAAGAGCGAGGTTAGACACAAAGCAAAGCAAAGAAATGTGCAAAAAATGTTGTACAGGTATGCATGTAAGAATAGAAAACGCAAACCGCACCATTGCAATACATGAAGACAAACACCCGATGGTGTGAAAATAAAATTCTAATAAATGAGATCCGACACTGTGGTAATAACTAGCAAATTTTTATTTCAAAGTTTAGTAAAAACACGATATTTGTCAACACAGTTTAGATTTTAAAGTCATTCTTGGGTCAATCAATCTCCTGGTGGGCCCGTTTCTTCTTCCCCCGAATGCTTCTCTTGGTGCGCTGCTTGGCGTATTTTTCATCTGGGGTTTCCCGCAGCAGCAACCAGCAGAAATCAGCCATCATAGTGGTGTTCCATCTTCCTTGGTACCTTCTCTCTGCGTCCTTGATGTCCTGGTGAAACCTTTCACCTTGTTCTTCACTGTACGCCCCCATGTTTTCGGGAAAGTAGTTCACATGGGAGTGCAAGAAATGGACTTTCAGGCTCATGTTACAGCCTTGTTCTTTGAAGGCATTGAGCATCCTGGCAACAATATCCTTATAGTTCTCATCCCGCCTGTTCCCCAAGAATTTGAGAACAACATCCTTGAAGGAATCCCAGGCTTCTTTTTCCTTCTCAGACATCGTTTCAGTGAATGCTCCATCTGAAATGAGTTTCCTTATATCAGGGCCAACAAACACTCCTTCCTTTAGCTTTGCTTCAGAAAGTCGGGGGAACTTTGAGCAAAGGTACCGAAAGCACTCACCATCTTTTGGAAGGGACTTGATGAATTGCTTAATGAGACCCAACTTAATGTGGAGAGGTGGTAATAGAATTTTATCACGAGGTACCAAGCTCTCATGAAGAACATTTTTCTCACCGGGTCTCAAATACTCCCGAATTGGCCAGTCTTTTTTCCCCCAGTGTAGGTCGCGGGCCCGGCTATCCCACAAGCAAAGGAAGCAGGGATATTTGGTGAAAGCGGATTGCTGCTCTAATAGCATGGATAGAATTTTAAAGTCTCCACAAATCATACACTTATGCTCATCATAACGAATCTTCTGAAGAATCAGGGCCAAATTCTCGTATTTTTCTTGGAGAATAACAGAGTGAGCAATAGGAACTGAAGCGAATGTGTTGCCATTATGAAGAACACCTTTTATGCTGTCTTGACGAATCAATGAACAGCCGCCATTCAGCAGGATCATACTTGAGTTTAAACTTTTCCATCACTCCGTATATATCGTTGCAAAATACCAAATCTTCCTCTTTGCTGAAATACTTCAAAAATTGTGTCTCGCGGTTGCGGTACCAATAAAAAGTTGTTCCTGGTGACAATAGATTTTTCTGTTTAAGCCGAGAACCTAGCAGTTGGGCAGCATCTTTTGGGAGTCCTAAATCCCGGACTAAATCATTCAATTCAGCTTGAGAGAAAAGTTCAGGTTTCGGATCTGGTTCAGTTTCAAACTCGGAAGTACTGGACTCATCGGGAAAAGCCATCTGATGAGTCTCATCATGATCAGAACCGTCCACACAAATATGATCCAAAGATTTTGGTGGTTCAGGCACAGGTACTTCGTTGCTATGAGGCATAGGCCTAATTGCTGAGGGAAGGTTGGGGTAACTTATTACGTTCTTATTTTTTAAGTTGTATCCCTTCACAATGCAAGAGCAAAAATAGCAGTCACTGCTGTGGTCTCTTTGTTCACGCCACATCATAGGTATTCCGAAACGAAATGCTTGTTTTTACCTTTCATCCATAAGCGTAGATCTTCCTCACATGTCTTGCACACTTTGTGAGGAGCCCACGGTTTGTCTTGATCGCCTAACTTCAAACCGAAATAGGCGAAATATACTTTTTTAATAAATGCAGAAATGTTCCTCTGCCGCTTTTTCACGGTATATTCCCCACAAATAAAACAAAAACTGTCTGGAGAGTTGACGCAACCTCTGGCTCTGTGAGCCATCACAAATACACAGCACTGCAAACTACAACTGTAGTGAACCACTTCGGAATAAAGTTGGATTACGACTGAGCAAACAAAAGGTAATAATGACCTTGCAAGAAACTGAAATTTGACAGGAACGTTCATGTCGCAACCACCGTGTTTGAGCGAGCGAACGAGGCGAACAGGAAAGAACATGTGCCAGCGCAAGTACTGGATTTAGCCCCCCGCCTCCCAATTGTCCTGTTAATGTATAAAATGAATACAAAACACTCTAAAATATCATGAGGGAGTGTTTCTAGTTAGTTAACCATTACAACCTCTATTTTGGGCCAAGAAAATAAACTGCAGTCGGCTAAAAAGAAATTATGTGAACATTCCTTATATGGGTAAGAAATCTAATTTTGCAAGAAAACGTGACGTGATGGAACATTTTGGCTATTTTTCCTGGATTCAGCACCCCAAAATCTATAGGAATCAGTTGCAAAACTGGAGGCAGTTTTTTGGTAGTGTACCTGTGTAATCCGTTTTATGGGGCCGCTAAGCGGGGAAAATTTTGTAATGAAATTGATGTTTGTCTTCATAGTATTATCTACAACTTTTCTAGGATGTAATAACAGTTATAGCGTGCTCGTTTATAGGCATCCCTATTCACTTGCGAGGGGTATCCATGCTGTTGAAAATCCTGTGTTAAATTCTTTGCTTGTTTCTTGTAGTCTGTTAAACTAGAGCAGTTTCTCCGATATCGGATAAACTGAGATAGCGGTAGACTGACCCGTGGTTGCTTAGGATGTTTACTACGATAATGTAGTAGAGTGTTCTTATCTGTTGATTTTTTATAAGTTGAAGTTATCCAACCTTGCAAGCTCTTCTGTACAACCACATCAAGGAAGACTATTTTCTGTTCATGGAATGTGTATGTAAATTGAATATGGGAATTTACTCCATTCAACCATTCCCAAAAATTTTTTAAAGTTTCAGAAGACCCTTTCCATAGGATGAAAACATCAATAAATCTTTTCCATAACACAAGGTGATGTCTATACGGAGAAACTGTGAGCCAGTGACTTTCATAGGCTTGCATGTAGAGGTTAGCAACAGATGGGGCGCACGTAGCACCCATGGCTACCCCTGATAACTGTTGGTATAAAACTCCCTCAAACTCAAAATAATTCTGAAAGAGGGCGAGTTCTGTCAACTGAGCTATAAATTCCAAATGTTCATCGGACATGCCTCCTTGAATTTGTAAAGTTGTCATTATAACCTCTTGTGCCGCTCTTTGAGGAATGTTTGTATATAGGGCTGACACATCCATGGTGACCAGGAGGATGTCAGTCTCAGAGGCCCATTCTGAAAGTTCACTTAACAGGTTCAAAAAATGAGACGTATCCTTTATATATGACGGTATGCGTGTCATTAGTGGTCTAAGATATGAATCTATATACATGGACAGCGGCTCCAGTACAGTGCCTTTGGTAGAAACAATTGGTCTACCCAGTGGGTTTTTTATATCCTTGTGTACCTTGGGCACTAGATAAAATCGTGCCACAGATTCTGATATAGCTAAAGCCAGCAAAAAATTAAAATAAAATAAAGAATAGGACTGCAACGCTGCTCCTGGAGAACAACTGTTACAGGTGAGTAACTACACTTTCTCCAGGACTAAGCAGGAAGTTAGTACTCACATATCGGACTCCCCAGCTCTAGGCTACCGTGAACCAGAGCTGAAAAAATGGCTCCCTCTCAAGAGCCTCAGCAGCCGTGATAAGAATTTCTTCTGAGAACGCACCCCGTACAGTAGCCCAACACAAGGGCTGGAGGGTAGGAGTTGCCTAAACCTCAAAGAGATTACGGAGTACGCCTGGCCGAAAACACTGTCCCGCCGGGACTCTCTCTCTCCAGGCAGTAATGGGCTGCAAAAGTCTGGCCTGAAGACCAAGTTGCGACCCGGCAGATGTCTGCCAACGGAACAAAGCGGAGATGAGCTACTGACGCGGCCTTCGCCCTGACACAGTGGGCCGTGACCCGACCCTGCAAAGGGAGGTCGGCTGCCCTGTACGCCCAGGCGATGCAATCTGCCACCCAAGTGGACAACGTACGCTTGGAGACAGGTAACCCCATCCTATTAGGGTCAAAGGAGACGAAGAGCTGAGTAGCCCTTCGATGCTCGCGCGTACGTTCTATCTAAAAGGACAATGCCCTTTTACAGTCCAGGGTAAGCAAGACTGTCTCAGCCTGGTTGGAATGCGGCCTGGGAAAGAAGGTCAGAAGGACCACCTCCTGATTGAGGTGGAAAAAGAAGAACACTTTTGGGAGGAACTTGGGATGGGACCGTAGGACCACCCTGTTCCTTTAGAACCGTGTGTACGGTCTATCAGAAACCAGAGCTTGTAGCTCACTCACACGTCTGGCCGATGTAAGAGCCACCAGGAAGAGGGCTTTCCATGAGAGGAAGCGCAAATGGCAAGTAGCCATCGGCTCAAACGGTGGACAAGTAAGTTGTTGCAAGACCACATTCAAATCCCACTCAGTCGCCGGTGGACGAACAGGAGGCTTGAGTAGAAGCAGACCTCTGAGAAATCTGGACACCAGGGGGTGAACCGACAGAGTGTCCCTCCACTGGTGAGTGGTGCACTGACAAAGCACTGAGGTGGACCCAAACAGAGTTAGACTTAAGGCCTAGGTCTGAAAGGTGAAGTAGATACTTAAGTACTACAGGCACACGGCAAGAGAAAAGATCTTCATTGTGCTGAGCACACCATACCGTAAACCTACACCACTTGAGGGCATAGGACTTCCTGGTGGACTGCCTCCTAGAGGCCAAAACCACCTCCTCCACCTCCTTAGATAGAAATAAGGGAGCTAGAACTATCCTTTCAGCAGCCAGGCCATCAGATTGAGGGACATGAGATTGGGGTGCAGAAGGGAACCCTGCTCTTGAGACAGGAGATCGTGCTGCAGCCCCAGGAGGAACGGAGCTTCCACCGCCAACTGCAGAAGAAGTGGAAACCACGGCTGCCTCGGCCATCTGGGGGCTACCAGAATCATTGAGGCCTTGAACAGAGTTCGGGCCACCAGGGGCGTGGGAGGAAATGCATACAGGAGGCCTGTCGATCGAGAGATTAGAAAGGCATCTGCTGCCATCCTCAGGGGATGCGGATGTCTGGAGCAAACCCTGGGCAGTTGACGGTTTAGTGGATTTGCAAAGAGATCGATGGACGGAAGTCCCCATCGGAGGAAGATCTGCTGGACCAACAATGGATTCAACTGC
This sequence comes from Ichthyophis bannanicus, assembly GCA_033557465.1. Taxonomy (NCBI): domain Eukaryota; kingdom Metazoa; phylum Chordata; class Amphibia; order Gymnophiona; family Ichthyophiidae; genus Ichthyophis; species Ichthyophis bannanicus. The sequence continues at coordinate 189,235,790 of CM066035.1, read as the reverse complement.
CATTCGTGGGGCTGGAAAATCCTGCTTAGCTTGTCTGCTAGGAAGCTTTCCTGACCAGGCAGATAAGCAAGGCATGTTTCTCAAAGCAGTTTGATTGCAAAGGAGCAAAGGTTCCGTGCCTCCTGACATAGGAGCCTGGACCCTGTGCCTCCTTGTTTGTTCACATAGAACATTGCTACCTGATTGTCCGTCTGAACTAGGACAGACTGTTGAGAGAGAGAGCATGGCAGAAGGTTTGCAGAGCTAAGCGAATTGCCCGCAGCTCTAAAAGGTTGATCTGCTGTGTGGCCTCCTGAGGGGACCACAGGCCTTGAGTGCACATGCCCTAGCAATGTGCACCCCAGCCCTTTAAAGATGCATCTGTCGTCAGCACCCTGGTGTGTGCTGGAGCCTGAAAGGGTACACCTTTGAGAAGGTTTGGTAGATGTAGCCACCATTTAAGGAGTTCAGAAGCCGTCTGGACACCTTTACTCTGTCTCGAAGGTCGCCGGTGGCTTGTGTCCACTGATCTCTGAGGCACCATTGAGCAGCCCGCATATGCAGCCGGGCATTCGAGGTCACATGTACAGTGGATGCCATGTGGCCCAGAAGCTGCAGGTAGTGCCAAGCGGAAACCTAAGAATTGCTTTGGAACTGGTTTGTCAACTGCATCAATCTGTGGGCCCTGTCCTCAGGCAAGTAAGCTCTTGCCTGAAGGGTGTCTAGTCTCGCCCCTATAAACTCTAGGTTCCGAGAGGGGAGCAAAGTGGACTTTGCGTAGTTTATGACAAAGCCGAGATGCTGAAGAAGAGAGACAGTGCAAAGAGTGGCCTGTCGGGCCTCCTGGAATGACTGGCCCCTGATTAGCCAGTCGTCCAGGTACGGGAAGACAAAAATCCCTTAATTCCTGAGAAAAGCCGCCACCACCGCCAGGCATTTGGTGAAAACCCTCGGGGCAGAGGTCAGGCCAAAGGGAAGTACCCTGTACTGAAAATGGTTTCCAACCACCACAAATCTAAGATATTGTCTGTGGTTTGGATGGATGAGGATGTGAGTATAAGCATCCTTTAGGTCTAAGGAGCATAGCCAGTCTCCTTGCTGGAGGTAGGGCAGCAGTATCCCAAGGGTAAGCACCTTGAACTTTTTTCTCTCCAGAAACTTGTTCAGATTTTTTAAGTCTAGAATAGGTCTGAGACCTCCTGTTCTCTTTGGTACTAGGAAGTACCTGGAGTAGAAGCCTTGTCCTTCCAGGTGGTGTGGCACTGGTTCCACCGCCTGTTCCTTTAAAAGACTTGCCAACTCCTGAAGGAGGAGGTTCCTGTGTAGAGGGAGTCTTGGAGGCTCCCCTGGATAGTAGGAAGGGGGTAGTTGGTGAAAATGGAGCATATAGCCCTTCTGGACTATGCTCAGTACCCAGGTGTCCCCTGTGATGGCTGGCCACCTGTAGGCGTACATGGTCAGCCGACCCCCTGTGCTGAGTGGAGCCACCGGCGGAGGAGAGGTTATGCTGTGGAAGTCAAAACTCCGCTCCCTGCTGTGCAGGAGCCGGAGCTGGTGGCTTGGGGTTTTTCTGCCTACGGGGCCCATGCCCTTGCCCTTTGGCCTGCTGGCCCTGTTGGGGAGCTGGAGAGGCTTGGTATTGAGGGTAGGTGTTGTAGGCAGCACCCTTCCTCGGGAAAAGGGCTTCTTTCCCGAGCCCTTCTTTTTCTGAGAAAGGGCATAAGTCTTCCTGGACAGCCTTGTGCTGGTGAGAGTCTCAATCTCAATTTCTGCAGCCTTTTCAGTCATGGGCTTGCCGAACAGGTTGTCACCTCAGCAGGGGACATCGACCAGCTTGTCCTGCATCCAGGTCCAATGACTGTAGCCAGTCCTGACGGCGTGCACCGATGCCGGCCATGGCTACCCGGGCTGAAGCCTTGAAGCCATCATAGGCTGCTCGAGAGATAAACTTCGAGCACTCTCGGATCCCTGTAGACAAGGCTTTGAATCTCTGCAAGGGTTCCTCGGAGAGACCAGCCGAGAACCCAGCAATCTCCTTTGCCAGGTCCCGTAGGTACATGCCCATGTACAGCTGATAGGTCTGGACACGGCAAGATAGCATAGAGCCATGGAAGCACTTTCTATCGAGGGCATCCAGGTTCCGGGCCTCCCGGCCAGGGGGCAATGAGGAGTGCATCTTCTAACTTTTCAGTCTGTGCATGGCCGATTCCACAACCATGGAGTTGTGCGGTAGCTGCGCCTTTTGGAACCCAGGGCTCTTATGGACTCGATAAATGGAATTGACCCGTTTGCTAAGAACCGGCGCCAAGGCCGGTGCTCCCACATACAGAAGAGCCGCCGTTCAAGCATCGGAGGAACCGGAACAGTAAAGGCTTCCTTCGGAGGAAAGTCATACTGGAGGGCATCGAGCTCTTCAGCTCGAGGCTCCTCCTCGGCCTCCGGCGGGAATGCAAAGGCCTTGGCCATGTCTCTGACGAAGTCCGAGAACCGGGTATCCTCCGGAGGGGACCTTCTCCGAGGCTCGGACTCCGGGGAGTCCGACGGGACGCACCGGGTCCAGAAGGTGTCAGGGGACTCCTCGTCCTCCGTCTCCCACGCTCGACTCCTCCAAGGAGGAGTCGAGAGGCTCCGGCCGTGTGGGCCTCGATGCCACCCGCCCCGATGCCGAGGGCACCGGCGTCGACGACCTCGGCCCCGCATGGGAGGTCGAGGGAGACGTTGGCCGAGGATCGACTCGAGACTTGATTGACTTGAGGATTGGTTCGGCATCTGGGGTCGACTTAGACGTCAAGGTCCTGGTGGTCGGGGCAGATGCAACGGTCAGACCGGCGATCAGTACCCGCTGCTGCTCCATGAAGGCAGCCAGGCTGCTCTCCAGGGCCGTCAACCTGAGACCGAGCTCAGGAGATTCCGCAGTCCCCGACAGCATCGGGTCCGACGTTGGTTCTCCCGGAGGAGAGTCCACAAGGCCAACAGATGTTACCTGACTCGGGGATTCGGGCTTCAGGCAAGGCAGTTTGGTTGGCCGCTCCGACTCCGAGAGCCTAGGATGGCAGTCAGGGCTGCGCGACCTGGCCGAGGATCCAGGTGCCTCCAATGACACCACCCTCATGAGTTGCTTCTTTCTTTTGTGCTCCCGGGTGGGAGACCCCCTTTCAGAGGACCCACGACAGTGCTCGGGGTCAGACTACCGAGATGTCAAGGCCTCTTTCGAAGTCCAGGCCCAGCCGGACGTGGACTCCGAAAAATTTCTTTCACGTTGATGCTGACGGCTCCAAAGCATCTTCGACGACATCTTGCCTCATGGGCCACAGACCAGCGGGGTCATGGTCGGGCCCGAGGCATCGGAGGCAGCAGTCGTGGGCGTCTGTAAGAAACTTACGTCTCTCACCCCAATCACACTTCTTAAACCCGCTGGCAGCCATCGGGGGAAAAAGGGCCCCTGCAAGGTCAAAAGACAGGGCTGCCAGTGAAAATTAGAGAAAAAGCGTGAACGCTAGTCATAAAGGACAAAAAACGAAAAAGAAGATCCGGGCTCGATACTGGTGTACTGAGCCGAGGCAGGATGAGGAACTTGCATCGAACCGGATAAGTGGATGCGAAAAATCACAGAAAAATCAACTTTTTACCGGGTGACACGAACTACGTCCGTTGGGCTCTGTGGAAAAAGACTGAGCAATATGGTACCCTTGGGCAGGAAGGGGATCGCGCATGTGTACTGCATTCCCAAAGGCTTTCTTTGAAAGCTGGGGAAATGCTCCGCACGAGGGCTCCGTCGGCGCTGACGTCACCCATATGTGAGGACTGACTTCCTGCTTGGTCCTGGAGAATTTAAAGTCCTCCATGAATACCGCAAATCTTAAACTGTTGGTGCTCTGACCAAATGGGAATGTGCAGATAGGCTTCAGCGAAATCTAGGGACATCAAGAACTCTCCCTACCTGACCGCCATGATCACCGACTGGAGATTCTCTATGTGGCAATGGAGGTACCCCATAGGCACCAATCGCCCTGCTTGAGATCCAACATGCGCCAAAAGGAGCCCCCCTTCTTGGTCACCCCAAAATAGATTTAGTATTGACCATAGCCACCATGGACCCTGGGCCCCTACACACTGCTCGAAGGCCAAGGAGCCTTTTCAACATTTCGCCGTGAAAGGTCCAGTGAAAACAAGGGGCAGTGCAGGTAAAGACGAAGACATTGGCGAGAGGAAACTTCAACTCTAATGTGTAGCCCGCCCTTCCTGATCACCTCTAAACACACATTGATCGGATGTAATCTGTGCCCACTTAGGATAAAACTGCCATGGCTGCCCACTACAGCTATCACTCTTGCGTGGGCAATCCTCGCATCATTGTGACTTTTTAGGAGCCGAGGAGCTAAAAGAGAAGAAACCTCTTCCCGACCCCCTGAATCCCCAAAAAGACTGGACTGTCCTGCTCTCCCAAGTCCTTTACCAATTTATCGAGGTCTTCCCCAAATAAGACTTCGCTCTGAAGGGCTCTTTGCTCAAAAGGAATTAGGATGACCCATCAGCCGACCAATTTCTGAGCCAGAGGTAGCACCCTCGCTGCTACCACCATTGTCATTCATTTGGACAAACTCCTTATAAAGGAATCTGCCAGGTAGGCTGCGCCAGACTTCTACTTAGCTGCCAACACTGGTAGCGGCTGTGAAGCCCCTATGGCTTCAAATGCTCCTTGCATCCAACGCAGGTTTGCGAGCGCCTCAAAGGCGCCACAGATCGATGCTTGCAAAAAGAGAGCATTGATGCCCAATACCTGCTTAAGCAGGGTTTCCACCTTCCTATCCTGGACGTCCTTCAGTGCCGAACTATCCTCCACCATAATGGTAGTCTTCTTTGTTACTGCCATCCTGCAGCATACACCTTTGGCAACCCTAGGTGGTCCTTCTCTGGAAGTGGGAACAGTCATGCTATCATCTATGTTGCCTTTATCACAGCCTCAGGCACATCCCACTCATCCCAAATCCTCTGTCAAATAACTCAGTGCATGGGGAACCCCTTCTGTGTCTTCCAGACGGCCTGGAAGAGGGGATCTTTCAACAGTCCTTCCTCCAGAGGGGCCTCTTTATCCATATTAAGAGCTTTCAAATGCTCCTTGCATCCAACGCAGGGAGGGAGGAGTGGCCTAGTGGTTGGGGCAAGGTACTACAGGCCGGAGGGTCAGTGGTTCAAATCCCACTAGAGGACAGCAACCTTGGGCCGGAAGGACTGGGGTTTCTAGTCCCGCAGGTGCTCCTTGTGGTCTTGGGCAAGCCACTTAACCCTCCATTGCCCATGTTCCCTGTAAGTATTAGTGTATGTGTCTCATATCCCCTCGTGTTAAATGTATCCCCCAACCGCTTTGACCCGGTGAAAAGCGGGATATAAATGCAGCTAAATAAATAAATAAAATATAAATTTCAAGAAGTGAGTAAACAATCCCCCAGCTCTTCTCCAAAAGACCAGCACTATGTGCAACTGCTCTGATTGTGGAATCTCTCCTTCCTCAAGCTCCATCTCCTTCGCTCCTGCCTCTTGTTCAGGCTCAAAGTCCTCTTCTTTTTCTTCCTCTGACTGGAGGGAGCACCCCCCCCCCCCTAGAGAAAACATATTAAATCCCTTTGTTATCCCTCTTGCCTTTAAACTTGTGCTTTAGGTTTTGTTTTGGTTTTTTTATATCTACGATCTGGTAAAATATAGGAAACGTGAAAGATGGGGGTCTGGAGCCTAGCTACCCCACACCTTTTGCCCCCACATGACGTCAGACACTAAAGAAACGAATAAACCAGAAATAAAAGGAAAATCAAAATGAAAGTAGAACACAAAAACACAATTTTAAAATGGCTGCTGCTTCGGGGAAAACCTCGCTGGGACCTCGCAGACAGGCGTCGAGCCACCAAAGCTGCCCTCGCCAGCACATTCACCCCACTGTGAGCTGTTAAATTGCCGTCTGCACTCCCGACCCTCCGCTTCCTGCAGAACTTCTGCGTCGTCAGGTGTGCACAAGATTAGAGGCCTGCTGCCCGCTGCGTTCAAATTCTTTCCGGTCCGAGATGCAGCGCAAGAAAGGGCTGCAGAAGCGATCCCCTCTCTGTCTGGGGTGCCTTCTGCCTTTGGAAGCCCCCCTGGTCTCCAGCAATCTCTGGCTATAAACCTGCAAGGGTTACTGCCTTAAATTGGTCTCTGGTCTTTTTTTTTTAAATTTTAAAGAAAACTAAGCCAATCTGAACTGCCCAGAGCCATAGGAACCCTGCATTCTCCGTTCAATATAACAACCTCCTGTATAGCACACCTTGTCATTTTGCCAACTTAACTTTCCTTATGCATTCCTTCAGTGAGTTTGACCTATGGATTCACGCAACTCCAGCTGCTTGGAGACTGAGATTAGGGTGTCACCGGTATGTATGCCCTGATGTCATGAGTTATGACATGCTCAGTCTCCAAGCTGCTGGTGAGGTGACACACACTACCCACAGGTGTGGGACTGGACTGAAGGAACAATAAGGAACCAGATTATTATGAATAAAATACAACCTCTAAAATGCCTGTATACAAATGCTAGAAATCTAAAAAAATAAGCAGGAAGGCAGTCCTCACTTTTGGGACTCCCTAGCTACAGGCTACCGAACTTGTAACCAAAAAAAAAACCCCTCTGAGGCCATGAGCAGAAGCCGATGCCCGAAGGAGCCCAAATCCTCAAGTCCCCGGTGCAAAGCTCTCGGTAGCCGTTCCAGTGGGTGGAGCAGGGGTGGGCAGGTAGGGCGGATATCCCTGGTAGAGGAGCCCCTTTCTCTGGAAGAACGGCTTCTGTTTGTCACTTCTTCCGTGGGAGAGACAAGGTCTTACGCGAGAGGCGTGTTAGAGTTACAAACTCCATTTAAATTTCAGTGGCCTTATCCTCCATGGGCTTGCCGAACAATTGTTCACCTAGGCAGGGGACATCCAAGAGTTTCTTCCTGGACCCACTGCTACAGGACCGAAGACTGGAGCCATATCTTGCACTGGATCCTGATGCCGGCTACCGCCCACTTGGGCGGAGGACTCAAACCTGTCGCACGCGGCGCGGGAGAGGTACTTCGAGCAATCCGCAAACCACCTTAGGAGGGTCTGGAACCTGAGGTGTTCATCCCCAAGACCTGCGGAAAAACCGCCGAGTTCCTTGGCAAGGTCACGCAGGAACATGCCCATGTATAGTTGGTAGGCCTGAATACGTCACGACAGCATGGACTCCTGATAGGACTTGCGCCCAAGGGCGTCAAGGGCTTTGGACTCCTTGCCCGGTGGGACTAAAGAATGTGACTTCGGGCTCTTTTGCTTAAACATCGCCGATTCCATTACCATGGAGGTATGCGGTAGCTGGGTGTTCTGGAACCCCGGGCCGCACTGTACCCTATACATGGCATTGAGGCGTTTGCTCACAATGGGGTCAGAGGCAGGTGCCTTCCACATGTGGAGGCGCAACCAGGACAGAATGGGAGGCACTGGAATTGTAAGAGACTCCCGAGGTGGGGACTCCTACTGTAAAATGTTGAGTTCCTCCGCCCTCGGTTCTTCCTCAGCCTGCGTGGCCAGCTTGAGGGCCCACGCCATGTCCCGCATGAGCGCCAAGAATGACGTGTCCTCGGGAGGCAAACGCCTCTGGGAGGTGGGTGGGGACGGGTTCGAAGAAAGATCCCTGTGGGTGCGAGTCTCTGGGGAGGTATCCCCGTCCAACTCCCAGCCTGAGAGGTCCAAAAAGGAGTTCGAGTCAGGCTGGTCACCCTGTCCAGAGGCCGAGCCCGCTTGGAACCAGAGGCACTGGGCTGGAGGACCTCACCCCCTGAGGAACGGGACAGCAAGCGAGACCGGTGCCGAGGACCCTCACGAGGACCACGGCTCTCAGGGGTTTCCAGGGCAGGTTTAGGTGTACCTCTTGGGGGAACCTCAGTCTCGAGGCGCAGGCCAGCCATGCTGGGCATAAGCACTTGCTGGGCAGCCAAGGCGGCAGAAATGCTGCGCTCTAGTGCCAGCATTCGGGACTCTCACGCAGACGTGGGTCCCTGCAACACAGACACCGGGTCTGGTGTGGAAGAGGAGAGAGGGTCCTCACCAGGATGACCCTCAGGAGGCTGGGCGCCATTGCCGGAAGCCTCCGTATCTGTACGAGGTACCTTCCGAGGCTGCTCCTTATCCGACTCTTGGGAATGCAGGGAGGGCTGAGCGACCAAGAGCGAGAACATTCGCTCTTGTCCGGAGCCCCCGACAGTGACCTCGAGATCATATTTTTCTTGCGTCTCTCCACCTCAGGGGACCCCTGATCGGAGTACCGCCTTGAACGCGGGACCACTGCGGGGGATCTCAGCAGTGGAGGGACGGCAAAGGATGCCACCGGGGATTCCAGGGCTGCCTTACGGAAAATGTTGTCGGACTTCTGCTTACGACTTAGCAGGGCCTTGGCGGACATTTTATTACAGAGAAAGCAGAGCTCCGGGTTATGGTCGGCCCCAGACACCGGAGACGGCAGTCATGGGTGTCTGTGAGCGACATATTTTTGGAACATCTGTCACATTTTTAAAACCGGTGGCCATTGGGGCAAAAAGGGCCCCCTGTTAGGTCGAAGACCCAAGAGGCCAGCGGTTGAAAGGGCGCGAAAAGGCCCGAAGAGAAAAACTTATCAAAAAAGACTGGAAAAAAGGATGTCCCTTCGCTCGGGGAAAAAAGAGCAAAGGGGAGGACGGGAGAGGATCGGTACTACCGGAAAAGAGAGGGCCAGAGGCCGAAATGAAAAACACTTTTTCTGAGGGACGAGGACATGCGTCCAAAGAGCTCCGCAGTAAAAGGGAGACTGAGCAAGATGGCACCTTTGGGCGGAAAGAGGACCACACATGCGTGGCTGCAATCCCAAAGGCTTTCTTTGAAAGCTGGGGAATTGCTCCGTGCAGGCTCCGTTGGTGATTCGTGAACCGACAAGAGGGGATGCTATTTTGGACCTAGTCCTTAGTGGAACACAGGATTTGGTGCAAGAAGGGTTTTGTGGTCACTTGGCAATAGTGATCATAGTATGATCGCATTTGATTTAATAAATGGAAGAAAGACGGCAAAGAAATCCACAGTACAACCTTTTAACTTTCAAGAAGGAGACTATGATAAAATGAGGAAAATACTTAGGAAAAATTAAAAGGAGCAGCTGTAAAGGTTAAAGACTTACCTCAAGCATGGGCATTGTTTAAAAGTACTATCTTGGAAGCCCAAAGCAGATGCATTCCATGCTTTAAGAAAAGTGGAAGGAAGGCAGGCTAAAAAACTATCAGCATGGTTTAAAAGGTGAGGTCAGAAATGCTGCTGCCAAAAACCAGAAAAAAAATCATTCCATATCACTCAAATATTAATACTAAAAGATTTGAATAAGAGCTATTAATCATATAGGCACAGTTTATACACAATTTGTCCAAAAAGGCAACTTAAATGGAACAAAAAAAGTGTACAAAGAATGTTAAGCCGCAGTATTTTAAATGTGCTAATGAGAGATTTACTGGGATGTTAAGGAGCCTCAGTAACCGGGAGTATATGTGACCATTTAGCGTACTTCTATGCTACCTCACACAAATGTACACAGTCTCTCCCCTTATATGCTTCATAGGTTCCTAAGCTCATTTTAACAAATTTTCTAAATGCATTTAAAAACTTTGTAAACACTTAACTTATAATGAAAGAACCAGCCCACAAACCACTAAGATGTTAAAGCTGAGGACACAATAGTCGATTCGAGTTTTGCCCGATCTGATTTAACAGGCTCCTTCAGGACTTGTCAAAGTTGTCTAGGAAACTCCACCAGAATAACAAACCTCACTAACGGTTATTTAAGGAAGGTAGGGGTTGCATTCAAACAGATTTAAACCAATCGGATTAAAGAGATGTTAATCAATCCAAAGGCTCGTTGTGTGCCGCTGGTTGTGCTGAATTAAGAAAAAAAATCCATCTTTGTGCTAACCTTGCCAGCTGTTGCATAAGGTCACTACTTGCACCTTTACTGATACAAACAAATTTATTTATTTATTGCCATTCTCTTATATACCGCGCTATTCTACATCAGTGCGGTTTACATTGAACAAACTGAAATTACACTGAAATGATAATTACACTTACCTGGTAATTGTAGTTCTTTGAGTGACGACAGTTCAGTCCTCTACCTCTGGGTTGTCAATCTCCTCCTGCAGCTTGGAGACTGGTATGTCAAATTGATGACATCACTGGATATAGCCTGCTGTGGTCTCTCTCTCCTCCCAGTGTGAACTATTAACAAAGCAGACTCAAAGGAGCAAAAAATAAGTAGCCCGCATAGAACAAAACTTGTTACTACATTAAGCTAAAACTAGAGGCACTCCCCCCTTCTCAACGAGACTTTCTTACACCCTGCCCCGACAGGGGGAACGCTACCAAAAACACCTTGGGGTTTTTTTGTTTTTAATACTACTCCAGACCTACCTGTGACTCTCTTCTTGCGCAAGTCTTCTCGAACTCTCTCCAAGAACCTGGGCGGGACGGAGGACTGAACTGTCGTCACTCAAGGAACTACAATTACCAGGTAAGTGTAATTATAATTTCCTTATCGTTCCTCCAGTTCAGTCCTCTACCTCTGGGAAGTACCAGAGCAGTAATCAATGGGTGGGCCCCTTCAAGCCGGCAGATAAAACCACCGACCCGAAATGGGCATCAGCAGAAGCAGCGACGTCCAGCCTGTAATGCTTACTGAATGTATGTAGAGACGACCAAGTTGCCGCCCTACAAATGTCACCTGGCGGAACCAAACTCTGTTCTACCCACGAACATGCCTGCGCTCTCGTGGAATGTGCCCGCAATTCCCTGGGCACCACCCGTCCCTGAAGCAAATAGGCAGAAGCAATTGCTTCTCGAATCCACCAGGAAATGGACACTTTAACGGCCGCCTCACCCTTGCATGCACCCCCAAACACGAATAACCGCTTGGACTTGCGAATAGCCGTAGTCACCTTCAAATACTGATGCAACGCCCTCTCTTTAGGTCCAGACAATGGAGCCCCCGATCCAATTCCCCGCCCGAGTCCCCAAGACAGGCAGGCAGACCACTTGATTCAGATGAAAGGGAGACACCACCTTAGGCAGAAAGGATGGCACCGGACGCAATATTACCTTTTCCCTAGAAAAGGACAAGAAAGGTTCCTTACACGACAGCGCCTGCAACTCCGAAATGCGCCTCGCCGAACAAATCGCCACCAGGAACACCGTTTTCAGTGTTAAATCTTTCACGGACGCCCGACGCAAAGGTTCAAATGGAGGCCGGGATAACGCCTCCAAGACGATATTAAGATCCCAAGGCGGTATGCACACCCGCCGCGCTGGCCTCAGCTTAGAGACCACCTTAAGGAAACGACACACATCCGGGTGAACCCCCAAGGGCACCCCCTTGACTCTGCCACGGTAACAGGAAAGGACCGCCAGCTGAATGCGCAAAGAACTTGCTGCTAGCCCCTTTTCAAATCCATCCTGCAGAAACTCCAACACTAAGGACACCGAAGCAGTAGCCACCCGCACCTGTCGCCGAGAACACCAATCCTCAAAAGACACGCCAGACCCGCACATACGCCAAACATGTCGAACGTGTCCGGGCTCTAAGCAAGGTCGACACCATCGTGGGCGAGTAGCCTTTCTTTCTCAGCTTATCCCTCTCAATGGCCAAACCGTAAGTGAGAACCGATACACCTGGGGCATGAACAGCGGCCCCTGAAGCAACAGGTCTGCCCGCGCCGGGAGCCGCCAAGGCTCGCCGTCCAGGAGACGCACAAGGTCTGCATACCATGGATGCCTGGGCCAGTCGGGCGCTACCAGGAGCACCCTTCCCGGATAACCCCAGATCTTTTGAACCACCCGGCCTATCAATGCCCATGGGGGGAAAACATACAGAGGACCTTCCGTCGGCCACCGATGCAACAGCGCGTCTATGCCCTCCGACATTCGCTCTCGCCGTCTGCTGAAGAACCAGCTCACCTTCGCCAACTGAAACGTCGCCATTAGATCCATTATCGGGGTTCCCCAGCGAGCTACTATTTGTGCGAACACATCGGGATGCAACTCCCACTCCCCTGCATCCACTTGCACTCGGCTGAGAAAGTCCGCTGTGACATTGTCCTTGCCCGCAATGTGCGCTGCCAAAATCGCAGGCAATCGCTGCTCTACCCAAGCGAATAACTGGTCCGCCTCTGCTTCCATCGCGGCACTTCCCGTGCCGCCCTGCCGATTGATGTAGGCAACCGTGGATGAGTTGTCGGAGAGCACACGGACTGGACGACCTAACACCAATGCCTCGAATGCTTGAAGAGCTCGTGCCACCGCTTAGAGTTCCAAACGGTTGATCGACCAAGAGGCCTCTAAGGGAGACCACAATCCCTGCGGGAACTGGCTCCCACAGTGCGCTCCCCAGCCCACTAAGCTGGCATCCGTCAGCAACGGGAGCCACTCCGGCTGTTCCAGCGGCATGCCCGTCGCCAACGCCAACCGGTACAACCACCAGTGAAGCAACCGCCGGACCTCCATTGGACACGGGAGATGCTTGGTCAGCAGATCGGCCTGATGCAACCAACGGCGCAGAAGCGCTCTCTGCAGGGGCCTCATATGAACCTTGGCCCACGGCACTGCTTCCAACATCGCCGCCATCGTACCCAGCACTCGGAGATAGTCCCACACCATCGGAGCGGGGACTGACAAAAACTGGCGGATCAGGCCTCTCAATGCTTCAGCCCTCCTGTTTGGCAGAAAGACCAGCCCCTTCTTCGTGTCGAAGCGTACCCCTAGGTACTCGAGCTCCTGGGAAGGTATCAACTGACTCTTTTTCGGGTTGACCACCCAACCCAAATCTTGCAAGAACTTCACCACTCTGTCCATCACCTGAACATTCTCCTCCTCGGACTTGGCCCAAATCAACCAATTGTCGAGGTAAGGGTATACCAAGATTCCTTCCCTGCACAACGCCGCCACCACCACCACGATTTTGGTGAAGATGCGCGGCGCCATCACCAATCCAAAGGGCAATGCTTGGAACTGATAGTGACCCCAAGGTAAGGCGAACCTCAGGAACCTTTGGTGAGCTTCACGGATGGGGATGTGCAAGTACGCCTCCGTAAGATCCAGAGACGTCAAGAACTCCCCCCGACGCACCGCCACTATGACGGACCGCAGAGAGTCTCCATCCGAAAATGCGGCACCCGTAGGCAACGATTTACAGCCTTCAGGTCTAATATGGGCCGCAGCGCTCCGCCCTTCTTTTGCAACATGAATTAAATGGAGTACCGACCCGCACCGCATTCGGTTTCCGGTACTTCGACCACCGCCCCCCAACTGGAGCAGCCTGTGCAAAGTATCGCGAACCGCCGTGGTTTTCCTGGGGCCTCTGGCATGGCGACTGAATGAAGGAATCTCTGACGGGTCGAGCCAACTCCAATGCATAGCCATGTTGAATGATCTCTAACACCCACTGATCGGATGTAATGCGGGTCCAAGCAGAAAGAAACTCCCGAAGCCGACCGCCTATGGGAGGCCCTTCCACCGAGACCCACCTCGCTTCATTGCGACTTACGGGTTGCAGACGAGGGCAGCGAGGAGAAACCCCTATTCGCTCCCCGGAACCCGCGAAACCCCTGCGCTCGAGCTGGATACCAGCCCCTTTGGTAACTCCCGAATCTCGCCGACCGAAACCTACGAAAGTCCAGATACTGCCCTCGAAACACTTGCGCTGACTTCCCCTGTTTCGGCTTATCCTCTGGGAGTCTACCTGCCTTGGATTCGCCCAAATCCTTCACCAATTTATCCAAGTCTTCGCCAAAGAACAAGCCCCCTTTAAAGAGAAGCTTGCTGAGACGCGATTTAGACGGTCCATCTGCTGCCCAATTCCGTAACCACACCGAGCGGTGGGCGGCCACCACCGACGCCGTACTATTGGCAAGCGCCCTGATTAAGTCGTAATGTACATCCGCTAAGTAGGCCGCTCCAGACTCTAGACGATCCAACTCCTTGACCTCCTCTAGATCCAGGCGCGAGACTGATGCAACCGCTGAACCCAGCGCAAACATGCTCTGGCCACCCAAGCCCCACAGATGGAGGCCTGCAGAGAAAGAGAGAGTCCGCCTCAAAGGTTTGCTTCAGAAACCCGTCCACCTTACGGTCCTGAGCATCCTTTAGGGCCGCACTACCTTCCACCGGGATAGTGGTCTTTTTCGTAACTGCCGACACCACCGCATCCACCCGGGGTGCCCGGAACCAGTCCTTATCCTTATCGGCCAGCAGATAGAGTCTATTCATGGTCCGTATCCCCCGTAATCCCGCTTCCAGACGATCCCACTCTTCTTGAATCATCTTGTCCACCACCCGATGAACCGGAAACACCACTTGCGTTTGCCGCACTGCCTGAATGACGGGATCCTCAACCTCGTCCTCCACCGCCGGCGGCGTAGCCAGATTCAACATCTGCAACGTCTCCGAGATCAAAGCAGCAAGCTCCTTTCTGCAGAACACTCTAACAATCTTAGTCTGATCCTCGGGCTCCGGAATCTCCCCTTCCTGTAGATCCTGTGGGCCCTCTTCCGGATCCCAATCCGCGTCATGCAGCTGAGTCCACTCCTCTTCCAGCGATGGCGCCTCCCTCATTCTCGCTCGTTTAGGGACTGGGGGATCCCCGCTGACCTCTACAGCCACGTCCTGCGGCACTGTTGCAGCCAGCGCGTCGGAACCTGACCACTTCCCTTGGCGTCGCAGACAGAAGGCCTGATGCATCAGCAAAATAAACTCAGGGCTGAAATCCTAGACCTGATGCCTGCGCCGTCAGAGAAGCGCCAGAGGGCCCCGCCAGTTCCTCCAACACCGGCCCTTGCGCCGGTGAATGCGGGGAGTCCGCCCTCCACACTACAGACGCCCCCTGCGACTCAGGCATCTCCTTAACGTCCATCTGCTGTTCCATCGTGGACGAGAGGGTTGCACAGCCCCGGCACACCCCTGTATCGGCCGCTGTGGCCCTCCTAGTGCCACACACAATACAAAGAGACTTTGCTGCCATCAAGCTAAGCAGCCAGCGTCCCAGGGACGTTTCTCCAGGTATCCCCCCTTTTTTTTTTTTTGAACAACTAGAACTGAAATAAGTGGCTCCCAGCTGATCCTGCTGACTCGCCTTAGCGGGGCTCAGAATGCCAAATGCGCTGCTACATGCGGTCTAACCTGCGCTGCTAAAATGGCCGCCGAGAACGCCGGCAAGCCGAAAAGGGCACCAAACTGCCCCGTGGCTTTCCCGGCACCGGCGGTACGACGCTCTCGCTAAAGTAGGCCACCCGTCCCGGTGAACCACTTACCGGGCCGAAGCCTCCGCTGCTCCCAAGCAAAATGAAACTCTGCCGGGCCCAGCGCCTGCTCTCCCACGCTGCTGCCTACACCGGCTGAAACCGCCAAGCCGGGAAGGCAGACACTACTCACCGGAGAAGGCACCGACAGCAAGAAGGGCTCTCCCCCGTACAGTCCTGGGGGAGAGAACTTCGAGGCCACCGCAGAGGGAACTCCACTCGATGTCCTGAGCCAGTACCCCTCAATACATAGACGGACTACAGGGCCAGGGAGCAAGAATGCCTTTTTTTTTTTTTTTTTTTTATCATTTAACAATTTTCTTCCCTGAATACAAAACTAAAGAAGAAACAAAAATCCAAACAATCCTATTATCATTCAAGAAAAAGATACAAAAGAAAAATCAGCACACATCAAGGAGAGATTTACAACATAATAAAGAAAATACAAAATAAAGCTTAGCAATTAGGAGTTATAGAACCCCACATAAGGGAGCAAACAAAACAATTCCCAATCCTACTTCTCAGCCATTTCCCTTGAAGTCAAAAATTTCTGTAAATGTGACACATCATTATAAACATAAGTTTGACCCTGGTAAACAACCAGGCAGTGGCAGGGAAACTTTAAGAAGAAAGATGCTCCTAAAGCAACAACTCTATTCCTCAGCTCCAAAAATTGTTTACATCTGAGTTGTGTAGCTCGGCCAACATCAGGAAAAACTTGGAGCTTAAAACCACAGAATAAGGCATCTCTGTGCTTGAAGTAAGCTCGAAGCACAGATAATTTTGCGGACTCAGAGCCAAAAGTCGCAACAACAGTGCAACGCTTGGCTATGACATCCGCAGAATCCTCCAAAAAGGCGGTTAAATCCTGAGCAACGGACTTAGGAGAAGAAGCAGAGACCCCTTCTTCAGAGAGCGCCGCTCTACCGCCAGAGGAAAATGAATATACTTGGACTATATCTAATACACCTTTCAACTGTAGGGTCTCAGAGAAATATTTCTGGAGCAAAATTTCCAAGGAAAGTAAATGAGTAGAGGGAAAATTGAGAAACCGCAAATTTCTAGCCCGATGCTGATTCTCCAATAACTCTACATGATAAGAAACAGCGGAAATATCCTTAAGTAAAGGAAAAGTGATATTAGAGTCAATTGAAAGGTGAGAATCAGCTCGGGCAGAAATCTGAGCTAAAGAATTTACCTGTTTATCAATATCTTTAAATTTATCAATATCATTCGTAAAAGAACATAGAGAAGAAACAGTTGAAGATAACCTTTTATCAATTTGCTGAA
This sequence comes from Ichthyophis bannanicus, assembly GCA_033557465.1. Classification (NCBI taxonomy): domain Eukaryota; kingdom Metazoa; phylum Chordata; class Amphibia; order Gymnophiona; family Ichthyophiidae; genus Ichthyophis; species Ichthyophis bannanicus. The sequence goes on along the minus strand of CM066035.1, from coordinate 189,219,180 downwards.
TTGCAGTCCAAATATCCCCTAAAGTTACCTCTCCAGCAGGAAGGGGAACAATCGGGTCAGAAACAGCCGGACAAACAGGTCTCAAAGGCGGAGCTAAAGGAGCTTCGAGGAAAATAGAGGAAGAAAGTGGCTGAGGGAAAGGAGGAAGTAGCTGGAGCTCAGGGCTTAAAGAAGCTCTGTCCGGCGATAATTTTGCAGGCTGCAGCGATGCCACATGCCTATCCATAGGGCCAATTACTTTACCTCCTTGGGCCCCGTCCCCAGACCCAGGTTTCACCATCACCTTTCCCTTCCGCTTCCCCATGGACAGACAATTATAACATCAAGCGCTCTCGAGAGCTTCTTGTGAGCGCCGAAGGAGCGCAAAAGGAGCGTGTCTCATCCCTTGTGACACACCCCTTAGGACGCAATCCCGCAGGCCGCGACTCACAGGCCGCGAGTAACTCCCACAGACCTTTATGTGGGTCGAGCGGGGGTCCTCCGAGGCAGGAACAACCACCGGAGTGTCTGCAACCATGCCACCGGGTCTCCTCTCCCTCCTGCAGTCCTGCTCCGCGGGGAAGACAAACACAGCTGCTCCCAGGTACAGCTGATCTCTCTCCTTTTTTTTTTTTTTTTAAAAGACACAGACCCTAATAATACAATCCAATTGCCAAGTATAAATTTCAACTCTATCCTATTAATAGCTCCTTATTAATTCCTCCAGAGAACCCTTCCACAAGGCTCGTCAAGTCTTCCTGCTGCATGGAAACTGGTCACACTGGGAGGAGAGAGACACCATAGCAGGCTACATCCAGTGATGTCATCAATTTGACATACCAGTCTCCAAGCTGCAGGAGGAGACTGACAACCCAGAGGTAGAGGACTGAACTGGAGGAACGATAAGGAACAGGGCATTATAACTTGGAGATAACTATTTTACAGGGAACATGGGCTATGGAGGGTTAAGTGGCTTGCCCAAGACCACAAGGAGCACCTGTGGGACTAGAAACCCCAGTCCTTCCGGCCCAAGGTTGCTGTCCTCTAGTGATATTTGAACCCCCGACCTTCCGGCCTGAAGTACCTTGCCCCAACCACTAGGCCACTCCTCCACTCCACAAATCAACCAGCAAAACTGCTGCCATGTGTGCTTCTGTTCTATACAATGTTACACCATAGAAGCTGTGATAGTACAAGTTGCAAGGCGTGACTTATTTTCAATTAAGCGGTTTCACTCTGTAGCTGATAAAGGCGGTTCAATTGCTTTACAAAGTCACGCTCAATATGTAATTGAGATAAGGTGCCAATTATCTGAAAACTGTTTTATTTAAAAGTCACAGATCATACTGTGTCTTTACAACAAAGAATTTTTACATTTTTACAGGAAGAACATCAGATTAATATTAGCACTAAACATGAATATACATTTTTGCATGTGCATCATCCACAGGTACCAGTATTTTATACCTGAAGTACATAAAAAATTAGAAACACCTCCAGGAGCAAATCTTAATTGCTTGAACAGTCATCAATTTTTTTGGACAGATTGTTACAACTGAGTGTTAAAGCAGCAAGGTCTTATATTCAAGATACTTTCAACTTTCTCACTAAACTGTCAGCACATGAGTGGCTCAAATCTGTTATTTTTATGACCTTTGATGTGGAGGCACTCTATACCAACATACTTCAGGCACAATCATTACATCTTATTCAAAAGATTTTTCAGCTAAATCCTTCTATTAAAAAGTTAACTTAGTCTTTTTTGTTTACGTTAGCAGATTAAGTATTACTAAGAATTATTTTAAGATTTGACAACACTTTTTTCCAGCAGATACATGGGGTGTCCATGGGCGCCACTGTGGCCCCAGTGTAGCTAACTTATAAATGTTGAATTTTAAAGGAAACTTATTTATATTCTGCACACTGGTGGTATCAAGGTGGGCCTGTGGTTGTGTTTTATTGATGACATTTTCTGCATTTGGTAGGGCACTAAGGAATCCTTATATGTTTTGAACAAATGGCTAAATTCTCAGGATCCTTGTTTACAATTTACTATGTCAACGTCCATAACACAGTTAGCTTTCTTAGATGTTCTAGTTATTATAGATAAAGGGTCATATAAGCATGTCATTGTTTAAAAAGAAAAATCAATAGATCAAAACAAATTTTTACATTTTGAAAGTCGTCATCTGCAAAACTTAAAACAGGTCCTTCCCTTTGGACAGTTTTTGAGAAGACTATGATTTTTGGTATCAAGCAAAGTTATTGTCAATAAGATTAGCACAACATAGATATTCAAAAAAAATAAGATAAAGTGCATACCGTAGAGCTAAATTTGCCAACTGTGCCCTACTCTTGCAGAACAACAAAAGATGGATAAACAAGTAGAAGAAAAAAACTGAACACAAAAATAAACCTCCAGGCTCTAAAGTTGATCGGCGGTTTTCCATGCTGTCGCTATTATATCTTGTATGAATTAATGGAAAGTTTGTATTTAATTAAGCGATTCTAGAGCCCTTGAGGAAGGAGCCAAAATTTCTTTCGGCCAAGTGGAGGTCAGGCAGAGAAGATGAATGGCCGATGTGGTCAGGCGATGCTATGCTGACAAATTCAAATAAAGCATAGTTCCTCACCTATAATAGGTGTTCTCCTGGGATACAGGAATCAGTCCTCGCATATGGGTGACATCGGCACCAACGGAGCAACCGCAGAAGCATCTTCCCAGCTTTCAAAGACAGCCTTTGTGAGATGCCACCACGCATGTTTGGTCCCCTTCCGGCCTAAGGGTGCCTTCTTACTCAGTGAGATGACATAGCTAGAGCCGACAAAAGAAGATGGACTTGCAGTAAAATTTTTGCCATGTTCTTTGTCGGCTCTAGCTGTGTCAGCTGATTAAGATAGCACCCTTAGGCGAGAAGGGGACCACGCATGCATGGTGGCATCTCTCAAAGGCTGTCTGAAAGCTGGGGAGATGATTCTGCGGGGGGCTCCATTGGCACCGACGTCACCCATATGTGAGGACTGATTCCTGCTGTCCCTGGAGAACTCCAGTTACAGGTGAGTAATTACACTTTCTCCAGGAACAAGCAAGAAGTCAGCCCTCACATATGGGTCTCCCTAGCTACAGGCTACTGAGAACCTGTAGAAAAGCACAGCCCAGCCGTAAGCAGTCGCAAATGAGTCTGAGGAAAGACTCTGAGGACCCCAGTGTCCAGGGAGAACCATCGCTCCGGTAGCCTTAACAAAAAGTATTGGAAGGTAGGAGTTGCCAAAACTCTGAACAGATTACGGAGTACGACCTGGCAAAAAGCACTGTCCCCAGCGCAGTAGTGAGCTCCAAAGGTGTGATGTGAAGATCACGTGGTGGCCCAGCAGATGTCTGCCATAGGGATAGAGCACAGGCTAGCAACTGAGGTCGTCATAGCCCTGACGTTCTGCGCCATGACCAGGTGCACCAAGAGCCCAGCCTGATCGTGGGTGAAAGCGATACAGTCCGCCACCCAGGTTGTAACAGCTACACCAGTCGACTGGGGTCGTAGGAAACAAAAAGCTGCAAGACTATGTGATGGACAAGGGTATGCTGCAGGTAGAAGGACAGGGCCCTCTTACAATCTAGAGTATGGAGAACGGCTATCGCCTTGTCGGCGTGGGGCCGTGGAAACAAGGTGGGGAGCACCACCTCCTGGATGAGGTGGAAGGCAGATACCACCATCTGAAGGAATTTAGGGTGGGTGCAAAGCACGACCCTATTCTTGTAGAACCTGATGTAAGGTGGCTCGGCCACCAAGCCCTGAAACCCGCTGACTCTGCAGGCAGAGGTAAGCTCCACCAGAAAGAAGACCTTCCAGGAGAGATAACGCAAATGGCAGATAGCCAGAGGTTGAAAAGGCAGCTTGGTGAGCTGAGTCAGAATCACATTGATGTCCCATTCCGCTGGGGGCAGGCGGATGGGAGGGTTAGACAGCAGAAGGCCCAGCATAAATCGGGTAATGAGGGGCTGCGCAGAAAGAGGTTTGATTTCTATGGAATGATGGTGCACAGACAGCGCGCTCAGGTGCACTCTGAGTTGGACTTGAATCTGGTATGTGAAAGGTGAAGAAGGTACTGTAGCACCATGTGTACCTGGAAAGAAAACGGGTCAACCCTTTGCTTTACATACCATACTGAGAATCTACGCCCCTTGAAAGCATAGGCCCATCTCGTGGAGTTCTGACAAGAGGCCAGGAGGACTTCCTCCACCTCCCTTGGGAGGTTGAAGACTGCTAAGGCTACCCGTTCAGCAGCCATGCTGTTAACAATAGAGACCCCAGGTTAGAGTGAAGAAGGGAGCTCTCCTCCTGGGTCATCAGCCCCAGGGCGTTCTACAGAGGGAATGGGAGCTCCATCAAGAGGCGGAGCAACAGGGGAAACCAAGACAGCCTGGGCCACCACAGGGACACCAGGATCATGGAGACCTTGTCCCGCAGGACCTTGAAGAGGGTTTGAGCGATTAGTGGCGTGGGAGGGAAAGCATACAGAAGGCCCTTCAACCATGAGATGAGGAAGGTGTCTGCCGCTACCTGGGACAGATGTGGCTAGGGACAGCAGAAGTGCGGCAGCTGAGCGTTGGTCGAGACAATGGCGAAGGCTTGGGGTTCCCCAGAGTCAGAAGAGCCACTGTGCCACCCAGGGGACTAGTCGCCATTCATGCTGCTGGAGGACCCTGCTCAGCCTGTCCGCTAGATCATTGTCTTGGCTTGGAAGGTATACCGCCCTAAGGAGCATTTCCTGACCCATCGCATATGAGCAGAGGGCTACTGCAAATCCTGACAGAGGCGCTGAGACCCTGTGCCCCCCTGCTTGTTCAGGTAGAACATAGTGACCTGGTTGTCCGTTTGGACTAGCACCTACTGGTTCCACAGGCAGTGGTGGAAGTCCTGAATTGCCAGAAAAATGGCCTTGAGTTCCAGCAGGTTGATCTGTTGTTGGATCTCCGCTAGCAACCAGATGTCCTGCATGCAGTTCCTTGCAGTGGGCACTCCAGCCTAGTAGGGACGCGTCCGTGGTGAGGACACTCTAGGGATTTGGGGACTGGAAGGGCATGCCCTCCTGCAGGTGCAGTGTTCCCTGCCACCAGATGAGCGACTCTGCTAGCTGATGGGACACTAAGACCTTGTCCCAGAGCTGAAGAGTAGTATCCTGTACTGGTAGTGGTCACCATACACCATGAATCTTAAGTACTGCCCGCAACTGGGATAAATAAGGATGTGGGTATAAGCATCCTTTAGGTCCAAAGAGCATAGCTAATCTCCCTGCTGGAGGTAGGGCAGCAATGTTCCAAAGAAGAGCATCAAACTTCTCCCGCACGAGGAACTTGTTCAGGTTTCACAAATCCAGAATGGGCATTAGGCCCCCTGTTCTTTGTGGGACCAGAAAAGTATCTGGAGTAGAACCCCTTGCCCCTGAGGTGGTGGAGTACTGGCTCCATGGCTCTGTCCCTGAGGAGACCTGAGAGTTCCTGCAGTAAAAGGGCCTGGTATAGGGGAGTCTGAGGGGGCTCTCCTGGAAAAAAAAAAAGAGGAAGCTGTCCGATCCAAGTGAAGGAGGTAGCCTTCTCTGACCATCTGGAAGCTCCAGGTGTCTGTGGTTATGGCTGGCCACTGATGGGCAAAGTGGATCAGACGCTCCCCTGTTGGCAGCTGCCCTCCCCCCCCCCCAGGAGGAGAAGCTAGGCCCAGGGAGTCAAAACCCTGACCCAGTCTGGGAAGGAGCAGGTGTTTGGGGCTTACAGCCCCTTAGGCTTGTGTTGGCCTTGGCCCGCTCCTTTGCCATGGTGACTCAGCTGTGGGATTTGGGTGACCTGGTATTGGGGACAGCCTCAGTAAGGCTGGCCTTTTCTGTGAAAAGGGGGTCTCTTCCCCAATGGTTTCTTCTTGAGAAGGACGGATGTCTTCCTGGAGAGCAGAGTCCTCATGATGAACTCTGTCTCTATCTCTGCCACCTTTTCCTCCATTGGTTTGCCGAAGAGGTTTTGATCAAGACAAGGGATATCAATGAATTTCTCCAGGACCCACTGCTCAAGGTCCGATGTCTGCAGCCAGACCTGGCGTCTGGCATCAATGCCTGCGGCAGCCACCCTCACGTTGGACTCTAAGCTGTCGTAGGCAGCTTGAGACATGAACTCTGAGCACTACCCAACACACTTCATGAGGGTTTGGAATCTCTGGAGGTGATCACCATTGAGACTTGCCGAAAAACCTGCGAGCTCTTTTGCTAGGTCTCGGAGATACATGCCGACATACAGCTGGTAGGATTGGATTCAGCAACCTAGCATTGAGCCCTGGTAGCGTATGCATCCAAGGGCGTCGAGGGTGCGGGACTCCCTGCCCGGGGGCACAGAGAAGCGAGTCTTGGGCTTTTCTGCTGATGCATGGTTGGCTACCAGCATAGAGTTATGTACGAATTGCACTTTCTGAAAACCGGGGCCCCATAGGATCCGGTACATGGTGTCAAGACGTCAACTAACTATTGGCACCGATACTGGTATCTCCCACATCCTAAGAAGTCGCTGCCGAAGGATGGGCGGGGGCGGGGACCGTCAGGGCCTCCTTAGGTGGAGCCTCTTACTGGAGGATTTCAAGCTCCTCCGTGCGAGGGTCTTCCTCCGACTCCATGGTGAAAGACCAGGCTTTCGCCATGTTACAATGTGTCCTCGCATGGGGACCGGCGCTATGACACTGGGGGTTACTGGTCCGAGGGGAGATCGCGGTGTTTACACATCTCTGGGGAAGCCTCGTACTCTGACTCCCAGTATGAGTAGTCTGTGAGGATTCTAGTTCAGACAGCGCTTGAGGTGCCAGGCTCGGGTCAAGTCAGGTCGAGACCCATTGCGGCTGCAAGGCTGGAGATACAAGTGCTTACTGGGGAGAATCTCGCTCCAGAGAACCGGGAGCAGGATTGAGACCCTCTCAGAGGGTCAGTTCGAGACTCTCAAGGATAGTCCTCAATGTCGAGGTCTTTGCAGTGTCAGCGTGAGCACTGGTGGGACCGGGTATCGACACTTGCTGCAAAGCAAGGAAGGCAGTGACACTACATTCCAATGCCATCATCCTGGCTTCCCACTTGGGTTGCAGCCTTCGACACGACAGGCCTCGGGGGGTCCGTGAACCGTCACCGGAGGCTTCAGTGTCTGTTCTGGGCACCTTCGCCAACTGCTCCCACTCCGACTCCTCAGGTATCTTCCAGGGACTGTGGGACCTGGCACGGGACTTGCTGTGTGTCTAATTCCCAGGATGAGGACCTCGAGGATTTCTTCTTCTTGCACTAACGCTCCAAGGAACCCTTGTAGGAGTGTCTGTGGGCCCGAATGGGCGCCACGAGGGCTTTACATGACTCTGAGGATCCATGCAGGGCCTTAGCGTGCAAGGCTACTAAGGTAGAATCTGACCTGTGGAAGATGTCATCTTGCTTCTGCCGATGATTTTGGATGGCCTTCACGGACATCCTTCTGCACAGGCGCAAACCTCAGGGTCATGGTTGGCACCTAAACACAGTAGGCAGCAGTCATGTGTTAGGGACATGTCCTTGTGCACCAATCACAATTTTTGAACCCACTGGCCATTGCGGCAAAAAGGACACCTGCGAAGTCAAAGACCCTCGACTCGGCCAGCAGTTGGAAAAGGGCACGAAAGAACACCGGAAGGAAAACGAAAAATGGTTCCAAGACGATGCCGGGACAATGGGGCTCGGAGGCAGGAAAGGGAACGGTGCTAACCGGAGAAGGAAGGGCAGTTTTATGCACAAAATTTCAACTTTTTTTCTGGGGAAAGGAGACGGTCTTTGGGCTCGTTGGGCTCTGCGGAAAAAAGACAACCGAGTAAGATAGCACCCTTAGGCAGGAAGGGGACCACTCAAGAATGGTGGCATCTCCAAAAGGCTTTCTTTTAAAGCTGGGGTGATGCTTCTGCAGGGGCGCCATCAGCGCCGACATCACCCATATGTGAGGAATGACTCCCTGCTTGTTCCTGGAAAAGCAATATACTTTTGGAGTTAAGTGTTAAATGTTTCTAGGCAGCAATTAGTGATTGCCTATTCTTGAAAATGTTAGGGTGGAATAGTGTCACTGCATAGTACTTTAAATAATAGAAAACAAAGCCTAGTTACTCACCTCTAACAGGTGTTCTCTGGGGACAGCAGGAATCAGTCCTCACTTATGGGGGACAATGGCGCCGATGGAGCCCTCGAGGAAGCACCTTCCCAGCTTTCAAAGAAAGCTTTTGGGAGGTGCCACCAAGCCCAAGGGCGCCATCTTGCTCAGTCAGATGACATAGCTAAAAGATAGTAAAAACAAAAAAGGTAGTAAGGAGCAACTCCAAGGGGAGGAGGGAGATTTGCGAGGACTAATTCCTGCTGTCCCCAGAGAACACCTGTTACAGGTGAGTAACTACGCTTTCTCCGGGAACAAGCAGGAAGTCAGTCCTCACATATGGGACTCCATAGCTACAGGCTACCTAAAGCCCATAGAAAAAAGGCCACGGTTGCCCTCAGTGGGAGCCATAAGCAGTAGCCATCGAGTCCGCAGATACAGACTATAGTAGGACCCATATGTCCGATGAGAACCAACGCTCCAGTAGCCTCAACACAGAAGGGTCGAAGAGTAGGAGTTGCCTAGACCCCAAAAAGATTATGGAGCATGGCCTGGCCGAAAGTGCTGTCCCGTTGGGACTTCCTTTCCAGGCAGTAATGAGCTGTGAAGGTATGGATGCAGTCTGCCAGCCAGGTGGACAGTGTCTGTTTGGTCAATGCTTCCCCAGTTGACTGGGGTCATAAACAAAAAGCTGAGGAGCTTTCCGGTGGCCCTGGGTCTGCTGAATGTAGAAAGACAGGGCCCTCTTACAATCCATGGTGTGAAGGACAGTCTCTGCCCTGCTGGAATGAGGCCTTGGGAAGGAGGAAACACCACCTCCTGGTTGAGGTGGAAAGGAGATACCACACCTTTGGAAGGAACCTGGTGTATGTAGCACGACCCAGTTCTTATAGAATTTGGTATACAGTGCCTCTACCATCAGGGCTTGGAGAACGCTGACCCTGCGAGCGGAGGTGTGCACTACCAGGAACACAACCTTCCATGAGAGGTACCTCAGGTGGCAGGTAACTAGAGGCTCAAATGGTGGGTGAGTGAGCTGCACCAATACTACACTGAGGTCCCATTCTGTCACTGGAAGGCAGACGGCAGATATGGACAGGAATCCCCTCAAGAAGCGAGTCACCAATGGCTGGACCGAAAAGGACTTGCCCTCAACAGGATGGAGATGCGCTGCCAGGGCACTGAGGTACACTCTCACGGAGTTAGATATGAGCCCAGATTGTGAGAGATGAAGAAGGTACTGCAGCACCAGTTGCACTGGGCAGGAGAACGGGATCACCCACTGCTTTGCACATCAGAATGAAAACCTGCGCCATTTGAAGGCATAAGCTCTCCTGGTAGAGGTCTTACTAGAGGCCAGCAGGATCTCTTCCACTTCTCCCGAAAGGTTGAAAGGGGGCTAAGGTCACCCTTTCAGCAGCCCGCCATCAGCGATAGGGACCCTAGGTTAGGGTGCAGGAGAGAGTCCTCCTCCAGAGACAAGAGCCGCGAGGAGTTCCTCAGTGGGATCGGTCTCCACTGACAACTGGAGGAGCAGCAGAAACCACAGCTGCCCGGGCCGCTGTGGAGCCACCAAAATCAGTAATGCCTTGTCACGAAGAGCATTGAAGAGTGTTATGGCAATCAGTGGCAAGGGTGGCTAGGCATACATGAGGCCATCTGACCAGCTGCTAGCCGATAATTGTCTGGGCTGGTAAAGAGGAACATCCATGGGGTCCCCCCAGATCCAAAAAGTGTAGTTACTCACCTGCAACAGATGTTCTCCAGGGACAGCAGGAATCAGTCCTCATTTATGGGCGATGTCGGCACCGACAGAGCCCGTGCGGAGGAATTACCCAGTTTTCAAAGAAAGCTTTTGGGATTGCTACCACGCATGCGTGGTCCTCTTTCCGCCCAAGGGCGCCATCTTGCTCAGTCAAGTCCCTTAGCTCGAGCCCTACCAAGTAGATGGCAAGGGAAGGACAAAAATTCAGCAACTCATCAGGGGAGGCGGGAGGGTAGTGAGGACTGATTCCTGCTATCCCTGGAGAACACCTGTTACAGGTGAGTAACTATGCTTTCTCCAGGAACAAGCAGGAAGTCAGTCCCCACTTAAGGGACTCCCTCGCTACAGGCTACCGAAACTGTAACCAAAAGAAAAAACGCCTCTGCGAGGCTGTAAGCAGAAGCCAAAGCCTGAAGGAGTCAGAGCCCTCGGGTCGAAGCCCTTGGTAGCCGTGAAGAAGGGTCGGCGTGCAGGAGTTGCTTATATCCCAGATTACGGACTGGGACTCCCTCTCCAGGCAATAGTGGGCATCGAAGGTGCTGGTGGAAGACCAGGTCGCTGCCCGGCAGATGTCCATTAGGGGCACCGAGTGCAGCGAGGCCACTGAGGCCACCTTGGCTCGGACCCCGTGAGCAGTGACTCGAGAATTCAGAGGGACGCCCACCTTCGCATGGGTGAAGGCGATGCAGTCAGCCAACCAAACTGAGAGGGTGCGCTTGATGACTGCTTGCCCCTGCCGATTGGGATCGAAGGTCACACTATATCAACCGACTCACCTTTGTCCATCTGTTTATTCACACCTTCAAAAAAACATAACAGATTAGTAAGACAAGATCTTCCTTGTCTAAAGCCATGTTGGCTGTCTCCCATTAGGTCATGACTATAAACATGCTGAGTAATTTTATTCTTTATGATGGTTTCTACCATTTTTCCAGGTACTGACCTCAGGCTCACCGGTCTGTAGTTTACCGGATCACCCCTGGAACCCTTTTTAAAAATTGGTGTTACATTGGCGATCCTCCAATCTTCAGTTATTAGAGATGATTTTAATGATAGTTCACAGATTACTAATGGCAGGTCTGCAATCTCATATTTCAGTTCTTTCAACACCCTTGGATGTATACCATCCGGCCCAGGTGATTTGCTACTCTTCAGTTTATCTAATAGTTGTAATACATCTTCCCCATGTATCGATATCTCCTTCAATTCTTCTGCACCTTTAAATACCACTTCAGTCATGGGTAACATCCCTACATCTTCCTCAGTAAAGACCGAAGCAAAGAATTCATTCAGTCTCTCCGCTATCGCCTTGTCGCCTCTTAGTGCCCCTTTAACCTCTCTATCATCTAATGGATCAACTGACTCTCTCACAGGTTTTTTGCTACGAATGTACTTGAAAAAGTCTTTGACGTTTTTGCTTCCGCAGCAAGCTTCTTCTCAAATTCTCTCTTTGCCTGCCTTATCAATGCCTTGCATTTGACTTGCCAGTGCTTGTGCTGTTTCCAGGTTTCATCGTTTCGCTCTTTTTTCCATTTCCTGAAAGATGCTTTTTTGGCAACAGCCTCTCTGACCTCACCTTTAAACCATGCTGGCAGTTTTTTGGACTTCCTTCCACTTTTCTTAAAGCGTGGAATACAGCTGGTCTGGGCAAGATAGTATTTTTCAACACCCCCCAAGCTTGATGTAAGTCTTTAACCTTTGCAACTGCTCCTTTTAGTTTCTTCTTAACTATTTTCCTCATTTTATCATAGTCTCCCTTTCGAAAGTTAAAAGGTAGTACTGTGGATTTCCTTACTATCCCTCCTCCACTAATTAAAACAAAGGCGATCATGCTATGATCACTATTGCCAAGTGGCCCCAGCACCCTTATCTCTTGCACTAGATCTGGTGTTCCACTAAGGACTAGGTCTAATATGGCTTCCCCTCTAGTCGGTTCATGAACCAGCTGCTCCAAGAAGTAGTCATTTATGTCATCTAGGAACTTTATCTCCCTAGCATGTCCTGCCGTGACACTGACCCAGTCGATACCGGGGTAATTGAAATCACCCATTATTATTACTGCACTGTAACCTTTGTTAGCTTCCTTGATTTCTTTGAGCATTTCATCATCCATTTGTTCATTCTGGCCAGGCGGTCGATAGTACACCCCCACTGCCATCGACTTACTAAAAGAGGGCTGCTACACAGTACCCTGTCTTGTGCTGCTGAGGTAAGCTATATTCTGATTTGATTTAAATTATAGCTCTTTGCTGCTGCTAGGCTATAACTTATTATAAAATTTAAACTACAAGCTCTCTGCTGGGTTCCAAATTTAACCAGAAAGTTCTCTTCTGTGTTTTAAATGTAAACTGCTGCTACTAGGCCCTGACTGATTTAACAAAAAATAGTGGGTTCACAGATTAATTAGCTTTAATACAAAGAATTCCTTTCAGAAAATTCCCATTAGTATATACTCACAATTGCAGATCTCTCTCCAGAAGTAACAGTCCCCTTTTCTAGTCCTTCAAGACTAGAAGAACTGCTGCATGATACAGAAAAGGACCGGTTCAAGAGGAAAGAGTGAAACCATTGGAAGACAATACCTCTGAGTCAGATACCGCGTAGACGAGAAAGGAGAGTAATATGATCAACAAGATCAAATGCAGATAGATCAAGAGAAACCGCCACTGAAATGTCACTCAATCAAGTGTTTGATGCAGTTCACTGAGTTAAGAGAGAAGGACAGTCTCAGTGCTGTGACCCTAGCAAAATCCTGATTGGCGGACATGCAAAGCAAGATTAGAGTCCAAGTGAGAGGTAAATTGGGAAAAAACTAATTTCTCAATAAGCTTAGAGAGAAAATAAAGTGTAAAGATAGGACGACAGTTGGCCGGAGAGTAAGGGACAAGAGAAGAATTTTTTAGGATAGGGCATGTTTCCATGGGGGTGGGAAGACTCTAGAGGATAAGCTATTGCTGAGGATGGACAGAGCTACAGGGAACAAGGCAAGAGAAGAGCTGGCAATTCAGGAGGGAATAGGGTCACTAGCAGAAGTAGTCTTGCACGATGAGGTGACTGCCTTTAGGAGTTTGGCAGAAGAGATCTGAGAGAAGAATGACCAGGTGTAAGATAAAGAGGAGCTAGAAGACGAGGAGGGCATATTTAAGTCTAGAGATTCAGGAGAGGAGAAGGGTGGTAGAGGAGAGACGGGGGCAGGGGGGAGGGAGAACAATTTGCAAATGAAGACCGAAGGGAGGAAACTTTGGAGATGAAGTAATTGGCAAGGAGCTGTGGCAGAGGCAGAGCATAGTCTGAAGGAGAGGACAAAGTGGTAGAAGGCTTAGAGAAAGATGAAAGGACAGAGTACAAACAACAGAAGGAATTGACAGAAGAGAAAAAGAGTAGAATAGTAGTAGTTCTTAGCCAGGTGAATTTGAGAATGATAATAGTGGTGAACAGACTTATAGTATTGGAGGGCTGTAGGAGAAGGTCATTTGTGCCACAGACACTCAGCACAGCGAAGCTGCTGGCGGAAAAGGAGAAGGCCATGGTAGAATCATGGGTGATTATGTCTGGAGGCATATTTGTGGAGGCGAAGAGGGGCAACAGAACCCAGGGCAGAGAAGAGTGAGGAGAACCAAAGATTGGCCTGAATGTCAACCAAAAATGAGGGGAAGATGGGTGGGAATGTATCTTGAGTAACAAGGAAATGCTCAAGGGTGGAGGAGGTAAGGTTTTGGGAGGAGGTTAAGGCTAAGGAGGATGGGGAACTGTGAGGAAGGGGTATAGAAATTGGATAATGCTGAAAAGAAAAGAAAACGCAAGAGTGATTAGACCATGAGATGGGAAGGGAAGAAAGTGAGGAGAGATCTGGAGAGAGGGGAGGGGAAGCGAGAATACGATCAAGAATATGGCCGGCAGAGTGAGTAGGAAAAGATACATGTTGTTGGAAAGAAAGATCAGAGAGGAGGAGTTGCAGAAGGGATGTGTTACGAGCCTTTAATGAAGAATAATAGTGACCAGTGAAATTAGCTAAAACAATGAGATGGGGGTGGAGAAGGGAGGCCTCTGAAAGGGTGTGCAGAAGAGAATCCCAGAGGTGAGGATGCAAGGACGGAGGGACATAGATAAGGAGATAGATAGGGGAAGAGCCATCAAGGCGGATAAAGCACAGTTACTTACCTGTAACAGGTGATCTCTAGGAACAGCAGGAATAAGTCTTCACATATGGGTATCGTCAGTACCGACAGAGCCTGCGCGGGAACGCTCCCCAGCGTCCAGTAAGAAAGCTTTTGGGAGCATCCCACAGCACCTGCGCGCTGCCTTCCCGCCTTTCCCAACCGCCTCTCTCCAGTTCAAGTTTTAAAGCTGAGACAAAGAGAGAGAGAGGAAAGGAAAGATAGATAGAGAGATACAAATCCTAGGGGAGGTGGGTGGGTTGTGAAGACTTATTCCTGCTGTTCCCAGAGATCACCTGTTACAGGTAAGTAACTGTGCTATCTCCAGGAACAAGCAGGAATGAGTCTTCACATATGGGGACTCCCTAGCCGCAGATGCCAGGGGAAGACCCCAGGTTGTGTGTCCTTGAAAAGGACTCTACCTCCCCCCATGGATCTCTGGCATCCAACCAGGGTAGGTGGGTAGGAGTTGATTAGGAATGAAACAGGTGTTTGAGAACAGCCTAACCAAACGAGGCATCCCGGCGGGAGTCCTTGTCCAAACAGTAATGGGCTGTGAAGGTATGAACCGAGGCCCAGGTGGCCGCTCGACAGATTTGGTCGATGGACACATAGTTTAGATGAGCCATTGAGGCTGCCATGGCTCTCACATTGTGAGCTGTGACATGGCCCTCCAGAGAAAGGTTCCTACTCTGGTAGGCGAAAGAAATACACTGAGCAATCCAGTTGGACAGTGTTCTCTTAGAAACTGGAAGTCCTAAATGAGAAGGATCAGAAGCAACAAAGAGTTGAGAAGACTTTCTGTGTTGCTGTGTTCTTTGTAAGTAAAAAGCAAGAGCTCTCTTACAATCCAAGGTATGAAGATTCCTCTCTGCACTTGATGCATGAGGTCCTGGAAAAAAGACAGGTAAATATACCTCTTGGTTTAGATGAAAAGGCGAGACCACTTTGGGCATAAAGTGTGGATTGGTCCTGAGGACTACCTTATCATGATAGAACCTTGTATAAGGTGGATTAGCCACCAAAGCTTGCAATTCACTGATGCGGTGTGCTGAGGTGACTGCAATGAGAAAGATAACTTTCCAAGAAAGAACTTTCAAGAAGGTGGTGGCTAAAGGTTCAAAGGGTGGCTTCATAAGCTGGCCAAGAACCAGGTTTAAGTCCCATGCCACTGGAGGTGGTCTAATAGGAGGTTTAGTTAGAAGAAGGCCTCTCATGAATCTTGCTATAAGAGGATGAGAGGAAATAGGCTGTCCATTGAGAGGCTTGAGGGATGCTGCAATAGCACTCAAATGGACTCTTACTGAATTTGTTTTAAGACCTGCATGGGATAAATGCAGGAGATACTCTAGTAAAGAATTCAAAGGTATTGCAAGAGGGTTAAGACCCTTCTCTGAACACCAAATGGTAAATGTTTTCCATTTGAAAGCATAGGAACGTCTAGTAGAAGGCTTTCTAGAGGCATGAATAATATCTCTGACTTGCTGAGAGAGATGAAAACCTTGAAGGTCTAGGCCTTCAGCAACCAAGCCCTGAGATGAAGAGACTGGGGGTTTGGGTGCCACAACGTTATCTCCTCCTGGGATAGAAGGTCTGGTGCAGAGCCCAAGTCCAGGGAAGGAGCTTGAGAGAGATGCAGAAGTAGAGGATACCACACTTGGCGTGGCCAATGTGGTGCTATGAGGATCATGGTTCCTCGATCTCTCTGAAGCTTGAATAGTGTTTTGGGAATTAGGGGAATGGGTGGAAAGGCATAAAGGAAGTCTTGACCCCAGTGAAGGAGGAAGGCATCCTTGGCCTGAACTCCCTGACACGGAATTCTGGAACAGAACCGGGGAAGTTTGGCATTCCACGGACTTGCAAAGAGGTCTATGTCCGGGGTTCCCCAAATTCGAAAAATCCTGGCTACCTGGTCCATGTGGAGGGACCACTCGTGTGAAAGCAGAACTCGACTGGGTCTGTCTGCCCAAGAGTTTTGAACGCCTGGAAGATATACTGCCAGAAGATGAATGTGATGCTCTCTGGCGAAGGCCCACAGTCGCAAAGCTTCGTTGCAAAGCAACAGAGAGCCAGTCCCGCCCTGCTTGTTTACATAGAACATGGCTACTTGGTTGTCCGTATAGATGAG
Organism: Ichthyophis bannanicus; assembly: GCA_033557465.1. Classification (NCBI taxonomy): domain Eukaryota; kingdom Metazoa; phylum Chordata; class Amphibia; order Gymnophiona; family Ichthyophiidae; genus Ichthyophis; species Ichthyophis bannanicus. Next base: position 189,203,026 of record CM066035.1, on the reverse strand, counting down.
GACTGTCCTGTAGCTGAGCAGGGAATGGAACACTCTGAGAGCTAAGAATATTGCTCTGAGTTCCAAGAGATTGATATGCAGAGAAGTCTCCTGTGGAGACCAGATGCCCTGGGTGGAGAGATCCTGCAGATGAGCTCCCCAACCCATTGGAGAAGCATCTGTTGTAAGAGTTGCTTGGGGTAGTGACTGCTGAAAAGGGGACCCCAGCAAAAGATTTGGAGAGGACTTCCACCACTGAAAAAGACCAAAAAATGCGACTGGAGTTTGCTATTTTGTCTGACAGGCAACCTGATTCCTGAGTCCATTGGGTGGACAAAGTCCATTGAGCTGCCCTCATGTGAAGGCGAGCATATGGAACCACGTGCACGGTAAATGCCATGTGGCCTAAGAGTTGTAACATCTCTAGAGCAGTTAAATGGGACTTTAACTGTATCTGGGAGGCTAACTGCACTAAGCGCAGGCAACGGGCCTTAGGAAGATAGGCCCTGGCAGTTGTGGTATCCAGCAAGGCCCCTATAAACTCCAGAGACTGAGTAGGGGTGAGATTTGATTTTGGGATGTTTATTACCAGTCCCAAATACTGGAGAACATGCATTGTGCAGATTAGACAATTCTGGGCCTCTGACTGGGATGGAGCTCGAATGAGCCAGTCGTCCAGGTAAGGGAAGACAAATATTCTTAAGAGTGCGTAGAAATGCAGCTACTACTGCCATGCATTTCATGAACACCCTTGGTGCAGAGGCCAGACCGAACGGAAGCACCCTGTATTGGTAGTGCTTTCCCTGAAAAAGGAACCGAAGGAACTTTCTGTGTGTGGGATGGATGAGGACATGGGTGTACGCATCCTTGAGATCTAGAGAACAAAGCCAGTCCTGACTCTGAAGGTATGGAAGCAGAGCACCAAGAGAAATCATCTTGAATTTCTCTTTGAATAGAAACTTGTTCAATTCTCTGAGATCTAATATGGGTCTGTAGCCCCCTGTTTTCTTTGGGATAAGAAAATAAGGGGAGTAGAACCCTGAGCCCTGTTGAAGAAGAGGTACTTCTTCTACTGTCCCTTGGGCAAGAAGGGTGGCAATCTCCTGACCCAGAAGGTTGAGGAGAGATGTTGGAGAATTGAACTGTTTCACCATGGTGCGAGGAGGAAGGCTTAAGAAATGAAGCTTGTACCCTTCCCTTATGATGGAGAGGGTCCATTGCTCTGCTGTGATCTGTTCCCATCTGGGAGCAAAGTAAGCCAACCTTCCTGGAATGGTGAGGGGCTCTGGTTCTTCCAGAGCTAGAAAGGCTAAGTTCTCTAGTTGCAAGTCAAAGGCCCTGAGGAGGCTGAGGCTGCTGGGCCGTGGAAGGCCTATCAGCCTTTGACTTGGCCTGTTAAGGTGGTTGCTGACGTTTTGCAGCAAAACGACCTGCAGAAGATGCCTGCTGACCATAAGCAGGATAATATCTTCCCTTTTTAGAAAAAGATGTCTTTTTGAACAATCTTTTCTTAGCAGGAGCAGAGGTGGACTTTGAAAGTCGATCCAAAGCGGAGTTCTCAGCATCCATCTGAGTGGCCTTTGCTTGCCAATCCTTGCCAAAAAGGAAATCTTCCTTGTACAGGTGAAAACCTAATTCATCTTGGACTCAGAGTTCCGAATCAGAAGCTTGTAGCCAAGCAATTCTGCGTGCACCTATAGCAATAGCCGAGGCTCTGCTTACACACTCAAAAGAGTCAAAGGCTGCACGGTTGGAAAATTTGGAAACATCCTGGGCATGTTTGAGCCAAGTGAGAAACTCCTGCCTTTTATCTTCTGAAATAAAAGGGGTTAGAGTCTGCAGATGATCTGTGACTTCCTTTAGAAACATCCCTATATAGAGACTATAGGAGTCGATTCTGGCAGTTAGCATAGGAGCTTGAAAAACCCTACGGCCAAAAGCATCTAGGGTCCTGCATTCACGTCCTAGAGGATTAGATGAGTGTCTTTTTGCACTCTTTATCTTTCTCATGGCAGACTCTACCACAATAGAGTGGTGAGGAAGCTGAGTCTTATGAAAGCCAGGACAAGGAGGGACACGATACATGATGTCTAACCTGCGAGAATGAGGCGAGGTAGTAAGAGGTGTCTCCCACATGCTCAACATGAGATCATACAAAAACTCATGAACAGGTAAATTAGCTGCCTCTTTAGGAGCCTTAGGATATTGTAGAATATCCAGCTGCTTGGCTCTAGGCTCTGACTCAGGGGCCACTGTGATGTAGAGGCCCCTAGCCACCTCCCTAATGAAGTCTTGAAAAGACAAGTCTCCTGGAGGAGACATTCTTCGTTTAGGAGAAGAAGACACCTGAGGAAGAAGTATCGATGCCTCGACAGATCCTTCGGACTCGTCAGAGTCTTCGGAGGAATCGAAGTATCGCCTGTCTGGATGCTCCTGTAAAGCCCGATATGCGTACCGAGTGGGATCGACATCGGGAGTAACCGGTACCGGTTCAGTACCGATGGGCATCATAGCACAGGGTACCGTTGCAGTCGACACCGAAGCCAATGTCGATGCAACCGGTACCGGCACCGGGAATGATGCCGGTGCCGGTACCGGCAACGGGGATTGTTGCGGTACCGGAGGCGTCGCAGCCTGCATGAATGCCATCAGGGTGCGCTGCATGGTCAGAATCTTCTGATCCATTGACGCCACCAAAGTCTGGATGTCGGTACCAGTGGGAGCCACCGGTACCCCAGAACACGTCAACAGGTGATCGGTCGAGGCCGAGCCATCGATATCAACCTGTGACCTCATAGACAATGCTTTGGAAGCCGGAACTTCCTGCCGGGGTAACTTTGCCGGTGCGGAGTCCTCGAGGACAAGCCCGGAGGCATCTCGATGCTTAGAGGGAGATTTGCCCTTCGAGGACCGGCCAGATTTATGCTTGGTTACCTGAGATCCATGGGAGGAAGAAGAAGCCCTGGAAGACGTCGATGCCACCGAAGCTGCATCAGAGGGAAACAGGGTACTGAGCTTGGCTGCTCGGTTCTGCCGACCTCTTTTAGACATCATGGTACAGGACACACAATCCGTGATGGAATGGTCAGGACCCGAACATTTTAGACATCAATCATGGGTGTCGGTGACAGAAATAGTACCGCCACATTTTGTGCACTTTTTAAACCCGGAGGCGGGCTTCTCCATGAGGAGAAAATTTTTAGGCCTAAGGCCCAAAAACTAAAATGCACAGTGAAGAAAGTATACGTTTTGTTTTTTTTAAAAGAAAGAAAAGACCGGTGGTACCGGTCCGACGTCGAAGAAGGCAGACGCGACACAAAAGAATAAAGAAAAAATAAAGAACTTCTTCTGCGGTGACAGGAACACGACCTGCTGGCTCCGTGAAAAAGAAGAACTGGAGAGAGGCAGTTGGGAAAGGCGGGAAGGCAGCACACAGGCGCTGTGGGATGCTCCCAAAAGCTTTCTTACTGGACGCTGGGGAGCGTTCCCGCACAGGCTCCGTCAGTACCGACGATACCTATATGTGAAGACTCATTCCTGCTTGTTCCTGGAGATGGAGGGACTCCAGGCAGAACAGGGTAGGGGAGGAAATTACAGTGAGAGAAAGAGTAGATCAGGCAAGGGCAGCTACTCCCCTGCCAGAGCAGCCCAGCCTGGGAGTTGAAAAAGCAACATAATCAGATGGAAGGCACCAGTGAAGGAGAAGCTCCTCACCTTCCCTCAGCCAAGTTTCTGTCAGGAAGAGAATATCAGCGAAGTGAAGTTCCAGAAGGTAGTGTATAAGCAAGATTTTAGCCCTGAGAAAATGACAGTTCAGGAGAGCAGAATGGAGGGGGACAGAGAGAGGGGATGGAGAGAAAGAAGAGCGAAGGACAGAGGTGGGACAGGGTACCAGGTTTTCAGGTACACGGGTGGAAGTAGTATAAAAACAGGAGGGGGGGGGCATGGGCAGGGGGTGGGGGCCCAGTCCCACAGCACAGGTATATTAGACAAGGCCGCGACAAGATACAGACCGAGAAGTAGAAGGGTAAGAGCACAATCCCTGTGGGGGAATGTAGACATAATGGGGCACTGGGAGGGCTGTGGTACAGGAAGCGCCCCTGAAGTCGCCACAAAGTGCGTTGCGAAATGCTACTTTGATGGCCTTTATTACCTAAGGCCACGGAGCTCAATCAACCATACAGAAAATGATGGGCAGTACAGCTGCCTTCTCCTAGTGAGAAACTGCAGTGTGGGTATCCACTCTTATATATGTCCTGGAGATGTCCACTCTCCAAGTTCCACTTGGGAGGCAACCCTCCAGATGCTGCCCAGGAGCATCCCATATTACAAGGTAGTATTTGAGCTGCCACTAGTCCAGCAACTATCATCTGCTGGAGACAAATACTGGAGGTGCTCCCTAGTTGCCCCAGCCTTAATACCAGTAGCATTGTCACTGCAGGCTTCTAGGTTCTCTCTGTCTCCATCATCTGCTGGAAGAGGGACAACATCCTACTTGTCCGGACTGGTTTCGCAGGACGATCTGGAATGGGTCTTTAAGTTGCACCTGGTTATGGTTTTTGTACATGGCTCAATAATTCAATAAGCTTTCTGCACAAAGAATGAATATCCACAAGGCACTAACTTTGATTAGCACATCTGATAAAATACTTGACCAAACTGCTGAGCTCTTGCATCTTTTTGTGCCTGGAGGCTTTTGTAGCATTGGATACATTGGATTTTGCCAATTTGAGACTTTCTGTTTCTTTCTGGATGTATTTCTGAAGAAACCTGTATAGATACAAAATAAGAGGTATATCACATTCAAGGAAGGAAGTGGATGTCACAGGAGCATTCAAGCACTGCTTGCTACACTTTGGTACTTCATCTTGCCTAAGGCTCCACACTCTCTAATCATGACCAATTCCTTTACCTATTAACAAAACACTATTCCAAAACCCAATAAGGTGAAATTAGACTTACCAATTGTTGTTCCTGGAGTGGAACCAGCCTAGTCCCGGAACCTCTGGGTTGCCCATCTTATCCAGCGGCTTGGAGACTGAGAAACTCCTCTTTTTCTGTGACATCACCAGTATATCTCCTCGGTGTCCGCCCCTTGTCACCAGTGACCTATTGACAAAGCAGACTCCCCGGAGAAACAAGTAAGCATTTCAGAACAAACAACAACATTATCCATGCCTAAAGAAGAATAACACCGGAGAAAACCCCCTGTCAACTCCGAGACTGTAAAACCTGTAGAGGCCACCCCTTCTTCCCCAGAAAATACAGAAAGAAAAAAAGGGCCCCCCAAAACAACGAACAATTATGTCACTCCTCTCGCACTGCGCTCCCTACGGCAATTTGCCTGCCGAGAGTTCGCTCTCTGAGTAAGACTTAAGCTATTGCAGCTAATATTATGCATTCCTTTTCACTGAAAGGAGACTTGACTCACCTGTTACATCAGCGCTACTTCAGGCTAACGCTCGCCCAACACTGGGAGGGATACGGGACTAGGCTGGTTCCACTCCAGGAACAACAATTAGCAGGCAAGTCTAATTTCACCTTCCTGATCGTGTCCCCAGCCTAGTCCCGGAACCTCTGGGTTAATACCAGAGCAGTGAAACACCTACACACGGGCGGGACCTGGCAGACCAGCCTGAAGTACTGCAGATCCAAAAGAGGACTCCACCGCCCTCTGCATGTCCAGCCGATAGTGCCGTGCAAAAGAATGCAACGTTGACCACGTCGCAGCCTTACAGATCTCCTCCGGAGAAACCGACCGGAATTCCGCCCTGGAAGTAGCCTGGGCTCTGGTAGAATGGGCCCTCAACCCGTCCGGGACCCGTTTACCGCACAACACGTAGGCCGACGCGATAGCTTCTTTGATCCAGTGTGCAATCGACGCCGCATCCCCGCAGAGCGGACCTACAACCAGGACAAAAAGCCTATCCGATTTCCGAAACGGCTCTGTCCGGCGTAAATACTTCTTCAAAGCCCGCCGGACATCCAACAGATATAGCTTTCGGGACGACTCTCCCCTGTCCTCTGAAAACACTGGCAATGAAATTTCCTGGTTCACATGGAAGGCCGAGACCACCTGCGGCAGAAAAGCCGGAACGGTCCTCAAAACCACCTTAGTCGGAAAAAAGGAAAGATAAGGCTCCCTGCAGGAGAGGGCCTGCAGCTCCGACACTCTCCTTGCCGAACAAATCGCCACCAAGAAGACTACCTTCAGCGTAAGGTCCTTAAGCGATGCACGTGCCAGCGGTTCAAAAGGTGGCAGCCGCAATGCGTCCAAGACGAAGGGAAGATGCCACTTAGGGAAGACCTGCCTAGAGGGCGGCCTAAGAAGAGACACCGCTCTGAGAAAACGCTTTACATCCTGTTAACACCCCAACGACTGACCTGCTATCTGAACTCTGTAACAGGCCAAAGCCGCCAGCTGAACCCGCAACGACGCTGCCGCGAGACCTTTGTCGAAGCCAGCTTGCAGAAAGTCCAAAATCTGGGGAACAGAAGCCTTCAAAGCCGCGCACTTCCGTGCCCCACACCACGCTTCAAAAATTCGCCACACACGCACGTACGCTAAAGACGTAGACCGCTTCCTGGACTTCAAAAGCGTGGCAATAACCGCCGACGAGTAACCCCGAGACCTCAAGCGAGCCCGCTCAAGAGCCAAGCCATAAGCGAGAATCGGCCCACGTGCGGCATCACCAGAGGACCCTGTGTCAGCAGATCTGGCCTGCAGGGGAGCCGCCAGGGTTTCGCTATCAGCAGTCGCACCAGGTCCCCATACCAGGGGCGCCGCGGCCAGTCCGGCGCGATGAGAATCACGTGTCCGCGGAACTTCTCTATGCGCTGCAGGACCCTCCCTATCAGGACCCAGGGAGGAAAGACATACAACAGCTGCCCCGCTGGCCAGGCCTGCATCAGAGCATCTAGGCCCTCTGACATCCTCTCTCGGCATCTGCTGAAAAAGCGGTTGGCTTTTGCGGAGGTCACCATAAGATCCATGACCGGAGAGCCCCACTGGCGAACCACCATGTCGAAAACCTCGGGATGCAGGACCCATTCTCCCGGGTCCACCGCACCCTGCTGAGGAAGTCGGCCTGCACATTGTCCACCCCGGCCACATGCGCTGACGACAGATCCGAGAGATGCGCTTCCGCCCAGGCGCCCAGGAATTCGGCTTCGGCCTCTAGCGCCGCACTGCTGGTGCCGCCCCGCTTGTTGACGTAGGCCACCGCCGTCATGTTGTCAGACAACACCCGGATCGCCTTCCCCTCGAGGAACGACCCTAACTCCTGCAAGGCCAGGGACAGCGTTCGTAGCTCCAACCGGTTGATGGACCATGTCTGCTCCTGCAGATTCCATCGCCCCTGCACAAATTTGCCCTGGCAGTGAGCTCCCCAGACCAGCAAGCTGGCGTCTGTCATCACTGCCAACCAGTCCAGAGCCTCCAGCGACTTCCCCCGCTCCAGCGACTCGGGGAGTAACCACCAGCGCAGAGCACTTCGCGTGTCCTCCGGGCAAACAAGCCGCCGGGATAAAGGGTCCCGCTGATGCGATCATCGCCGTAGCAACGCCCTCTGCAGAGGCCGTATGTGCGCTCTTGCCCACGGCACTGTCTCGATCGTTGCCGCCATTGTGCCCAGCAACTGAAGATACCGCCACACGGAGGGGGCCTTGAGCCCCAAAAAACTCCTGACGAGCCTGCGGAGACCCTGAGCTCTTTGTCCCGTCAGAAACACTTTCCCTGTCTGAGTGTCGAAACACGCTCCCAGGTATTCGAGATTCTGAGAAGGCCGCAGGTGGCTCTTCGTCAAGTTGACTATCCACCCGAGACTTTCCAAGAACGCAATCACGAGGGCCGTAACCCTTTCGCTCTCGGCCTGGGATTTCGCCCGAATTAGCCAATCCCCTCCTTGCGCAGGGCTGCCGCGACTACCACCAACACCTTGGTAAACACTCTCGGCGCAGTCGCTAAGCCGAACGGCAGTGCCTGGAACTGAAAATGACCGAACGGGACCGTGAATCTCAGAAATTTGTGGTGTTCTGCTCTTACCGGGATATGCAGATAAGCCTCTGACAGGTCTAGGGACGAGAGAAATTCCCCCTTCTGCACCGCCACGATGACGGAGCATAGCGTTTCCATGTGAAAATGCGACACCTTCAGACGACGGTTGACGCCTTTGAGATAGAGTATCGGCCAAATTCCGCCATCCTTTTTCGGGACAACGAAGTAGATAGAGTACCGACCGCAACCGTGTTGGTCTCCGGGAACTGGAACAATCGCTCGGAGGTCCAGGAGCCGTTGTACCGTCTCCCGCAGCCCCGTACACTTTGCCACGGACCTGCCGGGGGACAGAACAAAAGAGTCCCGCACTGGACTCAAGAACTCCAGAGCGTAGCCCTCTCGAATTATCTCCAGAACCCATTGATCGGTGGTAATGTGGGCCCAGGCAGGATAGAACTCCCGTAGCCGCCCCCCTACTGGTAGCGGAGGCGCCTGGGCCCCCCTCATCTCATTGGGACTTTTTGAAACCAGCGGAGACGGCGGAGGAGGGGCCAAAACCCCTTCCTGCCCCCTGCAGCCTCGAAACGCCTGAGTTCGGTACGGAAACCGCCCCCATGGCCCGGAGCCGAATCATTGGGAACGAAACCGCCGAAAATCTCGGGGCTGCCCTCTCCCCCCTGGCGCACCCCGAGACGGCTTAGGCTTATCCTCGGGCAGCCTGCCACCCTTGGTCTCCCCGAGGTCCTTCACGAACTTCTCCAAATCCTCTCCAAAGAGTAAGCGACCCTTAAAAGGGAGCTTACTCAGCCTAGCCTTAGAGGAACTATCTGCCGCCCAATTGCAGAGCCACAAGTACCTCCGTGCTGCGACCGCCGAGGCCATACTCTTAGAAAGACCCCGCATAAGGTCGTAGTGAATATCCGCCAGGTAGGCTGCCCCTGACTCCAAACGTGCAGCCTCCCCTGCCAGGGGACTCGGCTTCCCCTGCTGCACTTGCTGTGCCCAGCGAAGACAGGCTCTAGCTACCCACGCTCCACAAACAGCTGCTTGAAGCGAAAGAGCATTGACGTCAAAGACCTGCCTCAGCAAAACATCCAGCTTCCAGTCCTGAATATCCTTGAGAGCCGCACTGCCCTCAACAGGAATCGTTGTCTTTTTGGTCACCGCCGAAACAGCAGCGTCCACCTTCGGCGATTTGAAGACCTCCTTATCCTGATCCAATAATGGGTACAGACGACCCATTACCCTAGCACCTTTCAAGGGCGCTTCCGGAACATTCCACTCCTCCTGAATCATCTCTCGAAAAACTCTGTGTACAGGAAACGCCGTTTGGGTCTTACGGAACACCTGTAATAGGGGATCTTCCAACGCCTCATCCACTGCAGCCCCAGGCACGGGCATGTTGAGCGCTTTTAGCGTCTCCGCAATGAGAGCCGGGAGCTCTTCTCTCCGGAAGACTCTTACTACTCTAGCTTGTTCCTCTCTCTCCGAGATCTCTCCCTCTTCAAGCTCTTCCTCCAACAGCACACTGCGCTCATCCTCATCAGAAAGAGGCACTTCCGAAACCTCCGAAGGGTCCTGCAATGTTCCCTCCAGCCGAGGTCTCTTATCCCCACTCAGAGCCGCCATCGAAGGTGGGGGCGCTGGACGTTTCCTCGCCCCTCTGCCCTCGGACGGCAGACTCTGCTGCGCAGGGCCACACCTAACACCGCCTGCTGCAGTAGAGCCACAAACTGCGGAGAAAAAATGGCCGAGAGGTCCGCAGGGAACGCCGCTTGCGCAGAGGGAGAGACCCCCGCTGAGGAGGGTCAAGGCACAGGGTCTTCCTGCGCTATCTCAGGGACAGTAGAAAGAGTGGGTTCCAGAGCGCTCTCCGTAGTGCCCGACAGAACCCCTGAGTCTAGTCGCGAACCCTCCGCCTCCCCCGCGCAGGTCTTGCAAACCCCCGCGCTGGAGACCTTTTTAGAACCGCACACCACACACTGCGGTTTGGAGGGCATTGCAACCTCTTATCAAACTGGACGTCCGCCCCCTGGCACTCGAAGGGGATGCAGACTAAGCACACTAGGCCTCCTCGACAAAAACACTGACCCAGGGCAAAGCAAGAGAAGTTAAAGGCTAGCAGGACACTTGTAGTTGTCCCCTTCGGTTTGCTTTTTTTTTTTTTTTAAACCCCAGCGGGGATGGACAGCAAAAGGAAGAAAATGGCCCGGAGGCTGCTCGCAGCGCACGCGGCTGGGCCGCCCGTCAAAAGCGCGCCAAAAATGCACCGTCTCACAGAGCAGGCCGCGCTTCCCCAACGCTTACCTCTGTCGCCGAGAAGCGCTGCCCGCTATCCTCCAGTGCCTGTGTCAGCTGCGGACCATTGGAGCTGTAGCGTCTCCGGTCTCGGTCTCCCTGAACATATCAAAGTGCAGGAGTAGAACCGTCGCGGCGTGCTAATGCCCAGGCGTGCTAGCAGGCAACTCGTCTGCGCGGCGCCGGCAGCCTCTGCTGAAGCAACGCTTTGCTGACTCCTGCCCCAGCAAACCTAGGACTGCCACTGCCTGACAGGAGTCCCGCGGAGGCAGGTAACTACAGGACCGAACCCAGCCGGAGAACACAGAGGGAGGGGAGGAGAGGAAGAGAGTCAATGAGACAGGAGCAAGAAATAGAGGGAGAGAAGCCGGCCTGCTGCAAGCTGACAGTCTTCAGAGGCTTAAAGGCACAGGACTCTTTCCAAACCAATACTAGTATCCCCAAAATTAAAAACTACACTAATCCTGGTGATCCTTAATCGTTTCTCTAACGAGCCCGGACCCCCCGGGCTCCCATCTATCCAGCTGCTTGGAGACTGAGGTAACTGGTGACAAGGGGCGGACACCGAGGAGATATACTGGTGATGTCACAGAAAAAGAGGAGTTTCTCAGTCTCCAAGCTGCTGGATAAGATGGGCAACCCAGAGGTTCCGGGACTAGGCTGGGGACACGATCAGGAACAGAAGTTCTCAAACCTGTCTTGGGAGACACCCTGCCTGTCAGGTCTTCAAGATATTGGCAATGAATATGCAGGAGACAACTTTGCACGAGGCAGGGATAGTGCATGCTAATCTATTTTATGCACATTCATTGCAGATATCCTTAGGACAGGTTTGGGGACCTTTGTCTTAAAACACAACCAATTAAAAGTTAAATCTAAGATATAATTCAACTAGCAATAATCAAAAAAAGCATGTCACTTGCTCAGGTGACATTTGTTTGCTTTTGCTGCTCTGGGGGTATGCGTGGGTCCACTGCATGTAGTGTTACATTTCTTGCATTAATGGCAGAATGGAAAATCATCCCCCCAAGCAAATTGTCTTTTCTATTGTGCACTGGTGGAAATGGGCCCGAAAATGGCAGGAACCTATGGTTGACATGAGGGGGTGCAGAGAAAGTCAGGGAGTGAAAGGATGCACGTCGAGTCAATTTTACCACATTCTCTGACAGGGCTTCACAGCTAATTAAATATGTCAAACACAGGACTGCTAGTTAATTCCAACTCCTAAATGAATTGAAGTCTGACATTATATATTGTAATCAAAATACATTTACAGATGCATAGAGGCGTTTTCATTCCAAATAAAGATTCCAGCATAGAAACTAACATTTGTCAGTACACTATAGGGATTATCTTAGAAGCCCTATTCATGATTTGCACATGTGAAAATGACCATTTACAAGTACAAATTACATCAAAGTCCAAAAAGCTATTTTAGAAAAAGTTTGGAATTTACATGTCTGCCCCAATCATGCACAAGTCGCATGGGGCATGTCATGGGTGTGGTTCAGACAGGGCAGAAAGATAAATATTTCTCTCTGATTTCATATGAAGGTTGCATACAGCCAACAGAAATTCTCTATGTCTGTATTTATACCTGCCCCCAGGCACATTTAGGGTTTTCAAACGTGCTCGTTTCTGTTAGACCTCTACAAAAGGGATTAAGGTGACATTTTACTTACCAGATAATGCTCTTTCCTGGAGCTCTGCTAGACTAGTCCAGACAAATAGGACATATCAAAGCTACGACTCCAATGGGCAGGAAGAAGACACAGCAGCCTTCAAAATCTCTGACCAGAAAGGTGGCGTCTTCCCGAGTGTGGACATCCAAGCAGTAAAGCTTGACAAAAAGTGGAAAGTGAAAGTGCTTACCACATTGCCACCCAACAAAATGTCTAAAGGGAGTGAGAGCTACGCTCCACCCAGGAGGAAGTGCACGCAAACCCTCCCGGACCAGCAGGTTCCACAAAAGATAGGCTGAGGCTATCTTCTTCTTAATCCAGCAGCCCAGGGTAGACTTAGTGGCTGCATCACCTTTACATGGGACTGAAAAAAAGGACAAAAAGGCCTGTCCAATTTTTTGTAAGGAGTTAGTGACCTTAAAAAAAAAAAGGTACCAAAGCACTCTCCTGACAGCCATCAGATGAAGGTCCTTATCCTTCCCCTGGCACTATTCCTTTGGAAAGGAAGGCAAACAGACAGCTGATTGTCATGTAAAAACACAATACTAGTTTGGGCAAGGAAGGAAGTAAAGAATGAGCCAAATATACACGGCCTTCTCTGAGAATGACAGATAGGGGATCTCTGCACAACAAGGCCTGCAATTCTGAAATACATCTTGCCAAGCAGACTGTAACTAAGAAGACGATCTTAAGGGAGAAATCCTTAAATGCAGCCATCCTCAAGGGCTCAAAAGGCTCCGACACTAAAACCCAAAGAACTAAACAGATCCCATGAAGTTACAACTGACCACAGGAGAGGACACAAGTGTCTTACTTCCCAAAGAAAACAGGCCACATCTGGGTGCAAGGCCACAGAGCGCACTGCCAAAGGCCATTTAAAGCATAACAAGGCACCTGAATCCTCAAGTAACTAAGGGAAAGGCTTTTGTCAAATTCGTCCCAAAGAAAGGAAAATAAGGCTGGCAAGTCTGCTGCGCTAGGGGTGACTTGATGTTCACAAAACCAGTGCTCAAAAAGTAACCAAACACGCATGTAGGAGAGATAGAGCATCTCTGTGCTTTCAGAAGCATGAAAACCACAGCAGGAGACTAGCCCTTATGCCTCAAGTGTCGCTTGTGAAGAGTCAGGCCATAAACAAGAAAGGAGACTGGTCGTCTAGCAGGACCAGTCCCTGCCTCAAGAGCCCTCAAAGCTGATGGAAGATGTAGGGGAGATTCTTGCAGGAGGTGCATCAGATGCGCATAATATGATCTCCACAGCCAATCCAGTGCCACCAGAACCACTGGACTCTGATGGCACTCAATGCAACAAAACATTCGCCCTACAAGAGAACACATACAGCAGAATCCTCCTTGGCCAAGGTTGAATCAGGGCATCCATACCCTCAGAGCCTGTCTCTTTGCAGCAACTGAAAAGTCTTTGCTCATTGGCATTGGCCCAGGTTACCATTAAATCCAACTTGGGACAAACCCATCTGTCCAGAATCCTCTGAAACACCATCCAGCTCAATTTCCATGCTCCTGGGTTGAGAGCGTGACGACAGAGTCTGTTTTCATGTTTCCACACCCACAATATGCTCTGCTGAGAGGGCTAGAAGATCCCTTTCTTCCCAGGAAAACAGGAGAGCCATTTCCAGGGCCACCCCAGAACTCTTCGTGCCCCCTTGTTTGTTGACATACACCACAGCTGTGGCACTGTCCGAAAAGATTTGGACTGCTCTGCCCCAGACCAAGGTCCAAAGATGCAAGAGGGCCAAATGAATGGCCCTTGCCTTGAGTGAGCTGATGGGCCATGCCGCTTCTTAACTACTTCAGCGGCCCCAAGTTGTTTGCCCCTTACAATGAGCTCCTCAACCAAACAGGCTGGAGTCTGTTAACAGGAGAAGCCACTAGGCATCGTCCAGGGGAAGGCCCTTTGATAGCGGCCAAACTGCTCCCACCAATACAGGCTGGCTGCTACCGACAGGGGAAAGAGAAGCTTGATCTCAAAGTCCTGAGAGCAAGGAGACCAGTGAGACAATAAGGACTTTAGCAGTGGCCTCATAAGAACCCACACCCAAGGAACCATTGTGATCGTTGCCACCACGTCACAATATCAATTGAGACAGCAGATTCTCCACTGTCTTCTCAGCGGGAAAACCTGGTGCTGGTGTCTAACTGCAACAGAAAGTACTCTAGCAATTGAGTAGGCCCTAGATGGCTCTTGCTATAGTTGATCACCTAGTCCAGATTCGGCAGAAACTGCACCCGATTGGCTTATCCGAGCCAGGTCGCTGTTGGAAGCATATCATCCAGGTATGGATGGATGAAGGCAAATCCCTTCACACTGTAGAGCAATGGCCATTACCACCATTATCTCCTCCTCAAGATGCTGGAGAGAACAAAGGGGAGAGAGAGGGGAGAACTGAAAGTGAGAACTGAGAACCGTGACATGCAGAAAAGCCTTGCTGGTCCTCACAGATGGGAATATGGAAATAGACTTTGGCCAGATCTAGGCACGTGAGAAATTTCCCATGCCTGACCACCTGGAAGACCAACCTCAACATCTCTATGTGGAAGCAAAAGGTCCTCAGATGAACACTGCTGCCTTTCAGATTGAGAATTGGATGAAGGATCCATCCTTCTTTGGCACCATGAAATAGATTGAATGCTGGCCCTTGCCCCTTTCAGCAAACGGCACAAACATGACAGCCTGAAGGCTGAGCAGTTTTTTCAGGGTGGCTTGTCTTCCTGGCTGCAGAACCACATAGAGAAGTCATAAAAGCATCTGGTAGGGGATCCTTACATTCCAGCATATAGCTACAATGAATAATGTCCAGAACGCAGCAATCTGAGGTCACGTGTACCCATTCCTGGTACAAAAGATGGTGTCTGTCTCCTCAGAAGGCACCTCAGAATGGGCCCCCAACCCATCATTACATCTGACAGGAGAGGTTAGACCTGGAGGAGGCGGCCTCCCATGGACCATGAGCCCCTTGAAAGGACAGAGTTCTGGAACAAGAACTAGAGGAAGGAAAGGAAGGTTTTCCCAGGAGCGGAAATCCTGGTACCAGGAACGAGGATGCAGAGGAAGAAAGGCAAGACCACTTCCAAGACCTTTGGGCCTATCCTCTGGAAGATGAGGGAGATTTGTACTCTGCCGTCTCCTTGATTGGTTTCTCCAAGTCCTCCCCAAACACGAGCTTCCCCTTAAAGGTTGATAGCTGTAGTCTAGGACAGCATCTTACAGATGAAATGGTTTACAGTGAGCATTGAAAAAACTGGCAAAACAGACATACGTCGATTCTGTGGGAAAGAGTTTGAAACAGTGGTTCACCTCACAGCTGGCTGTGAAGTTCTGATGGCAGAAAAGTATTATACAGAAAGGCACAATAAAGTAGTATGCCTTATCCATTGGAAACTCTGTAAGCACTATATCACTGTGCCCGAAAAACATTGTGATCATGACCCTAAAAGAATTACCAAGAGTGAAGAAATTATGATCACCTGGGATACTTCCATTCTGACCGATAAAAAGCTGGATGCGAAGAAGCCGAATATAATGGTAAAGAAGAAAAACACCAGAATGGCATTGATTATAGAGGTGTTAGTTCCAAGTAACTACTCTGAATCGTGTTGAGAGGGAAAAAATCTTCAAGTATCAAGAAATGCAGAGACCAAGAAAATGTGACAGAAAGATATATTGAGTTATTTTCCATCATGCTGGGTGTCACAGGCCTAATTAAGAGGAATTTCCAAGCACACCTTGATAAATTACCCATACATGTAACATCTTATGAACTTCAGGGAGAGGCTCTCTTCGGTACAATGCAAGTACTATGTCGAGCATTAGCAGTAAAATTTGAGAGACTAAGATCATACTCCACATACCCTGGCTTAGAAGCGAGGTTCATGATTGTCATGGTATGCGCAAAACTCACCCATTTGGAGAAACTGCCTCGAAGGAAGCTTAGATAGTTGGGACTTGGAGGCCGTGTCTGCTGCCCAACTGCAAAGCCGAAGCCGAAGCCAAAGCCAAAGCCAAAACCAGAGACTTGCCACCATACAAAATGCAATATCTTTGGCCAATAGGTGGACCAGATCATAAAGGCATCTGTCAAGAAGGCTGCTGCTGACACCAGAAAAACTGAGGTGTCATCCTGAAGGAGCTATTGGATCCACTGGAGGAGGGCATGAGCTGTAAAGCCCTCCATAAAATCAGTGTCCAGAGAATTAGGGAAGAGGCTGAAAACTGGCTCATCACGAGAGCTTCACCTTGAGATCCAACTGGTCTTTGAGAGCCGCACCACCCTTCACCAGTAGAGCGATACACTTAGTGACGGCTGTCACATATGCGTCCACCCAGGGAAAACATAGCCAGGCATTGAATCCTCCTCCTAAGGAAGAATGTAAAGATTGCTCATGACCCTGCCCCTTTCAACAGGGAGTCAGGCAGGTCCCATTCCATGCGTACCATGCTCTTGAGAACTTCCAGGAAGGTTAACGCCCTGCAGAATTTCTAAACCCCTGGCAAGAGGTGGTGCATTTGCAGTGTCTGCTCCGCCATCAGACGATCCAACAGCCACAGGGCAGAGGACATGTGATCGATCCAACACCACCAGCTCATCCCTCCAAAACAAACAGATGAGGGAATCATTTTTGTCGTCATCTGCCATCGAAGGCTGTCCTTCAACACGTGGCATTTCCATCAGAACTATTGGAGCTCGGGAGAGATAGTCAGAGTCCCCAGAATCAAATCTATGACTGGGCCACTTCTGTGGTGGAGCGCCCACAGGGTTTTGTCCACCCTGTGAAGCCGGACCCTCCCTCCAATCGAGAGGAGAGAGAACAGGAGAACCTGAAGGTCTCTTGATCAGAGTTGCCTTGCCAAACTCCATATTTGCTGGAGAAAGGAAAAAAAATTCTGGAGGATGGGAATGCCCTGCCAGCCTGCATCCCTCCGCCAGCAAGGGGGGTGGCAGACTAGCTGCTACAGGACCCCGCTGAGAGGCTTCAAGAAGAGGCAGGCAGAGGATAGCAGAGAGGAGAAACTGGGGCACTGTCTTTTCCTTCAGCTATCCCGCTTGTCATCTCCTGAACTGGCAACAAAGGAAGGAGGTCCTTGTCCATCAACTTTAAGGGAGATACCTCCAAAGTGGTGAGCAGAAACCGCCATGCAAGAATTGTAAAGGGAGCCCAATGAAGTAACTTGGCACTTGCCACAGGTCAGGGCGCGTCTCTTCTTAGATGACGTGTGCCTGCCTCAAGTAGAGCGGCCTCCACAGTCCAACAATTCCTCTCAGCATTCAGCTGAATCACAATAGAAAGGGCAGTACCCGGTGAACGCATGCAGGAAGCCCTGATACCACTGTGCAAGTGCATAAACAACATGCGTTAATGTCATACACTGAGAACATTCATCTCTGTCTTTGCACTATAAGCCTGAATCTGTAACGGCTCAGTTCCCATTCATCAGGATCCAGGGATCCAGTGTTAAGACTATCAGCTTGCATGTTGTCAACATCCACTATGTGGGCTGCCAAGAGAGCCACTAGGTGCTCCACCACCCACCTGCACAGCGCAGCCACCTTGTGTGTCACTTGGGTGCTCAGAGTACCTCTTTCTTTGTTGACATATGCCACCACTGTGGCATTTTCTGAGAAGACAAACTTCTTTGCTCATCAGCAAAGACAAACATTTCTAGAGCCCGACAGACTGCTTTGGTTTCCAGCTGACTGATCAGCCAGGAGGCTCCTGAGGGAATCAAACTCCCTGCTTCATCCATCTTAGACAGTAAGTCCCCCAACCCTTTAGGTTGGCATCAGTTGTCAGAATCTCCCAAATCGGGGCATCCTGGAGCATCCCTCTATCAGATGGCAGGGTTGCTACCACCAAGTCAGCTGTTCCCTGAGCTTCTATGGAAGAGGAAGGATTTGTTTGAAAAGCTGACAGCATGGAGAGCAGAGAGACAGCAGATGCCTCTAAAGAGAAGGCATGTGTTGCTGGCCCATGGGACCAACTCCAGAGTCAATGCCGTGGACCCTGGGAGCTGAATATATCCCTAGGCCTGGGATACAGATCAAATTCAGTCAATTGTGTCCATACTTGAGCATCCTCTCCACTGCAAGGGACAACCGATCTTGTAGAGTGTTGTAATGCAACCCCAAATACTCCAAACTCCTAAGAGGGACAGAGGTTGCTTTTGGGATAACTGAACACCAATCCCAACCATTCCGGCCACTAAAACACCAAGGTGGTGTCTGCTCTCGATTTCTCTGTAGCATCCAACTGGATCAGCCAGTTATCCAGGTAAGGATGAAGCCAGATTCCTTATCTGTGTGGGAATACTATCAATATCACCATCACTTTTGATAAAGTATGGGAAGTCGTGACTAAGCCGAAGAGCAGAGCTCTGAGCTGGAAATGCCAGCCCAGGACACAGAAACAGATAGGCAAATAAGCCCTGGTCAGGTAGGAGGAGATAGGCCCTGGTCAGATACAAAGACGTAAAGAAACTGTTCTGGAGGAACAGAAGCGATGACAAGAGTGTATAGTCTCCATTCAAAAATGGGAAACTCTGAGCTTCACATTGACCATCTTCAGGTCGAGGATAGGCCTAAAAGACCCACCTTTCTTAAACACCACAAACTAGATGGATGACCAACCCTGACCTTGCTCTGTGGAAGGCACAGATTTGGAGTGGAGGAGTGGCCTAGTGGTTGGGGCAAGGTACTTCAGGCCGGAAGGTCGGGGGGTTCAAATCCCACTAGAGGACAGCAACCTTGGGCCAGAAGGACTGGGGTTTCTAGTCCCACAGGTGCTCCTTGTGGTCTTGGGCAAGCCACTTAACCCTCCATAGCCCATGTTCCCTGTAAAATAGTTATCTCCAAGTTATAATGCCCTGTTCAATGTAATTTCAGTTTGTTCAATGTAAACCGCACTGATGCAGAATAGCGCGGTATATAAGAGAATGTAAATAAATAAATAAATGATAGACTGCAACTGCAGGAGGCAAAGTAACTATTCTGTGACCGCTACAAACTTGATCAGGGAACCCATAGTAATAATCCACAAAGGGTTCTTGAAGAGGCTGTGCAAAATCCAACAGATATCCCTGACCCAGGACATCTAGTACTTATTGATCTTAAGTGATCCGAGTCCATTCCAAGTGAAAGTACTTGAGTCGCCCCCACCCCCATACCAGCTGTCCCTGAGGAGTGCCAAGGACACTGGGAACCCCCAAAGGGCTGTCTCTTCCTACACTGAGACTCATTTATTTATTTAATTTAGCTGTATTTATATCCCGCTTTTCACCGGGTCAAAGCGGTCAATTGGGGGATACATTTAACACGAGGGGATATGAGACACATATGCTAATATTTACAGGGAACATGGGCAATGGAGGGTTAAGTGGCTTGCCCAATAGGTGGAATAGGTGGAGCTTGTGCCTTTGGACATCCTTGAGCTTCTCCAGGTTCCCTGAGAAGTTTAAGATGCCGAGCGAGCATCTTTAGGCCATTTCTCTGGCAGCCTCTGAATATGGGCCTTGCCAGATACTTAGCCAATTTTTCAAGATCTTCTTCAAATGGCAGCCTGCCCCGAAAGACGAGTTTGTTGTGATGCAACTTGGAGACTGTGTCCACAGACCAGTTGAGAAGCCAGTGCCACCATTTGGCCACTACCACAGGTGCCATAGATCTGTAGGACTCCTTGATCAGATCATTTAAGGCCTTTGCCATAAACATGGCTCTCAATTCCAGCCTGGCCATCACCAGGCTATCCAGCAGCTGTTGATTGCACAGCAAAGTGCCCTTACGAGACCAGCACAAAAGGGCTATTTGTGAGCCCAAGGCCATGAAGACATTGATAGGGAGGAGTTTCCACCTATCGTGAACCTGGAATAGTCATGCACTTCATGACCACCATGACCAGGGCATCCACCCAAGGGAGCCTGAAGAGTTGATCCAGCTTGCCCTGAGGGGCTGCTATGCAGGTACACAAGACAGCTGAGAAGCTGTTTCAGCAGCTGCTGCTCTCTGCTAGATAAGAGGCTCTCCTATGGTCCTAAAGGGCCCACTGGACCTCACTGGCCAGAGGCCGGGACCTCCTCAGCCTTCCACAAGGCATCCTGGGTATCCTCAGTGAGAGCCACCTGCCCCACAGTCTATGAGATGCAGAATAGGCTAAGGAAACTGTCTCCAAATCAGGCAATGGGGCCTTGTGCTTCCTTCAGAGGTTCCCAATTATGCCAAAATATCTTGGGTCCTTACATCCCCATCATCCTAGGGGGAAAAGAAGCCCACTGCAGAGCCGACCCAGCAGGTGCCACATTGAGGCATGGCTACAGACAAGTGGTATGCTTGTCTTGTTCCAGGCATCAAAAAGAAAAAAAAAAATGCAAAGTAAACACCGCAAAAATGGCTGCAATAAAAGCCCACAGAAAAAAAAACCCACGTAGGCCATGAAAAAAAAATTGCAACAAATGAACTGAAGCACAGTGAAAAGGAGATCCCAAATCGGGACTCCCTCTGTCTGACACACTGGTCTGAACTTCCACGAAAGCCTAACAGGTTGGAGAGGCTCCACTGCCAAATTAGGCCAGACCATTTGTTTTTTGTTTGGTTTTTAAGCTGCTTCATGCAGCCAAACAGCCAGTGCAGCCAACTGAAAGAAATAGGTAAAACTGAAAAAAAGGCACAAAAAAAGCCTTAACTTAGAAAAGAAATATCTAAGGAAACGATTATTTATTTATTTATTTAATTGGATTTCTATACCGCCTTATCATACAATCAAAGCGGTCTTACAAACAAAGATATTAAGAGTATTAGTGAGAAAATGTAAAGAAATAAAAGTTAAAGTTATGGTATAATGTGTTAGAGTGAGTTGCATTATCTACATAGTGAGCTATACTATAAAGTGCGAAGAGGGGCCTGGACTCAACTTACTGCCACCCCCTCCCCCCTCAGGATTCTTCCTGCTCCTTATGTAACAGAAATTTATATACCGCAATTTCCGAAGATCAATTGCGGTTTACAGTAAACAAGTTTGAGTAGTATAGATGGGTACTTGCTCAATTACATAGAACAAATAACTATTTACACAGAAGCAAATCGGAATTTGAGCGGAACAAACAGGTACTTGCTCAGTTACATAGTACAAAGTAACTTAAGAACATAAGATATGCCATACTGGGTCAGACCAAGGTCCATCAAGCCCAGTATTCTGTTTCCAACAGTGGCCAATCTAGGTCATACGTACCTAGCAGTTTCCCCAAGGGACACAGGTTCCACAATGCTTGTATTGGTTCAAGCATTGATATCCTGGGTCCCTTCTTAATAATGGTTTATGGACCTTTCCTCCAGGAACTTGTCCAAACCTTTTTTAAACCCAGCTACACTAACAGCCTTTACTACATCCTCCGGTAACAAATTCCAGAGTTTGATTACACGTTGAGTGAAAAAATATTTTCTTTTATTAGTCTTAAATAGTTTACCCTGTAGCTTCATTGCATGTCCCCTAGTCTTTCTATATTCTGATAAGGTAAACAATCGATCTACGTTTACCCGTTCCACTCCGTTCATTAATTTATAGACTTCTATCATATCTCCCCTCAGCCGTCTCTTTTCCAGGTTAAAGAGCCCCAACCTTTTTAGCCTTTCTTCATAGGAGTAGCCTTCCATCCCCTTTACCATTTTGGTGGCTCTTCTCTGAACCTTTTCTAAAATTGCGATATCCTTTTTAAGATATGGCGACCAGAATTGCACACAATATTCAAGGTGCGGTCTCACCATGGAACGATATAGAGGCATTATAATATCTTTTCTTTTATTTTCCATTCCTTTCCTTATCATACCTAGCATTCTATTTGCTCTCTTGGCCGCCGCTGCACACTGGGCCGAGGGTTTTAACATGGTATCCACAAGGACGCCTAAATCTTTTTCTTGGGTGGTGGTTCCTAATGTGGAACCTTGCATCGTGTAACCATAGTTTGGGTTGTTCTTCCCTAGGTGCATAACCTTGCACTTCTCCACATTAAATTTCATCTGCCATTTTGATGCCCAGTCTTCCAATTTATCAAGATCCTCTTGCAATTTTCCACAATCCTCCTGGGTTTTAACAACTTTAAATAGTTTTGTGTCATCAGCAAATTTGATAACCTCACTCGTTATTCCACTTTCCAGGTCATTTATGAATATGTCAAAAAGCAGCGGACCCAGCACAGATCCCTGGGGTACACCACTATTCACCTTTCTCCATTGGGAAAATTGGCCATTTAGCCCTACCCTCTGCTTTCTATCTTTTAACCAGTTCCTGATCCACAGTAGTACACTGCCTCCTATCCCATGACTCTTTAGTTTTGCCAAAAGTCTCTCATGAGGGACCTTGTCAAAGGCTTTCTGAAAGTCCAGATACACAATATCAACCGACTCACCTTTGTCCACCTGTTTATTCACTCCTTCAAAAAAACATAACAGATTAGTAAAACAAGATCTTCCTTGTCTAAAGCCATGTTGGCTGTCTCCCATTAGGTCATGACTATCTATATGCTGAGTAATTTTATTCTTTATGATGGTTTCTACCATTTTTCCCGGTACTGATGTCAGGCTCACCGGTCTGTAGTTTCCCGGATCACCCCTCGAACCCTTTTTAAAAAATTGGTGTTACATTGGCGATCCTCCAATCCTCAGGTATTAGAGATGATTTTAATGATAGTTCACAGATTACTGATAGCAGGTCTGCAATCTCAAATTTCAGTTCTTTCAACACCCTTGGATGTATACCATCCGGCCCAGGTGATTTGCTACTCTTCAGTTTATCTAATAGTTGTAAGACATCTTCCCGATGTATCGATATTTCCTTCAATTCTTCCACACCTTTAAATACCACTTCAATCGTGGGTAACATCCCTACATCTTCCTCAGTAAAGACCGAAGCAAAGAATTCATTCAGTCTCTCCGCTATCGCCTTGTCGCCTCTTAGTGCTCCTTTAACCCCTTTATCATCTAATGGACCAACTGACTCTCTCACGGGTTTTTTGCTACGAATGTACTTGAAAAGGTCTTTATTTCGCGTTTTTGCTTCCGCAGCAAGCTACTTCTCAAATTCTCTCTTTGCCTGCCTTATCAATGCCTTGCATTTGACTTGCCAGTGCTTGTGCTGTTTCCAGGTTTCATCATTTGGCTCTTTTTTCCATTTCTTGAAAGATGCTTTTTTGGCAACAACAGCCTCTCTGACCTCAGCTTTAAACCATGCTGGCAATTTTTTGGACTTCCTTCCACTTTTCTTAAAGCGTGGAATACAGCTGGTCTGGGCTTCCAAGATAGTATTTTTCAACAACACCCAAGCTTGATGTACGTCTTTAACCTTTGCAACTGCTCCTTTTAGTTTTTTCTTGCTATGATCACTATTGCCAAGTGGCCCCAACACCCTTATCTCTTGCACTACATCTGGTGTTCCACTAAGGACTAGGTCTAATATTGCTTCCCCTCTGGTCGGTTCATGAACCAGCTGCTCCAAGAAGCAGTCATTTATTTCATCTAGGAACTTTATCTCCCTAGCATGTCCTGTTGTGACACTGACCCAGTCGATGCCGGGGTAATTGAAATCACCCATTATTATTACTGCACTGTAACTTTTGCTAGCTTCCTTGATTTCTTTGAGCATTTCATCATCCATTTGTTCATTCTGGCCAGGCGGACGATAGTACACCCCCACTGCCATCGCCTTCCCCTTTTTACATGGAATTTCAATCCATAGAGATTCTACAGCAAATTTTGTTTCTTGCAAAACTTTAATCCTTTCTGACTCAATGCCCTCTCTAACATAGAGCGCAACCCCTCCACCAATTTGATCAGCTCTATCATTTCGATATAGTTTGTACCCAGGTATCACAGTGTCCCACTGGTTGTCCTCCTTCCACCATGTCTCTGATATTCCAATCATATCTAACCTCTCGTTTAGTGCTATATATTCTAACTCTCCCATCTTGTTTACTTCTAGCATTTGCATACAAGCATTTTAGAGACTGTATTTTATTCATATTAATTTGGCTATTGGTAGACATGGGTAATTTGGGATCTTTAAGTTCTGTCTGCTCCATACTCGAGGGCATTTGGGCTACTTTACTCTTTTTTGGAACCTCTCTGCTTTTTGTAGTATCCTTCAAGGATACATTCTTCCGAACCATGCGCTCTTGGGCGACTGTCGGCTTTCCCCTATTATCTAGTTTAAAAGCTGCTCTATCTCCTTTTTAAAGGTTAATACCAGCAGCCTGGTTCCATCCCGGTTAAGGTGAAGCCCATCCCTTCGGAAGAGCCCCTCCTTTCCCCAGAATGTTCCCCAGTTCCTAACAAATCCGAACCCCTCATCTCTGCACCATTGTCCCATCCACGCATTGAGACTCCGGAGCTCTGCCTGCCTATTGGGTCCTGCGCGTGGAACGGGAAGCATTTCGGAGAACGCTACCCTGGAAGTTCTGGATTTCAACTTCCTACCTAAAAGCCTAAATTTAGCTTCCAGAACCTCCCTACCACATTTTCCTATGTCATTGGTACCAACATGTACCAAGACAGCAGACTCCTCCCCAGCACTATCTAAGACCTTATCTAGGTGGCGTGTGAGGTCCGCTACCTTCGCACCAGGCAGGCATGTTACCAGGCGATCCTCACGTCCACCAGCCACCCAGCTATCTACATGCCTAATGATCGAATCACCAACTATAACTGCTGTCCTAACCCTTCCCGCATGGGCACTGGGTGCAATGGATATTTATACCACTAAAACTGTACCTAAGAAGTTTAATATACCTTGTTCACCTGAAGCTTAATTAATCTCAGGTCCAATGAAGCAAATCGGATAGGCTAGTCTAGCTTACAAGTGGTAAAGAGGAACTATGTACAATTAATGTTTGTAAGGGTGCAGTGGCTTAAGTTGTGCTGGGCTGTGTGGTGTTGGTAGGTGCTTGGGTAGTTTCATGGGTTTGGGTTTGGGTTGGGTCCTGTGTGCCATACTGTATTGTAAATAGATGTGTTTTAAGATGTTTTCTGAATAATTGAAGATCATGCAGTTCTCTGAGATGAGTGGCAAGGGCATTCCAGAGTGTAGGAGCAGTGTGGGCCAAGCACTAGTAAGCCATAGAAAACTGCACTGGATCCTTGGGGGCTGTCAGCTTGAGGAGTAAAGAGCATACTCACACTCTAAGCTCTATAGGGCCTTATTGGGCTAAATTCTAGGCCACTGCAATGTACTATGGGCCAGGAGAGCCAGGCTCATCAGCACTTACAGGTATTCACACACACCTTGCCACCTGCTGGAGACAGACAATTACTGTCTTCTCTCTCAGTGTTACACCAGTGGTTATATATCCTGATGACATTGAAAGATGCTCGTCTGTCTCCACCTGCTGGCAAGGGAGCATAATGCACTCATCTGGACTAGATTAGCAGGATAAGGAAGTACTCACTTTCAATCCCACCTTCTTCTATTGTTGTGCCCTTATATTCAATCTTGGGCTCCAGTGTAATCTTTATGCTTAATATATAATCAAGATCAAACCTTAACAAAATGTTCTTAGGATCTAGGAGTCAGCCCAAAAAACTAGGTGCCAGACTTATAATGAGTGAAATTTTATTTATGTGCAATTTTTAAACAGTAGCCTCTCCACGGTGTATTTCCAATCCCCCTCCCCCCAACACAGCACCCTCTGTCAATGTAGTCTCCTCCTCAAACACAACAGCCTTTCTCAATCTATTCCCCTCAACACCACAGCAGCTTCTCTCAGTCTCCCAATGCCCCCCTCCCCCCCCCCCAAAAAAAAGGCCAGTTTGAATTTTGAAGAAATATACCAAGCAGCTCCTTTGGTGAACTGCTTCAGCTGCCACTGCCATTGCTTCCTGATCAAACCTACAGACAAAGCTAATGGCTCTCGCCGCTGCCTCTGCCTCCTGATCTTGCTCACAATGTTTATGCAAGCAAACTTGATCAGGAGGCAGCTTCAGCCATTACCTTTGCCTGAAGACCTGATCGGCAGGCAGCAGCAGGAGTCATTGTTTATGCCATAGACTCCCGCCTCTGCCACTCAGGCATGCAGGTAACAGACTCCCACCACTGTCGCTGCCTCTCCCTAGCTGCTGTACAAAATCTAGGTACCAGCTCAGATCTGTTAGTCAGCATGGCGACCTGGCATCTGGGGTTTGAGCCCTGACGATCATCACACCTTGTGATATCCGTTTCTGCTTTAAGTGCATGAAGCAGCAATACATCACTTAGTTATAACAGTTCATGACAAGCACAAAATGAAATAACCTATACTGTAGTTGCAAATTATCCCTCCACACTGCTCAATAGAGGATGAAGAAATGGAGAAATTCTGTAGGTGACTTGGTCTCTTATAGCCACTTCACTAAGTACAGTTAAAAAGTGCTGCATATGCCTTTTTAGCACTACACAAATGATAAATAGCAGTAGTACAATGGCTGCCTTGAAACCCCAATAGACACCTGGCATGTCACGCCAAATTTAATTCTGAATTCAAATTATCTTTAAACTCTTAAGCAATAAAACACAACACATTTTTGACTTAATGTTCTAGCTTTTTTTTTTTTGGTAAATCTTTTTATGATCTGGAGCTATGTAAGGGTCTAGCACAGACTGAAGGCAGTGCTGGTCCAACTACGAAAATGAATAGGGAAAGAAGGAGAAAGAAGGGGAAAGCAAACAAGAAAAGCACCTGAAGACAATATCCCAGTTGAGATTTCCACATTTAGCATCAGAATTTTGATCCAAATGCTGAATGGTTTCAGGATCCTGCAGAAGACGCTTGAACTTCTCAATTTCTCTCTACAAAAATATTTGAACAAGATACTGTTAATCTTTATCCAGAATGCTCTCGATTCTGTAACTATCAAGGAACTAAATTAGCTCAGTACCTTTCTTTCCAAAGCTTTGTCATTTTCAAGATGACGACAGCAAAGTAGCAGTTCATGGAGTGCAAGACTCATGCTCAAGTTAGCAGCCCTTGTATAACAAGAACCTAAAAATAAAGACCAATATAGATCACAGTTTTACAATAGCTAAGCAGACAAACAGCTTTACCATACAGCAAACCACAATACTGCTGTCACAAGGCAGCCAATCAAAACCATAATTGTTGGGTACAGGGAGTAAGATAGATGCATACCACCCTGTGTGGCCTACAAATTCTTGCAGGACTTTTTTTTTGACAGAGACAAAATAGAAAAAAATATTGAGTCAACAATGCTTTAGTGATATATATTACATTTTCAAATACTTGTGTGCACAAGCACCTACAGACTGACAATTTTGGTACAATTTAGGAGCCCATCTGAAAAACTAGGAGCCAAACTTATGATTGAAATTTTTACATTTGCAAGCATTTAAATTGTTCATTCATAATGTATTTAACACAAATAGAGCAAATTATTACAAATCGCAGCATGTATGTCAAGACCATCTCCAGTCCCCTCTCTGCTATGTGTTTGCTTTGCTTAGATTGTAAGCTCTACTGAGCAGGGACCATCTCCTATGTGTATATGTACAGAACTGCATATGCCTTGTAGTACAATATAAATTATAAGTAGTAGTAGTTGAAAAAAAATAAATGAAAAAAAAAAGTGTGTCAAACAAAAATTAGCAACAAATACATCCCCAAAATGCAACCTGCAATAACTTACATAAAACAAAAATCTAACATACATACACTACTCTTCCAATAAATACATGTAAAACAATAACTAAAAATAAAAATTTCTCCAGTTGCTTGACAAATTTCTCTTTTTTTCAGCAAAAGAAATGCATAAACCACAGAGTAAGTGCCGTCAGCTAAAGGGATGGCAGCTTGAGGCACGTGGTCCATTGGCACACACATTAAAAGCATTAAAGGTGATTTTAGCTGAGCAACGAGTTGAGACCTGACAAACGTTTACCTTACATCCAGAGTTTGATGGCGGCAAAGCTAAATCTGCAGAACTAAAAGACAAGCTGCGAATATCACAACAGCTGATGAGCAGAGCAGGACCACATGCACACTCCCCCACAAGCATGGTGGCAGTGGACTGATGGGGAAAATGGGAGCGAGCACAGGCAAACAATGTTGGATACTGCGAAGTTTAAAAACGAATTTTGCCAAGCTTTCAGCAAAATGTTGGCTGAGTTCTGCATGATGCATGAAGTTATGACAAAAATTCAGGATATTCATGGACAACTTAGAAAGCTGGGAAGGATGCATAGAAGAGGCCAAAGTCAAATTGAAAGAGCATATGGAAGTCATGAATTATTTGCAGTGTGCTGTGGACAGCGTAGTTACTCACCTGTAACAGGTGATCTCCAGGAACAGCAGGAATTGAGTCTTCAAATATGGGCGACGTCGGCACCGACGGAACCTGCGTGGGAACGCTCCCCTGCGTCCTATAAGAAAGCTTTTGGGAGCATCCCACTGCGCAGCTACATTCACACCTTTCCAACTCTCCCTCCTCAGCTGGGGTTGTAGCCGAGATAAAAGGAGAAGGAGAGAGAGAGAGAGAGAGAGAGAGAGAGACAGAGAGACAGAGAGAGAAACTCCTAGGGGAGGAGGGTGGGTTGTGAAGACTCATTTCCTGCTGTTCCCGGAGATCACCTGTTACACGTGAGTAACTACGCTATCTCCAGGAACAAGCAGGAATGTAGTCTTCACATATGGGACTCCCTAGCTTGGAGAGGCCAGGGAGATGACCACAGAAAGCTGTGAAACACAGGCCTAAGTGGGTCATGTATCCTCCCAAGGATCTCTGGTATCGAAACCCGGGAAGGGGGGGGGGGGGTAGGAATTGATCTAAGTCTGAAAGAGATGCTGGAGAACAGACTGACCGAACGAGGAGTCCCGGCAATAATGGGCCGCAAAAGTATGGACAGAGGACCAGGTTGCTGCCCTGCATATTTCCTCAATTGCCACTGAGCGTAGGTTTGCCATGGAGGCTGCCATTGCTCGCACACTGTGTGCTCTGACATGACCTTCAAGAGAAAGTCCTTTACTCTCATAGTTAAAAGATATACAGTCTGCAATCCATTTGGAGAGTGTTCTTTTGGAAACTGGTAGACCTAGGTGACTAGAATCAAACGCAACAAAAAGCTTTGAAGCCTTTCTGTGCTGCCTAGTTCTCTGAAGATAAAAGGCCAAGGCACGCTTGCAATCCAGAGTATGTAGACTCCTTTCTGCACTAGAGGCACGAGGCCTAGGAAAGAAAACAGGAAGGTAAATTGACTGATTTAAATGAAAAGGCGAAACCACCTTTGGCATAAAGTGAGGATGAGTCCTAAGGACTACTTTATCATGGTGGAATCGTGTTTTAGGAGGGTCAACCACTAAAGCCTGGAGCTCACTAATGCGTCTTGCAGAAGTGAGGGCAATTAGGAAGATAACTTTCCAAGAAAGAAACTTCAGAGATGTAGTGGCTAGAGGTTCGAAGTGTGGCTTCATGAGCTGTCCGAGGACAAGACTGAGATCCCATCCCACAGGTGGTGGCCTAATGGGAGGCTTAGTTAAGAGTAGACCACTCATGAAGCGTGCTACAAGCGGCTGAGAAGAGACAGGTTATCCATCAAAGGGCATGTGGAAAGCCGCAATGGCACTTAGGTGGACCCTTAGCAAATTGGTCTTGAGTCCAGAGGATGAGAGGTGGAGGAGATACTCAATTAACACCTCCAAAGAAACGGAAACAGGATTAAGATCTCTTTTTGAACACCAGATTGAAAACCTTTGCCACTTAAAGTTTCCTTGAGGCCAACAGGAAATCTTTAACCTGTTGAGAGAGGTTGATATCCTGGAGTTCTAAGCTCTCAGCAGCCACGCCATCAGGTGTAAGGACTTGAGGTTTGGATGCAGGAGCGTCCCGTTCTCCTGGAATAGGAGATCCAGAGCACATCCCAACTCCAGAGGTTTGGCCTGAGAAAGACATAGAAGCAGTGGATACCACATTTGACATGGCCAATGCGGGGCTATGAGGATCATGTAGCCCCTGTCTCTCTGGAGTTTGAAGAAAGTCTTGGAGATAAGGGGAATGGGAGGGTAGGCATATAGGAAGTGTTGACCCCAGTGGAGATGGAAAGCATTCATCGCCTGACTGTTCTGAGAAGGTATTCTGGAACAGAAGCGCGGAAGTTTGGCATTCTGAAGACTCGCAAACAGATCTATATCTGGGGTTCCCCAGATCTGAAAGATTTGAGCAATCTGATCCA
The DNA here is from genome assembly GCA_033557465.1 of Ichthyophis bannanicus. Lineage (NCBI taxonomy): Eukaryota > Metazoa > Chordata > Amphibia > Gymnophiona > Ichthyophiidae > Ichthyophis > Ichthyophis bannanicus. Next base: position 189,172,862 of record CM066035.1, on the reverse strand, counting down.
AATGGAGAGACCACTCGTGTGGCAGTAATACTCAACTGAGTTTGTCTGCCAGGAGAGTTTGTCTGCCAGGGAGATACACCACTAGTAGGTGGATCTGATGGCAAATGGCAGAAGACCATAGAAGTAGAGCTTTGTTGCAAAATGCCCGAGAACCTGTTCCACCTTGCCTGTTCACATAGAACATGGCCACCTGATTGTCCGTTTGGACTAGAACTGTTTGGGAGCGAAGGTGGTCTTGGAACACCCTGAGAGCATTGTGGATGGCTCTGAGTTCCAACAGATTTATGTGAAGTCGAGCCTCCTGCTGAGTCTAAAGATCCTGAGTGGAGAGATTGTCCATATGAGCTCCCCAACCCAATTTCGACGCATTAGTCAACAGGGTGGATTGGTGTGATGACATCTAAAAAGGTAACCCTACAAGACGGTTTTCTGGTGATTGTCACCATTGGAGGGACAAAATTACACATGCAGAGATCATGATTCTGTCCCCCAGACGACCTGATGCTTGAGTACACTGCGCTGCACGCATATGCAGAAGAGCATAGGGAACCACATGTACAGTGGAAGCTATATGACCCAGCAACTGAAGCATTTCTCGAGCAGTTAGGAAAGTCTTCATATGTGCCTGAGAAGCTAGTTGAACTATTCGAGCACAGCGGATCTGTGGTAGAAAAGCCCTTGACTGCAGCGTGTCTAGGAGAGCCCCTATGAACTCTTAAGGTTTGAGAAGGGGTGAGTTGGGAGTTTGGAAAATTTATTACAAATCCCAATTGTTGAGGAACCTGCATTGTGCAGGAGAGAAAAGAGCTGGCCTCTGCAGCTGACGCTACTCAGATGAGCCAGTTGTCTAAGTAAGGGAAGACAAATATCCCTAGAGATCTTAGGAATGCTACCACTACTGCCATGCATTTTGTGAAGACTCTTGGGGTAGAAGCCAGGGCAAAGGGTAGAACCCTGTACTGGTAATGTCTTCCTTGAAAGAGGAATCGAAGAAACCTCCTGTGTTCTGCGTGAATAAGGATATGTGTATACACATCCTTTAGATCTAGAGAACAAAGTCAGTCCTGACTCTGGAGGTAAGGGAAAAGTGTTCTGAGAGAGATCATCTTGAATTTCTCTCGGAACAGATACTTGTTTAATTCTATGAGGTCCAGAATGGGCCTGTATCCTCCTGTCTTCTTTGGGATAAGGAAGAAGGGGGAGTAGAAGACCAGGCCTTGCTGAGAAAATGGCACCTTCTCTATCGCACCTTGAGTGAGGAAGGTAGTAATCTCCTGGCACAAGAGAGTGGTGAGAAGAGGCTGGGAGTAGATGGAGGGGGCATACTTTGGAAGTGAAGTTTGTACCCCTCTGTCACTATGGAGAGAGTCTAATGCTCTGATGTTATCTGATGCCACCTTTGGGCAAAGTAACAGTCTGCCTGGAATGTTGACTGGCTCTGGAGTTTCCAGAGGTAGGATAGCTAAGTTCTCTAGAAAGGAGTCAAAGACCTTGTGGAGGCTGGGTCTGTTGAGCTGGTTGAGCTCTGGGGGCCTGAGCCTTCCTTTATTGCTTCGATTGTTGCGGTCCCTTCTGGGAAGCATGGACCAGACAGTGCACAGCATGGGTATAAGTAGGATAAAACCTCTTCTTGTTGTTGAAAAAGGGCTTCTTTACAGCTTTTTTCTTAGCTGGGTTGGCAGTGGTTCTAGAAAGCCTATTGAGAGTGGTATTCTCAGACTCCAGCTGAGAAGCCTTGTCCTGCCAACCCTTGCTAAAGAGGTTTGCACCTGTGCAAGGAATATTCCACAGCTTATCTTGCACCCACTGCTCAAGATCGGATGCTTGTAACCAAGCAATCCGACGTGCACCGATGCAGATAGCAGAAGTTCTGCTAATACACGCAACACAATCAAAGGTGGCCCTGTTCATGAATTTAGAAACATTCTGGACATGTTTAACAAGTGTCAGGTAATCAGCCCTCTTGTCATCCGGGAAAAGAGGAGCCATTAGTTCTAAGTCTTTACCCATCTTCCAAAGGAACATACCCATGTAGAGTATGTAAGAACTTATTCTGGCCGTTAACATTGATCGTTGATGTTTTCAAACCTCTAAGGCATCGAGAGTTCTTGCCTCGCAGCCTGGAGGATTAGATGAATGTGTCTTGGCACTTCTTATTCGACGCATTGCCAATTCCACTACCATGGAATGGTGTGTTAACTGCGCCTTCTGGAAACTGGGACACTGCAGTATCCGGTAAATGGTATCGAGTCTCCGAGAACATGGAGAGATCGTTAAGGGTGTTTCCAACATCCTAAGCATGACGTCATGCAATATCTGGTGAATGGGTAAGGTAGCAGTCTCCTTAGGGACTGCTGGATACTGAAAAATTTCAGGTTCCTCAGCTCTCGGTTCCTTCTCGGAGGTCACCGTAATGGAGAGGCCCCAAGCCACATCTCATATAAAAAGGTCTTGAAAAGACATGTCCTCCAAAGGAGACATACGGCATTGTGGGGAAGGAGAAGGATCTTCCAAAAGAGCCTCCCTAGTACCGATAGATTAAATCGGAAAAGTCAAAAGCGGAAGACTCGAAGTATCAACGGGATTTGACCCACTGGGCGAGCAAATTTGAGTGCGTACCACTCTCGGATGACCTCCAGCACCCTCTGGTTGGAAGTGATCTGGGCCCAGGCAGGGTAGAACTCCCGCAGTCGGCTGCCATGCACCACCGCCTGGGCCCCCCCTCGTTTCACATTGTGATTTCTTGGGCCCAGAGGCCGAAGAGGCAGCAAAACCTCTGCCCGCTGCCCTGAAGCATCGAAACCCTTGCCCCTAGAGGTGAAACGTGAATAGCAAAAATGCCTGAAGTCCCGTGGCTTACTCCAGGACGCAGGGGGTGTACAGTTTTGCTTCTGCCTATCTTCAGGGAGCCGTCCATCTTTGGATTCACCTAGATCTTTGACCAACTTGTCCAGGTCTTCCCCAAAGAGCAGCTTACCCTTAAAGGGGAGCTTATTGAGTTGGGCCATTGAGGAACAATCCGCTGCCCAGTTGTGCAGCCATAGATAGTGGCAGGCCACGACTACTGAGGCCACACTGTTTGACAGCCCTCTAATAAGATCATCTGCCAAATAAGCAGCACCCAATTCAGTCAGGCAGTCTCCCCTCTTTGGTCCGCTGCCTCCCCTTGTTGCTGTAGTTGCTGTGATCAGCGAAGGCAAGCTCTTACCAGCCAGGATCCGCAAATGGAGGCTTGTAGCGAAAGGGCATTGACATCAAAGGCCTGTTTTAACAAGGTGTCCAATCTACTATCTTGAACATCCTTGAGGGCCGCACTACCTTCCACCGGGATTGTAGCCTTCTTTGTGACTGCCGAAATCACCACGTCCACTTTCGGGTGCCAAAAGAATTCATGGTCCTGGTAAAACAGTAGATAAAGGATCAAGAGCTATGACACGCCTCTAAGGCCATCCTCTGGCAGTTCCCACTCGTCCTGGATCATCTGCCGAACCACTCTATGCAATGGGAACACCTTCTGTGATTTGCAAACCGCCTGTAGTAAAAGATCTTCCAGTGTCTCATCCTCCGACGGACCACTGGTGAGCATATTAAGTGCCGTGAGTATTTCCACAATGAGCAACGGCAACTCTTCTCTGCGGAAAACCTGAACAATGCACGTCTGCTTCTCCTATTCATGGATCTCCCCTTCTTCCAAATCCTCATCGTCTTCCAGCTCTGCAACCAACTCCTCTCCCTCTGGGTCTTCGGACCACTGGGAGTCAATTTGACGTTCTTCCGAGGTCCTGGGTTGCTTTGCGGCTAAGATCCCTGGATCCGGACTCTCCATTTGTTTGATTCCTCGCTGTGCCCCCGAGGGACCCCCCCCGCCTGCGACTACTGACACAGACAGAAAGCCTGATGTAGAAGGACAAACTCCAGCGAGAACATTCCTGAGAATTCCTTCCTCCCCCAGGGACAGGTGGGTTGAAGGCCCAGGCAAGAGCGGGGGGCAAGATCCCAAGTCCTGAGGAGACAATCCTGACTCCCCTAGCTCCTGCGCCTCAAGCCGCCAGAGAAAGCACCTTATCTTGCGTTCCCCTATCACTGAGGGTCTGCTCCATTGAGGTGGCTTCTTGAGCACAACCCCTACAAATGCCCATCTTTGATACAGCTCCGCAAGGGGTCCCACACACTAGACACTGAGGTCTCGCAGGCATATTGCAAAGCAAGGCAGTTGAAGAAACGTTATATACTTTCTTATTTCTTCTTCCACTGGCCCCCGGCCTGTCTTGCTACCCTCACCACAACTACCCTGGGGAGAATCACCTAGTTCACCACAAAAATGGAAAAAAAAATTAAAATAAAAAAAGGCAGAGTTCCTTTTCTAAGTATAAAAATATCCTCTCACCACCCTCAAAATACAACGAACCACCCTGGCTGGCAGAAAACAGCAGAGCGCCCAACTAGCAGTACAGAACAGGAGCGGGAGGGGGAGCCCAGAAAGCACACCCCTTTAATCTCCCGCGCTGAAAACTGCCACGTGGTTAGGCCTCCTACTGAAAACCAGGCCTCTATGCCAAAGTCACTGCCCTTAAACAAACAGAAAAGGCACTGCCAAGCTGCTCCAAGTACTTACGCTCAGCCAGGAGTATTGATGAAGAAAGCTCCTCCCGATGCCTTTGCGGACAGCTGCTCCTGCCTCCTGTTTCCCCTTGCGCTCAGCCGATTGCGGCTTTAGCGCTAGAGGGGGGGTCTCCAGCGATGCCTGCCGCTTCAGAACTTGGCACCTTTGTCAGAAATGCAGTTCCTCACCCAAGCAGGGATCAGAAGCAGGCAAACAACTCTGAGCCCTCAGGAAAGTCACCACACTTGCCCCACTTGACCGGAGAGGGATAGAGGATTCTCTCCTGTTGCTTTTTTTTTTTTTTTTTTTAAAAGATGAGGCTAAATGGCCAGAAACAAAAAGAAATAACTAAAGCAAAATAAAACTACACTAAAATAAACTAAACCTCCTTAGTTGTTACTTCAGCGAGTCCAGCACCTTGGCTCACTACCTCCTCCACTGCTTGGAGATTGAGCATACTGGAGCTAGTGGGAGGTTCCTGCTGTATTAAAACCAGTGTCATCAAAAGATGACATGCTCAGTCTCCAAGCTGCTGGAAGAGGTGCACTACCCAGAGGTGCGGGACTGGACAGGAGGGACGATAAGGAAGGGGTATTTATAATCATCTGCTTGTCTTAGTGAAGTAAAGTGAAAGTGAAGTAAAACTTTGAACCTGTTATATATTGGAAATATTTGAATGGAATTTAAGACAAGAATTTCCTGAAAAAAGAGTTTTAATCCTGAACCAGGAGAGCTATGCTGACCTGTGCATAGGGTGTTTGGAATCTAAATAATTTGTGACAGTTTGATGAGCTGCTGAAAGCTGAGACTCAAAGCTGTGCTTGATAATTTGGAGTTTACACTTCGGAAGAACAGCTGATTTTTGTAGTGACTAATCAAAATATTTTAACACTGGTTCCTGAAAAGAATTTTTTTGAAATTGAACAAAAATGTGATTCCGATTTGAATGTGTATGAATGAGGGTGAAAGAAATTTAGATAGGGATTCTCAATGATCTTTTATTTTTTATTAGTTTATGGACAGTGACTGAATAAGTCTCAGTCTGAACTTTAAAAAAAAAAAAAAAAAAAAAAAAAAAAAAGACTGCACCGGGATAGGTTTTCTTTGAGTTTTTATTTTCAGATAGGCAGTAGGGTACTGTACATTTCTGGACCGGAGAGGTTTCTTTAGTCAGATTGGAAGAGGCAACATCGCTGGACAGCTGGATGAGTGACCAGGCTTCATTGCAAGAAAGGTCTGGGAAGAGATACAGCACACTCATACCCCGAGAGACACAGCACAATATGAGCTCATCAATGTGTTGGTAATATAAGTAAAATAAACACAGAGTACTCAGAGTAAGAAGGGAACTTACCTGTTTACAGCGGCAATAAATTTATTGATGGGAAAGCAATAGGAATAGGAGTGAGAAATAAAAACAAAGGTTATTTGGAAATTCTCACTTACCTGTAATTGGCGAAAGAACAGTTTCAAGAGGAAGAAACTGTGATTCATGTTAAAGTGCAATGAGAAATGTGCAATAGTGTCAAAACACTATTTATTTCTGAGTTTTAACTAGTTGTGGAAATTGTTGGCGTGCTCCATTTTTAAAGCTTAGTTAGCTATTTAGTCTAAAGTTTATTAAATTGTATTAATAATTCCATCTATGAAAGTGAATGTATTTTTTATTCCATACTGAAATCCTCTACCATTCCCCAATGGATGTAACATCTCATTGGTAGGGCTTATCCCAAATATCTTCCTCTACCATTCCATAAAGAGAAGTATAAGAGGAAAATCTAAGACGAGGTTAGATGGAAGCTTACAGATGTCACTGAGTGAGACAGACTGAATAACCACTTAGCCATCTGACTACACCACAGCCTCCTACAATAGCATTAAAGATGTTAACTACATCTCTCCAGGGGGGGGGGGGGGTGCGCGCGCGTTACATGAATGTTAGAGATGTGGGGTGATGAATAATGTAGTTCCTTTCTGCTAGGGAAGATCTGAATCAAGGGAGAGTATGGCAATAATGTACAATGTGACATTCTGCTAGACCAGTCTAGACAAGTGGGTTGTGTTCCGCTACCAGCAGACTGATAAGAGAAAAATAATGAAAAGCCCAGATTTCAATGACATCACTCTCATGTTTCTATTTGTATCAGCCACCAGAGGTCCCCTTCAGTATTCATCCCAAAGCATATGGAAGAAACATGGCAAGCTTCACACAACCTAAAATCATGGATAGCTATAGTAGAGAACTATGTACAGGAAAAGCATGAACAGACATCTGTCCATAGAAGATGAACCTGCAGAGCCAAGTATAAAAATCATAGTGGACCAAAAGGAACCGTAGCAGAGAACAAAGCAAATACAGTTTCAGGGTCAGGCCCTGGACTGGCCTAGCAGGACTCAAAGTAAAGAACATTAACTGGTATGTAAAATGTCACCTTCTATAATCGTCCTGCTAGACCAGTCCAGACAAGTGGGATGCATTAAAGGTACAATGCCACTAGGTGGGAAGACACAGCAGATCGCAAAACCCCAGAGCCAAAGGCTATGTCCATCCACGCATGGACATCCAAACAGTAATGCTTGACAAAAATGGAAAGTAATACCTAAGTTCTGCCCCACAAATGTCTGCAGGGGCTACTGAGTTCCGCTCCACCCAGGACGATGCTTGTGCTCTGGTAGAATGGGCACACAAACCTTCCGGAACTGGTTGGTTCCGCAACAGATATACAGAGGCAATGGACTCCTTAATCTAGCATCCTAAAGCTGACTTGACCACTATGCCACCCGTGCGCAGGCCAGCAAACAGCATAAAAAGATGGTCAGACTTACAAAGGGAATCCATAACCTCCACATACCAGAGCAACACCTTCCAGACATCCAATACGTGAAGATCCTTAACCATCCCCAGACACTGCTCCTTAAAGGAGGAGGGCTGGCAGACGATATGGTTCCCATGAAGGGGAGAAATCACCTCGGGCAAGCTGGAAGGCACAAGCCAAATGGAAACTGCCTCCTTAGAAAAATACAGATAAGGATCTCAGCAAGAAAGAGTCTGCAACTTGGAAAACTGCCTTGAAGCACAAATCACAACCATGAATACCATCTTGAGCATCAAATCCTTGATGGTAGCATGCTTCAACAACTCAAAAGGCGCTGTAATCAGGGCCCTGAGCACCAGACACAGATTCCAGGATCACAGATCGGAGGGGATGACAGACACTGAACCCCCTGGAGAAAGCACAAGAAATTTGGGTGCAAGACTAGAGACTTACCAGCCACCAGACCTCAGAAAGAGGCCAAAGCTGCTATTTGAACCTTCAAGGAGCTAAAGGAAGGGCCCTTCTCCAGTCTATCCTGAAAAAGGCCAACAGAGGGCACCTTGGTCGCCTCAGGAACCAACTGCCAAGTGCTGCACCATCGCTCAAAGAGGCACCAGATCCACATGTATGCTACCTTGGTAGACCACCTACAGGCGCCAAGCAGAGTAAGCACAACCACGGGAGAGAAGCCCTTATGCGATAGTCATATCATTCCAAGAGGCAAGCCATAAGCAAAAAGTGAATGGGTCCCCTAGAACGATTGGTCACAACCACAAGAGGCCCTGAGATGGAGGCAACCTCAAAGAAGGAACCTGCGGGAGCCACATAACGTCTCCAAACCATGCTCTCCTCAGTCAATCTGAGGTCACCAGAACAATCCTGCTCAGGTGGCATTTTATACGATAAACACACATGCCCCACCAGGAGTCACAGAGGAAACACGTACATCAGGTGCTGACTCAGCTGGATCAGAGTGTCAATGCCCTCAGATCCCAACTCCATGCACTGGCTGATGCAGCAAACAACACACAGAGATTGGTAGGTCGCCATCAGATCCATTGTGGGGTGACCCCAGCAGCTCAGAATCAACCAAAACTCCTCATGACTCAAACTTCCACTCTCCAGGATCCAGAGAGTACCGGCTGAGGATGTCTTCTTCCAGAATGTCCACCCTGGCAATGTGCCAAGCAGACAAGTTTAGGAGGTTCTTTTCTGCCCATACAAACAGGAGAAACCATCTACAAAGTTAACCCGGCACTCAAACCGCCTTACCAATTGACATAAGCCACCGCCGTGGCATGGTCTGAAAACACTCAAACTGCCTGGCCCTTAAGCAGGGGCCAGAACTGCATTACAGCGAACCTGATAGCCCTTGCCTTGAGGTGATTGATAGATCACACCACCTCCCCGTGGTTCCAAAGTCTGTGGGCTGTACGGCCTTGGCAATTTGCTCCCCAGCCTGAGAGACTGGCCTCTGTCATCAGGAGGCTCCAGGAGAAACCATCCAGTGTGCCCTTCTTCAAATAACAGGGCTTCCGCCACCACTGCAGGCTGGACTACACCCTCAAAGGAAACAGGAGCCTGCACTCGAACTCCTGAAAACTTGAGGACCACCGAGCCAGAAAGAACCGCTGGAGCGGTCACATGTGAGGACATGGCCACAGCACCATCTCTACTGTCGCTGCCATCAATCCAAGGAGCTGAAGATAATCCCAGATTCTCTGAGTCTGCTATGCACCTTACAGCACCAGGCAATTCAATAGTCTTTGACTTTCCCCGATTGATCACCCAGTCGAGGCTTTCCAAAAAAAAGGACACCATTCGGGATGCTACTCAAGGCGACTCCAAAACGGAACGGGCCCGGATGAGCCAGTTATTCACATAGAGATGAAAACAGATCTCTCGGCGCTGCAGCACCACAGCTGCCACCACCACATCCTTGGGATGGTGGATAGCCCGACAGGGAGGGCAGTAAACTGTCAGGGAGAGCCAAGCACAGCAAACCTCAGATACTTTCTTGATCTGGATCGGGATATGACAATAAGCCTCGGCCAACAGAGGCCAATAACTCCCCTTGGCACACTGCCTGAATCATGCAGCGCAAGGTTTCCAATCAAAAGTGCAGGACACGCAAGCACTTGCTGACTGACTTATTTATTTATTTACATTCTCTTATATACCGTGCTATTCTGCATCACTGCAGTTTACCTTGAACAAACTGAAATTACATTGAACAGGGCATTATAACTTGGAGATAAGTATTTTACAGGGAACATGGGCTATGGAGGGTTAAGTGGCTTGCCCAAGACCACAAGGAGCACCTGTGGGACTAGAAACCCCAGCCCTTCCGGCCCAAGGTTACTGTCCTCTAGTGGGATTTGAACCCCTGACCTTCCGGACTGAAGTATCTTGCCCCAACCACTAGGCCACTCCAATTCCTGAAATCCACTGGATTTCCTTGAAGCCCAGAAAGGGACGGAAGGAACATTATTTTTTTTGGCACCACAAAATACACAGAGTATCTGCAGTTGCCCTGCTCGTACGGTGGGACGGGCACCACTGCCTTTAGGTGCAGCAACTTGTCCAAGGTGGTACATGCAGTGGCACTTTCAATCGCAGACCCACAAGGGGAAAGGACGACATCTGGAATTGGCTCCTTGCATCCCAGGTCACAGAAGAAATGAACGATGTCTAGCACCTAGGGATCCTTAGAAACTGGGACCCACTCCTGAAAGAAAAGGCGAAGACTGCCTCCATCTGAAGGGACTGGGGAAAGGGTCCCCAAACCTTATTTGCACAGCCTGAGAGGGTCCTTCTCTGGGTGGGACAGAGTCCCTGGGGCAACATGCTCCATGAAAAGGATTGAGAACAAGCTCTAAGCCCAGAAGCAGAGAGGAAGAAAGGGTTCTGCCCCTCCAGGTTAGTAACGACAAGAGTCCAGAGATCTTCGGTCATCCTGCCAGCATGCCCTCAGTTGACAAGTGGAGACCGATGAGAGAGTTGCACCAGCCCGCTTCACAGGCCCCTTGGATAAGTCTTACAGGTTCTTCACCATCTTCTCCATATTGATACCAAAAAAAGCTTCCCCCTTAAAAGCCAGGTGGCCCTTCCAGGCTTTGGAAAAGGTATCCGCTACCCAGTGCCGGAGTCAAATCCAACGCCGTAACACTGTCATCAGGCCACCATCTCTGGCCAAGGGCACCAGTAAACAGGAGCAAGGCGACAGATGAAAATTCAAATTCTTTATTCAGAGGTACAATACAGCCACACCTGACATGGCAGGGTTTCGGCACCTGCCTTCTTCAGGGGTGTACTGGCACAGATACTGAAGTGCTGAACTCTGTCTTCTTGTATTAACCAAGTGCACAAGGATATACTTAAATTGTAGATGCTATTCTCATACAGTCTTGTCGACGGGTACTTCAAAATCAGGCACTCATTCAGTTAGCGGCTCACATGAAGTCACTAACTACCTTATCTTCTCTTACAATTAAGTAAGGAGAAGCATAAGAGGAAAATAAAATCTAATGTGGATAGGATTCATCAATACTAATGTGATGTTACAGATGCCAATTTGCAGTAAGGCAGTGGATTTCAGGAATTAAATAAACAAAATAACAGAAATCAAATTAAATTTTCAATTAAATGTATTAATTTTCTAAAATAAGTTATTAAATATATATATTTTTAAACAGAGCATTCAGGAATTAAAATTTCTAGTTAAAATCTCTGAATAAATAACGTGTTTAACACACTATGGCACAAGGAAACCCAGTACACAATGGATAACTATCAAAGTTGTTCTTACAGAAATATTTTACTTCACTTCTAAATATAACTGTATCTGATAAGTATTTCCAGTTATATCTTCCATCAGTTTCTCTTTAAATTTAAAGTTTTCAAATTCTCTCTTAAAAATTATTTTCCCTTTAAGTATAGGTCATGTAAAAAAGAGAGAAATTAGACTTACCTGCTAATTGTTGTTCCTTGAGGAACTCCAGTCCAGTCCCGCACTTCTGGATAGTGCACCTCCCCCAGCAGCTCGGAGATGGGACATGTCATCTTTTTGATGACACTAGTGTACATATGCAGCTGGCACCACCCACCAGCCCCAGTACCTATTGACAAAGCAGACTCAGAGGAGCAACAAATAAGTAGTTAAACATGCAACAAATACTTCTATGTCTAAATAAACTAGTATCCCCTCCATCCCCTGGAAAGGATACCCCATCCCCCCCTCCAGGATGGGGAGGCCTACCTGTTGAGCGCTTGAGCAATTCCAACCAGCAGGAAGCGAGCAATCGACAGCTCTTCTGGTCCGCCCCTCCCCCAAACACTGAATACACACCCCCTCCAGAGCTCCCCCTGACCACTTCCTCCACCAAGGGAACCAGCTTCAGGACCAGGGTGTGCATAGATTAATCACAGAAAGCACTCAGGGAGGGTTCCGGGACTGGACTGGAGTTCCTCAAGGAACAACAATTAGCAAGTAAGTCTAATTTCTCTTTCCTTATCATCCCTCCAGTCCAGTCCTGCACCTCTGGGATGTATCAGAGCAGTTAAACTAATGGGAGGGTCCTGCACAACCAGCCTGAAGCACTGCCGAGCCAAAACGAGTGTCACCCGCCGCCTGGACATCCAGGCGAAAATGTTCAGATAAAGTATGCCACCCTACAGATCTCCACCAGCGGAACTAAACTATACTCTGCTCACGAGGCTGCCTGAGCCCTCATCCCCGCCGGCACTGCTCTACCCTTCAAGATGTATGCAGGCGTGACTGCCTCGCTGATCCATCTGGAAATGGAGGCTTAGCTGCCGCCTCACTTTTGCACAACCCACCAAACAGAACCAACAGACAGTCCGATCTCCAAAAGGACAAAGTCCTTTTCACATACCTTTGCATCCAAGTGGTACAGCTGAGAGCTCATATCCGCTCTCGTCCATATCCAAGCTCGCCAGAGCCGGTAAGGAAACGGGCCCGATTTACATGAAATGCCCATACCACCTTGGACAAAAATGAAGGAATCGGGCACAGGACCACTTTCTCCTTGGAGAAGGAAAGGAATGGCTCCTGGCTCTGAAATCCTGTGTGCCGAGCAAATCGCCACCAGGAATACCATTTTCAGAGTCAAATCCATCAGGAAAGCTCGACTTGATGGCTCAAAGGGTTTCCGACAGCACCAGATTGAAATTCCAAGGCGGTACCACTGCCCTCTTTGGCAGATGGAGGTGGGTCACCGCCTCTAGAAAGCTCAGCCCGTCTGGGTGTGTACCCAATGGTACCCTGTGGACTTTCCTGCGATAACCGGAAAAATCGCCCTCAGTTGCACCCTCAAGGAACTGGCAGCTAGACCCTTATCAAAAACGGATTGCCAAAAAAGCATCTTTCAGGAAATGGAAAAAAGAGCCAAACGACGAAACCTGGAAACAGCACAAGCACTGGCAAGTCAAATGCAAGGCATTGATAAGGCAGGCAAAGGGAGAATTTGAGAAGAAGCTTGCTGCGGAAGCAAAAACGCGGAGGTAAAGACCTTTTCAAGTACATTCGTAGCAAAAAACCTGTGAGAGAGTCAGTTGGTCCATTAGATGATAAAGGGGTTAAAGGAGCACTAAGAGGCGACAAGGCAATAGCGGAGAGACTGAATGAATTCTTTGCTTCAGTCTTTACTGAGGAAGATGTAGGGATGTTACCCATGACTGAAGTGGTATTTAAAGGTGCGGAAGAATTGAAGGAAATATCGATACATCGGAAAGATGTATTACAACTATTAGATAAACTGAAGAGTAGCAAATCACCTGGGCCGGATGGTATACATCCAAGGGTGTTGAAAGAACTGAAATACGAGATTACTAATAGCAGGTCTGCAATCTGTGAACTATCATTAAAATCATCTCTAATACCTGAAGATTGGAGGATCGCCAATGTAACACCAATTTTTAAAAAGGGTTCCAGGGGTGATCCGGGAAACTACAGACCGGTGAGCCTGACATCAGTACCATGAAAAATGGTAGAAACCATCATAAAGAATAAAATTACTCAGCATGTAGATAGTCATGACCTAATGGGAGACTGCCAACATGGCTTTAGACAAGGAAGATCTTGTCTTACTAATCTGTTATGTTTTTTTGAAGGAGTGAATAATCAGGTGGACAAATGTGAGTCGGTTGATATTGTGTATCTGGACTTTCAGAAACCCTTTGACAAGGTCCCTCATCAGAGACTTTTGGCAAAACTAAAGAGTCATGGGATAGGAGGCAGTGTACTACTGTGGATCAGGAACTGGTTAAAAGATAGAAAGCAGAGGGTAGGGCTAAATGGCCAATTTTCCCAATGGAGAAAGGTGAATAGTGGTGTACCCCAGGGATCTGTGCTGGGTCCGCTGCTTTTTGACATTCATAAATGACCTGGAAAGTGGAATAACGAGTGAGGTTATCAAATTTGCAGATGACACAAAACTATTTAAAGTTGTTAAAACCCAAGAGGATTGTGGAAAATTGCAAGAGGATCTTGATAAATTGGAAGACTGGGCATCAAAATGGCAGATGAAATTTAATGTGGACAAGTGCAAGGTTATGCACCTAGGGAAGAACAACCCAACCTATGGTTACACGATGCAAGGTTCCACATTAGGAACCACCACCCAGGAAAAAGATTTAGGCGTCATCGTGGATACCATGTTAAAACCCTCGGCCCAGTGTGCAGCGGCAGCCAAGAGAGCGAATAGAATGCTAGGTATGATAAGGAAAGGAATGGAAAATAAAAACAAAAGATATTATAATGCCTCTGTATCGTTCCATGGTGAAACCGCACCTTGAATATTGTGTGCAATTCTGGTCGCCGTATCTTAAAAAGGATATAGCGATTTTAGAAAAAGTACAGAGAAGAGCCACCAAATTGGTGAAGGGGATGGAAGGCTACTCCTATGAAGAGAGGCTAAAAAGGTTAGGGCTCTTTAGCCTGGAAAAGAGACGGCTGAGGGGAGATATGATAGAGGTCTATAAATTAATGAATGGAGTGGAACGGATAAACGTGGATCAATTGTTTACGCTATCAGAATATAGAAAGACTAGGGGACATGTAATGAAGCTACAGGGTAAACTATTTAAGACAAATAAGAGAAATATTTTTTCACTCAACGTGTAATCAAACTCTGGAATCTGTTACCGGAGGATGTAGTAAGGGCTGTTAGTATAGCTGGGTTTAAAAAAGGTTTGGACAAGTTCCTGGAGGAAAGGTCCATAAACCACTATTAAAAAGGGACCCAGGATATCAATGCTTGACCCAGTACAAGCATTATGGAACCTGTGTCTTTTGGGGATATTGCTAGGTACGTAGGACCTAGATTGGCCACTGTTGGAAACAGGATACTGGGCTTGATGGACCTCGGTCTGACCCAGTATGGCATGTCTTATGTTCTTATGTTCTTAGTATCCTAATCAGGTCAGCATACCACTGGCACCTCGGCTAGTCTGGTGCCACCAAAATTATAAATCCCCGGTGCACCTCTAGCCATTGTATGAACCAGCCTATGAGCGCCCAAGGGGAAAAACAGAGAACACCCTCTTCAAGCCACTGCTGAATTAGAGCATCCAGACCCTTAGCCTTCCTCTCTTCTACTGAAAAACAGACCGGCTGTGGCCGACTCGAACATTGCCATTAGGTCCATGACTGGTGTGCCCCATTGGCGGACCACCTGTTTGAACACTGCCACTCTCTTGGATTAATACGCACTCGGCTAAGGTAGGCTGCCATCACACTGTCAACTCCTGCTATGTGCGCCACCGATAATGCCTGGAAACGAATCGCTGCCGATCAGAACAGCTTTTTCAGCCTCCTCCTCCAGGGCTGCACTGACTGTGCCTCCTTGCCAGTTAATGTAAGCTACCGTGGTCACATTGTCCGAGAGGACTTGGACAACCTTCCCCTGCAACCGTGGCTCGAAGCTTTCTAGCACCAAAGTCACCGCTTGCATCTAGAGCCTGTTGATCGACCACAGGGCATCCTGTGGACTCTTGTCCCTGAACAAAGCGTCCTTCGCAAGGGGTTCTCCAAGCTGACAGGCTGGCATTGGTCATCAGGGGAACCCACACCGGGGACTCCTTCCAGGCTCCCCACATGCAGCCATCAACTGAGGGCTCTCCAAGGGCAGGGTAGTACTTGGCACAGGGGTTGACTCTGATGGGACCATCGACTGAGCAGAGCCCTCTGCAGTGGTTACATGTGCGCCCTTGCCCATGGGACTAGCCCAAGAGTGGCTGCCATGGTCCCCAGAATCTGTAGATGCCGCCACTCTGATAGTCTTGCCATCTTCAGGACCTGCCGTATCCACTGTCGTAGCTCCTGTGCCCAGTGAACTGGCAGCAAAATCCTGCCCACGCAAGTATCAAAGCACGCTCTCAAATACTCTAGCTCCTGGGCTGGCCATAACTGACTCTTGGCCAGGTTGACCCCAACCGAGACTTTGAAGGAACTTTCCCATCCATGCTGTTGCTCTTTTCGGTATCGTCCCTGGACTTCGCCTGGAGCAGCCAATCGTCTAGATACGGGTGGACGAGAACCCCTTCCTTGTGGAGAGCTGCCGCCACCACCACCATGACCTTGAAGGGGGTGGTCGCCAGACTGAAGGGCAACGCTCGAAACTTGAAATGGCCCTTGGCACCGCAAAGCAGAGAAACTGCCGATGTTCTGGATGGATGGGAACGTGAAGATACGCCTCTGCGAGATTGAGAGTCGCCCAAAATCTCTGCTTCCTACTGCCATTATTACTGTGAAAATGTGGTACCCAGAGACCGTAGTTCATGCTCTCGAAGTCCAGAATTGGGCGAAAGGAACCTTCCATTTGGGCACCACGAAATACATGAAGCATTGACTGCAAATGTACTGGTCTCACGGAACCAGTTCCACGGCTCTCAGCTGCAGGAGACAAGTCAAGGTCTCTGACTGCTGCCAACACCACTGCGCCCACTTTGGGTGATCAAAAGAGCTTGTTCTTGCTCCAGCAGCGGGTATAGGCACGTCATGCACCCCTTTAAGGCCAACCTCTGGCAGATCCCACTCATCCTGTATCATCTGTCCTATTACTCCATATACTGGTAAAACTTTCTGCAATTTCCATACCGCCTGGAACAGCAGATCCTACAGCACCTCTTCCTCTTCCGGGAGGTTAGCAGGCATATTCAGGGCCTTGAGGGTCTCCAAGGTACACATAGACTGTGAGCCTTTTGGGGACGAGGAATTGTATCAGTACCCACTTGTAGTGACTGTAAACCGCCCTAATGGCCTTCAGCCTGGGCAGTATATCAAGAAATTGCATAAACATATGCATAAAGGTGAGCGCTGGTAGCTTTTCCTGGCGGAAAACCCGAAAAATCCAGGCCTGATCTTCCTGTTCTAGGCTCTCTGCTTCTTCCAACTCCTCCTGCAGATCTAGCTCCGTGTCAAGGTCTTCCCCATCCAGCCCCTCCAACAATGGTGATTGCTGCCACTCCTCTAAGCTTCTAGCCCACTTAGACGCCACTACTCCTGACTCATGCTCTTTTGCGTCTGACATCCTCTTAGCCCTGAGTTCCGGGGCTGAGGAGCCACTTGGTAGGCAAAACGCTTTCTGCAATTGTAAGAAAAACTCCGGTAAGAACTCCCTCAGGAGCTCTACTGCTCCATGTGCTCAAGGAGTGGATGGTCCGGGTATCGTACAGGGACCAGGGGCCGGATCCATTGAAGGTAACATGGCACCCCTCGCCCCCAAGGTCTCTTGCAACCGGGAGGGACTCTCCTGTCTCATCTCATCCTGCAGGTCCTGCTCCCTTGACAGCCTCTTGCGTGCAGTTTAGGCAGATGCCTGCCTCCGAAACCACACCACAATCGGGAACTGCATACCTTTAGGATTTTTAGATTGTGCTGCAGTGCTGTATCTTAAAGATATGAAATGGACCTTGCCCTGATCCAATCAAACTGAGACGTGCTCCGAGTAAAGTTTACGTTTTTTCTTTTAATACTACAAATGGCTATAAGGGAGTACAGCTTCCCTTACAAGCAATATTACAGATTTAATAGGTACATAATCTGGGCTAAACGACAAGAGATGATCGTCAGATTACTCACTGACCATAGACAGATGGAAGAATTTCATTTGTGTCCAATCCACTTATCTTTATTTCTGTCTCTGACTTTTTATCTGACCCTTCTCAGGAGAAAGCAACAATGTTTCAACCAAGTGCCAGTTACATCACCTGACTTAGCACAACAGCCCTCTGAAAATCCACCCAGCAACAAACAATGGCCTATCTGATTAGGCCTGTCCCACATGTCTGCATCAAGTCATTGTGCACTGAATCAGTTTTGAGCTGTATAACACAAGGAATGCTTAAGGATTAAGTGGGGTTCACGCCCCTTGATACCATCCTATACAAGGCACTGCGGTCTGGCTGGCATGGTGGGAAGGGCTGGGGGCACTCCCCAGGAATGTCCTCAATTTATACCCGGGTAGGTAAAAGGATCCCCAGCACAGTGCACCTCCACAGGCTCAGGCACAGAGCACTAGAGTACTTGAACTAAAATAAAACCAAACCAAAATCGAATTAACTGAAACTGAAATGAAAAAGAAACTGCAAATGACCCCACAGGAAGAGGCTGCTCTGTCTTGCTTTATTCTCGGGCAGCTGCCTCTCCCAGGCACCCAAAACACAGTAGGGGGTTAAACACATGCGGGCCTGAATAAGAAGAAAACGCGCCTAAATGCAGCAGGAGGAGTTTCCCACACTGCAGCAGGCTCTCAAACATGCGGCTGCAGGCCGCTCTGTCTCCTCGTGTTCTGACTGGTGCCAGGGGTTCCTGCAGTCCTCCCCCCCCCGCCACTCTTACCTTGGAGCCTCTTTACCGCATGGCTTTTCCACCCCTTGCGCTTAGCCTTCCTTCCTGACTTCGGCGCTGAGGGGGGTGAGACTCAGGGCTGCCATCTTTCACTCCTGTCAAACAACTGCAGCCCCTGCAGCGGCTCCTCACCCGATAACGGGTTCGGGAGCAGCCAGAAGTCTCCGACTGAGGAAGGCCCCCACAGAACTCCCCCCCCCCCCGAAATCCGGGGGGGGGGGGAAGAGGGGGAAGAAAGAATATCCTCCCCTCAGCCCTGTTCCTTCTGATTTTTTTTTATGCTTCTGCCTTTAAAAACAAAGAAACCTGCACCATAACAGGGGAAATAAAAGCAAACTCGAACTAAACCTATCTCCTTACTGAAGAGACAACTAAGGAGACAACTGGAGACCAGCACCCTGGCTCACAACTTCCTCCAGCTGCTTGGAGACTGAGCTTAATGGGACTGGTGGGCGGTGCCAGCTGCATACGTACACTAATGTCATCAAAATGATGACACGCTCAGTCTCCAAGCTTCTGGAGGAGGTGCACTATCCAGAGGTGCGGGACTGGACTGGAGGGACGATAAGGAAATCATGTCATGCATTGTGTTCCTTGTGGAACATGTTGTACATGTGGTCTGATGGCAAATCAGAATGCCTCATCATTCACATCTGTCACATTACGGAACATCATTTAGACAACAGGCAATGATGGTCTAACATGCATACACACATCTCACACTTTCCAACCACCACCTCTGGGTCAGGAATAACAGGTTGCACACAACATCTCCAGACAGGCCCTGTCCACCACATACCAGCTGTCTTACACATTGATGATGTTACAAACATTAACTAAACATCATCTATGTAATTAACTTGTTTGTTATTCAGAGTTCATTGAGAATTAATTGTCCTGCTGCATAGATACATGATGAGGACTATGACACACCTGAAAAACACAGTGTGCCTGAGCAAATGTGAACATAATCTGTACTGATCAGTTTGCATGTCATACAACTTCAATGGTAGCTATGTTATGCCAGTGTAATGGTTTCATGTTGAACGTTTCCTACTTGATATTTAAAACTTGCAGGCACTTGGATGGTAACTCATGATGTGAGATGATATGCATGCCTACCTGTCTTATCTTTTTCACAGAGCATGGACCACCCACAGCAGCAGGGGCTAACAGTGCATCTGCAGTCACCACCACCAAGTGGGATGAGACAGCAACAACAGGAGATGATGCCTGAGAAGAGGTGGCAGACAATCAGGATGCATATGTTGAAGGGCACATGCCAATGTAGGATGCTGATATTCAAGTGGCGGACCAGGGCATCGAGAAGGGGCACACTGACCTAGCAATACAGTCCAATGCTGGGACGGAGAGGCCCCTTGGAACACCCTAGTTGTCACAGTCTCTTACAATGGGCTCTGCTATCATCACCAGCAAACCTGCGGAAGAATTGAAAGAAATATTGATACACTGGGAAGATGTACTACAACTATTTGATAAACTGAAGAGTAGCAGATCACCTGGACCGGATGGTATACATCCAAGGGTGTTGAAAGAACTGAAATATGAGATTGCAGACCTGCTATTAGTAATCTGTGAACTATCATTAAAATCATCTGTAATACCTGAAGATTGGAGGATTTCCAATGTAATACCAATTTTTAAAGAGTCTGAGGGGTGATCCGGGAAACTACAGACTGGTGAGCCTGACGTCAGTACTGAGAAAAATGGTAGAAACCATCATAAAGAGCAAAATTACTCAATATGTAGATAGTCATGGCTTAATGGAAGACAGTCAACATGGCTTTAGACAAGGAAAATCTTGTCTTACTGATCTGTTATGTTTTTTTGAAGGTGTGAATAAACAGGTAGACAAAGGCGAGTCGGTTGATATAGTGTATCTGGACTTTCAGAAAGCCTTTGACAAGGTCCTTCATCAGAGGCTTTTGGCAAAACTAAAAAGTCATGGGATAGGAGGCAGTGTACTATTGTGGATAAGGAACTGGTTAAAAGATAGAAAGCAGAGGGTAGGGATAAAATGGCCAATGGAAAAAGGTGAATACTGGAGTACCCAAGGGATCTCTGCTGGGTCCGCTGCTTTTTGACATATTCATAAATGACCTGGAAAAGGGAATAACGAGTGAGGTTATCAAATTTGTAGATGACACAAAATTATTTAAAGTTGTTAAAACCCAAGAGGATTGTGGAAAATTGCAAGAAGATCTTGATAATTTGGAAGACGGGGCATCCAAATAGCAGATTAAATTTAATGCGGACAAGTGCAAAGTTATGCACCTAGGAAAGAACAACCCAAACTATGATTACACAATGCAAAGTTCCACATTAGGAACCACCACTCAGAAAAAAGATTTAGGCGTCATCGTGGATAAGATGTTAAAATCCTCCGCCCAATGTGTAGCAGCATCCAAGAGCGCAAATAGAATGCTAGGTGTCATAAGGAAAGAGATGGGAAACAAAACAAAGGATATTATAATGCCTCTGTATCGTTCTATGATGCGACTGCACCTTGAATATTGTGTGCAATTCTGGTCACCGTATCGTTAAAAGGATATAGCGTTATTAGAAAAGATACAGAGAAGGGACACCAAAATGGTAAAGGGAATGGGAGGATACTCCTATGAAGAGAGGCTAAAAAGGTTAGGGCTCTTCAACGTGGAAAATAGATGGCTGAGGGGAGATAGGATAGAGGTCCATAAATTAATGGAGTAGAACGGGTAAACGTAAATCAATTGTTTACGTCATCAGAATATAAAAAGACTAGGGAACATGCAATGAAGCAAACAAAAACCAGAAGGAGGCCTTCCGCAAAAGAGTAATCTGAACAACAGCGGAGGGCAAAGACCACGGCCAGACACCATATAAAATATCAGAAAAACTTTAAAGGATATCACTGCTTGACCCAATACAAGCATTGAGGAACCTGTGTCTTTTGGGAAGACTGCTAGTTACTTATGACCTAGATTGGCTACTGTTGGAAACAGGATACTAGGCTTGATGGACCTTGGTCTGACCCAGTATGGCATCTCTTATGTTCTGACACCAGGATCTGTCCTGGAGATGAGCTTTGGACATATCAATGATTGTACATGAGACCTGTGGGCAACATACTTTGAGTCCTCCCCATATGTACTAGAATGTATATAGTTTCCCCCTAGTTTACCTCCATGTTTAATCCCTGTCCTATGTAAACGACGGCCAAATTTAACTGGCCAAGTGTTATATTGTTTGAATGTAAACCGCACTGATGACAAAGAGTGCGGTATATAAGAAATGTTAAATAAATAAATAAAATAAATAAATATTTGCACTAAACACCAACACATCAACTGCTGAAAAGGAGAGGTGCCTACGTGTTCACACATTGCAGGCAGGCACATGCTGTTGCATTGTTTGTTGAATTTCCATAGTGAAACATTGTAAGGGCCTAGCATCAGGGTTCTTGCACTGTCCTACACAGCACTGCACAGTGTAAATTTACACTTGTTGGGATGCAGCATGAAACAGGACTCACCTGCATGCACTGCAAAACATCATGCAAAATCTTTATGTAGTTGCCAACACATGCCATTTCCCGTGATCTCTTTCATAACATGCAGAGGATAGAGACATGCATCTGAGGCCATTTCTGGTTTTGGTGAGCTTTGGGAAATTGCACAGGGTCACTGGCGTGAGGACAGATGTCCGACATGTATTTAACGTGAGTCATGTCTAAATACCCAAACCCTGACATCCGGTTCTTTGAACCACAAACGTTATGTACTGTGATAAGGAAGCTTATCATAGCTCAGGAAGGGGCTATAGAAAAGGTGAAGTGTCTCTGGACAAGCAACCTGTCAGTGCTGGTAGAAATGAGAAAACAGAATTTTGCCATAAAAGACTACCAGTCCCAGAATGCACCAGGTTTCCAACAGCCATGAGAGGAGCTGAAGTGAGAAAACGTGTGTTCAATCAAAAGGGCTATGAGGTAATCCCCAAGCACTCATTGCAAAGGGCAGGGCTTGATTCAGCACAGCTGTGCTGTGCTAGGATGGAACACTCATCTCAAAGGGCAAGGCCTGATTCAGCACAGCTGCGCTGTATTAGGGGGGAGCACTCATCTAAGCAGAATAAGAGTAGAGTTTATTCTACAGAGGACCATCTTCATGATCACCTTGGATATGCAGAAAAGGATCATCAGTTTCATCTGAAGAATCAGCAGAAGCAGAAGCCAAACCGGACGGATAGAGAAGGAAAGAAACCCTCTGGAAGGAAGTGGAGAAAAGCCTTTGAGAGGTCTAGAAGAGTCCAAGGCAGTACGTATACTGGGAGGTATTCCAAGGGCCAGCATAGACCATTGGACTGGGGAAAGCCAGAGGAATGGTGCTGCAGAACAAGGAATCACCAGAGGCTACCTGTGAGGGAGACGGCTGCACGTGGAAGGGACTCTAAGACCTATGCCAGAAGGTATGTGAAGAGAGATCCAGTGTCCAGGGATCAGGACTGGAAGGCTGGACATAAGAACTGGACTACATACTGGCCAGGCTATATAGAGAGGAACTATAGCAACAATGGAAGCTCAGGTATGAACACTGATCTATGCCCTAGCTATAACCTTGAAAGACAGCAGGGAAATAAGTGTTCTTCTGAAAGTGCTCCATTGAAAGATTCATCTGTGCCAATTCATGATAGTGACCCTATGCTTGTTGATGAAGGGGAAATAATAGCAGATCAAGATATTGTTTATATGGACTGCTCTCTATCCAAACTCTGTTGGTAACTTTCTGTGATAAAGCACAGCAGCCATCACAAAGAAATACAAATTTGTTCTTTAATCTACTCAGAAAAGCTCCTGAAGCAGGATTTGACTCACACAGTAGAAAGCCAGCCTGCTAAAGGGTTTCAGCTGGATAACTGATAGCAATTGAGCTGCACCTAATTGCTTGTGAGCTGAGAGAATTACTTCTGGATCTGTGTGGAAAGTAATCAGAAGTTAACCTTACAAGAACAGTTTATTTCTTTCTTTGTGGCTTTTCGTTTGTTAGAGATATGCTAAGAAAACATTAGCTAATTGCCTGACAAGTTTGAAGGTTGTTTTCCTGATTTTGATTTTTGACTTTGTTTTACCAAGTTAAACACTGCAAGCAAGTAACCTAATTTATGTGCTACCAAGCATATCTGTGCTGGGAGAAATAACCCCATAAATAAAGAAGTATCTTATTGGCTTTAACACTTGTGCACAACTAAATTATTGTCAGCAGCTGTGTCTGGTGTGAATGAACTACATTACCCACAATACCATGCAAAAATCATATAAATATATGCATTGTCAAGACTGTGAAGATTCTCACCCAGGCAGCCGTCTGACAGTACACAACACGCAGATCGATCACAATCCAGTGAGAATGAGCAAACAGCCTACTGATACATTGCAGGCAGATACATATGTTCCCTTTACTAGAAATTCTTCCCATGGCAGATGGAGTGCAGGTTTAGCATAATGATTAAAGCACTGTCTCTGTACACACTAGAGCCCATGTCACTGCCCACAGGTTCCTTTTTTCAATTTGTTCTAGGCTGGTCCAGATACCATCCCAATGAGTGCAGGTTCAGCAAAGCACCCCTGTGCCTATTCACTGAGATATTCCATACATGCTCTTTTCAATCCAGGCTATCAGACAGGCAGAGTGTGTTGCCTCAGCTGTGGCTCATTGCAGAGGGTTGATATTACAGCCTTTTTTGTATGTTAAAGTGCAAGCTTGTCACCTTACAGAACCATGTCCCGTTAATGTGCGTTAAAACACACATAGGATGCTTTACGCCACCATGCCTCCTACATGCCCACAGCCCTTTACGCATGAAAACACCTTAATCGCTGCAGTTAGCACATGCTAAGGTATGCTACCTTAGCACACTTTTATAAAACTACCACTTGGATTTTAATTTTTTGAAGTATCAATAAGAGGGATTAATATGGTAACTGAAATGTTTCTGCGATGCCTTTTATTGAGAATTGATCTAACAAAATAAGTTTATATTATATTAACGCATTATATGAAGTTCAGCAGTGAGTGGGCTTGACTCCTTAATAAAGTTTTACTTAGATCATATACAAAAAAGTGTATTTATCATTATAAAACAATGCTAAAGTGATATTTTGCCACAGCCCACAGGCATGTGAAATATAGAAACAGACACAAAAGCTCAATAGGATTTGGGTAACTGAAGAGATTCCATGTCAACTGCAGGACCTGTATCTGAAACTCTGTGCAACAGAGCCACTCCAGCATTACTGAGATTTATATCTTTTTATTTAATACAGAGGAAGACAAAAATTAAGAGGCAGAAAATTGAGTCCGAGTTTGAGGAGTTACACCAGTTTCTGAATAAGAACCACCAGATCCTTCTCTTGAGACTGGAGGAGGAAGATAATAAAATTCTCCAGAGAAATCAGGGAAAATATGACCTAGCTAGAAGAGCAAAGCTTCTCTTACACTACTGATCTCCAAGACAGGGAAGAAGAGTCAGCAGTCAGCTCCTGGGTTACTGACAATGAAGTCTATAGATATATTTCTAGGATACATGAGGAACCAGAGGATTCACTTACAACAACATCATACAATTTTTAACAGAATAATTTCCATTTACGCTTCAGCTTTGCCAATAAACAAAGCACAAAACCACACAGGAATAATGAGGGGAAAATCGTAGTACAAAATTATATACACACATACATATCAATAATAAATTTCAAGATGCTTAGTAGGGACTAAATGTGAGTAAAATAAGGAACTGTGGGCCATTTTCAAAGAAACTGAATTTCCATAAATAATGAGCCCACTTTTAGCATGTGTAAATAACTAGTTTTATGTGATTAGATTTCAGAACTTCATTAGTAGGCTGGGAGCGTGTGTGTGTGGGAGAAGGGGGACCAAGAGCATGGGATGTGTGGAGAGGGGGTCCAGGAGCGAGAGTGTGTATATGTGTAGTGCTATACAAAATAAATGGTAGCATTAGTAGAATCATAAGTAATGAAAGTCCAAGAAAGTTTGTCATCTTATAACAAGAACAGAACAGTGGAGAAGTAGCCTAGTGGTTAGCACAGTGGGCTAGGAACCTTAGGAGCCCAATCCCACCGAAGCTGCTGGTGATTTAGGCCAAGTCACTTAACTATTCATTACCTTGGATACAAACTCAGATTGTAAGCCCTCCAAGAACAAGGAAATACTTACTGAACCTGAATCTAACTCATCTTTAACTACTACCGGAAAGGCATGAGCTAAATATAAATAGACGGATATTAATACTACACAGCATCAAGAACCAGGACCAATGCACGTGTATTGGGCACCCTGGTCTAAGTGATCCTTCAGCCTTTACCCCCACCCCCTCCAAGATTTTGATAAACAAACATCATGCTCATCAAAACACCACCCTGCTACAATATCCTGTAAAATGTGTAACTGGATATTTTGCTTTCTAGCAAGCCAATGCAGAAAGCCGTTGCTGAAGCTGCATGCTATTGGCTGTGTACATATTTTCCTAGCACACTGGTAGCACGAGACTTCAGCACGGGTATGAAGCAAGGGTGTGTATGCAGAGGAGCTGTGCAAAAAACACTGGCATAAAGTTGAAAGGAGGAAAGCCAACTCATACGCAAACAAGAGATGCGCTACAAGTGGCCATATATGCATGCACGTAAATATCAAATGCTCATGTTATATGCAGGTCCTTTTGGCGCTTACCCCATAATAACCAATACTAATTCACCCCAAAACATTTTTTATGAAATAACAAAAAGAGACCTAAAATAAAAGATGAATAATCGAAATCATTAAAAAAAAAACACACCAAACACAACGATAAGAAGTAAAAAACATTTCTTCTTGAACACTGAACTGCTGAAAAGATACATGCAGAATTTTTGAAAAGTCTTTTTTTCCCCCTATACACACACAAGATGTTTAAGCCACCTCAGATCAGGTGTAGAGATATTGGTGCTCCTGTTGGTTACATGATGCTCTATGCATTTCTCTGCATCAGGGGCAGACCTTATTAGCATGCCTATTTAATACACACAGCTCATCTGCATATTATCTAAATACATTTGGCATTACCGTAATATACCATAACACAATATACCAAGGCCTTCCAAAAAAATCAATGCACCCTCTCCAACTTGTCCAGACACTGCAGCACGAATAATCGCAGGAACACCACCACCACACACCCATATCACGCCCACCCTAATCCACCTTCACTGGCTACCAGTATAGATAAGAGCAAAGTACAAGTCAACTCTGATCCTTTTCAAAATCCTAAACAAACTATCCCCACTAGTCCTACAACCGCTGATCATTAAGGAGCCAGACAATAAGATAAAAAGGACATCCAAAAGGAACCTACTATTAATCCCAAAAAGCAAGACCAGAGCATTACAGGACTATATGTACGAGAGCGATATTTTTATATACCCCATCTGTATGGAACAATTTACAAGAGAACTTAAACTCTATAACAGACATGCAAGACTTTAGAAAAGCAATAAAAACTCAGCTCTTCAAGGAGTACTATGGACTGAACAGTTAACAACAACAGGTTAGCATGGTTAAGTGCTATCGAGGCTTTGTCTACTCGGGGTGACCCTCCAGATAGTTGTCCTAAACTGTGTTTGGTTTTCAGTCAGGCGGCCTCCCCAGCAATGAAGCATGAAGGACCTCCCCCACAGAAAACTATAATAGAAGTGTCTGTACTGAGTGATTATTCTGTGAATTGCGTTGCAAAGCAGATCTGAAGTACCAAGAAATGCAGTCAGAGACCAAGTAAATGTGGCAGAAAAATACAGAAATATTTCCCATTGTACTAGGAACCACAGGCTTGATAAAGAAGAATTTCCATCTGGACAAACTACCCATACATGTTACATCTTATGAACTCCAGCAGGAAGCCCTCTTTGGCACCATGTGAATATTACGCCAAGCAGCAAAATATGAGAGACTAAGATCATACTCCATATACCTTGGCTTAGAAGTGAGGTTCACGACTGCCATAGTATGCGCAAAACTAACCCATTTGGAGAAACTACCGCGAGTGAAATTAACCCTTCTAAGAGACATTCGTATGACCTTACACCCGTCACCATCCTCAAATTCTAATGAGGCCCAGACCACAAGAACTCTAAATGTAAATATTAACTCCCTTGTAAATATGAACTTGTTAAACAAATAAAATTACCCATATAATCCTCCAGTATGTAATCCCTTGTTCAACGTAAGATCATGTTATGTTATATGTAAACCGCCTTGGAGCATATGACGGGCCTGTATAGAAAACTTGTTAAATAAATACTGTGTACCCATACTTTTCCTTTGCTGTTTACGCGCACGTCAATCTCTTCTGCATTTGGCATGGCGGAACTTGAGTGCAAATAACACAACTCATACGCACAAAGGGCACGTTAGTCTTTCTACATCAGCCGTAGGTATGGGTAAGCCTACTGTCCCCGCAAGTAAAAGAATGTCCGTGGCAGACATGATCAGTTGTTTCACTTTGCGGTTCTGCTGTCCCAGGCGTCCACCTAGTATTGCCCGATAGTTGGGCCGGCCCTGTCAAGAAAAGGCATACTTTGTTATGTGTACACTATGTATAGCCCATAATATATACAGAGATTTAAAAGAAGTTCGTAGTCTCTGTTTTACCTATCATGCACAATGGGAAGACGCCAAAAGCCAGTTTTACAATTCTTCTATAGACAGTGAGGGAGAAAAACTATGAGCACGTGTTCACCCTAAAAACATTACCACGAACGAAAACACACTTTAGCACCTCGAGAGCCGCGTAAAGTTCCAGCATGATCCCATTGGCCGTCGCCTCTGCTCCCTCATAAGACTCTCTAGCCAGGATTCGGGGTTGAACCCGGATGAGCGTGCAGAACTAATGAAAGTCAATCTCACCACTAGACTCAAATATGTACATACCTGTAGCACAGCAAATGAAGTAGCTAAATGCACATCAGCAGACTTCCTCTTCACACGGCTTCAATTTTTTCTGCAGTAAAGAAAGGCAAATCCACAGCACCAATCTTACAAAGGCCTGCGCTCCGTCCCATGACAGGGGCGGGTACCCCCACTTACGCACCGCTCCGTTATCTCCTCAAAACTGCAAGGACTCGGGCTGTCCAATCCCGTCTAGAACTCGTATTGAAAACTACGTAAACTCAGTCATGTGCGATTACTACAAACCTGGCGCGAAATATTGTCGTCATCAAACCGCGCATGCGCGGACTGGCTGTGGTGTAGAGACCATGGAGCCTCATTAGTTCTGACCAAGAGGTTTATGGTGACTACAGTACTAATTTGTTGGAGGCTTCCATAATATTGTATTCTCTGTGTTTTATACACTACTGATGGATGAAATAATCTGTATGACTTTGCTCAATAAGGGAGAAAATCACACGCTTCTCCTGCTATAAGAGAAAAAACTGCGAAGCCAACTCGGATCTCTACAGTTTAACCACCAACTTCTAAATACTGTTATTCCTTTCTCCAGTGACGGCGTCCTGCCAATCCAAGAAAAGGAAATATTGTGTTTTGCTTTACAAGACACGAGCCCCCCACCACCACCCCTCGAAAAACAGACCACTAAGAGTCGGGATTGGGAAGCTGCCATTACTTCCGGGGGTGTGTTTATGTATTTCCGCGCCATTTTGGTTTAGTGGATTGTAGCGGACGCTGGCGCGTTTAAGATTGAGTGTGGGGCATAGGGATTGTGCATAGCCTAGGCCCCGGGTATCAACATATTTATCAATCATGTTGCTGCCCTCGGATGTGGCTCGCCTAGTGCTAGGTGAGTATTAGAGGTGTTAAGTTTTCCTCCGTCAAATGTAGAGGTAGGAGATGTTTAAAAGTATGTATCGAGTGATGAAAATGATGGGTACTATGGTAGACGTAAATAGTAAAACCAAAATGACTCATTCATTAAACATGGTTTAATAAGAACGAGCCAGCATGGCTGCAGAAAGGGAGGTTGTGCCTCATGTATTAAAAGTTCTTTAAAGGCATAAATATGTAAGCGTAATAGAAATAGAACATCTTTTTAGTTGTAGGGCAGTGTAGGACTAACCCTTTAGTAGGCCTTGGGTACGTGAATATGTAGGTCTCTACCATACAGTAATAGAAATATCTTTTAAACTCACCCCCCCCCCCCGTAAAATCTCCTTATCCCTATATTCTCAAGCATAGTCAGGTTACCGTCTCCCTGATTTGTTTCATCGGGTGTAGGTCAGTAAACCATATTTATTACCTGCTGTTGTCTCTCCCTTAAGAATCTCAACAATGTACGGCTGGTAGGTTTCACAAAAATATAGTGATGCTCTGGTAACAGGGCATATAGTAGATAAGGCAGCAACAGATAAGCAAAACCTTGCTGACTCCTTATTGCTGGCAGGTAGCATGCAGTAGTGAAAAGGATAGGCAGACGGGTGGCCATTCCCACTCCTCTCTCCTGGGTGGCATCTGACTTATTGGGATGAGATTCTGATGGCACACAGTTTGGGAGCTGCTGTAATAGGACATCTAACAGTGCCCCTATACATCTTTGGTCCCTAGGCATGTGCCTAGGCAATTTGGCCTTATTGGAGGGGTCAAACAAAACAATATGCAACCCTGCCTCCAAGCTCTGTGGTAGCTGATGGTGTGTTGGGCAACATATTTTAATAGACATAAACATTGGTTGGGCCATGGTCACAGTAGCCTGTTCCATTCTGCTATCTACGATGGGATAAAAGAGAATGAATTAATTAGTTTATTTGGCTTTTCAGGAGGAGTTTGATGAAATCTGTCATGAAACTTCTTGAAGAAATTAAATTGTGGGATAAGAGGTGATGTCTTAATATGGATTCTGAAGTCAAAAAGGAACAAGCAAAGAGTAGGACTCTGGTCAGATTTCCTGTAGAACAAGTTCAATAGTGAAGAGCCTCTGGGATATGTGCTTGTAACATACTCATTATTTATTTAACATTTCTTATATACCGCCTTTCATGATATCAAGGTGGTTTACATTGAACAAACTGAAATGACATTGAATAGGGCATTATAACTTGGAAATAACTATTTACAGGGAACATGGGCAATGGAGGGTTAAGTGGCTTGCCCAAGACCACAAGGAGCACCTGTGTGACTAGAAATACCAGTCCTTCTGGCCCAAGGTTGCTGTCCTTTATTGGGATTTGAACCCCTGACCTTCCGGCCTGAGGTAACTTGCCCCAACCACTAGGCCTCTCCTCCCTCATTAATGATCTGATCATCACCATCCTAATATTATTGTCTGTCTTGGTTCTCTTTTTAACCCTTCTAATGGATCCTCCTCCACTGTTACAACACTATCAGCCTTTGTACCTCAGGACTCTCAATCGTAGCACCTGTTCTCGCCCTATGCGTGTTCCTTTGGCGTCCTGATCTCCTCCCAAGATCTTCAGTAATATCTTTCCACTGATATCTTCCAGATAATATCTCTCTACAACAGAAACATTTTCAGGAATTCACTGAATCTCAGCTTGCTTATTTGACATTTCTGCCTAGATTTCTTGCTGCTATCTGAAGTGAATATGGCCAAGAATGGAGGGGTAATTTAATGGTTAGAGCAGTGGGCTAAGAACTTGGGGAACCCAGTTTGAATCCCTCTGCCACTCCTTTTGATCTTGGGCAAGTCACTTAAACCTCCATTGCCTCAGGTACAAACTTAGAGGCTGATGCCGAAACGCCATGCTAGAACCCAGTGCTTAAAGTCCTAGTGCAGAGTTTCATAGCGCAAGTATAACACTGACATTTTACAATGTGCAAAAAATCTGTTAAATTGGGAGAGCAAACCAAACATAAGCGTATTGAAGTTGGTGAAAGATTGTCCGAGACAGCATGCCAAGTAGGGTCCAGGCATCAGAGGCAAGCCCCCGATGCTATTGATGTACTATCGGGGGTCCATTGCCTTCCCCCCTCCTTTCAGAAACAAAATGCCAGGTGGCCCAGCAGCTCTGATCTTCCCCTCCCCCCAAAAACGCCCGGTGGTCCAGTGGCTCCTCCATACCTAGATTACTATCCTAGATGCAACACGGGGGGTCGCTGTCATATAAGGCATTTTTTGCCTTACATGGCATTCTAACTCTGCCCAGGGTTAGGCACCACCATTTTACAAGATAATAATACATGGGCAGGAGTGTGTGGGAAATGCTTCTGCGCCATTATTTATGGTACTGGAGGGGCCACTGAGCCACCAGGGTTTGTTCGGTTGGGTGAGATCGGAGCCACTGGACCACCAGGGTTTTGTTTGGTTGGGCTGGGCCACCAGGTCTTTTGTTTCTGCCGAGGGGGGGGGGGGCAGTCGGTGTCCGAGGGGAGGACATTAGCGTCCAACACTGTGCTGATGGCATCAGGACTTTTCCCTATGCCTGGATCATCTGAGGCGAAGTGTCAAACTTCGCCTCAGATGATGTTTTTGCCCTCAACTGGATCTTCCTTAGCGTCCCTCTAGTCCAGTCCCGGAACCATAGAGTTGTGAACCTCCACCAGCAGCTTTGGAGACTGAACATCTTCATCTCTTTGATCATCCAGCTATATGCAGCCCCAAGGACCGCCCACACATCAGTATCTCAGTCTCCAAGCAGCTTGGAAGTCAGAGCCCAGAACTGGGCTCCTTAGGAACAAATAAGCAGAGCTTTAGTGTTTTATTATTTTCTAGATTTAGGTGCTGGGCTGCTGCTGTGGAGGAAATCTTTGACTGTGTCCCTTCTGTCTTTCTCTAAACTGTTTTTTTTTCTCTCTCTCTCTCTCTCTCTCTCTCTGTCAGTCTCCCCATAGGTTAAACAAGCAGGGGAGCTGCACAGGACACAGGTCTCCTTTCTACCTAACCCCCTTGGTGGGTGAGGAGAAGGTTGAAGACAATTACAGGCAGCAATTGAATACAGCAGTAGGCTCTGAGGGTCCCCTGACTGATTTAGGGGTTCCCCGAGCTGCCCTGAGCGGTTATTACTCTGTTATTGACTCTGATAACTGCTACTCAGAGATTGTGACAGGCACGCTGGACAGCACTCTGTGTTTTGACCCCCCCTCCACTCCTGTGTGTGGGTGAGTAGAGTTTGAAGCTTTTTCTTTCTAAAGGCAGTGGTGGAGGCCTTGGGGTGGCCTGGAATCAGCTCTGGGGAGTGTTTTAGACCTTTTGGGTATTTGTTCTGGTCCTTTTTTTGGCGGGATCGGGTCCGGCGGCCATTTTGGATTTTTTTTTTCAAAGT
Organism: Ichthyophis bannanicus; assembly: GCA_033557465.1. NCBI lineage: Eukaryota > Metazoa > Chordata > Amphibia > Gymnophiona > Ichthyophiidae > Ichthyophis > Ichthyophis bannanicus. The sequence goes on along the minus strand of CM066035.1, from coordinate 189,140,295 downwards.
TGTTTTTCTTCGTGTTTTTTTTAGGGATAGGAGCTTCGTTTTTGCATTTTTTGGTCAGATATCAGCTAATTGACTCCAGCTCTATCTAATCCTGCAATTTGGAGCGTTTTTGAGCACTTTTAAAATCACAATTTTTTTTCTGCTCTGTTTGCTTCAGCAAGGTGTTCCTGCTTTGCTGGCAAAGGGCTGTGTGCATAGCCATGCCTCCTAGTCCTCGGTGTCTGGTCTGTGGCATTCGTAGAAGTAGTAATTTGGCAGCCCGAGTCTGTGCCACTTGTTCTGCTGTGGGTGCTGGCATGGGGGATCCTCTGGAGGGCTCCCGTGCAGATCTCCCACCTGTATCTACAGAAGGGACATCAGAGCAGGCAGAGACTGTCCTTGGTCCGGGGATTTCTGCTGTGCCGGAGCGCCTTTTTCTCTCTCATGCAGGAGGCTCTGGCTCTCTTACAGCCGGCGGGGGGAGGCTCGGTCCTGCCCCGCCGTGGGCTAAAGCATCCACTTTCAGTGGAGGGAGACACTGGTCCACAAAAGAGGAGCCGGCCCCCGAGTGTTGCGGATTCTGTGCCTCCTGGGGACGAGTCACTGGATATAGCCTGCTGGTATCTCCCATCAGCCTCCAGTGTGTCCAGTCTCCTTGCAGCAGGAGGACATAGTGAGCCTAGCTTCTGGGCTCACTTGGGGGGAACAGATAGGAGCATTTAGTGTGACAAATTCTGATTTTACCTTTGATTATTACCTTTAATTTACTTTTATTTTTGCTTTTAATTCAGTTACCTTTGGTTAATTGACAATCGGGGATTGTTTCCCTTGAGTTAGGAGCAAATTTCTGTATTTACAGTAATTTTAAATTTGAGCCTGGTTCTTTAAATTAGTAGCAGTTCTTGTCTTCCCTCCTTGTCAGTGATTTTCACTTGCTGCAGGCATTTGCCGGTGCGGATCTCTCTCCCTGGACTGTACGGGAGAAAGCTCCGGGACCCGTACAGCCACACTGAAGCTGTGTGGGACGGAGCCTCTCCGTTGCTGCGGGATTTAATTTTAGTCTGTGGAACCGGCTGAGCGATCCTCGCCGCGGCTGCCAGGCGCATCAGCGCAGTTTGAGGATCGGAGGAATTCAAGGAGGTAGGAGCAGGCTGTGTGGCTTTCGGCCCTGCAGGTAAGGCCTTCGGGCTCTGTCGGTCTGCTGAGGCCTCATTTTTGCAGCGGCGGCTGTTCTTGGCGCCAAAATTCATTGGCAAAGGGGCGGCCATTTCCTCGCTAGGTATTTGGACCGCATGGCGAGCGTTGCAGTGAACTGCCTGCGTGAGGACAACAGGCAGAATAGCTAAATTTTTGGGCCTAGTGATTGTTTCTTTCTTTTGTTTGTAGTTTTGTTTTTTTTGAGGCCAGGGGGGTTCCTCAGCATTAAGGGGGACTGTTGTCAATCCTCTTTATAGAATAAATAAGAATGAACTTAAAAACAGGACAGCAGTTTTGGCATTGATCCCTGATACCACATGTTCTTTCCCTCCTAATCATGTCTCTGAGGAGCATCTGTTCAGGCCCAGGATATTAGGCAAATTGCCAGCTTTTAGGTTCAAGGGCAGAGCCCTAACTTGTAGTTTGCAGGAGGGAAAGCCTAGAAGTGTGCCTTTATGTATTCTATAGTGACAGTTGCCCAAAATTCACAGGGACAGGTTTAGGAAACCTTAGGATGTACAAGAATAGACTGGCAGTTAAACTGTCAGCCGGGAAGTGCCTGTGCTACGGTCTATGGCCACCGGAGGGCAGCTGGTACACTCAATAGTGCCTTTCTATGACTGTGCAGGCAGCCATTATCTGCAGGTCAGGATAGAAATCACCACAGAGCCTCGGTGCTGTGATGTAAGGTCTGAGAATCCAGTTTATATGACCAAGATTTAAAGCTCTTAATTTCTGTATCATTGGTCGGGCTCTGCTGCCCTAAAGGTCACCGAATGACAGCGCTGCTCATGAATCACATAAAGTATTCAGTGCCCCCATCCCGGGGGGGTGAATGTTACAATACAAAATCATATTACTCATCAAGTTCACACAGGCAACAACCTCTCAGACTTCCATTTTCAAGGTGGTCGGTGTATTCCACTGCTATTTCTCTGACTTCAGGAAGGCCTGGTGAGGTGCTTGTGGGTGTCATAGCAACACTTAGCAGGCCCTTCCCAGGAAATTCTCATCTATTACTAGAGCAGGGTTTCATTTCATTTCTCTGGTTGTGGTTAATGCACAGCGCTAGGGGCTGTGTTCGAAAGCTTGCGTCCCACGGACTTCGGTGGGATTTCAAAAAGATAGAGAAACTCGCTTTAGTGAGAGATAGCCTTGTTCATTTTTAGCTAACACTGTTGCTTTTACTTTTGATTTTTACCTTTTGCGCCTGAATCCCAGGGACACGACACTGTTTGCTTCTAGGGGTTCTACTTTCTATTTTGCTCTTCAGCTCCCTGGCAGCTGCAGTAGGCTGGCAGGGGGGGGCAACGCCTCCTGCAATGCAGCATCCCCCTGGATAAGGGGGGGAAGGACAACTGGGTGCAGGGGGGGCTGGTAGCTTCTTGCAAAGCTATAGTAGCAGTTCAGGTAATTTTAGCTGCTCTGCTTTGATTTCATTGGAGTTGGCGGAAACTTGGTTTTTGGAGTCCCTTTTTTTTTTTAAGTAGAGATTCTCCTTCCGCTATCCATAGAGGGTCCTATAAAGCGTTAAAGTCGGTTTATATGGCAGGATAATATTTTGGCTTAGCGGCTGTGCTATAGCGCTATGTTCTGCTGTAAACATATTCAGGTCAAAAGGAATTATGGTGATAACTCTCTTGGACAGTTGTAACAGATGCTTGGGTGAGCGCCATGGCCAGTCCACAGATGTGGAATGCTCTGCCATAAGCTTTATGTCATGGGAAGGATTTTATAGTTGTGTGGTTTCTTAATGGACAATGTTCCCGTTTAGTTTGGCTTTGCCAAATTATAAGGTTTTACGGTAGATTTGTAATGTCTTCATTTTGGATATATGTGGTTTAATTTTACATATGGAAGAGGCAGCTCAGCGGAAAGGGGTTGCAAGATAGAACTCTGGCCTTTGAAGCTATCTATGCTCCCATTCCATTTATCAGCGGTTCTCCAGTACGGAGAGTCTCTGCTAGTGTTCAGCAGGCGTCGGGAACGCATGTCGGAAGGCCTCGATGCATTGGCACAAAGGTGGCCAAGGTACGGGCTGCTCTATGTCTTTCCTCCGTGGGCCCTGCTGGGCCGCCTGGTACAGCGGATCGAGCAGCATCCGGGTCCCGTGGTTCTGATTTGCCCCGGACTGGCCTCGTCGGCCTTGGTATGCGGATCTGGTGCGGTTGAGTGGCCGATCCGTGGCTCCTTCCTCCTCGGCCGGATCTCCTTCGGCAGGGGCCGCTGCAGATGCCTCAGGTGGCTCGATTCTTGCTTACGGCATGGCTATTGAGAGGGCGCGAATAAGAGCCAACGGTTATTCTCCGGAGGTCATTGCTACCTTGTTGCGGGCGCGGCGTCGGTCTACGTCACTAGCGTATGTCCGGGTCTGGCGTATTTTTGAGAGCTGGTGTGCGGTTCGCAAGTTGCGGCCTTTGCGGACCTCCGTTCCTCAGCTCCTCTCCTTCTTGCAAGCAGGGGTGGACAAGGGCCTGGCAGCCAGTTCGTTGAGGGTACAACTTGCAGCTCTTGCGTGTTTTCGAGGCAAGGTTCAGGGCCAGTTATTGGGGTCCCATGTGGACGTGCAGCGCTCCTTGCGAGCGGTGTTGCTTATGCGTCCTCCGTACAGGGCTTTAGTGCCCTCGTGGGACTTGAATTTGGTGTTGAGGTCTCTGGTGGCTCCGCCGTTTGAACCCTTGGCGCAAGCTTCGTTGAAGGACTTGACGTTGAAAACGGTGTTTCTGATAGCGATCTCGTCAGCTCGCAGGATCTCGGAGTTGCAGGCTCTTTCGTGTAGGGAACCCTATCTGTCTTTCTCTGCTGACATGGTGCTATTGCGACCGGTTCCCGCGTTTTTGCCTAAGGTAGTTTCGGCGTTTCACATGAATCAGGGGGTGTCTCTCCCGGTGTTTGCAAAGGAACGGGGCCAGCACGTGGATAACTCCTTGCACGCGTTGGATGTCCGTCGAGCTTTTCGTCGGTATTTGAGGGAAACGGTGGCCTTCCGTAAGTCCGATCACCTATTTGTCGCATTTGGCGGTCCGCGCAAGGGGGAAGCAGCGTCTAAGTCTTCCATTTCCCGCTGGTTGAAAGAGGCGATTTCGTCGGCATACCTTTTACGCGGCAGGATGGTTCCTGCCGGGCTTCGGGCTCACTCGACTAGGGCGCAGGCGGCGTCTTGGGCGGAAGTTAGCTTGGTACCGGCGGTGGATATTTGTCGGGCGGCGACTTGGTTGTCCTTGCACACCTTTGCTAAGCACTATCGTCTGGATGTGCAGGCGGCGTCGGATGCGCGGTTTGGGTCTCGGGTGCTTCAGGCTGGACTAGCGAGGCCCTCCCGTTGAGATTTACTGCTCTGTTACATCCTCTATGGTTCCGGGACTGGACTAGAGGGACGCTAAGGAAGAGTAAATTAGACTTACCTGCTAATTGTTGTTCCTTGTGGAACTCTAGTCCAGTCCCGGATCCCTTCCTGTCTATCTGTTCTCGCTGCCAGCCAAGAAGGTACATTCATTATAGGAGGCTGCCAGGGTTTTTGTTCTCTATACTTTCGGTCAGAGCTCCTCTGCTTGCAGCACGCCTTAGTTCCCTTTCGGGGTCAAATCTTGGGGGTGAGCGGTGGTGTCTCTTGTTGCATGCGTTTTGCACAAGGGTCGCCACGGCCGTTCTGGTCCGCCTTCCCGTAGGCGGGAGGTTGTTCTTACGCAATTGGAAAAAGAAAAAAAAATTTTTTGCTAGTGGTGGGAACTTCAGGGTCAGGATCCTTTTTTTCCACTGTGTTGTTATATCTACTTATTTGTTGCTCTGCTTAGTATGCTTTGTCGATAGGTACTGATGTGTGGGCGGTCCTTGGGGCTGCATATAGCTGGATGATCAAAGAGATGAAGATGTTCAGTCTCCAAAGCTGCTGGTGGAGGTTCACAACTCTATGGTTCCGGGACTGGACTAGAGTTCCGCAAGGAACAACAATTAGCAAGTAAGTCTAATTTACTCTTTACCCATGCCTGAAGTTTGCATGAAGATCCAACATTTAAATAATGTAAAAGACTACACTAAGTTTCAGCTCTGGGTTTTTTTTCACATCGGGCGCAATTAAGTATGCAGTGATTTGCATGCTAAGTGCACTTCAATTTAACATGGTTCTTTTTTGGTGCTTTTCCTGTGCTAGCTTGTTTTCTGCATTGGAGAGCAAATCTGGTTTGGCAAAGTGCCAGAAAAATGCTGCGCTAAGGTTTTCTAGATTGTAAGCCTTCTGGGGGAGAGGAAAATAATCTAAGGTGCCAATCTATTGTACCGGAATGTTACTGGCCTTGAAGCCGGAGAAAAGCATAAACTCATTTCATTCTAAGATGGAACTTCTTATTGTTCCCCCTAAACCCACCTCCTCTCTTCCTTCTTTATCTCTTTCTTGGTAACACTAAGTCTCCCCAGGCTTGTACCCTTGGTGTCATCTTTTGATTCCTTTCTCTGCATATACTGCAGTTTTACCTATTCATGCCTTGTGAATCCATCAGATGTAGTTGAAATATCCATCGTTCTTCCAGATAGGAGAGTCTGTCCATTCTTTTACTGCCCCTCTTTTCCAGAGGTACCTGTTATATTACTCCCCAGTGCAACATGTCAAATGTATGTCCTGCCTCTTCTCAGTGTTTAACCATGGGAAACATACCGTAACCACAATGAGTTTTTAACTGCAATCTGTGTTCACTCTGTCGCACTTCAGATGATCTGTTGTCCTGTCAGTGTATATTTTTGGACAATCACATTGGATTATGTACATCTGATCTTGTAGTATATATGTAGTGTGATGTTTACTTGCATATTGGCATTTGGTTATGGGATCTTGCCATATAGATCCCTCGGTTATTTGATGACAATATCAACATTGTTGTCACTTGAAATGTCCAAAAGGGTCATCCAAGTTGTGGTGTTTCTGCAATGTATCTGTTTTCGCTATCCAATTGGGTATATTTTTTTTTCTCTTGTATATGCCGTTACAGGAATTTCACTAAATATTTGATGTTGATAATAGAGCCCAAAGTTTTAAAAGAATATTATCTGTATTGCTCTGATAGAATATGGTAACATAAGTCAATTCCTTATCGGTCCTACAGTTCAGTCCTCCACCACTGGGTAGTGCACCTCCTCCTGCAACATGGAGACTGGACAAGTCAAACTTGTGACATCACCGGGTATATCCTGCTGGTCTTCTCCCATGATTCCCCAGTGTGTCCAGTCTCCATGCAGCATGAGGACGTAGTGAGCCTAGGTGCTGGGCTCACTTGAGAAGCAGTTTAGGAGCAGTTAGTCAGGATTTGATTTACCTTGCATTTCTTTTGCCCTTCTTTAGGTGTAATCCTGTAAATTGAATTCATTTTCATTTAATTTAATTTACTTTTACTTTATTTATTTTCACCTAGTCTGCCTTAGTGTAAAGGGGGGTTCTGTCCCTTTTCAAAGTTCACGCTGCCAGCTAGCCTCTCTGCTTGGGATTCTTCGGTCTCTGTGCCCGGTGATGATCTCTCCCCCAGGACTGTACGGGGGAGAGCTCTGTGGAACACCCGCATTTTGGCAGTGTCCATGCGGCAGATTCCCATCGCGGCGGGAGCCTCAGGCCGTTCGAGGTTCTTTAGCCGGTGGGCCGGGGCTCGCAGCGTCTGCTACTTCTGGTGGCGCGAGGCAGCAGCGTGTCTGGACAGCTCTTCAGCCCGCAGCTACAGCGGGGTAACTGCTGCATCCCGACGCCACAAGGGAGTCTCTCGAGTCCGCATGGAGGGGCTCTGAGTTCTTGCCGCCTCTGTGGTGTTTGGCGCCAAACGGGCCTGCTTCGGATTGGCGCCATTTTCTCAGCAGGGCTGAGGCCTCGTGGCGGAGAGCGGAGCAGCCCCGCGTTTGAGCAGACGACGCTGTTCCACGCGGCTACACCCAGATAAGGACTTCCTTTTGCTATTACTTTTAATTCTAATTTTAATTTCCTTTTAATTTCATGATAGTTTATAGTTCTTTGAATGCAATGTGATTGGTTTGGGTTTTACTTCTTGGGGGGTGCCTTTACCTTTGTCTGCATTCTGGCAGTTAGCGACGTCTGTCAGCAACAGGTTTCCGTGCTAGGATTTGGCCATTCAGGGTCATCGGCGGCACAACCACCTACAAATTGAGCCCTTTCTGAAATTGTCATTTACATAAGGATGCTATTTCCATATTTATACGCTTGGAAATTGTGCAGACAGCCTCTAAATGTCGTTATGCCATCTGCAAATTTGATCGCCATGCTTGCTGATCTCTTTTCCAGATCATTTCAGTGCAGTAGATGTTACCAGATGCCAGTTCCAGTGCAGATCCCGAGACATTCCACTATTTACAGGTCTCCTGTGAGAAAACTGGCCATTTAGTCCTATTGTGTTCCTGTTTTTGATCCATTTCCCATTCTATAATAGCACATCATCTCCTTCCTCAGGAGAAGTTCATAAGGGGCTTTGTCAAGTACCTTCTAAAACATCCAGATACATATCATTTGGCTTACTCACATGTTTATTAACCCTTTGAAAAGACAGCTTGGTGCTGCTTTTCAGAACAAGTTCTATCATTTAACTGGCACTGAACTCAGATTCATTGGTCTGTAGTTTCCAAGATCGCCTTTGAAGCTCTTTAAAAAAAAAAAAAACACAAAAAAAAAAAACAATTAGTGTTACATTAGTAACTCTTCAATCTTTATAGATCATTTAATACTAATGTTATGATTGAGCCTGGCTGATATTATGAATGATCACTATTAGACAAACATTAGCTAGGTTAAGACACTTTGATTTGGTTTTCTGCATTATGTTATCAGAGCGCAGCTTGCCCATTTGGCGGGAACACTGCCCATCTGGGCCATCTGGGGAAAGGCCCCTGCTGGGGATCGTGAGAAGTGTTGCTGGATGGCACAGTCCGGGGCTTAGTGTTCCAGGGTCCTGGAAGGGTTGATAGCGGCAATCAGGCCTCCCTGTCTTTGCTATGACGGTCACCTAGGTTCAAGCATCCTGTGTTTTGGATGACAGGAGTGGGACGCCTGGACATGTGGTGCTGGATGTTGGATAGGCTCATACTTCTTAGGTGCACTCTCTTTGAGTGCGTCTGCATGTCCGTGTTCCGTATGTGATCTCATGCTCGGGTGATTGTTGCAGCAATGACAGAGATCGCTTGGGATATCGTGAGCGGGGTTGTCATGGTGTTGCATGGGGTTGCCAATGCAAGACGGGGCCATCCTGAGGAGTTTGGGCCTCAGTCATCAGCTTTCCCTTCGGTGGCCCGGCTGTCCAGGAGGCACCCCTCCAGATCCACCAGTCCAGTTCTTCTCTGCCTCTTCTCAATGTGGGCAGGGGGGCTGGCAGATCTGGAAATTCACGTCCACTGCACGTTCTACTGTTTTACCTCTTTCTTGGGGTTCTGAGGTCATATATTCCCAATCATTTGTTTGGTAGGGTGCTTCTGTCTGTTGTGCAAGACAAGGTGGTCAACAGTCGGAGGCTGTCGTCTATTCCCCTTACCCTTGAAGGTGCTCACAATTTAAGTTTTTTTTGTACCTGCGGAGGTGTATGTTGTTAAAGGCTAGCAGGCGCACCTGTGGGACCAGAATCCTCGGTTCTTCCGACCTTCCATTGAGGTGCGCGTGTGGGGTTTACTCCCTTGGTCGGCTAGCAACTTGCTTCACCCATTGGGCCTTCCCTTTCCTCAAGGCATCGTTGCGTTCCACTTCTTCGTGGGGGCTCGCCGCAGGGCCTGGAGTTATGCTCAGCCGGTTTCCAGCCAGGGCTGCGTCCTTGGGGGGAGGCTCCGATCCTAACGATACAGGGAGTGCTGGGATCCGTTCAACCAGGTTCCTTCGGGCCCAGCGTACGTCGTCTTTTGCTGGCCGGTTTAGGTCTTCGGGTCGTGGCGGTGCTCCGAGAAGACCAGTAGGCTGCACATTGCTTGTCTTGGAGCAAGCGCGGGATATCTGTAGGTTCATATTCAAAGCCGTCCGGTTACATGTCCCTCCATTGTGGAATGCTGTACTAGTAGGCATACTTCATATGCTGGGCTTACAAGTTGGCTTCCACTCTGCTCGGCATCAGCCAAGGTGACTGCCGGTTTAGGCTGTGGAGTCAGCCTGGAGGAGGGGCCTTGCGTTCTCTGGACAATGCCCTGTTCGGTTGTGTGCCTTGTGGCCCTTATGGAGTTGTAAAAAGGAAAAACAAAACAAAAAAAACTAACAAAAAAAAAGAATAATCAAACAGGAAAGCCTTCCTAATTGTCCCCACTTCTTTTTTATAAGGTTCTGTCCCTTTCTTCCGGGAGCTTGGCCCGGAGCGTGGTTAGACTCAGCTACATTTTGGGGATCCTTTATGTACAAGGCGTTTTAGTGTACGCAGCACGCCCAGTGTTCCATCGTCTGACTGGAACGGTACGCGGTACGTCAGCCGTGGCAGGCGTTCTCGGACACGGTAGCGGATCGAGCACTGTAGGTGCTGTCTGAGATCTCCGGGATGGTGGCCTATTTCGATCGGCAGGGTGGAGTCGGTCGGGTGGTCAGGGTGGCCCGAGCGAAGGGACAGCGTGCGCGGTTGAAGCCTTGGCGGCCTGCGTTTCGGTGGGGACACTGTGGTGGTGAATGTCCTTAGCGGGGTCCGAGTGTTTGCCGGAGGAGTGAGATTGCATCAGGCGGTCTGTGCGCCGTGTGTGCTCAGATGCGGTCAGCCCATATTGGACCTCATGGCGACCTGTCAGTCTGCGGCGACGGGTCGATGTTTAGCAGAGGACATATGAGGCTACTGGATAGCGTCGACGCATTGGTACGGGGCCGTGGCCCAGTCCATTCTATGCCTTTCAGAGGTCATAGTGAAAATGGCCGACTGGGTCTGGTTGCTAAGATATGTGCTCTTCATTAGTCAGTGGGGACCATTACCAGTGTATTCTGCAACATTTGCGTGAGCTTGCATAATCTTTACTTGCAACCAATCGAAATAACTGTCCAAAACCAGTTGATGCAGTCACTACTTAAATTTGCCTCGCTTGACAGTAAAAAAAAGAAAAGACATATTTATTTTATACCGATAGGTCACTCACAGCATATTTGGCGATTCCTCGTACTGGTGTTAATCATGCAGATAATTTCTGCTCTAGTTGTGGTGATGTGACTTTTACATCACAAAAATGGCATATGACTGTGGCGGTTCAGAAAGCCTACAATTTATATTTTGGCTGCAGAATAAAAGATCAGGATAAAAGCTAGGCGCCACACATATGCTGCAATACATGTGTAGCAGATCTCAGGCTGTGGATGGATGGGAAAAGACCATCAAAGGCTTTTGCGGTTCCAATGATCTGGAGAGGGCTCATGGATCACGTCGGCGATTGCTACTTCTGCAGGGTTCCTCCAATTCCGGAGGGCATATCCAGGTGATGTAAGCGGTTGGCCTACTGGCATTGCGTCGTGTGCGTGGCTATCAGAGTCTCCTTTCTTTTTTGTCACACCATGTAAGACTCCACATCTTCTGAAACAACGCTGGACTCTGGGGCACTTGACACCCTCTTATATGCCCTTGGTGGATCACGCTTGGTTTATTGCAACTCATTGCTTAGCTGCATTCCACATTCTCAATTAAAAAGACTCCAACTGGTCCAGGACATAGCTGTAGAGCTACTTTGTGTTGCAAAGAATAAAGCCCTTAAGAGGTGTGACAAATAGGGTGTTTGACGCTGGTGGTTTTTCCATTTCCCTCATTTTGCTTCCCACCTCTGTCTGGATGGACCTCGGTTCCGTTCTCCCTCGTGGAATCCGGCTGTGCCTGTTTAGTTGTCGGTTTGGGACTTACGCAAGAACACTTTGCTTGTAACCTGCGTTCCTTGGACCTTAGGTGAGGTTCCGTCGCTTTCTGGGAGGTCTCTTCGCTGCCTGTCCCTCCGTGGAGGCGGGTTCTGCGGGAGAGCAGCTTTTGCTAACACTTGACACCCTGGTGGGGTCGAGAGCCAAGGGGGAGCTCAAGCGGATTTTTCAGGTGGAGCTCCAGTAGCCTTCTCAGTAGGTCTGTTTCTAGGGCGTTCAGTGTGTTTGCGATGGCGAGTTTGTCTTTCTGAAGCACTAGCGCTGCTTGGGGCAGAGTTCTGTGCTGTTTTCACCAGTGAAGAGGATCCAAGTGGGCTCTCGGTCGTGTCTTCCTGGTTGGCTTACCGCCTGTTGACGTGAGGAGCGGGCTGGGGTCGGTGCCTGCTCTGTTCGTTTAGGGGCCGAGCCGACTGGATAGGTCCCTCCCAATGATTACTGCTCTGGTACATCCCAGTGGTGGAGGACTGAACTGTAGGACCGATAAGGAAATGGAAATTACACTTACCTGGTAATTGATGTTCCTTGAGGGAGTACAGTTCAGTCCTCATTCCCGCCCGGGGATGGATGTTTCAGACGCGAGGCATCAGTTCCGAGTATGCTTTCGGATCCTAGAGTCGGCAACGGGCTCTGATTGGCAGGTAATCGCGAGAGCAACCTTTTCTGCCTATACTCTTCCTTAGTTCTCCTTCCTTCTAGCTCTCTGTCTTCCGCTGTTTGGTGCGCAGGGGGATAGGGGCACGGAGGAGGGTGTTTTCGGCCTTTCTTTTTGGGGCCCTGTGATTTTAAAGTTGAAGTTTGAGCATAGCTTTGTATTTAGTACTTTAACTGGTTGTTTGTTTGCTCCTTTGAGTCTGCTTTGACAGTAGGTCACTGGGGGATCATGGGAGAAGACCAGCAGGATATACCCGTTGATGTCACAAGTTTGACTTGTCCAGTCTCCATGTTGCAGGAGGAGGTGCACTACCCAGTGGTGGAGGACTGAACTGTACTCCCTCAAGGAACATTAGTTACCAGGTAAGTGTAATTTCCATTTGCTATTCTTGAGTCTTCAAATTGTGAGATAATAGTAACATAGTAAATGACGGCAGATAAAGACTAGTATGGTCCATCTAGTCTGCTCAGCAAGGTGGCAAGAGTAGGTGCACCTACCGCTCCGTGCATGTCACCCCTCTCCATTTCTTTGTTTAGGGGTGACCCTACTGCTCCATGTAGGGCACCCCTGTTTGTTGAGAAATTAGATAGTTAAGTTTATTTTGATTTTATCCTGTTGCTATAGAGGGATCCACTGTGTCTGTCCCATGCCATTTTGAATTCTGTCACTGTATTTGCCCCCACCACTTTTATCGGGAGGGCATACCAAGTATCCACTACCCTTTCAGTGAAAAAGTATTTCCTGACATTGCCTTTCAATTTACCCCCTTGCAGCTTCATGTTATGCCCTCTAGTTTTACAGCTTCCACGACTTTGGAAGAGGTATGTTTGTTCATTAATACTCTTTAAGTATTTAAAGATCTGAATCATATCTCCCCTATCCCTTCTCTTCTCCAGAGTGTACATATTTAGGTCTTCAAGTCTCTTCTCATAAGGATTCTGACGCAGGCTCCAAATCATTTTGGTTGCCCTCCTCTGAACCATTTCCAGTCTTTTTAAATCCTTTGTGAGATATGGTCTCCAAAACTGAACACAGTATTCCAAGTGAGGCCTCACCAGTGACTTATACAGTGGCATTAGTACCTCTTCCGTTCTTCTGGTAATTCTTCTTTGTATGCAACCCAACATCCTCCTGGCTTTTACCACTGCCTTGTCACACTGTTTTGCCACCTTGAGATCCTCAGAAATCCTTCTCTTGGTCCGTGCATACCAACCTCTTGCTCCCTATCGCGTACATTTCCCTTGGATTTCTGCTTCCCAAGTGCATGACTCTGCACTTCTTCGCATTAAATCTTAACTGCCAAGCATTAGATCGTTCTTCCTGCTTTTGTAGATCTTTCCTCATGTAATCCACTCCCTCAGGGGAGTCCACTCTGTTGCAAATTTTTGTGTCTTCAGCAAAAAAACAGGCTTTTCCATTCAGTCATTCAGCAATATCGCTCACAAATACATTGAACGGTGCTGGTCCCTGGACTGAAACCTGGGGCACCCCGCTAATCACTCATCTTTCATCTAAGTGAGCTCCATTTACCAGCACCTTCTGACGTTTGTCAGTCGACAAATTTCTGATCCAGTTTACCACCTTGGGGACCCATCCCCAAACTATTGAGTTTGAAAAGCCTCCTATGAGGAACAGTATCAAAGGCCTTGCTGAAATCCAGGTAGATGACATCCATCGCATGCCCCTGGTATAGTTAGTTCTCTGGTCACCCAGTCAAAGAACTCAATCAGATTTGTTTGGCAAGATCGTCCTTTGGTTGGTGGGGGGGGGGGGCATATAGCTTGTTTTATAAGCTCTTCTTATCACAGTTTGAGGGTATCTTCTTTCTATAAATAATTTTTCTAATTGATTATTGAAATCTTTTAAATTCCTGCACAGCCTCCTTTATTCTTAAAAATTGTCCTACTGGAAGATTTATCTTTCAATCTCCTGAGGTGGTGACTCTTAAATATCTTAATAAACTATTCCTTTCTATTGGCTTTCTGCATAAACTAGTAGTAATTTTCCTATTTTGTTTCATGATCTATGTCCAAAAATTCAGTTCTATATTGATATTTTGCAATCTTAAATTTGGAATATTGCTTCCATGTGTTTAACCATGGTGTTCAGTAAAATGGAGGAAGCCCAAACTCAGAGCATCAAAAGCTGAAAAAAGAAAATATTTGCAAAGACATGTTCCAAGCATAAGTAAAGTTCCATATCATCCTCCTAGACCTGTCCATACAATTGAGTTGTGTTCTCATCTGGCGAAAGACAGCCAATAAAATGTCCAGGTTTCAATGATATCGCTCCCATTTCTCTTATCGGTCTGAGCCTTTAGAGTGCACCTCAGTGTTTTTCTGTCTCCAGTAGGTAGTGTTTCGGTAACTGCTTTTCTGGCTATTCCCCTTCTTCGGATGGTTTGGCTGCATCTGTTTCCCCTGTGATTGAGGATCATTCTCAGTAGAGGAGCCTCCGGAATCCAGGTTGTCCTCCCTAGAATTCTTTTCTTTCTGAAGCAAGCCTAGTTTTTTGGGGCAGAAACTCAGATCCTGCAGCCTTTGGATTCGCTCTAGCTCAGACCACTTGAGGGATGGACAAAGTATAGAAGTCGCCTCCTAAGCGACTAAGATGGAGGTTGCATTCTGGGGATTCAAATTGGTTGAGGTCTGTCCGAGACTTGGGACGTGAGTGCTGGTTCCGACGCCTCGGTTGAGGAGTCTGATTTGGAGGAAAAAGTATTTTTACCTTTAGAGGATCAGGAGGAGGCTGACACTTTCTGCCTGACTCAGAAGACAGAGCTGGTGGCATTGATTGCTCAAGTTTTCATCTGCCTGGGCTTCGCTGATGGTCCAGCGACTGATAAGGGGCCACAGGCTCACCTGCTTCTACAAGTGGTGCAGATATTCACGGCAGTCTTCCCACATCTGGAGATTATCATGCACGTGTTCTGATTGGAATGGGCCCTTCCCAGTTCCCCATCTAAAGGGTTAAAAGGTTATGAAAGGATGTGTTTCTCCCGGAGAAGGAGTGCATTACATGGTCCGGCATGCCCAAGTTGGATGCGCAGATAATAGCGGTCACAAACTAGGTCTCCATTCCCATTGGAAAACTGATTTATTTATTTTATTTACATTTTTATACAGCGATTTCCTGCAGATCAATTGTGGTTTACAAAGAACAGTATGAATTGTACATAACAGTACGAATTTGGGTTACATAGAACATTTTCAACTATATACATTAACAATAAAACAAATGTATAGTGTGTGTGTGTGTGTATAGTTCTTGCTTTGGCAGAGGAGATGCATTCTGGTGGGGGTGGGCTTTTAGTATAATTATGTAGGGAGGGTGTGGTATGTGTTAGACTATGTTATGGATCCAAAGTGTTGAGTGAATAGATGTTTTGATTTTTTTTCGAAAAGGAGGTCTTTTCTCTCTCTTAAGCTATCTGGGAGGGGACACAATGAGAGAATGCCCTGTTTGTGATGTTTTTGGCCTTGGATTGGTCTTAAAGAATAGAATGGTGGACTTTCTGTTGAATAGCCAGTTCACAGTGGCAGCTGCTATTCTCCAGTTGGCAGTGTGTGCAGGCCTAACACCTCAAATCCTGCTCGTGAGGATTCGGTCTCTCCCACTGGATGATGCTAGCCCTCCTTTGGAGTCGGTTACTGCCTTCCTTCTGATGCCATGTTTGTTCTAGTCTGCTTGATGGCTAGAGATATCCAATGCCATGTCATCACTGACAGGACAATATGGCCTCACCACTGGGCAGCAAGTATGTTCTCTGAAATCTGGTTAACTCAACTGGCCTTACAGGAAAGCTTTCTTGTGGGGCTGATTAGAGGAGTTGGTGACTGACTTGGTTGAAGCCAAGTCTTCTAGCCTTCCTGAGGATAGACCAAAAGAATTTGGAAAGCAAGAAGTGCTGTTTCTCTCTTTGGCCTCCACCTGTCCATCACAGGCATGCTGGACTGGCTTCCGGAGGTCTCGGGACTCCCACAGTTATCGTCTTAGAAAGCCTTTTCTGCTTCTGGATTTTGGACCTGTAATTAGTCATTTTGAAAGGCTCATGGGCCTAGAGACTGTCCCCCTCAGAGGAGATTTCTGCTGTTCATCGCAGTGAAGGTTTGGGGCCTGTTCCCAGATGTCACCAAGGATTGCTGCAAACGAGAAACCATTCAAAGTGGCTATGTCCTGGACTGCAAGCAGCTGATCCCAGAGGTATTTGTCATCTTTAATTGGGGTTTGACAGACAGGAGAAGCATAGCACAAGTCATGTTGTACAAAATACTGCGCCTGAAAGTGGTGGTGCCAGTGCCCCCGGCCAAGGGGGTGGGGACAAGGACAGATATTCCATTTATTTCGGGAGATGAAGAAGGATGGCTCTTTCTGTCCAATGTTCGGCCTCAAAGAAGCCAATACTCATTGCGCATGTTGAACTTCCAAATAGAAATTCTGAGATCTGTGATTTTGGCGATATGCCAAAGAGAATTCTTAGCATCTCCAGTCTGGGCCGAAGCTTATTTTCATATCCCAATCCAGAAGGATCAGCAGAAATGTTTGCGCTTTGCAGTGTATGTCTCGCACCTTTATTTCACCACCCTTCCTTTGGCCTCTCCACTATCCCTAGAATGTGCTCCAGGCTCATGGCGGTAAGGCTACGGTGCTAAGGACTATTTGTACCCCCATTTGTGGTTGATTGGCTCATCCGAGCCAGTTTCCTGTCAGAAGCATCTTTGGGTTTCGGCCTGAGTGGTATTCTGCTGGAAAGCAACGACAAGGTGGTCAGTCGGGGAAAGCATCTATTGGAGCCTTCCCAATCCCTGGAATTCCTGGGAGCACGGCTGGATGCTCAAGTTGAACAAAGTGTTTCTGCCAGAGGAGAGAGTGCACAGATTGTTGGAACCACCTTAAGGTGTTCTGTTCTCAACAATCCCAAACTCTGGGAACCTTTCTACAGCTTCTCGACTTGATGGCAATAGCGATCAAGATTGTGCCATGGGTGCATGCTCATATGAGACTGCTCTAGCAGTCCTGACCAGAGTTCAAGCTCGGGCTTCTGCTCCAGCTGGGCATGAGAGCTAGCTTGAGGTGATGGCTATGCCCATATTATCTGAAGAAGTACACACCTCTAGCTGAACACTTGTGGATTCCTATGGGGTTGGACGCCAGTCTTTTGGGCTGGGAGCCCTTATCAAGTCTGAATGGCTAAGGGCTGTTGGAGGCACAGGGAGGCGGTGTAGTCCATCAACCATCTTGAAGCGAGGGCTATGTGGCTGGTCCTCTTGCATTTCCCACCCTTAGTCAAGAGCAGAGCAGTGTGAGTGTTCTCGGGCAATGCCATGGCAGTGGCATAGGTCAGTTGCCAAGACAGCACAAGGTGTGCAGGTGTGGTCCTGGGGATGGCTCACTAGTGGAAATGAGCTTTCTAGCTCTATCGGTTTGACACCTTGCTGAGGTGGTCCATATGGAAGCAGTCTTCCTCCGTCATCACTCTCTCTCGATCCTGGAGAGTGTGAATTGAGTCGGGAGGTGTTTCAGATGCTTCTCTGCCCCTGGGTCATCCCATGATGGAATTGATGGTATCCTGCTTCATTGACACGGTGTACCATTTTCTTCAGTCGCCGCATGGAAACTGGTTCCAAGGACATTGTCGTCATAGTTCATTCCTGGCCACAGCAATGCCTGCTCTATGTGCTTCCTCCATGGCTGCTGTTGGGGCAAGACACGAGCCCCTCCCCTTCAGCACATAGAATGCCATCCTGGCTGGATTGTTCTCATGGGGTCTGATTGGCTGAAGAGAGTGTGATTCAGGGACTTGATGCAGTTTCTGTGGTAACTTCCTCTTCGTCTGCCCCATTTCGGGGCTGGCTGCGTCAGAAGCTGATAGTCTTGGATGACCCAGGTCTCTTCTCGCTTACGACTTGGCTCTTGAAAGGAGTCGGCTGATGCGTAAGCAGTACTTTCCTGCAGTAGTTTCCACTGCTCAAAGCCCGGAGGGGTTCTACCAACCTGGCATATGTGCGAGTCTGATATCTCTTTGAGCATGGGTGTAGCACACGACAAATTGTTGCTAAGGTGTTGGGTCTGTTGGCCATTCTGCAGGATGACTTGTAAAAGGGCTTTTCCCTTACCTCCCTGAAAGTCCAGGTAACAGCCTTGTCACTTTTGAGGTTTGGTGGCTGGAAAGTCTTCAGCCTTTGTACCTTGATGTTTTGTTGTATGTGTGTTTGTTCTTTCTTCAAGGGGTTCGGCGTCTGCATCCTCCTCTCTGGTCATTTGTCCTCTCCTGCGATCCCTTATGCTGGAGCCCTTTGAGCCTTTGAAGCATGCTACTCTGAAGGATTTGACACTCTTGGTTGCAGTTTGGTCGGCAAGGCTCATTCTGAGCTGCAGACTCTTTCCAGGATTCATATCTGTCCTTTCGGAGGAGGCCATCCCCATTCAGCTGGTGCCTTTCTCTTTTTTTTTTTTTTATCCATGGTGATATCTTTTCTTCGTGTGCACCAAGTGGATTGTTTGCTGTTCTTTTCTGAGGAGAGGTTTTTGGGGAAAGATAGGTATCTTCACCTGGTGGATGTCCAGAGGCTGTTTCTCTGATACTTGGAGGTAGTCCAACTTGAAGAAAGTCACAGTCTTTTTGTGCGGTTTGCCGGCCCGTGCAGAGGTGCAGTGGCTGCCAAGTCTACACTGGGGTGCTGGATCAAGGAGGCCATTGCCTTGGTATATCTGTTACAGAATTAGCTGGTTCTGCAGGCTTTTTGTGCACATTCTACTAGAACACAAGCATCCTTGTGAGCGAAGCATTGCTCAGTAGCCCCTTCAGACATTTGTTGGGCAGCAACATGGGCATCACTTTTCACTTTTGTCAAGTATTTCTGCTTGGGTAGATACGACCTTTGGCGTCAAGGTTTTACAAACTGATGTTTCTTCTTACCACACTTGAGTGCATCCTACTTGTCTGGACTGGTCTAGCAGGATGATATAGAAAGTGTCCTTGAGTCCTGCTAGATCAGTCCAGGACACACTCCTGGAACTGTTTTAGGTCTGTTATGCTGCAATGATACCTTTTTGGTCCACTGTGCTCTATATTCTTGTTCTGTAGGCTCATATCCTACTGATGGACTTGTGTTCATCTGTCCTGTACATAGTCTTTCTACTGTTAATTAATCATTGTTGACCTTAAGGTTTGCCATGCCTTCCCATATGCTTTGGGATGAATACTGAGTGGCCTCCTAGTGTCTCAGCCTGATAGAGGCATGGGAGTGATGTCATTGAAATCTGGGCATTTTATTGGTTCCCTGTCTCCCCAAATCTGCTGGTAAATGAACACAACCCACTGGTCTAGCAGGGTTCAAGGAAAGGATGTTATCTGATAAGTAAAAAGTCACCTTTTTTTTTTTTTTTAAAGTCTGTTCTGTTCTGCCATGCTGGAGTATCTTCCTTCAGGGTAAAATATTTTAATTTCATTGCGTTTTGTTTTTTGTTTCTGTTATAGGATATTTACAGCAAGAAAAACTGACATCTACTTGTCGGGCATTTATAATGGAAAGCTCAGACCTGAAGGAATATGCAGAGCACTATACAGATGACGGTTGTGTCCCAGGCTGTGTATTGGTGAGTATTTGTAGGCATTTTAAAGCTTTTAACTACATTGATCATGTTCACATATTAGGAAATGCCTGAATGGAGCTCGCTTTTGTGTTGTGCCCATTGTCCATGGAATGATGGTATAGACTGTTCAGTCTAAACCTGCTTTCCTCTTTGTCTCTTCAGACGAGTCCAGACAAATGGATTTATGCTGTCCTGCCAGCAGATGGAAACCAAGAATCACCAGTTTGAAGTCATCACTCTGTAAGAATCCTGTGCAGACAGTTACTAACCATAAATAGAGGGTATGCATTTATTGTGCAGTTTCTACTGGCCTAGATAGAATTAAAAAAAATAAATTAGTGTATATGACAGTCCAGAGTGCCTGGAGCTGGCATTGTTTTTCCAACAATATGGAAGTTTGGCATGCAGAACCCATTGGTTCTGCCCATTTTGGCCTAGGCCTCTACACAGAGGTGGGGATTGCTGATGAGGTCCCTCCTTTTCTCCTACCGAGCTCTTAGGAGGGAGCCAAGATTGGAGTTTGGCGGTTGCTAAGTAAAAGTTTTTTTTCCTTTTTAGTTTAAAAAAACAAAAACTGGTCTGTTCAGCTTTGGTAAAGACAGACATGATTTGTATGGTGGGAGCAGCAAAGGCCTTCTAGTCAGGTGCAATTCTCATGGAGCTGTGCAAGTAACTCAAGGATGGCTAGCATTGCACAACGCCTTGCAGTTGGCTATGACAAGCGCCGTGTGGCTTATAGTGTCTGCAGGCCTTATCTTATGATAACTGCTTGGTACTATGGCGGCGAGGAGGCAAGGCTGTCAGCATTGGGATTGAGCTTCAGATTTCAGGGCTGTATGTGCTAGTACAGCTGAGGGTTTCTATTGGTCGATGTATTGCCCGTGTTGAGGTGAGACCTGCTTTTGGTGGGAAATTTCTCTATTTTGTCAGTTCCAGCATAGATGTTCTGCTCGGAGTGAGAGGCTTCTGAGTTAAAGCCTGATTTGATGCTGTGGTGCAGGAGGTATTTCCAAGACTATTGGGGACATAGCTGCTGTAGCAGAGGTACATTCTCCTTTAGAATTTGTCTGCTTATTTCATTTAGATAGCCCGCTGATCAAAAAGAGTCAATGTGGAGTACATCGAAGCCTTGGGCAGGCTTGTCAGGTGATGTTAGTACGCTGATTGATCCTGCTGGCTTGAAGGGAATCCTGGAGAGTTACTTAACCCCCTCCCCCCCCCCCACCACCATGGTGGCAGCCTCAGGCTTTAGGGGGATTCCTTAGATTCACTGGAGGGTCCCCCTGGGGATGGAGGAGGTCCTAGAGCCCTATCTGAAGCAAGAGGAGGAATCTCTTAGAGGGAGGACTCCTTGGTGGTATGTCTTTGCAGGAAGTCCATGTTGCTGTCTCTGTCATGGCCACTAGCAGCTCTCAATATTGTGGACGAGCTTCAAGTGCTGAAAGGGGTTAGAAGGCCTCCATAAATCCTTCCCTCTTAATAGAATGTGGAAGATCCATGGCAATGCACTTTTTCATTTGCTGATGGTGAGCTTGTGCAGATCACTGAGACATGAGTAGGTTTCTGTAGAGAGCAAATATGGGTGCTTGCCCACAGTACCAGTATCTGCATGACTATGATGCCCCAAATCTGAAACTGTGACACAAAGATCTTTTCTTGGTTTAAAAAAAAAATACCTGAAGTGATGTCAGAGTAGGTGCCCAGGAGAACTGAGTAGGCATTAATTTGCTCTTTCCAAAATTCTCCCAGCTCACTTTCTGGAGAAACGTGGTCACCCGGGTCATAGGCTCCCAACTTTTGCCTGGGAGGATTTTGGTTAAGTCATCTAATCTAAATATGGATGTTCCAGAATCCCTCCTTTGTTTTTTTTTATTCTCTCAGGGCCATCACCTCCAGTTCCGTAACCCTGGTAGAGTTCTGAGGATCCATGGTCAACCTGAGAGGCAAAGCTAGTAACTAATGATGTGCAAAACTGCACTGTGCCATTTTCCTGAATTCTCCGGTCAGTTGCAGGGGTGAAGATAAACCTCAGTTGGATCCACAGAAACGAGCATTCTTTCATTAATGCCGCTGTAGCTGAACACTAGGTCTCCATATGAAGCCTTGATGCATTCAGATCCTTGTTGACCACCTGGAGTCCAGAATAGGCCAGCAAGTTCTGCTATCATGGAATCCATGATACAAATAGGTTACCTTCCTGGACTTAATCTGCCTGAAGCAAGGGCACCACAGTCTCTAGCTGCAGCAGACTTGAAACAATGATTTGCTCCGCTCATGCCTGGCCTATTATCCAACAGGGATTCCATGAAAGTGCCAGAGGGAAGCTGTGCCCACTTGGGGGCATTCCTGGTGCGAAAACATTTGAGAATCCATGTCTGAGGTAATAAGAACATAAGAGATGCCTTCCTAATAGTACCTCCAGGTCAGTCCAGTTACGCATGGGGTTGTCACTCTCCTCCAGCAGCTGAGGACTGAGCATGTCAGGATTCTGATGTGACGCTACAAATCCTTTCATTCCAGGAACCAATCTCTCAGTCCTCAGCATGTCACTTTAAGTTCAGAGCTCTACTGTTTGGTTTAGCTATCGCTCTGCACATGTTTACCAAGGTGGTGGTGGTGGTAGTGGCGGCGGCGGCGGCGACGGCCTTAGGGAAGGAAGGGGTACTGGTTCATCTCTACCTGGATGACCGGCTGGCCCAAGCAAAGTCTGAGACCGAAGGGTGGTTGACCCACGTGGTGGTAGAGTTCCTTCCTTCAAAGTCTCGAATGGGTAGTGAACCTGGCCAGGAGCCAGCTTCAACTGGTCCAGTGTCTCATCTGTCTGACGGCTCAGTTCGATAAGCAAGCAGGGATGGTTTCACTTCCAAGGGACAGAGTCCGGAAGATTCAGACGCAGATCCGCTGTGTTTTTTGCAAAAAAGGGCACCGGCAGCATGGTATTACTTACAGTTGCTGGTGTTGATGGCAGCAGCGATGGGCTCGGACTCATATGAGGCCGCTGCAACAGGCCTTACTGGCAACACTGGTCCTCGCAACATCAGCCTCTGGCTTAAAGGTTTCCCTGTCCAGGCCACGTGAGGCAGAGTCTAGACTGGTGGCTACAGGAAAGCAATCTCACAACGGGGTTACCACTTGATCCATTGCAATGGATACTGGTCACAACTGATGCCACCTCTCGGGCTGGAGGGCACACTCTGGCACATGTGGCTCAGGGAAGCTCTGCGGCTAGATATGAGGGTGGTGTTTTGGGCTCTTCAGGCCTTCTGATTGCGGGAAGGCGGTTTGAGTGTGTTCCGATAACGCAATGACAATGGCGTACATCAACTGGCAGGGAGGCAGTATGACTGTGCTGGGCGAGAGTTAAGCCTTGTTGATGTGGGTGGAAGAGCATCTTGTGGTACTCTCCACGGCACATATGGCAGGCAGCGACAGTGTGCAGGCGGACTTTCTCAGTCGGCATCGTTTGGATCCCGGAGAGTGGGAGCTGAATGCCACAGTATTTCATGACATCAATCCAATGGGGTGTGCCGGTGATGGATCTCATGGCTACCCTTAGGAACACCAAGCTAAATCGATTCTTCAGCAGGTGCAGGGAGCCCCGTGTCTAAGGGGCTTGACACTCTTGCACAGACCTGTCCGATAGAAGGCCTTCTATATGTCTTCCTACCATGGGCATTCATAGTATGCTTACTGCACAGGATAGAACCTCACAGGGGGACCGGTAGTTCCCATTGCACCGGATTGGCCTCGGAGGCCATGGTATGCAGATCTGACTCAGCAGTTGATAGACAGTCCCTGGCAGCTACTGGATCATTTTAAATCTGCTTTACCAAAGTCCAGTACCGATGCCGCAAGGGATCTGTCTTTTTTTTTTAGAGCTTGGCTCTTGAAAGGGTGAGGCTAAGTTGTAGAGGTGGTTCTGCTTCAGTGATTGCTAAGATGCTGAGTCCAGGAACTTGGCCTATGTCAGGGTCTGGCGAGTTTTTGAGGAATGGTGTACATCAAACAATTTGCGCCACCTTTTGTGTGCTCTACCATAAATCTTAGTTTTTACAATGTGTACTGGAAAAGGGTTTGGTTCTGAACCCCCTGAAAGTCTAGGTGGTGGCTCTCTCCTGTTATAGAGGTCAGGTTCAGGGGTACTTGTTTAGCAGCACATCCAGATATGGTCCATTTCCTTCGAGCAGTGCAACAGGTTCGTCCACCTGTACAGTCCGCGGTCCCTCCCTGGGACCTCACCTTGGTGTTGGAGGTCCTGGTGGGTCTGCCGTTCAAACTGATTGCGAGAGCATCGTTGAGGGACCTCACCTTGAAGATGTTTTTTCTGGTGGCCATTTGTTCGGCACGGTGGATCTCTGAGCTCCAGGCTCTCCTTTAGGGAGCCTTTTCTTCTTATGTCTAAGGAGAAGGTGGTCTGCGACCAGTGCCTGCTTTCCTCCCCAAGGTGCTTTCTCATTTTCACTTGAATCACTGTCATTCTGCTTGCATTCCCTGAGCTGGGGGATTCTATGCAGTTCATGACAGTTGCATCTGCTGGATTTGCATAGAGTCTTGCGCAGGTTACCTTAAGAGGACTGAGTCCTTTCGACATCCGACCGTTTATTTGTTTTGTTCAGCAGCCCACTTAAGGGACAGCAGCCTCCAAGGCATCATTAGCTCGCTGGATGAAGCAGACAGTCAGCTCTGCTTATGAAGCACGTGGGAAGATGCCACCAACAGTGCTGCGAGCCCATTCACAAAGTCGCAGGTGGCCTCCTGGGCCGAATGCAGTCTGGTGCCGCCAGTGAATATTTGCAGGGCAGTGACATGGTCCTTTGTGCGGCACTACCATCTGGATGTCCAATCAGTAGGAGATGTGCAGTTTGGGGCATCAATTCTTCAAGGTGGACTTTGCTACATCCCATGTGTAACTGGAATGGTCTGGAGGTACGATTAGAAAGGTGAAATTAGGACCTTCCTGGCTGGGTGTTAACGGTGAGGCGCTTCGTGAGCTGGAAGGTTTCAGTCTTTTAGCGGGGCCTTTTGGAAAGAAATACTCCACTAGGGGGTCTAGCAGGTTCCCCTGAGGCTTGGGGAATGGGTCTGAAAGAGCCTGTAGCTCAGGCTTATAGTCCTTAATCTGTACGTAGTTCAAGGGGTTTCTGGTGCTCCCAGATCTCATTCTTTTGTTCTTTGTTGGTTAAGGCACCCTAGTGGGGTGTCAGGTAAATCATATGTAGTTGGTGTCCGTTTTGGTGTTGGAGGCTGCTTGGTCAGTAGGAGACTGGTTCCTGGAGGAGGAGGAGGAGGAGCTCTTGTAGTGTTGCATCAGAATTCTGACATGCTCAGTCCTCAGCTGCTGGAGGAGGGCGACAATCTCATGAGTACCTCCAGGCCAGTCCAGATACTCAAGGAAAGACGATTAGCAGGTAAGGCCTAATTGCACCATTCTGGATCAGACCAAAAGTCCATCAAGCCCAGTATCATGTTTCCAATAGTGGCTAAGTACCTGTTAGGTTCCCGAAAGTTAAACTGCTTACATGCTGCTTATCCCAGGGGTAAGCAGTGGATATTGCCAGGCCACTTTAAGGGTAATGGATCTTTCTTCCAGAAAATTTTCCAAATCTCTTTTAAACCCAGCTACACTAACAACTTTTACTACATCTTCTGACTACAAAGTGCAGATTTTGATTAAGCATTGAATGAAAAAAAATATATTTTCTCAGATTATTTTTAAATGTGCTACATTGTAGCTTCATTGCATGTTCCCTAGTCTTTCTACTTTTTGAAGGAGTAAAATCCGATCTATGTATACCCATTCCACGCCATTCATTATTTTATAGATCTTTTATTGTATCTCCCCTCGGCCATCTCCTTTTCCAAGATGAAGAGCCCTAACCTTTTAAGCCTTTCCTTGTAGGGATATCCTTTCATTCCCTTTATCATTTTGTGTGCTCTTCTCTGTACTTTTTCTAATTCTGCTATATCCTTTTTAAGATATGGCGACCAGAATAGCATACAATATTCAAGGTGCTGTTGCACCATAGGGTGATACAGAAGCATTATAATATCTTTGATTTTATTCTCCATTCCTTTTCTTATGATTCCTAGTATTTTATTTGCCTTCTTGGCCACTGCTGCACACTGGGTAGAGGGTTTCAACAATATTATCCATGACACCAGATCCTTTTCCTGGGTGGTGATTCCTAATGTGGAGTCTTGTACCGTGTAAGGGTAGTCTGGGTATTCTTACCTAAGTGCATAATTTTGCACTTGTCCACATTAAATTTCATTTGCCATTTGGACAACCCATCTCCTTATTTCTCCAGGTCCTCTTGCAATTTTTCACAATCCTCTTGTGTTTTAACAAGTCTGAATAATTCTGTGTCGCCTGCAAATTTTGATCACCTCTCGCTGTTCCCATTTCCAGGTCATTTATGAATATGTTGAAAAGCAGCGGGCTTAGCACCTAGGCCACCGGCAGCTTAACCAGCACATGGGCCACCAAAACATCCTTTGAAGACTTCATACTAGGCACTGCACTGTGAAGACCATTCTGCCTTCCTTGATAGGATTGCGTATAAGTTTATCCCAGCAAAGGCTCCATTCCAAACTGCACTGTCCTAATCATTGGAGCTTGTTCTCTGGAAGCTTAGAACCTTGTAATTTCCCAGATCCTTCAGAATTTTAATCCTCTCCAAACAAGGATATCCCTTTCGGGAAGGTGTGCAGGAATGTGTCCTGGAGGTCACATCTGCCACAGACCAGCTTCTTAACTGTAGGAATCTACGAACCATTGTCTTTGTATCTGTACATTTGGACCCAAGTCTCCACAGTGTCAAAAGGGCTTATGCCAAAAAGGCAGACTTCTGACTCCTGACACCTCTGGCAGGAAGGCAGAGTCCTTCTAGAGACCTTGTGAGAGTTTCTCTGTCCTTGTAGATCGGTCCTGGCTACATAGGCATTAACAAAGAAACACCCAAGAGGCAGCATGCAGATACAGGAACACAATCGACTATATAGTGAATTGCAAATTTGTTTTTTTTATTCTTTATACTTCTCATCAAGCTTCACCCTACATGACCATGTATGGCTTTAAACCTATTTTTATGCCTCTTATGTTTCTGGTAAATATATATATATGTTTGTGGGCATAAGTAGATTATGTAACCAGTCCAGAGCGAGGTGAGAAACGTAATATAATTTATGGTAGTGAAATGCTAAAAGCTTTTGGCATTTTACCACAGTAAATTGTATTCTGCTTCTCACCTTGCTCTGGTTACTTATGGGGGGTGCTCCCCAGTGGGACTAGTTGATCATATGTAAATTATGGCCATTTTCTTTACATATGATATGCCATTTTTTTGTTTTATCAACATGTTATACATTTGATTTACTTTATTTTGTTATATTTATTATAATTATATTCATTTTTTGAAGTATTAATACTTTGACTTACGTGTGTTGATTTATGTTTGTATTTAAAGATATATCCCCGACAAAGGCACATGGCCGTGTAAGGTGAATCTTGATGAAATGTAAAGAATAAAAAATTCAGTTTGCAATTCACTATTTGGTAGGCTGTCATTTTCTTTTTGCCTCTCTCCTTGTTTGTGTACATAGGCGTTACAGCTATAACCTGCAAGACTAACACTGATGCCTTGAAGGGCATCTAAAAAAAATGAAATGAAAAAAGAAGCAGCCTTGTGCCTTCCACCTTCCACCAAAATAGAAGTTGTGGTCAGGCGGCACATCGGGTGCTCCTTGGGCAAATAGAATCTCTCCTTTTTCCACCAACTAAGGCTTCCTCTCCATGGCAAAACCAAGGAAAGGTTTTGGCTTGATAGCATATGGAGTCTCTTGTGTCCAAGGAAATGGACTTGGTAACACTGGAGTGGCTTTCATCACCACAAAAGTGAGTTGGAGTGACTAGGGTGGGGGCATCAAGCCTAGGTGGTCCATGGATCATGGTCCCCCAAAGAATTGCAATGGACAATCACTCACCAGGAGATGGAAGGCAGTCTTTCTTGCCCTCTGGGTCTTCCTCCTCTGTTTTTCTTTGCAGTAAAGCTGTGCGGATCCTGTCAGACAGTATTATGGTAGTGGACTTCCTCAACTGGCAGTGTGATTTAAGAAGGTCTTGTAGCGGCAGAGGTGGCACTCCATTTGGGGTGACTAGGCATTTTTCGGTGAGGTCAGCCCCTCTTGTGGCAGACGAGAATACTGGTTCGATCAATTTCACAGCAAGCATGTTCCATACCTGGGGAGACAATCTTGGATGGAAGTAGCATTTGTTAGATCTTGTGGTGTTGAGGGATGCCTGAGATGGAGCCATTGACATCCATCAGATGATGCCAAGGTTCCCAGGTTGGTCAGATATCAGCAATCATTAGCCAAGGGCCTTGATACTAAGATGGCTCCTCCATGGCTGTCACTAGGCAAAGTGATTACAAGGATGCAGTCTTCCCCAGAGGTAGAAATGTTTGGTGGCTCCAGTTGGCCTCAAAACAATTTGACATGTGGGTTTGATCCAACTGTCTTTGAAGGTGCCATTGACCTGGTCAGATGTGGAAGATCTCTTACTTGAGGGCCCCATTGTGGAGCTAGTCGTGGGCCAGTTCTGGCCTACCCAGAGAGGCTGCGTTTGAGAAGAAGGGACAAGCCCTCTGTGGTCATTGCTATTAGTTTCCAGACTAGGAAGACTTCCACTTGGTTGGCCTATGTGGCACTTTAAAAAGTTAAAAAAAAAATTGAAGGCCGGTGTCTGAAGCAAAATGTGGGTCCACTTGAGGTTTCTCTGATTTCCTGGCTGTGTTTTTGCAGTCTGGTCTAGTTTCACCCTAATGTCCTTGAAGGCTCTATTCTGTTTCTAGGGGATAAATTCAGGGTCAATCACAGGCTGTTCTTTTGGTTGTGTCTCAAAGTTTTGAGGGGTTGTTAAGCCTTTCCACCTTTCACATTGGTTGGTAGTACTCTTGTGATATTTGTTTGGGGTGATCTGTATTGGTTTCAATAGTCTTTGACCATCTCCAAAAGGCTATGTTGACAGATTCTGCTTTGGCAATGATCTTTCTGGGTCACCCTCACTTTGCTGGGAAAATTCTGGGATTGCAGTTGCTTTTGGGGTGAAAGACGTTTTGAAGCTATCTCCTGGAAAAGGTGGCCATTAGGCTAGTTGTACTCCCTAACGTGTGTTCTGAGTGTCTGATGGTTCAGCAATTCCCTTCTGAGGTTTCGTGCTCTAGAGAGTTTAGGTGATCTACAGCCTTTGCATCATCCGGGTATTTGTAGAGTGGTGGCGTTTCAGAGGATTAATCCTTTTGGTAAATTGAATAGTTTCCTGGGGCTGTTTTGGGGGGTCCTAGGAAAATTTGATGCGTTAGACTCTGATTCTTTCTTCATAAGATATGAGCTACCTTTTCATCTCTATTCTAGGGTTGCTCAGGCCTGTTGACAGCCCTGGACTCTTTTTCAGCAAGGCTTCGGGTATCTTTGGGGGGCAGAACTTGGACTTGTTCCTAACTACATAATTGGTAAGGTGGCTATGAAGGCATCATTGTACTCATTGGTGTGCCCTTCCAGATTGTAAATTCTGGCTGGAAAGCCATCTCGGGGCCACGGTTCAGCAGCCTGACCTGGCTGGTCTCTCCCATACATAGTTACTGCTTTGGTACTTCCCATGCGTTTGGACTGGACTGGAGGAATGATAAGGGAGGTAAAATTTTAAAACTTACCAGCTTTTGGGACGCTAGCTGTCTTGGGTAAGTTATTGGAAGTGGTTTAAGTTGCATCTGCTTTGTTACAGAAATACTGGTTAGTAACTGCACCAGATTGATTTATTTATTTATTTTGTTGCATTTATATCCCGCTTTTCACCGGGTCAAAGCGGTTTGACAGAAAGGGGGGGTGCCGACACCAGGGGGGCCAACATTGATGATCTGTACAGAAAGTAACAGTACTAGACAATAGACGCAAGTCTCTCAGTTGGTAGCAGAGGGGTTAGGTCAGATTGAGTCTGGATGTTGCAGTCGGTGAGAGATGTCCATCTCAGATCCAAGATATTCATGAAACAGGAGGGTTTTTAACTGTTTCTTGAATGTGGTGAGGTCTCTTTTATTTATTTATTTATTTTATTTAAGGTTTTTCTATACCGCACTATTCAGCATCAGCACGGTTTACAATAAACAAGTTTGTACAATGAGGAACAGCCATACATTGAACTTACATAGAACAGGGAGTTTAAACATGGATAACAGGTGAACTTTATACATAGCAAACAAAGGGAGATTTAAACAAGGGTAACAGGTGAACTTTATACATTATATACACAGGGATTGCATCACATCTAAGTTTATGATACAGGCCCTAAGGGGGATAGATGGGGGAGGTGACGAGTTTTCATCGGAAATTGGTTAGACAGCGTTGGCTTGTTAGACTATAAGATCATGTGGTACTGTCTAGGTGATGCTGTCGGAGTTACCAAAGTGTTGTATAAATAATTGCAGTTTGAGGGCTTTTCTGAACTGGGGGAGGTTATTTATGCTGCGGATTTCTGTTGGGAGGGAGTTCCAGCAAGAAGGGGCGAATAAGGCAAAGGCACGCTTTCTAGTGGATTTGTTGCATTTTGTGATGGCTTTTGGAAGGAGGATGGTATTGCAGGATGTGGTTCTTCTTAATCTGTTGTTTGGAGTAAGTTGGATCATATCTGACAATATATTTGCGGTGATACAGTTGACTGCTTTGAAGGTCAAAGTGAGGATCTTAAATGTGATCCTGTACTGGACGGGGAGCCAGTGCAAGCTCTTCAGGATAGGGGTGATATGTTCTCTGCGAGATGCGCCATAGAGGGTTCTTGCTGCGGTATTCATCGCAAGCTGTAAGGGGTTTATCGAGCTCTTTGGGAGTCCAAGTAGGATGGGGTTGGCGTAATCGAAGTGGGGCATGATTATGGCCTGGAAGACTGTTCTGAAGTCGTTTGGTTCAAGGGTGTTCTTTATGAGGCGTAGTGTCCGTAATTTGTGGTATATTGTTCTGATTGTATTGTCTATATGAGCATGCATGTCCAGGTGCTGGTCCAGTGTTACGCCTAAGTATTTGATCGTTGTCTTGGAGAGGAGTTCTGCGTTGTTCACTTTGATTGAAGATGGGGGAGTGAATGACTGGTTTCTTCCGATGAATAGAACTTCTGTCTTTTTCAGATTTATTCTGAGCATTTGGTTGTGTAGCCAATCTGTGACGGCATTGAAGCAAGAGGAGAGCTGGTCGAGATTTGGGTGATCTGTGTCTATTGGGGTGAACATTAGGACATCATCAGTATACTAGGCAGTTGATGTTAAAGGACCGGATAAGATTGCAGATGGGCTGCATATAGATATTGAATAAAAGTGCTGAGAGGGATGAGCCCTGGGGAACGCCTTTTTCTAGTGGGAAAGGGTCCGATAAAGAGGATCCGGAGCGGACATGTTGCCATCTGTTATTCAGATATGAGGCGCACCAAGCTAGAGCGTTGCCACGAAGACCCTTCTCAGTGAGGCGTGATAGGAGTATCTTGTGGTCCACCGAGTCAAAGGCGGCTGCGATGTCCAGAAAGATAAGGGCAAAACCCTTCCTGATGTTATCGAGCCCAATGGTAAGGGAGTTGAATAATGTAGTCAGAAGGGTATCGACTCCATGGGACTCTCTGAATCCATGCTGGCAGTAATCAAGAGGCGCGTTGTTTTCAATGTGATGGGTTAGTTGCTGTTGGACTGTTTTTTCGATGATTTTAGCTAGAAGCGGGATGCTCGATATGGGCCTGTAAGAGTCCATCTTTGTGGGGTCGAGCTTTTTGTTCTTCAGTAGGGGTCTTATTGAAGTTTGCTTCAGGTTCTGTGGGAAAATCCCCGAAGTGAAGGATGATCCTATTAGTTTGGCGAGGAAAGGGCTGAGGTCTGATTTTAGCGCTTTTGTTTTGGATTTGGTTCAGAAGGGAGTTCCAGAGGGAGGGTGCATACAGTTCAAATGCCCTGTTAAAGGTTTGTTGATCCTTATGGGGTGATGTCATCAAACTGGTGGTTCTAGGTTTCCTCCTGCTGACAGGAGTCCAAAAACCCACACGTCTGGACTGACTGGAGGGACTCGAGGAAAGACTATTAGCAGATAAGGTCTGATTTCAGCTTATTTTTTTGGGAGGGGGCAGGAAAAGCAAAGGCACAATTCAGGCTGCCAGGGGACGAGAGTCTGCAGGATCAGTTTTGGGGGGGAGGGGGTTGATTAAGTGGGTCCAGTCAGAGCATGGAAGGAGTAGCATATGCTATGGCTGCATAGACCAAACACAAATGTTTGCGTGGCGGGTGGTAGTTGTCATTCTAGTGTTAGGGCTTTTGGTTGTTTCTGCAGTTGCAAAGAGCAGCTCCTGTCCTTAGAGGATACTTTGACTGACATTGTCAGCATTGGGAAGGATTTGTGCTGCAGCAGAGCCAGCACAGCAGGGCTGGCGAGAGACACCTGAGGCAGGGGGCAGAACAGTTTTGTTGGAACAGTTGCCATTTTAGGCACATCAGGTTCCTGCCACAGCCAATTTGAAGGTGTCTGTCGCGTCTCGTAGACAGTGCCTCAGAATTATTTGTTAAAGAGCCAGCTCTTAGGGAAAATGTGGGGTTCTTCCCTGATGTGTCCTTTTTTAATGTACCAGGAATCCACAAAAAGGCAGGAGTATGGACCAGGCTGGCAAGAACCAATAAATAACAATTATACAATGTAAATGTAAAGAAAAATAAGAAATCTTTTTCCACATATGCAGTTTTTTTTTTCAAGTATGATTTTATGTGTTTGCTTATCACCCTGAAGTATATTTATGTATTTGTTTTATGTATGAGTAAATGTGTTTAATTTATATTGTATATGTACTATTAGTGCTTGCCAGCCTGGTCTGTACTTCTACCTTTGTGGATGACAGTGGCTTTTAAGCATTGGAGGACTCTTCTGAACCCCTTGGAAATCCCTCAGGAGCTCTCTTAGTGATAACATAAGATATGCCATACTGGGTCAGACCAAAGTCCATCAAGCCTGGTATCCTGTTTCCAACAGTGGCCAAACTAGGTCACAAGTACCTAGCAGTTTCCCCAAAAGACACGGGTTCCACAGTGCTTGTATTGGGGCAAGCAGTGAGATCCCTGGTCCCCTTTAATAATGGTTCCTTTGCGTCCCTCTAGTCCAGTCCCGGAACCATAGAGTTTAGAATCTCCTCCAGCAACCTTGGAGACTGAAAGACATCATCGCTTTGCTGGCACCAGTATAACTAGGCAGGGACAGCCCTCTTTCACCAGTACTTTGAGTCTCCAAGCAGCTAAGGAGATTCTGAGCCTGGGACTGTGCTCAGTGGGTAGCAGCAGAGTTTCAAATAAGCAGGGCATTTCCTTTAAATTTTGGCATAGTTAGGTTAGGTTAAGGGGGTGATAATTTCTGTAGGTTCTTGTCTACAGACTTTCTTACTCTTGTTTTTTTGTTTTGTAGGGGGAGTGCTGTGCTGAAGAGAGTTTCAGCTTTTTGCTCTGGCTCCATCCTCCTCCTCTCCCCCCTCCCCCCCCCCAAGGAAATTTTTTCCCCATCGAGTTAATGAGCATTTGGGGGAAGTTTAAGCTTTGTTAGTCTCCCTGCTCCCGAACCCGCGATTAAGGGTGAGGAGCAGGTGGTAGGCTTGGACGCAGCACAAAGAGATCAGGCTGAGCCTAGGACAGTCTTGACAGCACCGGAGCTGAAGCCGCGTGAAAGGCTGAGCTCCGGTGCAGGTGTCTCATTCTTCTTTCTTCTTCCCCGGCAAGACAGCACACGGTGAGTAGGGGGCTGTTTTGCAAACCGTTGGCCTTTGTCCTTGCAAGGGGGGACTGCCAGGGAGACTTCACATCAGTACGCAGTGTGGTTCTACAGCGTTTTTTTGCGGCTGCGTGTAGCCACGCGGGAAAAGCTGCGGCGGCCATTTTAAAGCCGCGTTGAGTTTCCTGGGCTTTTCTGCTGGCTGATCGGTGGTAGCAGCTTCGTTTTTGGGGCAAACTGTGTTTGGCAAGCCTGTTGAGGCTAGTAGTGCCTTAGTGTGTGTTTAAAAAAAAAAAAGACACCTGCGAACAGCTAAGCTGGGACACCTCAGTGTCAGTCAGATTCTGGCATTCCTTAAGGAGAGGTGTGGGGCAGGAGTGCTGCAGGTAGCCTAGTATGCCTGCAAAGCCTCGGTGTTTGGTGTGTGGTACACGGCGTGGCACGGTACAGGACTCTGGGATGTGTAAGCCGTGCACCCTGGAGGCAGTTGCGATGGACAAGGGGTCAGAGCAGTCCTCGGCGGGTCTGGAGGCAGTTTCTCCGGTAGGGGAGGCGCTCTTGCCTCCCTCCCTGTGCCCGGCGGAGCCGTTACCAGGATCGTCCTCGGGGGAGGGGCCCTCTACGTCTCTGGGATGCTCCCCGGGGGCGTCCGCTGCGCTGATCCCACCGAATTTCTTTTCCCTCGTGCAGCAGGCATTCGCATTGCTTCAACCGGCCATGTCTGCTCCGCCTCAGGGGGCGCAGGGGCTGAAACGGCTGGGGTCTGTGGACAGCCCTGCGGAGAGTGCTCCTGCGGCTAAGAGGTCCCGGGGCACCAAGGAGGAGAGTCCGGCGTCTCATCTCGGGGAGGACCTAGGAGAGGTGGATGCACTTTTAGAGGAGGTCTCGAAGGCGAGTTGCCTGACGCGGAAGAGCAGAGCAGGGTTGTCAGAGTTTTTTGCCGCGAGGAGCTGCCGACCTTGATTACGGAGACTCTCAAAACGCTTAACATGCCCTCGGGAGGAACGGCAGCGGAGGAAGCTTTGGAGGATCTCCTCTTGCAGGCGGTTCGAACGTCTCAAAGGGTTTATCCTGTGCATAGGGTTTTTAGGAGTATGATCCAGGAAGAATGGGACTTGCCAGAGTCGGCCCTGAAGGCTTTCTGGGTCTTGGCTCACCTTTATCCGCTAGCTGATCAGAACAGAGAACTGTTTCGCTCCCCGAAGGTAGATACGGCGGTCTCGGCAGTCACTAAGAAGACAACTATTCCGGTGGAGGGGGCGGCTGCGTTGAAGGATGTGCAGGATCGAAAGTTGGATACCCTGTTGAAACAGGTGTTCGATGTTAGCGCCCTCTCAATGCAGGCCTCAGTAGCCAGGGCGTGGGTGGCGAGAGCCTGTTTACGGTGGTCCCAGCGGTTACAGAGGGATCTCTTAGAAGGTCAAGTGGAGGATGTTGCGCGGATAGAGTCAGGGACAGCGTATTTAGCAGACATTCATTATGATCTCATTCGCGGTTTGGCTAAAAGTATGGCCTCGGTAGTGGCGGCTCAGCGTTATCTCTGGTTGCATAATTGGTCGGCGGACGGGTCGTCAAAGGCTCGCCTTAGCAAGCTGCCTTTTAGGGGCAAGCTTTTGTTTGGCGAGGATTTGGAGAAGTTGGTCAAAGATCTCGGGGAGTCGAAGGGAGGTAGGCTTCCCGAGGATAAGCCAAAGCAAGGCCGGGGTTCGGCCGGGTCCCGGGGGACCCCCAGAGAGTTTTGTAGATTTCGTTCCTCTCGCTTTGGCCAGTCGCAGCAGGCGAGGTTTCCCGCGAGAGGTCAAGGTTTCTGGGGCTTCCGGGGAGTAGGCCAGGGGTTTGCGCCATTCCAGTCCTCTGCCATTAAAAAGTCCCAATGAAATAGCGCGGGCTCAGGTGGGGGTGGTTCCCGTGGGGGGTCGTTTGCGGGAGTTTTACCCTGCCTGGGTCCAGATTACGTCGGACAAGTGGGTCCTAGAGGTCATTCGAGAGGGTTATGCTCTAGAACTCCATCGTCCCGTGTTAGATTCCTTTGTCCGGTCTCCTTGCAAAGCGCCGCTGAAGTAGCAGATACTCTCCAGCGGCTGCTGCTGCTCAAGGCGGTGGTACCCGTCCCTCCGGATCAGTGCGGCAGCGGTCGATACTCCATCTATTTCGTTGTGCCAAAGAAAGAGGGCACGTTTCGGCCGATTCTAGACCTAAAAAGGGTGAATCGTTGTCTCAGAGTCACCCATTTCCATATGGAGACGCTTCGGTCGGTAATTACGGCGGTCAGAGCGGGGGAATTTCTGACGTCCTTGGATCTTACGTAAGCTTATCTGCATATCCTGGTGCGGCCGGAGCATCAAAAGTTTCTGCGCTTTGCGGTACCAGTGGGGCATTTTCAGTTTCAGGCGTTGCCCTTCGGGCTGACTACAGCTCCACAGACGTTCACCAAGATCATGGTGGTGGTAGCGGCAGCGCTCCGCAAGGAGGGGTGCTGGTGCATCCGTATTTGGACGATTGGCTAATCCGCGCAAAATCCAGGGAGGAGAGTAGCACGGCCACCGCCAGGGTGGTGCAGATGCTGGAAAGCCTGGGCTGGGTGGTCAACTTTGCAAAGAGCAGCTTGGTGCCCTCGCAGTCCCTGGAATATTTGGGGGCGCGGTTCAAGACACAGAAAGCTGCGGTGTTTCTCCCAGGTCATCAAGCACAGGGGCTACGGCACCTAGTGACTCGGTTTTTGTCCAGAGCGGCGCCGATGGCGTGGCAGTATCTACAATTGCTCGGAACGATGGCGGCAACAATCGAGGTGGTGCCGTGGGCCAGGGCGCACATGCGGCCGTTGCAGAGTGCGCTACTCTGGCGTTGGTCTCATCAGCGGGATGCGTTGTCACAGCACCTAGTTTGTCCTCCGGAGGTACGTCTCGAACTTCTCTGGTGGTTGAGGCCGGGAAGTTTAGAGGCGGGCATGCCGCTCGAGCCTCCCTCATGGAGCCTGCTAATGACGGATGCGAGTCTCTTGGGCTGGGGAGCGCATTACGAGGGAAGATTTGCCCAGGGGCCTTGGTCCCAAGAGGAAAAAGAATGGTCCATCAACCGGTTGGAGATGAGAGCAGTGTGTTTGGCGCTTCGACAGTTTCAAGGGTGCTTGGCTCAGCAAGCGGTACGGATTCTGTCTGACAATGCGACGACCGTGGCCTACATCAATTGGCAAGGCGGCACCGTCAGTGCGACACTGAAAGCAGAGGTGGCTCAATTGTTAAGGTGGGCCGAGTGGAATCTACAGGCTCTTTCGGCACAACATGTGGCTGGAGTGGACAATGTCGAGGCGGATTTCCTAAGTCGCCGCAGGGTGGACCCGGGGGAGTGGGTACTTCACCCGGACGTGTTTGCGTTGTTAGTGCGGCGTTGGGGGATTCCGCAAATGGATCTGATGGCGAGCTTTGAGTCCGCAAAAGTGGCGAGATTCTTCAGCAGGCGGCGAGAGCGGATGTCGGAAGGGCTCGATGCGTTAGCACAGCAGTGGCCGGAAAGGGGTCTTCTCTATGTGTTTCCGCCGTGGGCCCTCATAGGTCGGATAGTGCAGCGCATAGAGCGTCATCGCGGCTTGGTGGTCCTGATAGCACTCGATTGGCCCAGAAGACTTTGGTATGCAGACTTGGTGCGGTTACTTGCGGACAGTCCTTGGAGGCTGCCACAGCGGGAGGATCTCTTGCATCAAGGTCCTCTTCCCATGCCCCAGGTGAGTCGATTCTCACTTACGGCATGGCTCTTGAAAGGGCTCGGATGACGGCTAAGGGTTATTCGGCGGTGGTCATTGCGACTGCTTAGAGCGCATAGGCGGTCCACTTCGCAGGCGTACGTCCGGGTTTGGCGTATTTTTGAGGCTTGGTGTGCGGAACGGAGTCTGCGGCCCTTGGGGGCCTCAGTTTCTCAGATCATTTCTTTCCTGCAGGATGGCATGGACAAGGGTTTGGCGGCTAGTTCCTTGCGCGTGCAGTTGGCTGCCATCTCCTGTTACCGCGGTAAGGTTAAGGGTCAGGTGTTGGGTGCTCACGGTGACATTCGTAGGTTTCTGCGAGCGGTATTGCTCATGCATCCCCCAAGGTGGTGTTCGGTGCCAGCGTGGGACCTGAATCTTGTTTTGGAGGCCTTGCTCAGAGCGCCGTTTGAGCCTTTGAACGTGGCTTCGCTGAAAGATCTGACATTGAAGACTGTTTTTCTGGTGGCGATTTGTTCCGCGAGGAGGATCTCGGAGTTGCAGGCGTTGTCCTGTAAGGAGCTGTATTTGTCCTCTTTCAATCATAAGGTCGTTCTGCATTGCCACGCACCCACTCCCCGGGACCTTGGGGTTTCAGGAGGAGGTGGCCTTGGATGCCCTTCAGAGTTGAGGTTGTAGTTGTGTGTGTGCTCAAGCAGTAAGGCAGGCAAAGAAAATTTCTTTGAGGTTTTATTTCTCCCGCTCCGCGGTTGAAATGCAACAGACGCAAAAGAAGATAAAAATTGCCAAAACAAGAATGAGGAAAAACAAGGCTTTTCAGTGCTGGGCTAAATGTCCATTATCTTCTGGGGTTCACATTCAATAGGCATGTGACCTTTGCTTTACTAAACAAATACTGGCAAAACAGTGCTACTGAGATGCAAACAAATTATGCTTTAACTTATTCATTTTTCATAAGCTTTTCAGCAATGCAAATATTCAGGTCACTTCTGTTATATTTCTTCATATAACCATTAAAGCTTTTGCCTTAAATAACTTTCTCAATGAGACAGGTTGAGCAATCCATGGGCTGGTCTTGCTCTGTGGACGGCTGAGAACAAACTAGTGGCATTTCCACTTCACAGCTGTTTTCAGGCTGTGCTGACTTATAGCTAGGAATTGCTCTGCTCTCAAGAAATTCTCTGAAGTCTTTAAGAAGTAATTCAGCCTGCGTCTTTCCTGGGCTAAGCTGATAAACTGCTTCTTCTTCAGGTAAATATTTGTTTGAGTTCCTTATCTCAGGATAATTAGTAATGCTGTATCTACTAGGACAACAATTCAGCGTGCTGGAAGTATCCCTCCCCCACTTGTCTCTGAACGTAAGTGCCGGGGTTAAAACTTCAGCTGTACTTGGAGAGTGTCTAAAGAGTGCTTCAAAAGTAGAACCGTCAGGCTTCTCCTGGCTCACGTCTCTGCAATATGACTCAGCTGTTTTCTTCCTATTAGCTTCTCTGCTAAAGTTTCAGCTGGCTTGTGAGAATAGCTGGGACTGCTTAGACAATTTTCATGCTGAACCCAACTGCCACCATATTGACTGACTTTGTCCTGGCTTTTAAAATCAGCTTTCACTCTGTCTGGCTTCACACTGTTAAACTTGCTAGCTGTATCAACCCCACCATGTACCTTGTGCTGAGGCTTCCTCCATGAGAATTCTTTGCCCCTCTGCCTTCTGTTCCACGGCTCTGCTTGGTCCTCCAGAAGCCTGGGCTGTAACCTTGGGTCTCTCAGTGCTCTGGAATCCTTCTGGTCACAGAAGATTCTTTCCGCCCCTGAGTCTCCCAGGTACCTGCTTCCTGAGTCAAAATCCTTCCTTAGTGAATCACAGCTGCTTAGTGGGTCTCTCTCCAAGTCTTGGACTTGAACCTGGTCCTCTTCCTCT
Source organism: Ichthyophis bannanicus (assembly GCA_033557465.1). Classification (NCBI taxonomy): domain Eukaryota; kingdom Metazoa; phylum Chordata; class Amphibia; order Gymnophiona; family Ichthyophiidae; genus Ichthyophis; species Ichthyophis bannanicus. The sequence continues at coordinate 189,101,651 of CM066035.1, read as the reverse complement.
TCTTCTAACTGTTGTTCCCGTCCTCCTTCTTCCTCTAACTGTTTCTGAGTGCTTAACAAGCTCCCTGTGCCTTGCACTGCCTGCCTCCTGCTTGGGCGTGCCCAATCAGGGACTTTGCTTCTCTCCTCCCCTGAGGTGAGCTGTGTTTCCTGATTAGCCATGTGTTTTTTTTCTCTCTGAAGAGAAAATCCTGCATTCTCCTGCAGTACCGGTTCTCTCCATCGGATCACTACCTGTTTCCATAGCTTCTTGAGAGGCTTCTACGTCACAGCGTACAGTTTCTGCGTTCCTGCCGAAGGTAGTTTCTGCTTTTCATCTTAACCAGGTAGTGTCGCTGCCGGTGTTCTCGGAGCGGCAGAAGGAGAAGTCAGAGGGCAGGTTGCACCTGTTAGATGTTCGCCGCGTTCTTTGGACTTACCTACGTCGGACGGCGCCCTTCCGCAGGTCCGACAGGTTGTTTGTGGCCTTCGGGGGTCCGTGGAAAGGGGAGGCGGCAGCGAAGGCATCCATTTCACGTTGGTTGAAGGAAGCAATCGCGTCGGCGTACCTGTTGAAGGGTAAGGCAGTGCCGGCAGGCCTTAGAGCGCACTCGACTAGGGCGCAAGCGGCGTCTTGGGCGAAGTTCAGTCTGGTACCTGTAGAGGATATTTGTAGGGCGGCGACTTGGTCGTCATTGCACTCTTTTGCAAAGCACTATAGGCTAGATGTGCAGGCAGTGGGGGATGGTCGTTTTGGCTCAGCGGTACTTCAGGCTGGGCTTGTGGGTCCCTCCCGTTGATATGTACTGCTCTGTTACATCCTCTATGGTTCCGGGACTGGACTAGAGGGACGCAAAGGAAGAGGAAATTAGACTTACCTGCTAATTGTTGTTCCTTAAGGAACTCTAGACCAGTCCCGGATCCCACCCTAGGTTTCGAGGGTAGTTTAGCCTGAAGTGCGTGCGAAATAGTCACCGCGATATGGTTGTTGGGGGGGTTCTCAGAGGTCGCAGAGTGGAGCCATCGTGGGAGCCCTTCCACAGCACTGTTCATGTATTCAATTTATCTTGTTCTAGGCAAGAACTTACAAAAAAAAAAAAAAAAAATATATATATATATATATATATATAAAGAGAGAGTTATTATTGCTATATTTTCTACTTATTTGTTGCTCTGCTAAGTTTGCTTTGTCAATAGGTACTGGTGAAAGGAGGCGGTCTCTGGTGCCAGCAAAGCGATGATGTCTTTCAGTCTCCAAGGCTGCTGGAGGAGATTCTAAACTCTATGGTTCCGGGACTGGACTAGAGTTCCTTAAGGAACAACAATTAGCAGGTAACTCTAATTTCCTCTTTATGGACCTTTCCTCCAGGAATTTGTCCAAACCTTTTTTTAAACCCAGCTACACTAACAGCTTTTGCTACATCCTCCGGTAACGAATTCCAGAGTTTGATTATACGTTGAGTGAAAAACATATTTTCTGTTATTAGTTTTAAATAGGTTACCCTGCGGCTTCTTTGCATGTCCATAGTCTTTCTATATTTTGATGGCATAAACAATCAATCTAAGTTTACCTATTCCACTCCATTCATTAATTTGTAGACCTCTATCATATCTCCCCTCAGCCGTCTCTTTTCCATGTTGAAGAGCCCTAACCTTTTTAGCCTCTCTTCATAGGGGTATCCTTCCATCCTCCTTACCATTTTGGTGGCTCTTCTCCATTTCTTTTCTAACACTATATCCTTTTTAAGATACAGCGACCAGAATTACACACAATATTCAAGGTGCTGTCGCACCATGGAACAATACAGAGGCATTATAATATCATTTTGTTTTATTCTCCATTCCTTTCCTTATGATACCTAGCATTCTAGTTGCTCTCTTGGCCGCTGCTGCACACTGGGTGGACGTTTTCAACATGTTATCCACGATGATGTCTTAATCTTTTTCCTAGGTGGTGGCTCCTAATGTGGAACCTTGCATCCTGTAGCCATAGTTTGAGTTGTTCTTTCCTAGGTTTGCACTTGTCGACGTTAAATTTCATCTGCCATTTGAATGCCCAGTCTTCCAGTTTTAATGGTCATCTTGCAATGTTTCACAATCCTCATGGGTTTTAACAACTTTGAATATTTTTGTGTCATCTGCAGATTTGATTATCTCGCTCATTATTCCCATTTCCAGGTCATTTAGGAATATCTTTAAAAAGCAGCAGAACCTGCACAGATCCCTGCGGTACACCACTATTTAGCTTTCTCCATTGCAAAAATTGGCTCTACTCTATGCTTTTTATTTTTTTTTGAAACTTGAGTTTTTTATTTAGCATTAATACAACAACCAAAACAATTCCTTTAAGATCACAGGCATGATATAACTCTTCCCTCACAATTTGCCCACGTTGACTTCTAACACACCAACTGTCCCTCCTCCCACTACTTATACTTATCTTCCCCTTCTTACCCCCCTCCCCTCCCTTGTTGCCCCCTTACACTTTAATCCCCTAAACTAATACACATGAACCATAACACCCTTTAAAGCATGTGGGTTCCTTATACTCCCCCCTTCCCACCTTTAAGCCTCCACCCTCTCACCCCCTATCCCTGCCACCCCTCCCCCTTGTGAATCCATTCCCACACACCCATCCACTGTCGCTCAACCTTCTCCACCTTCCCTTTCTGTAGTCCAGTTAAACGATGCATTTGATACAATTCTCCCAAGTGCCTAACATAGCTTTCTAAAGATGGTGGTTCACTAATCTTCCAATGTAGTGCAATTTCACACCTTGCTGCAAGTATACATTGCCACACAATGCTCCAGTTTCCTTCTCTCTCCTCATTTTTCTTTAATAAGAGACATGACTCTGGCGTCAGAGTTAAACTGGAACCCGTAATTTTCCTTATAATTACCCCAATTTTCCCCCAGTACTGTTGTACTACTGGACAGGTCCACCACATATGCAACCAAGTTCCTTTCTCTCCACATCGCCTCCAACATTCATCCGTCCTTCCGACCCCCGCTTTGTTCAGACGCTCCGGTGTCAAGTACCATCAAGACAGCACTTTCTGCCCATTCTCTTGAAGGGATGTAGCAATGGATGCTTTTGCTATATCTTGTGTGACCCGTTCCCATTCCTCTAACTCCCATGACACCCCTAACTCTTTCTCCCATGCCTTCATATAGCTTAACTTCTCCTCCCCTCTCTCCATTAGCCCCTTATAAATTCGGGAGATAACCCCCTTCCTACCCATCAAATCTAAACAGCTACCTTCAAACCAAACCGGTTCTTTTAGGATATCTTGCCAATGCTTTCTCTGCCTGACATATGAGCCCATCTGAAGGTAGTGGTATCTATCACTCTCCCTCAAATGATACAGGTCACGTGTACCTTCAAAGTCTCTTACTCCTTCCCCATGGATTATTTGGGACACTTGTTCTAACCCTTGTTGCGCCCATCTTTGTAACACTGCTGCATCCGGGCCAACCCCCTCTTTACAACACGCCACCAGCGACATTGTACGCGCACAGCTTTTCTCCCCTATCATCCACTTCCTCTGCCGTTGCCTTAGCTCCAGAGTATGACCTACCATTGGATTTATCCCCCCTATTTCCCCTCCCTCCCCATACCAATCTCTCCAACTCACCTGGTCTAAATCCTGTTCCTTCCATTACTACCCAGTGTTTGTGCTGTTCCCGCATCCAGGAATACACTGCCCTCAACTGTGCCGCTATATAGTACTTCTGGAAGTTTGATACCTCCCTCCTGCTGTAGCGCCTGCAAGGTCCGATCGGCCACCCTAGGTCGCTTACCCCACCATATATACCCTTCTACCTGCTTTTGCAGTCGCTTTACCACCTTTATCGGTACCTCAATTGGCAGTACCTGAAAATAAAAGAGGAACTGAGGGAGCAACATCATTTTCATCACTGCCATTCTCCCCATCCAGGATAGATATCCCCTGCTCCATGCCCCCAACTGTGCTTCTACCTGCCCAAATGTCTTCTTATAATTCAGGTCATAAAGGTCCTCCAAGTCCCTCCCCAGGTGGACTCCCAAGTACCGAATAGATCTCTTTGCCCACCAAAATTGGAAATCATTTTGTATATTCCTCTGCAGCTCTTCCCCTCCTGTTATATTTAGAATTTCAGATTTACTCCAATTTAATTTTAAATCCGGCTAATCCCCCATATTCCTTTATCTCCCTCATAATTGCGTGTAACGTTTCCCTCTGCTTAGTTATCATAAGTAGAATGTCATCAGCAAACATGGCCCATCTTATACTCCCTCTGTCCCACCATCACCCCTTTAACATCCATTCCCCTCCTTATCTTCCCCGCTAATGGCTCTAAGGACAGAGCGAACAAAAGCAGTGAGAGAGGACACCCCTGCCTGGTCCTCCTCCCCAGTGGAAAAAACCCTGAATATCCCCCATTTTACTCTTACGCACGCTTTGGGACCCTGGTATAGCACTTTTATCCAGTCCACGAAGCCGTTCCCAAACCCCATACACTCCAACACTGAAATTAAGAATTTCCACAACACCTGATCGAATGCTTTCTCCGCGTTTAACAGGAGAAGCAGTACCTGATCCGATGTACATTTCGCTGACCAAATTACATTTAAGATCTTCCGGATATTGTCTGACACCTGCCTCCCTGGTATAAAACCCGCCTGATCCTCATGCACTAGGTTTCCCAAAATTTGGTTAAGCCTCCCTGCTAATATTTTGGCTAGCAACTTCGCATCCAGATTTATTAGCGAAATGGGTCTATATGACGCACACTCATGCTGATCTTTCCCCTCTTTATGAATTAACGTGACCCCTGCCCACCCCATCGTCTCCGCTAACCGTTCACCTTCCTTCGGCAAATTGAACAATCTTGTCAGAGGCTTCACCAGCGCTCCTCTAAATTTTTTTATAGAAGCTGGCCGTCAGCCCGTCCAACCCTGGGGCCTTCCCAAATTTCAAACCTTTGATAGCCACCTCCACTTCCGCAGCCTGTATCTCTCTATCCAACGCCTCCCTCTCCTCTTCCTCCAAGTGTGGAAGTCCTGCTGCCTCCAAATACTCCCTTATCTCCCCCTCTGGCGTATCCATTTTTTCCTCGTACAGCCTTCGATAATAGTCTACAAACGCTTCCCTAATCTTCTGCTCGTCCCTTTCTACCCCTCCCTTGCCCCTGATCTGCGTAATCAGTGTCTTATTCCTCTTTTGCTTCAATCTGCGCGCCAAATACTTCCCCGCTCTGTTTCCTCCTTCAAAGAATTCTTGTCTCAGCAATTTTAGCCAATATTGAATCTCTTCTGCTTCCAGCGCGTTTAATTTGGCCTTAGTCTCTAACACCTCCCCCTTATGGCTCCCGCTCGGGTCCTGCGCATCTGCCTCTTCTAACCTAACCAACAGTTGTCACAGCTGGATCTCCTTCCCCTCCCTTTCCCTCTTTATTCTCACCCCCACTTGATCAAAATGCCTCACACCACCGCCTTAAACGCATCCCACACTACCCCAGCCTTAACCTCTCCATTTTCATTATGTGCAAAATATTCCGGTATCCGCTCCTCCAGCTCGCTCACTACTCTAATATCTCCCAACAAGGCTTTGTTTAATTGCCAATATTTTACCCCCCCCCCCTATTCTCCTCCCTGCTCTTCAATCTAACAATTACTGGTGCATGATCCGACCAAGTAATCTGCTCTATCTCTTCCCCCCCCCCCCCTAATCCTATCTGCTATCTCTTTCCCTACCCAGATCGTGTCAATCCTGGAGTATGTGCCGTGGACCTCCGAGAAAAATGAGTACTGATGCATCCCCGGGTTATGAAATCGTCATGCATCGACCAGATCATTTTCCTTTACAAACTTCTGGTATCTCCTCCTATCCGCTCCCCCTCCCCTCCCCCCTTCCTGTAGAGTCTCTCCCTGCATTCCAGGTCATGTTAAAATCCCCCCCACAAATCCTTGCCCCCTCTCCCAATGTACACATTTTCCTATCCACTTCTTCCCAAAAAACCTTTTGTGATCCTGTGGGCGCATACACATTCACCACACAGAACCATTCATCTCCTATCTTCATTCGTACCATTAGATATCTCCCCCCTCTATCTCGCATTACTGTGTCCAATTCTACTTTGAGTGTCCCACTTAACAGCAACGCTACCCCTCCTTTCTTCTGCTCCTTCATATTTGATGCAAACAGCATTACAGAATAATCCTTAGGTTGTACCATAGACTCATGTCTCCGTAACAAATGTGTCTCCTGCAGCAATACAAGCGAGGCTTTCTGCCTAGTCAGTTCCTTATACAGTTTCTCCCTCTTCATGGGTGAGTTTAAACCTTTCACATTTATGATAACAATTTTCAGTTCACCTATGTCGTCTTCCCCCTTCCCTGCCTTCTCTATCCCCTGCTGTCCTCCCGCTCCAGCACCCCCTTGCCCTCCTCTTCTCCCTCCCCTCCCCCCGACCACCCTACCTCCCTCCCTCATCCTTCCTCCCTGAAGGGGAGAACTGACTTCCCTAACCGTGACTAACAATCAGGCCGCGGCCTGACTCCTGCCAACCCATCCCACTTAACCCCTCCCTCTTCTCCCCTCTTCCTCCCCACACGCTCTACTCTCAGCCTCCACCCTGGTCTACCCTCCCCGACCTCTCTCTCTGCCCCCTCTCACCCCCCAGAATCTACTTTTTGTGCGCTCCACCCTCTCCCCCTCCCCCTCCCCCATATTCAGTGGCCCATTTCTCCCCCTCTACCCCCACCCATTATGCGCATTTCATAAACCCTATTCCACAATGTCCACCGCTTCATCCAGCTCCTTGGTCCTCGACTCACACTTTTTGGCCCTCTTTGCTCATTCTCGCCAATCGGCGGCCCTCCGCTGGTACTCGATGCCAACTCGTGTTTTCCCTCCTGGAACTCGCCATTGAGGCACGCATGGTCCCATTCTGGTATTTCCCCCCCCCCCCCCCCAGGGAGGTTTGGAAGTCCCCACTCCTTAAGTGCTCTCCAGGCCTCCTCGCACGATTGCACTCGTCTTGATTTCCCCTTGTAAGTTATCAGCAGTCCAAATGGAAACAGCCATTTATATCTCATATCCTCTCTCTGCAGAAAGGCTATCACCTCCCTGAAATTTCGTCTGCATTGAAGCGTTCCCATTGAGAGGTCTTGGAACAATTCCAACCTGTGCTCTTCCCAATTTTACTGCCTTGCCACTCTGGCCGCCTTCAGAAGTTTTCTTTTGTTTTGAACGAACTTAAGCAGACCACTATGTCACGTGACTGTTTTTCTCTTTTGGGACCCAGTCCTCTATGGGCCCGCTCTATGAGCAACTCCTCTCCTGTTTCTTCTTCCGTGGGGAACGCAGTTAGAAGTAAAGCTCTGAAGATTTTTGTCGACACCACCTCACAATTTTTATATTTGGCGACTTCTGGCAGGCCGCGTATTCGGACATTACATCGTCTGGACCGATCTTCCAAATCCTCCATCTTCCTCTGCTGCTCTTCTTGCACTCTCCGCACTTCCTACCAACCCTTTTGGAGTTCTAGTGCTGCTCCTTGTTGATCAAGTTGGTTCTCTGTCTCTGCCACCTGCACCCCCAGTTCCACAATGTCCTGTCTCAGGGCTTGTATTGACTCTTCTAATTCGTTTTTGACTCCACTAATCTCCTCCTTGATTTCCTCTTTCATTTCTGATAGCCACGTCTTAAGCAATTTCGCCATTCCTGGACTGTTATCCCGCTCTGCCTCTTCCTCCTACTCCTCCGGGCGTTCCATCTCAGCTCTTCCCTCTTGCTCTCCTTCCTTCCCCCTTCTGGGTGTAACATATGGAGACTTAAACTCTGCCAGTTTCTTCTTTGCGGCCTGACCGCCTTTAGATTTCTCCATGTGCTCTGTGCTGCCCTCTTAGATAGGGCCCTCCCTTCTCTGTTTCTTTTAACACCCTCTGCAACTTTGTATCTCTTTGGGCCTCCAATCCAGGTCTCCTTGATTCGCAATCCTTTTTTTGTTTTAGTTTTTGTTGCTGGATCTCTTAGCTTAATGTATTGCTATGCTACCAGAGCAAGGAATGATTCTGAGCACTCCCTGCCCTCTTCTCTCCCGCAGGTCCCCACACCGTGCCTTGGCAGTTTTTGGACCCAGATGTCCCCTTCCACTGCCCTCCTCGATTTGCTATAGCCTCCTCCTCTTCTTGTCCTCTTACAGCAGCAGTCACTTGCCTGTCGTGTTTCCCGCCGCCCTCCTCCTTTCCAGGGCTGGGGGCTCCCCTTGCTCTCTTGTAGTTTCCTCTTCAGTTTTGGTTCCCCCTGGGGCGCCAGGCTCTCAAGTGGCTCCCAGCTGCTCCAATCACCCCAGGTCGTCTTCTGTCTACTCTGCGAGCTCACCCACACGGGCTCCTCCACGCTCTACTGCTGTTGCCCTCCCAGCGTTTTTCGGCGATCTGCCGCAGGTCTCCGCTTCTGCCTTGTTCTGACAGTCGTCGCTCTCCAGCCCCTTTTTAGCTTTTAAACATGCTCCTCCGGCCCCGCGAGAATCACCTTCGTGCCACCTGCCCCGGCCTGTCAACCGGTGCTTCGCTCCGCTTTCACCCCTCTCGGGGGTCATCCTCTTCTGCCTCCTTCAACTAGCCCCTCTCCTTCCTCACATTTCGGGGTGTTTTTCCCCCTTAAGCAGGCCGATGGCGGCGGAGCTACGAGCTACACCGCCATTCGTGCCAGTGACATCACCGGAAGTCGCTTTCTATCTTTTAACCAATTCCTGATCCACAATAGTACACTGCCTCCTATCCATGACTTTTTAATTTTGCCAAGCATCTCTCGTGAAGGACCTTTTCAAAGCCTTCCTGAAAATCCAGAAACTATATCAACCGACGCACCTTTTGTCTACCTGTTTATTCACACCTTCAAAAAAACATAACAGATTAGTAAGTCAAGACCTTCCTTGGCTAAAGCCATGTTGGCTGTCTCCCATTAAGACATGACTACCTACATGTTCAGTAATTTTGTTTTTTATAATGGTTTCTACCATTTTTCCCGGTACTGATGTCTGGCTCACCGGTCTGTAGTTTCCTGTATCACCCCGGAACCCTTTTTAAAAATTGGCATTACATTGGCCATCCTCCAATCTTCAGGTATTACAGATGATTTTAATGATAGTTCACAGACTACTAATAGTAGGTCTGCAATCTCATATTTCAGTTCTTTCAACACCCTTGGACTCTTCAGTTTATCAAATAGTTGTAATACATCTTCCTGGTGTATCAATATTTCTTTCAATTCTTCCTCAGCATCACTTTTAAATATGATTTCAGTCATGGGTAACATCCCTACATCTTCCTCAGTAAAGACCGAAGTAAAGGATTCATTCAGTTTCTATGCTATGGCCTTGTCCCCTCTTAGTGCCCTTTTTACCCCTCTATCATCTAATGATCCAACTGACTCCGTCACAGGTTTTTGCTACAAATATACTTAAGTCTTTATTACGCATTTTTGCTTCCACAGCAAGCTTCTCAAATTCTCTTTTTGCCTGCCTTATCAATGCCTTTTATCTAACTTGCCAGTGCTTGTGTTTCCAGTTTTCGTCATTTGGCTCCTTTTTCTATTTCTTGGAAGATGATGTTTTTTGGCAACAACAGCCTCTCTGACCTCACCTTCAAACCATGCTGGCAGTTTTTTTGGACTTCCTTCCACTTTTCTTAAAGCATGGAAGACAGCTTGTCTGGACTTCCAAGATAGTATTTTCAAACACCCATGCTTGATGTAAATCTTTAACCTCTGCAACTGCTCCTTTTTATTTTTTTCTTAACTATTTTCCTCATTTTATCATAGTCTCCCTTTTGAAAGTTAAAAGGTAGTACTGTGGATTTTGTTACCGTTCTTCCTCCATTTATTAAATCAAACACGATCATGCTATGATCTCTATTGCCAAGTGGCCCCAATACCCTTATCTCTTGCACCAGATCTGGTGTTCCACTAAGAACTAGGTCCAAAGTGACTTCCCCTCTGGTCGGTTCATGAACCAGCTGTTCCAAGAAGCAGTCATTTTATTTCATTTAGAAAGTTTCTTCCTAGCATGTCCTGCCGTGACATTGGCCCACTCGATATTGGGGTAATTAAATTGTCCATCATTATTACTGTGCTGTAACTTTTGTTAGCTCCCTGATGATTTTGAGCATGTCATCATCCATTTGTTCATTCTGGCCAGGCAGTCGGTAGTACAACCTCCACTGCCATTGCCTTCCCCTTTTTACATGCAATTTCAATCCATAGAGATTCTACGGTGAATTTTGTTTCCTGCAAAACTTAAATCCTTTCTGACTCAATGCCCCCTCTAACAGAGCGCAATCCCTCCACCAATTTTATCTGCTCTATCATTACGATACAGTTTGTACCCAGGTATCACAGTATCCTACTGGTTGTCCTCCTTTTACCATGTCTCTGAGATATCGATCATATCTAACCTCTCATTTAGTGCTATATATTCTAACTCTCCCATCTAATTTTTTAGCCTACTAGAATTTGCATACAAGCATTTTAGAGGCTGTATTTTATTCATATTAATATGACTATCGGTAGGAAATGGTAATTTGCAGTCTGCTCTGTGCTCAAAGGCATTTGGGTTACTTTTGTCTTTAATGGAACCTCTCTGTTGATATGCCCTAATTTCAATGTTTTGCTATTATCCTTCAAGGATACATCATTCCGAACCATGTGTTCTTGGGCGACTGTCGGCTTTCCCCTGTTATCTAGTTTATAAGCTCTTTTTTAAAGGTTAATGCCAGCAGCCTGGTTCCATCCCGGTTAAAGTAGAGCCCATCCTTTCAGAAGAGCCCCTCCTTTCCCCCAGAATGTTCCCCAGTTCCTAACAAATCCAAAACCCTCTTCCTTTTACCATTGCCTCATCCACGCATTGAGTCTCCGGAGCTCTGCCTGCCTTTTGGGTCCTGCGCATGGAACGGGAAGCATTTCAGAGAATGCTACCCTGGAAGTTCTGAATTTCAACTTCCTACCTAAAAGTTTAAATTTAACCTCCAGAACCTCCCTACCACACTTTTGTATGTTATTGGTACCATGTACCAAGACAAAGACTCCTCTCCCCATCATTATCTAAGACCTTGTCTAGGTGGCGCGTGAGGTCTGCTAACTTCGCACCAGGCAGGCATGTTGCCACATGATCCTCGCATTCGCCAGCCACTCAGCTATCTACATGCCTAATGATCGAATTACCAACTATAACGGCTGTTTTATCTCTTCCCTCGTGGTCACATAGCCCTGGAGAAACCTCCTCAGTGCAAGGACACCTGAAGGACAGGTCCTAGCTACAGGATCACTTCCATTCTCACCAGGGTGATGCTCTCCTGTCACGTGATCTCTCTTCTCCATGGCAACAGGGATGCTGCTAGACTGGAGGTCGGATTTCAGTACTACATCCCTATAAGTCTTCTCTATGTACCTCTCTGTCTTCCTTATGTCCTCCAAGTCTGCAACTCTAGCCTCCAGAGATCGGACTCATTCCCTGAGAGCAAAGAGTTCCTTGCACCTAGTACACACGTAAGACCCCTCACGAACTGGGAGAAAATCATACATGTGACACAATGCAAAAGACTGGAAAGTCCGCATCTCGCTGCTGGACTGCTGTCTGCATCTTAGTTTTAAGGTTGTGTTGTGTTTAGGTATTTGTTGTTTACTTACTAAGGTTTGCTGGGGATACTTATATTAATAAATACCTAATACGTTTATTGGACTTTTTCACCTCAAGTTTAATTAATCGCAGGTACTTGATATATGCCTGATGAGGGTAAATAGCTGCACCTGAGAGTGAATATGGCACCTCCTTTCCTTTAAGAGGTTTAGGCACCTATAAAACTATGATTATCCCAGGGATGGGTGGGGAGTCTGGGAGGGTAATTTAAAAGCCACATGCTCTTACCTTGGCTTGAAATGCAGAACCCCTGTTAGGAATGCCTCAACAGTGCAAGGCTCTGAAGACGTTTTTTTTATTTTATATTTATAGGTTTTACAGATATACCTAGCAGAAAAATGCTTGAGCAGTAAAGATGCTACTTGTGAAAAATACATGAAGAAATACATTTAGAAATCACAATACAAACAAAAGCATCAATAGTCCACAATAGGGGAAATAGCTATCTGAAATCCATTGAGGGAAGGAGAACCCACAATATTATTAAGGAATCAATTTAACAAAAACAAGAATGGCGACAGGGGGCCAATAACCCAACTAATACATAAGAGCAGGGAGGAGTGGCCTAGTGGTTGGGACAAGGTACTACAGGCCGGAAGGTCGGTGGTTCAAATCCCACTAGAGGACAGCAACCTTGGGCCGGAAGGACTGGGGTTTCTAGTCCCGCAGGTGCTCCTTGTGGTCTTGGGCAAGCCACTTAACCCTCCATTGCCCATGTTCCCTGTAAGTATTAGTGTATGTGTCTCATATCCCCTCGTGTTAAATGTATCCCCCAACCGCTTTGACCCGGTGAAAAGCGGGATATAAATGCAGCTAAATAAATAAAGAGCCAACCTAGGAAGGTGAAGATGTTACAACATGAGTATTAATAAAGGAATACAATAAACTTGGTTGAAAAAAACCCAAAAAACATATTTCTGTGAATGATAAACAATAATGCATTTACAGGGAAACCTTAACACGAAAGAAGCCCCCATCTGAATCACCCCAGGTCGCAACAATAGAAAAGATTTACGCCTTTTCTGAGTTTCTCTCGACACATCAGGAAAGATCAGGAAAGGCTTTTATGCAGCTCTCAGCTGCTCTGTTCTTTCACAGGCTAATCAGTCAGTAGCTTCAAAGAGCTGAGAGAGATACTAAAAGCAGTGTGTTAAACCTACACCACTAAAGACTATATTTCCCCTTTTGAACTAAAGCTCCAAAAAGAATATAACTTTGTTTTAAAAATGTACCAAAACCCTTTTAAGAGCTCTTGGGCAGAGAGCTAGTAATTTAAAAGATCTCGGAGGAACCGCTAGAAGACAAAAAAAATCCCAGCAGGAGAGGACTTTTCAGTGATCTGGTTCAGGATTAATTTCAGAGAGATGAATTGAGGTCCATAATCACTGGCAGCATTGAAGATCTCAGAAGAACATCCCTCAGACCAGTGCAGCTACAGAGGACATGCCGCTCGAAGACATCTCTGAGTCCACCAAGTCCTTCCCAGTTCGTAAAGTGATCAAGGGCATAATGATAGTGGAATGGAACATGCCAGATGCAGGGCTCAAGGGGCAATGTTTGCTAAATCTTATTGCATGCTTTCTGTCACATGGGTACTGTCACAGCATGGGCACTGTAGCAACGTGTGCTAACGCTTATAAGCACGGTCCAAGATGGGCAAATACAATCAGATTATATTTAGTACCTCAGAGGAGACTGAAAAGCTATGCTTCCGTAAGGTAGACGCTTTGGTGTCAGCTATCACCAAGAAGACAGCCTTCCAGTTGAAAGCAGTGCGATTCTGAAGGATCAGCAAGATTTTCGGGCTTTGCTGATGTAGTCATTTTGAGGGCTCCGCATTGGCCTCCTCCATGGGTTTCCGGTCTAACAGAAGCTTACTCAGGTAGGGGTAAGAGCCTATGCTGGCTGGTGACTGCCACTACTTGGTATAGGTCACAGTGAAATTCCAGAGAGAAGGCACAGTGGCCATGTTTCTGTGACCTCTTCCACTGATGATGTGACTCTATTTGGGGTACCACTAGCCTAAGGCATTTTTACTGACTATGGGCTCAGATCACCTCGAACCAGTGGGTCCTCAAGATTATTCATGAGAGAGATGCTTTCAAAGTGGCTTGAATTTTTTTCCAGTGCTTTTTATGGAGTTTCCCTTCTGGTTTTGCTTCAGCTGGAGGCTATCATCCCTCTGCCCCCTCCCTCCACTCTCAAGAAGACTGGGGATTAGGCAGGTACTTCATTAATTTTGTGGCCTCTAAGGAGGATGATTTCTTTCACCCAATATTGGATTTGAAGCAGGTCAGTAAGGCCTTTTGTGAGTTTCCTAGGTTTTCAAATGGAGGCAATGAAAAATGTAATGATGGCTGTACATTGGGGAGAATTTCTGACTTACTTGTATCTCAGAAGCCTATTTAAGTATTTCCATTCAGGTGGAACACCAGCAGTACCTGTACTTCATGATTCTGAGAAAGCATTTTCAGTTCCATACTCTGCTCTTAGGTTCTTGGCACCATGGCCAAACTGTTTTTGAAGGTGGTGGGCCAAACCCTGGAGGCAGGGGGGGTGTCTTCAGCTCTGTTTTGGGCATTCGGTTGATTCAGGGTAGATTTCCATGTTAAATTTGGCTGATTTGAGAAGGTGTTCTGACCACACAGGGAAGTTGAAGCAACAGGTCTGGGGCTTCCTTAGGAAAAGTCTACCCATGTATTGGGGCAACCTTCAGGTCCTGGGCTGGATGGCAGCGGCAACTGGATCTAGTGCCGTGGGCCAGAACCCATATGCACCTATTGCAGCAATGGGCGTGGGGAGTGAGGTTCATTCTGGCTTGGTGATTGTTGGAGTAAATCTGGAGTTACCGAAGTGGAGTCTTGTGCTGACAGATGTGATTTTGAGTGGTTAGAGCCCATTATCTGGCTGTGGTGGCTCAGGGTCAGTTGGCCATCAGAGGAGAAGTGGCCCATCAGTGGCAAGAGCAGTGCTTCTGGCACTCTGTGTTTTTCTTTTGCTACTGTGGAACAAACCAGCGCAGGTCCTGTCAGACAGTGCCACAAGGTAGCATATGTAAACCACAAGTGCCAAAAGGAGTTGACTAGTAGTAGAGAGGATAGGTACTTTTCTGCCCAATGCACAAGGGGACCAAACGGCTCAATTGGTGGCTTGTGGTCAGAGTGGAAAACAAGAGAGGCAGACTTCCTGAGCAGGAATATCCTGGATCTAGGAGAGTGGCAGATAGCAGACGAGGCCTTAGAGTGCATTATCTGGTGGTAGGGACTCCCAGTCATAGACGTAAGAGTGAATGGAAAAAATGCAGTGATCTGGGCGAAGTTGCAAAGTTATGGGATAGGAGACAGTGTACTATTGTGGATCAGGAACTGGTTAAAAACACAGAAAGCAGAGGGTAGGGCTAAATGGCCAATTTTCCCAATGGAGAAAGGTGAATAGTGGAGTACCCCAGGGATCTGTGCTGGGTCTGCTGCTTTTTAACATATTCATAAATGACCTGGAAATGGGAATAACGAGTGAGGTTATCACATTTGCAAATGACACAAAATTGTTCAAAGTTGTTAAAACCCATGAGGATTATGAAAAATTGCAAGAGGACCTTGACAAATTGGAAGACTGGATATTCAAATGGCAGATGAAATTTAATGTGGACAAGTGCAAAGTTATGCACCTAGGAAAGAACAACCCAGAATATGGTTACACGATGCAAGGTTCCACATTACGAACCACCACCCTGGAAAAGGATTTAGGCGTCATGAATAACACGTTGAAACCCTCTGCCCGGTGTGCAGCGGTGACCAAGAAGGCAAATAAAATGCTAGGAATTATAAGAAAAGGCATGGAGAATAATATAAAGGATGATATAATGCCTCTATATCGTTCTATGGTGTGACCGCGCCTTGAATATCGTGTGCAATTCTGGTCGCTGTATCTTAAAAAGGATATAGATAAAATGGTAAAGGGGATGGAAGGATACCTCTGAGGAATGGCGTAAAAGATTAGGACTTTTCAACCTGGAAAAGAGACGACTGAGGAGAGATATGATAGAGGTCTATAAATTAATGAATGGAGTAGAACTGGTAAATGTAGATCGATTTGTTTACGCCATCAAAAAGTAGAAAGACTAGGGGACATGCAATGAAGCTACTGTGTAACCCATATAGGACTAATAAGAGAATATTTTTTTCACTCAATGCATAATCAAACTCTGGAATTCGTTACCGGAGAATGTAGTAAAAGCTGTTAGTGTAGCAGGTTTAAAAAAGATTTGGACAAGTTCCTGGAGGAAAGGTCCATAAACCATTATTAAAGGGAACGTGGGATATGTCAACTGTCTTAAGTTGTTACTTTCTGTTCAGATCATCAATGTTGGCCCCCCTGGTGACGGCCCCCCTTCTCTGTCGAATTCATTACTGTCCCCCCCCCCCCGCCCTTTTTTTGTTTTGTTAAATCGCTTTGACCTGGTGAAAAGCGGGATATAAATGCAGCTAAATAAATAAATATCCACTGCTTGCTCCAGTATATGCAGTGTGGAACCTGTGTCTTTTTGGGAAACTGCTAGGTACTTGTGACCTGGATTGACCACTGTTGGAAATAGGATTCTCCAGGACCAAGCAGGAAGTCAGTCCTCACATATGGGTGTCATCGGCGCCGATGAAGCCCCAGCAGAGCATTTCCCCAGCTTTCTATGAAAGCCTTTGGGAATGCAGGCACGCATGCGCGGTTCCCTTCCCGCCTAAAGCTGCCATCTTACCTCAGTTTCTTTTTTTCCGTGAAGCCCACCGGATGTATGTCCAGTTTTCCCGGTTAAAATTAGATTTTTCAGCAAATTTTTTGCTCTTTTTCTACCGGTTCGATGCCGGTTCCCCTCCCGCCGGGTTCGGTACACCGGTATCGAGCCCGATTCTTCTTTTTCGGTTTTTGCCCTTCGTGGCTGGCGTTCGCGCCCTTTTTTCTCTTTTTCCCTGGAAGGCCAGTTCTTTGACCTCGTGGGGACTCTTTTTTCCCTGATGGCTTCCAGTGGTTTTAAGAAGTGTGATTGGTGTAAGAAACTAATGTCTCTCACCAACACACACGACTGCTGCCTTTGGTGCCTCGGCCCCGACCACGATCCTAAGTCGTGTGGGGCCTGTGGAAAAATGTCTTCCAAGACACTACGAAGTCGCTAGCAGCAAAAGGAAAGGCTTTTCTTGGACTCCGCCTCCTGCCGGGCCCGGACCTCGTCTGAGGCCTCGACATCTCGGGATTCCGATCCCGAGCGCCGTCAAAGCTCCTCGGACAGGGGGTCCCCCGACCGGGAACGCAAAAGAACCCTGTTCAAGATTCTCCAGGACAAGGCCTCAGTCCTGCTGGTGGCTCCCAGGTGGCCGAGACAGCCTTGGTTTCCTCTTCTGCTTCAACTGGCGGTGGATCCTCCACTGCCTCTGGGGTTGCAACCCGACCTTCTCACACAGGACCAGGGTTCCCTTCTGCACCCCAATCTCAGGTCTCTAAATTTGATGGCCTGGAGGCTGCAAGGGTAGTTTTGGCTCTCTGGGGCCTACCTCAGGAAGTTGAGGAGGTTGTCCTAGCCTCTAGGAAACAGTCCACTAGGAAAACCTATGCTCTCAAATGGAAGAGGTTTTCTGTGTGGTGTCACCTACGTACAGAGGATCCTTTCTCCTGTACTGTGCCAATAGTGCTTCAGTACTTACTGCACTTATCCAATCAGGGACTTAAGTCCAATTCTGTTCGGGTCCACCTCTCAGCTCTAGCAGCTCACCACTCATTGGTAGAGGGGCAATCTCTATCTGGTCACCCCTTGGTGTCTCGCTTTCTCAGGGGCTTGCTTTTGCTCAAGCCTCCCGTCCGTCCTCCTGCCCCTGAGTGGGAGCTGAATGTGGTCTTGCAGCAACTGACTCGCCCACCTTTTGAGCCGATGGCTACTTGTCCACTACGCTTCCTCTCCTGGAAGACACTCTTCCTAATAGCTCTTACCTCGGCTAGGCGAGTAAGTGAGCTTCAAGCCCTGGTCTGTGACAGGCCTTACACCAGGATTTACAGGAACAGGGTAGTCTTCAGGACTCATCCAAAGTTCCTCCCTAAGGTAGTCTCTTCTTTCCACCTCAATCAAGAGGTGGTTTTTCCAACATTCTTCCCTAGGCCTCATGCTAGCCAGGCTGAAGCAGTCCTGCATACCCTGGACTGTAGGAGGGCCTTATCCTTCTACCTTGACTGTACGCAGGGGCATAGGAGGGCTACTCAGCTCTTCGTATCCTTTGACCCCAATAAGTTGGGGTTAGCTGTGTCCAAGCGTACCTTGTCCATCTGGGTGGCTGACTGTATCACCTGGGCTTACAAGGCGGCTGACCTTCCTTTGCAGGGTAGGGTCACGGCCCATCGTGTCAGGACGATGGCTGCCTCGGTGGCTCATCTCCGCTCTGTGCTCTTGGTAGACATCTGCAGGGCTGCAACTTGGTCTTCAAGCCAGACATTTGCAGCCCATTACTGCCTGGAGAGGGAGTCCCGCAGGGACAGTGCTTTTGGCCAGGCAGTACTCTGGAATCTCTTTGAGGTTTAGGCAACTCCTGCCCTCTGTTGGGCTACCGGTGGAGGTTGTGTCCTTGAAAAGCCTTTCTTTGCTGCTGAGACTAGAGGGAGTTCTCTTGTTCAGCCTGGGTTCCTCGGTAGCCCAGAGCTAGGGAGTCACCCATATGTGAGGACTGACTTCCTGCTTGGTCCTGGAGAAAGAGTAGTTACTCACCTGTAACAGGTGATCTCCAGGAGCAGCAGGAATCAGTCCTCACAACCCTCCCTCCTCCCCTTGGAGTTGCAGTTGTATATAGTTTATTTTTCATTTTTGTGTGCTGTTCTTAGCTATGTCATTTGACTGAGGTAAGATGGCACCTTTAGGCGGGAAGGGAACCGCACATGCGTGCCTGCATTCCCAAAGGCTTTCATAGAAAGCTGGGGAAATGCTCCGCTGGGGCTTCATCGGTGCCGATGACACCCATATGTGAGGACTGATTCCTGTTGCTCCTGGAGAACACCTGTTACAGGTGAGTAACTACTCTTACTGGGCTTGATGGGCTTAGTCTGACCCAGTATGGCATTTGTCATGTTCTTATCTGTCAGAAGGAGTAGCATTAGGAGATTAGATGTCCTTGTGTGGTGGTGACCTCAAAATGGACCCTATATTTGTTCCTCCTTTGGGGCCCTAGTGGGCAGGATGATTCAGAGAATGGATGGTCGTCTAGGCATAGTGGTTCCAGATTGGTCAAGGAGAGGCCATGGTATGCAGATCTCATGAGGCTGACACTGGAATATTCGCTGCTGTTCAAGGAGATAAGGGGTCTCGTATCAGATGCTGAGCATATCCGTTATGGCCGCTCTTTTTATTTATTTATTTATCTTTTACTCAGCCTCATTCTCTGAAGAGAACATTCCAACCATGTGATTTTGACCTTGTTGCAGTCCAATAAGAGGTTTGATTTTTCTAGCATATGTGCTGGTGTGGAGGACCTTTGAGGCTTGGTACCAGGACCTATCAGTCAGCCCATTTTGTCCATCCTTTCCAGATATACTAGCCTTCCTGCAAGAAGGTCTGAAGGTTTGACCTTGAATTCTTTGAGTCCAAGCAGCAGTGATTGTTGGGCTTTTTTTTAGGAGCCCTGTTCAGAGATGTCCTTTGTCTGCTCATCTGGATGTCAGATGGGTTTTGAGGGGAGTAAAGCATCTTCAGCCACTTCATAATCTAGTGGTACCTCCTTGAACTCTGTCGTCACCCTAGCCTGGGCCAAAGGGCCTAAAGGTGCAGGGCTGCCAATGTTAGTCCTTAATTAAAGAATTATACTATTCTTGTCCACAGCTTGGACTTCTGGGACTTGTAGTTGTTTCTCCTTATTTAAAGACAGTAGTGTGAAACCAATGGTTTTAAAGGCAAACAAGAATTTATTTATCTTCCCCAAAAGCACTAAGGCTCAACACAAACGTTAGGATTCTTCTCCAAGCAATAACATCAGGAAATTATACACAAACTGGAACTGAAACTGCATCATAAGCCTTTTAACACATGTAGCTGTTTTCATCAAACGTTCAACAAACAAAGCATAGCTTCTTCCTTCAAGCAAAGGTAAATGTCCATTTTTTTTATCTTCTACTTCTTTAGTAATTCAGATACGTTTTGCATGTATTCTTTTCATTAGAAGCAGTTCCCAGCATTAACAGATAGGTTAACTCACCCTGTTTCTTCAGTGCTTTTTCGGTTAAAGACTTTTTATCAGAAAGCTTTCAATCTGCCTTCTGGCACAATGAACAGTCCATTGCCAAATCCTCAGTTATAGAATCCTGCTCAGGACAGTCTACCTGCGTTTCTTCCTGCTCTACAGCATGTACGTCTGACTCTGAGCTTTCATGAACTGTTTCTGGCTTAATGCTCTGTAAGAGCTCCTGGACTTCTCTCCACAGGTGCTCTTCACAATAAGGAACCTTTTGTACCTCGAACGTGAGGATTCCTTCTCTGGATCAACTGCCTCAGTTCTTCTAACTTGTTCAGCCCTGGTTCTTTGCACCAAGCTGGGTTCTGGTCACTTCTAGCTTTGACTGTGTCCACCCACCTTTTGGCAGCTTGAACTCTTAGAGCTGGTCCACGAACCGTTTGAACTGCAGCCTGACCCTTGTCAGCAATTCTCCTAGCCACACCTCGGCTGGCTTCAGGACTAACAGCACTCCTCCTGCAAGCCTGGCTTTCTTTATGGCTGCTACTTTCACTGCTGAGCTCCTCACCAAAGTCTTCAGCGTTCTCCTCCCCGGTGATCTGCTCCCTGGCGATCTCCTTTCTGCTCCCCTGGGTTTATAAGGCTGTTAACTAGCGTACACTGCTTCCTACCCAGGTGTTTTTCAGTCTCCAGGAACAAGCAGGAATGAGTCTTCACATATGGGTACGTCGGTACCGACGGAGTCTGCGCGGGAACGCTTCCCAGCGTCCAATCAAGATCTTTTGGAAGCATCCCAGCACGCCTGTGTGCTGCCTTCCCGCCTTTCCCAACTGCCTCTCCTCAGTTTTCGTTTTTCTGCGGAGCCGGCAGGACGTCCTCCTGTCACCGCAGAAAATTCTTCTTTTTATTTCTTAGTTCCTTATCGTCACTCCAGTCCAGTCCCTTTACTTCTGTGTTACGCAACCCTTCCAGCAGCTTGGAGGCTGAGCCCAACCTTTTTGGAGGTGGAGCGGTATAAATACCACTGGGACCACCCACCAACTCCAGTATTCTCAGCCTCCAAGCAGCTGGAGGGTTCCGTAAGCCTAGGGCTTACTGGAGTCTTCCTTTTAGTTAGAATTTACTTACTTATTTATTTCTCATTTATTTCTTATTTGTCTGCTGTTTTCTTTTCTTTTAGTACTTAGTAGGTACTGCACCTTTAATTCCTCCTGCCTGCTCTCCTCCCCCCCCCCCCCCCCCCGGGTCGGCACGGGCGGGCGTCGGAGACGTTTTTCCTGCAGGCTGCAGCGAAGAGACTTCCTTGGCTGATCTCCTCGGCTGTATTCGCGGCTGGCTCCTGCACTCTTCACCGAGAGCCCTCCTGCCTCGCGCCGAAGCCCCCTGGGTGGCTGAGCGCTTGAGGCAGCGCCGCCATCTTACTCCCACCGCCGGACCCGTCCCGGAGCAGAGGGACGCGGAGGCGAGTGCTGGGTACCCCGTTTTACCGGCGGGGCTGCAGTTTCAAGCAGCGATCACTTTTTGGAAGAGTGGTTCCCGTCTCCAGTCTCCTTTCGGCTGCCGGCACGGAGGACAGGCTCGCGGCGCCCCGTTCAGGCTCCACGTGGTGAGGCTCACCACGTGTTGAGCCAACGGGCAGTGAACGCTGAGCCGGGCCCAGCTAACATCAGGCACTTAATCGCAAGTACATTTAAGTTTCATAGCATTGTAATTTGAGGATTTTAATTTTAGTTTATTTGTTTTTTTTGGCTATTTGTGTTATGTAGCCTGTTTCTTTGGAAGGTAATTTTTAATTTAATAAGGACAAAGGGCCTGTTAATTCCCGGTTAGGGGGAACTGTTGTGTTACTGGGGGAGAGAGCACACAGAACCCTCAGCCCGTGTAAAAGAGTGCCAGACTCTGGTGAGAGATCCGCGAATTCTGGGCAGTACAGACTTTGGGCTCTCGGCTATTCCAAAGCCTCTGAGTAAGAAGGGCTTCGGGAGCTCTTTTCAAGGTATGGCGGCCAAATCTAAGTGTCCCTCCTGTGGCTCTCGCAGGGGAACTTCCTCGGAGGCAGGGATCTGTAGGGTTTGTGCCACAGTGGCTGCCTCCGTGGAACAAGAAACTAATCTAACTATGACACAGCCCTCTCAGGGGTCAGGAGACCCCCTAGAAGGAGAGAGTGGGTCCCAGTTGCCTCTCTCTACTCCCTCGGATCTGCCCACTCCTCCTCTGCCCCTTCCGTCCCTCCCCTCTGGTGCAGGGGGGGCCGGAGAATGTTTTTTCCCCTGACTTTATTCTCTTGCTTCACAAGGCTTACTGCCTATGTAAGCAGGGCTTTAGGACAGAGGAGGCTGGCACGTCATCGGACGACAAGTCATCTAGATGCATGGGAGCAAGCAATCTGGAAACCGGTATCCCTCCTAAGCGTCCCCGTCTTGCTTGTGAAGAGCCTCTAGCGCCCTTCTCTCAGGGTAACCCGGAGGAGGATAGCTCTGATAAGGACTTGGACGAGGAAGAGGAGGAGCTTGAAGAAGGGGAGATCCCGGAAGAAGATCAATCCTGCATAGTTAGGGTTTTTCGTCGGGATGAGCTCCCAGCATTAATTAATGAATCCCTGAAAGCCCTCAATGTAGCCTCAGACACGCCGGCACAGGAAGAGGCGTTGGAGGACCCTTTAATCCAGGCCATTAGGAGATCCCAGAAGGTTTTCCCTCTCCACAGGGTCGTGCGTCAGATGATCCAGGAAGAATGGGATCAACCAGAGTCAAGTTTAAGGGGAGTCCGGGCCATGACTCGCCTATACCCTCTTCCAGAGGCAGATAAGGAGCTGCTGAAATCTCCCAGGGTGGATGCAGCGGTCTCAGCAGTTACTAAGAAGACGACTATCCCAGTTGAGGGCAGCACGGCCTTAAGAGATGCTCAAGACAGGAAGTTGGATACGCTCCTGAAACAGGCCTTTGACGTAAGCGCCCTCGCCTTGCAGGCCTCCGTGTCGGGAGCTTGGGTGGCTCGGGCCTGTTTAAGGTGGGCTCAACAGCTCCAGGCAGAGGACTCATCCGGCGAAACACAGGCCAACGTGGCTAGGATGGAATCCGGAACAGCCTACTTGGCGGATAGTCAGTACGACCTCATCAGAAGCCTAGCCAAGAACATGGCCTCGGTGGTGGCGGCTAGGCGCTATCTGTGGCTAAGGAATTGGTCAGCCGACGCTTCCTCGAAGGCACGCCTGAGTCGTCTTCCCTTTAAGGGGAAGCTGTTATTCGGAGAGGATCTAGAGAAGTTAGTAAAGGACCTCGGTGAGTCGAAGGGAGGCAGACTCCCGGAAGATAGACCAAAGCAAGGGCGCCCCTTAGCCCCAGTGCATCCCCAGTCGAGGGACTCACGGAGATTTCGCCCGGCCAGTTCAAACACTTTTACCAGGGGCCGTTTTCCCTCGAAGGGTCTAGGTTTCAGAGGGTTTCGAGGAGCAGGTCGAGGCTTTGGAGCATCCTCCTCCTCCTTCTCGGGACCTAGAAAACAGCAATGAGATGACGGGGGTCCAGGAGGAAGAGCGGCCGGTGGGCGGACGCCTAAGGCTGTTTCTTCCCGCCTGGTCCCGAGTCACGTCTGATCAATGGGTTCTAGAGGTGATCAGAGAAGGATACGCTCTCGAATTGGCCAAACAAATACTTCCAGCCTTTGTTCAGTCTCCCTGCGGTTCATCTACAAAGAGGGCGGCGATAGAGGCAACTCTCGCTCGCTTAATAGCGCTCGGGGCCGTGGTCCCAGTACCACCAGACCAGTGCGGCTCGGGTCGGTACTCCATTTACTTCGTAGTACCAAAGAAGGAAGGGTCCT
The DNA here is from genome assembly GCA_033557465.1 of Ichthyophis bannanicus. Classification (NCBI taxonomy): domain Eukaryota; kingdom Metazoa; phylum Chordata; class Amphibia; order Gymnophiona; family Ichthyophiidae; genus Ichthyophis; species Ichthyophis bannanicus. Next base: position 189,077,974 of record CM066035.1, on the reverse strand, counting down.
TCCGACCGATCCTGGATCTAAAGCAGGTCAACCGCTGTCTCAGGGTGCCACATTTCCGGATGGAGACCCTACGTTCAGTCATAGCAGCCGTGAGGGGCGGGGAGTTCCTAACGTCCCTCGATTTGACAGAAGCCTACTTGCATATCCCAGTCAGGAAGTCCCATCAACAGTTCCTGAGATTCGCAGTGCCAAGAGGCCACTTTCAATTCCAGGCCCTACCCTTCGGCCTGGCTACAGCTCCCAGGACATTCACCAAGGTGATGGTGGTAGTAGCAGCCTTTCTGCGGAAGGAGGGAATATTAGTACACCCTTACTTAGACGATTGGCTGATCCGGGCAAAGTCGGAACAGGAAAGTCACTCGGCAATGACCAGAGTGATCCAGGTTCTAGAGGAGTTGGGGTGGGTCGTCAATCGTGCAAAGAGCAGGTTGACTCCCTCCCAGGAGCTCGAGTACCTCGGAGCAAGATTCAACACCTACAGGGGCAGAGTGTTCCTGTCCCGGACAAGATCAAGGGAACTAAGGCTTCTAGTCACGCAGTTTCTAGGCAGAAGGAATCCCTCGGCGTGGCATTATCTTCAGGTTCTGGGAACAATGGCGGCTGCGATAGAGGTTGTACCATGGGCCAGGGCCCACATGCGGCCTCTGCAGTGGGCTCTGTTACGTCGGTGGTCTCCACAGATTCATCCTCTGTCAATGCAGTTACCTTGAGCCCCGCGGACCAAGCAGTCCCTTCGCTGGTGGCGGTGCCCAAGGAATCTGGATCGCGGGATGCCCCTCGAACCTCATCAGTGGTTATTATTGACAACAGATGCCAGCCTGACATGCTGGGGAGCGCACTGCGAGGACCTGTTCGTCCAGGGTCACTGGACACAGTTGGAATCCCAATGGCCCATCAACAGACTGGAATTGCGGGCCGTCACCCTAGCGCTCAAGGCTCTCGAGGCCTTAGTACGAAAAAAAGCTATTCGGGTTCTCTCCGACAATGTCACCGCGGTGGCCTACATCAACCACCAGGGAGGCACCAGCAGCCCCGCCTTGGAGAAGGAGGCGGACGCTCTATTCCAGTGGGCGGAGGTCCGGCTGCAAGCGCTCTCGGCTCAACACGTGGCAGGCACGGACAACGTCACAGCCGACTTTCTCAGCAGGTGCAAGATAGACCACGGAGAGTGGGAACTGGACCAGGAGACATTCAACCAGATAGTGGCCCGGTGGGGACTCCCAGTCATGGACCTCATGGCGCATTTCTCCTCAGCCAAAGTGGACAGATTCTTCAGTCGGAGAAGGGAAAGAATGTCCGAGGGCTTAGATGCCCTGGCCCAAAGGTGGCCTTCGGAAGGTCTACTCTATGTATTTCCGCCTTGGGCCCTGATCGGAAAGGTTCTCCAGCGGGTGGAGTCCCACCAAGGATTGGTAATCCTCATAGCTCCGGATTGGCCTCGCCGCCCATGGTATGCGGATCTGGTTAGGATGACCGCCGACCAACCGTGGCGGCTCCCTTACAAAAGGGACCTGCTGAGACAGGACCCGGTTCGGATGCCTCACGTGGATCGATTCTCGCTTACGGCCTGGCTATTGAAAGGGCGAGGCTCCTGAAACGAGGCTACTCTGGAGCGGTGATCTCGACGCTGTTGAATGCTAAGAAGCGCTCGACCTGTCTATCCTATGTAAGAGTTTGGCGAATCTTCGAAGCCTGGTGTGCAGAGCACCGCCGGAAGCCCCTGTCGGCCTCAGTCCCGGACGTTCTGGAGTTCTTGCAAGCAGGATTTGACAAGGGTCTGGCGCACAGCTCCTTACGGGTCCAGCTAGCTGCTATCACCTGCTATCGAGGCAAGGTCCGTGGCAAACCCCTAGGGGCCCACGCGGACGTCTCCAGGTTCCTAAGGGCGGTTAAACGGCTACGTCCTCAGCGGAGGTCGATCATTCCCCCGTGGGATCTTAACCTAGTGCTAAATTCCTTGGTCGGGGAACCCTTCGAGCCTTTAAAGAGGGCCTCCTTAAAGGATTTGACACTGAAGACAGTTTTTCTGGTCGCCATCTGTTCGGCCAGGAGGGTTTCGGAACTACAGGCGCTGTCGTCCCAACCCCCCTTTCTGTCCTTTCTCAAGGACAAAGTAGTTTTGCGCACGGTTCCCTCCTTCTTACCCAAAGTGATCACTCCTTTTCATGTGAATCAGTCAGTCACCCTCCCGGCCTTCTCGACCGGGGGACAGGAAGGCAGGGATAGCAAGCTTCGTCTCCTAGACGTCCAGAGGGCTTTGAAACGGTACCTCTCTCGCACTGTGCCCTTCCGCAAGTCCGACCGGCTGTTCATTCAGTTCGAGGGTCCGCGTAAAGGGGAGGCGGCGGCCAAGGCCTCTATCTCCAGGTGGATCAGAGAGGCGATTGCCTCCGCCTACATCCTGAAGGGGAAGCAGGTTCCAGGGGGCCTGCGGGCACACTCCACTCGAGCTCAGGCTACCTCTTGGGCGGAAGTCAGCCTAGTTCCCCCGCAGGATATTTGTAGGGCAGCGACTTGGTCCTCTCTGCATACCTTCACCAAGCACTACAGGCTGGACGTGCAGAGTGCAGCGGACGCTCGGTTTGGTCTAGCGGTTCTTCAGTCCGGTATGCCGGATCCCACCCAGGCTTGAACTGCTCGGGTACTTCCCAGAAGTAAAGGGACTGGACTGGAGTGATGATAAGGAAATAGTAATTAGATCTTACCTGCTAATTAGTGTTCCTGAAGGAACGACAGTCCAGTCCCTGATCCCACCCGGTTCCGGCGAATGTCAAGACCTATTATTCATGGAAGAGCATCAGACCGAGCGTAGGACAGGTTCGGCATGAAGGAGTGCAGGAGAAAGCCGGCCCGGGCAGTCTCAGGTCCCTCCGCCCATTGCCTTCCTCCTCTCCTTCTCCTATACCACTCAAAAAAAAAAAAAAAAGATTTTTTTTGGAATGCTTATTAGTCCGTTAAGATTATTGAGAGAAGTTCATTATGTCTGCTTTTTCATTCGAATACTGGAGTTGGTGGGTGGTCCCAGTGGTATTTATACCGCTCCACCTCCAAAAAGGTTGGGCTCAGCCTCCAAGCTGCTGGAAGGGTTGCGTAACCCAGAAGTAAAGGGACTGGACTGTCGTTCCTTCAGGAACACTAATTAGCAGGTAAGATCTAATTACTATTTTTCTTGTGGTCGCGGCTGTCTTCCCGACGCCACCGGTACCGCCGGTGTTTTCTTTTCTTTTCTTGTAAAATCACCTTTTCCACGGGATATTTTTTGTTCATAGTGTCCCACGGTTCTTTTTAGGCCTTTTAGGCCTCTTCTTTTTCCTTCATGGAACCGCCAGACACTTTCTCCAAGAAATGTTCAGACTGTGGCGGTACAACTTTATTTTTAGACCCTCAAAGTCGGTGTCTAACCTGCTTGGGTCCTGACAACAGTTTGGTGAGAAGAGGTCTTCAACATCGAGGTTCCCTCGATACACGGTTGCCCTCCAACTTCGGGGCACCGTCTCCTCCTTCTTCCACACAGGATCAGGTAACCCACAAACAGTCTGTTAAGACTAGCCAGTCCTCGAGTGGTAGGTCTCATGCACAGCATGTAGACGGTTCCGGCCTTGCCCTCGAGGGCCCACTGGCTTCAAAACCCTGGCGGGAGTCTTCGGTCTCCAAAGCAGATAAGAGGTTTCAGGTTGTTCCTGGGGTTCACCCCTCACAGAACATACCTCAGCCGTGTCCGGTGGTGGCATCCGCTTTGAGTGGTACCGGTACCCCGGCATCGGCACTCCTCACCAGGGATCGTCATCTGGCGTCCTCGGTGCCTTTGGGACCGGTGGATACTCTCCAGACTGACTTTCCATTATCGGTACCAGCACTGATACTACCACCGCCGTCGGTACCCTCCAGACGTGCATCGATAGCCTCGCTTCCTTCGATGCCGAGTCTGGAATCGATCTCCAGTCTGGAGGACTGGGTACCAACTCGCCTTGGTACCGGCTCTCGGCGGTACCGAAGGCTCGGTTCCGATGATTCGGACCCACAACTCTCGGTTCTTCCAAGACCGATTGAGTTGCCACTGGTTGACCTTCCTTCACCGGTGTCAGACACGGTACCGAAATCGGTACCGACGTCCTCATTACCTTTACGGTTGGTGTCTTCCATGCTTCGCTTATCAGGCTCTCTGCCCTAGATGCCAAGTTTGGAATCGATCTCTAGTCTATAAGACTCGGTACCAATAGGTTTTGGTACTGACATCAATCGATACCGGTGCTTTGGTACCGAGGATAGTGGCCGTAGGTTTTCGGTCACCTCAGTACCGACTGAACTGTCACAGATGACTGCTCCGATGTCTTTGTCGGGCTCGACTCCGACCTCGGTACCGGTATTGGCATCGGTACCGGTATCCACAGTAGCATCGTGGCCAACTCCTGCCATGCTTTTTTCAACAGGATCGCTCCATTCTATACCAAGCTTGGAGTCGATACCTGGCATGGACAATGTGGTAAGGACGGTTGCTGCTCCTGATACCCAGTACCAGCAACCATCCCTTCAGCATTCCACACTGCACTGTGCAGGATCTTCTATTTCTATACATTGGAATACCTCTGTGGGTGCTCAGGCTAGTTCTAAAGGAGAACATAATGCTTCCTTTGCATCATTCCTTGCAGGATCTCCTTCTAGGAATAGGAATGTGGGAAACACCTTTCAGGGTACCCCCACCTCCCAGGACAACTGATATGTTATATCAGGTGCCCCCCTCTCCAGGGTTTCAAAAGACTCAACTTCCTCATCATTCCATAGTAGTGGAATCAGCAATGAGGCGGGTAAAGAGTAAGAAAAAGCACTCTTCCTATCCGCCAGGTCATGAGTCTAAAACACTAGATGCCTTTGGACGTCAAACCTTCCAGACATCTGTGCTTTCTGCAAGAATTCTCTCATATATTTTTTATATGAGTCTTTCTCTTGAGGAGGTCACAAAGCAATTACATCTTTTGTCTCCTTTCCTTTCAGATTCCAGGAGTACAGACTATTCCTCACTGCTTAAGCATATCCAGAATATCTCTTGGTTTCTTTCTCGTGCTTCCCTAGACTCTTTTGAGTCTGTTAGCAGGACTTCTGCTATAGCTATAGGGGCTATATGGGAATGACGTAGAGCCTGGCTCCAAGCTTCAGACTTGGACAAATGGGCACAACAAAGGCTGGGACATACTCCTTGCACTGGAGAAAATCTTTTCAACAAGGAGTCTTTACGTCAGGTTACTCAGTTGTCCACTGATTTACCTGTTCCTAAGGGTTGTTCTACCCCTTCCTCTGTCCCAGTAGGTAGGAAATGTCCTACCAAACTTTCTTCCCACAGGAGAAGAAGGTTTTATTCATCACTTGCCCATCATACAGATGTTCCCCAACAGGGGAAGCATCGTCCTGGTCTGAAGAATCCAACCTCTCACCAGGCTCAGCAAACCCAGCACCTGCAGGGTTTCTGATCATTCATCATCAGATGCTTGTGACACTTGGGGTTAGAATCTACAGTTGCTTCTTCTCAATAGAGGCACTCCACCGCTTTATTCTAACCCCTACACATGGATCTCTTTCCAAAAGATATCCATTTTTTCTATATTTCTATGAGCTGTAAGGATGTTCATGCCTAAGTCACAGGTTTCTCCTCTTTTTCCTGCTAGGGAAAGAGGTCTACCCACTATCAGATGATAGTTCCTGTGCCAGCATGTATTTTTCCTTTCTATAGACTTACTACTTCGTAAGTCTTTTTCAGCTCCATTCTCTTCACCCTCTTACCAAGTTTTTCCTCTGTAAGAGCGGAATTACTTACTGGGAGGCTTTCTCTTCAGCCTCTCTAGTTTTTCTCACTCTCACTTTCCAGTGCGGAGTTTTCCTCTCTGAGTTACCTCCTCTGTTTCAATCTTGCTTTGGGGCAGCTTATCAGACATGTCCAGAGTTTCCTACTCCTGTTCTGTCCTTTCTGTTTTGAACAGTAAGATTCTTTCTGCTGTCTTGCTAGCAGCTGCCTATGCAGGAGCCTTAATGTTTGGACTACTGGTTCTTGTCCACAAACAACCAGATTTGTCCTCCACTAACATTCTGTCTAGTCTTAGTAGTGGCTCCAAGTCAGTGCTTCATCTCTCTTGGAGACTATCCCACTACAAACTTTCTAGATTGTCTTCTATTTCTGCCATCTCCATTTTCCTGGGTTTGGCAGCATAGTTGGCAGAGATACTAGCTCTTTAGCAGCCAGTTCTATCTCCTCATTCTCCTGCATCATGCTCTCTGCAATTTACAGAGAAGCATTCCACTACGGGCCCTTGCTAGAGAGCATGGGTGTTTTTTTTTTCTCCAAAAGCTATCCTAACTGGTTAGAAAAGGCTTTTCAGTCATGTCGCCCATGACTAGAAGGTTCTCCCTTCTTTTACTATCTCCTTTTTTGATATAAAGGATATAGGTCTTCTCTTACGTGAAAGCTCAAGGACTTGCCACTTTCCCTGCTTTGGTCCATAGTATTCCCAATCAGGGATATGCTCGTCCTCATGGTAAGAACGCTTGATACTCTTGCCCTTAAGTAGGTCAACATGGTATCTCTTCTCTAGGCGTCTTTTGTCTACTTACCATGCTAGAGTCCTGGAAGACTCCGGACTTGCTGGCTGCACATGGATATTATCCTCTGTTTTTCACTTAACAGTCCTGGTTATTTTTCACTGGCTAGCATTCTTGCAGATGATGACCAGGAGGAATAGATTCTCTATATCTCTTAAGTAGGTTCCACCTCCTTGTTAGATGAATCTTTCCTCTCCACATATCCTATGTGATCACTGTGCTGTAGGCATATCTCTGTCTGTTTAATTACAGACACCCATATGTAGGCCTACATATCCATATTTATTTTTTGTGTGTTTTTTATGCCCTTCCATATCTCACTATAGATATATTCTTATGTCTGTCTATCTATCTATCTATCTATATAGGTATCTGTCGAGATATTTTATTATAGATAGATATGTATCCACATACTTATCTATCTCACTGTCTTTCCTCATATAGCTACATGATTCTGACAGAGGGGCTTTACCCATACCTATGCTATCTAGCAGGTTTGGGGTTCTACACACACAACCACTCCTGTGGTAATCAACCATTTTTATACCATAACCTGAGAGTTTAGGTACTCTGAAGCTCTCCGTGCCCAATATCTCTCCTAGCTTACCCCATTTAGGAGAGACATTGTGGATCTTCAGTTAATCACAGGCTTAACGCCTCGGTCATTTGTCCTCTCTTTTTGGGATACAGGGGGTTCCCATACCCTTTCTCCCCACAAGGACTGTGCCTGTTTGTCCAAATCGGTTAGCCTTTCTCTTTTTGCTCCTAAGAGTGAACCACTCTCCCGCCAAAAGAGTTAGGTTTTGTCATAAACCCTTCCTCTGAAGGCCCACTGTTTTTGTACTACCCCATTTTTCCTACTGGGGTTACCTATTCCTTTCAGGATTCTGACCTCCACTATTTTCCTACAGGTTTATTACCTCCACTTTACAGTGAGGTCCTCTTCAAGGTTCCTCTACTGGGTTCCCAGTAGATCCATGAACCTCTATACTTCTGTGAAATCCTGTCAGGGGAGGTCCATATTGCAATCTTCTTTGCAATATCATTGATGACAATCATCATCCACACATGGACTCCTTCTCTGCAGTCCTATGCTAGGTTAGCTGTTCCACAGCATTTTTCTTTCTTCAACTCCTATCCTCCATCCTCAGGATGCCTGGTGTTCTGGGAGATAGCATGTTCCAACCTATGGCATGCTGGGACTCCAGGCATCTCAGCTTGGGAGTCCCCATATGTGAAGACTCATTCCTGCTTGTTCCTGGAGATAGCACAGTTACTTACCTGTAACAGGTGATCTCTGGGAACAGCAAGAATAAGTCTTCACAACTCACCCACCTCCCCAGGAGTTGTATCTCTATCTATCTTTCCTTTCCTTTCTCTCTCTCTTTGTCTCAGCTTTAAAACTTAACTGAGGAGAGGCAGTTGGGAAAGGTGGGAAGGCAGCACGCAGGCGTGCTGGGATGCTTCCAAAAGCTCTTAATTGGACACTGGGAAGCGTTCCCGCGCAGACTCCATCGGTACCGACGTACCCATATGTGAAGACTTATTCCTGCTGTTCCCAGAGATCACCTGTTACAGGTAAGCAACTGTGCTTTACTCCCCAAGCCTGCACTTAGGTTAGCAGAGCTTGAGTGTGGCCTGCCCTCAGTAACTGCGTGTTTTCTTCCTTTACCTGCACTCTGAAAGCTGTGTATTCCCTGCCTGTCTCTCTCCTTAAAGGTATATTTACAATTTTCCTCTATTTCCATGGGCTCAGCCGAGCTCTCCTCATCACAACTCTCAACCTCTTTCTTTTTACCTTGGTAAAAGCACCCTTTGAACCATTAAGATAAGTGTCACTTAAGAGACTATGCTTAAGGCAGTGTTCATTGTGGTGATCTGCTTAGCCAGGAGAATCTCTGCATTGCTTGCTTTTTCATGTCAGGAGACTTTCCTGGTAATGTCCAAGGAGAAAATAGTGATTTAGTCTGTTCCTCCTTTTTTAGCCCAGGGTGATCTCCCCCTTTGATATTAATCAGTTGGTCTCTTTGCGGTTGCTTTCAAAAGGTTAGGGGATCATGATAGGGAGGCCTTACACAGCTTGGATATACATTACTTGAAGAGAATGAAGGAATTCTGGAAGTCAGATCATCTTTGTGGTGTGGAGGATTCAGAGATGGAGAAGTCTGCATTCAAGGTGACAACAGCTCAGTGGATTAACTTTTTTTTATTTATTTTTTTATCATGCTAGTATACCTTGTCAATGGCAGTGCCTCTTGGTTTGTGGTCTCAGTATTATGGCACAGGTTTTGTCTTGGGCAGGACGTATTCAACATTATTGGTACCCTTTAATAGTAGGTATGTTGTGTACAATATCTTGAGAAGAAATTGGAAATATTCCAACTGTATGTTATTATATTTTAATAGTATGTTCAAAGGTATACAACAAAAAAAATGTCTCTGCAGCTTAAGACAGTAATTTCTGAGAAAAAAAACAGTATTTGACCTGGACAGGACTAATGGTACTCTTCACTAATATTTAGTTGCATACTCCTTGGCAGTGATAACTGCCTTCAAATGTTTCTTGTAGCCATCTATAAATTTCATATGTTTGTCTGCTGATAGTTTCTCCCACTTTTCAACTGTGATTTGTTACAGCTCATGAAATGTTTCCAAGATTCCTTTTACCAATGGCAGATTTCAGCTCTTTCCTAAGGTTCTCAATTGGATTGAGATCAGGAATCATTGCTGGCCATTTTAACAGTCCATTTGTTCCTTTTTAACCATTCTTTAGTACTTCTGGATGTATGTTTTGGATCATTGTCCTGCTGGAGGACACATGACCTTCGACCCAGACCTAGCTTTCTGACTATATGTAGCACGTTTTACTCCAAAATACCTTGGTAGTCTTCTGATGTAATGATTCCTTTAATACGTTCCAGGCTGCAGTCCCTGAGGCAGCAAAATAGCTCCAAAACATGGAACCTCCACCATATTTAACTGTAGGAGGGTATTTTTTTCCTTATAAGCTTTATTTCTTTGTCTGCAAATGTATCTCTGGTCTGCATTTCCAAAGAGCTCAATTTTGGTTTCACTTGTCCACAGAACATTTTTCCCACAAAGATTGTGGTTTCTCAAGGTGGATTTGGACAAAGATCAGACATGCCTTTTATGTCTGTCTTTGAGTAGTGGGATCCTCCTTGGCCTTCGCCCATGAAGTCCTTTTTGTTTAGTGTGCAGCATATGGTGCAAGTTAAAACCACCACTCATTGCTCTAGATCAGCCTTAAGCTCTTTGGATTTTGTACGTGGTGTTTTTCCAGCTGTTTACACTAACCTTTTGAAGATGTCTTGGATTAATTTTCCTCTTCCCACCATGACCGGGGAGGATCTCCAGGAACAAGCAGGAATGAGTCTTCACATATGGGTACGTCGGTACCGACGGAGTCTGCGCGGGAACGCTCCCCAGCGTCCAATCAGAACGCTTTTGGAAGCATCCCAACACACCTGCGTGCTGCCTTCCCGCCTTTCCCAACTGCCTCTCCTCAGTTTTCGTTTTTCCGCGGAGCCGGCAGGACGTCCTCCTGTCACCACAGAACATTCTTCCTTTATTTTTGTTTTTTCTTGTGGTCGCGTCTACCTTCCCTCGACGCACCAGTACCGCCGGTGTTTTCTTTTTCTTTTCTTTTACAAATATTTCCCTTTGTGGGGAATTTTTTCCTGTTTAGTGCCTGACAGTTTTCGGCCTGCTAGGCCTCTCCACTCTACCAAATTAGTTTTAGACACCCATAATTGGTGCCTTCCATGTTTGGGACTTGAACACCATCCGCTGGAGTGTCCCTCCTGCACTACTATTTCTGCAAGAAGTTTTCAGCATCGAGCTCAACTCGATATGCCGTTCCCCTCTGACCTGAGGGTACCGGCTACATCATCTTTTTCGCAGGATCAGGTAACTAAACAAAAGTCTGTAGAGACTAGCCAGTCCTCGGGTGGTAGATCTCATGTACATCATAGAGGACTCCCCTCTGGGGAGATTTCTTTTCAAGCTTTCCTGCTTGATATGGCCAAGTTACTTGCCATTTCTATACCTGGTCAAGACCCTGCACCAGGGGATCCACAACCTATACAGATCCCCTGCAATCCAAAGGAAGTCATTATGTTTCCTTTGCATCAAACCTTTTCAGGATCTCCTATTTAGAACGTGGGAAACTCCTTTTAATGGTATCCCCACCTTCTAGGGCAACTGATCTTCTATACAAGGTGCCCCCTTCTCTAGGTTTTCAAAAGCCTCAGCTCCCTCATCATTCTCTTGTTGTAGAATCAGCAATGAGGCGTGATAAGAGTACTAAGAAGCACTCTTCTTATCCGCCAGGTCGTGAGGCTAAGACTTTAGATGCCTTTGGACGTCAAACTTTCCAGGCATCCATGTTTTCAGCAAGAATCCTTTCATATATTTTCTATATGGTATTATCTCTTGAGGAAGTCACAAAAGATCTACTACTTTTGACCCCTTTCCTCCAAGAGCCTAAAAGAGCAGATTTTTCTATGCTAGTCAATCATGCTCATAATATTTCTAAGTTCCTTACTCGTGCTTCCCTGGACTCTTTCGAGTCTGTTAGCAGAACTTCTGCTATAGCCATAGGGGCACGACATAGAGCCTGGCTCCAAGCTTCAGACTTGGACAAATGCGTACAAGATAGACTGGGAAATGCTCCTTGCACTGGAGAGAATCTCTTTAATAAAGAGACTTTACTCCAAGCTACTCAGTTAACCACTGACACTCTTGCTTTCAGAGGCTTGTCTATGCCTTCCTCTATCTCAGTTTGTAGAAAATCTACTAATAAGCTTTGTTCCCTTAATGGGAGAAGGTTTTATCCATCTTCTACCCATCATACAGATGCTCCCAGGCAGGGGAAACAACCAACCAGGCTCGGGAAACCACAACCTCAACGGGTCCCTGGCTGTGGATCTACAGACCTCTGACTTTTTCCAGTCCTCTGAACCTTTCCCCCAGGTATCTCTTCAGGCATAGGTACCTCTCTGAGCTCCTCTCTTGGACCGTCTGCTTCCTTGTCCTTGTTCCTTCAGGTTCCAGTTGTTCTTCCTTCTGTTCTCATTCTCCTTCTGTTCTCCTGAAGATTCCCCTTTAGTTTTAAAGGGCTTAGATTGCAACTCCACCCTTGCAGTCTCCAGGTGTTTTGGATTAAGCATTCTTCTCTAGAGGCTGTTTGATTAGGGATGACATAATGCTTTCTCTGATAAGACACATGCTTTTCCACTCTAGCTCCCCTACGGACTTTCTGCATAGAAGTGCATTCTGGATCATGTAGTCTCTTAGGGAAACAAGCTGTCTTAGTTCTTTAACCTGCCAGCACAGGTCCCTTTATCAGAGTAAATTCTCCTCTTTTGTCATTACTCCCTGAGCTTTGATAAGCTTCCTTATCACAATATATATATGTTTACATGTATATGGACATCTGCACACACACACACACACACACACGCACACGCACACACGCACACACACACACACAAAAGAGCTTCCGTTTTATCTAATAGGGACTTACGCGTTTCCCGCGAAGTCCTACCTCATTGAACTACCCCAGTTCCACTGGGGTTGTTTCTTCTCACCCTAAGGGTTCTAACCTCAGCCTGGTTTTTGCACAGTTATTTACCTCTCCTTACATTGAGGTACTACTCCCTGGGGATATTCTGTTGGTTCATATTCACAAATCCACATGAACCTCCATATACCCCTTTACAATACCACCAGGTGAGGTCCATAGTGGTTTATTGCTCTCAATATTACCACTAAATATCACCTGCACAGAGATTCCTATCTAGGCATCCTGTTTGGTCCAGCTGTTCCACAGCACATCTTTTTAATTCAACTCCTACCCTCCATCCCTAGGATGCCTGGGGTTTCGGTAAAATAGCATGGCTCTCAGATTCGCAACATGCTGGGACTCCTCCAGGCATCTTAGCTTGGGAGTCCCCTTATGTGAAGACTCATTCCTGCTTGTTCCTGGAGATAGCACAGTTACCTGTAACAGGTGATCTCTGGGAACAGCAGGAATAAGTCTTCACAACCCACCCACCTCCCCTAGGAGTTGCATTTCTCTCTCTCTATCTTTCCCTTTCTCTCTCTCTCTCTTTGTCTCAGCTTTAAAACTTAACTGGGGAGAGGCAGTTGGGAAAGGCGGGAAGGCAGCACGCAGGCGTATTGGGATGCTTCCAAAAGCGTTCTGATTGGATTCTGCGGAGCATTCCCGCGCAGACTCCGTCGGTACCGACGTACCCATATGTGAAGACTTATTCCTGCTGTTCCCAGAGATCACCTGTTACAGGTAAGTAACTGTGCTTTCTTGACAGTTCCATGAGTGGAGAACCTCTTACTAACATTGCGAACTGTAGACCAGGAATTTCAAGGTCTTTGGAGATAGTCTTGTACACCTTTGATGTTTGCTGATAATGGCTTTTTCTGAAAATGGAATAGGAAGTGAATGTGGCAATTTTATTTATTTATTTAACTTTTTTATATACCGTTTTTCTCCAATTCAAAACGGCTTACAATGAACAAAATAACAGTGTAGTTACAGCTGTTTTACATAGAATAATAACAATTTTAACAATGTTTGAACATTTAAACAGAACTATTCAGAAAGGACAGGGTAGAAAGAAGGGGAGGAGGAGTGGCACTATATGTAAAAACTACTATTAAAGCTTTGGAATTACAGAGCTTAAAAGGGAGAGAGGAGGCATTGTGGGTTAAACTAGAAAGAGGGAAAGAGAAATCTATTTGCGTTGGAGTGAATACTGAGGGAACTTGGGGACGTTCTAGCAACTCCACTGACTAACCTTTTCAATGCCTCATTGGAGTCGGGAGTGGTGCCAAAGGACTGGAGAGAGGCTGATGTGGTGCCTTTACACAAAAGCGGAAGTAAGGATGTGGTTGAAAACTACAGGCCGGTTAGTTTAACTTCGGTGGTGAGTAAATTATTGGAAACGCTGCTGAAAGAGAAAATAGTGAGGTTTCTGGAGTCCAGCGGATTACAGGATCCGAGGCAGCATGGATTCACCAGAGGCAGGTCTTGTCAGACAAATCTGATTGATTTCTTTGACTGGGTGACCAGGGAGTTGGACCGAGGGAGAGCTCTAGATGTGGTATATTTAGATTTCCGTAAAGCCTTTGACACTGTTCCTCACAGGCGACTTATAAACAAACTGAGCACCCTAGGGATGGACCCTAAAGTTACTGCTTGGGTTAGAAATTGGTTGGGTGGGAGGCGACAAAGAGTACAAGTAAATGGAGCTCACTCTGAGGAGAAGGATGTTACCAGTGGTGTGCCCCAGGGATCTGTCCTTGGTCCGATTCTTTTTAACATCTTTGTTAGTGATATAGCGGAAGGGCTGTCGGGTAAGGTTTGCCTCTTTGCGGATGATACCAAAATCTGCAATAGAGTAGACACCCAAGAAGGGGTAGATAACATGAGGAGGGATCTAGCTAAGCTTGAAGAATGGTCTAGAATTTGGCAGCTGGGATTTAATGTTAAAAAATGTAAGGTCATGCATTTGGGCTGCAGCAATCCAAGGGAGCAATACAGTATAGGAGGTGAAGTACTTTTGTCCACTAAAGAAGAGCGGGACCTAGGCGTGGTTGTGTCTGATGATCTTAAAGTAGCTAAACAGGTAGAAAAGGCGACGGCAAAAGCTAGAAGGATGCTTGGGTGCATACGGAGAGGAATGGCTAGCAGAAAAAAGGAGGTGATAATGCCTCTGTATAAGTCTTTGGTGCGACCTCATTTGGAGTATGGTGTGCAATTCTGGAGACCGCACCTTCAAAAGGATGTGAACAGGATGGAGTCGGTGCAGAGGGTTGCTACTAAAATGATTAATGGGCTTCATTATAAAGCATATGAGGACAGACTTAAGGATCTTAATATGTACACCTTAGAGGAAAGGCGGGATAGAGGTGATATGATTGAGATGTTTAAATACCTCCGTGGCATAAATGTTCAGGGAGAGAGCCTCTTTCAATTGAAAATAGACTGTAAATAGTTTCCCCTGTTATCCAAGTTCCTTCCCTTGTTATCTGTAAACTCATGCATGTTATTGTACTGAGACTTTTTGTTCTATGTGAACCGCGCTGATGCCGAATAGTGCGGTATATAAGAGAATGTAAATAAAAAATAAATAAAATAAAGCAAGTGCTGCTACGAGGGGACATGGGATGAGGGTGAAGGGAGATAGATTCAGGAGTGATATGCGGAAATATTTCTTTACGGAAAGAGTAGTGGTTCTCCAGGACCAAGCAGGAAGTCAGTCCTCACTTATGGGTGACGTCGGCGCCGACGGAGCCCTCGCGGAGCAATTTTTCCCCAGCTTTCAAAGAAAGCCTTTGGGAATTGCAGCGCGCATGCGCGGTCGTCTTCCCGCCCGAGGGTGCCATCTTAGCCAGTCTTCTTTTTTCCGCGGAGCCCTACAGACGTCCCCGTCTTGTCCCCGCGAAAAAGTTGATTTTCTTCTTTGTTTTATCCTTTTTTCTTTCGGTTCGACGCCGATCGTTTTCCCGCCCGGACTCGCGACGCCGGTCTCGAGTCCGCTTACTTTTTTCGGTTTTTCTGACTTAGTCAGCTTTCGTTTTCGGTTTCCCTGGCAGCCCGGTCCTTTGACCTCGCAGGGGCCCTTTTTCCCCCGATGGCTGCCAGTGGGTTTAAGCGGTGTGGTCGGTGTGACCGAAATATGTCACTAACCGACACACACGACTTTTGCCTCTGCTGTCTGGGCCCGGATCATGAGGAACTGATCTGTGGGCCCTGCAGCAAACTGTCCTCAAAGGCGTTGAGGAGTCGGCGGCATCAGCGTGAGAGAATCTTCGCTGACCCCAGCCGTACCCGGACCTCGTCGGAGGCCTCCGCGTCGAAAGGCTCCAGCTCGGACCGTCGCCGGAGCTCCTCCGACCGGGGTTCTCCCTCCGGGGACCATCGTCGGAAGGAAAAACCCGCGAGGGCGGCGTCGGTGGACGCTCCTGGTTCCGCGAGGGCCAGGTCGCATAGCCCCGACAGCCGCCCCGGGTCCTTGGAGAAGGAACACATCCCGAAGCGACCTCGCCTGGAGTCGGAGATGCCTGCCCGGGTAAGTCCTGTGATCCTTCTGGACTCGCCTCCGCGACAGCCGACGTCGGGCCCGACGCCGTCGGGGCCCGAGTCGGGGGCTGCTGGGTCACCTGAGCTCGGACTCAGGTTGACGGCCTTGGAGAGCAGACTGTCTGCCTTCATGGACCAGCAGCGGGCACTGCTCGCTGGCCTCGCTGGCGCCGCTGCCCCGACCGCCGGGACGTCGACGTCCAAGTCGACCCCGGAGACCGAGCCGATCCTCGAGTCGATGAGAACTCGAGTCGATCCTCGGTCGAGGTCACCCTCGGCCTCCCGTTCGGGACCGAGGTCGCCGACGCCGACTCCCTTGACGTCGGGGCGGCTGGCGCCGCACCCTGCCCGGGCCGACCCCACCGAGTCCTCGTCGGAGTCGGTCTGGGAGTCTGAGGAGGAAGAGTCACCTGATTCTTTCCGGACTCGGTGTGTCCCATCGGACTCACCGGGGTCCGAGCCTCGGAAACAGTCTCCCCCGGAGGATGCCCGGTTCTCGGACTTCGTTAGGGATATGGCCAAGGCTTTGGCCTTCCCTGCGGATCCCGAGGAGGAGCCTCGAGCCGAAGAGCTCGACGCCCTCCAGTATGACTCTCCCGCGAGGGAACACTTTACTGTGCCGGTTCCTCCTATGCTGGAACGACTACTCTTCCGCATGTGGGAGAGTCCGGCCTCCTCGCCGGTCCTGAGCAAGCGGGTCGATTCTATCTATCGGGTCCGCAAGAGCCCTGGCTTTCAGAAGGCACAGCTGCCACACCATTTCATGGTAGTGGAATCGAGCAATGCATCGTCTTAAGAGCCAGAAGATGCACTCCTCGGTGCCTCCTGGAAGGGAGGCCCGTAACCTGGATGGCCTTGGCAAGAAGTGCTTCCAGGGCTCTATGCTCGCATGTCGTGTCCAGACTTACCAGCTCTACATGGGCATGTATCTCCGGGATCTGGCTAAAGAACTAGCCGGATTCTCCGCTGGTCTCTCCGAGGAGCCCTTGCGGAGGTTCCTAGCCTTGTCCACGGGCATTCGGGAATGCTCAAAGTTCATGTCCCGAGCAGCCTATGATGGCTTTGAGGCCTCGGCTCGAGTAGCCGCAGCCGGCATCGGTGCCCGCCGACAGGCTTGGCTTCAGTCGTCAGACCTTGAGCCCTGGGTACAGGACAAGTTGGTCGATGTCCCCTGCCGAGGCGAAAACCTCTTTGGCAAGCCCATGGCGGAAAAGGCTGCACAAATTGAGACTGAGACTCTCACCCGGACCAGGCTTTCTAGGAAGACCTCCGCCCCTTCCCAGAAAAAGAAGGGCTCGGGGAAAAAGTCCTTTTACCCGAGGAAGGCGGCTGCCTACAAACAATACCCCCATTATCAGGCCCCTGCAGCTCCCCAACAGGGCCAGCAGGCCAAGGGACGGGGTAACGGGTCCCGTAGGCAGCAAGCCCCCAAGCCTGCACCACCAGCCCCTGCTCAGCAGGGTGGGGGCTTTTGACTCGCTCAGCATAGCCTCTCCCCCCCCGCTGGTTCCTCCCAGCACCGGAGGCCGGCTGGTTCACTTCGCCCACAGGTGGTCCAGCATCACCGCAGATGCCTGGGTACTTCAGGTCATGCGAGAAGGCTACCTTCTCCACTTCCATCAGGTCCCTCCCTCCTATTTTCCGGGAGAACCTCCGCGCCCCCCTCTGCACAGGGAGTTGCTCCTTCAGGAGTTAGCAGGTCTTCTGCAGGAACAGGCGGTGGAACCGGTGCCACACCACCTGAGAGGTCAAGGCTTTTATTCAAGGTATTTTCTGATACCAAAGAGAACAGGGGGCCTCAGACCCATCCTGGACTTGCGCAACCTCAACAAGTTCCTTGTGCGGGAGAAGTTCAAAATGCTTACCCTTGGAATCCTTCTGCCCTACCTCCAGCAGGGAGATTGGCTATGCTCCTTGGATCTAAAGGATGCCTACACGCACATCCTCATCCACCCAAGCCACCGCCAATACCTAAGGTTTGTGGTGGCAGGAAATCATTACCAGTACAGAGTACTGCCCTTTGGCCTATCCTCCGCACCGCGAGTCTTCACAAAATGTCTCGCGGTCGTAGCGGCCCATCTCCGGCTTCACGGCCTCTATGTCTTTCCGTACCTCGACGACTGGCTCATCAGAGCAGCGTCCGCTCAGGAGGTCACCAACGCCACGTGCCGCACGGTGACTCTGCTGCAGCACTTGGGCTTTGTTATAAACTTCGCAAAGTCCACTTTGCTCCCCTCACAGGATCTCGAGTTCATCGGCGCAAGGCTGCACACTCCTCGGGCACGAGCGTACCTACCGCTCGACAGGGCTCAACGGCTCATGGACCTAGCCGACCGCTTTCGCAGCCAGCCCCTGGTCTCCGCCAGGCGCTTCCTGAGACTGCTCGGCCATATGGCTTCCACCGTCCATGTGACCCCCAATGCCCGCCTGAATATGCGGTCTGCAGACCTAGTGCGCGTCTCCGAGCCGCTGGTCTCGTCTCTCCGGTGGTGGCTCCGGCAGCCGAACCTGATATTCGGAATGCCTTTCCAGTCACCTCAGCCGACCCGGGTGCTGACCACCGAAGCATCCCTCCTGGGCTGGGGAGCACATTGCCAAGAGGCACGTACTCAGGGCCTCTGGACCACGTGGGAGTCTGCTCAGCAGATCAACTTCCTGGAGCTCAGGGCGATCCGCCTAGCTCTCAAGGCCTTCTCCCACCTGACTTCCCACCAATCCGTCCTTGTCCAGACGGACAATCAAGTTGCCATGTTCTACGTGAACAAACAGGGGGGCACGGGCTCCTTCCTCCTCTGCCGGGAGGCTCAGAAGCTCTGCTCTTGGGCCGTCAGTCACGGCATTCTCCTCAAGGCGGTTTATCTTCCGGGCCAAGAAAATTGCCTTGCAGACAAACTCAGCAGGGTCCTCCAGCCGCACGAGTGGCGTCTGGATCCCTTGGTAGTTCAGAAGCTCTTCCTCAAGTGGGGTCTCCCCACGGTAGATCTCTTTGCCAGTCCTCACAACCGGCAACTTCCTCGCTTCTGCTCTCGTCAGCCACACCCCCTTCGGGTTGCGGCGGACGCCTTTCTGATCTCATGGACGGGGAGCCTTCTGTATGCTTTCCCTCCCATCCCGCTAGTCTCTCGGACTCTTTTCAAGGTTCTCCGAGACAAAGCCTTCATGATCCTGGTGGCCCCTCGCTGGCCCAGGCAGCCGTGGTTTCCGCTCCTGCTGCAACTGGCGGTGGAGGATCCAATCCCTCTGGGGGTACAACCGGATCTCCTCACTCAGGATCAGGGGTCCCTCCTGCACCCCAACCTCAGGTCTCTCAACCTCATGGCCTGGCTGCTGAGAGGGTAGTCCTTGCTCCCCTTCTCCTGCCGGCGGAGGTGGAGGAGGTCGTCTTGGCTTCGCGACGGCCTTCTACCCGCAAATGCTACGCCCTCAAATGGCGTCGCTTTGCAGTCTGGTGTACCCAACAGTCTCAGGATCCCTTCTCCTGCCCGGTGTCGGTGATCTTGCAGTACTTGCTGCACCTCTCTAATCTGGGACTTAAGTCCAACTCCGTCAAAGTTCACCTCAGTGCTCTTTCAGCACATCATGTGCCGGTGGACGGCAGACCTCTCTCCAATGACCCTCTCGTAGCGAGGTTTCTCCGGGGTCTCCTTCTTTTTTTTTTTAAACTTTTATTTTCATTTTGCAACAAACAAAAGAAACAACACACCAAAAGAGACAAAACAAGTATACAATAAGGAAAAGTAAACCCATTACCCCCCACCCCGATGCTTCTTCTCTACCCGATTATATCAGCATGTGAGCGCTTCCAATTAACAGTGATTATACATCAAACGATCAAAAGAGTATCTACAATACAGCATGATCATGGGACAGAGATATATACAAAGTTAGACAGTCAGATGAGAGCATTTAGCAAAATGTACATAGTCATTGAGCATCTTCCATTGAGACCAATGAGAAGGAGTCTGAACGGAGGAAGCGAACGGACGAGGTATTTGTTCATATTGACTGTAAAGACAAACATGATTCCACCATTCATTGGGGCTCAGATGGGAGCTAATTTTCCAGTATTACTTAATTAGCATCTACCCTCCTTGTCAGCGCTAATATCAGGTACAGTAGCGTGCAAAGACTTCCTAACCAGAATGGCTATCCCGTACCATTTGGAAACGGTGGGAGAATAGGCAGCTACCATGTGAGGCTTAGCATTGAGTTTCAGTGTTTCAGCAGAGTTTAAATGCGTTTCCTGAAGAAACACTAAATCAACATGCTCATGGCTAAGATAGCTAAGGATTGTCTTTCCTTTGAGTGGACCATTAATGCCTTTGACGGTGAATGATAAGATTTTACATAAGGCCATTCAGAAAAGTTAAAAATTCTGAGCATGATAGCACACATAATTTCACTATGTTCCTCAAACTGACTGTATCTGGCTGTACGCATGACATAGGAAAAATAAGCTAATATAATACAATGAAGCGCCCCACATTAACAAAGAAAACCGCAGTACGGTAGAGGAGAAGCAAAACCCCAAAATTACTGGCGACCATGTGTCTGCGGGGAGAAACCCCAGAGAAGGCCGAAATTGAAAAAACACATAACCTGTAGGACTGTGCGTGCTCCGAATCCGACCGAGGCACACATCATGAAGGGATAGGAGACCAAAAAAACAAAAGTCATATAGAGAAAGAAAGAAAGTCCAGGCTATTTCTGTGCTTGGCTATGACCGCCGCATCGGGCCCTTCAAAATGGCGGATAGAGCCGGCAGATAAGAGTCCAAGATTTGGGATCAGCGCATCTGCTCTGCTTCTTTGGAGTCTAAAAATGTTGATAGTAGATCAGGATCTTCGAACGTCCTGGTTTGGTTGTGGAGAGTCACTCGGAGCTTCGCTGGATACAACAGGCCAAAGCGAGCCTGTAGCTGTTGAAGTCGAGGGCGAAAAGCAAGGAGTTTCTTCCGACGGTCAACGGTAGGCTTTGCCAAATCAGGAAAGAAGGAGACCTTACGACCTTCAAATTCCAAATGATGATTCGCTCGGGCAGCATGTAAAATTTGTTCCACTTGTTGATATCGTAGCAAGCTAAAGATAATAGGCCGGGGGGTCGTGCGGTTGAGCGCCATGTGGGCAGGAACACGGTGTGCTCGATCGATTTCCAGTTCTCTGTGAAAAGTGATCTTCAGCAAGGAGGGAAGAGTTTTGAGCAAGAATTCTCTTATATCTCCTGCTTCCACCCCCTCCGGCATTCCAAGGAGCCTCACATTGTTGCGACGGGCTCGATTATTGCTATCTTCTAACTCCTTTTGAAGATTCTGTATCTGGCGCTCAGCCTTGTCCAGTTTGCCCAAGCGCACCTCGTGCGAGTCGAGGACCCCCGCCATATTGTCCTGCCGTAATGAAAGACTTTCAAGTCGGTCCTGGAGCACTCCAAAGTCTTCTCGCATGGCTCGAAGCGCTTCTCCATTGGACTGCACCAATTCCTTCACGCCGCGTATTTCCTCCAAAATCTCCAGGTGC
Organism: Ichthyophis bannanicus; assembly: GCA_033557465.1. NCBI lineage: Eukaryota > Metazoa > Chordata > Amphibia > Gymnophiona > Ichthyophiidae > Ichthyophis > Ichthyophis bannanicus. The sequence goes on along the minus strand of CM066035.1, from coordinate 189,056,749 downwards.
ATTTCGGGGTTTTCACGAAATGGAACCATCTTCTGTGGGGAAGACACCTCTGTCTTGGAGCGTTTTCCGTGAGAAGAAGGAGACCCGAAGTCCAAGCGCGCTGGTTTATGGGCCGCCATCCCCCCCGAGGTGCCCCGGTCAGCTCGGAGCGAAATAGTAAATTTGTATAGGTATTAAGTCAGGATTCTAAGTAGGCCTCTCGGGAGCTTCAACGCAAAGCGTCCTACCCGCTGGACATCAGGCTCCGCCCCCCTCCGGGGTCTCCTTCTACTTAAACCACCTCTGCGCCCGCCAGCGCCTGACTGGGACCTGAATGTGGTGTTGCAGCGGATCACCTGTCCGCCTTTTGAACCTATGGCTACCTGTTCTCTCCGTTTTCTGTCTTGGAAAACACTGTTCTTGATAGCCCTCACTTCCGCTAGACGCGTAAGTGAATTGCAGGCCCTCGTGTCTGATCCCCCTTACACTAGGTTCTACAAGAATAGGGTGGTCCTACGGACTCATCCGAAATTTCTGCCTAAAGTGGTCTCCCCTTTTCACATCAATCAGGAGGTGGTACTTCCAACCTTCTTTCCCAGACCACACTCCAGCCGAGCTGAGACGGTCCTCCATACCCTGGACTGTAGAAGGGCTCTGAACTTCTACCTTGACCGTACGCGGGAGCACCGTAAAGCTGCTCAGCTTTTTGTGTCTTTTGACCCCAATAGATTGGGGCTCCCGGTCTCCAAGCGTACTCTGTCCATCTGGGTTGCGGACTGTATCTCTTGGGCTTATGGGGCAGCCGGACTCTCCTTAGAAAGTCGAGTCACGGCTCATTGTGTTCGGGCAAAGGCCACGTCAGTGGCTTACCTCCGCTCTGTTCCGCTGGCAGACATCTGCCGGGCCGCTACTTGGTCTTCGAGCCAGACTTTTGCGGTCCATTACTGTCTCGAGAGGGAGTCCCGTAGGGACAGTGCTTTCGGACAGGCAGTCCTCCGTAATCTCTTTGAGGTCTGAGCAACTCCTACCCTCCATCCCGGATGTGGGCTACCGGTGGGTGATATTTCAGCGAAGATTCTATCCTTCTGTGCTGCTGAGCTAGAGGGAGCTCATTTTTGTGCTTAGGGTCTCCGGTAGCCTTGAGCTTGGGAGTCCCATAAGTGAGGACTGACTTCCTGCTTGGTCCTGGAGAAAGCGTAGTTACTCACCTGTAACAGGTGTTCTCCAGGAGCAGCAGGAATCAGTCCTCACTACCCTCCCTCCTCCCCTTGGAGTTGCAATCGTCTGCTTATGTTCTTTTTGCAAATTTTTATGCTGTCTTTTTTAGCTATGTCATCTGACTGGCTAAGATGGCACCCTCGGGCGGGAAGACGACCGCGCATGCGCGCTGCAATTCCCAAAGGCTTTCTTTGAAAGCTGGGGAAAAATTGCTCCGCGAGGGCTCCGTCGGCGCCGACGTCACCCATAAGTGAGGACTGATTCCTGCTGCTCCTGGAGAACACCTGTTACAGGTGAGTAACTACGCTATCCGTGGAATAGTCTCCCAGTGGAGGTGGTAGAGATGAGGACAGTAACTGAATTCAAAAAAGCATGGGACCAACACAGAGGATCTCTAAAGGTAAAAAGTGGACTGTTGTAGTTGTTGTTATGGAAGGACAGACTAGATAGGCCATGTGGACTTTTTCTGTCGTCATGTTTCTATGTTTCTATTTACATTAATTAGAGGGGTTGGAAAAGGGGTATAGTGAGGGGAGAGGGGGATTTTGCTGGTTTAATGGGGGTTAATTAGGGGTAGGAAGCGGTACTGGGATTTAGAGTGGTAGTGGGTGGTAAACATTAGAGCCATCATTAATGGGTTGGTTCAGGTCATGTGGGTACTGACAATTGATCACATTTTACTGCGGTGGAAATGTGGTTCTTTTTAAAACTAATTTGAATTGTTTATAAGGGTGCCAAAATCATGTTTTAACAGATAACTCCCTTTTAATCACTAATACATTCAAAAGAAATTTTTGTCGGACATGACTACATGTGGGGTTAGCCACTATGTAATTCTGGTCCTTTTTACTCATATTTGTAGTAAAGTCAAAGCAAGTCAGCCATACTATGTTATACACTTATCTGAATGCAAGTCCACAGCATAACGGAGCCAAAACATCGGGGTGAGTCAGCGACATAGCACCATGTCTCTGTTTTGTCTCAGATGTCAGTTTCATGATAATTTGCAAAATTTCAAAATTTAAACATGATCAATTTGATTATCAGAATGACCAGGTTTATTCATGGATATCTAAGAAGGAACCTATTGTGTCTAACCAGTTTTCATTTGATGAAACTTCGGGTGATTCCACAGATACAAATGAGGGGGATAAATTAAGAAAAGCAAAACTGTGACAAAAATATAAGGCCTGCCATGGTCAAGGGTTTGAGGAACACACACAGCAGGACCCCAATCCCCAGCAGGATGTTTTGGAAGGCCAATATAGGGGACAGCCGCATGCCCAATATCAGATCGGCCAATGGATTACACCTCAATCACCAATTATTAACCTTAGCAACAAACAACCAATGCAGAGTCTGATCCAGGTTCTGTCTATGAGTCTTTCTTTTATACTCATGACTCCATGCGATGCCTTTGCCACAAGTTGCTCTATATAGATTTTTTAGAAAACTACAGGTTTGTCTTTATTTTGCCAATGTTAAGCAGGTTGGGGATGATTCCATAGTTTCTAAACTATATGGATTCCTCCAGGTCAGATTGATCTGGCCATTCTCACCTTTCAGTAGTTAGTACTGACGGAGTTGGAGGTGGTGGCAAAATCATCCAATTTTGCTAGGCATAATCTAACATCATTGCAGAAGCAAGCATCACAGTGTTTATCATCAGACACGGATTTAGAGATTAGGAGTGTGGACAACAGTGGTGCTATTGTATTAGTCATATTCTATATACCATCAACAGATCATGACTCAATTAAGTGATGGTCGATATTATCGACCGTTGGATCATGATCCAGCCCCAGTTTTAATTGGACAAATTGCAGAGTTATGCCATCATACATTAACGGTTGGATCACATGGAAAGAATACAGGTTCCTAACATCTGAACCTCCTAAGTTCCTTTGATTTATATGGTACCCAAAATTCATAAATCATTGAGCAACCCCCCAGGATGCCCTGTTGTGACAAATTTTTGCAACCAGCAGCAGCTAAGGTACCATCATTCATTAAAGATATATCACAGTTTTTGAGTGTACTTCAGTCAATTGTTTTACCTCATTCTCAGGTTATGTTGGTTACCTTAGATGTGGTAGAGCTTCATCCTGTTGGTATATAAAGCTATCTGTTATATCAGATGCTTCATTGTCGCTACTTGCACGTTTGCCAAAACAGTTTTTGCTGTCTCTCTTTTTTGGAGTTTTGGCTAAAAATTATTTTTGCTATGATAGTGTTTTCTATTTGCAAACTTGTGGTATAGCTTTGGGGGCGACAGATGCTCAGTCTATTGCTTTGTTGTTTATCGTCCATTTTGAAGATAAATTGATATATTCTTCAGTGTAGTATCGGCACATGCGTATTAATGTGGAGATTGTTTTTAAATGACTTTTTTTTATATGGACTGGTGTGGTGTCAGACCAGTTTATTAAGTGGCTTAAGACCTGTGACCATAACATCAAGTTTACTGCCAAATATGATTGGTTTTCAATTGAATATTTGGATGTCACTGTCACCCAATATGGTAATGCTTTATCTACCTCACTTTTTCAAAAACCTGTACAAAGGAACCACCCTTCTTAGTTTTCGTAGTTTCCATCCTTCAGCACTTAAAACGGGGCCTTCCATATGGTCAGTTTTTGCGTATTAGATGCATTTGTTCTTCAACAGAGGATTTTAAACTTCATGCTCAGGAATTAGGGATCCATCTTCGGGAAAGGGGATACCCTAGCTCTATAATTTAGACAGCTTATAGAAGAGCATTATACAATCATAGAGAATGGCTATTAGGGCCTTCGACTGATTTGAATCACTCATCTCAGGAGGACAAGTTTGTTAGTATTCTACCTTTCAACACTCATTCAACACAGTTGAAGATCATTCTCTGTAAGCATTGGCAAGTTTTGAGCTTACATCCTTGTTCTTGTAAACATCTTTGTGTGGTTTATAATCGAGGGAACAACTTTCGTGATTGGTTGGTTCAAGCTTCCTCCAAGAACCAGCAGTCATTGGAGCAGGCTGGACACTATCCTTGCGGGCGGTGCTCATTCTGTCCTAGGACTCGGGTAGGGAAGGCTTGGACTAACTTAACATCCAATAAGGTTTGGTGCCTGAAACATGCGGGCTTAAGTATATTGGCCGCACGATTCGTCCTTTCAAGAAGAGGTTGGCTGAGCATGCCTCTCATATTCAAACTCTTTGCAGCTCCGATGTTGCAACATGTGGGTACAATATGATCACCCGTTTTCTCAGTACTTGGAGGGGACAGGCAAGCTTCGTTACAGTTACGGGAACAGCAATGGATTGTCTGGTTAAATACGGTGGTCCCGTTTGGGCTGAATCTAGGTATTGCTTGGTGTGATTTGATTGGCTATTTGGGGTGGCGATTTACATGGTGGTTCTGCGCCCCTTGCTGCCCAAGAAGTAAACACAGTCCTTTATGATGTCAGGCACCATGTATGTAAATAGTTCTCCCGAGTTTCTGTTCTTTTATTGATGACAAAGTGGCCATTTGTGGAACTCTGGCCTGAAGCAGGGTTTGTGAAATTCAGAACCCGTAACATGGTGCTATGTCGCTGACTCACCCTGATGTTTGGCTCAGTTATGCTGAGAACGTGCAGTCAGATAAGTGTATATCAAATAGTATGACTGACTTGCTTTGATTTTACTGCAAACATGAGTAAAAAGGACCAGACTTACAGTAGTGGCTAACGCCACACATAGTCATTTATCCGACAAAAATTTATTTTGAATGTATTAGTGATTTAAAGGGAGGCATCTGTTTGGACAGGCTAATAGATTTTGGCTAAATATGAGGCAAGCTTTGTCCCGTTAGCTCCTTTTGAGGTTATATTTGGTATGAATAATCATGTTCTGACAATATCCCAGTTTTCATACTATTTCCTTTTTTAATTGGTCTTGTTTTATTTGTTTCTTTTCTGTCAAATGTGTTTGTTTATAGTCCAAAGCCATTTCTCTGGCCACTTTTTTTTTTAGGCGAGATTGAGCATTAAGGGGTTGAACTACAAGAGTGCCTATAATGTTGACCACTACTGTAAGTCTGCTTCCACTATAGGATATTTGTAAGGCAGCCACATGGTTGTCTCTGCATTCCTTTGTCCAACATTATGGATTGAGTGTTCCAGCTCAGTAGGATGTGTTTTCTAGGGCCACATCCTAGCGACAGGTTTGGCAAGGTCCCTCTCTTAGTAGATAATGTTTGTTTTTTCTTCTGTCCCACACATCCGGACTGGTCTGGAGGTCTGAAGAAAGAGAAATCGGACCTTATGTGCAGTGCAGTTTTTTTCTTGAGCACCTCCAAAGCACTCCTAGACCATGCCCTTTAAAAATGTCCTGTCCTGCAATTCTGTATAGTAGTCTGGGGTAGAATACACAACCTGGTAAGCATTTTAGTCTGCTAGAGGTAATATAGTCCTTGGTAAGGTTATTTTGGATTGATTTATCATTGGCCAGTGGGCCTCTGCTGACTCCAGTTGATAGTTTGGTGATGTTTGTTTCCTCCTTGTCCCTTTTTTAATGGCCACAGAATATAAAAATAATTGCCCCAGTGAAATGCTAAATACTGAAATTTTTTTCTATATATGGATAAGGGTCTCAGAATGAATGGGGAAGGGTAACTACAGGCCACAGCAAGCTGAAAAGCCTGAGAAATCCCTATCCCTTTTTTAATGGGTCATGTTAGGTTGCTTTGTTATAGAAATACTGGCTGCTGATAGGCTGCACAGGTCCCTGTACAGGGCAGTGTCATCAAATTAATGGTTTTCAGTGTCCATCTGCTAGCAGGAGAGGTTATACTAATGCAGTTAACTGGTGTGGAGGGTCTCAAGTAAAAAGAAAAATAGCAGGTAAGTCCTAATTTCTCCATTATAATCCTTTTTTGATATAGACCAAATGCCCATATTGTCTTTCATGAGCCCAGCTACTACACAAAGCTTGGAAACAGTACTCTAGGGGTGAGGCTGGGTAGAGGCCTGCCCACTTCGGACAGAAAATTTGTAAGTAATAAGGCTGCTTGTGTTGGTAACAGGAGGGAAGATGTCAGAATTCTAACTTAATTGAATTCTAGAGGACCCAAAGCTGATGATATCTGTCTCATGCTGCTATAGAGGCTGTATCCATTTCATAATTGTCTTTATTTTGTCAACATGTACACGGTATGTTGTAGAGATGGTCAAGATAAAATTATTCTCTTGTTTTTCAGTCCTTATTTGGAAAGAACTTGACAACAATCCTGAATGAGTATGTCACTATGAAAGCAAGAGGTAAAAATTCAGAACCATCATCCCTATACGATGCAACCCTTGCATCCTTCTGTTAGTTGTAAAATCAACATTTGAGCTTCAGGATTATATCTATAGTTTCTAGATTCCAAGATTAGTGCAGCTTTGCAACAAGGGCAACCACATGCACATAGTAGTAGATGCCGTTATATAATGGCCATAACTTGCTTATTGGTCCTTTTGAAAAATCTATGGGCCACCCTCTTTCTAAATACATACTCATAGCTGACACAACTGCAGTTCCACCACTATCCTGAAGTTATAGTAAAAAAAAATAGAAATGATAAACGTAGATCATTTGCAGGTTTTAAGTGCTCTTTATTAACAAACCAAGAATTATCAGAAGACATTGATGTGTCTGAGGTTTGGAAACTACATGGTTCCTTCTTCAGAGGCAACTTTAGAGTTTGAATGAAGGAAGCATATATACCTTGAAGGCAACTTAGTGTGGAAATTCCTCTGCAGGAGCCTTCATGGGGTTTCTTAGAATTTGAAGTGTATGGAATTTTGAAACTGGGAAGGTGTTTCTTAGCACTTCATTGGAGCTCTGAGCATAAGATGTTATATTATGAACCACATAAATCGATTGTCTTGAAGTCCCATTCCTTAATATGTTAATATGATGATCTCATGTTGTCTGTTCCAAATTTTTCATGCTATACTCAAGGACTGATACAGATAAGTTAGAGTGAGTGTCTTGGATGAAGAGTCAAACTTATTTTCTTTCAGCAATTCTGGTACAAACTGCAGCAAAATTAAAATTGCATAAGCAGTTTTGGTTGTTTTGAAGTGCTAATGCCCAGGACCCAAACTTAAAAGATGCACTTGTCATTTATCTATCTTAATCTTACATTGATGTATTAAAATACTCCCAGGACACGGGAGTATGTGTACCTGAAATACGTTTCTTGGGAACACCTGGTATCCCCCATTATCTGGCCTCGAAAGACTGATATAATTGTTACCTGTGGAGCAGTGCCTATGCAAGCCAAACTGGAAGACTCTAAGACCATCAAAGAGCTCTGCATCACAAAAAGGATTATATGGAGAAAACAGTCTCCATGCTGACCATGCCCCAGTCACCAGGTTTGAGGACAGGAAATGAAGGAAAGGATAGTGGCAGGATATCTGATGTGTGTCTCTTCATTCAAAGCAATTTGAAAGTCAGCTATCAAAATTGTAGAGATTCCAGTGAGGGAATTTGAAAAGAGATTTGAAACATTAATAGCTTAAATGGTAGAAGAAGAAAATAGAATCCATGAGTTAGATGACTAGCATGAGAGAGGGAGCTGTGATTTGCAAGTGCTACAGAACCAGATTCCTTATCGTTCCTCTAGTCTAGTCCCGGACCTCTGGAGTATAAGCACCTCCTCCCACAGCCTTGGAGACTGAGTACGTCACCCTTTTTGGTGACACCAGGATAAATAGATGAGGAACCGCCTCCTTTCTCCAGTAAGCTCAGTCTCCAAGGCAGCTGAAGGAGGTGTGAGCCTCAGAGTAGGGGGGCTCACTAGAGGAATGATTGAGGAGTTAATTGGTGTTCTGTCACTTTAAATTTGCCGGCAAATTGTTTCCCCCCCATCTCCCCCCCCCCTCCCTGCAGGTACTTATCTCGGAGTTGTGTGTGGGAGCTGCGGCTGGGGCCTCCATCTCCCGAACCCACAGATCGGGTGAGGAGACGTTGAGCAAGCAACTGCGCAGGTGAGCGGAGTTGTGGCAGCCAGGCAGCTCGCAGCCACGGCGAGGTCAGCGGAGCCGAGAGTCAGGCAGCGGGAACTCCATTCTTCCTTAGAGACTGAAGGTGAGAGGCGCGCTGGGCAATCTCCAGGAACAAGCAGGAATGAGTCTTCACATATGGGTATGTCGGTACCGATGGAGCCTGCGCGGGAATGCTCCCCAGCGTCCAAAAAGAAAGCTTTTGGGAGCATCCCACATGCATGCGTGCTGCCTTCCCGCCCATTCACTTCCCTCTCGTCAGTTTTCCGCGGAGCCGGCAGGACGTATTCCTGTCACTGCAGAAAATTCTTCTTTTTATTCTTAGTTTTTTGTGGTCGCGTCTGCCTTCCCTCGATGCCACCGGTACCGCTGGTGTTTTTCTTCCTTTTTTCTAAAGAATTTCTTCTTTTTCTTCAGAAATTTTCCTGTTTTAGTGTCTGACACTTTCTAGGACACTAGGCCTCTATCTTTCCATCATGGAAAAGCCAGCCACTACCCTTAAGGAATGCTCAAAGTGTGGTGGTACAGATATGTTTTCAGACACCCATACTTGGTGTCTAAAATGTTTGGGTCCTGGCCATTGCCCACTGGAGTGTCTTTCCTGCTGGAGCTCAAACAGAAGAAGTCTTCAGAATCGAGCACAACTCGATACCCGGTTCACATCGCACTCGATGTCACCAGCCAGAATATCTCCACAGGATCAGGTAACCAAACAAAAGTCTGTAAAGACTAGCCAGTCCTCGAGTGGTAGATCTCCTTCCCAGTATCGAGATGGCTCTGGCTTTGCCCTCGAGGACATATTGGCAATAAAGCCCCGGCGGGAGTCTTCGGGCTCCAAAGCATTAACGGGGCTTCAGGTTGTTCCCGGGGTTCTTACCTCGATGAACATACCTGCGCCATGCTCGGTGGTTGTGGCTGCTTCGAGCGGTACCGACACCCCGGCATCGGCTATGTTGATGGATGAAACACTCCTCACCGATGATCGCAGTCTAGCGCTCTCGGTTACTTTGGTACCGTTAGAGTTGCTGCAGACCGATCTTCCAGTATCGGTATCTGCTTCGGTATCGATACCGGTATCGACATGGGCATCGGTGTCGGTACCGTCTATGCTTACTTCGACAGACTTGCTTCCTTCGATGCCGAGCCTGGAATCGATCTCTAGCATTGATGATTCGGTACCGACTCATCTCGGTACCGACCTCGGGCAGTACCGAAGACATTACTTTAAGGAAAATCCGATGCTCCACCCTTTCAGGTCTTCCGATCCCGATGACTGGGATGAATCCATCGGTACCAAGTCTGAATCTTCAACAAGTCTAGCCTTTGCCCCTCATTTTAGAGGGTCCCCCTCAGGGGAGATTTCTTTTCAAGCTTTTCTGCTTGATATGACAAAATTACTTGCCATTTCTATAGCTGGTAAAGAATCCTTCCCAGGGGATTCAGAGATCCTGCAATCCCCCTGGATTCCAGAGGAGACCATCATGCTTCCTTTGCATCAGATCTTACAAGATCTACTTTTCAGAATGTGGGAAACTCCTTTAACGGTAGCACCACATTCTAAGACACGACTCCATGTACAAAGTGCCACCTTCTCCAGATTTTCAAAAGACTCAACTTCCTCATCATTCTATTGTTGTAGAATCAGCAATGAGGCGTATTAAAAGTACAAAGAAGCACTCTTCTTATCCGCCATGTCGTGAGTCTAGAACTTTAGATGCCTTTGGACGTTGATGCTTCCAGGCATCCATGCTTTCAGCAAGAATTATCTCATATATTTTCTATATGGGATTATCTCTTGAAGAGGTCACAAAGAACTTAAAGTCTGTGAACCCTTCTCTTCAAGAACATAAAAGAGCAGACTTTTCCATATTAGTCAGTCATGCTCAAAATGTCTCTAAATTCCTTAATTGTGCTTCCCTGGACTGTTTTGAGTCTATTAGCAGAACTTCTGCTATAGCCATAGGAGCACGACGCATAGCCTGGCTCCAAGCTTCAGACTTGGACAAATGGGTACAAGAAAAGCTGGGAAATACTCCTTGTACTGGTGAAAATCTCTTTAACAAGGATGCTTTATTTCAAGCTAAGCAGTTAAACACTGATAGTGTTACTTTCAGAGGATTGTCAAAACTTTCCTCTACCCCAGCTACTAAAAAATGTCCTAACAAACTTTATTCCCCTAGGGGGAAAGAGTTTTATTCATCTTCTACCCATCATGCAGATGTTTCCAAAGAAGGGCAACATCATACCAGGCTAAGAAAACCAAAGTCTCAACAGGCTCAGCAAGCTCAGCAGTCACAGGGTTTCTGATATTTTTATTACATTTAAATCTTTTTTCCTGTTGAGTTTCAGAACCACTACTTCTTAACTATAGAAGCATTTGTAGTTCTTCTCATCCTCATTAGGAGGTCAGTAATACACTGCCTCAATCCTCTACTTTAGGCATGAATCTCTTGCCAAGGACAATCCATCCTTTCAGCTCTTAGAGCTGTTGAGGATAATCATGCCCCACAGGTAACAGTTTTTTCCTCTCCTTTTAATTTAAACAAAGGAGTTACAGCTACTTACAAGGTATGCTATGCCCTTCACCTTTATTTATTTATTTAACCAATTTTATATACCGTCTTTCTACAAATCAAGACGGTTTACATAACTGTTCCTGAAAAAGGAGGGTTTTTAAGTTCTTTCGGAACTCTAGGTGAGATCTAGAGTTCCGCAGCTCATGGGGAAGGGAGTTCCATAGGGTAGGAGCATAGAGGGAAAAGGCCTTATTACTGGTAAATTGTTTGCAATATCTTATGGTTGTTGGGATAGAGATGAGGTTTTTGGTAATAGAACAGCGGGTTCTAGAGTTAGAAGAGAAGTGAATGAGAGGGGAAAGGCATGGAGCTGATTCGTTGGAGATGATTTATGTATAAGGGTAAGCACTTTGAGCTTAATCCTGCAGTAGATGGGGAGCCAGTGGAGGTCATATAGGACTGGTGTGATGTGTGATCGCCTGGGAATGTTGGTTATGAGTCGCGCAATCGTGTTCTGGGCAAATTGGAGCGGTTGTATAGCGTTCTTGGGAAGGCCATGATAGATTAGGTTGCAGTAATCAAGAGAGGGGGTTGTGAGGGCTTGACAGACCGAACGAAAAGAAGTGGGGCTTATGAGGGGTTTGAGATTCCGGAGGGTACATAGCTTTGCATATATTGTATTAGTGGTTCTCTTTATTTGATTAGTGAAGGAGAGGTTCTGATCAAGGATAATGCCAAGATACTTCACCTGGTTTTTTATAGTAAGGGTGAGATCTCCAATAGTGATGGTTGGAGGAGGGGTGTATGAGGTAGCGGAGAACACCTGTAGGACTTCAGTCTTAGCTTGATTAATTAGAAGGTTATGTTGAGATAGCCATGATTTTAGTGTAATTAAGCAATCACTTAGTTTAGTAAAGTCGGGGTTGGAGAGATTAAATGGGGTGAAGCACATCATGTCATCCGCATATAATTGGTACTGAATGCCAAAGCTCTGAAAGATGTTACAAACAGGTTGAAGGAAAATATTGAAAAGGAGAGCAGAGAGGCTAGATCCTTGGGGGACACCTTGTTTTAGTGTAAATGGGAGAGAGGTATCATTGCCAATACGAACCTGTTGGGTTCTGTCGTCTAAGTAGGATCGGAACCAGTTTAGGGTTGTGCCTCTGAGCCCTATTTCGTGGAGCCTGCATAAGAGTTGTTGGTGAGGAAGGGAGTCAAAAGCGGCAGATAGGTCAAGGAATATGAGTAGGCATCCTTGGGTAGGATTCTGGGTGTGCAAGTACAGGGAGTCTAGTAGGGAGGTAAGGAGGGTTTCAACACCATGGTTCTTTTTAAAACCATGTTGGAATAGGTCGAGGGGAGAGTGCTCATCAATATAGTTTTGAAGTTGGGTTTGAACTAGTTTCTCGGCTATTTTGGCAAGAAAAGGGATGCTAGAAATAGGTCTGTAGGAGGTAGGGGAAGTGGGGTCAAGTTTTTTGTTCCTTTTAGTATTGGCCGGATAGTGGCGCGCTTAAGAGGAGGTGGAACAAAACCAGTCTGGAGGGAGGTTTGTATAATAGATAGGATGTAGGGGCTGAGGAAACCTCTAGTAGACTTGATCCAAGGGACAGGACAGGGGTCAAGGGCAGAAGTGGAGGTATTCAGGTCTTTTATAACATTGGAGACATTTTCTAGTGTGATGGGATCAAATTCGTTCCAAGAGGTTAGGAGGGTAGGTTCAGGTGGTTGGGTGCTGTAGTCGGGAGTAAAATAGGAGTTATTGATTGAGGAGGGTGGGAGGAATTTAGAGGTAAGGTGGTTGGCAATAGTTTGTGCAGATATTTTCGGGGGTTGGTCCTGCGGTGAAGGTTCATTTATTAAGGATTTCGCTATGGAGAAAAGTTCCCTAGGTTTATTGAGAGACCGTTGGATTATGTTTTCATTATATTCCCTTTTATGGTTGAGGGTTTCAGAGCAGTATGTTTGGAGTTTATTTATGTAGGCAGAATGTGCATTGGGATTATGTGAGCGTCTCCAGATACGTTCCAAACGCCTAAGTTCTCTTTTGAGATTTCTTAGTTTTGTAGAGAACCAGGGTGCTCTATTGCGGTGCTTTTGAGGGAATTCTTTAGGTGGGAGGAGAGAGGCTGCAGATAGGATTTCGTTCCATTTGGAGATGTGAGACTCTTAAGTCCCATATCCTTTAGTAGGTCGAGGGATGGGATCATTTGCTCTAGGAAGATGGCCGCATTGAATTGTCTAAATTTACGAGTGTGTTGAGGGTGGGTAGGAGGTTGAGCTTTGTGAGTAGAGTAGGGGAAGGAAAAGAGGATGAGAGCATGATCAGACCAAGGAATAGGTTGAATGGTGTGAAGGATTTGTTCTGCGAATGGAGCTTGTTGTGGAATTAATATTGCTTTCCTGTCTAATCAATGTGTTTATACCTCAAAAATTTCCTGTCATGATTTGACAATTTCCAATCTGTAATCAAACCGCTGCTGATCGCTGGAAGTAGCGGTATACAAATGTATACTAAATAAATAAATAAATAAATAAATCAAGGATGTTTCCTTTGGAATGTGTGGGATGATTTAGGATTTGAGTGAAGTGGAGGGCATTCATAGCTTGGAGAAAGGTAGACGATTGATTAGGGGTTATAGAGTGTAAATTTAAATCACCTAAGATTATAAGGGGGCGTAAGGCGGGTTGGGGGGAGCAGGCTGTGTCTAGAATTGTAGAGAGGTCAGATGAGACTGTCTGGGGTGCACGGTATAAGAGGTGTAAAGATAGGGTAGAGTTAGAGACTGTTATGGTGTCCATGCCTGATGTTGAGGTAGACTCAACTATAGAAAGTTGTAGGTTAGATCTGGCAATAATAGCTACACCTCCACCTCTGCCTTGTGTTCTGTTGCATGTATATATTGAGTATGCATTAGGACATAGTCGGTTTATTAGAACCATGTCAGTGTCTTGAAACCAGGTTTCGGTGAGACAAAATATATCGAGGTCATAGTCAGTTATGAGGTCAGTGAATAAGGGGATTTTATTTCTGGCAGAGCGAACATTGAGTAGGGCACATTTGAGGGGGGATAAGGGGATGTTAGAGGGAGATTTGGGCTTAAGGTTGGGAATTATGTTAATAGGTATGAGTTTGCAAGTACGGTAATGGGGGTTATGAAAAGAGTGAGATAGAGGTGGTGGGATGTATAGGTGTCTGGGAGAGTGGATTATAGGAATGGGGACATTATGTGTCAGAGTTAGTGCATAGGGGAGGGTGAACAAAGTGAGGTATAGGATGATGAGGGCAAACCTGAGTGCAAATGAGCAGGAGTTAGGAGGGGCCATTCTGGAAGGAGGGACAGGATCTGGTTGAAGGAAGGGAGGGAGGGGAAGAGGTCTAGTTGAAAATATGTCAGTTCAGAGGAGTGAGAATGGAACAGTAAATGTTAGAGAGTTGGATACTTTTAAATTAGCAGAGTTGAATGAACATTGAATTGAAACAATAGAGTTGAAACAAATGTTACTTAAATTGAAATGGAGTACAGAGGCAAATGTTACATTAAGTTGGGATTGAGTACAGTTGAAACAAATGTAGCATTTAATAGTTGTAACAGTGTAGTAGCTGTTAATTTAGAGAGCAGTGGATGAGACAATAATTGGTTACATTGAAGCACAAGTTAGCACAGTGAGAGTTAGGTAGTTATGCATAAAGAACAAGGGGAGGCTACCAATTAGCTGGAGAATACAGAATATATTTAGGATAGAAAGGTGAAAAGGTGTTGCTTACAATTGAAGCTGGAGAGGGCTCAAATTGGAGTTAGAACATGAAGCTGCTGTGGTTAGAAGAGGCAGATGGCTCACAATCTTGTTGTGATGGGTTCCACGCCTAAGGGCCACGCCAAAGGGCCTTCTGGCGAGGCCCTCAGGCGCGGGCACGCCTTCAGCATGCTGCTGCTTTTGTTGATGAGTTCTGGTCCCCGATTGGGCTGGGGGAGGTGCGGGAGGAGCAAGTGTGCTCTGCCCTCAATGCTGCAGGATCGGTGGTGTCCGGAGAGGAAGAGGGACTCCCGACAGCGTACTGCTGCTTTTGCTGGTGAGTTCTGGTCCCCGATTGGGCTGGGGGAGGTGCGGGAGGAGCAAGCGTGCTCTGCCTTCAGTGCTGCAGGATCGGTGGTGTCCGGAGAGGAAGGACCTTGGCAGTTGTCCTGTACGAGGATATCTTATACTTTGACTGCAGAGGAGCTTTACCCTTTTCAGGGACTACCAAATTGTAGATCTTCCCAACTCTGTATTATTTCTATCCCTCTTAGTTGACATTTTTCAATCTAAGAGTGATAGTATTTCACTGGAGGGCTTACCTTTTAAGCCATAGGATTGTCCTCAATACCTACTCCAGTAAGTAATTTCCATACAGAGTTCCTCCCCTCTTTCAAAGAGTTCTTTTAAGACAGCTTATCAGACCATAATTGAGAGTTAGTCGCTTCTATCTATAGGACCACTGTTCCCTCTAAGCTGTGCGCGTGTGCACGCGCACACACCTCACCGAGCAAGCGCACATACTTTACAACAGAGCGCACAAAAATTACGGCTCTGATTCTGATAGAAAACAACACAGACGTCTTAAAATTTAAAAGTTATGATTACTAAATGAAGCGGGAAATTTCTAGTAATTACAATCGTTTATTTTCATTTAATTTGATTAAAATCAATGTGGTGTACATACTGTATTCTGACGTGTAGTCAAATTTTAAAGTATATAACTCAGAGTGTCGTCATGTGGCGCACAAAAATTTAACCTTCCTTCAAAAGCTGCACACAGCTGATATTTTATGCACACAGAGCCTACAGAAAATTAGAGGGAACATTGTATAGGACCTATCCTTTTTTGCTGCCTTAACACATAATTCCAAGAGAGGTTCCAATAACCTACTTGGACAATATATTGTTGCAGGCAACCAGCCTGTCTGCTATTCTTAGCCATCTTCATTTCTTTGGCTCCCACAGAATAGATTAGGTTGCACACTGGTAGTTAAACAACCAGATCTCACCTGGGCAACCTACAACATGCTCTCTGCAATTCTACAACAAGCTCTGCAACTATGGGCCTTTGCCAGAGAGCATCAGAGCCATTCCTGGTGGGTAGCTTCGAGATGGTTCAAAGGCTTGCCCAGTCATGCTCCCACATGACCGTTTTTTCCTACCTTTACCATCTTCCTTAAAATTTCCTTTTAGGGAAAATGAACCAGGGCTTAGATCACGTGAAAGCATAAAGAATGGCTTAATTCCCTGAGTTGTTCCACATCTCCAGTGGAACTTCTCCAAAAGGGATGCATTTCTTTTCACTGCAGTCGGTCCTTGTCTAGTGCATTCCTTCTAATTCCCAATACTTCATTGGAGCTTATGCTGAACAAAGAACGCATTATATTCATATTGCCCTCATAGATGGGCAAATATGGTATTCCCTTTTATTGCGTCTTTTTCTCCACACTGAAGTTATAGAAGGATCCCGACTTCTCGTCTTAAGACTAAGGTTTTCTCTGCACTCCTTCACGTAGATCTCCTTTTCTGGTTATTCAAAGTCTAGAATTGTAAAGAGATCTAGACCTATCCTCCTGACTAGGAAAATTCCACCGGTTTCCATGTAACCACCTTCATGGTTCTCCAGTAAGGGGTTCTCTATCCATATTTTCAAGCAGGTCTTACTCCTTGATGTTAAGTGAGTCTTTCTTTATATATATATATATATATATATGTGTGTGTGTGTGTGTGTGTGTGTGTATAAATTCACATATCTCACTCCGAAAGATTTGTTACTGTCTGAGGTGTGGCCTAGTGGTTGGGGCAAGGTACTTCAGGCCGGAAGGTCAGTGGGTTCAAATCCCACTAGAGGACAGTAACCTTGGGCCGGAAGGACTGGGGTTTCTAGTCGCACAGGTGCCCTTGTGGTCTTGGGCAAGCCACTTAACCCTCCATAGCCCATGTTCCCTGTAAAATAGTTATCTCCAAGTTATAATGCCCTGTCAGTGTAATTTCAGTTTGTTCAATGTAAACCGCACTGATGCAGAATAGCGCGGTATATAAGAGAATGTAAATAAATATTAATGCTGTTCCAGCATGCCATAAGGCTTAAATGGACAACCAATTTCTATGGTAATCACAAACTACCTTCTTTTACTGTAACCTCTCTGGTTACATTACATCTGAAGCTCTCCATGTAAAGTCATCCTAGGTGACATCACTTGGGGAAGACCTTCCTGATCTTCAAGAAATTGGAGGCTACACCGCCCACTACAAATGTTTGTTTCTTTCATTTGGATAGAGGGGTCTCAAAGACCCATCCTTTTTCTGCAAACCGGTCAGATTTATCTCCTCTTTTTCCTAGAGTTTTTTTCTGCTCCAAGGACAAAGAGCTTCAAATGTTGGCCTACAGAAGCTTTAGCTTCTCATCCAAGGTCCAACCCCATTAAACTCTCCCAGTTTTTTCTTCTGGGATTAGTTCTAGCCATTTAGGCTTTTGACCTCTGCCTGCAATGTTCCCTCTAATTTTCTGTAGGCTGTGTGCGCATAAAATATCAGCTGTGCAGCTTTTGAAGGAAGGTTAAATTTTTGTGCGCCACATAATGACACTCGGAGTTATATACTTTAAAATTTGACTACACATCAGAATACAGTATGTACACCACATTGATTGCACTAGAAAACATTGTAGAACTTGTGAAAACCGTAAATACATAAGAACCTTTACATTTTAAGACGTCTGTGTTGTTTTCTATCAGAATCAGAACCGTAATTTTTGTGCGCTCTGTTGTAAAGTTTGTGCGCTCGCTCGGTGAGGTGTGTGCGCGCGCACACGTGCACAGCTTAAAGGGAACAGTGTCTGCCTGTATTGCGAAATGTATTTCCTCTACTTCACAGTACGGTATTTCTTTGAGGATAATGTACTGGTTTCTAGCACCAGACCATTACTCTCAACAAATACTTTCGCAATATTTTTGACTAAGGTCCACATTAGAAATTGGAATCCAATTTTCACTAACATTTCTGATCTACACAAGGACTCCTCTCCAGACGCCTTGTTTAGTCAAGCTGTTCCACAGCACACCCTTCTCACTTCAACTCCTACCCTCCATCCCTTGGATGCCTCAGGTTCTGGGAGATAGCATGCCCCATCGACTAGATTTTCAACATGCTGGGACCTCCTCCAGGCATCTTAGCTTGGGAGTCCCCATATGTGAAGACTCA
The DNA here is from genome assembly GCA_033557465.1 of Ichthyophis bannanicus. Lineage (NCBI taxonomy): Eukaryota > Metazoa > Chordata > Amphibia > Gymnophiona > Ichthyophiidae > Ichthyophis > Ichthyophis bannanicus. Next base: position 189,038,799 of record CM066035.1, on the reverse strand, counting down.
TTCCTACTTGTTCCTGGAGATAGCACAGTTACTTAACTGTAACAGGTGATCTCTGGGAACAGTAGGAATAAGTCTTCACAATCCACCCACCTCCCCTAGGAGTTGTTTTTCTCTCTCTCTCTCTCTCTCTCTCATTTGTCTACCTCCCTCCGTCGTTCTCAGCTACAAACCCAACCAATAAGAGGGAAGTGAATGGGTGGGAAGGCAGCGCGCATGCGCGTGGGATGCTCCCAAAAGCTTTCTTTTTGGATGCTGGGGAGCGTTTCCGCGCAGGCTCCGTCAGTACCGACGTACCCATATGTGAAGACTTATTTCTGCTGTTCCCAGAGATCACCTGTTACAGGTAAGTAACTGTGCTGGCTCTCGGGTGGGTGACAGAACAGCAGGCAGGCAGTCTGTGAGGCGGATTACCCATGCGGGGAGATCGTTTTAAAAGCACGGCAAAATTTTGCACCGCAGGCTTTCACGGAGGACAGGCCTCAGTCACGTGGCATCAGCGTGGGAAGGCAGGTGGGAGTCACAGCTTATAAGACGGGCTTGTTATAGGCTGCGGGACCAGGGTGAGCCCTTTGGAAGAGCAGCCTGATTGCAGGAGTGCAGGACCTGCGTTTCAAAAAAAAAAAAAAAGAGAAAATTAAAGGGGCATAACAGGCTGGATTCAGGAGAGTCAGGCAACCTTTTGGGAGCTGGCTAAGATGCCCTCTAGGCCTCAATGTGTAATGTGTGGGGCAAAGAGGGCATCAGTGTCAGAGGTGGGGGTCAGCAAAGGCTGTGCCCAAGAAGCGCAGCAAAGGAGATGGAGACAGAAGGGGCAGCGCTGAGAAAAGAGGCGTCGGGCTCTCCAGAACCCCTATTTCCTGCAGCCCCACCTCCAGCATTAGTGCAAGGCACATCCACGGCTCCGGAGCCTTCCACGTCCCAGCCTGCTTTGCAGGGGGGACTGGCGGCGATCTTTTCCCAGGACTTTATGTTCCTACTCCAGCAGGCCCTGAGGGGGGAAGCCAGGGACTGCGGAGGTGGAGGTAGGCCTGAGTCTAAAGTTGGCTGGGCCTTCCATGACTGCGGGGGTGGGTGCCGCCCCGTGTAAGAGACCTAGGTTGAGGAAAGATAAAGTGGGGTCTGGTATCAGAAGATGTCTCGGAAGACGAAGACTCAGATAGGGATCTGGACTTGGAAGAAGGCGAGATTGCTGAGCAGGAGGAGCAAGCAAGGGTGGTCAAGGTATTCCGGCGGGAGGAACTGGCAGCCCTTATTTCAGAGATGCTGAAAGCTCTTAACATGCCAGTGGCAGAGCAAGGGGTGGATTCGTCTTTGGAGGATCCGTTGCTTCAGGTGACTCGCAAGTCCCAGAGTTTTTCCAATGCACATAATCTTCAGTGAGATGATCCAGGAGGAATGGGATACGCCAGAAGCCGGGATGAGAGGTTCCCGGGTGATGGCAAGACTGTACCCGTTAAAGGATCAGGACAGAGAACTTTTCAAGTCTCCAAAGGTGGATGCGGCAGTGTCTGCGGTCACGAAAAAGACGACGATTCCTGTCGAGGGAGGTGCTGCCCTGAAGGATGCACAGGATAGGAGACTAGATACAAGTTTTCGATGTCAATGCACTTTCAATGCAGGCTTCCATCTGTGGGGCATGGGTAACAAGGGTTGTCTACGATGGGCCCAAAGGATGAAGTTGAACCAGGAGGAAGAAGCGATAGAGGAAGCGGCCCAAATGGAATCGGGGGCAGCTTATTTGGCAGATTGCAGTATGATCTCATTCGAGGGCTGGCGAAAAGCATGGCGTCGGTAATAGCGGTGCGTAGGTATCTGTGGCTGCGTAATTGGGCGGCGGACGGAGCCTTGAAGGCAAGACTAGGAAAGCTCCCCTTTCGGGGAAGCTCCTTTTTGGAGAAGATTTGGACAAATTGGTTAAAGACCTCGTGGAGTCCAAAGGGGGAAGGTTTCCGGAGGACAAACAGAACCAGATGTGGTCATTTTACCAAAGCTGAATGTTCTGTCAATCAATCTTTGTTACACTCTGACAATATCTTGAAGATGTAGTGTGAGTCATGCAAAAAACATGATTATTAAATCCCTTTCATGTTGGTTACTTTTCATATTAAATAAGCAACAGGTTATTGAAATACTCAGACTTCAACCAGTTTACTGAATATATGCCCTAATTGCATCAATGACCTCTATAATGTTGCTTGATGAAAAATAAATTATAAATAATATGTTTTTGGGAAGCCGGTAGGCTCGGAGGAGAAATTTTCAACGGAACCTTTAGAGAGACAATCTGTTTGATGGAGGTAAAAGCTCTCGATGTAGACAAAAGATGAATTCAGTTGAAGAGATTTATATTTGAAGAGAATGTGATCAACTTGCATGTTTTTCATTTTTGTGTTAGTGCTTATATACAAAAAAAGAACCCCCTGAGGAAACTGAGGCACAGTGAAACACAGAATAAGCACTGAGGTTTGGCGTTGGGGACTGCATTGAAAGTTAAGCACGGCTTGTATTATTTATAATTTATTTTTCATCAAGCAACATTGCTCAGAGCAGTCACGCTGGCGCTCGGGGCTTTCCAGCAGCAGGTTCAGGGGAGTGCGATTCGAGTGCTGTCGGACAACGCCATGGCAGTAGCATATATCAATCGGCAAGGGGGAACCGGCAGAGGCAGAGGAGCTATTAGGTTGGGCTGAGTTGCATCTGGAAGCCCTTTCGGCAGGACACGTGGCCGGAGTGGACAATGTAACCGCCGACTTCTTGAGTCGGGTCGTGGTGGACCCAGGAGAGTGGACTCTCCATCAGGAGGTCTTCGAGATGTTAGTGGGTCGCTGGGGTCTGCCGGTGATGGATCTCATGGCGACGTTCGCATCGGCGAAGGTAGACAGGTTTTACAGCAGAAAGAGAGAGTTTGGACGCCCTGCTGCAGAGATGGCCAGAGGGCCAACTCCTATACATGTTTCTTCCATGGGTGTTAATAGGTCATGTAATACAGAAAATAGAGAGACACAAAGGTCAGGTGATTCTCGGTGCGCCGGATTGGCCGAGAAGACCATGGTATGCCGACCTGGTACGGCTTCTGGTGGAGCTGCCGTGGAACTACCAGGGGGATCTGTTACTGCGGGTCCATTGAAGATGCCTCACGTGGATTGATTCTCGCTTACGGCCTGGCTATTGAAAGGGCGAGGTTGACAGTCAGGGGGTATTCGTCTGCGGTGATTTCCACTTTGTTGAGGTCTAGGCGAAGATCTACCTCGGTAGCGTATATCCGCATATGGCGACTGTTTGAGGCTTGGTGCGAAGATAGGTGTGTGCTGGCGCTGAAGGCCTCTATTCCGCAGGTTTTGGTGTTCTTGCAAGACGGATTTGATAAAGGATTAGCGGCGGCATCCTTACGAGTTCAGTTGGCAGCACTTTCTTGTTATCTGGGAAAGGTACAAGGGTTAGTGCTTGGTTCTCACCCGGACGTGAAGCGGTTTTTGAGGGCGACGTCTCTACTGAGATCGCCGTGCCGGAACCCAATACCGACTTGGGAACTCAATTTGTTGCTAGAAGCGTTGATAGGTGAACCTTTTGAACCGGTGGCTAGGTCAGCGTTGAAAGATCTCACGCTCAAAGTGGTCTTTTTAGTGGCCATTTCTTCGGCAAGGCGGATTTCAGAGTTGCAGGCTTTGTCTTGTAGGGAGCCTTTTCTATCCTTCTGTGACAAGAAGGTAGTGTTGAGAACAGTGCCTTCGTTTTTGCCTAAGGTGGTATCGATGTTTGTTTCATGTGAATCAGACAGTGTCTTTGCCGGTTTTTGAGAAGGGTGGCATGGACAAATCTAGGAGGCGGTTACATCAGTGAGATGTGAGTAGAGTTTTGCGGGCGTATCTGCAAAGAACAGCTGGCTTCTGCAAGACAGATTTTGTTTGTCTTGTTTGGAGGACCAAGGCAAGGAGAGCCGGCGTCAAAATCGTCTATTGCAAGGTGGCTTAAAGAGGCGATTGCGTCAGCGTATATATTGAAAGGCAGGTCGGTACCGAGTGGCTTAAGAGCTCATTCAACTAGGGCGCAGGCAGCTTCCTGGGCGGAGGTCAGTTTGGTGCTGGCGGCAGAGATTTGTAAGGCAGCGACGTGGTCGTCCTTGCATTCCTTTGTCAAACATTACAGAATAGACCTGCAGGCGGAAGGGGATGCTAGATTTGGATCAGTGGTTCTTCAGGCTGGTCTGGCAAGTCCCTCCCATTAATATCTTACTGTTCTGTTACATCCACAGAGGTCCGGGGCTAGACTAGAGGGACGATAAGGAAGGTGAAATTAGACTTACCTGCTAATTGTGGTTCCTTGAGGAACTCTATTATAGTCCCGTATCCCTCCCTGCTGTAGTAGTCTGTACCATAGCCTGAAGTGAGAGAAACAGTATTTAGTCATTTGGCAGCGCTGGTGACTGGTTGGGCTGTGGTGCATTTGGGGGGGGGGTGAAAGTGTGACATCTGTGGGGCAGTTTTACCAGTACCTGCTAGGAGGTTCTAGGGAAAGGGCAAAGCAAGCCTAAGCAGAAGGGTATATAAATCTTTTCTTATTAATTGCCAAGTATCAGTGTTAGGCAAATTTAGGCAGTTCGTATAGTTCAGTAGTTTATATAGACTTCTATATAGAGTTTAAGAATGTGTTATCTACTTACTTATTGCTCTGATGAGTCTGCTTGGTCAATAGGTTACTGGAGAAAGAAGGCGGTTCCTCATCTATTTATCCTGGTGTCACCAAAAAGGGTGACGTGCTCAGTCTCCAAAGCTGCGGGAGGAGGTGCTTATACCCCAGAGGTCTGGGACTAGACTAGAGTTCCACAAGGAACCACAATTAGCAGGTAAGTCTAATTTCACCTTCCTGCTTGAAAGAAAAAGCAGAGAACCAAGAGAACAAAAACAGGTGGCTGAGCATTTGTATCTTTGGGGTGTCCGAGGAAGAGGAGATCTTGGACACTAGGACATTCATACGAGAGTTGCTTTGCTGCTTCCCCCCCCCCCCCCTCCTTTAGTATTACAGTGTTTGAAATGGAACAGGCTCTGTCTGTCCCACAGAACTCTTATACGGTGATTATCGCCTAACTTGCTTCTTTTTCAGGCTCAGGAGTATGTGATCAAACAGTCTAAAAAAATCAGGTTGTGTGCTCTTTCCTGATTTGAGTGAAGACAACATGCGCATCCCCCCCCCTTCCCCCAGAAATATGGGGTTGCACTGCAGCATAAATGCTTTAAAGTGGGGATCTGGTATTTTGCTAAATGGCATGAAAAAGTTCTTATTGACCCAGACGCTATCGCAAAATAATTGTGCAGTTAAGTCAGCATGAAGTTCACCCCATTATAAAAATATCCCTGGCAAAGGGAGCACCACTTTGACACCCTCCTCCTATGGAGAGCAGTGGAAGGGAACTCCAGCTAGCCCAGAGAGTATGAATGATAAGAGGAGGCATTTGATGTTCTCCATGGCACAGACCATGATGCATGCGGTGTGGGAGGAACCACATGGGTCTTGCTGAAGTCTTGGGAATCTTATACTGTCCCTTGAAATCAGATGATGAGAAAGTGGTGTCTGACATAGATTAAGCAAGGGTATGTTCCATTGATAAGTGCCTTGACCCTCCATATGAAAGTGGGTGAGCAAGTTGTATAAAATGAAGACTCTGTGCTTAAATTAGTGCCGGACTGGTTAACTAATGTAAAAAGAAAGCTTCACTCTTTGATGATGGAGGAGGAGGTCCCAGAAGAGGGGCTTATTGTATTACGCTAAAACTAACTATCCAAGATTTGTCAACTTCATTAACACTCTTAGGGGTATGTTTACTAAACCGGGCTAACGGTTAACCCGGGCTATCTGCAACTAGGTCCCATTGAATAATATGGGACCTAGTGGCAGATAGCCCGGGTTAACCGTTAGCCCAGTTTAGTAAACATACCCCTTAGTCTTTTTGGCATGAGAGAGAAGGGTCTGGTTGATCGACAATGGTGTGCAGTCAGATTGTCTGAATAAGAGGTAGTTATATCTATCAGTACGAGTTTTCTTTGGTTGCTTTATAAGACAGGAGTGTTGGGATAGGGTGATGGCATTGGTGTGTTTTAAATAAGGGAAATGAATATGGTTGTAAGAAGAGGGACTGTGCGTGATTAACTCTGTAAAGTGATGGCATATAAAATTGTGTTGCATATCTCCAGGAACAAGCAGGCAGTTGGTCATCACATATGGGTGGCATCGAAGCCCGGGGCGGGAACACACTCCAGCGTCCAATAGGAATGCTTTTTGGAGCATTCCTCCATGCATGCGTGGCTGCCTTCCCACCTTCACTCCTCGTCTCCTCAGTGGTCTCTTATCCACGGAGCCATTGGGGCCTCGTCCCTGTCAGCCGCGTCAAGAGACTTCAAAATGTTTTTCATTAGTACCGTTGAAGTACTTGGATTGCCTTCCCGTCAACGAGCTCAACTCCCCGTCGATTCCGGTTTTCGTTTTTATTTTTATTTTAAATTATTTTTTAACTTATTTTAAGTTTATTCTCACAAAACTTTGTCTGGGGCCTATGGCCTCTTCGGGCACTATTGCCCAGTTTGATTTTGCTCCATACTGTTTCCAAATATGGAGAAGCCCCGAAGTGGTTTCAAAAAAATGCTTCAAGTGTTTCAGTAAAAGTTCTGTCATGGACGAGCATTCTTGGTGCCTAAAATGTTTAGGCCCAGATCACAATGTTGTTTCCTGTCTCTCCTGTGCCATATGACTTCTAGAGTTAGAAAGAAATGGGACAAACAGAGGGCTAGCTGTTTCCTACAGGCTTGGCTCCTTCGTTGTGCTCCTCGGGGGCTTCGACTCTATCAGTCTTCCCATGTGTCCAAGTCCTTACCAACAAAAGAAAAGCATCACTCGGAGTCACCAGTGCTTAAGAAAAAGAAGACATCTTCCTCAGCATACAGATTGTCGGCTTTGGCACCAAGCATCAGCACGGGCACCGGCACAGTCATTCATTGCACTCCAATGCAAAACTTCCAACGAAGCTACCCCAGTCACAGAGGGGTTTGTAGATGCCCCCGAGGTTCAGTCCTCAGTGGAACCCTGATACTGGCACACAGCTGGGTCCGGAGCCATTCCTCCCCTGGTACCGTGGATGACTGTGTCATCACCATCGAGTGCAGCATGGCTATGCTCTTAGCAGCAGTAACTCCGATGACATTGAGTACTCCACAGCCAGCACTGGTTCCTCCGATGCCGACGGCCACAGAGCTCGGCACACGCAGTCATCCCCTGCATTGCATAGCTCCATAGAGCAGCCGATGCTGAGGTCCTCGGCACCACTGCATCCGTTCTCCTCAGCATCAAAGCAGCGAAGTTCTCGGTATCAAAGGTATCGAGCATCGGATAAGGATTACTTTGACTTCCTTCTGGACTCTGATTCCAAATCAGAAGCCTGCGAGATGGAATCCATTGATTTGATATCCATAGGGAAGTGCCATCTGATCCATCGCTGCCCTATGAATGTCGATGTTGGCCGCCTGAGGACATGTTCTTATAGGACTTTATTAAAGACATGGCGGCAGCTCTCGATGTTTCAGTGGCTACTGAAATGAAGCCAAGAGCTGAGGAACTCAAAATATTCTCCAGTACCCATTGGCACCGAAGGAGGCTGCTACCCTTCCAGTGCATAACATCTTAAAGAATTAATAGCTTTGATGTGGGAGTCCACACTGTCAACCCCTGCATTGAGAGTAAGAGGCTCCCTCTCCCAGGTTTCCAGAAGCCACAGCTCCCCCACCACTCCATGGCGGTGGAGCCTGCCATGAGGAGGATAAAGAGCCAGAAAAATCATTCTTCAGTGCCTCCTGGGAGAGAAGCCCAGGACCCTTTGGTAGGAATGCATTCCAAGCTACCATGCTAGCCTCTAGGATAAACTCCTATATGCTATATATGGGCATGTTACTCGAGGATGTATCAAGGGACTTGGTAGAGTTTACCACCCTGCTGCCTCGTGACAAGCAGGCAGCTCATCAAGTTTTAGTAACATATGCCCATAACACATCAAGGTTTTAACAGAGCAGCATTTGATGCCTTTGAGGCCAATAATAGGTCTGCTGCAGCCTGCATTAGGACTAGGAGAGCAGCTTGGCTCCAGGCATTTGATCTGGAGTAGTGGGTCCAGGACAAGTTAATCAGCATCCCCTATAATGGTAAGAACCTCTTTGGCCAGAGGTGGAGGGAGAAAACCAGAGAGATAGAGACTGACGACCTCACCATGAAGGCTTTCAAGGAAGACGACAGACTCTTCTAAGAAGAAGACTGCCACTTAAAAAAAAAAAAAACCCTACCTTCCCAAAGAAGAAATGGTTTTATTCACCATATCATTCCTACTTTGGCTACTCTGCACCACAACAGCAACAGAGACAGCAGGACCAGGAAACCCAAGGTTACCAAGCCACAGCCTGCAGCTACTACTCAACCTCCTCAGAGATTTTGACTGCTTCAAAAGGAGCATGACCAATTCTCTCATATTATTTCCCTTTCTTCCCATGATCCTAGGAAGATTGGTACATTTTGCACACTGTTGGATCAACATCCCTTCAGAGCCCTGGATTTTACATCTAGTCAGTCAGGACCTGCAGCTGAGATTCAGGTATCTTCCTCCAATCTTTGTGGGACAACCTTCCTTGGATCTCCTTCACTACTTCTTGCTTCAGCAGGAGATTCTCTCACTGCTAAAATAAGAGGAAATAGAAGAGATCCCCCCATCTCAGCAGAGCCTGATTCCAAATCTTAATTCCCAAGAAGAGGGAGGTCACAGGCCTATATTAGGTCTCAGAAATCTCAACAGATTTTTCATCAAAGAGAAATTCAAGATGTTTTCTCTAGTCGCTCTTCTGTCATATCTCTAACAAAACGATTGCCTATGCTCTCTGGATCTAAAGGATGTTTAAACACACATCCTGATCCACCCAAGATACAGAAAGTTTCTCAAGTTCGTATTTCATAACACCCATTATCAGTACAGAATCCTTCCCTTCAGACTGGCCTCAGCACCCAGAGTCTCTTCACAAGGTGTTTGGCTGTTGTAGCAGCCTACCTTCGATCTTTGGGGACTTCTCTGTTCCCCTACTTATATGATTGGTTGCTAAGGGCAGGTACTACTTCAGCAGTCACCTCTGCCCTAAATCAAACCATCCTTGTCCTCCAGGAGTTAGATTTCATCATAAATTATCCAAAATCATAACTCGCACCAACCCAGGAACAAGAGTTCAAAGGAGCTCGACTGCATACGGTAAGAAGCCGGGCTTTTCTGCCAGAGGACAGATGGCCTCAGTCTGATTGTTGCTGGACCTGTGTAGCTAAGGCAATCATCGGTTACAGCCAGAACATTTCTATGCCTCTTAGGCCATATGGCTTCCACAGTCCATGTTGTGCCCCATGCCCTTCTCAACAGGAAGTTCGGGCAGTGAACGCTCTCACAACAATGGAAGCAGTCTGCAGGTTGTCTGTCTGACCTAATCAACATCACTCCTCAGATAAGAGAGGTCCTTCAGTGGTGGTGCACGCCACAGAACCTGGTCATAGGGTCACCTTTTCAGAAGCCTGCACCGCAGTATACCCTAACGTCCAATGTATCAAAACTAGGCTGGGGAGCCCATCTCAACGGCCTGACAACACAAGGCCTCTGATCTATTCAGGAGGTACTCCACCAGATCAGCCTTCTAGAGATCAGGGTGATTTTCAGTGCCATCAAAGTCTTTTCTCCCCAACTGAGGAGGCGTCTCTTCTCATACAGATGGACAACTAGATGGCTATGTTTTATATAAATAAGCTGGGGGGCAACAGGCCCTCGCCCCCCCCCCCCTATGTATGGAGGCCATTCACCTTTGGAACTGAGCAATTCCTCGAGGAATTCACCTACATGCAGTATACCTTCCAGGAGCAGAGAATCACTTAGCCGACAGGCTAAGCCAGATCCTCCATCCACACCAGTGGGAGCTGGAACCTCAAGTAGTGCAGTACTTGTTCCACCTCTGGGGGACGCTGCTATTCGACCTCTTTGCTTCTCCTATCATTGCCCAATTACCTCATTTTTGCTTGAAGATTCCTTCCCCTCACAGGGAGACTGTCCTCATCCACTGGGGACAGAATCTCCTCTCTCCCCTTCCACTCACAGCAAAAACACTCTTCAAGCTCCAGGCCGACCGGTGAGAAATGATTCTCATTGCCCCTTTGTCCAGATAACCATGGTTTCTCTGCTTCTTCAACTTGCTTAAGCACCTCTCCTCAGAATGGGTTATTCACCAGCCCTACTCTCTCGGGAACAGGGGACCCTTCTGCACCGCAGCCTCAAGATGCTTCACTTGACGGCATGGAGACTGAGCACTTTGTTCTCTTACACTTAGATCTCCAAGGAGCACATGCAGTACATCCTCTATCTTCCAGAAAGGATTTGACCAGACTATTTTACGCTTTTAAATGGCGCAGGTTCTCCAGCTGGTGAACATTTCCCAATACCTGCTCCATTTGTCCTCCTCTGGCCTTAAGACAAACTCGGTGCAAGTGCATTTATCTGCCATTGCAGCTTCCCATCATACTTTAGAGAACCGCCCTATTTTGGCACACCCTTTAGTAGCCAGTTTTATGCGAGGCTGCCTTCTGACTAAACCGCCTTTCTGGCCACCACCCACACCGTAGGATTTAAATATTGTTCTTGCGCAGCTCATGCGCACTCCTTTTGAACCAATGGTTTCAGCTTCTTTAAAGTTTTTATAAACGTGGAAGCTTCTTTTTCTCATGGTAGTCTTTTTCAGCTTGAAGAGTCGGTGAACTGCAGGCTTTCATGAGCTATGTTCCTTATACCACATTTAACCATGACAAGGTGGTCCTTCGCACACATCCTAAATTCTTACCTAAAGTTGTCTTCTCCTTCTACCTGAACCTATTTGTCTTGCTACCAATGTTCTTTCCAAGGCCTCATACCTCTTCGGCTGAGGCCAGACTTCATACCCTAGATTGTAACAGGTGATCTCCAGGAACAGCAGGAATCGGTCATCACAACCTGCCCACCTCCCCGTCAAGTTGTCCTTTTTTTTTTCATTACTGTTTTACAAAAATTTTCATTTCTCTGCTAGTCACCTGACTGAGGAGACCAGGAGTGAAGGCAAGCAGGCAGCCACGCATGCATGGAGGCATGCTCCCTAAAGCATTCCTAATGGATGCTGGGGAGTGTTCCCACACAGGTCTCCATCAGTGCTGATATCACCCATATGTGAAGACTGATTCCTGCTGTTCCCGGAGATCACCTGTTACAGGTGAGTAACTACACTGTAGGGGTACTTCTTTATCTTAAGTACCTTTTAAAATTAGTAAAGCCAACTTTGTTTTAAGCGACACATTTGACTGCTGCAGAACATAAATTTCTCCACAGCATCCTTTGAAGTTTTTATTATTGGGGATATGGATTTTGAAAAATTGCAAGAGACCTTGAAAAATTGGGGTACTGGGCATCCAGATGACAAAGTTTTTAATGTGGACAAGTGCAAAGTTACATTCTTAGGGAAGAACATCCCAAACTATGGTTTCATGATGCAAAATTGTACATTAGAAATCACCACATAGGAAAAGGATCTGGGCATCATCATGGATAATAATTTGAAACCCTTTGCACGGTATGTGCAGCTGCAGCAGACAAAGCAAATAGAATGCAAGGAATCATAAGGAAAGGAATGGAGAATAAAACTAAGGATATTATAATGCCTTTGTACTGCTCCATGGTGCGACCATAGCTTGAAAATTGTGCAGTTCTGGTCACCATATCTTAAAAAGGATATAGCTAAATTAGAAAAGGTACATAGAAGAACAACTAAAATGGTAAAGAGGTAAGGCTTAAAAGGTTAGGGCTCTTCAACTAGGAAAAGAGATGACTGAGGGGGAGATATGATAGAGGTTTATAAAATAATGAATGGAGTAGAACGGGTAAATATGGATTGTTTTTTTACTCCTTCAAAAAGTAGAAAGACTAGGAGACACGCAGTGAAGCTACAATATAGCACTCTTGAGACTAATCGGAGAAAATATTTTTTCACTCATCGCATAATCAAACTCTATTTTTAACCAGAGAATGTAGTAAAAGCTGTTAGTGTAGCTTGATTTAAAAGAGGTTTGAATGAGTTCCTGGAGGAAAAGTCCATAAACCATTATTAAATTGGACTGGGAAAATCCACTGCTTACCTCTGAGATAAGCAACATGGAATCTTTCTACCTTTTGGGAACCTGATAGGTACTGTCACCACGTGGCCAGCCCTCCGCCTAGGGAGCAGAGGGTTGGTCTGCCATGATGATTTCTCTATGCAGAAAGTGAGACTACAGCTGTGGCTTTTGCAAGGCCTCATAGGAATTGTAGTCCCTTTTAAAGCTCTCTGATAAAGAAGCAATTGTACTCCGAGTGTTTAAGGCAAAATGACAAGGATTTATTCCCCTTACAAATAGAACTTTGGTGCAGAACAAAAATAGGATGGTTTCCAGGAGTTTAGCATGAGGATTATATACAATAACTAAGGTAATTGCTTCTTCACTCTCTGGTTCCAACACATGCAGTGCTCGTTGCAAGTGCCCAAAGGAAAACAAACAGCTTCTCGTAGCAAAGAAAAACAGTTCCTTTTTCTTTGCTGTGTCTCAGCACTTTTCACTTCAAGGTTTAACACAGTGACTCAATGTTGTCAGCCAAACAAAGCGTGCAATCCATCTGCATATCTGCTACGTCATCAACATTATAGTCTATTTGCATATCTTCTGCTTCGGGACCAACAGCGTTTATCTGCAAACTGTTACTGTGGGATTTCAGATAACTTCCCTCTGTAAGTTCAGGTGTTTTCCCTTTACACACCTCAAAACAGTAAGGGTTTAAAATACCTGTTGCCCTGGAGTTTCTTCTTTGACTCTCCTCTAATTCTTGGCAGCAATAAGGTAATGCTTTTGTACTGGGCTCCCACCTGTGCAAACTGTGAAGGCTTCCTTCTGACTGAAGGGTTCCCTGCTCTCTCCGTTCCAACCAATTCCTGGTCACAGGGCGTGCCTTCCCTCCTCCTAGTCTGCTGGCTTTTCTCCCAGTCCTGTAGGTAATTTCTTTACCCGGTATCCAACTCTCTGGAGCTTCTGAGCCTCTCCCAGCACGTCTTACAGGAGTTCTCTCCTCTCTCCTGTCTTTGCTGTCCAGGACTCCTCTTTCTCTGCTTCCACGGCTCCAACTGCCGTCCGAACTGCAATTACCACTCCGGCCTGTACTCGTGCCTGCTTCTCCTCCTCCTGCCTTAATTCCAAATCTCCATCTGCTCCTGGGAGCTAATGACGAGGTTTTATAATTCTGTTCCCCTGGGCTTGGCTCTGCCCTCAACCTGAACAGGTGTGATTGATCAAGCTCTAAGCTTGCTGCTGCATCAGAGCTTGGGCGTGTCAGTTTAGCTCCTGACTTTCTCTGTTTACCTTTTCTTTGTAAACAGTGAGCCATGTGTTCTAGCTTGCCTGTCAGTTTTAAAGGTGGAATCCTCCTTTCTCTCTATTTCCATGGGCTCCGTAGGGGTCTCTACATCACAGTACTTGTGACTTGGAATGGCCACTATTGGAAACTGGATACTGGGTTTGATAGATCTTTGGTATGATCCAGTATGGCATTTCTTATGTTTTTATTTATATAATTCAAAAAAGAGGGGGGCCATTCTGGTAGATAAGAATATACCTTATGGCAAATGTGAGATGTGCGGGAACAGCAAGGGGAGGATGGTTCAGATGATGGGAAGAATGGATAAATTTTGAGATTTCAGTGCTAAATTTGTTTTGCCAAACGGAACCAAAGAAGGCTCTCTTAAACTATGGTGGTTGGAGTTTGAGGAAGCAGCAGAGATGTGTCCATATGCCCACAGAGTAGGGGTGGTTATCTTAACATACCTTACTAAAACCAACCAAAGTAATCTATGGGTTCAATTTTATTTCATTTATTGAGCTTTATAGCTTGTCGTCTTCAACAAGTGTCCAATACTGCTTACTTGTTTTGTTTATGTATATTTAATTTTAACACAAACAAATTGATATAGAATCAAATTATTCATAACCCCACTCTCTAAAACATAATAACATAGCCAAGGAGGGTTACAACCTCCTGTTATCATAATCCTTAGACTACATACAATTGTGGTCAACATCATTGGCACACTTGCATTTTAGGTATGTTGTTTATAATATCTTACGAAATAATTAGAAATATTCCTGCTGTATGTTACAATATTTTATTAGTATGTTCAAAGGTATACAAAAAAAAGATGCCTGTGCAACTTAGATGTAGTAATTTCTGAGGAAAAAAACCCAAAATATGATCTGGACAGGATTAATGGCACCCTTCACTAATATTTGGTTGTACAACCCTTGGCAGTGATGACATCCTCCAAATGTTTCTTGTAGCCATCTATAAATTTCATATATCTGCTGGTAGTTTCTCCCACTCTTCAACTGCTAATTTGTTTCAGTGCATGAATGTTTGCAGGATTCCTTTTACCAGTGGTAGATTTCAACTCTTTCCAAGGGTTCTCAATTGGACTGAGATCAGGACTCATTGCTGGCCAGTTTAAAACAGTCCGTTCCCCATTATACATACAGTCCAGGACAAGGGGGTTGTCTTCCCCCTACCAATAGCTAGAGGCTGAGTATACTCAAAGCCTTGGTGATGTCACCCCACTTAGGCCTAACCACCACCGTCACCAAGACCAGTATCTCAGCCTTCAGCAGCTGAGGAAGCACACCCTGTGCAGGCTGGCATGGGATGGTAGGATGGTAGATTTGGTCCCTTTTGCTGGATAGCTCTTACCACACAACCAATCTAATACTGTAGATTCTGGAGCAGACCAGGTCCTGGTTAATCCCTTTAGTGGAAGACTGTGATGTTTGAACTAGCCAGTGCTGAGAGCATACCGGGGAGACCAGGGTCTGGCTTCCTGAGGAACTGGGTTCGTTTGATCAGCCCGGTCCTGCTTATCGGGAGACACTCTGGCTAGGCAGCAGCATCTTCCGACCTGATAGAACCGGCAATGTGCTGTAGCAGTGAGTGTGCCTTTTGTTCGGTGTTTGGGGTTGTAGGTGGGAGGGCAAATCGAGGGGGGGTCTCCTTTGCAGCACGTCAGTGGGAACATCAGCCTTCCCCAGCTAGAGAAGCATCCACACCCCCACAATCTGAAATGCACCCTGATAAATGCACGCTCAATCCTCAAATGGCCAGCCATTTCCGACCTGATATCCAAACATGACCTGGACATCCTAATGGTCACCGAGACGTGGCTGTCCAACTCAGATATGGTCCTACTCAACCAGCTCATCCCCTCCCCCCCCCCCCAACTTCTCAATTCACACCTGCCACAGAACTGACTGTAGGGGTGGAGGAGCACTCATCCTCACCAAAACAGAACTCCAATTTCAGATGATCACTGCCACTAGCACAATGCACCTCAACTCAATCACCATAGCCAACAAATACAGCTCCATCAACCTGATCTACAGATCCCCGTCTCCCTCCCCTGATGACCTCTCAACGATAATTGAACTCGCCTGCAATGTCAAGAACATGCGCACACCAAACTGGATAATGGGCAATCTCCAGGAACAAGCAGGAATAAGTCCTCACATATGGGTACGTCGGTACCGACGGAGCCCGTGCGGGAAAGCTCCCCAGCTTCTTAGAATAGAAGCTTTTGGGACCTCCCACTGCACATGCGCACTGCCTTCCCGCCTTCCTGAACAGCTCTCCTCAGTTTCTCTTTTTCCGCGGAGCCAGCAGGTCGTGTTCCTGTCACCGCTGAAGAAATTGTTATTTTATTTGTTTCTTTAGACCGCGTACCTGCCTTCCCCATACCGATACCGGTATCGCCGGTCTTTTCTTTCTTTCTTTAAAAAATTATAATTCTTTTTTCTTATTTTTTAGCTCTTTGGTCACTTCAGAGAGGCCTCTCGGCCTACTCAATTTCTCCTCATGGAGAAGCCAGCCCCTGGATTTAAGAAGTGTACCAAATGTAATGCTGTTATTTCAGTCACAGACACCCATGACTGGTGTCTGAAATGTTTGGGGCCTGACCATTCCATACCGGACTGCCCATCTTGCTCCCACATGTCTAAACGTGGGCTGCAGAACCGGGCCAACAAATTCCATGTGCTGTTTGCTTCAGAGAACACAGCATCACAGTCATCCAGGTCTTCTTCTCCGGATGGATCTCAGGTAACCAAACCTTCTGTGGGCAAGTCCTCAAAGAGCAAATCTCCTTCAAAGCATCGAGAGGCTCTTAGCTTAGAACTTGAGGACCCTGCCCAGCCAAACAACCCCGGCGGGAAGTCCAACTTCCAAAAACGCCAATTCAGGGGTCTCAGGTTGATATCGATGCTACGGCCTCGACAGATCACCTGTTAGCCTGCTCTGGGGTACCGGGTCACTCCGGTACCGACATCCAGGCAGCTATGGCGTCCATGGGCGATACTGTACAGTCCATGCAGCAGGCCGTCATGGCTTTCATTAAAGCTGCAACGCCATCGGTTCCGCTTTCAGCGGTTCCGGGCCCGATACCGGTATCGTCCGCCATGCCGGTATCGAGGCCGTCCACCTCTAAACGCAAGTCGGTACCGTATGGGCTTTCGCTCCATACCGGTTCCATACCCGATACGCCCGATATCGATACCGATCGGTACGCGTATCGTGCGTTAGAGGAAAGCACCGATTCCTCTGAGGATTTTCACTCCTCTGATGATTCTGCTGAGTTTTCACTCAACTTACCTGAGGAGCCCTCTTCTCCTAAAAGGAGAATGTCCCCTCCAGAGGATTTGTCCTTCCAGGACTTTGTTTTAGATATGGCTACAGCCCTTTCTATTACCACATCCTCTGAAAAGGAACCCAGATCCAAAAACTGGATATTTTGGGATACTCAAAGGCCCCTAAGGAGGCAGTTACCCTGCCTATCCATGAAATCCTTCAAGAACAACTGATGGATTTCTGGGAAAATCCTTTGACTTTGTCTCCTTATTCCCGTAGGTTGGACACCATGTATAGGGTCCCTCCTTCTCCTGGTTTCCAAAAGACTCAATTGCCCCACCACTCTATTGTGGTGAAGTCTGCAATGAAGAAGATTAGGAGTACCAAAAGGCACTCTTCCACCCCTCCAGGACGGGAATGTAAGACTTTGGACTCTTTTGGTAGGAAAATTTTCCAGGCTAGTATGCTTATAGCCAGGATTAATTCCTACAGTCTCTATATGGGCATGTTCCTGGAGGAACTTGCCAAAAAGGTGCGGCATTTTGCCCCCTTTATCCCTGAGGATAAAAAGCAGGGATTCCTTTCCCTAGTGAAACAACTCTTAGAGGTTTCTAAGTTCTCTAATAGGGCAGCATATGATTCCTTTGAGGGAGCCAGTAGGGCTTCGGGCATTGCTATTGCAGCCCGACGTCTTGCTTGGCTCCAGGCCTCTGATCTGGAACCTTGGGTTCTAGATGGCTTACGGAATCTGCCCTGTACAGGTGAGAACTTATTTGGGGAAGAGTGGCAAATCAAAGCCACCCAGATGGATGCTGAAAATGCCACCTTGGAAAGACTTTCAAAGTCCACTTCAATTCCTACTAAGAAAAAGTCTTTTAAAAGGCCTTACTATAAGAAGGCCAGAGTTGCTTCAAATACTGGCCAGCAGTCTTCTCAACCTCGCTATACTGCTAAGCGTCAGCAATCCAAACAAGCACGAGCTAAGCCTGCAGCAGCTACTGTAGCTCAGCAGGCTCCAACCCCTCAGGGGTTTTGACTTGCTCCTAGGGAACTTGCCACTTCTGGTTCTAACACAACCAGAACCTCTCACCATACCCGGAAGGTTGGTTCACTTTGCTCCCAGATGGGAACAAATCACAACAGAACAATGGACCCTCTCTATCATTCGAGAGGGTTACAAACTTCATTTCTCCAGCCTTCCTCCCCATCATATGGTGAGACCATTCAATTCTCCCCCATCTCTCCTAACCCTGTTGGGTCAAGAGGTTTCCTCTCTTCTTGCCCAAGGGGCCATAGAAGAGGTTCCTCTTCCTCAACAAGGGTCCGGTTTCTACTCCCCTTATTTTCTCATTCCAAAGAAGACAGGGGGATTCAGACCAATCCTAGATCTGAGAGAATTGAACAAATTTCTCTTCAAGGAGAAATTCAAAATGCTGTCTCTCGGCATTCTCCTTCCTTACCTCCAGGGTCAGGACTGGCTTTGTTCTCTAGACCTACAGGATGCGTATACACATATACTCATCCATCCATCCCACAGAAAGTATCTTCGCTTTCTGTTTCAGGGAAAACATTTCCAATACAGAGTACTCCCCTTCGGTCTAGCCTCTGCTCCAAGAGTATTCACAAAATGCATGGCACTCGTAGCCGCATTTCTAAGAGGCATGGGAATCTTTGTCTTCCCATATCTGGACGACTGGCTCATCCGAGCTCCAACTCAGTCACAGGCCCAGATTTCCCTGGACCACACAAGGAGCCTTTTGCAGTATCTGGGACTGGTAGTAAACCTTCCCAAGTCCCAACTCATCCCTACTCAATCTCTAGACTTCATAGGGGCCCAGTTGGACACCATCACTGCAAGGGCCTACCTTCCACATGTTCGAGGCCAGCGCCTCCTGAGTTTGGCCTCCCAAGCTCAGTCCAGCACTCACTTGACAGCCAGGGAAATGCTACGCCTACTGGGTCATATGGCCTCCACAGTGCATGTGGTGCCCTATGCTCGTCTTCATATGAGAGCAGCTCAATGGACCCTGGCCACTCAGTGGACTCAGGCGTCAGGAGCGCTCTCAGACCAAATACAAACCTCCGATCGTCTGTTTTGGTCCCTCCACTGGTGGACTTCCACCAAGAATCTGTTGTTGGGGGCTCCATTTCAACCATTGCTACCCCAAGCAACCCTCACAACAGATGCCTCCCAAACAGGGTGGGGAGCCCATCTGCAAACTCTCTCCACTCAGGGCACTTGGTCTCTACAGGAGACCACCCTTCATATCAATCTTCTGGAACTGCGAGCAATTTACCTTGCCCTCAAGGTCTTCCACTCCCTCCTAGCCAACCTCACTGTCCTAGTTCAGACGGACAATCAGGTGGCCATGTTTTACATAAACAAACAAGGAGGGACGGGCTCTCTGTCGCTTTGCAACGAAGCTCTAAGACTATGGGCCTTCGCCAGAGAGCATCAGATTCACCTGCTAGCAGTGTATCTCCCAGGAGTTCAAAACTCTCGGGCAGACAGGCTCAGTCGAGTTCTGCTGCCACACGAATGGTCCCTACATTTGGACCAAATAAACCGAATCTTTCAGGAATGGGGGACCCCGGACATAGACCTCTTTGCAAGTCCGTGGAATGCCAAACTTCCCCGGTTCTGTTCCAGAACTCCGTGTCAGGGAGCTCAGGCTACGGACGCCTTTCTCCTGAATTGGAATCAGGCATTCCTATATGCCTTTCCACCCATTCCTTTGATTCCCAAGACTCTGTTCAAACTCCAGAGGGATCATGGAACTATGATCCTCATAGCTCCACGCTGGCCACGCCAAGTGTGGTTCCCTCTACTTCTACAGCTCTCCCAGGGATCCTACTTGGATCTGGGAGCTGCGCCAGACCTCCTGTCTCAGGAGGAGGGGACTTTGTGGCACCCAAACCCCAAATCCCTTCACCTCAGTGCTTGGTTACTGAAGGCTTAAGCCTTCAAGACTTTCATCTTTCCCAACCAGTGAAAGATATCCTTTCTGCCTCTAGGAAACCCTCTACCAGGCGTTCCTATGCTTTCAAATGGAAACGTTTTTCCATTTGGTGTGCTCAGCAGGGTCTTGACCCTCTGGCACTTCCTTTGAATTCTCTTCTTGATTATCTCCTGCATCTATCCAATGCAGGCCTCAAGACGAATTCGGTAAGAGTCCATTTAAGTGCTATTGCAGCATCCTTGAAACATATAAATGGACAACCTATCTCCTCTCATCCTCTTGTTGCAAGTATCATGAGAGGCCTGACTCTCACTAAACCTCCCATCAGACCACCCCCGGTCGCATGGGATTTGAATCTAGTGCTCGGTCAACTTATGAAGCCACCTTTTGAGCCAATGTTTTCCACCTCCTTGAAATTTCTTTCCTGGAAGGTCATCTTCCTCATTGCAGTCACTTCGGCTCGCCGCATCAGTGAGCTGCAGGCTTTAGTGGCTAATCCACCTTACACAAGATTTCATCATGATAAGGTGGTCCTTAGGACGAATCCCCACTTTATGCCTAAAGTGGTCTCGCCTTTTCATCTTAATCAAGAGGTATATCTACCTGTCTTTTTTCCAGCTCCTCATGCATCCAATGCAGAGAGGAACCTTCATACTCTGGATTGTAAAAGAGCTCTCGCTTTTTACCTTAATAGGACTCAGCCACATCGAAAGTCTTCTCAACTTTTTGTGGCCTTTGATCCTTCCCATTTGGGACTTCCAGTCTCCAAGCGTACACTTTCCAATTGGATTGCTCAGTGTATTTCTTTTGCTTACCAGAGCAAAAACATTTCTCTGGAAGGCCATGTCACTGCTCACAATGTGAGGGCCATGGCAACTTCTATGGCTCATCTGCACTCTGTTTCCATAGATCAGATCTGTCGAGCCGCTACCTGGGCCTCGGTTCATACCTTCACAGCCCATTACTGTTTGGACAAGGACTCCCGCCGGGATGCCTTGTTTGGCCAGGCTGTCCTCAAGCACCTGTTCCATTCCTAAACAACTCCTGCCCACCTTCCCAGAATGGATGCCTGAGATCCATACGAAGATGGCGAACCTTTACAGGGGATCCCATGCATCTAAGCTAGGGAGTCCCCATATGTGAGGACTTATTCCTGCTTGTTCCTGGAGATAGCACAGTTACTTACCTGTAACAGGTGATCTCTGGGAACAGCAGGAATTAGTCCTCACAACCCACCCACCTCCCCTAGGAGTTGTATCTTTTGTCTATCTATCTTCCTGTCCTCTCTCTGTTGACTCAGCTATAAACTCGAAACTGAGGAGAGCTGTTCAGGAAGGCGGGAAGGCAGTGCGCATGTGCAGTGGGAGGTCCCAAAAGCTTCTATTCTAAGAAGCTGGGGAGCTTTCCCGCACGGGCTCCGTCGGTACCGACGTACCCATATGTGAGGACTAATTCCTGCTGTTCCCAGAGATCACCTGTTACAGGTAAGTAACTGTGCTATTTCAACCTGCCTGCTCTACAAGACACCCACTCCAAAGCCTTCCTTGAGGCGCTTAATGAGTTGGGATACAAACAAGTAATAAATGTTCCCACTAACCTAAGAGGAAACAAGCTGGACCTGGTCTTCGCCCCAAGATCAGCCATAGGCCTGAATCATGACCTCGTCATATCTATCACCCCAGTACCATGGTCCGACCACAGTCTGATCAGATTTTAAATGCCCTCGCACCCTGATAAAAAAAAAAAAAAGCCCTTCGACAAAGAAGAGATCCTCAACAAAACCCTCCCACTCCTCAACCTGTCAGCCCCTAGCCTCTAGGAAATGATCTCCACCTGGAACAATAGCCTGGGTTCCATCGCTCACCTACCAGCCCCAAATAAACCACCAAGGAAAATAGAGACCGTAGCTCAGTGGAGTACCATGCAGTGAACATCACTCCTCCACCTAAGGAAGCTTGAAAGGCGATGGTGTCGCTCACGTTCCACTGATGACCAGAGAGCATACACCTCCTAGCTAAAAAAGCACCGCAAAGCTGTCACGGAGAAAATGAGGAAATATCATACAGAGCTCCTGCAGCGCTCACTAAACAAACCACATGACCTATTTAACCTAGTGAAGACCCTAACAAAAGAACCTTTTGCCACCCAACAAAGCATGATACAATCACAGGAATTCGTGGACTACCTACAATCCAAAACAAGCCAGACCAACTTAACCACAAACCCCATTCCTTCAGACGAGTCACACCATCCAACACCACTGACCGCCTTCTCAACCCCATCAGAGAAAGGCACCAAGGATATCATCGCCATCAACACCACCACAGCGCCAAATGACCCTTGCCTAGCTTTCTGGATAAAGTCACTGCGCGTGGAATTCAGCCCATTCCTATCCAAAATCATGGACCTTTCCTTCTCAACAGGGACATTCCCACGAAGTCTGAAACAAACATCCATCAGGCCACTAATAAAGAATAAAACTAGACCCCCAGAAGGTGGAATCATACAGACCATTCTCAAGCATTCCACTACTGGCCAAAATAATTGAAAAGGTTGTCCAATGCCAAATCCAACACCACATCGAAACCATCGCTCCTCTTGACCCATGGCAACACGGATTCAGAGAATCACATGGCATCAAGACCCTCTCCTGACCACTCTCTTCAGTACCCTAATCACTGGAATGGACATCATCAGACAAGGATTTGCTCTAATTTTCTTGGATATTGCCGCAGCATTTGACTCTGTCAATCATGATCTGCTCATGGGGCGCCTCAAGGAAAAGGGAATCCATGCCACAGCTCTAAACTGGTGCAAGTCATACCTTACAGACAGATGGCAGCATGTATGAACAGGCTCCAAGACCTCCAAACTTTTCCAACTAAAACAAGGTGTACCACAGGGATCCTCGCTCTCGGCCCTGCTGTTCAATATATACATGCAACCCATCTGCTCACTCATCCGCTCCTTCGTCACTTGCCTGGTATATGCCGACGATGTACTGCTCTACATGCCGTTCTCAACTGACCAGCCAGACGTTTCACTGCTAATAACCTGCTTCGATGCTGTCATTGACTGGCTGCACACCCAAAACCTCAGAATAAACTTCAACAAAACGGACGCCCTATTCATAACCAGGAACCAAACATTTACACCTCCCACCTCATTAAAAGTAAGAGACGCTGAGCTCCTAAGCAAACCCATGATCTGCTATCTAGGGGTCACAATAGGCCAAATCTAAACATGAAAGCCCATATAAATAACATGGACAAGGCAGTCTACCACAAGATACAGACAATCCGGCACCTACATCCCCTGCTGGAGCCAGACGACTTCAGGACAATTTACCAAGCACTCATGATCCCCCACTTCGACTATACCAACTCAATTCTACATGGACTCCCGAAGAACACACTGAACCTACTTAAGCTGGCAATGAACGCTGCCGCCAGAATACTACATGGAGCATCAAGGAAGGATCACATAACCCCAATCTTGAGACACCTCCACTGGCTGCCTGTCCACAGCCGACTGTCCTTCAAAATACTACTAATAACCTTCAAAGCCATCAACAGTTGCTCATCCGCCTCGCTCACGGACCTCGTCCATTCCACTCCACCCAATAGATCCAGAAGGTCAGCCACTGCCATCACACTGATAATCCCAAATGCAATCACGAAATGCTCGCAAGCAACAAGGAACAGAGCCTTTGTGTTCTATGCACCCACAAGCTGGAACGCCCTCCCAACCACCATCCGGTCCATTATGGACCTTGCACAGTTTAGGAAAGCACTGAAGCACCATCTCTTCCTCCTACACTACTCCCAGGCAAGTGATAAACCACAATCAGACATACCCAACCATCAGAAGAGCGCCCCTTGCACACCCACGGCACACTAATGAAACACCACTAGAACAACTGTGTAACCTGTAAATCGCAACATGTACATAGCTATCTACTCTTATAAATAGTTGCTAAGCAACACTGGTCACTACTGTATCTGTGACCTGTGTGCCCAGCCGTATATAGTTACCCACATTAGTCCCCAAGTTACTCTACTTTGTTCTTTGTAATGTACAGTGCAGGCTCCCACCACACTGTACAGGCTGTTACCTGTAAACCGCAATGATGATAGAGCGCGGTATAGAAAAGATGATAGATAAAATAAATTAAAATAAAATAAATAAATAACTGAACAGCGGGGGATCAGCTTACCTGCGACGGTGCTGTTTTCATTTTTGTTCCTTTTTACTTTAGTGCAAGCTATGGTGTCCATCAAGACCTCATGTATGGCCTGTGGAGCGCACTGCAGCAGCCTTTCTGCCACCAGATTCTGCCGGGTGTTTGAGAGGGAGACATGGTTGGCACAGGAGACACTGAGGGAGCGGACGGAAGCCCTAAGTGACATCTTGGAGGGGCAAGAGCCTGAGATAAGGTTGTTCACTAATTTTATCTCCCTCTCCACAGCCCGCGATTGTGACCGGAAGAAAAGCCATTTTGTCGGCTCCAATTTTGGCAGATAATGCAGCAGGCAGTCGGGCAATGGTTATGGCGGTTCTGGGGGAGTATTTGACAGGGCAGAGCCTCAGTGAGCCCAGGAGCCTGGCTCTCGTCCACAGATTTTGTTTTGCTGCTCTATCAGGCATACTGCTTCAGTCAAAGCAAATCAGGGGTTAGTCTGACTGCGACATGGGATCCAACAGCAAACATGGGAGATTTGCTACAGCTAGGAGAGCCGGCAACCAAGAGACCGTGGAGAGGCTTGACCAGCTGGGATGCTCCCATGGCAGAGCTATTGGAGCTGTCAGAGTATCCTCTGGATGGGATGATCTGAGATGTTTGAGGAGGGGCCACCTCTTTGGAAGGCGGAGGAGACTAAGGTGCCACCAGGGGAGGACCCTCAGTTGGTCTGGGTGTTCCACAGGGAGGAGCTTCCGGTGTTCATTGAGCATTCGATGGTAGCCCTCAATATCGCGCACAATGCTCCAGAAGGGGAGGAACCCTTGGAGGATCCGATCCTTCAGTCATACATGAAGTCGCTGATGGTTTTCCCACTGCATAGAGTCATTCAACAGATGATTGACACAGTGGGAGGTGCCAGAAGCGGGGTTGAGGGGCAGTCGAGTGATGCTCAGGCAATATCATTTAACGGACCAGGATAGGGAGAGTCTGCGGGCCCTGCAGGTGGATGCGGCAGTAGCAGTTGTTACCAAGAAGACGACTATCCCCGTGGAAGGGGGAGCGGCCTTAAAGGACCCTCGGGATAAGAAGATGGAAGCTGTCCTGAAACAGGCGTTTGACTTAAGTTCCATGGCCTTCCAGGTGACGATTTGTGGGGCTTACGTCTCCAGGGCATATTTTTGCTGGGCACAGATCCTTCCAGAAGTGGACGAAGTAGTAACACCAGGGGCATCGAAAGGGGCTTGCCTGGAATCAGGGGCAGCCTCCCTGGCGGGTGTTTATGATCTCATCAGAACTACAGCCAAGAGTATGGCTTCTGTAGTGGCGGTTAGGCGGCTTTTGTGGCTACATAATTGGGCAACAGGTTCTTCTAAGACTCAGCTAAGCAGCTTCTGTTCAAGGGGAAGTTGCTCTTTGGCGAGGCCTTGGAGAAGTTGAAGGAGTTGGGAGATACCAAGGGGGAAGCAAGCAACTCGAAGATAGACCAAAGTTAACCAAGGCGTTGACCCCAGGCAGGGAACAGCCAATAGATTTTCGGCGGTTCCGAGCTGCCCGCTTTGCACCCTTCCAGCATGCGCATTACCCAAGTAGGGGTATCCCCTTTTGAAGAAGTCGAGGAGTGGGCCGAGAATACTTCTTAGCCACTTCCTCGGCCTCTAAAAAGATGCAATGAAGCAAGGTGGGCCCAGGACCAGGTAGAACCTGTGGGCGGACGTTTGCAGCAGTTTCTGCCAGCCTGGGTCCAGGTAACTTCTGACTGCTGGGTGTTAGAGGTCATCTAACCACTCAGAGGTCCCTTCTCGCGCCTATCTCCGTCCAGTAGCGCTGGCTCCTCCCCTTGGGAGTTTTGTTCAGCCCCCCCATTCGTTGCCTTCCAGATTCACCTCACCAGCACCTCTCCGTTTTAGCCTTCTTAACTGTCGGTCCCTGCGGTCCAAATCTGCTTTGATTTATGACCTTATTGAGCGAGAACGCATCGATGTTCTTTTTTTGGTTGAGACCTGGCTCAAGGAGGGAGAAGAGTCTCTTCTTCATCGTTGTCTCCCTTCTGGTTTCAATGCCATATCCGTCCCGCGTATCTCCCGGTCAGGTGGCGGGGTTGCGGAAATTTATCGCTCCTCGCTACCCCTCTCCAAGATCTCTTCTCCATCATTATCATACCCGGAGTCTCTTCTGCTGCAACTGAACAGTCTACCTGCCCTTCAATTTCTTCTTATCTATCTTCCTCCTTCTTCTTCCTCTGCTACCTGGGATTCCTTCCTAGCCTCTATCTCCGACTTAGTTCTTCAGTTTCCTCAGCTTCACCTGTTGGGTGACTTCAACGTCCATTTTGATTCCCCTACCTCAGTGAGGGACGTCGCCTTTTCCTCCCTTCTCCGTGATCTCTCCTTAGTTCAGCTTGTTTCCTCACCCACTCATGTTGCAGGCCACACTCTAGATCTAATCATTTCCCCAGAGTCTTCTCCATACACTATTTCAGTTCACTCAGCCATTGCCATCCCCTGGTCAGATCACTACTACCTCTTGTTTACTCTTCAAGCCCCTCCTCTGGTCCCCTGTCCCCTTTCTCTCCGCCTGTTATTCTTTCTCGGCGCCTCAACCCGTCTACTATGCAAGCCTTCTCCACAGCTCTTCCACCTCTCCCTTCTGATTTTTCCTCCTTTTCACCCTCCTCTCAGGTTAACACATGGAATGCTGAGCTGTCACAAACCCTTGACCGAGTTGCTCCTACTACACTCATCAAACCCCGACCCCGCACTCACCAGTCTTGGTACCACGCTGGGCTCTCTCTACTTCGTTCACAATTACGTAGAGCCGAGCGTCTCTGGCGCAAGGCCCCCTCTGCCTCCTCATATCATAAATTCAAAGCCTGTCACGCTCACTACCGTTCCGCGATCCACCAGGCAAAATGCTCTTTCTACTCATCCACAATCCTAGCAGCCCCTAATAGATCTCGTCAGCTCTTTACCACTTTACATACTCTTTCTCGCTTACAGTCTCCCACTGCAGCGGGCCCTTCTCATCCTGATACGGCCCCCAGTACTACCACTCTTGCATCCTTCTCTGATAAAATCCAGAAACTTCGTTCCTCTCTCCCTCATTGCCCCCAAGCCTTGCCTTCCCCTCCTCCTGTTTCTCCCCCATTCTCCCCATGCCTTTCTCACACCTGGTCCACCTTCTCACCTATCTCCTCGTCCGAATTGCTTCACTTGCTGTCCACCACTCGGAAAACAACCTGTGGTTTGGACCCTATCCCTTCCGCTTGGTTCTCTGATCCCCCCGTCTCATTATTTCAACCTCTGCTGACCATCATTAATTCTAGTTTGTCCTCAGGCTCCTTCCCCACTCCCTGGAAACACGCCATAGTTCGTCCTCTGCTTAAACAACCTGCCCTTGATCCCTCTGTCCCTGCTCATTATCGCCCTGTATCTAATCTCTCCTTCACCTCTAAACTTCTGGAAAAGGTAGTCTTCTCGCAACTTTCTCACTATCTTGCCTCTACACTGTTTCTGCACCCCAGACAATCTGGTTTCAGACCTGGTTTCAGTGTCGAATCCACAATCACTGCTGTAATAAATGAAATTCATACCTCTCATGATCAAGGTAACATCACACTAGCAGTATCACTCGATCTCTCAGCAGCCTTCGACCTGGTGGATCACGCCCTCCTTCTTTCTCGTCTGCGGGACGCAGGTATTCGTGGATTAGTCTATCACTGGTTCTATTCTTTCCTCTGTCACCGGTCTTTTGCTGTCTCCTCCTCTCGCTCCCAGTCCAATCATCTCTCACTCCCATGTGGTGTCCCTCAGGGCTCTATTCTGGCTCCGTTATTGTTCAACGTCTTCCTTGCCCCTTTGGCGCTAATTATTCAACAAACCGGGATCTCCAGTTATTTCTATGCGGACGACATTTTCCTGCTGCACCACACTTCATCATCCCACCCTGATTTATCACCTCTAGAAAATTGTTTGTCGACTATTTCCACTTGGCTTTCCACTAACTGCTTGGTGCTCAATGTTAGTAAAACTGCCGCAATTTGGTTCCCTCACACCTCTCCTGTCCCATCTCTTGCTCCATCCCTTGCTGGCTCCTCCATCACTGTAGTATCTAAACTTCGCTACCTTGGGGTATTTCTCGACAGTACTCTCAGTTTTCAGGACCATATCTCCCATGTTTCCCGTTGTTCTTTTCTATGTCTTCGACAAATTCGTGCCGTTCGTCCCTTTCTGTCTACTCAGGCTCTCACTACTCTTCTGCTCTCGTTGGTTATCACTAGACTAGATTTCTGTAACACTATTTTTGCCGGTCTTCCTAAAACTCAAAAGCACCGTCTTCAATTGATCCAGAATACAGCCGCTCGCATGATCCTCCATGCTTCCCCACGTGACCATATCACCCCCCTGCTTTATCACCTTCACTGGTTGCCACTTGATTATCGAATAACATTTAAGGTTCTCACTTTAGCTCACAAAGCCATTTATCACTCAACTCCTGCATATCTTTCTGATCTGCTGATCTACCATAACCCCTCTCGCAGTCTCCGGTCCATCCACATTAACCGTCTTCACCTCCCAGCACCTTCTAAAGCTCACCTGCAATCCACCAGAAAATCTGCCTTTTACTACCTAGGACCCTTTCTTTGGAATTCCCTCCCTACCAACCTCCGTACAGAGGAATCCTACCCCAAATTCCGTTCTCTTCTCAAAACTCATCTTTTCTCTCTAGCTTTTCCCTCCTGAAGACCTCTCTCTGCTCTCTAATTGTATTGCCTCTGTCTTTTCTCTCTCTTCTTTCCTATTAATTATTGTAATTTCCTTTCTCTCTAACTATTGTTTTTATTTGTAAACCGCCTCGATGTAACGGGAGGCGGTATAGTAAATGTTAAATAAACAATAAACAATAAACAATCTGAGCAGGTTACATGCTCGAGGTTGCACGTCCATTAACAGATGCCTTCGTGGCCTCTCCCTGCTGGTCAGCCAGAAAGGCAGGGGTGGTTCAACAAGCCCTCCAAAGGCTGCTTTATCTGCAGGCAGTAGTGCTGGTGCCAGAGAGGCAGACAAGGAATGGGGTGTTACTCAATCTACTTTGTGGTACCCAAAAAGGAGGAAGCCTTCCAGCCCATTCTCGATCTTAAGTTTGTAAATCAGTGCCTGCGGGTTCCTCACTTCCGTTTGGAGACTCTGGCCTCGGTGGTTGTAGCGGTGCGTGCGAGTTGCTGACTGCTCTGGATCTCACGGAGGCATACCTTCATATTCCAATCAGGCAGGATCACCGCTGTGTCCTGCAATTTGTGGTGCCCTTGGGTCATTTTCAGTTTTGAGCCTTGCCCTTTGGGCTTGCCACAGCACCTCGAACTTTGACAAAGGTCGTGGCGACACAGTTGCGTCGGGAAAGGTTTCTGGTGCACACATACCTCAGCAATTGGCTAAGAGCAAAATCACATGTAGAGAGCATTAGAGCAACCCAGCAAGTGATCCATCTCTCTTGCAGCAGTTAGGTTGGGTGATCAACTTCCCCAAAAGCCATTTGGAGCCCTCCCAGGATCTGATTTATCTTGGGGTTCGTTTTCAGACTGAAAAGGGTCGCTTTTCTCTGCCTCTGGAGAGGGCAGAAAAACTATAGGTGCAGGTGCGACTTTTCCTCCAGGTGACAGCTCCCTCAACATGACTCTACCTACAATTTCTGGTCTCCATGGCGGCCACCCTGGAGCTGATGCTGTGGGTGAGAAAACACATGCGCCCTTTACAGAGAGTGTTGCTATGGCAATGGTCTCCGCAGTGGCACTTGGTGAGCCAGCAGTTGGTGTGCCCCATGGTTGCACGGGCAACACTCATGTGGTGGCTGGTGCGGGAGAACCTGCTTGCCAGAATGTCCTTGGAAGCCCCAGAGTGAATTCCGTTGACAACGGATGCCAGCCTGGCGGGCTGGGGAGCGCACTGTCAGAATTGGGTAGCCCAAGGATACTGGTCGAGCAACCAAAAGGCTTGGCCAATAAACTATCTGGAGATGTAGGCAGTGTTTTTAGCTCTTCATGCCTTCCGGCTGTATCTTCAGGAAACACCGGTTCGTGTGTTCTCGGACTGTGCAGTTACGGTATTATACTTGAATTGACAGGGCGGTACAGCCAGCAGAACACTGGAGGATGAGGTGGCGCTAATCCTGGCATGGGCAGAGGCCAATTTGCTGGCACTATTGGTGGCACACTTGGCTGGTCGAGAAAACATGCCAGCTTAAAAAAACCTTCCTGTATCACCTGGACCCCAGCGAATGGACTCTACAGCAGGAGGTCTTCGGCATGGTGACTCACAAGCCAGTCATGAATCTCATGGCAACATGCGGGAACGCCAAGGCTGCGAGATTATTCAGTTGGTGACAGGAGCATATGTCGGAACGACTGGACGCCCTGGCACAACCATGGCCTATGTGTGCTTTACTGTATGTCTTCCTGCCATGGGCCCTAATCGGCCAAATATTGAAACAGATAGGCCAGCGGGCAGGATGATACTCATTGCTCCGGATTGGCAGTGTCGACCGTGGTATGTGGACCTTATGCAACTTCTGGTAGTAGATCCATGGAGGCTGCCAGCGAGGGCCGATGATCTGACGCAGGATCCTGTTCGGATGCCTCAGGCAGATCTGTTCTCGCTTATGGCTTGGCTCTTGAAAGGGCAAGGTTAATAAAACGAGGCTACTCACCACAAGTGATTGCGACTCTGTTGCAGTCTCGGTAGTTGTTGACATCGTTGGCCTACGTACGAGTGTGGTGCATTTTTTGAAAACTGGTGTAATGACCAGGGGCTCAAGGCCTCTTTGGCGGAGTTCCTCTCCTTTCTTCAGGCAAGGTGGATAAGGGTCTGGCACTAGGCTCATTGGAGTGCATGTGGCTGCTTTGGTGTGTTACAGGGGAAGGGTCCAAGGGCTGTCCCTGGCCCCTCGCCCTGATGTAGTTTGTTTCCTTAGAGCAGTGAAACAGGTGAGTCCTCCAAGGCAGGATCTGGTTCCCACGTGGGATCTCAACTTGATTCTCTCCACCCTGGTGGAGGTGCCCTTTGAGCCTCTGAGGGGAGTAACCCTTAAAGATCTTACAGGGCTTAAAAGGGATAGAGGAGGCACTGTGGGTTAAACTAGAGAAGGAAAGAGAAATCAATTTGCATTGGCTGATTATACAGATCTCCCTCGCAAGGAGAAGAAGTAGATGGAGATTTAATAGAAGACATACACAGCATTGCTAGGAAAGGGGGTGCTATTGATTTCCATATGCCGGATGTGGATTGGCACATCCCTGCTGCGGTGTCATCTACACATAAGGAGAGCCTGGATTCTCTACAGGGAGAACTATTCAGGCAACTATTAACAGAACCCACACTGAAGAGGCCATACTGGACTTGGTGCTTACCAATGGTGAAAGTGTTTCTGATGTTATAGTAGGAGATCATCTGTCATCCAGTGATCACCAGATGGTGTGGTTCAGTATTAGGACTAGGGCTGATAAAATCCATTCAGAAGCGAGGGTCTTAGATTTTAGGAAAATAACTTTGCCAATACCTCAAGGAGTCGTTCATGGGATAAGAACAGCTGGGGGATGTAGAAAAAATGTGGGCAGAACTAAAAGGGGATATTTTAAGGGCAACCAACCTTTTTGTTAGAAAGGTAAATAAATGTAAAAGGAAAAGGAGGCCACTATGGTTTTCAAAAGAAGTAGCTGAAAAGATGAAAAAAAAGAGGGAGGCCTTCATGAAATACAAAAGATCATAGAGAGAGGAAGACAAGCATCTGTATTTGGAATCACTTAGAGAAGCTAGAAAAATAGTCAGGAAATCAAAGATAATAAAAGAAGAAGAAATAGCCAATGCAATAAAATGGGGGTGGGGGGGATAAGACATTTTTCAGATATGTTAGAAGAGGAAGGGCAAAAGTGCTATTGTCAGACTCAAGGGTGAAGGGGAGGAATATCTAGAAGCTGATAAGGATAAAGCAGAATTGCTTAACAAATATTTCTGTTTTGTGTTCACAGATGAAGGGCCAGGAGCAGGACTTCAGAAAACACCCACAAATAGGAACAGAAATGATGGGGTATCTCTTAGAATTTTCAGAAGACTGTGTTAAGGAGAAACTAGCTAAACTAAAAGTAGACAAAGCGATGGGACCGGATGGGATACATCCAAGAATACTGAAGGAACTTGGGAATGTTCTAGCGGCTCTGCTGACTGACGTTTTCAATGCTTCTATGGAGTCTGGAGTAGTGCCAGAGGACTGGAGAGAGGCACATGTGGTCTCTTTACACAAAAGCGGAAGTAAAGATGAGGTTAGACTGACCGGCCTGTATTTTTCTACCAATGTGGTGAGTAAATTATTGGAAACGCTGCTGAAAGAGAAAATAGTGAGTTTTCTGGAGTCCAGTGGATTACAGGATCGGAGACAGCATGGATTCACCAGAGGCAGGTCTTGTCAGACAAATTTGATTGATTTCTTTGGCTGGATGACCATGGAATTGGACTGAGGGAGAGCCCTAAATGTGATGTACTTGGATTTCAGTAAAACCTTTGTCACCGTTCTGCACAGGCGACTTATCAACAAACTGAGCACCCTAGGGATGGACCCTACTGATTGGGTTAGAAATTTGGTTGAGGGGGAGGCAACAAAGGATACAGGTAAATGGAGCTCACTCTGAGGAGAGGCAGGTTACCTTTGGTGTGCTGCAGGGATATGTCCTTGGCCCAATTCTTTTTAACATCTTTGTAAGTGATATTGCGGAAGGGCTATCTGGTAAGGTTTGCCTCTTTGTGGATGATTCCAAAATCTGCAATAGCCCAGGAAGGAGTAGATAACATGAGGAGGGATCTAGCTAAGCTTGAAGAATGTCTAGAATTTGGCAGCAGAGATTTAATGCTAACAAATGCAGGTTCATACATTTGGGCTGCAAAAATCCAAAGGAGTGTAGGGGGTGAAGTACTTATGTCCACAAAGAAAGAGCAGGACCTGGGCGTGATTGTTTCTGTGATCTTAAAGTAGCTAAACACGTAGAAAACACAATGGCGAAAGCTAGAAGAATGCTTAGGTACATAGGGAAAGGAATGGCCATCAGAAAAAAGTAGGTGATAGTGCTTCTATATAGGTCTTTGAGACGTCATTTGGCGTATTGTTTGGAGCTCTGGAGACCACACTTTCAAAAGGATATAAATAGGTTGGAGTCAGTGCAGAGGGTGGCTACTATTCTCCAGGACCAAGCAGGAAGTCAGTCCTCACATATGGGTGACGTCGGTGCCGACGGAGCACTCGTGCGGAGCATTTCCCCAGCTTTCACAGAAAGCCTTTGGGAATTGCAGCGCGCATGCGCGGTCCTCTTCCCGCCCAAGGGTGCTATCTTGCTCAGTCTTCTTTTTTCCGCGGAGCCCGACGGACGTAGTTCGTTTTTCCCCGAGGAAAATGTTGATTTTCTCTATTTTTTCTGTTTTTTCTCCGGTTCGACGCCGCATCCTATTCCTGCTCGGACCGATACGCCGGTATCGAGTCCTCTCTCTCTTTTTTCGGTTTTTGTCCTTTGTGACTGCCGTTCGTGCCTTTTTTCCTTTTTCCCTGGCAGACCGGTCTTTTGACCTAGCAGGGGCCCTTTTTCCCCCGATGGCTGCCAGCGGGTTTAAGAAATGTGATCGGTGTAAGAAACCTTTGTCTCTTACCGACACACATGACTGCTGCCTCCGTTGCCTCGGACCCGATCATGACCCGATGATCTGTGGTCCGTGTGGCAAAATGTCCTCAAAGGCCTTGAGGAGTCAGCAGCACCAGAGGGATAGAATTTTTTCTGACTCCGCGTCCGGCCGGGCCTGGACCTCGTCAGAGGCCTCGACGTCTCGGGACTCTGGCCCCGAGCAGCGTCGGGGTTCCTCTGAGCGGGGGTCTCCTTCGCGGGAACGTCGCAGGAAGAAGAAACCCGCGAGGGCGGCATCGGTGAACGCTCCTGGTTCCTCGAGGGCCAGGTCGCATAGCCCCGATAGCCGTCCCAGGTCTTCGGAGTCAGAGAGGCCTGCGAAGCATCCTCGTGTCGAGATGGAGTCTCCTGGACACGTAAGTGCTGTTGTCCTCGTTGACTCTCCTCCGAGGGAGCCGACGTCGGGCCCGACGCCGTCGGGGCCCGTGTCGGGGGCTGCTGAGTCTCCTGAGCTTGGACTCAGGTTGACGACCTCGGAGAGCAGCTTCGCTGCCTTCATGGAACAGCAGCGGGCATTGATCACTAGTCTCACCGGTGCATCTGCCCCGACCGTCGGGACCTCGACGTCCAAGTCGACCCCGGAGGCCGAGCCGATCCTCGAGTCCATGCGGGCTCGAGTCGATCCTCGGCCACAGTCTCCCTCAACCTCCCGTTCGGGACCAAGGTCGTCGACGCTGACACCCTCGGCGTCGGGGCGGAGGGCATCGGTGCCCACCTGACCGGAGCCGCTCGATTCCTCCTCCGAGGAGTCGGGCTGGGAGACGGAGGACGAAGAGTCACCAGACACCCATCGGACTCGGTGTGTCCCCTCGGACTCACCCAAGTCCGAACCTCGGAGACGGTCCCCACCAGAGGATACCCGGTTCTCGGACTTCGTGAGGGATATGGCCAAGGCCTTGGCCTTCCCCGTGGATCCCGAGGAGGAGCCTCAAGCTGAGGAGCTCGAGGCCCTCCAGTATGACTCTCCCCCGAAGGAGGCCCTTACTGTACCGGTTCCTCCGATGCTGGAGCGGCTACTCTTCCGCATGTGGGAGTCCCCGGCTTCGACGCCGGTGTTAAGCAAGCGGGTCGATTCCATTTATCGAGTCCGCAAGAGCCCCGGTTTCCAAAAGGCACAATTACCGCACCACTCCATGGTTGTGGAATCGGCCATGCATCGACTGAAAAGTCAGAAGATGCACTCCTCGGTGCCTCCCGGCTGGGAGGCCCGGAACCTGGATGCCCTCGGTAAGAAGTGCTTCCAGGGCTCTATGCTTGCTTGCCGTGTCCAGACTTACCAGCTCTACATGGGCATGTACCTCCGAGACCTGGCTAAGGAAATTGCCGGGTTCTCTGCTGGTCTCTCCGAGGAACCTTTGCAGAGGTTCCAGGCCTTGTCCACCGGTATTCGAGAGTGCTCGAAGTTTATCTCTCGAGCAGCCTACGATGGCTTCGAGGCTTCGGCCCGAGTAGCTGGGGCCGGCATTGGTGCCCGCCGACAGGCTTGACTACAGTCATCCGACCTCGAGCCATGGGTCCAGGACAAGTTGGTTGATGTCCCCTGCCGGGGTGAAAATCTCTTTGGCAAGCCCATAGCTGAAAAGGCTGCAGAACTCGAGACTGAGACTCTGACCCGGACTAGGCTTTCCAGGAAAACCTCTGCCCCTTCTCAGAAGAAGAAGGGCTCGGGAAAAAAGACCTTTTACCCGAGGAAGTCATCGGCCTACAAACAGTACCCTCATTATCAGGCCTCTGCAGCTCCCCAACAGGGTCAGCAGGCCAAGGGGCAGGGTCAAGGGCCCCGTAGGCCGAAGACCCCCAAGCCACCAACACCGGCCCTTGCTCAGTAAGGTGGGGTTTTTTGACTCAAACAGCATAGTCTCTTCTCCTCAGCTGGCTTCTCTCAGCACAGGAGGCCGGCTGGCCCACTTTGCCCACAGGTGGTCAGCCGTCACATCAGATACCTGGGTTCTTCATATAGTCCAAAGGGGCTATCTTCTCCATTTTCACCAGGTACTTCCCTCCTATTTTCCAGGGGAGCCTCCAAGACTCTCTCTGCACAGGGACCTACTCCTTCAGGAGTTGACAGATCTACTAAAGGATCAGGCTGTGGAACCGGTGCCCCACCACCTGAGGGGTCAAGGCTTTTATTCCAGGTACTTTCTGGTACCAAAAAGAACAGGAGGCCTCAAACCCATCCTAGACTTGCGAAACCTCAAGTTCCTACAGAGGGAAAAGTTCAAGATGCTTACCCTTGGAATCCTGCTGCCCTACCTCCAGCAGGGAGACTGGCTATGCTCCTTGGATCTAAAGGATGCGTATACTCACATCCTTATCCATCCAGACCTCAGACAATATCTCAGGTTTGTTGTGGGAGGAAACCACTATCAGTACAGAGTGCTTCCCTTTGGCCTCTCCTCCGCTCCCAGGGTGTTCACCAAGTGCCTGGCAGTGGTGGCGGCCTACCTGAGGCTTCAGGGTCTCTTTGTGTTTCCGTACCTGGACGACTGGCTCATAAGGGGCCAATATTCCCAGGAGGCCAACCAGGCCACCCTTCGCACTGTGGCTCTGCTTCAGCACTTGGGGTTTGTCATAAACTTCGCAAAGTCCACTTTGCTCCCGTCCCGGAACTTAGAGTTCATAGGGGCCAGACTAGACACTCTTCAAGCAAAGGCTTTTCTGCCTCTGGACAGGGCCCACAGGCTAATGGATCTGGCCAGCCAGTTTCGCAGCAATTCCCTGGTCTCTGCCAGGCAATTCCTGAGACTACTCGGCCATATGGCTTCCACGGTTCATGTCACCCCCAATGCCCGCCTGCACATGCGACCTGCTCAGTGGAGCCTTCGCACTCAGTGGCATCAAGCCTCCGGGGGCCTAGCGGACTCAGTGCGGATCTCTGACCTCCTGGTCTCCTCTCTGCAATGGTGGCTTCATCTTCCAAATCTGGTGCTCGGAGTGGTTTTCCAATCCCCTCCGCATACTCAGGTGCTGACAACCGATGCCTCTCTTCTCGGTTGGGGAGCACATTGCCAAGGGACATGTACTCAGGGTCTCTGGACCCCTTGGGAGGCTGCTCAACAGATAAACTTCCTGGAGCTACGGGCGATACGCCTAGCTCTGAGAGCCTTCTCCCACCTCGCCTCTCACCAGTCCGTACTGGTCCAGACGGACAATCAAGTTGCCATGATCTATGTGAACAAACAAGGAGGCACAGGCTCCTTCCTTCTATGTCAGGAGGCACAACGGCTGTGCTCTTGAGCTGTCAATCACGGAATCCTTCTCAAAGCTGTCTACCTCCCAGGTCAGGAAAATTACCTGGCAGACAAACTGAGCAGGATCCTGCAACCACACGAATGGAGATTGAACCCGTCAGTGGTTCAGCAGGTCTTTCTCAAGTGGGGACTCCCCACCATGGATCTTTTCGCCAGTCCTCTGAACCGGCAACTACCGAGATTTTGCTCCAGACAACCGCATCCTCTCAGAGTAGCAGCGGATGCGTTTCTGATCTCGTGGTCCACAGGCCTACTGTATGCGTTTCCTCCCACACCACTAGTGTCCAGAACGCTGTTCAAAGTCCTCCGGGACGGGGCTTCATTGATTCTCATAGCCCCCCGGTGGCCGAGGCAACCGTGATTCCCGCTTCTGCTACAGCTAGCGGTAGACACACCTCTCCCTCTGGGGTTTCAACACGATCTCCTGTCTCAGGATCAGGGGACTCTCTTGCACCCCAACCTCCATTCCCTTCATCTGATGGCCTGGCTGCTGAAAGGGTAGTCCTCGCTCCCCTACTACTACCTCGAGAGGTGGAAGATGTAGTCTTGGCCTCTCGGCGTCAATCCACCAGGAAGTCCTACGCTCTTAAGTGGCGTAGATTCTCCGCATGGTGTGCTCAGCACAGTGAGAATCCCTTCTCGTGCTTGGTAGCGGTAGTGTTGCAATATTTGCTCTACCTCTCCAATCTGGGCCTTAAGTCTAACTCTGTCCGAGTTCACCTTAGTGCTCTCTCAGCACACCACTCGCCGGTGGACGGCAGGCCTCTTTCCAACCACCCTTTAGTGGCTCGTTTCCTCAGAGGCCGCCTTCTACTTAAGCCTCCTTTGCGTCCACCGGCCCCTGAGTGAGATCTGAATGTGGTCTTACAGCGGCTTACTTGTCCGCCTTTTGAACCTATGGCTACCTGCCCTCTCCGTTTTCTCTCCTGGAAAACTTTATTTCTGGTAGCTCTCACCTCTGCTAGGCGAGTGAGTGAACTGCAGGCACTAGTGTCTGATCCTCCTTACACTACGGACTCACCCTAAGTTTCTTCCTAAAGTTGTCTCACTTTTTAACCTCAATCAGGAGGTGGTTCTTCCGACCTTCTTTCCCAGGCCGCATGCCAACCGGGCTGAGCTAGTCTTGCATACCTTGGACTGTAGGAGGGCGTTGTCCTTCTACCTTGACCGTACGCGGGAGCATTGGAAGGCTGTTCAGCTTTTCGTTTCTTTTGACCCCAATAAGTTGGGGCTCCCAGTCTCCAAGCGTACGTTGTACATATGGGTCGCTGACTGTATCGCCTGGGCTTATGGGGCAGCCGGCCTCTCGTTACAGGGTCGAGTCACGGCTCATCGTGTCAGGGCGAAGGCTGCATCAGTGGCTCATCTCCGCTCTGTTCCATTGGCAGACATCTGCCGGGCCGCTACTTGGTCTTCAAGCCAGACTTTTGCAGCCCATTACTGCCTTGAGAGGGAGTCCCGCAGGGACAGTGCTTTCGGACAGGCAGTACTCCATAAACTCTTTGGGGTTTAGGCAACTCCTGCCCTCCGGCCCTGATGTTGGGCTACCGGTCGGGGGCGTTCTCAGATAAGATTCCTTCCTTCTGTGCTGACGAGCTAGAGGGAGCTCATTTTTCCGCTTGGGATCTCCGGTAGCCTTAAGCTGGGGAGTCCCATATGTGAGGACTGACTTCCTGCTTGGTCCTGGAGAAAGAGTAGTTATTCACCTGTAACAGGTGTTCTCCTGGAGCAGCAGGAATCAATCCTCACAACCCTCCCTCCTCCCCCTGGAGTTGCAGTCATATGATTTATTTTGCTAATTTTTTTGCTGTCTTTTAGCTATGTCATCAGACTGAGCAAGATGGCACCCTTGGGCGGGAAGAGGACCGCGCATGCGCGCTGCAATTCCCAAAGGCTTTCTGTGAAAGCTGGGGAAATGCTCCGCACGAGGGCTCCGTCGGCGCCGACGTCACCCATATGTGAGGACTGATTCCTGCTGCTCTTGGAGAACACCTGTTACAGGTGAGTAACTACTCTAAATGGTTATTGGTCTTAGTTATAAAGCATATGAGGACAGACTTAAGGATCTTAATATGTATATTTTAGAGGAAAGGTGGGATAGAGCAGATATAATAGAGATGTTTAAATATTTACATGGCATAAATGCACAGGAGGGAGAGCCTCTTTCGATTGAAAGCAAGCTCTGCTACGAGGAGACATAAGATGAGGGTGAAAGGGAATAAACTCATGAGTAATATGTGGAAATATTCCTTTTACAGAAAGAGTGGTAGACGCATAGAATAGTTTTCCAGTAGAGGTGGTAAAGATGAGGACAGTATCTGAATTCAAAAAAGCATAGGACAAACACAGAGGATTTCTAAGGGAAAAGAGGGGACTATTGTAGTCGATATGGAAGGGCAGACTAGATAGGCTATGTGGTCTCTTTCTACCGTCATGTTTCTATGTAAAAGTGTTTTTTCTGCTGGACAGATTTCAGAGCTTCAGGTGTTGTCTTGTCGGGAGCCATTTCTCTCTGTCAGGAGGAGATGGTCCTTCGCCCATTGCCCCCTTCCTTGCCAAAGGTTTTATCAGTCTGGTATTCGACTCAAGTATATATCTCTAATTGTTTGTTAGTTATGTCATCACTACCTTGTTCAATGTAATTCAGTTGTTTTATGTAAACCACTATGATTCTTGATAAGGCGGTTTAAAAATCACAGAAATAAATGCATAAAATATTTCAGGTCATTACTCTCCCCATCTTTGTGAAGGGGAGTCAGAAGAGGGCAGGCGCCTCCACAGGTTGGATGTGCATTGACCTCTGGGGATTTATTTGTGGAAAACAATGCCCTTCTGGAAGTCAGATCAGTTATTTGTGCTTTTTGGAGGTGCAAGACAAGGAGAAGCGGCTTCCAAGGTGTTTGTGGCACATTGGATCAAGGAGGACATTGCATACCTGCTTCGTGGAAGACAGCCTCCGCAGGGCCTTAGGGCACATTCCACTAGGGCGCAAGTGACATCGTGGAGTGGAGGAGTGGCCTAGTGGTTGGGGCAAGGTACTTCAGGCCGGAAGGTCGGGGGTTCAAATCCCACTAGAGGACAGCAACCTTGGGCCGGAAGGACTGGGGTTTCTAGTCCCACAGGTGCTCCTTGTGGTCTTGGGCAAGTCACTTAACCCTCCATAGCCCATGTTCCCTGTAAAATAGTTATCTCCAAGTTATAATGCCCTGTTCAATGTAATTTCAGTTTGTTCAATGTAAACCGCCTTGATATCATGAAAGGCGGTATATAAGAAATGTTAAATAAATAAAATAAATAAATCGTGGGTGGAGTATACGTTGGTCCTGCCAGGAGATATTTGCCAAGCGGCGATGTGGTTATTTTTGCATACCTTTGCCCATCATTACCGTCTGGATGTTCAGGCGGCAGGAGGAACTCCTATTTGGTGCCTCAGTGATGCAAGCTGGTCTCGTGGGTCCCTCTTATAAGTAGGTCAGCTTTGGTACATCCTGCTTGTCGGGACTGGACTGTAGGTATTAGAGAAAAGCAAATTAGCAGGTAAGTCTAATTTCACCTTTGTTACTTTTTAACCATTCTTTAGCACTTTTGGATGTATGTTTTGAGTCATTGTACTGGAAGACCCATGACCTTCGACCCAGACCAAGCTTTCTGACACTAGGTAGCACATTTCACTCCAAAATACCTTGGTAGTTCTCTGACTTAATGATTCCTTTAATACATTCCATGCCTCCAGTTCCTGATGCAGCAAAACAGCCCCACACATTATGGAACCTCCACCATATTTAACTGTGGGAAGGGTATTTTTTCCTCATAAGCTTCATTTCTTCACCTGCAAATGTATCACTGGTCTGCAATGCCAAAGAGCTCAAGCTTGATCACATCTGTCCACAGAACATTTTCCCAGAAGCATTGTTCTTTCTCAAGGTGTGTTTAGACAAAGATCAAGCATGCCTTTTTATGTCTCTTTGAGTAGTAGGGTCCTCCTTGGCCTTCACCCATGAAGTCCTTCTTTGTTTAGTGCACTTTGTGCCGGTTTGAACCACCACTTCAGATTGCTCCAGGGGTCAGCTTTAAGCTCTTTGGATGTTGTACATGGTGTTTTTCCAAAAGTTTGCACTAACCTTCAAAAGCGTCTTGGATTAATTTTCCTCTTCCCACCATGTCCTGGGAGGTTTTTGACTGTTCCATGAGCAGAAAACTTCTTAATAGGACTGACTCGAAGGCACACATTGCATTTGCAACATTGCAAACTGTAGACACAGGAATTCTTTTGAAGTTTGTTTGGTGATAATGTTTTTTTTTCATTGTCTCAGGCAGCTCTTGTCTTCACCATTGTGAAAATAGAACTGGGAGTGAATGTGACCATTTTAAACATCAGAGCCATCATTGATTAGTTGATTCAAGTCATGAGAGTAATGAGAATTGATCACATGTGTGTCTAATTTTACTTCAATGTGAGTGTGGTTCTATGCCCATATTACAATTATATTCCCATATAACAAAATTACTAAATCCTACCAGTTTCTTATTAGAGACACAGCTTTTAATCAAAATGAAGAAACCATCAGATACTTATGGGACTATTCAATGGGCCTAACCCTTTGTTAGGTACCTCCCATATCATTCATCGGTCTCATCCATTTTAACATGCATGTAAAACCTCAAGTATCAAGGCATTATATAAATATATCAACAGAGAAAAAGCTTCACTTAGCTAAGATAAAGGAAAACCAGTTAACCCGACATGAAAAGCCTTTGACAAAGTCCCTCATGAGAGAATCTTGGGGAAATTAAAAAGCCATGGGATTGGAGGCAGCGTACTATTGTGGATCAGTTACTGGTTAAAAAGATAGAAAGCATATAGTAGGGCTAAATGGATATTTTTCTCAGTGGAAAAAGGTGAATAATGGAGCACCCCAAGGAATCTGTGCTGGACCTGCTGTATTTTAACATATTCATAAATGATATGGAAATAGGAATATGGAATGAGGTGATTATATTTGCAGATTACACAAAATTATTCAAAGTTATTAAAAGGCAAGAGGATTGTGAAAAATTGTAAGAGGACCTTGAAAAATTGAAGACTGGCCATTCCAATGGCAAATGAAATTAATGTGGACAAGTGCAAAGTTATGCACCTAGGAAAAGAACACCCCAAACTGTGGTTACACGATGGAAGATATCACCTTAGAAACCACCATCCAGGAAAAAGACTCTGGACAATGAACTAAATCTACAATCTCACATAAGCAGAACCACCAAAAACGCATACCACAGAATGAAACTGATACGACGACTTAAACCCCTCCTCTCCCCGGAACACTTCCTCACAGTCTGCCAGGCCCTAATAACCCCACTGCTAGATTTCTGCAACCCAATTTACCTTGGTCTCCCAAAACAAACACTCAGACCGCTGCAACTGGCACAAAACACAGCGGCACGCTTAATATCTGGCACAGCAAGAGAAGAACACATCACACCAGTCCTGAAAGATCTACACTGGCTCCCAATCAGCTCACGCATCAAATACAAGACAATCATAAACATATTCAAAATCAAACAACAATTCCTGAGCGGTCCTCCAGTTTAGTCCTCCACAATCGGGTAGTGCACCTCCTCCTGCAGCCTGGAGACTGGATCAATCAACTCTTTCCGTATGATGTATGCAGGAGGAGCTCCCATAAGCCCCCAGTGTGTCCAGTCTCCTTGCAGCTGGAGGACGTGTGTGCCTACCTGGGCACACTTAGTGGCACTTGGGGAAGCAACACTAGTTAGTTTTTGGGTCTTTTCTTTCCTATTATTCCTTTGGTTTTATTAGGTAGCTGTAGCTTTAATTGTGTAAAAAAACAACAAAAAAAAAAAAAACAGGAAGGTAATTCACGGGGCCTCCTGGAAGTCAGTCCTGCATTGGGCTCCTGTCTTCCTGACCGGAGGCTGTTGGCAGTCAGGTTGATCTCTCCCCTAGACAGAACGGGGAGTAGATCTACCCTTTACAGACAGCTCCTTGTTGTTTAGCTGTTTCCTGTAGATTTCTACTGCTGCCGGGTAGGAAACTTACTTTGCCTTTCTGCCTCGGGTGCTGCAGCTTGTTTCCATTCTGCCTTATTCAGGTGAGTGACTGCCATCAGAGCATCGTTTAGGCGGTGGGGGTCCGAGCTCGGGATTTTCTTTTTCTCCCCCCCCCCCTGCCCTTCTCTTGACGTTTTATAACTGTTATTTTCATTTCTTTATATTTCCTTATTTTTCGTGCCGTTTTTTGAGCACCGGTACTGGAGCCGGCGGCCATTTTGAAGTCCTGAAAGGGGTTTTTCTTCAGGCTTCAACACTTGTGCACGGGCTGCCCTTGCGTTTTTTGGGCGATTTTTTTTTTTTTTTTTTTTTTTGGCGATTTTGCTGGGGACCCTCTAAGGGTTCAGGGGAGTATTTTGTTTTTTCAAAAAAAAGAAAAACGATTTTAATCGGGTTGGCAGCTACAACTTCCTTTTTCTGTGGGATCAGTTTGCCTGGCTTTGCTGTGACACCGTTGCCTTGCCATGGCTTCCAAACCACAGTGTGTGATTTGTGGGTCGCGTAGGGCGGCTGTGGCGGACTCTGGCGTCTGTCGCAGCTGTACCTCCCTTTCGGCTGACTTAGAACATCATCCGCAGTTAAAGGAGCTGCCAGAACCTGATGGCCCCCCTAACTTAGCAGAAGGGGACCTTTCCCCTGGTTCTCGCCCGCCTGGTTCTGTTCCCCCTTCATCGGGCCAGGCTACGGAGCTTTTAAACACTGCCCAGGCATGTCCATCCGTGGATTTTTCCCCAGATTTTGTTCTTCTTATGCACCAGGCGTTTCGCTTAAGCCGGTCCGGGCACTTGCCTGAGGCTTGGGCTGCGCCTCTCCCTGTCCTTCCCTCGGGGGAGGGCCGGCGTCCTGCTCAGCCGGCCGCCAAGAGGTTTAAATCCCTGGAACCCGATTAGGACGCCGTGGGTTATCCTGATTTGTAAGCGGGGGATGATCCTGATCCTGACGGGGACGATCTGGAGGACGGTGAGATCCCAGAACCTGAGGACCAAGCGCGGATTATTCGCGTTTTTCGTAGAGAGGAGTTAGTGCCTTTGATCACGGACTCTCTTCAGACTCTTAACTTAGCGGCCCCTCGTCCTCTAGAGGATGACGGTTTGGAGGATCCGCTCATTCAAGCGGTTCGGGAGTCCCAGGTGGTGTTTCCCGTGCACCGTTTGGTGGAACAAATGATCCAATCCGAATGGGATCAACCAGAATCCGGTTTGAAGGGCGTTCGGACTATGAATCGTCTTTACCCCTTAGCCGACAAAGACAAGGACTTGTTTAAGTCCCCGCGGGTGGATGCTGCGGTGTCCGCGGTGACTAAGAAAACCACCATCCCGGTGGAGGGTGGTGCTGCCTTAAAGGATGCGCAAGATAAGAAGGTAGATAATTTGTTGAAGCAAGCCTTCGATACTAATGCCTTGTCTCTACAAGCCTCGATTTGTGGCGCTTGGGTGGCTCGAGCCTGTTTACGTTGGGCACAGCACTTGCGCTCCACCTCTGGCTTGGACCAGCAGGGGCTGTTGGAGGTCACCCGCTTAGAGTCTGGGTCGGCGTACTTGGCGGATGTGCATTATGACTTAATTAGGACATTGGCTAATAGCATGGCATCGTTGGTAGCGGCGCGCCGGTCCATCTGGTTGCGTAACTGGGCGGCCGATAGTTCTTCAAAGTCACGTCTCAGTAAATTGCCCTTTAAGGGCAAGTTGTTGTTTGGTGATGCTCTGGATAA
Source organism: Ichthyophis bannanicus (assembly GCA_033557465.1). Lineage (NCBI taxonomy): Eukaryota > Metazoa > Chordata > Amphibia > Gymnophiona > Ichthyophiidae > Ichthyophis > Ichthyophis bannanicus. Next base: position 188,994,154 of record CM066035.1, on the reverse strand, counting down.
GTTGGTTAAAGACCTTGGTGAGTCTAAGGGAGGTAGACTACCGGAGGATAAGCCCAAGCTGACTAGAACTCTGCCCTCTGCGCGCGGCCAGTTTCGAGATTTTCGTAGATTTCGCTCCTCCCGTCTTTGGAGTTCTCAGCGCGGGCGTTTTGGATCGCGCTCCCAGGGGTTTCGTGGCTTCCGAGGTGCTGGACGAGGCTTCTCTGGGGCCTCCTCCCCCTCGTCCTCTTCCTTCAATCGCAAGCCACAATGAAGCGAGGCGGGCTCTAGAGGGAAGTCCGGTCATCGGGGGTCGCTTACGCGATTTTCTTCCCTCTTGGGCCCAAATTACCTCAGATCAGTGGGTGCTGCAGATAATCGAAAAGGGTTATGCACTGGAGTTTGCGTACCCACTTCCGGACTCCTTTGTTCTGTCCCCCCAGCAGGGGCGATCACAAGACTCGAGGCCTGCGCGTGACCCTTCATCGCCTCTTATCCCTCGGGGCGGTGGTTCCCGTTCCTGCTTCCGAGCGCAGCGCCGGTCGCTACTCCATCTATTTTGTAGTTCCGAAGAAGGACGGTTTTCTCCGGCCCATATTGGATCTCAAGGGCGTGAATCGTGCTCTCAGGGTTCCGCACTTTCGGATGGAAACCTTGCGCTCTGTCATCGTGGCGGTGCGGCAAGGGGAGTTTCTCGCGTCTCTCGATCTCTCAGAAGCTTATCTGCACATTCCCATCCGGGAGTCTCATCAAAGGTTCCTCCGTTTTGCGTTAACTTGGGGTCACTATCAATTTCGAGCCATGCCCTTCGGTCTAGCTACTGCTCCCCGTACTTTCACGAAAGTGATGGTTGTGGTAGCAGCGGCATTGCGGAAAGAGGGCATCCTGGTTCACCCGTACCTCGACGATTGGTTGATTCGGGCAAAGTCCCACGACGAGTGTGTGCGAGTCACGAGCAGGGTGGTCTCTCTGCTTCAGGAACTCGGATGGGTGGTCAACGAGCAGAAGAGCTGTCTGCTGCCGACTCAAGACCTCGAATACCTGGGGGTGCGTTTCGACACGGTCAGGGGCCTGGTGTGTTTGCCGGAAAGTCGTGTCATCGCCTTGCAGAGCCTCGTCCGTCTCTTCCTGCGCTTGCCAACCCCGTCCGCGTGGTGGTACCTTCGCCTCCTCGGCACGATGGCTGCGACCCTGGAGGTGGTTCCTTGGGCGAGGTTCCATATGCGTCCACTTCAGAGTGCCTTGTTACGCCATTGGTCCAACCAGTTCGACTCTTTGAACATGAGGTTGCCTTGTCCAAAGCCGGTTCGTTGGTCGCTCCGGTGGTGGCTCTGCTCGGAAAACCTGCGGATGGGGCTTCCCTTGGAACCTCCTCTGTGGATTCCGTTCACGACGGATGCCAGCCTCTCCGGATGGGGGGCTCACTGCGGGGAGCGCTTCACGCAGGGAACGTGGTCTCCTCTGGAGGCCTCTTGGTCGATCAATCGGCTCGAACTTCGGGCGGTACGGCTCGCCCTGATAGCCCTCGAAGACGTGGTGCTCGGGAAGCCGGTTCGCGTGCTCTCGGACAATGCGACGACAGTGGCCTACATCAGTCGCCAGGGTGGCACGGGCAGTGTCTCCTTGGAATCGGAGGCGACAGCTTTGTTCTCTTGTGTACAGACGCGTTTACCGGCGATCTCGGCGGCGCACATAGCAGGCACGGAGAATGTGCAAGCGGACTTCCTCAGCAGGGTGCGGGTGGATCCCGGGGAATGGGAACTGAACCCGCAAGTCTATGCGCAGATAGTTCGTCGGTGGGGTCCTCCCGTCATGGATCTCATGGCGACCTTTCAGTCGGCGAAGACGGGGCGCTTCTTCAGCAGGCGCCGAGAACGCATGTCCGAGGGGATCGACGCCCTCATTCAGCCGTGGCCGACGTCCGGTCTTCTGTACGTCTTCCCTCCGTGGGCGTTAGTCGGTCGAGTCGTTCTGCGCATCGAAAGCCACCGGGGCGAGTGTTGCTGGTAGCTCCGGACTGGCCCAGGAGACCTTGGTATGCCGACCTGGTCAGATTACGCGACGGCGTTCCCTGGCCCCTGCCCTCGTTACCGGATCTTCTTCTGCAGGGTCCACTGCGGATGCCCCAAGTAGCTCGATTCTCGCTTACGGTTTGGCCATTGAAAGGGCTCGGTTAAGGAAGAGAGGTTACTCCCCTGCGGTGATTGACACTCTCCTCCGGGCGCGCAAGACATCTACCTCTCTCACTTATGTGCGCGTGTGGAGAATTTTTGAGGACTGGTGCTCCCGACGGGGTGTGCGGGCGGCGACCATATCCGTGCCCGTTGTTTTAAGTTTTTTACAGGATGGCTTTGATAAAGGTCTTGCCGCCAGCTCTATAAGGGTTCAGTTGGCGGCCCTCTCTTGTTACCGGGGCAAGGTGTTGGGTCTTTCTCTCGGGGCTCATCTGGACGTGCAGCGTTTTCTTCGGGCGGTTAGTCGATTGCGTCCTTCGTGTAGAATCTCCGTTCCTCCGTGGGACTTGAATCTCGTCCTGCGCGCTTTGGTTCGAGGGCCCTTTGAGCCTCTCCGACGGGCATCGCTTAAGGATCTCACCCTAAAGACCGTGTTTCTCGTGGCCATCTGTTCTGCTCGAAGAATCTCTGAGCTTCAAGCGCTTTCCTGCAGGGAGCCCTTTTTGTCCTTTTCCCCGGATCGTGTGGTCCTTCGGCCCATTCCTTCTTTTTTGCCCAAGGTGGTTTCACCTTTTCATTTGAATCAGGCGGTTTTCCTCCCGGTCCTGCCTGCATACCGTTTCCGACAGCCCTGCGGACAAGGGACTTCACTTACTGGATGTGAAACGCGTTCTTCAGCGTTATTTGAAAGTGACTGCGGCCTTCCGCAAAACCGACCGTTTGTTCGTGCTCTTTGGCGGTGCGCGGAAAGGAGAGGCGGCGGCCAAGGCCTCTATCGCGCGTTGGGTCAAAGAAGCGATCGCGTCGGCGTATCTCTTACAGCATAGGTCGGTTCCGGAGGGGTTACGAGCCCACTCTACCAGAGCTCAGGCGACGTCCTGGGCGGAGCTTAGCTTAGTGCCGCCAGTGGAAATCTGTAAAGCGGCCACTTGGTCGACGTTGCATGTCTTCAGTAAGCACTACAGGTTGGATGTCTTGCCGCTCGGGATTCTTGTTTTGGTTCGGCTGTTCTGCGCACCGGCTGGCAAGGTCCCGCCCGGTGTTGACTGCTCTGTTACATCCCGATTGTGGAGGACTAAACTGGAGGACCGCTCAGGAAATGGAAATTACACATACCTGGTAATTGTAGTTCCTGGAGGGTCCAGTTTAGTCCTCCTTCCCTCCCGCGGCTCACGTTGTGGGTTGCGGCGCGCTTTGATGAACAGCTCGGGCTGCGAGCAATTGTATTTGATCCTTTCTGGCTTTCGCTGCTCCTTTTGGCCGCGCTTCCGTTCCTTTGGTTGTTGCAGTTTTTCTTCCAACCCTTTCCCTTGCGGGGTTTGGGTGGGGGCTCTCCCTTTTATTACCGGTGCGTCGATTGGGGCGCAGTGCAGCGGTCTGACTTCCTCGTTTGGGGAGGGGTTGGGGCCCTTTTGGGGACGACGTTTCTCTGTTACTTTTAAGAGTATTTAAAAAAAAAACAAAAAAAAAACGCGTTTTTCTAATAGTGTCATGTGTTGCTTCTTTAAGTATGCTTTGTTACTAGACACTGGGGGCTTATGGGAGCTCCTCCTGCATACATCATACGGAAAGAGTTGATTGGTCCAGTCTCCAGGCTGCAGGAGGAGGTGCACTACCCGATTGTGGAGGACTAAACTGGATCCTCCAGGAACTACAATTACCAGGTATGTGTAATTTCCATTTATCATCCCACAGCTTACAATCACTCATACAGCCTGACAGGAGCACAGGACCGAGGAGGAAGGGCACATCCAACCGCGTCAACACATCAAGAGATCTCACCAGAGTCCGCAAAGCCACCACAGAACGAGCCCTTTCCCTGGCTGCACCAGCAATTTGGAACAACCTCCCAGATGAACTCAGACAAACAACAGACACCAAAGACTTTCGGAAGCAGCTAAAGACTACACTATTCATTGAGCACTATGGGGACGTCACATGAACTAATCGCCATGCAACAGCACCCCTGCCCCATGTACATAGGAATGTATAATAGCGCACTATGTAAATAGCTCAACCGGAATCTACTATACACTACCACGTACACACACACACAGTATCACTGCATGATCACACCTAAATTAGTCTTATGATTGTTTGCTGTGGAGACCGCCTTGATTAAAGGAGAACGCGGTATAGAAATCCTTTTAAATAAAGAAATAAAATATTTAGGTATCATGGATAATATGTTGAAACCCTCTGCCCCCATGTGCAGCGGCGGCCAGGAAAGCAAATAGAATACTAGGAATCATAGGGAAAGGAATGGAGAATAAAACCAAGGATATTATAATGCCTCTGTATTGTTCCATGATGCGACTGCACGTTTAATATTGTGTGCAATTGTAGTTGTCATATCCTTAAAAAGGATATAGCCAAATTTAAAAAGGTACAAAGAAGCGCGACAAAAATGGTAAAGGGAATGGAAGGATACCCCTATGAAGAGAGGCTTAAAAGGTTGGGGCTCTTCAACTTGGAAAAAAGAGGGAGGATATGATAGAGGTCTATAAATTAATGAATAGAGTGGAACAGGTAAACATAGGTTGTTTATGCCATCAAAAAGTAGAAAGACTAGAGGCACGCAATTTACTACAGTGCAACCCATTTAAGACTAATAAGAGAAAATATTTTTTCACTCAATGCGTAATCAAACTCTGGAATTCGTTACCCAAATTTGTTATAGTTAAAATTGTTAGTGTAGCTGTGCTTAAAAGTTTTGGACAAGTTCCTGGAGGAAAGATCCATGAACCATAAAGAGGACCCGGGAAAGCCACTGCTTTCCCCAGGACAAGCATCGTGGAACCTGCGTGCCTCTTTGTGAACCTGCCAGGTACTTGTGGCCTGAATTGGCCACTGTTGAAAGCAGGATATTGTGCTTGATATACCTTGATCTGACCCAGTATGGCATGTCTTATATTCTTATGAATTCATGTTTCAGGTTTTCAAAAAACCTTCCATCAGGGCAACATGATCTCAGCTCAACTTCTTGCTGGTATTTTCATTCAAACCACTGAAACAGCTGTAGTACAAGACAGGGAATATCAGAATTTAAAGAGCTCTCCAATTAACTAAATTACAAAAAATGTGGTCCAATCAATTTCACTATTAAGCCCTGCAGGTACCATTGCATTAAGCTGAAAAATCCACTGCTGTTCTTTAAAATTCAGGATCCCTGCTGGCAGTGTACCAGTTTTTATACTATTTTCTGCTGTTTCCTTTTTTAATTGGTCTTCTTTTATTTGGTTCTCTTATGTGGATCAATACAATAACAGCAGCTATGGGTGACACTGTCTGCAACGAGCCGCCTGACTGAAGACCAAACACAGTTTAGGTCAACTATCCAGAGTGTTGCCATGAGTCGACACTGACTCAATGGCACTTTACAACAACATTATCATTTGTCAAATGTGTGCATATATAGTCCAAAGCCATTTCACTGGCCACTATTTTTAGGAGATACTGGACATTAAGAGGTTGAAGTGCGAGGGTGCCAATAATGTTGACCCCAACTAATCCATCCCAGCCCTTAAATGGACAAGAACCTTAATCCAAACTATTGGACCTCCTCGCCAAAAGCAGTGGCCCACACCTTGGCTAGCCTTGCCGCCCTCCAACGAAGGAATCGCCAGCTCTCTAATGCCAGAAGAACACAATATCAATGAAAAATCATATAGCTGCAATGAAGTCACCACACAGTCCCAGCCCTTCAACTGAGAGCTTAAGAAAAAGTAGAGCTCACAGCTAAAACAGATTTATTTGAGCCACAGGCAATCAGTGGAGCTGCTGTAAAATAAGAAATGTGCTCTCTGAACAACGGGGGGATATAGAAAAGCAGTGGACAAAACTGAAAGAAGATATTTTAAGGGCAGTAAATGTTTTTGTTAGAAAAGTAAATAAATGTAAAAGGAAAAGGAGGCCACTATGGTTCTCAAAAGGAGTAGCTGGGAAGGTGAAGAAAAAGAGGGTGGCCCTCATGAAATACAAGAGATCACAGAAAGAGACAGACAAGCATAAATATTTGCAAAAACTAAGAGAAACTAGGAAAGCAAAGATGCAAATGGAAGAAAAAAACAACTATTGCAGTAAAATGAGGGGACAAGACTCGTTTTTTTAGGAAGCTCCCACAAATAGAAACAGAAATGAGTGATCTTGAACAGTTTTCCAAAGATTGTGTTTGTGAGGAATTTAGCTAAACTAAAAGTAGACAAAATAATGGGGCCGGTGGGATACATCCAAGATTATTTAAGGAACTTGGGGAAGTTTTTGCAGCTCCCCTGTCTAACCTTTTCGATGCTGCTTTAAAGTCTGAAGTTGTCCCACAGGAGAAGGGCGCATGTTTGTCTCTTTACACAGAAGTGGAAGCAAAGAGGGGGTGGGGGAACTACAGGCCGGTTAGACTGATCTCTGTGTTGAATAGTAACATAGTAAATGATGGCAGATAAAGACCAGTATGGTCCATCTAGTCTGCCCAGTAAGATGGCAGGATAAATTAATAGAAACTCTGCTAAAACAGAGAATAGTGAGGTTTCTGGAATTCAACAGATTGCAGGTAGGGCTGGCCCAACCACAAGCAAACTAAGCAGTTACCTAGGGTGTCAGCTTTGGGGAGGGAGGTTCAAACTAAAAGGAGGATGGGAGACATAAGACTTAAGATTTTCCTATTGTGTCCACACGTTGAACCATCTCTGGGGCCGGCCTTGATTGCAGGATCCGAGGCAGCATTGTTTCACTAGAGGCAGGTCTTATCGGACAAATATAATTAATTTTTTTGAGAAACCAGAAAGTTGGACTGAGAGAGAGCCAGTAAAGCCTTTGACAGTGTTAGGCACAGGCGACTTATAAGTACATTGCGCACCCGAGGGATGGACCTTAAAGTAACTGGATAAAGTAAATTGGTTGAGTGGAAGGTGACAAAGCATACAGTTAGAGCTAACTCTGAAGAGAAGGATGTAAGCAGTTGTGTGCTCAATTCTTTTTAACATTCTTGTTAGTGATACTATAGAAGGGCGGTCGGGTGAAGTTTGCCTCTTTTCAGATATCAAAATCTGCAATAGAATAGATACCCAGGAAGAAGTAGATAACATGAAGAGGGATCTAGTGAATCTTGAAGAATAGTTGAGAATTTGGCAGCTGAGATTTACAGTAATGCTAAAAAAATGCAGGATCATGCATTTGGGCTGAAAAAATCCAAGGGAGTAGTACATTATAGGAGGTGAAATACTTCTGTCCACGAAAAAGAGCAGGACCTGGGCATGATTGTTTATGCTGGTGGCTAAACAGGTGGTGCAAAGGATAGAGTCCCATCAGGGGATGGTGATTCTTGTCGCCCTGGACTGGCTGCGATGTCCGTGGTATGCGGATCTAGTGAGGAATCTCGTGGATTGGCCATGGCATCTCCCGGCGCGAGCAGATCTCTTGTCGCAGGGGCCAGTGTTAATGCCTCAGGTGGATCGATTCTTGCTTACGGCCTGGCTCTTTAAAAGGCAGAGCTGAGGTGCAGGCGCAAGGGCTATTCGGGGCCGGTGATTGCAACATTGTTAAAAGCGAGGAGGAAGTTGACTTCATTGGGCTACATTAGGGTCTGATGCCTGTTCGAGGCATGTGTGCCAGCAGGCAGGTAAGGCCAGCTTTGGCCTCTGTGCCCATGATCTTGGAGTTCTTTCAGGCCGGTTTCGACAAAGGTTTGGCCGCTAGTTCCTTGAGGGTTCAGCTGGTGGCGATCGCCTGTTATTGTGGGAAGATCCAGGGAATAGCATTGGGTTCGCACCCAGATGTGGCACAATTATTGAGGGTGGTTCTTCGTCTCCATCCTCTGCACAGAGTAGTGGTTCCGCCATGTGATCTCAATCTGTTGCTGTCAGCGTTGTGTGGGGAGCCGTTTGAGCCTTTGGCTCGGGCTTCTATTAAGGACTTGACCCTTAAGACAGTATTCCTGGTGGCTATTTGCTCGGCACGCCTGATTCTCCAGGACCAAGCAGGAAGTCAGTCCTCACATATGGGTGACGTCGGCGCCGACGGAGCCCTCGCGGAGCAATTTTCCCCAGCTTTCACAGAAAGCCTTTGGGAATTGCAGCGCGCATGCGCGGTCGCCTTCCCGCCCAAGGGTGCCATGTTAGCCAGTCTTCTTTTTTCCGCGGAGCCCTACAGACGTACCCGTCGTGTCCCCGCTAAAAAAGTTGATTTTCGTGAGTTTTACTCGTTTTTCAATTCGGTTCGACGCAGGTCGTTTTCCTGCCCGGACTCGCGACGCCGTTGCGAGTCCTTCCCTTATTTTTCGGTTTTTCTGATTTTTGGTCAGTTTCGTTTTCGGTTTTTCACTGGCAGCCCGGTCCTTTGACCTTGCAGGGGCCCTTTTTCCCCCGATGGCTGCCAGTGGTTTCAAGCGGTGTGGTCAGTGTGACAGAAATATGTCACTCACTGACACACACGATAATTGCCTCCGCTGCCTGGGCCCGGATCATGAAGAAATGATCTGTGGAGCCTGTGGCAAAATGTCCTCCAAAGCGTTGAGGAGTCGGCGGCATCAGCGGGATAGAATCTTCGCTGACCCCAGCCGTACCCGGACCTCGTCGGAGGCCTCGGCATCCAGAGGCTCCAGCTCTGAACATCGCCGAAGCTCCTCCGACAGGGGGTCTCCCTCCGGAGACCATCGACGGAAGACAAAACCCGCGAGGGCGGCGTCGGTGGACGCTCCTGGCTCCGCGAGGGCCAGGTCGCATAGCCCCGACAGCCGTCCCGGGTCTTTGGAGAAGGAGCACCTCCCGAAGCGACCTCGCCTGGAGTCGGAGTTGCCTGCTCGGGTAAGTCCTGTGGTCCTTCTGGACTCGCCTCCGAGAGGTCCGACGTCGGGCCCTGCTGGGTCACCTGAGGTCGGACTCAGGTTGACGGCCTTGGAGAGCAGACTATCTGCCTTCATGGACCAGCAGCGGGCACTGATCGCTAGCCTCGCTGGCGCCGCTGCCCCGACCGCCGGGACGTCGACATCTAAGTCGACCCCGGAGACCGAGCCGATCCTCGAGTCCATGCGAACTCGAGTCGATCCTCGGTCGAGGTCACCCTCGGCCTCCCGTTCGGGACCGAGGTCGTCGCCGCCGACTCCCTTGGCGTCGGGCCGGCCGACGCCTCCGCCTGCCCGAGCCGACCCCACTGATTCCTCCTCGGAGTCGGTCTGGGAGTCTGAAGAGGAGGAGTCACCTGATTCCTTTCGGACTCGGTGTCCCCCCTCGGACTCACCTGAGTCCGAACCTCGGAAACAGTCCCCTCCGGAGGATGCCCGGTTCTCGGACTTCGTCAGGGATATGGCCAAGGCTTTGGCCTTCCCGGCGGATCCCGAGGAGGAGCCTCGAGCCGAAGAGCTCGACGCCCTTCAGTACGACTCTCCCGCCCGGGAGCACTTTACTGTACCGGTGCCTCCCATGCTGGAACGACTACTCTTCCGCATGTGGGAGAGTCCGGCCTCGTCGCCGGTATTGAGCAAGCGGGTCGATTCCATCTATCGAGTCCGCAAGAGTCCTGGCTTCCAAAAAGCACAGCTACCACACCATTCCATGGTAGTGGAATCGGCCATGCATAGGCTTAAGAGCCAGAAAATGCACTCCTCGGTGCCCCCTGGCAGGGAGGCCCGTAACCTGGATGGCCTTGGTAAGAAGTGTTTCCAGGGCTCTATGCTGGCTTGTCGTGTCCAGACCTACCAGCTATACATGGGCATGTATCTCCGAGACCTGGCTAAAGAGCTAGCCGGATTCTCTGCTGGACTGTCCGAGGAACCTTTGCGGAGGTTCCTAGCCTTAACATCTGGTATTCGGGAATGCTCCAAATTCATGTCCCGAGCAGCCTATGATGGCTTTGAAGCATCGGCTCGTGTGGCCGCAGCCGGCATCGGTGCCCGCCGACAGGCTTGGCTTCAGTCGTCTGACCTTGAGCCTTGGGTGCAGGACAAGTTGGTCGATGTCCCCTGCAGAGGTGAGAACCTCTTTGGCAAGCCCATGGCTGAAAAGGCTGCACAAATCGAGACGGAGACTCTCACCAGGACCAGGCTTTCTAGGAAGACCTCCGCCCCTTCCCAGAAAAAGAAGGGCTCGGGAAAAAAGTCCTTTTACCCGAGAAAGGCGGCTGCCTACAAACACTACCCCCAATATCAGGCCCCTCCAGCTCCCCAACAGGGTCAGCAGGCCAAGGGATGGGGTAACGGGTCCCGTAGGCAGCAAGCCCCCAAGCCTGCACCACCAGCCCCTGCTCAGCAGGGTGGGGGTTTTTGACTTCCTCAGCATAGCCTCTCCCCCTCAGCTGGTTCCTCCCAGCACCGGAGGCCGGCTGGTTCACTTCGCCCACAGGTGGTCCAACATCACTTCAGATGCCTGGGTGCTTCAAGTCGTGCGAGAAGGATATCTTCTCCACTTCCATCAGGTCCCTCCCTCTTATTTTCCGGGGGAACCTCCGCGACTCCCTCTGCACAGGGACTTACTCCTTCAGGAGTTAGCAAGTCTTCTTCAGGACCAGGCTGTGGAACCGGTGCCCCACCACCTGAGAGGTCAAGGCTTTTATTCCAGGTATTTCCTAATACCAAAAAGGACAGGCGGCCTAAGACCCATCCTGGACTTGCGCAACCTCAACAAGTTCCTCGTGCGGGAAAAGTTCAAGATGCTTACCCTTGGAATCCTTCTGCCCTACCTCCAGCAGGGAGATTGGCTATGCTCCTTGGATCTAAAGGATGCCTACACGCACATCCTCATCCACCCAAGCCACCGCCAATACCTAAGGTTTGTGGTGGCCGGAAATCACTACCAGTACAGAGTACTGCCCTTTGGCCTGTCCTCCGCACCGCGAGTCTTCACAAAATGTCTCGCGGTGGTGGCGGCCTATCTCAGGCTTCACGGCCTCTATGTCTTTCCGTACCTCGACGACTGGCTCATCAGAGCGTCGTCCCCCCCGGCAGTCACCAATGCCACACACCGCACGGTGACTCTTCTGCAGTACTTGGGCTTTGTCATAAACTTCGCAAAGTCCACTTTGCTCCCCTCACAGGATCTCGAGTTCATCGGCGCAAGACTGCACACTCCTCAGGCTCGAGCTTTCCTGCCTCTCGACAGGGCTCAACGGCTCATGGACCTAGCCGGCCGTTTTCGCAGCCAGTCCCTGGTCTCTGCCAGGCGCTTCCTGAGACTACTCGGCCATATGGCTTCCACCGTCCACGTGACCCCCAATGCTCGCCTGAATATGCGGCCGGCTCAATGGTGCCTTCGCAAGCAGTGGCAACAAGCCACCGGCGGGCTAGCCGACTTAGTGCGCCTCTCCGGACCGCTGGCCTCTTCCCTACAGTGGTGGCTTCATCGGCCGAACCTGGTGCTCGGAATGCCTTTTCAGTCGCCTCAGCCGACTCAAGTGCTGACGACCGATGCTTCCCTCCTGGGCTGGGGAGCTCATTGCCAGGGGCGTGTACTCAAGGTCTCTGGACCGCGTGAGAATCTGCTCAACAGATCAACTTCCTGGAGCTCAGAGCTATTCGTCTGGCGCTCAAGGCTTTCTCCCACCTGACTTCTCACCAGTCCGTCCTTGTCCAGACGGACAATCAAGTTGCCATGTTCTACGTGAACAAGCAGGGCGGCACGGGCTCCTTCCTTCTCTGCCGAGAAGCTCAGAAGCTCTGCTCTTGGGCCGTCAGTCACGGCATTCTTCTCAAAGCAGTTTATCTCCCAGGCCAGGAGAATTGCCTGGCCGACAAACTCAGCAGGATACTCCAGCCGCACGAGTGGCGTCTGGATCCCTTGGTAGTCCAGAAACTCTTTCTGAAGTGGGGCCTCCCCACGATGGATCTCTTTGCCAGTCCTCTCAACCGGCAACTTCCTCGCTTCTGCTCGCGTCAGCCACATCCCCTTCGGGTAGCGGCAGATGCATTTCTGCTCTCATGGTCGGAAAGCCTTCTCTATGCTTTTCCTCCCATCCCGCTAATCTCCCGAACTCTGTTCAAGGTTCTCTGGGACAAAGCGTCCATGATCCTGGTGGCTCCTCGCTGGCCCAGACAGCCTTGGTTTCCACTCCTGTTGCAATTAGCGGTAGAGGATCTGTTCCCTCTGGGGTCTCAACCGGATCTCCTAACACAGGATCAGGGGTCTCTGCTCCACCCCAACCTCCGATCGCTCAACCTAATGGCCTGGCGGCTGAAAGGGTAGTCCTTGCTCCCCTTCTCCTGCCGGCAGAGGTGGAAGAGGTCGTCCTAGCGTCTCGGCGACCTTCTACCCGCAAATGCTACGCCCTAAAATGGCGTCGCTTTTCCGTTTGGTGTGTACAGCAGTCTCAGGATCCCTTCTCCTGCCCGGTGTCGGTGATCTTGCAGTACCTGCTCTACCTCTCTAATCTGGGACTTAAGTCCAACTCCGTCAAAGTCCACCTCAGTGCTCTTTCAGCACACCATGTGCCGGTGGACGGCAGACCTCTTTCCAGCGACCCTCTTGTAGCACGGTTTCTCCGAGGTCTCCTTCTACTTAAACCACCTCTGCGTCCGCCAGCACCTGACTGGGATCTGAATGTGGTTTTACAGCGGATCACCTGTCCGCCTTTTGAACCGATGGCTACCTGTTCTCTGCGTTTTCTTTCGTGGAAAACCTTATTCCTGATAGCCCTCACTTCCGCTAGACGCGTAAGTGAATTGCAGGCCCTCGTGTCTGATCCTCCATACACTCGGTTCTACAAAAATAGGGTAGTCCTACGGACTCACCCAAAATTTCTTCCAAAAGTTGTCTCCCCTTTTCACATCAATCAGGAGGTGGTACTTCCAACCTTCTTTCCCAGGCCTCACTCCAGCAGAGCTGAACGAGTCCTGCATACCCTGGACTGTAGAAGGGCATTGAACTTCTACCTTGACCGTACGCGGGAGCACCGTAAAGCTGCTCAGCTTTTTGTGTCTTTTGACCCCAATAAATTGGGGCTCCCGGTCTCCAAGCATACCCTGTCCATCTGGGTTGCTGACTGTATCGCTTGGGCTTATGGGGCAGCCGGACTCTCCTTAGAAAGTCGAGTCACGGCTCATTGTGTTTGGGCGAAGGCTACGTCAGTGGCTTACCTCCGCTCTGTTTCGCTGGCAGACATCTGCCGGGCCGCTACTTGGTCTTCGAGCCAGACTTTTGCGGTCCATTACTGTCTCGAGAGGGAGTCCCGCAGGGACAGTGCTTTCGGACAGGCAGTCCTCCGAAATCTCTTCGAGGTTTGAGCAACTCCTACCCTCCATCCCGGATGGGGGCTACCGGTGGGTAATAATTCAGCGAAGATTCCTTCCTTCTGTACTGCCGAGCTAGAGGGAGCTCATTTTTGTGCTTAGGGTCTCCGGTAGCCTTAAGCTTGGGAGTCCCATATGTGAGGACTGACTTCCTGCTTGGTCCTGGAGAAAGCGTAGTTACTCACCTGTAACAGGTGTTCTCCAGGAGCAGCAGGAATCAGTCCTCACAACCCTCCCTCCTCCCCGTGGAGTTGCAATCATCTGCTTTAGTTTTTTTGCAAATTTTTATGCTGTCTTTTAGCTATGTCATCAGACTGGCTAAGATGGCACCCTTGGGCGGGAAGGCGACCGCGCATGCGCGCTGCAATTCCCAAAGGCTTTCTGTGAAAGCTGGGGAAAATTGCTCCGCGAGGGCTCCGTCGGCGCCGACGTCACCCATATGTGAGGACTGATTCCTGCTGCTCCTGGAGAACACCTGTTACAGGTGAGTAACTACGCTTTTCTGAGCTTCAAGCTTTGTCATGCCGGGAGCCGTTCCTTTTTCAAATGAGAAGGTGGTACTACGCCTGATTACTCCTTTCTTGCCTAAAGTGGTTTCGGCTTTTCATAAAAAACAGGCGGTGTCTCTGCTGGTGTTGCCTGGAGCAGAGGAGATGGATGTTCGCCTTCTGCTGCGGTTCTTGGACGTGTGGCGGGTGCTCCGTCCTTTGACGGGTACTAGAGAGTTCCATAGATCGGATCGTCTTTGTGCTGTTTGGTGGCCCTCGCAAGGGGGAAGCGGTGTCTAAGGCGTCTAGGGGGAAGCGATCTCGTCGACGTATCTCCTCAAGGGTAGGCCTGTACCGGCAGGGTTATGGGCGCATTCTACCAAAGCGCAAGTGGCTTCTTGGGTGGAATACAGTTTGGTTCCGCCAGTGGAGATTTGTAAGGCGGCCACCTGGTTATTGTTGCATACCTTCGTGAACCATTGCCGTCTGGACATTCATTCTGCAGGGGATGCTTGTTTTGGTTCGGCAGTGCTCTGGGCTGGTGCGGCAGGGCCCTCCCATTATGCTTAACTGCTCTGTTACAACCCAGAGGTTTGGGACTGGACTGGAATGGAGAGACAATGGAGAGGTTTGGGAGAGACTGGAATGGATAAGGAAGACAAAATTAGACTTACCTGCTAATTGTTGTTCCTTGAGGACCTCCAGTCCCGCATCCCACCCGTTTTGCACTTCTCAGGAAATTGGTCTGTAGCGGGTTGGAGGATGATTTCTCTCGTTCAGTGCTTGAGTTCGGGGTCTAGTTTGGGCACAGTAAGTTCTCTCACCCAAGGGGGGGGGGGAGATAGGAGGATTCTCTTCTCCGGGGCGGGAGGTGCATTATTTCTATATTTGGTTAGAGTGTTAGGTACTTTTCTGGTTAACTACTTATTTGTTGCTCCTGTGAATCGTCTTTGTCAATAGGTACTGGACAGAAGGGTCGGTGCTCGCTCTATTAGTACTGCTGTCATCAAAAGATGATGTGCTCAGTCTCCAAGTTGCTGGAAGAGGTGCATTACCCAGAGGTTCGGGATTGGACTGGAGTTCCTCAAAGAACAACAATTAGGTAAGTCTAATTTCGTCTTCTAATTCTCCCATTATATTTTTTAGACTTCTAGCATTTGTATTAAGGCGTTTCAAAGTCCTTATGAACAACTTGCTTATTATCTGACTGGGTAGTTTGGAATCGTTCAACTCTATCTGCCCTTTACTTAAAGGCACCAGGGTTACTTTAACATTTATTGTAACCTCTTTATCGGGATGCCCTAACTTCCCTATTTTGGTAGGATCCTTCAAAATTGATCATTCTGAACCATGTGCTCCTGAACAGCTATTGGCTTTCCCCTATTATCTAGTTTAAAAGCTACTCTGTCTCATAAAGATTAGTGTCAGCAGACTGATTACCCCCTGATTTAAGGTGGAGCCCATCCTTTCAGAAAAGGCCCCCTTTTCCCCAGAATGTTCCCCAGTTCTAACACATTTAAATTCCTTTTCCCTGCACCATTCTCATCCATGTGTTGAGACTCTAGAGCTCTGCCTGCCTTTTGGATCCTGCACGTGGAAAGGGAAGCTGTTCTGATAACTGCTATCCTGAAAGTTCTGGATTTCAGCTTTCTTCCTAGAAGTCTAAATTTGGCTTCCAGAGCCTCCTTCCTTCCCACACTCTTTGGTACCCACATGTACCAAGAGAACTGGCTTCTCTCCAGCACAATCTAAAAACGTATCTAGTTGATGCATGAGGCCTGTTACATTCAAATCAGGCAGGCAAGATGCCAGGCAATCCTCGTATCACCAGCCACACATCTAGCTACATGCCTAATATTTGCCAACTACAATGGCTGCTCTAGCCTTTTTGTCCTGGACATGTGCCCCTGGAGAGACATCCCTAGTGCAAAGGACTGGTCCAAACTGCTGGATCACTTCCTGCCACACCAAAGTGATGCTGGCCTTTAAGATGATCATTCTTCTCCATGACACAGAGGCTGCCAGACTGGAGGTGGGACTTACCTTCTATGTTATCTTTATATACCTCTCTAACTGCCTTAGCTCCTCCCAAGGCTGCTACTCTAGCTTACAGAAGTTAGACTTGTTCCCTGAGAGCTAGAACCTCGGTACACCAAGTGCACATATATGACCTTTCATCCACTGGGTGATAACCAGGTACTTTGTGCAAAGACTGGATAGTCCGCATCTCGCTGTTAGACTGCCGCCTGCATCTTAGTACTGATGAGTTTAGTTTTATAAAGGTTGATAAAGGAGTAGGGATTCTTGAAATTCTCCAGGACCAAGCAGGAAGTCAGTCCTCACATATGGGTGATGTCGGTGCCGACGGAGCCCTCATGCGGAGCATTTCCCCAGCTTTCAAAGAAAACCTTTGGGAATGCAGCGCGCACGTGCGGTCCCCTTCTCGCCCAAGGGTGTCATCTTGCTCAGTCTTTATTTTTCCACGGAGCCCAACAGACATAAGTTTGTGTCACCCGGGAAAAGTAGATTTTTTTTCGGCTATTTTGGCTTTTTCTGATCCGGTTTGACACCGGTTCCCCTTCCTGCCTGGGCTCGGTACACTGGTATCGAGTCCGGAGTTTTGATTTTCGGTTTTTGTCCTTCGTGACTAGCGTTCGCGCTCTTTTTGTGTTTTCACTGGCAGCCCGGTCTTTTGACCTTGCAGGGGCCCTTTTTCCCCCGATGGCTGCCAGCGAGTTCAAAAAGTGTGATCGGTGCAAGGAACCTATGTCTCTCACCAACACATAATGACTGCTGCCTCTGTTGCCTCGGGCCCGACCATGACCCGCTGGCCTGTGGCCCGTGCGGCAAAATGTTGTTGAAGGCACTTTGGAGCCGTCAGCATCAACGTGAGAGAATTTTCTCAGAGTCCGTGTCCGGCCGGGCCCGGACTTCATCAGAGGCCTCGACATCTTGGGAGTCTGACCCCGAGCGCCGTCGGGGTTCCTCTGAGAAGGGAGTCTGCCATCCGGGAGCACAGAAGGAAGAAGAAGCTCGCGAGGGCGGCATCGGTGGAGGCTGCTGGGTCCTCAAGGGCCAGGTCACGTTGCTCTGACCGCCACCCCCCCGGCTCTCGGAGTTGGAGAGGCTGTCCAAGTTACCTCGTGTGGAGCAGGAGTCCCCGAGTCACGTAAGTGCTCTTGTCCTCGTGGACTCTCCTCCGGGGGAGCCGACATCGGGGCCCGACACCGTCGGGGGCTGCTGTCTCCTGAGCTTGGACTCAGGTTGACGGCCTTGGAGAGCAGCTTGGCTGCCTTCATGGAACAGCAGCGGGTGCTGATCACCGGTCTGACCAGTGCATCTGCCCCGACCACCCGGACCTCGACGTCCAAGTCGACCCCGGAGACCGAGCCGATCCTCAAGTCAATGGAGTCTCGAGTCGATCCTCGGTCAAGGTCCCCCTCGACCTCCTGTGCGGGGCCGAGGTCGTCATTGCCGATACCCTCGGCGTTGGGGCAGGTGGCACTGAGGCCGACACGGCCGGAACCACTAGATTCCTCCTCGGAGGAATCGGCATGTGAGATGGAGCACGAGGAGTCCCCGGATACCTTCCGGACCTGGTGTGTCTCTTCGGACTCACCAGAGTCTGAGCCTCGGAGAAGGGCCCCCCCCCCCCCCCGGAGGATACCTGGTTCTTGGACTTTGTGAGGGACATGGCCAAAGCCTTGGCCTTCCCTACGGACGCTGAGGAGGAGCATTGAGCCGAGGAGCTCGATATCCTCCAGTATGACTTTCCTCCGAAGGAAGCCTTTACTGTACCGGTTCCTCTGATGCTGGAACGGCTGTTCTTTCGTATGTGGGAGACACCGGCCTCGGCGCCGGTTCTTAGCAAATGGATTGATTCCATTTATCGAGTCCGTAAGAGCCCTGGGTTCCAAAAGGCGCAGATACCGCACAACTCCATGGTTGTTGAATCGGCCATGTACCGCCTGAAGAGTCAGAAGATGCACTCTTTGGTGCCCCCCCGGCCGGGAGGCCCGGAACCTGGATGCCCTCGGTAGAAAGTGCTTCCAGGGCTCTATGCTATCTTGCTGTGTCCAGACCTACCAGCTGTACATGGGCATATACCTACGAGACCTGACAAAGGAGATTGCCGGGTTCTCAGCTGGCGTCTCCGAGGAACCTTTGCACAGGTTCAAGGCTTTGTCAACAGGGATCCGAGAGTGCTCGAAGTTTATCTCTCGAGCAGCCTATGATGGCTTCGAGGCTTCGGCCCGAGTAGCTGCGGCCAGCATCGGTGCATGCCATCAGGCCTGGCTACAGTCATCAGACCTGGAGTCATGGGTACAGGACAAGTTGGTTGATATCCCCTGCCGAGGTGAAAACCTTTTTGGTAAGCCCATGACTGAAAAGGCTGCAGAAATTGAGACTAAGACTCCTGCCCCTTCTCAAAAAAAGAAGGGCTCGGGAAAGAAGCCCTTTTTCCCAAGGAAGGGTGCTGCCTACAAACCCTACCCTCAATATCAGGCCTCTCCAGTTCCCCAACAGGGCCAGCAGGCCAAGGGGCAAGGGCATGGGCCCCGTCGGCAGAAGACCCCCAAGCCGCCAGCTCCGGCTCCTGCACAGCAGAGAGCAGGTTTTTGACTCCCACAGCATAGCCTCTTCTCCGCCGCTGGCTCCACTCGGCACAGGAGGTCGGCTGACCCTGTATGCCTATAGGTGGCCAGCCATCACAGGGGATACCTGGGTACTCAGCATAGTCCAAAAGGGCTACATGCTCCACTTCCACCAGCAACCCCCCTCCTACTTTCCAAGGGAGCCTCTAAGACTCCCTCTACACAGAAACCTCCTCCGTCAGGAGTTGGCAAGTCTTCTAAAGGAACAGGCGGTGGAACCGGTGTCTCACTACCTGAAAGGGCAAGGCTTCTACTCCAGGTACTTTCTGGTTCTAAAAAGGACAGGAGGCCTCCGGCCTATCCTAGACTTGCGAAATCTGAACAAGTTTCTGGAGAGGGAAAAGTTCAAGATGCTTACCCTTGGGATACTGCTCCCTACCTTCAGCAGGGAGACTGGCTATGCTCCTTAGACCTAAAGGATGCTCATACTCACATCCTCATTCATCCAGACCACAGACAATATCTCAGATTTGTGGTGGGAGGAAACCACTTTCAATACAGGGTACTTCCCTTTGGCCTAACCTCTGTCCCCAGGGTTTTCACCAAATGCCTGGCAGTGGTGGCAGCCTATCTCGGAAATCAGGGAATTTTTGTCTTCCCATACCTGGACAACTGACTCATCAGGGGCCAGTCTCTCCAGGAGGCCAGACAAGCCACTCTTCACATTGTCTCTTTTCTTCAGCATCTGGGCTTTGTCATAAACTAAGCAAAGTCCACTTTGCTCCCCTCTCAGAACCTAGAGTTTATAGGGCAAGATTAGACACCCTGCAGGCAAGAGCTTACTTGCCCGAGGACAGGGCCCACAGACTGATGGACTTGGCAAGCCAGTTCCAAAGCAATTCTCAGGTCAACGCCAGGCACTTCCTGCAGCTCCTGGGCCACATGGCATCCATGGTACATGTGACTCCGAATGCCCGTCTGCACATGTGGGCTGCTCAGTGGTGCCTCAGAGCTCAGTAGGCGCAGGCCACAGGCAACCTCCGAGACAGAGTAAAGGTGTCCAAACAACTTTTGGACTCCTTGAAGTGGTGGCTACATCTCCCAAACCTTCTCAGGGGGGTTCCTTTTCAGGCCCCAGCACACACAAGGGTGCTGACGACCGATGCTTCCTTAAAGGGCTGGGGTGCACATTGCCAGGGCGGGTGCACTCAAGGCCTCTGGTCTTCTCGGGAGGCCACACAGCAGATCAGTCTTTTGGAGCTGCGAGCAATCCGCTTGGCTCTACCGACGTTTTCGCATGCCCTCTCTCACCAGTCTGTCTTAGTTCAGACGGACAATCAGGTAGCAGTGTTCTATGTGAACAAGCAAGGGGGCACGGGGTCCAGGCTCCTATGTCAGGAGGCGCAGGCCCTTTTCTCCTTTGCAGTCAAACAAGGCATGTTTCTCAAAGCAGTTTATCTACCTGGTCAGGAGAATTTCCTAGCAGACAATCTAAGCAGGATTCTCCAGCCGCACGAATGGCAGTTGAATCCATGGGTGGTCCAGCAGATCTTCCTCCGCTGGGGACTTCCGTCCATCGATCTCTTTGCCAGTCCACAAAACCGTCAGCTGCCCAGGTTTTGCTCCAGACAGCCACATCCCCTGAGAATGGCAGCAGATGCTTTTCTGATCTCTTGGTCTACTGGCCTCCTGTATACGTTTCCTCCCACGCCCCTGGTGGCCTGAATTCTGTTCAAGATCCTCTGGTGCAAGGCCTCGGTGATTCTGGTAGCCCCCAGATGGCCGAGGCAACCGTGGTTTCCACTTCTGCTACAGTTGGTAGTGGAAACTCCTTCCCCTCTGGGGTTGCAACACGATCTCCTGTCTCAAGATCAGGGTTCCCTTCTGCACCCTAATCTCAGGGCCTGGCTGCTGAAAGGATAGTGCTAGCTCCGTTGC
The DNA here is from genome assembly GCA_033557465.1 of Ichthyophis bannanicus. Lineage (NCBI taxonomy): Eukaryota > Metazoa > Chordata > Amphibia > Gymnophiona > Ichthyophiidae > Ichthyophis > Ichthyophis bannanicus. Next base: position 188,973,771 of record CM066035.1, on the reverse strand, counting down.
TTCTACCTAAGGAGGTTGAAGAGGTGGTTTTGCCCTCTAGGAGGCAGTCCACCAGAAAGTCCTATGCCCTCAAGTGGCGTAGGTTCACAATATGGTGTGCTCAGTGCAATGAAGATCCTTTCTCTTGCCTTGTGCCAGTAATACTGCAGTATCTACTTCACCTGTCAGACCTAGGCCTTAAGTCTAACTGTTCGGGTCCACCTCAGTGCTCTATTAGCGCACCACTCACCGGTGGAGGGACAGTCTCTGTCGGTTCATCCCTTGGTGTCCCGCTTTCTCAGAGGTCTGCTTCTCAAGCCTCCGGTTCGTCAACCGGCAACTGAGTGGGATTTGAACGTGGTCTTGCAGCAACTTAATCGCCCACCGTTTGAACCGATGGCTACTTGCCATTTGTGCTTCCTTTCTTGGAAAGCACTCTTCCTGGTAGCTCTTACCTCGGCCAGACGTGTGAGTGAACTACAAGTTCTGGTTTCTGATAGACCGTACACACGGTTCTATAGGAACAGGGTGGTCCTACGGACCCATCCGAAGTTCCTTCCAAAAGTGGTCTCCTCTTTCCACCTCAACCAGGAGGTGGTTCTTCCAACATTCTTTCCCAGGCTGCATACCAGCCGGGCTGAAACAGTCTTGCATACCCTGGACTGTAAGAGGGCTTGTCTTTTTACATAGGACGTACAAGAGGGCATCGAAGGGCCACTCAGCTCTTCTTCTCCTTTGACCCTAATAAACTGGGGTTACCTGTCTCCAAGCGTACGTTGTCCACTTGGGTAGCAGATTGTATCGCCTGGGCGTACAAGGCACCCGACCTCCCCTTGCAGGGTCGAGTCACGGCCCACCGTGTCAGTAGCTCATCTCCGCTCTGTTCCGTTGACAGACATCTGCTGGGCCGCTACTTGGTCTTCAAGTTTATTTATTTATTTGTGTGCTTTTCTATACCGCCCCTTCCAGAGATCAGGGGCGGTTTACAAGGAACTTAAATAACAATATAGCAAAACAGAGCAATATTGCATTACATTAAACATTAAGTAAACAAACTAGATTACATAAGAACTAGGTTACATGTAAAATAATGTGTAGGTTATTAACAAAAAACTATGTTACAAAGAACTCCTGCCTAGATGCTGTGATCCACTCTACTACCTCAATCAAAGCACCCCATAAGAAAAAGAATGCACCATGGTACTCCCCAGAGCTAAGAAAATCTCTCCTCCTCCTCAGACAACTAGAAAGACGATGGCGACGATCAAGATCAAACGAAAATCACGATGCATTCAAAACACAATTAGCAAGACATCGCTCATCCGTATCTTCCAGTATGAAAAAATATTACGCAGGCAGACTACAGCGCTCCCTCAACAAACCTCACGAGCTCTTCCACATTGTGAAAACCTTAGCAAAGGAACCTTCTCAGGGTGCTCCACCCCACCTAGATCCTCAGGAATATGCCAACTACTTACGAAGCAAAAGTAATCAGCCTGATCCAACCTCTATCCCCCCCACTTCAGCCAACACTCCCTACACTGTCCCTCCACCCTCACCTAGCCAACTCTCATGTGGGACTCAACACACTCTTTCATCCTTCACCACCCCAAATGACAGAGTCATTCAAGACACCATCTTAAAAATAAACCCCACAACATCACCTTCCGACCCTTGTCCAGCTTCCTGGATAAAGTCACTTCGGGCTGATCTCAGCCCATTTCTAGCTAAAATGATAGATGTATCGTTCTCTACAGGGACATTCCCTCACACTCTGAAGCAGACCTCCATCAGACCTCTCCTAAAAAACAGCAGGTTGGAACCCTCCTTGATGGAATCCTATAGACCCATCTCCAGCATTCCTCTCCTTTCGAAAAGATTACTCAACGGCAACTACAAGATTATCTTGACGCCAATGCACCCTTGCACCCATGTCAGCATGGATTTCGTGAATCACACGGTGTGGAAACCCTACTGACTTCCCTGTTCAACACTCTAACCATAGGCCTAAACAACATCAGACAAGGTTTTGCTTTAATCTTCATGGACATTGCCGCGGCGTTTGATACTGTTGATCATGATGTTCTCCTAGCACGTCTTAGAGAGAAGGGAGTTCATGGATCAGCCCTCTCTTGGTGTTCTTCATACCTCAGAGACCGTTGGCAACATGTTCGTTCTGGATCTTCAACCTCTGACCCCTTCCAGCAAACCAAAGGTGTGCCACAAGGTTCCTCCCTCTCCGCCTTGCTTTTCAACGTTTATATGCAGCCTATCTGTGACCTCATCCACTCTTTTAACATCAACTGCCTAGTCTATGCTGATGATGTCCTTATGTATATGCCATTCTCAACAGAACTCCTTGACCTCTCCCCACTAATCAAGTGCTTTGACGCGGTCACAGACTGGTTAAAATCACAAATGCTTAAGATAAATTTTAAAAAGACAGAAGTCCTCTTCGTGACCAGAAACCCTGCATTCACCTCACCAGGGTCCATCAAGGTGCGTGACGCCGAGCTCCTCTGCAAGACTACAGTTAGATACCTAGGGGTTACGCTCGACCAACATCTCAATATGAAGGCTCATATCAGCAACGTAGCGAAATCCGTCTATCATAAAATCCGGACCCTTCGTCATCTGCGTCAACTGCTAGAACCAGATGACTTTCGATCAGTCTTTCAGGCCTTAATAATGCCCCACCTGGACTACGCCAATGCTATCCTACATGGCCTACCAATGAGCACGATCAACCCCTTACAATTGGCCATGAACTCAGCTGCAAGAATCCTTTATGGAGCCTCCAAGAGAACCCACATCACTCCTATACTGAAACAGCTACATTGGCTCCCTATGCAGTCCAGGATCTCTTTTAAGATCCTAACTATGACTCACAAAGCAATCAATAACAACTCTGCATCTTCTATCACCGACCTGATTTCAATTACACCCCCTAATCGAGCAAGGAGATCAACTGCCTCCAACTCCCTTGTACTACCCAAGGCAATCACGAAGTGCTCTCAAGTCACCAGATCCAGAGCCTTCTCTTACTTTGCACCATCATGTTGGAATGCCCTACCAACAGGCATCAGAACCATCAGTGACCTCTCCCAATTCAGGAAGGCACTGAAGCATCACCTGTTCCTGCAGCACTACAATGTTTCAGACACCTTCTCATACCAACCTACCTCTACACCCCAGGCCAACACATTAAACTCATGCACTCCATAGTCTTAACGCGCAGAGCTGCAATCTCACCTTGCTTCTCCTCTCATTAAGAAACATTAGCTGCATTTAGCTGCTTTGTACATAGTTGCTTTTTGTACATAGTTTTATTATGTTCTCTGTTTATGAAACCTGTTTAATGTATACCCAGTTCATTGTCCTGTTCATTGTAAGCACTGATCAATTTTTGTGACGTGTAGTTTCTGTTCATTGTAAACCGCACTGATGTCAAATAGCGCGGTATAAAAGAAACTGTAAATAAATAAATAAATAAAAAAAACAAAAGTAGGTTATTTACATGGTTAGCAAGAGTTATTTGCGGTCATAAGTACAGTGTTGGGAGGAGGCTAACTTGGGTGGATATTAAAATGAAGTCTGGGATTTAGGTGGGGTAGACTAGTGTTTGGTTAGTTGCATGTTCTTGTGTAGTAAATTTGATTTCAGGTTGTAGGTTGCTATAGTGTTGACTAAATAGGTAGGTTTTAAGTTCCTTCCTGAAAGATGTAAGATCCTTAATCTCTCTTAGGTTTAGTGGCAGTTTATTCCTTTGGCTGGGAGCATAATATGAAAAAGCAGTGTTGGAGGTTATTTGTTTTGATTTTGTCATGGCAATAGGAATTTGTAGCATGTTGAGGTTAGTTTTTCTTCTAGTTCTGTTTTCTTGTGGGGTTTGGAGTAGAGTTGCCAACTGTGATGGGGCTAGGTCATTAATGAGTTTAAAAGTGGTGACAAGTGTTTTATATTGAATCCTACTATAGATAGGCAGCCAGTGGAGAGCGTATAGGATGGGAGAGATGTGATCGAATATTTTAGCTTTCAGAATGATTCGGGCAGTGACATTCTGAGCTCTTTGTAGGATGTGTAAATTCTTTTTGGATGTTCCTTGGAGTATGCCATTGCAGAAGTCTAAATGAGGCATAATGAGAGCTTGGACAACTGTTCTGAAATCGTTGATGTCAATGAGGGGTCGGAGTTGTTGTATGGTTCTCAGTTTGAAAAATATAGTTTTTGCAGTCTGTTTTATGTGGTTAGACATGCTTAGGGTTTTATCTAGTGTAACTCCAAGGTATTTAATTTCGGATTTGACTGGGAGAGTAATGTTCATAAGGTTGATGGAAGTTGGAGGGGTGAAGGTGGTATTTCTGGTTACGAAGAGTGCTTCAGTCTTTTTGAAGTTGATATCCATATGGATTGAGTGGAGCCATTTTTCAGCTTCAGAGAGGCAGGTGGCGATTTTGTTGAAATTAAGGTTAGCAATGTCTAAAGGGGCGAACAGCATGATGTCGTCTGCATAGATAAAATATTTTAGATTGTGGCGTTGAAAGATTGTACAAATAGGTTGTATATAGAGATTAAAAAGTAATGCGGAGAGTGAGGATCCTTGTGGGATACCACGTTCTTGGGGGAATGGTAGTGAGGGGGAATGGTCTAAATGGACATATTGGAAACGATTAGAAATGTAGGACTTAAACCAGTTAAGTGAGACTTTTGCAGCCCATTACTGCCTCGAGAGAGAGTCCCGAAGGGACAGTGCTTTCGGACAGTTGTTACTCTGTAATCTCTTTGAGGTTTAGGCAACTCCTACGCCTCCGGCCCTTGTGTTGGGCTACCGTACGGGGGCGTTCTCAGAGGATATTCTTATCACGAATGCTGAGGCTCTGGAGAGGGAGCCATTTTTTCAGCTTAAGGTTCCCGGTAGCCTAGAGCTGGGGAGTTCCATATGTGAGGACTGACTTCCTGCTTGGTCCTGGAGAAAGAGTAGTTACTCACCTGTAACAGGTGTTCTCCAGGAGCAGCAGGAATCAGTCCTCATGACCCTCCCCCCTCCCCTGGAGTTAGTGATATACTTCATTTTGGTTTTTTGCTGTCTTTTAGCTATGTCATCAGACTGAATAAGATGGCACCCTTGGGCGGGAAGGGGACCGCGCATGCACGCTGCATTCCCAAAGGCTTTCCTTGAAAGCTGGGAAAATGCTCCACAGAAGGGCTCCATCGGCGCCAATGTCACCCATATGTGAGGACTGATTTCCTGCTGCTCCTGGAGAACACCTGTTACAGGTGAGTAACTACTGTTAATGTGAAGTCCCCTAAACGTATTAGATTGTATGATATTTATTCATATTGAGATGAACTTCAAGTATCTAGAACTAATCTATCCTAAGGGCTAATAACTTGCTGAAGAAGATGACTTGTTTAAACCTGAATGTGAATTTCTCTCCTATCCTTTTAATTGGATTAATAGCCGATAAATCAAAGAATGAGCCTGGGATGGGAAATAAATACTAGCAGAAACTTTGCTTATTAAGATATGTCCTAAAAGTCTATATAAATAAGCATACAATTTTAAATAGATCCATTTTCCCCAGATTTGAGAGTGTTTTCCAGCAAGTAAATGCCCACAGGTACAGATTCCTTCCCAGTAGTAGTAGGTCCTTTCTCAGCACACCTTCAGAATTGAAGGTATCTGAGCTCTGGTTTACCTATTTGTATCTCTGCTTCTAAGGCAATATTTCTAATAATTTCCTTGGTTATTTACACTGCAATTACAGTAGTTTGATAGGAGGGATGCTTTCAAAGTGTTCTGTTTATTTGTTGCTATGGGTTATTTTAAACCAAGACTCCACATATCCCAGGCACTGGGTCTCCACGGCAACTATAAATTGCACCCTTGCACCTGGGATTTGATTACCTCCCTCCCCCAGCCATCACGCAATGTCTCATCATGATAGGCTCTGCATGTGGTTTGAACTGTGTAGTGCAAGACATTTGCTAATCTCGCTTTTTCAAGTCATAGCAAGATCAGCAAGCTTCCTTCTCCACGTGGCTCAAATTACATGCAGAACATGTAATTACATGCAGTGAAAGAGTGAATAACAGTAAGAGATTTCATGATGGCTTGGGGGTGGGGGCAAGAGAAAAAAAACATTTAGGAGATGGCTTGTTGGGGTCAGAGAAATATCTGGTGATGACTGAGGGGGACAAGAGTGAGACACCTGGGAGATGGCTGGGAAGGGGCTATATGAGTTTGTGGGAGCTTTTATTGTTTTTTGCTTTATATATTATCAGGCCATGGTGATACGTAAAACATAAAAGGAAGTTATCTTGGGTGCACCTATCAAGAGTCATGAATATGCTGCTAAACAGCATACTCATTGGTGCTTTTCTTTTCCCACAAAACATGGGAAAAGAGTAAATCAGGCCCTTAAAACATGAAGCTGCAATACACCTTTGGGGGAGTAGCACTGTGACAGAGGTCTTGGTGGCTGGTTCCTAAATGTTCCAAGAGAATTTGTCAAGGCCTGTTCTCAACAATATCCCAGTTCTCTCTTATCTCCTAACAAGAACACTTTCCAAAAAAATATTTTTTTCTTCTCAGGTAATTTCTCTAAGAAACAGTTCATCTCTGTATACAAGGTGTGACAAAAAAAAGAAACGAGACTGTCCCATAAATGTTTTATTAAAAAATCTACAGAGAAATTACGCATTGTCCCCTTCAAAGTAATCCCCCCCCCCTCAGAGTTAATGCACTTCTGCATTCGCTTCTGCCACGTATGGAAGCACTCTGTAAAGTACTCCTCCTTAAGGTCCCTCAGCTCAGTGTTCTTGATCTCTTCTACATAGGCGAAATGAGTTCCTTTGAGCACAGTGTTCAGCCTGGGGAAGATCCAGAAGTCGCATTGTGCGAGATCTGGGGAATGAGGAGAGTGGTCAAGAGCTGTGATCTGTTTGTTGGCCAAGAACTGCCTCATGCTGAGCGCGGTGTGTGCAGGCGCGTTGTTGTGGTGGAGCAGCCACGACTTCTCTCCACAGAGCCCGCCTGCTGCGTCAAACCCGGTCATGGAGGCGATTGAGGATCTGCTGGTTGACTGTCTGACCCTCAGGCACAAACTCATGATGGACCACTCCCTTCTGATAGAAGAATGCGATCAACATGACCTTGATCCTTGATTTGGACATGCGTGCCTTCTTGTGTCTGGGTGACAGTTGAGTCTTCCACTGCAGGCTCTGTCTCTTGCTTTCAGGGTCGTACTGGAAGACCCAAGTCTAGTCTCTAGTGATGACTCGGCCAACGAACTCTGGATCTTCACTAGCAAGTCTGGACAAACATTGACCCGGTGCTCCTTCTGGTCATCCTGTAAAAGCTTGGGCACCATCTTGGCGCACACTTTCCGCATCCCTAGCTCCTGCACCAAGATGGAGGGCTTTTGGGAGCATCCCACACGCATGCGCGCTGCCTTCCCTCCCGCCCATTCACTTCCCTCTCATCAGTTGGGTTTGTAGCTGAGACCGAAGGAGGGAAGTAGACAAATGAGAGAGAGAGAGAGAAACAACTCCTAGGGGAGGTGGGTGGGTTGTGAAGACTTATTCCTGCTGTTCCCAGAGATCACCTGTTACAGGTAAGTAACTGTGCTATCTCCAGGAATGAGTCTTCACATATGGGGACTCCCAAGCTAGAGCTGCCTACAGGAGGTCTCAGCATGTTGCAGATCTAATCGATGGGCCATGCTATTTCCCAGAACCTCAGGCATCCCAGGGATGGATGGTAGGAGTTGAACTAAAAAGGTGTGCTGTGGAACAGCTTGACTAAACAAGGCGTCTAGAGGGGAGTCCTTGTGTAGATCATAAATGTTAGTAAATATTGGATTCCAATTTTCTAATGTGGACCTTAGTCAAAAGTATTGCGAAAGTATTTGTTGAGGCTAATATGGGTCTGGTGCTAAGAGCCAGTACATTATCCTCAAAGAAAATACCTTACTGTGAAGTAGAGGAAAAATATTTTGCAATACAGGCAGAGGTCAGAAGCCTAAATGGCTAGAACTAATCCCAGAAGAAAAAACTGGGAGAGTTTAATGGGGTTGGACTTTGGATGAGAAGCTAAAGCTTCTGTAGGCCAAAGTTTGAAGCTTTTTGTCCTTGGAGCAGAAAAAGCTCTAGGAAAGAGAGGAGATAAATATGACTGGTTTGCAGAAAAAGGATGGGTCTTTAAGACCCCTTTATCCAAATGAAAGAAAGAAACATTTGTAGTAGGCGGTGTAGCCTCCAATTTCTTGAAGATCAGTAATGTCTTCCCTAAGTGATGTCACTTAGGATGATGACTTTACATGGAGAGCTTCAGATGTAACGTAACTGGAGAGGTTACAGTAAAAGAAGGTAGTTTCTAATTACCATAGAAATTGGTTGTCCATTTAAAACCCTATGGCATGCTGGAACAGCATTAATATGGACAGCAACAATCTTTCAGAGTGAGATATGTGTATTTATATAAACATAAACATATATATAAACATAAGAGACTCAGTTAATAACAAGAAGGGATAAGACCTGCTTGAGAATATGGATAGAGAACCCCTTACTGATTACACGGGGAAGATCCATGAAGAAGGTTACATGGAAAACCTGTGGAATGTTCCTACTCAGAAGGATAGGTCTAGATTTCTTTAAAAATTCTAGACTTTGAATAACCAGAAATGGAGATCTACGTGAAGGGGTGCAGAGAAAATCCTTAGTCTTAAGACAACAAGTCTGGATCCTTCTGTAACTTCAGTGTGGAGAAAAAGACGCAATAAAAGGGAATACCATATTTGCCCGTCTATGAGGGCAATATGAGTATAATGCGTTCTTTGTTCAGCATAAGCTCCAATGAAGTATTGGGAATTAGAAGGAATGCACTAGACAAGGACCGACTGCAGTGAAAAGAAATGCATCCCTGTTGGAAGAGTTCCACTGGAGATGTGGAACAACTCAGGGAATTAAGCAAATCTTTATGCTTTCATGTGATCTAAGCCCTGGTTCATTTTCCCTAAAAGGAAATTTTAAGGAAGATGGTAAGAGTATGAAAAAACCGGTCATGTGGGAGCATGACTGGGCAAAGCCTTTTAACCATCTGGAAGTTACCCACCAGGAATGGCTCTGACGCTCTCTGGCAAAGGCCCATAGTTGCAGAGCTTTTTGTAGAATTGCAGAGAGCATGTTGTAGGTTGCTTAGGTGAGATCTGGCTGAAAGGCTAGGGGACATGTAATGAAGCTACAGGGTAAACTATTTAAGACAAATAAGAGAAAATATTTTTTTCACTCAACGTGTAATCAAACTCTGGAATTTGTTACCAGAGGATGTAGTAAGAGCTATTAGTGTAGCTGGGTTTAAAAAAAGGTTTGGACAGGTTCCTGGAAGAAAGGTCCATAAACCATTATTAAAAAGGGACCCAGGATATCAATGCTTGACCCAATACAAGCATTGTGGAACCTGTCTTTTGGGGATACTGCTAGGTACGTATGACCTAGATTGGCCACTGTTGGAAACAGGATTCTGGGCTTGATGGACCTTGGTCTGACCCAGTATGTCATATCTTATGTTTTTTTATGGTCTGCAGTGACTCTCTGTTCAGGCGTAGCTCCTCAGCTATCATCCGCACTGTCAATCTGCAATCACTCTGCACCAGCTGGTTCAATCTGTCAATGTTCTCAGCTGTCTTTGTCGTGGAAGACTGTCCTGACGTGGGGTCATTCTCCATCTCCTCGCAGCCAGTCTCGAAGCATTTGTGCCACTCGAAGACTCGCAGCCTTGACATTGCATCTTCTCCATAAGCCTTTTGGAGAAGTTGGAGACACTCAGTTGGGCCCTTCTCCATCTTAACCAGAAATTCAGGTTGATTCTTTGCTCCATATTTCTGCCACCTCCCAGTTGCGTGACGAAGTGTGCTACAAAGAAATCTGAAAGAAAAACAGAGTGAGAGATGAAAAATATTATAGCAGAATAGTGGCAAGATGTTGCACAACACAGTGACATAAGCGGTTAGCCAATTGGCATTGAGTCATGGGTGTGGATGCCACAGTTTCGTGGTGGTTTTTTGTCATGCAGGCTCAGAACACTTCCGACTTCCTGACCAGTGCAGCCTTCAGTACCTTTGAGTCTACCAGCAGAGCTGCTGCAGTTTGCATAGGGGGGCTCGTAGGATGGCCTGGCTTCAGATATTGGACCTCGAGCAGTGAGTTAAAGATAAATTGGCCAATATTCCTTGCTTTGGAGAAAATCTTTTTGGTAAAAGTTGGAGAGAGAAGGAAGGAAAGTTTGAGGCAGATGATCTCGCCCTCAAGCGCTTCTCAAGAAAGACTTCATACCCCTTTAGGAGGAAGGCTACTGCAAAGAAGTCATTCTACACCAAAAAGAAGAGAGATTTTTCTTCTTATCCCAACTCTGCTGGTTATCAACCTTGGTGGTAATAGCAAAGGCCATATGGTCCCCGTCAGCCCAAAGAGGCCAAGACTCCCAAACCCCAACCAGCTGCTCCACCATAGCTTTTTGATTCCTTCCTACTTTGCCAGGTCCCTAGCCCTTTCACATAGCAGGCAGACTTTGTACTTTGTACTTTTGCCCACAGGTGGCATCTCATCACTTTGGAGCAGTGGACTCGGCATCGTCCAAGGGGGCTATCTGATTCACTTTCAAAGCTTACCCCTAACCACCTCCACAAGAGATTATACTGCAAACCCTTTGCAGGCCAATCTCCTGTCCACTGAGGTGGCCGCCCTGATAGCTCAATGGGCTGTTGAAAGAGTCCCTCCCACCCAAGAAGGCAAAAGCTTCTACTCTCTCCTTACTTTCTTATCCCAAAGGAAACAGGAGGGTTCAGACCCATTCTAGATCTGAGGGATCTCAACAAATTTCTCATTCAAAAGAAGTTCTGGTTGATTTCCCTCAGCACCCTTCTGCCAAACCTTCAGAGGAACAACTGGCTATGTTCTCTAGACCTCAAAGATGCTTACACACATTTGGTGATCCACCTTCACCACAGATAATATCTGCACTTCCAGTTTCAGCAAATCCACTACCAGTATCGGGTGCTTCCCTTCGGGCTAGCTTCCACACCCAGAGTATTCACAAAATGCATGGCAGTTGTCGCAGCATACCTGCGTACTTTGGGGATCTCTGTCTTCCCCTACATAGACAACTGACTGATAAGGGGATAATCCCCAGAAGTCGTAAAACAATCACTTTATTGTACCATCACAATGCTCCAAGGTCTAGGCTATGTATTAAGCTTTCCAAAATTCCACCTGCTTCCCTCACAGCAGCTTGAGTTCATCAAAGCACTTCTCGATACTCATCAGGGCCAAGCTTTCCTTCCTCAGGATTGCTCTGCTCGTCTCATCGAACTGACCCTCACTATACAAGGTCAAAGTGTTGTGACAGCTCTAGACATCTGTTGCGTCTTCTGGGACACATGGCCTACACGGTCCATGCTGTACCATATGACCGTCTACAAATGAGACCAGCTCAATGGGCACTTTCGTCCCAATGGAGTCAGGCAACCAGCCATCTTTCAGACAATATTTGCATCACTTCTCCTCCTCCTCCTCCTCGTCAACTCCCTTCAATGGTGGTGCAACCCCCAACATCATCTCAGAGGGTCAGCTTTTCAGATGCCTCCACCCCAATGCATCTTAACGACAGATGCTTCCAAACTCAGGTGGGGGGCACAACTGAACAATCTCTGTACACAAGGAAAGTGGACAGAGCAGGAATCCCAAATGCAGATCAGTTTCCTCGAGCTACGTGCTCTCATGAATGCCTTCCAGTTCTTATCCCCTCTCCTAGGAGGCCCTTTGACTCTGGTTCTTTGCCATTGCACACCGCATCCATCTTCAGGCAGTGTATCTCCCAGGTGAGCTCATTGTCCTGGCGGACAGACTTAGCCACATCCTCTGTTCACAAAAGTGTACTCAAACAAGAGCCTGCATTTTTAATCTTTTCACATGTGGGGGACTCCCAAAATAGATCTGTTCGCCACTCAGGAGAATGCATGACTACCGCTCTTTTGCTCCACACTTCCCTTCTCACACAGTCAAGCAGCGGATGCCTTTCTTCTGCATTGGGGCACGGACCTGCTTTATGCATTCCCACCGATCAACCCCCCCCCCCCCCCCGCCCAATACCCAAAACTCTGTTCAATTTGCAGGCTGACAAGGGCTCCATTATTCTAATAGCCCCTTACTATCCCCGTCAACCATGATTTCCTCTACTGCTTTGTCTAGCGCATACTTCACCCCTCAGTTTGGGTCATGCCCCCTACCTCCTCTGTCAAGATCAGGGGCTACTCCTCCATCCCAATCCACAAGCCCTCTGTCTCACAGCATGGCTGCTAAAAAGCATTACCTTTTGACTGCATCTTCTTCAACCAGTGAAGGACATGTTGCTTGCATTGCGCAAACCATCTACCAGGTGTTCATATGCCTTCACATGGTGTGACGGTTCACTCTTTGGTGTACTCCAAAGCAGAGTGATCCATCTGACTGCCCACTGGAACTTCTTCTGCAATATTTTCTCCACTTGTCCTCCACAGGGCTTAAGACTCTGTCAGAGTTTCTCAATGTCATTGCAGCCTGTCACAGGCCAATAGATAGGCATCCCATTTCCTTGCACCCCTTGGTGCAACGATTGATGTGGCATCTTCTTTCCAAGCCACCAATCAAACCACTGCCAGTGGCATGGGTCCTCAATGTGCTCCTAACACAGCTTCTAAAAGCCCCATTTGAGCCTTTTGCTACCACTTCTCAGAGGGTCCAGCAACTGTGCTTTGAGACACTCCTCATTCTCTTGGGGGTCTCTGGTGGCTATGCTCCCTGGGGTTGGGGGTTCATTTCTGAGAGAAGAGCTTTTGGACTCTGGATTGTCCTCCCTGGAATTTTTTTTCTTTTTTGCAGCAGGCCTGGTCCTTCCTTCTGCCATGGAAATTCAGACCCTGCGGCCTCTGGGTGTCCCTGGGCGTAGTCTCGTGAGGGGCAGGCTGAAAGTGGAAGCCCCGTTTGATTGCATTTGGTTAAGCATCCCTGGTGAGGTGCCCCCTAGAGATGAACATCTGGGAACTGTTTAAGATTTTGACTGTGACTTTGATTCAGACGGCTTGGCACTGGGCTCTAACATGAATGAAGAAGTATTCTTGCCTTCAGAGGACTGTGAAGAGGCCGATGTGATCCGCCTATTCTGGAAGGATGAGCTGGAACCGTTGATTGCCGGGGTCCTATCCAACGATACAGGGCAGGAGCCGAAGGTGCACCCGTTTCTTCATGGAGTACAGAAATCCACTACTGTCTTCCCATTCCTGAATGTGATCAAGGATATGATCCAGTTGGCATGGGAATCTCCTGACTCCCTGCCTAAGGGACTTAAAATTTATGATTTCCCGGAGAAGGAGTATATGGAGTGGTTTGATATTCCCAAGGTGAATCTGCAGGTCATGGCAGTTAACAGATGGACCACCATTCCTGTGGAGGCAGATTGGTCTTAAAGGATTTTCTGGACCAAAAGATGGATTCATTGCTGAAGAACCAGTTCGCCATGCAGCTCCTATTCTCCAGCTGGCAGTATGTGCCTGCCTGACGTCTCGAACCCTGCTCCAGTGGATTCAGTCTTTTCCGACGGATGATATTACCCTTCTTTTAGAGTCTGATATGGCCTTCCTTGCTAATACCATGTGTAACCTGGTATGTTTGACAGCCAGGGATAGTGCCCTCACTTTGGTGTCACAACGTTAGATTTGGCTCCAGCACTTGGCAGCGAGCAAATTTTCCAAAGCCCGGTTTGTCTAACTGGCTTTTAAAAGGAAGCTTCTTTTTGAAGATGATTTGGAGAAGCTGTTGAAGGACCTAGTTGATATACAGTATACTCCTAGGAGTAAAAAAAAATGCCAAATAACAATAAAGACTCCCAAACAGGACAAGAGAAACAAAAAAAGAAAGAAAAAAATCAAATGAGACCCACACCAAAAAGAAAACACCACCAATAGTAATTGAGGAACAAAGACCTCAGCCAACCTCTCACCAAAAAGAGCAGAGAGGATGAGCACATCAAATAGCGCCACAGCAATTCTTATAACTCGATGTAAGCTCAAGATGACATCAGTGGTCAAAAAAAACCTTAGTGCTGGGGCATACAATACAAGCCCAAACCTAGCACATACTATTGGTATAACATATCAGGGATAAATAGCTAGAATGACTTAACTTTGAAGGCAGTGAAAAAAGGCAGCCACACACAGCAAGGAGCAAAGAGCAGTGCAAAGAACCACAAAAACGGCTGTCTTCATAGCAACGACACCGGAGCTCCGACACCAGGTGTTTCGCCAACCGTCATCTTCAGGGAGCTCATCACAGGAAATGCTGCATACCTGAAATTAAAAGACCTCCAATTAAACTTCCCCATACATCATCAGTCAGTGGTGCAGGAATCAACAAAAAAGAAAAGAATAAAAAAATGAAAAAATCAGCGGTAGTATCAGAACATAAGAACTAAGAAAAGCTCACTGGACCACAAAGGAAAACAGATAGACGATTGTGCTCTGCCCACTGTGTAAACTGCTGATCCAAAGCAAAAAACGCCGAGCATCCATGTTAAAAATAGGGAATTTTAACTGACGTCGGGGACTTACCACTGACGTATGCCGACTAAAACGGAAAGGAACAGCCAGTGCAGAGGACCAAAAAGGTAAAAAGCAAAATAAAAATAAGAATATGAATATGAACTGATACAGAAAAATAACCACCCTACCCACCCTAAAACAATTAAGAGATGTAGCATAAATAAAATGAAATCATAAAAAAAATTTCAGAAAAAGGACTTCCATTCAATGACGTCATTCAATCCTGTTGGTGTCACGATATTCAGATGAAAAATCCATCGCTGTTCAAGACGAATAAGAAATTTGTCCCAATTAACACCATGGATAGAGGGAAGACATTGAGCAATCGCAAGACAGCGCAGATCCTCAAATCAATGTTGAAACTGTTGGCAATGTTGAATCAGAGGTGCTCCAGTGACAGAATGCTTCAATTTGCTCCTATGTTCAATGAGGCGAGTCCTCAATGCACGTCTTGTTTTACCAACATAACCTAAGTCACAAGGACATTAGGAAGCAGGGTACTGTTGTGGATCAGGAATTGGTTAAAAAAATAAAAAGCAGAGGGTAGGGTTAAATGGCCAATTTTCTCAATGGAGAAAGGTGAATAATGGAGTACGCCAGGGATTTGTGCTGGGTCCACTGCTTTTTAACATATTCATAAATGATCTGCAAATGGTGAGAAGAGCTACCAAAATGTTAAATTGATGGAAGAATACCCTTGTGAGGAGAGGCTTAAAAGATTAGGATTCTTCAACCTGGAAAAGAGATGGTTGAGGAGTGATGTGACAGAGGTCTATAAATTAATGAATGGAGTTGAACGGGTAAACATAGATCAGCTGTTTATGCAATCAAAAAGTTGAAAGACTAGGGGACACGTAATGAAGCTGCAAATGTAACCCATGTAAGACTAATAAGAAAACACATTTTTTCATTCGACGTGTAATCAAACTCTGGAATTCATTACTGGAAGATGTAGTAAAGCTTTTAGTGTAGCTGGGTTTAAAAAAGGTTTGGACACATTCCTGGAGGAAAGGTCCATAAACTACACAGGTACACTAAAAAAAATTTTTTTTAAACTGCCTCTGTTTCGATTGATTTTTACGTTTTTTGGTGCGCTGAATCCAAATCTGGTAACCAATTTGCTCCATCACGTACAGATTGTTTGCTACATTGGGTTAGCAGTTTGAAGTGAACGTTTCAGATTGAGTGCGATCGAGATAAAAGTTTCTTGGATAAATTCTTTATACTAATTGTTTAGTAGTTATTCAAATAAGAATAAAGAAAATTGTAACAAGGCAGCACATAAGAATAGAGTAATGTCAACAAAACACACTGTGATGGTAGCAAAATTGTCTGCACTTAAAACAGCCACATACATGTGCACAAACATTGAGCATATAAGAGCGAGGTTAGACACAAAGCAAAGCAAAGAAATGTGCAAAAAATGTTGTACAGGTATGTATGTAAGAATAGAAAACGCAAACCGCACCATTGCAATACATGAAGACAAACACCCGATGGTGTGAAAATAAAATTCTAATAAATGAGATCCGACACTGTGGTAATAACTAGCAAATTTTTATTTCAAAGTTTAGTAAAAACACGATATTTGTCAACACAGTTTAGATTTTAAAGTCATTCTTGGGTCAATCAATCTCCTGGTGGGCCCGTTTCTTCTTCCCCCGAATGCTTCTCTTGGTGCGCTGCTTGGCGTATTTTTCATCTGGGGTTTCCCGCAGCAGCAACCAGCAGAAATCAGCCATCATAGTGGTGTTCCATCTTCCTTGGTACCTTCTCTCTGCGTCCTTGATGTCCTGGTGAAACCTTTCACCTTGTTCTTCACTGTACGCCCCCATGTTTTCGGGAAAGTAGTTCACATGGGAGTGCAAGAAATGGACTTTCAGGCTCATGTTACAGCCTTGTTCTTTGAAGGCATTGAGCATCCTGGCAACAATATCCTTATAGTTCTCATCCCGCCTGTTCCCCAAGAATTTGAGAACAACAACATTGAAGGAATCCCAGGCTTCTTTTTCCTTCTCAGACATCGTTTCAGCGAAAGCTCCATCTGAAATGAGTTTCCTTATATTAGGGCCAACAAACACTCCTTCCTTTAGCTTTGCTTCAGAAAGTCGGGGGAACTTTGAGCAAAGGTACCGAAAGCACTCACCATCTTTTGGAAGGGACTTGATGAATTGCTTAATGAGACCCAACTTAATGTGGAGAGGTGGTAATAGAATTTTATCACGAGGTACCAAGCTCTCATGAAGAACATTTTTCTCACCGGGTCTCAAATACTCCCGAATTGGCCAGTCTTTTTTCCCCCAGTGTAGGTCGCGGGCCCGGCTATCCCACAAGCAAAGGAAGCAGGGATATTTGGTGAAAGCGGATTGCTGCCCTAATAGCATGGATAGAATTTTAAAGTCTCCACAAATCATCCACTTATACTCATCATAACGAATCTTCTGAAGAATCAGGGCCAAATTCTCGTATTTTTCTTGGAGAATAACAGAGTGAGCAATAGGAACTGAAGCGAATGTGTTGCCATTATGAAGAAGAACACCTTTTATGCTGTCTTTTGACGAATCAATGAACAGCCGCCATTCAGTAGGATCATACTTGGGTTTAAACTTTTCCATCACTCCGTATATATCGTTGCAAAATACCAAATCTTCCTCTTTGCTGAAATACTTCAAAAATTGTGTCTCGTGGTTGCGGTACCAATAAAAAGTTGTTCCTGGTGACAATAGATTTTTCTGTTTAAGCCGAGAACCTAGCAGTTGGGCAGCATCTTTTGGGAGTCCTAAATCCCGGACTAAATCATTCAATTCAGCTTGAGAGAAAAGTTCAGGTTTCGGATCTGGTTCAGTTTCAAACTCGGAAGTACTGGACTCATCGGGAAAAGCCATCTGATGAGTCTCATCATGATCAGAACCGTCCACACAAATATGATCCAAAGATTTTGGTGGTTCAGGCACAGGTACTTCGTTGCTATGAGGCATAGGCCTAATTGCTGAGGGAAGGTTGGGGTAACTTATTACGTTCTTATTTTTTAAGTTGTATCCCTTCACAGTGCAAGAGCAAAAATAGCAGTCACTGCTGTGGTCTCTTTGTTCACGCCACATCATAGGTATTCCGAAACGAAATGCTTGTTTTTTACCTTTCATCCATAAACGTAGATCTTCCTCACATGTCTTGCACGCTTTGTGAGGAGCCCACGGTTTGTCTTGATCGCCTAACTTCAAACCGAAATAGGCGAAATATACTTTTTTAATAAATGCAGAAATGTTCCTCTGCCGCTTTTTCACGGTATATTCCCCACAAATAAAACAAAAACTGTCCGGAGAGTTGACGCAACCTCTGGCTCTGTGAGCCATCACAAATACACAGCACTGCAAACTACAACTGTAGTGAACCACTTCGGAATAAAGCTGGATTACGACTGAGCAAACAAAAGGTAATAATGAACTTGCAAGAAACTGAAATTTGACAGGAACGTTCATGTCGCAACCACCGTGTTTGAGCGAGCGAACGAGGCGAGGCGAACAGGAAAGAACATGCGCCAGCACGAGTACTGGATTTAGCCCCCCGCCTCCCAATTGTCCTGTTAATGTATAAAATGAATACAAAACACTCTAAAATATCATGAGGGAGTGTTTCTAGTTAGTTAACCATTACAACCTCTATTTTGGGCCAAGAAAATAAACTGCAGTCGGCTAAAAAGAAATTATGTGAACATTCCTTATATGGGTAAGAAATCTAATTTTGCAAGAAAACGTGACGTGATGGAACATTTTGGCTATTTTTCCTGGATTCAGCACCCCAAAATCTATAGGAATCCGTTGCAAAACTGGAGGCAGTTTTTTGGTAGTGTACCTGTGCTATTATTAAAGAGGACTTGGGAAATCCACTGCTTGCCCTGGGACAAGCATTGTGGAACCTTTCTGCCTTTTTGGGAACCTGCTAAGTACTTGTGACCTGGATTGGCCACTATTGGAAATAGGATAGTGAGCTTGATGGATCTTGGTCTGACTCACTATGGCATATCTTATGTTCTTATGTTCCAGGGCTGCGCAATGATGATTTGGGGGCCCATTCCCTGGTCCTCTGGTTGAAGGCAGGCGTCACCTTTCCCTTCAGTAATGGGGCCCAGGTTACCAAGGATCGCTGGGTACTAGACGCCATTCAATTTGACTGTGTCATGGAATACAAAGAACAGATTCCAGATGCCTTTGTCATTTCCCCTTGTGGGTCTGCGATCTAAAGTCCTGCTGTGCGGACCACCTTGAACAGGTTGTTGCTCATAAAGGCAATGGTGCCTGTCCCCCGGATAAGCAGGGTAAGGACAGATACTTCATCTCTTTTGTGGTATTTAAAAAAGGATGGCTCCTTCTGGCCCATTCTGGACCTCAAGGGTGTCGTCAAGCACTTGTGCGTCCAGATAGAAACCTTGAGCTCTGTGAGTCGAGCAGTGCACCAAGGGGAAGGGCAGACTGCTGGATAATGTCACCTGTATCCTTCTGACAACGAATGGCAATCTCTCAGGCTGGAGAGCCCATTGCCAAGACAGCACATCCCAGGGCCACTGGAACCACAGTGAAGCAATGTGATCTTAAGGTAAGGGCCATCAGGTTGGCTGTTCTGCGTTTTTGGCCCCTGGTCAAGGGCCAGGCAGTTGGAGGGTTTTTTTTGGATATTGCCATGGAAGTGGCACGAGGCGTGCCAGGATAGTTCTGGAGATGACTGTCCTCCTAGCCTTGTCAGCTCCACACCTTATCAGGGTGGACAGTGTGGAAGCGGACTTCCTCAGCCAGCACTATCTGGATCCTGGAGACTGGGATTTGAATCAGGAGGCGTTTCAGTTGATTCTGCAGCGCTGGGGTTGTTTCAAAATGGATCTGATGGTGACCAGCTCCAATGCCAAAGTTTTGCCACTGTAGTTGCCACATGGCAATGGGGTCCAAGGGCATTAACACCCTGTTTTTTTTTTTTTTGCTCAGAAAGTAATGCCCCACATGTTTTTTCTCAGTCCAGAATGAAGATAGAGGTGTGAAATTGAAAGGGTAGTAACTTGGAACCTCAAAGGACACGTGTGTAATTTTACAGTTGTCCGACAAATAGCGAGGCAGTAGTGATCCTTCAAATGGCGTCTGTGAGTGACACACGGTACAAACAATGAGCTGTAATTGAATTCTTGGTGGAGGAGAAAGAAAGTGTGAGAAACATTCACAAACAGTTGTGTGCTGTGTATGGAAGTTTTGCGGTAGATAGGAGCACCGTTGGACGATGGGTGAAGAGAGTAAAGGCTTCAGGGAGTGGTAAAACGCAACTGGAAAATCGGCTGCGGTCTGGGCGTCTTGCCTCAGCCACCAGTCCCGACAAGTTGCAGCACGCTGATGACATTATTCGTGCAGATCGGCGCATCACGAGTCGGGAACTGTCCGTACAGCTTTCCATCAGTAGAGGTAGTGCAATGGCAATTATTGACTCTTTGGGATAAAGGCCTCCCCCTCAGCTTCAAAACACTCCAACAAAATCAGAGCAGATGTCTTTCCTTTGGCATTTGTTTTCGGTTGTGAGACTTCACGGAACCCATCTTGCACACACCTTTGAATATCCCAAAGAGTCAATAATTGCCATTGCACTACCTCTACTGACGGAAAGCTGTACGGACAATTCCCGACTCGTGATGCGCCGATCTGGACTGGTGGCTGAGGCAGGACTTTCTTTTTCCTCCACCAAAAATTCAATTACAGCTCGTCGTTTGTACTGTGTGTCACTCAGATGCCATTTGAAGGATCACTACTGCCTTGCTATTTGTCAGACGACTGTAAAATTACACACGTGTCCTTTGAAGTTCCAAGTTACTACCCTTTCAGTTTCACACCTCTATCTTCATTCTGGACTGAGAAAAAACATGTGGGGCATTACTTCCTGAGTAACCCTCGTATATATAAAAGCAAATGGCACAGGAGTGAGAGTCCCAATGAGGGATGAGGAGGACATAAAAATGAGGAGCAAAAATTGCCTTACTATTGACACCACACGAAACAAATGTTGTGCGATAGAATGAAAATAAATCCAAAAGGTGGTAATACCTGTTCTCTAACACCTTTGTGAAGAGCGCTAGAGTAAAAGAGCTCTAAACATTCAATAGCATTCCTGTACATTAAAAACAGCCAGGGAAATTAATCTTGGTGCTCATGTATTAAAAAGGGTATTAAAAAGAGAGACACAAAGTAGGACTTGCCTTACAGATATGCATGTAGTCTCCCGATGCTGCAGTTTGAAAAGATTCCTCAGGGAAGCAGCTATCCTTTTTAAACCGAGCAGTGAGCTTTGCGCCAAAAAAGTAAAGGTCAAAGTTTGCACTTAAGGAGCCATCCAAGAATAAAATATACCATAGCATTCCTATCCTATAATTTAATGCTCCAAAGCTGAAAAGTAGTATTAAAAACCTTTAAAACTTACACAGCCGTCCCCGGGGGGGGGGGGGGGGTACCGATATGGCGGCAGTAGTCCTTGTCGAGTGAGCATGTTTTTATATGGGGAAGAAGCGCAAGGGGAAACCAGGTTCTTTGCCCTCACAGCCCTCTATTACCTCTACGCCAATTTCCGATGCAGTGGTGGGTCCCTTGGATTCCTATCTGTTGCGTTCAGCTCGACGTTCAGATGGCGCTGGTGGAGTAAGCCAGCAGCTTCGCCAGAGTCTGAGTACTCGGCAGCTGTTTTGGTGTCATCTTCTCCCCCCCTCCCCCAGTATTCAGCCTGGTGCCAAAGGTTTCCCGCAGCCATTTGGAGATGTGCGCGTAGGGAAGGAAATCCCTGCGATACGTGGAGGAGAGTCCTCAGCGAGTATGGAGGCAGTGTTTCCAGCAGCTGAATCGGAGGTGGCCTTTTCTTTACAATGTCCTGCGAATTTCACCTTGGAGGCTATTTGGAACGCTATTGTTTCGTTGGGTGAAGTTCTTTTGTCTCAGGTATCATCTTTAGCCACAAAGCCCGATGGTTCACCCCCGCCCTCCGGAAACTAAAGACCATTCTTAGACGAGCAGAAAGGAAATGGAGGAAAACCAAAACCGAAAAAGACAAAACAAAATACCTCTACGAACTCTCTACATACCACTCAGAAACCGACAACGCGAAGAAACTACCACACCAAAATCATCACGACAGCCATAAACAAACCTCAAGAACTTTTCCAAATTGTCAAAAAACTGATAAAAGCACCTAGTAAATCTGACCAGCTGCCAGATATCCCCCCTGATCTCCTAGCCCGGCAATACAAACAACTTCAACAACCGTAAAGCTTAAATCACTATGCTGAAACAACCAAGACGAATCCATGCACCATCATAAACAAAGCGACACAACCTCAAAAGAAGAAATATCTTCCACCATCTCCTGCCTGAACACCACCACCTCCCTGCTGGACCCCTGCCCTACTGATTGGATAAAGAAAACCAAAGAAGCCCTGAGTACACCGTTAACCCACATCATAAACGAATCCTTTACCCAAGGACACATGCCAGATGCCCTCAAGACCACAATAATTCGACCGACCCTGAAAAAGCACAACCTAGACCCCCTAGACCCCACCTCCTACAGACCAGTAGCAAGCCTCCCCCTCAACGCCAAGATAATAGAGAAGGTAGTCCGTCAACTCCAAGAACATCTGGACATCAACAATATACTAGACCCCCAGCAACACGGCTTCCGACCATTAAATGGAGTCGAGACCCTCATGACCACACTGATGAACACCCTCATCATAGGAACCCAAGAAAAACACTCCGGATACATTCTGATCTTCCTAGATATATCAGCGGCCTTTGACACCATCTCCCACGACATCCTCATACACAGACTCCAAACAATTGGAATCAAAGATACTGTACTCCAATGGTTCAGGTCCTATCTAACCAACCGACAGCAACTGATCCGCACCAGCACCTCAACTTCACCCCCCTACCGGCAACATCAAGGAGTACCTCAAGGATCCACATTATCAGCCATGCTCTTCAATATCTACCTCCGTCCACTCTGCTCAGTCATATGCACCCACAACATCAACTTCCACATATACGCAGACGACATAATGCTCTACGCACCAATTACAACCACAAACCCAGCAAATGACCAGCTATCAGCCTGCTTCACTAACGTATCCAACTGGCTACAAAACAACAACCTATCCATTAACATTAAAAAAAACGAAGCTCTTATAGTAACAAAAGACCCAGACTTCAAGCCACCTACCCACCTCAGCATGGGAACCACGCAAATTCAAGTACAGTCACAAATAAGATATCTAGGCATTATCATTGACCAAGCTCTAACCCTTAAGCATCAAATCAACAAGACCACCGGAACTATATTCCACAAAGCTAAAACTGTACAACGTCTCCGACCCCTCCTCGAATCTCAGGACTTCAGGACAGTAATGCAGGCTGTGACACTCCCACATCTGGACTTCTGTAACATAATCTACCATGGACTACCCACCACACAAACCAACCCCCTCCGAACTGCCTTAAATACTACGGCAAGGATTATTCAGAATGCGAAAAAAACGGGACCACATCACTCCAATCCTAAGAGACCTACACATTCTTCCCATCGAAGCAAGAATCAAGTACAAAGCCATCCTACTCACCCACAAAACCATCCACCTAACACAGAACACCCCGCTTCACACCTTACTGCCTCGCCCGATCCACGGCAGAACAACCAGACAATCCTCCAATAACTCCATCACCGTCCCCCACAAAAGAACCAAGTCCACACAACGGACCTGCAACAGAGCCTTTGAACTTTATGCTCCATCCCTCTGGAACTCTCTGCCTAACCACATCAGAAACAACGGTGATCTCACATCTTTCAAAAAACAGCTGAAAACGGTCCTATTCCGTGAACATCTCTGAACAGAAACACCACCCCCTCTTCAAGAACCCATGATTAGAAACTGTAGGATTGTAAATGTCTATGTCCATCCCAAATCATTAATGTTGCCCCATGGTGATGGCCCCACCCTATAACCATTGATTCCCCCCCCCCCCTGTTATGTGTTACACCGCTTTGACCCGGTGAAAAGCGGGATATAAATACAGTTAAATAAATAAAGGTGGACACCGGTGGGTGCAGGATCTGAATTGGAAAGGAAAGTTTCTGGCATGAATGTGGAGGTGGAAGAAACAAGAAATAAGGTTGCTAATTATGAGGAACACTCCGATACTTACAAGAACTTTTTGTCATTCCAAGTCAAATTGGAACATTTGGACAATTTATCTACAGCCAATAACTTGAGAATTATTAATTTTCCAAGGTTTTTTTCTGTCTCGGCTAGAGACATGTTTAAACAATACTTGGTGGAGGTATTAGGGGTTTCACCTGAACTGATGCCACCCTTTGTTAAAATGTATTATCTACCTAAAGTAAAGCTTGTTCCGACCCTGGGTGATTCAGGGGGTGGTCAGGAGCAGGGAAACACCTTGGATGTTACAGATTTGTTAGAAAATTTGGGGTTTGAGTCTCAGGTTCCCTCCACATTGTTAATAACGTTTGCTCTGTTGTCTGATAAAGAATGGTTGTTAAAACTTTTTTTTCAGAAAAGGAAACTTCTTTTTTGTGGTTTATCCATACGTATATATCCTGATTAGCAAGAGATACCCAGAAGTGGCGCAGGAAGTTTCTTCTACTCCGCCCTAGGGTTCTACAGTTGGGTGAGCTATTTTTTTCTTAAACACCCGTGTAAATGTTTAGTGAAATATCACTCGGTTTCTTATATATTTTATGAGCCCTCCCAGCTGTTAGCCTTTGTTAACGCCAGGCGACTAGAATCCTCTGATTCCTCCTAGTGTTTATGTTAATTTAGATCTGGACACTATCTGCCTTTGTTTCTTATCACATATTGATTAAAGTTTGCTTAGGATATATTCCCCCCTATTTATGTGGACTAGGGAGGGTTGACACTTTTATTTTCTGTTTGAAAATGCTTCTTTTTTTTCTTTTCTTTTTTTGTTGTTATGTAATCTGTTAGACTACTTTCTAAGTGTCTGCTCTGTTTCTGCAAGAATGGTCTGTATAAACTTTCTCGATTTTATTTGTAAAATTTCATAAATAAATAAATAAAAACGTACACAGCCGTGCTCGGAAAGCAAAACATACGTGCTACATTATCCCGTTTCTGGACACCAGCTATGTGTACATCCTTAAACCAAAGGGATATAGCCTATATGAAAAGTAATACCTCTGAATTTTCATATGAATGGCCTTTCACCAATCACCCATCACATTAAATGATAAAAGCAATAAAAATATGGATAAAATCGTGGATGCAGTGTAAATGCAAAAGAACCGTGTTGGCTAAACAAAGGGCAGTGTTGTGATACCACATGCCTTGATATCATGAAAGGCGGTATATAAGAAATGTTAAATGTTAAATAATACACGCACATCTGTAATCTACAGGAAATGCTATTGAATGTTGAGTCTTTTTACTCTAGTGCTCTTCATGAGGTGATAAAGAACAGGTATTACCTTTTGGACTTATTTTCATTCTTTCCCATGACATTTGTACACTTCTGTAGGCAATAATACAGCTGGGAATTTAGTTTTTAGTAGCACTTATCGTGTGGCGTCAATAGGCAATTTTTGCGCCTCGCTTTTATGTCCTCCATCTCTAATTGACACTCACTCCTATGCTGTTTGCTTTTATATGTTAATCTCTCTCTTTTTATATGTAAATGTCTTTCTTTTTTACATTCCCTCTTTTACATTATTGGTTTCTAGCATCAGTTTTTAATATTTAAGACAAAGGTATAGCATGTTGATTTTAATTTTGTGTGTTTACTTTTGTATGATTTTATGTTGTTCAATTTTTATGAATGTTTTGATTATTTTGCATTTGTCAACATTTGAGACTTGTACCCCCTGAAGAAGGCCTAGACGGCCAAAACGCGTTGCGATTTCCAATAAAACGTATTTGACACTACCCTCTACTGCACCTGCTCCGTTTTGTTTCTTTTTTTTCTACATGATGGCCTGGAGAAGGGCCTTTCCCTTACTCCCTGAAAGTTCAGGTGACAGCTTTGGCCTGTTTCCGAGGTCCGGTGGCTGGTAAGTCTCTAGCCTTGCACCTGGATATCTTGCGCTTTCTCCAGTGGGTTCGATATCTACATCTGCACTCGGTCTGTGGTCCCTTCCTGGTATCTGCATCTGGTGCTCAGGGCCCTGATGTCAGTACCCTTTGAGTCGTTGAAGCACGCTACTTTGAAGGATTTGATGCTCAAGACTGTCGTCTTGGTCGCAATTTGTTCTGCAAGGTGGGTTTCCAAGCTGCAGGCTGTCTTGTCGAGATCTTTATCTGTCTTTTTTTAAAGGAGGCTGTTTCCATTTGGCTTTGTTGGCTAAGGTGATTTCTCCCATTCATGTGAACCTGTCTTCCTTCTCTAAGAAGCAATGTCGGGAGAAGGATAAGAATTTTCTTCTTGTGGATGTCTGTAGGGTGCTTCTCCAGTACTTGGAGGTTAAGAATTCCTTTCGTAAGTCTGACCATCATTTTGTGGTGTTTGTTGGCCTATGCGAGGGTGCCGCAGCGGCTAAGTTGACTTTGGGATGCTGGATTAAGGAAGCCATTGTCTGTTCCAGAGGGTTTGCGTGCCCATTCTAACTGAGCGCAAGCATCCTCGTGGGTGGAGTGAAGCCCAGTAGCTCCTACAGATATTTGTTGGACAGCAATGTGGGTATCTCTTTCCACATTTGTCAAGCATTACCAGTTGGATGTTCACACGTGGACAGACATGGGTTTTGCTAGTTTCTGTGCTTTCTTCCCACCAAGGGGAGTCATGGCTTTGATATGTCCCACTTGTCTGGACCCATCTAGCAGGACAATATAGAAGGTGACATTTTACTTACCAGATAATGTCTTTTCCTTGAGTCATGCTAGACCAGGCCAGGGTCCCGCCCCTAGAACTGTATTGTCTCTGTTCTGTTGGGGTACCCTTGGGTTCGCTATTGTTTTTATTCTTGCTCTGTGGTTTCATTTTCTACAGACAGCCTGCTGTTTAAGCTTTCCTGTACATAGTTTTGTACTGTTTACTTTTTGTGGCCCACATTTGAGGTTGTGTGAGGCTTGTCATGTTCTCCCACATGCTTTGGGACAGATTCCGAAGAGACCTCTGTTGGCTGCGGTGAATAGAGGCATAGGAATGATGTCATTGAAATCTGGGTTTTTCATTGGTTCTTTGTGTCCACCAATCTGCTGTTAGGAAAGCACTATCCACTTGTCTGGACTGGTCTATCAGGACTGAAGTAAAGAGCATTATATGATAAGTAAAGTGTCACCATAATTTAGTCTTCACTTTTATTATTGCTGCTGCTACTACTACTACTTGTAATTTGTATAGTACTACAAGGTGTACGCAGCACTGTACATATACAAGTAAGAAACATTTCCTGCTCATCAGAGCTTACAATCTAATCAAGACAGACCACTCAACTGGGTACTAGGGTAATTCAGAGGGAACAGTAAGATACAAATAGATAATGAACAGGAGAATAAGAGGATCAGGATCCAAACGCAGTCTCGAAGAAGTGTTTTTTTAGCCTGGATTTGAATAGGGCCAGAGAAGAAGCCTGGCATACTAGAGTAACTTGTGTCTCAGTAGAAGAGGGAGTAAATTTTAATTATTTTTTTCTTTTTTACATCTGGGTTATTTATTTATTTATTTATATTTCTAGCTTTTCTATACCGCGCTATTTGACATCAGTGCGGTTTACAGTTAACAATTTTGCACAGGCAGGGGAAGTGCCTTGTGCTTACATCGAACAGGACTTAGTAACTAGGATTCATAACATAACATTGAACTATTTACATCAGTACAATGACAGCTTACTAGTGTCGCTTTTACATTCTTAAGCCTGTTGGGAGGTTGTGTTTGTACAAGGTGTAGGGGTACAGTTGGGTTGAGAGTAATATGTTTAATGGCTTTCCTGAATTGTGTGAGGTCTTTGATAGATCTGATGTTGGACGGGAGATTATTCCAACACATTGGAGCGTAGAAAGAGAATGCTCTGTTTCTAGTAGTTTGCTTGCATTTTATTTATTATTATTATTATTATTTATTTATTTATTATTTATTTATTTTATTACAGTTTCTTATATACCGCGCTATTTAGAATCAGCGCGGTTTACATCATAACAAAACGACCATAACGACAAACTGTCAGGTTTTACATTGAACAGGAGTACAAACTTGGATAACTGGGTTAACTATATACATAAACTATCTACACTATCTTCCTAATGTCTTCTTTGTGCTGTGCACTAAAGAATACCACAGCACAAAAGAAATATTAATCCATATGGTGCTGATGTTACTCTGTATCCAATAATTTACAAAGTATTCTTGGGGAAACTAAAACTTATATTGCTGCTGATTGTTTTCTTAGAACTTGCCACAAAAATATATTGTAAAGCAAATGAGAGGCTCTGGATGAGAGATTCACATTACACCCCCCCCCCCCTACTACCTCCACCTCCACCAATATGTACAGTAAAAGCATTCAGGAAAATGGTTGTAAGCTGTTTGAGTAGCAGATTTTGACAATAATTAAGAGAATTCTGTGTATATTGCTAGTGTTGTGTAGGACGTATATCAGACCAGAGTAATCATCCGTATCTTCCTCATGCATGTAGCGATTCTCTGGGGGCTTGCCTCACTAAGTTAAAAGTGCCACAAGAGTGAGGATCTTACTAGAATTACATTTAAGGATTTGTTATTGACGCTCATTTTGGCAATGAGCGTTTAAGTTTGAAGCGTGCCATTTTGTAAAATGATCTTAATGCATGCATCAAGGATGATGATATAGAAACATAGAAAAATACAAATATGACGACAGAAAAAGACCACATGGCCTATCTAGTCTGTCCTTCCATAACAACTACAACAGTCCCCTTTTTACCTTTAGAGATCCTCTGTGTTTGTCCCATGCTTTTTTTAATTCAGTTACTGTCCTCATCTCTACCACCTCCACTGGGAGACTATTCCACGGATCCACTACTCTTTCCGTAAAGAAATATTTCCACATATCACTCCTGAATCTATCTCCCTTCACCCTCATCCCATGTCCCCTCGTAGCAGAACTTGCTTTCAATTGAAAGAGACTCTCTCCCTGAACATTTATGCCACGGGGGTATTTAAACATCTCAATCATATCCCACACAGACACAATCTCACTTTACAACCTAGAAATACTTATGATCACTGAAACCTGGTTATCATCAGAGGACAACGTTATCCTCAATCATCTCCTACCCCCCAATTTCTCCATACACACAAGACACAGAGAAAACAAAAAAGGAGGTGGGGTGCTTATAATCACCAAAACAGACCTTGACTTCCATATAACAGACTCCTCTAGCACAAGTAGTCTAGACATCCTATCTATTGCAAACCAACATTGCTCTCTCAACCTGTTATACAGAACGCCTTCGGCTTGCCCAGATGACCTCCCAACCATTATTGACCTTGCGGCCAACACCCTCAGCCCCAATAAACCAAATTGGATAATGGGTGATTTCTTTTTTTTTTGAAACTTTTATTTTCATTTTGCAACAAACAAAAGAAACAACACACCAAAGGAAACAATACAATTATACAATAAAGAAAAATAAACCCACTACCCCCCACCCCCACGCTTCTTCTCTAGCTGATTATGTCAGCATGTGAGCGCTTCCAAACAAACGTGATTGTACAGCAAAACAATCAAAAGAGTATCTGCGATACAGAATAATCATGAGACAAAGATATATATAAATTTAGACAGTCAGATGAGAGCATTGAGCAGAATGTACATAGTCATTGAGCATCTTCCATTTAGACCGATGATGAGGAGTCTGAATGGGGGAAGCAAACATACGAGGTATTTGTTCATATTTACTGTAGAGACAGACATGATTCCACCATTCATTGGGGCTCAACTGGGAGCTATTTTTCCAGTATTTCGTAATTAGGAAATAGCAATACCTAGCATAAAGTCCAAAAGGAAGTAAGCCGTTTTTGGAAGAGAGAGGGGATCCCCGCTGCTGAGCGAAGTCCCACTATCCTCCAAGAAAGGGGCTCTTGAAAGTGCAAAATAGACTGGATACGGCCCAGACCGACTCCAGTAATACTGTAGTGCGGGACATTCATACATAACATGAGGTAGTGAACCAATGGCCGCATGACATGTCCAACAATTATTGCCCTGAGCAGTGTTCCATTTGGCTAATCTGTCAGGAGTGTAAAAACACGGTGGGCTAGAAAGAAGAGTGTCTGAGTGAGTGAGGCGGATCGGGAGACCCGTGTCACTCTACTCCAGACAAGGCTCCATTGCTCCGGGGTCAAAGTCACATGCAGTTCTCTCTCTCCATGCTTTCTGCGCTATAGGGGTATCCCTAGTTATAGCATTACATAAGGTTTTTGTAAAATTGGATGCTACACCCGGGTGAACTACCAATAGATCGGATAGTCTCCAACCAACCTTGTGTAGGGGAGGCCGATGGCGGGAGCACCTTAGCACTCCTAAGGCAATGCTGAAGTTGCACCAACTGAAAGTAGTGTTTCGCTGGGAGACCAAATTCAATTTGCAATTCATTAAAAGTTTTCCAGCGACCTTCATGGAACAATTGGCTAGGAATCCAAATGCCCCTAGTGTACCAGGGGCTCCACGCCATCGGTTTATTTTGTATTCTAAATCGAGTGTTGTACCAAAGTGGAGTTTGTCTAACGGACAGAGTCGGGAGTCTAGAGATTGCATGAGATCATTATAGGCACCTAAGGTGTCTAAAAGCATGGTGGGAAGTGAGAGTCTGATGGAAGAGTCATACCAGGGAGGAAAGTAAGAGGAATCGGTTTGCAAAGGTCCTCTTCTATGTCTAGCCACACAGGCCTACTCGGTACTGGATCTTCCAGCCAACGAGCACCTTGTTTGAGAAGAAAAGATTGATGATACTTCAGGAAATCAGGGAATCTGACACCCCCATATTCCTTATCTGCTTGCAGCTTATGTTTCGCTATCCTAGGTGTCTTATTTTGCCACAAGTATCTAGTCAGAAGGCCCTCGATATCTTTATATATACGTCGAGGGAAGAGACAGGCACCATTTCTAAGACATAATTCACTTTCGGAACAATCATCATTTTTATGGTTTCTAATCGGCCCCACCAGGTAAGCGTTTAAAGGAGTCCAGCGGTGAGTAAGCGCCCGGACTTTAGAGGTTAAGTCTTTGGCATGAAGGAGATAGTGTCTTCCAAAGGAGAACAATAGTGAACCCCAAGGTATTGACCAAGCGAGGTTGCCATAAAAAGGGGAAGGGTTGCATATCTGCCTGATGAAGCAAAGGATTTAATGGAAAGGCTACCGACTTGGTCCAATTTATCTTATAACCGGACAGTTGTGAGTATTTACCAATTTGCTCTAAGACAGCCGGTACTGAGTCTATAGAAACAAAGAGCATAAGATCATCAGCATACGCTGAAATTTTGATTTCCTATGGGTGAAGGGGACTCATGAATCTCCTCCGATTGCCGATTAGTAAAGCCAAGGGTTCGCGAGTGCAAGATCGAAGAGGAGTGGAGACAGTGGGCATCCCTGGCGAGTGCCGCGTTGAAGGGGAAAAGTTGAGACTTTAAAGCATTTGTACATATACTGGCTGTAGGCTGAGCGTACATGGTGCGAAGACAACGGAGAAAACCTTCCCCGAATCCGTACCAGCGGAGGACGGCGTACAGGAAGGGCCACTCTAAGCGATCGAAGGCCTTCTCCGCATCAAGTGAGAGGGCAACAAATGGGCGCGATCAAGATTAACTGCGGTAGTCAATACATGGCATAGAGTCCGAGCATTGTCAGCGGTCGATCTACCAGGAATGAAACCGCATTGATCTGGGTGTATTAAGGTAGGCATCCTATCCGAGAGCCGGGTAGAGAGAGAATGGTGGCAAAGATTTTATAGTCCGCGTTTAGGAGGGAAATTGGACGATAATTAGCTGTTAGTTGCGGGTTTCTCCCCTCTTTCTCAAAAAACTACTACATTTGCCATTGAAAAGGACCCAGAAGGAGAACCCTCCTCGCCAGAGCAGAAAAATAAATATTCAAAATTGGAGCTAAATCAGCGTGAAAGGTTTTGTAGAATTCAGCGGGGAGACCGTCTGGGCCTGCGGCTCGACCTGAGGCACATTTCTTGATAGCAGAATGAATTTCTGAGACAGTAAATGGTGTGTCTAAGGCCACTCTATCTTCGTCAGATAGGGTCGGTCTTTGTACTCCTGAAAGTAAGCGTTCAAATACATCTGGCTCAAAATCACATTCAGATTGATAAAGCCGAGTATAAAAGTCACGAAAGAGTTCTAAGATTTCGGTATCTTTAGTGACCAAGCCCCCCCTGACGGATTGCGGAGGGCGGTAACACGCTTGGCTTCTTTTCGACCTTTTAGGGCATTTGCTAATAATTTGCCAGCACGATTATTTTCCCGATAATAAAGCCCTTGTTGTGATTCAATATTTTTAACAGCAGCAGTGTGCAAAAGCTGATTGTATTGAAAACGCAAGCGTTGTAAACGGAGTAAAATACATGGGTCAGTACGGGACGTGAGGAGACGCTCCCCAGCTTGTATCTGCTGCTCTAGAGTCAGTAAAAGCTGCTTTCTTTGTTTCCCCTGCCGAATTTGATAGCTAGTTATAGTAGCACGGATAGATGCTTTAAAACCCTCCCACCAAGCCCAGCCCGCTGTATCATGGGGTGAGTTAAAATGAAAATAATCTTGGATAGCGGCCTTTATATCGATCTGAAAATCTTTTTGACCCAGTAGGGATCTATCAAAAAACCAAGCTCGGGGAGAATCGTCCCGCGCAGTGACACGTAATGATAAAGATATGGCAGCATGATCTGAGATATGGAGAGGATGAGTCCTAGTCGTGTCTACTTGAGAAATCAGTGCTTTGGAAATGAGAAAGAAATCTATTCTAGATTGGGAGTGATGGGGGGCAGAAAAGAAAGTGAACTCTAAGTCGGAGGGGTGAAGCAGCCTCCATATATCTACCAGCGCAAGATCTTGCATCAGAGCTGTAAGGGTAGCAAGACTCTTGGGTGGACTACTCGTTCTTGGCGGCTGTCTATCTATCAGAGGGTCTAACACTTGGTTAAAGTCACCACCAAGTATTAATGGAGTATTGGCAGAGGCCTGTGCCAACTGCGCAATACTTGCATAGTAAGCAGGGTTGTCCACATTCGGGGCATAAATGCAAATACATGTGAATTCACTATCTCCGACCTTAAGATGTACTCGGGCCCATCTACCCTCCTTGTCAGCGCTAGAATCAATTACAGTAGCTTGCAAAGATTTCTTAACCAGGATGGCAACCCCGCACCGTTTAGAAACGGCGGGAGAATAGGCAGCCACCATGTAAGGCTTAACATTGAGTTTCAGTGTTTCAGCAGAGTTTAAGTGCGTTTCCTGAAGAAACGCTAAATCAGCATGCTCATGGCTAAGATAGCTAAGGATTTTCTTTCGTTTGATTGGACTATTAATGCCCTTTACGTTGAGTGATAAAATTTTACATAAAGCCATTCAGACAAGTTAAAAATTCTGAGCATGATAGCGCACCTAATTTCACAATGTCCCTCATATTGACTGTATCAGGCTGTACATATGGCATAAAAGAAACTAAGCTTAGATAACATAATGAAGCGCCCCACATTAAAAAAGAAAAACCGCAGCGCGGTAGAGAAGAAGCAAAACCCCAAAAATTACTGGCGACCATGTGTCTGCGGGGAGAAGCCCCAGAGAAGGCCAAAATTGAAAAACACATAACCTGTAGGACTGTGCGTGCTCCGAATCCGACCGAGGCACACATCATGGAGGGAGAGGAGACCACAAAACAAGAGTCATAGGAAGAAAGAAAGAAAGTCCAGGAAGTCTCTGTGCTTGACTATGACCGCCGCATCGGGCCCTTCAAAATGGCGGACAGAGCCGGCGAATAAAAGTCCACGTCGTTGGATTAGCGCATCTGCTCGGCCTCTTTGGAGTCTAAAAATGTTGATAGTAGATCAGGATCTTCGAATGTCCTGGTTTGGTTGTGGAGAGTCACTCGGAGTTTCGCGGGATACAACAGGCCAAAGCGAGCCTGTAGCTGTTGAAGTCGAGGGCGAAAAGCAAGGAGTTTCTTCCGTCGGTCAACGGTAGGCTTTGCCAAGTCAGGGAAGAAGGAGACTTTGTGACCTTCAAATTCCAAATGATGGTTCGCCCGGGCAGCATTTAAAATTTGTTCCACTTGTTGATATCTTAGCAAGCGAAAGATAATAGGCCGGGGGGTCGTTCGGTTGAGCGCCATGTGGGTAGGAGCACGGTGTGCACGATCGATTTCCAATTCTTTATGAAAGGTGATCTTCAGCAAGGAGGGAAGAATTTTGAGCAGGAATTCTCTCATATCTCCCGCTTCCGCCCCCTCCGGTATTCCAATGAGCCTCACATTGTTGCGACGGCTCGATTATTGCTATCTTCTAACTCCTTTTGCAGATTCTGTATCTGGCGCTCGGCCTTGTCCAGTGCGCCCAAGCGCACCGCGTGCGAATCGAGGACCCCCGCCATATTGTCCTGCCGTAATGAGAGTCTTTCAAGTCGGTCCTGGAGCACTCCAAAGTCTTCTCGCAGGGCTCTAAGCGCTTCTCCATTGGACTGCACCAATTCCTTCACGCCGCGTAGTTCCTCCAAAATCTCCAGGTGCATTTCGGGGTTTTCACGAAATGGAACCATCTTCTGTGGGGAGGACACCTCTGTTTTGGAGCGTTTTCCGTGAGAAGAAGAAGGAGACCCGAAGTCCAAGCGCGCTGGTTATGGGCCGCCATCCCCCCCCGAGGTACCCGGTCAACCCGGAGCGAAATAGTAAGTTTGTATAGGTATTAAGTCAGGATTCTAAGTAGGCCTCTCGGGAGCTTCAGCGCGAAGCGTCTTACCCGCTGGACATCAGGCTCCGCCCCCGATAATGGGTGATTTCAATCTCCCATCGCTACCCCAAAACCACGCCAATGCCTTCCTTGGTGCTATGGAAGAACTCGCTCTCAAACAAATCATCAATCAACCCACACATATAAAAGGGAATATACTTGACATGGTATTTGCTCCTCAGCCAATCATCGAGCAAAACCGTAATCTACCAATATCAGTGATTGATGTACCTTGGTCAGACCACAAATTGATCATTATCCAGATACCCACCAACAATGAGCAGCTGCACAGAAGCCAAAATCAGAACACACCACGAGCAGCCTCAAGAAGCTTTCGCCCATTTAACAGGGAACACATTCTATCAGAGACCCAATCCCTCCTCAACAATACCACGCTCGACCTTGAAGAACTGATATCATCCTGGAACTCCAATTTAAATGCCATCGCACAACGCCCGGACGCCAACAACTCAGCAAAGTTGAAGAGAAGCTCTGCCCCGTGGTTCTCTCCTGAACTGCGATCTTCTCTCACCCAACTACGTAGACTTGAGCGCCGATGGCGCCGATCACTCTCTATTGAAGATCAGACCGCCAACCAAACTCACCTCTCAATTCATCGTGAAGCAATCACAACCAAAATGAAACAGTATCACACCGACACACTAAAGAGATCATTGAATAAACCACGTGACCTCTTCAACTTGGTCAAATCCCTCTCGAAAGAACCATCACCCGATCAGCACAGTGTGATTCACCCACAAGAATACGCAGACTACCTGCAATCCAAGATCATTCAAACCAAAAAAAAGGATTCAGCAATTCAGTTTCAGGAACCAACAGGCCTAACCCTACTTGACAAGTTCTCTACACCATCCACTAAATGCATTGAAGATATCATAACATCCCTCAACACCTCCACAGCACAGACTGACCCATGCCCAGCCTTTTGGATTAAGGAACTACGTGATGTGTTCAGTCCATTCATCGCAAACCTAATGAACCTCTCCTTCACAACAGGATACTTCCCCACAAACACTTAAGCAGACATCCATTAGGCCACTATTGAAAAACCCAAGCTTGACCCGCAGAAGGCCGATTCTTATAGGCCAATAGCCAGTATTCCCTTGCTAGCCAAGATAACTGAGAAAGAGGTACAACGGCAGATTCAAAATCACATAGACTCCGCAGCTCCCCTAGATCACTGCCAACATGGGTTTAGAGAATATCATGGAGTCGAGACCCTACTTACCAGCCTATTCAACGCAATAATCACAGGCATAGACAACATCCATCAAGGTTTTGTGCTCATCTTCTTGGACATCGCCGCTGCGTTCGACTCGGTGAGTCACGAAATTCTCCTGGGAAGGTTGAAAGAGAAGGGCATCTGCAACAATGCACTAGAGTGGTGTAAATCCTATTTGGAAGCAAGATGGCAATACGTAAAGTCTGGATCTGAGGAATCAAAACACTTCCATCAAAAACAAGGTGTACCTCAAGGCTCCTCCTTGTCCTCCCTACTATTCAATATTTACATGCAGCCCATCTGCAACATCATAAGATCATTTAATGTGAGCTGTTTGATATATGCAGATGATATTCTTTTATACATGCCGTTCTCCACAGCCCAAATGGACCTAACACCAGCAACAGACTGTTTCAATGCTGTCTCAGCGTGGCTTCAATCACAGAATCTACGCATTCAACATAAAAAGACAGAAGTTCTTTTCATCTCCAGAGACCCCAACTTTACTCCTCCACCCCATGTCAGTGTTAATGAAGCGGACTTACTAACCAAAGAAACAATAAGATACCTCGGAGTTACGTTGGACCAACGCCTGGATATGAAACACCACATAAACAACATTGTCAAAGCTGTATACTTCAAAATCCGCACAATCAGGCATCTGCGCTCCCTACTGGACCCAGATGACTTCTTTGACTGGGTGACCAGGGAGTTGGACCGAGGGAGAGCTATAGATGTGGTGTATTTAGATTTCCGTAAAGCCTTTGACACTGTTCCTCACAGGCGACTTATAAACAAACTGAGCACCCTAGGGATGGACCCTAAAGTTACTGCTTGGGTTAGAAATTGGTTGGGTGGGAGGCGACAAAGAGTACAAGTAAATGGAGCTCACTCTGAGGAGAAGGATGTTACCAGTGGTGTGCCCCAGGGATCTGTCCTTGGTCCGATTCTTTTTAACATCTTTGTTAGTGATATAGCGGAAGGGCTGTCGGGTAAGGTTTGCCTCTTTGCGGATGATACCAAAATCTGCAATAGAGTAGACACCCAGGAAGGGGTAGATAACATGAGGAGGGATCTAGCTAAGCTTGAAGAATGGTCTAGAATTTGGCAGCTGGGATTTAATGTTAAAAAATGTAAGGTCATGCATTTGGGCTGCTGCAATCCAAGGGAGCAATACAGTATAGGAGGTGAAGTACTTTTGTCCACTAAAGAAGAACGGGACCTAGGCGTGGTTGTGTCTGATGATCTTAAAGTAGCTAAACAGGTGGAAAAGGCGACGGCAAAAGCTAGAAGGATGCTTGGGTGCATACGGAGAGGAATGGCTAGCAGAAAAAAGGAGGTGATAATGCCTCTGTATAAGTCTTTGGTGCGACCTCATTTGGAGTATGGTGTGCAATTCTGGAGACCGCACCTTCAAAAGGATGTGAACAGGATGGAGTCGGTGCAGAGGGTTGCTACCAAAATGA
This sequence comes from Ichthyophis bannanicus, assembly GCA_033557465.1. Classification (NCBI taxonomy): domain Eukaryota; kingdom Metazoa; phylum Chordata; class Amphibia; order Gymnophiona; family Ichthyophiidae; genus Ichthyophis; species Ichthyophis bannanicus. Next base: position 188,936,485 of record CM066035.1, on the reverse strand, counting down.
TTAATGGGCTTCATTATAAAGCATATGAGGACAGACTTAAGGATCTTAATATGTACACCTTAGAGGAAAGGCGGGATAGAGGTGATATGATCGAGATGTTTAAATACCTCCATGGCATAAATGTTCAGGGAGAGAGCCTCTTTCAATTGAAAGCAAGTTCTGCTACGAGGGGACATGGGATGAGGGTGAAGGGAGATAGATTCAGGAGTGATATGCGGAAATATTTCTTTACGGAAAGAGTAGTGGATCCGTGGAATAGTCTCCCAGTGGAGGTGGTAGAGATGAGGACAGTAACTGAATTCAAGAAAGCATGGGACCAACACAGAGGATCTCTAAAGGCAAAAAGTGGACTGTTGTAGTTGTTATGGAAGGACAGACTAGATAGGCCATGTGGTCTTTTTCTGTCATCATATTTCTATGTTTCTATGTTTCTATATACCAAGCGCTAATACTGCCGCACTTCGACTTTGCAAACGCCATCTTTCAAGGGCTCCCCCACTCCACGCTGGCCCCTTTACAGCTGGCCATGAATGCTGCAGCAAGGGTCCTACACGGAGCCGCCAAAAGTGACCACGTGACCCCCATTCTCAAACAACTTCACTGGTTACCTATCCATGGAAGAATCATCTTTAAAACCCTTCTCCTAGCGTTCAAAACAATCAAAGGTATTTTATCCCCTTCACTCACAGATCTTATTCACATGGTGCCCCCCAACAGATCCAGAAGAGCAATAGCCATAAACCTACTAGTAAAACCAAAGGAATCATCAAAGTGCAACATATCAACCACAAACAGGGCGTTCCGCTACTATGTACCTAAATGCTGGAATGCCCTTCCCCCTGACATTAGGGCGATTGCCGACCTATCACAGTTCAGAAAGGCACTCAAATACCATTTATTCCTCCAATGCTACCCAAACTCCAATGACACCCCTCTGAAGAGATGACCCACTCTAAGAAACAACCCTCACGTTCATTATGTTATTTCACCCACTCATTGCCATGTAAATATCTCATGTATATAATCAACCCTGTTATCCAAGCTACTCTTTACTATGTAAAAATCTCATGCATATAGTTACCCCTGTTATCCAAGTTTGGACCCCTGTTCTATGTAAAACCAAACAGCATGTTGTTATGGTCGTTGTGTTATAATGTAAACCGCGCTGATGCCAAATAGCGCGGTATATAAGAATTTGTAATAAATAAAATAAATAAATCCCCTCTATCCCACCTTTCCTCTAAGGTGTACATATTAAGATCCTTCAGTCTGTCCTCATATGCTTTATAATGAAGACCACTAATCATTTTAGTAGCCACCCTCTGCACCGACTCCATCCTGTTCACATCCTTTTGAAGGTGCGGTCTCCAGAATTGCACACTATACTCCAAATGAGGTCGCACCAAAGACTTATACAGAGGCATTATCACCTCCTTTTTTCTGCTAGCCATTCCTCTCCGTATGCACCCAAGCATCCTTCTAGCTTTTGCTGTCGCCTTTTCTACCTGTTTAGCTACTTTAAGATCATCAGACACAACCACGCCTAGGTCCTGCTCTTCTTTAGTGGACAAAAGTACTTCACCCCCTATACTATATTGCTCCCTTGGATTGCTGCAGCCCAAATGCATGACCTTACATTTTTTAACATTAAATCCCAGCTGCCAGATTCTAGACCATTCTTCAAGCTTAGCTAGATCCCTCCTCGTGTTATCTACCCCTTCCTGGGTGTCTACTCTATTGCAGATTTTGGTATCATCAGCAAAGATGCAAACCTTACCTGAAAGCCCTTCTGCTATATCACTAACAAAGATGTTAAAAAGAATCGGACCAAGGACAGATCCCTGGGGCACACCACTGGTAACATCCTTCTCCTCAGAGTGAGCTCCATTTACTTGTACTCTTTGTCGCCTCCCACCCAACCAATTTCTAACCCAAGCAGTAACTTTAGGGTCCATCCCTAGGGTGCTCAGTTTGTTGATAAGTCGCCTGTGATGAACAGTGTCAAAGGCTTTACTGAAATCTAAATACACCACATCTAGGACTCTCCCTCAGTCCAACTCCCTGGTCACCCAGTCAAAGAAATCAATCAGATTTGTCTGACAAGACCTGCCTCTGGTGAATCTATGCTGCCTTGGATCCTGTAATCCGCTGGACTCCAGAAACCTCACTATTTTCTCTTTCAGCAGCGTTTCCAATAATTTACTCACCACTGAAGTTAAACTAACTGGCCTGTAGTTTTCAACCACATCCTTACTTCTGCTTTTGTGTAAAGGCACCACATGAGCCTCTCTCCAGTCCTTTGGCACCACTCCCGACTCCGAAGCATTGAAAAGGTCAGTCGGTGGAGCTGCTAGAAAGTCCCAAGTTCCCTCAGTATTCTTGGGTGTATCCCATCCGGTTCCATCGCTTTGTCTACTTTAAGTTGAGATAGTTTCTCACAAACACAGTCTTTTGAAAATTGTTCAAGATGTCCTTTGCTTCTGTTCCTATTTGTGGGTGTTTTCGGAAGTCCTGCTCCTGGTTCTTCATCTGTGAACACAGAACAAAAATATTTGTTAAGCAATTCCACTTTATCCTTATCAGCTTCTACATATTCCTCCCCTGCACCCTTGAGTCTGACAGTACCACTCTTGCCCTTCCTCTTCTCACTAATATATCTGAAAAATGTCTTATCCCCCCATTTTATTGCATTGTCTATTTCCTCCTCATTTTGAATCTTTGCCTTCTTGACTACTTTGCTAGCTTCTCTAAGTTTTTCCAAATACAGATGCCTGTCTTACTCTCTGTGATCTCTAGTGGATCCATGGAATAGTCTCCCAGTGGAGGTGGTAGAGATGAGGACAGTAACTGAATTCAAAAAAGCATGGGACCAACACAGAGGATCTCTAAAGGTAAAAAGTGGACTGTTGTAGTTGTTGTTATGGAAGGACAGACTAGATAGGCCATGTGATCTTTTTCTGTCGTCGTGTTAATATGTTTCATGAAGGCCTCCCTCTTTTTCTTCACTTTTTCAGCTACTTCTTTCAAAAACCATAGCGGTCTCCTTTATTTACCATTTTAACAAAAAGGTTGGTTGCCCTTAAAATATCCCCTTTCAGTTTTTCCCACTGTTTTTCTACATCCCTCAGCTGTTCCCATCCAACTAACGACTCCCTGAAGTATTGGCCCATCTTCGCAAAGTTAGTCTTCCTAAAGTCTAAGATACTCGCCTTTGAATGGATTCTTACAGCCCTAGTCCTAATATTGAACCACACCATCTGGTGATCACTGGATGTAAAATGATCTCCCACTACAACATCAGAAGCACTTTCACCATTGGTAAGCACCAAGTCCAGTATGGCCCCTTCACGTGTGGGGTCTGTTACCAATTGCCTGAATAGTTCTCCCTGTAGAGAATCCAGGATCTCCTTACTTCTAGATGATACTGCAGCAGGAATGTGCCAATCAACATCTGGCATATTGAAATCTCCTATCAGTAGCACTTCCCCTTTCCTAGTAATGCTGCACATGTCTTCAATTAACTCTCTGTCCACCTCTTCCTCTTGTGAGGGAGGTCTGTATATCACATCAATGTAAATAGATTTCTCTTTCCCTCTTTCTAGTTTAACCCACAATGCCTCCCCCCTCCCTTTTAAGCTCTGTAATTCCAAAGCTTTAATAGTAGTTTTTACATATAGCCAGTATGACGAGTGTCTCATGTTTTTTTTTTCTTTCTAACCCAACAGAAGTTTGAAAAAAATTATGCATCGGGCAAGAATGTTCGAGGACAAAATAACTTTACAGAAATTTAGTGAAATGGTGTCATAATATACAGCTGGAGAAATTCTGTGCAAATTCTGTTCTCTTTTTGGAGTGGAGGAGTAGCCTAATGGTTAAGAACACTGGCTTGGGAAGCCAGAGACCAGGGTTCGCTTTCCACTATCACTCCTTGTGGCCTTGGGCAAGTCACTTAACCCTCCATTGCCGCAGAAGTTATCAATGTCCCTGTTTAATGTACGTTACCAAGTTTAAGTTTCACTGTAAACCACTTTGATTGAAATGATAAAGCGGTATATAAAAACCTGTTAAATAAATAAATAAAATTCCATGCAAAAACGTTGAAAATTCTGCACGCAGTATTTTAAAATTCTGCATGCTTTATTAGTAATTTGTTTGCAGAATTTCCCCATCATAAAGTTTAACTCCTCCTCTAGGCTGAGATTTCCCTTGCCTTTTTCCTCCTCAGCTCTTTTGCTCCAATCAGTTCTGTCCCCAATTCGTCCTTGTCCCCCCTGTTTTCTCTCCCTTTAACTTCTAGCCCCCAACCATCCCCCGACTCACCAGCAGCCCTTCTCTTTGCTGATCGCATTTTGTTTTGCTCCCACGGCTGTGCTAGTTTCTGACGCCGGTACCATGCTCTTTGAAGAGGTCATCAGAAGCACTTCTTGTTTCTAACAGGAAATGCTTCTGTTGACTTTTTGAAAAAGCATGGTGCCAACGCAGGATGGTAGTACAGCTGTGGGAGCAAACCGAAATACTCCTGCAGCTGTGTTGCTGCTAACAGTGAAGCAGAATCGGGCACTCTTAAAGCTTGTGCACCCGATTCTGCCTCACTGTTCACCAATGCTGGTGCCTGCGCAGAATTCTGCATTGCACATAATTCCCCCAGCAGTAATATTAGACATTAGGAATAAAAAGTGAAAATCCAGAATTAAAAAAATGAGCCAAATTAGACTCTTTCCAGAGAAATAGTCCTGTCTTCCTTCCTTCCATCCATCCCCCCCCCCCAAAAAAAAAGGACATATATATTTTGGTGGGATAAGTAGTTTCAGCTTCTGCAGCATAGAAATTTAGTGAAACATAGCAGATGGGAAATTCCTTCTGTCAAACTTCTTCTCTCCTGTTCTCAATCAGCCCCTTCCCCCAAAACATTTTCACATTGCCCCCTCCCTTCTGTAAGTCTAAGACACACACAGGGACAACACTGCTGCGTGCACACTCACCCACACACACAGGTTGGAAAGAATTTTGTGAACCATGTTCCACATGATTTCCCTACTTGTTGACAAAACTAAACTATATGTACTGCATTTCATAAGAGCAAACTAGGACTCAGCCCGGATTCCTCTCTTCGCTGTAACATACATACCCTGGGATTTCTCATGGATTTATATCCAGGGCCCAACTCCTCTGTCCAAGCTTGAATTGACTAACCAGAAAACATTTTGTTTCAGAAACAACACATGATGTGCCTGCTATGATGTCATCTTTGTGGAAAAAACTCGACTATACCCTGGCTCAGATCAGGTAAGAGGTCAACAGAGTGGAATTTCGAATTACTTGTTAAAGGTCCAACAGTTTACCTAATGCTTATCCTTTCTTTTCCAGTTCATCCCTCCAGTCCAGATGTATGGGTTATGCTCATCCACCAACAGATGGGGATTTCAGGGGGGAATTTCCCACACTGCACGCACATGGCCAACACTGAAAGGGCTTGATGTGCAGCATGCGGTAGCCACCAGAGTCTGCACTCTGCAGTTTCTTTTCTATGTGTGTATCAAGGAGAACGCGACTGCCACAGAGAGTCTGGCTGGTGAATTGGCGTCCTCAGAGGCTGCTGCGGGGAAGGCTGGGACACTTGTGGTATTTGACGGGAATGGCTGACATTTTAAATTCCGCCTCCGCAGCTGCAGTGGAGAGAAGGGGAGCCTCAGCCTTGCAGCTTGTGTCCCTGGATCCATTGGGTTCCCTTGGAGGCTCATTGGGCAGTGGGGTTAAGTGCCCTTTCTCCCCAAAATTTGTATTATTGCTGCATGAAGCCTTTCTTATGCAGCTGGGAGGGGGGGGGGTGGGGAGTCTCCAGCTCTAACATCGTCCTCCTTGCCGCAAAGACCTGGAACCTCTGTGACAGAGAAGCACCTGCGCCAGGAGTGGTCCCCTGAGATAGATGATGGAGGCTCCTTGGAGTCATTTAGCTCCTGTGGGGTCCTGGAGGGTACCTCCTGAGGAGGATCCGGATCCTCCTCCGAGTTGAAGAGGAGGGAGTTCCAGGTCGGGAAGTACTCCTTGGCTGTCCGAATTTTCCATAGGGGTGAGCTCCCTTCCTTGATTGATAAGACTTTGGCAGCCTTGCGGGTTGCAGATGATCCGCTTCTGGAGAGTATTCAAAAGCCTCCTTGTTTTTTCCCCTTACGTAGAGTGGTGAATGCCATCATTGATGAAGAGTGGAAGGTATCCAATACCAGCTTTTGTAGGTTGTCAGAAACATGGCTAGGCTTTACACTCTCTCACCGGATGAGAGGGAACGCTTGCGCCTTCCCCAGATGGATGCACTAGTGACCACGGTCATTACTACTTCTACTGCTGAGCATTTGTATGGTGCTACAAGATGTGCGCAGCACTGCACAGACATGTAAGAGACAGTCCCTGCTCATCAGAGCTTACAATCTAGTCAAGACAGACAACACAATAGGTATAGATAGAGATACATCTAGGAGCAATGGTAAGGAAACACAAAGGAGATCCAGGTGAATCAAGATCCAAAGGTGGCAGCAAAAAGGTGAGTTTTCAGCCTGGATTTGAAAAGGGCCAGAGAAGGCACCTGGTGTACAGACTCAGGTAGTTTGTTCCTTTCACCTTGCTGCTCCTTATGCCTGGAACTAAGTCTGGAGTTAGCAATAGAAGCGATTTTGCCAGAAGAGCAAAGTTTCAGGTGTAGAGGGGTAGATCTGAGAGACATCAACATAAAGATGGAATTGAAAGCCATGGGAAGAGATGAGTGCACCACGGGACTGGGAATAGAGAGAGAAAAGGAATGTGGACCCAAGACAGATCCTTGGGGCATACCAATAGAGAGTGGGAGAACAGCAGAGGAGGATACACCAGAACAAACACTGTGAAAGAGCGATGGGAGAGATAAAAGGAGAAGAGAACCAGGATAGTACAGAGCCCTTAAAACCAAGCAAGGACAGGGTATCAAGGAGAAGGTTGTAGTCAACAGTGTCAAAAGCAGCAGAGGTATCAAGAAGGATGTGGACTGAGCAAAGGCCCTTGGATTTTGCCAGAAACAAGTCACTGGAGACTTTGGTAAGAGATGTTTCAGTAGAATGTAAAGGACAAAAGCCAGATTGTAAAGGATCCAGGAGGGCTTGAGAGAAGAGAAAGTCAAGGCAACCCTGGTGAACCGCACATTCAAGTAGTTTAGAAACAAAGGGGAGGATGGAGATGGGTCGATAGTTGGAAGGACAGGTAGGATCAAGAGAGGGTTTCCTGAGGAGAGATGTAACTACAACATGCTTGAATGCTGTAGGGACAGTTGTAGTGGAGAGTGATAGGTTGAGAATATGAGAGATGAAAAGGACAACAGTGGAGGAGATGGGGCTTAGGAGACAGGTGGAAATAGGATCAGAGGAACAGGTAGTGAGGAAGAAAGAAGATGTGCAGCTTCCTCCTTGGAGATCATAGAAAAGAAAGGGTAGCAGAGAGAGAGGGGGAAAGTTGGGAGTGAAGAGGGAAAGTAACTGACTTTGTGTGGAATTGGAGGGTGATCTTGTGGATTTTGTCATGGAAACAGCCAGGGTTTGGGCAGAAAGGGATGGAGGGGTTGAGAGTAGTAAAGAGACGGCGAGGGTCAGAGGCAAGAGAGTTAGTCAGATGGATATATAGTCTTGTTTGGCGAGTGCTATGGCTGACTGGAAAGGGACAAGCATGAATTTGAAGTGTAGAAAGTCCGCAAGGGGGGCGGGATTTGAGCCAAGCACACTCAGCTGAAGGGACACAGGAATGTAGATAGCGAGTAGTGGAAGAAAGCTACTGGGGTATAGTTCGCCTCACAGGACGTGGCATGGGTGGAGTGAGAGCATCCAGAGCAGAAGAGAGTGCAGTGTTTATAGGAAGCTACTGCCTCATCATCAGACTCAGATGACCTAGTGGAGGAAAAAGGTGATGAAACAGTGGAGGAGAGAGCCAAAGGGTCAATAGCGTGAAGATTTCTAAAGAGGTTGGAGAAGACAGGATGAGATTGAGGTGGTGGGTGATGAAGAGTGAAGCTTAGCAGGTGATGGTCGGATAAGGGAAGAACTGAGGTGCAGAAGTTTGAGGATAAGCAATTAGAGAAAAATACAAGGTCAAGGCAGTGGCCATGTTGGTGAGTGGGGGCAGTAGAGCAAAGCTGAGGTTGACTGAGGAGGTAAGGGAAAGGAGCTTTAAAGCATAAGGATCAGAGGGGTTATTCAGCTGAGAAAAGCTGAACAGTGGTGCAAAGGTACAAATGAGGTAAAAGAGCACATTAGCAATGATAAATAAATATATAGAGACAGACAGGAATCACAAAAGGTAAGCAGATTCAAAGTGCCAGCAGAGCATCTAATGGAGCAGTTCTCTTCCCAGAGACTACCATACCGGTGAAAAGAGGTGCAGCCTTGAAGGACCTGCAGGACGGGCAGTGGAGGCGCCACTTTGCCCCTTCAAGGGACTCTTTGTGGCTCCTATGTCATGTGGGTCATTTGTGCTGTCTCAAAAGATCCCTGAAGCTGTGCTATCTGAGGAAATGGCTTGCGAGGAAAGGGCCCAGTTGGAGTCTGGGGCAGCCTTCCTGGCCGATCTTTATGATTTGCTTACGGCATCCACTAAGTTGATGGTGACTGTGGTTGGTGGTCTGGTATTTCTTGTGCCTGCGGAACTGGTCAGCAGACCCAGCTTCCAAGTCTAGCTTGAGTAAGCTTCCTTTGTCTGTGATGCGGCTATTCAGGGAGGATGTGGAGAAGTAAGTTAAGGACCTGGGGGACACAAAGGTCCTTTTGCTTCCGAAGGACAAGCCAAGACGGTTAGCTGAGGGGTTTTGTCTAGGAACTGGTGGCGTGATACGCAGGAACCTTAATCTGGCAAGAGGAGGAAATCCTCAAAGGTCCTGGTTTGTCCCAAAGGGCCCTTCTTTACAGGGGGTGGTCAGGGCAACGGGGGAGGGCTAGAGGAGGCCCCGGAGCTGCCATGTCCTTCCAGTGAAGGTTTGGGGTGCTGGTGTTGGTCCAATTGATAGATGACTGCCTCAGTCGATTTTACTCTGTTTGGGCCAAGCTTATTCCAGACTTCTGGGTGTTGGAAGTGATCTGCGAGCGCTATGCCCTCAAGTTTGTGAGACCCCCTCGCAGTCGCTTTCATGGTGTCTCCATGTCTGGCTCCCAACAAGGCTTTGGCAGTTCAGATAATGATCGAATGCAGCCTTCAGTTTGAGGCGGTTGTTCCTGTCTCCCCCCCCCCCAGAGGCCAGGAGAGAGGGACGTTATGCAATTTCCTTTGTAGTACCCAAGAAAGAGGGTTTTTGGATGCCCATTTTGGAGTCTTAATGTGTGGATGAGACAATGGTGCAAGGAAGAGGGTTTTGGATTTCTTAGGAACTGGGCAACATTCTGGGGAATGGAGGGGTTTTTCCAAAAGGATGGGCTCCACCTTAACTAGGATGGAACCAGGCTGCTGGTATTAACCTTTAAAAAGGGGAGAGAGCAGCTTTTAAACTAGATAATAGGGGAAAGCTAACAGTCGCCCAGGAGCACGTGGTTTGGAAGGATGTTTCTTTGATGAATACTAGCAAAAGAGGGAAGTTAAAGCATCCTGACAGAGAGATTCCATTAAAGATAAAAGTAACCCAGATGCCCTTAAGTATAGAGTAGACAGAGCTGAAAGATTCCAAATTACCTCGTCCAAACCTTTTTGGCTATCAGTTGACAAAGTTCCTGGAGGAAAGGTCCATAAGCTATTATTAAAGAGGACCCAGAAAAAAAACTGCTTACCCTGGGACAAGTATTGTGGAACCAGTGGAACTTTTTTCTCAAAAAGATGCACAAGTTCCACAGTGCAAAAAGACATACAAGTTCCACAGTGCTTATCTCGGGGTAAGCATTGGATTTCCTGGGCCCTCTTTAATAATGGTTTATGGACCTTGTCTCCAGGAACTTGTCCAAACTGTTTTTTAAACCCAGCTACACTATCAGCTCTTACTACATCCTCCGGTAATGAAATCCAGAGTTTGATTATGCGTTGAGTGAAAAAATATTTTCTTTTATTAGTCTTAATTGAGTTACATTGTAGCTTCATTGCATGTCCCCTAGTCTTTCTATTTTTTGATGGCATAAGCAACCAATCTATATATCTCCAGAAACAAGCAGGAATGTAGTCTTCACATATAGGTATCGTTGGTACCGACAGAGCCTGCGCGGGAACGCTCCCCAGCGTCCAATAGGAAAGCTTTTGGGAGCATCCCACAGCACCTACGTGCTGCCTTCCTGCCTTTCCCAACTGTCCCTCCCAGTTCTTCGTTTTCCGCGAAGCCGACAGGTCGCACATCCTGTCACCGCAGAAAAAATTCCCCCTTCTTTTTTGTGATCCCGTCTGCCTTCCCTCGATGCTATACTGGTACCGCCGGTGGTTCTTTTTGTTTTTTCTAAAAAAAACCCAACTTTGTTTCTGGAGTCTTTCTCCAGTAATTTTCTTCTCGGGTGCCACGTGCCATTTTGGGCACTAGGCCCAACTTTTTCCCTCAAAATGGAAAAACCTGCTTCGGGTTTTAAAAAGTGTTCTAAGTGTGGCAGTACGATCTCCGTCACCAACATCCATGTGTGGTGCCTCAAATGTTTAGGTCCTGACCACTCTATTTCAGAGTGTGTTGCCTGTGGAATGATGTCAAAAAGGGGCCGGCAAAACCAAGCTGCTAAGCTCGGCACCCTTTTTCCCTCCGATGCAGCCTCCGTGGCATCGACGTCCTCCAGGGCTTCATCCTCCTCCCATGTATCTCAGGTAATTAAACATAAATCTAGCCGGTCCTCAAAGGGTAGATCTCCTTCTAAACATAGAGATGCCTCTGGCGTTGCCCTTGAGGGACTTTCACCGGCAAAATTGCCCCGGAGGCTTCGGCTTTCAAAGCACTAGCGGGGCTCCAGGATGCTCTCAAGGCTTCAACCTCGGCAGAACTACTGGTTCCATGCTCTGGGGTTCCGGCCGCTTTAACCGACATCGATACCCAAGCATCGGCAGCGTCGATAGACCAGAGATTCTTGGCTATTGAACGCAGTCTGGCGGCTCTTCTCACGGCCTCGATGCCCCTGAAACCGCTTCAGACAATTCAACCGGTACTGGCATCGACTGCATCGACATCGTCAGGTATTCTACCGGGACCGAGTCATGTGTCTCTATCTGGCATCGACAAGTCGGTACCGGACCACTCCAATGCCAACTTCGATTGGTACCTGTACCGTGCATTGCACAATCACCCGGATCGGAGATACTTCGAATCCTCGGATGAGTCTGAAGACTCCAAAGGCTCTGCCGATGCCAGAGTACTTCTTCCCGAGGATTCCTCTTCTCCTCAGCGTAGGATGTCTCCACCAGAGGATATGTCCTTTCAGGATTTTATCCGAGATGTGGCCCGAGGTCTTTCCATCACTGTGGCTCCTGAAAACGAGCCTAGGGCAAAGGAATTAGAAATCCTGCAATACCCTAAAGCTCCCAAGGAGGCAGCTATCTTACCTATTCATGAGATCTTTCATGATCTTATGTTAAGGATGTGGGAAACAACTCTAACCACATCTCCTCATTCTCGAAGACTCGACACCATGTATCGAGTTCCTCCTTGTCCTAGGTTTCAGAAGACTAAATTACCACATGCATCTAATCCTCCAGGACATGAGGGTAGGAATCTTGACACCTTTGGACGTCGATCCTTCCAGGCTTCCATGCTTTCTGCTAGGATCAGTTCCTATATCTTGTATATGGTAATGTTCCTTAAGGAAGTCACAGGAGACTTAGAGCTTATGAGCCCTCTCCTTCCTGATGATAAAAGGCAAGATTATCTAACTCTTGTTAAACATGCTCAGGATGTTTCTAACTTTGTGAATCGTGCAGCCTTTGACTGCTTTGAATGCATAAGGAGAACCTCTGCTATTGCCATAGGTGCACGTAGAATTGCCTGGCTCCAGGCATCTGACTTAGAAATCTGGGTACAGGACAAACTGGGGAATATACCTTACACAGGAGAGAATCTCTTTGGCAAGAATTGACAGGAAAAAGCTAATGATAGATGCTGACAATATCACTTTGGAAAGATTGTCCAAATCTACAGCTGATCCTGCGAGGAAAAGATCCTCTAAGAAACCATTCTTCAGTAAGAAGACGTTTTATCCTTCCTATACCCAGCAGGGACATCGTTCAGGTCAGTCTGCCCAAAAGGGACAGCAGCAACAACTTAGGCAACAAAGGAAGCCAAAAGCAGCTAAGCTTCAACCGGCTCAGCAGACTCAGCCTCCACAGGGGCTTTGACTCCTATCTAGAGAACTTTGCCTTCCTGGCCCTGAACGGCCCAGAACCCTCCCCCATCCCAGGAAGGTTATGTCATTTTGCCCCCAGATGGGGTCAGATAACAGCAGAAAATTGGACTCTGTCTATTGTACGAGAGGGGTACAAGCTTCATTTCCTCAGCATGCCCCGTCCTACAATAGTAAGACGATTGGGTTAGGTCAAAAAGTCACAATGCTGCTTGCTCAAGGAGCAATAGAAGAGGTGCCCATTCCCCAACAGGGTACAGGGTTTTACTCCCCCTGTTTCCTTATTCCAAAGAAATCAGGAGGACACAGACCCATTCTAGACCTCAGAGAATTGAGCAAATTCCTGTTCAGAGAGAAGTTCAAAATGATTTCTCTAGGAACTCTGCTACCATACCTTCAGAGTCAGGATCGGCTTTGTTCTCTAGATCTCAAGGATGCGTACACTCATGTTCTCATCCATCCAACTCACCGAAGGTTCCTTTGATTCTTGTTTCAAGGGAAGCACTACCAATCCAGGGTTCTTCCATTTGGCCTGGCTTCTGCACCAAGGGTGTTAACAAAATGCATGGCTGTGGTAGCAGCATTTTTCCGCACCCTGGGAATATTCGTCTTCCCTTACTTAGATGACAGGCTCATTTGAGCCTCTTCAGAGCCAGAGGCCAGGATGGCTCTGTCTCGCATAATGCGCATCCTTAAGTATTTGGGACTTGTCTTAAACTTCCCAAAGTCCAACCTTGCTCCCACTCAATCCCTAGAGTTTATAGGAGCTCTTCTGGATACCAGACAGGCAAGGGCCTTTCTTCCACAGCCCTGCTGCCTTCGCACTGTGCAGTTAGCTTCCCAAGCAGTGCTAAAACCTCACCTCACTGCACGGGAAATGTTACAGTTGCTAGGCCACATGGCGGCCACTGTGCATGTGGTTCCTTATGCTCGCCTCCATATGAGGGCAGCCCAGTGGACCTTATCCACTCAGTGGACTCAGGCATCAGGTTGCCTGTCAAACAAAATAGCAAACTCAGATCGCCTTATTTTGTCCCCTCCAATGGTGGCAGTCGCCCAAAAACCTTCTGGTGGGGTTTCCTTTTCAGCAACCCCACCCCAAGTCACTCTAACAACAGATGCTTCACAGGTGGGTTGGGGAGCCCACTTGCACGGCCTCTCTACCCAGGGTACCTGGACTCCACAGGAGGCCTATCTCCATATCGTTCTCCTGGAGCTCAGAAGCAACCTTCCTTGCTCTTTGAGTATTTCACCCCCAGCTCAGCTACAAGACAGTCCTAGTTCAAACAAACAATCAGGTAGCCATGTTCTATGTGAACAAGCAGGGTGGAACAGGCTCTCTGTCGCTATGCAAAGAAGCTTTACGACTATGGGCCCTTGCCAGAGAGCATCAGATTCATCTCCTTGCGGTGTATCTTCTAGGCATTCAAAACTCTTGGGCAGTCAAACTCAGTCGAGTTCTGCTTCCACACGAATGGTCTCTCCATGCAGACCAGGTGGCCCAAATTTTTCATATTTGGGGAACTCAGGACATAGACCTCTTTGCAAGTCCGCTGAATGTCAAACTTCCCCGGTTCTGTTCCAGAATTCCGGCTCAAGGTTGTCAGACCAAGAATGCTTTCCTCCTTCATTGGGCTCAGGACTTCCTGTATGCCTTTCCACCCATTCCCCTAATTCCCAAAACCCTGTTCAATCTTCAGAGAGACAGAGGTCATATGATCCTCATAGCTCCACGTTGGCCACGGCAACCGTGGTACCCTCTGCTCCTACGTCTCTCTCAAGGTCCGCCTCTGGAGTTAGGATCTGCTCCAGATCTTCTTTCTCATGAGGACGGGATGCTGTGGCATCCCAATCCCCAGTCTCTGCATCTCAGGGCCTGGTTGCTGAAAGCCTAGAACTTCACAGTCTTAACCTTTCCCTGCAGGTAAAGGATATTCTTCATGCTTCCAGGAAGCCTTCCACAAGACGCTCTTATGCATTTAAGTGGAAAAGGTTTACCATATAGTGCTCGCAGAAGGGTCTTAACCCTCTTGCGATACCTCTGGGATCATTACTGGAGTACCTCCTTCATTTATCAAATGCAGGGCTTAAGACCAATTTCCATTTGAGTGCTATTGCAGCTTCTTTCAAGCCTCTAAATGGACAACCTATTTCCATAGCGATATTTATGAGAGGCCTTCTTTTAACGAAACCTTCCAATAAGCCACCACCGGTGGCATGGGACTTAAATCTGGTATTTGGGCAGCTTATGAAACCGCCCTTTGAACCATTAGCCACTGCCTCTTTCAAATTCCTTTACTGGAAGGTTATCGTTCTCCTTGCAATCACATCAGCACGTTGCATCAGTGAATTGCAAGTGTTGGTGGCTGATCCTCCTTATACAGGGTTCCATCATGATAAGGTAGTCCTTAGGACTCATCCACACTTTATGCCAAAGTTGGTTTCGCCCTTTCATTTAAACCAAGCGGTTTACCTTCCTGTATTCTTTCCAAGGCCTTACGCCTCAAATGCAGAAAGGAACCTTCATACTTTGGACTGTAAAAGAGCTTTGGCCTTTTACTTGCAAAGGACACAGCAACATAGAATATCCTCTCAATTCTTTGTTGCTTTTGATCCTAGTCATTTGGGACTTCCAGTCTCCAAAAGGACAATGTCCAGCTGGATTGCACAGTGTATATCTTTTGCCTGTGAGAGTAAGAACCTTCCTCTTGAAGGCCATGTCACAGCTCACAATGTGAGTGCCATGCCAGCTTCAATGGCTCATCTTCACTCTGTCGAGCAGCTACTTGGGCTTCGGTACATACCTTCACAGCCCATTACTGCTTAGACAAGGACTCCCGCCGGGATGCCTTGTTTGGTCAGGCTGTTCTTCAACACCTGTTCCAGACTTAATCAACTCCTACCCACCATCCCTGGTAGGATGCCAGAGATCCTTGGGGGGAAGTGGAGCCCTTTCACAGGGGCACACAACTTCTGGGGTTTCTCCCTGGCATCTGCAGCTAGAGAGTCCCCATATGTGAAGACTACATTCCTGCTTGTTCCTGGAAATAGCATAGTTACTCACCTGTAATAGGTGATCTCCGGGAACAGCAGGAATTTAGTTTTCACAACCCACCCACCTCCCCCTAGGAGTTTTATCTTTCTGTCTCTCTCTCTTTTTCTCTTTCCCTCTCTCTTTTTTTTCTCAGCTTTAAACTCAACTGGAGAGGGACAGTTGGGAAAGGCGGGAAGGCAGCACGCAGGCACTGTGGGATGCTCCCTAAAGCTTTCCTATTGGACACTGGGGAGTGTTCCCGCCCATGCTCCATCGGTACTGACGATACCCATATGTGAAGACTAAATTCCTGCTGTTCCCGGAGATCACCTGTTACAGGTGAGTAACTATGCCTTACCTGTTCCACTCCATTTGTTAATTTATAGTCTTCTATCATACCCCCTTTGGCCATCTCTTTTCCAAGTTGAAGAGCCCCAACCTTTTATGTCTGTCCTCATAGTCGACCATTTCACATTGGATTCGTTCTGCTATCAAATTCGCATATTTGCTGAAGGGGCATACTATTCCGTCGGTTTTGCAGGCCCATTCTACTGGGGCTCAGGCAGCTTCTTGGGCTGAGTACAGTCTGGTTCCACCTCAGGACATCTGTCTGGCAGCGGCGACATGGTCATCTCTTCATTAATTTTTGCGCAATTACAGACCAGATGTGCCGTCCCGCCAGGATGCGGACTTCATGACTCAGGTGTTGAAGGCTGGTGTTTCAGTTCCCACCCCATGCGTCTGTACTGGACTGGAGTAATGAACTGGAAGGTGAAATTAGGCCTTACTTGTTAATTTTCTTTCCTGGAGTGCCTCCAGTCCAGTCCAGGATCCACCCAAAATTTTGTTTGTGTGCTGGCCCTGCATCTGTTCTGAAACAATGTGTTGCTGGAACGTGCATGTTCAGGCCAGTTAGTTGCATCGTTTTCCTCATTGCTCCTATTTGGTTGATCTTGGGGATTCTGCAGTGCTGTTTTTCTGCTTACTCTCCCTGTTGTGGAATTTAGTTCCTCGAGAGGGTGGTGCTAGTGTTTGCACTCTTATAAAGAAAAAAAGAAAACACAGGATTCCACATATTTGAATTAGGTTCCTCTTGGGGCGTTCTATTTGTTGTGGAACTGGTGGAGTTTCTGTGAGTTCTGGGATTATGTTCTGCTGCTTTGTGAGGTTCATACTGGCTCTACAAGAGTGCACAGCTTTCTTAAGGGACATTCTTTGGTTGGTTTATTCTTAGTCTCCATCTGCTGGTGGATGAGCATAAAACACGTGTCTGACCTGGCCTGGAGGGACTCCAGAAAAGATAACTAGCAGGTAAAACCTAATTTCACGTTCAGTATTTTCATTAGTTTTTAATATTTTAATCAGTTGCATCATTTGTAGAAACAATATGAAATAGTATGTAAGGCAAACTGTTAGAGAACTTGTTTGAATAGAACAAATAAAAATCATACAATTTACATGGATAATTGTGGTATAATTTGTGTTACATGAGCGCACAGTTACTGGTGTATGATCTTTAATTTCCAATTCTCAGGAATGTTCTACAGTAATTGTTTTTACATAAACACAATATAAAACAAAAGGATGTTGCAATGCCATTTGTAGTGTAGTTGATTTTATTTTCAAGAGTTCAAGTGTTAATATGAGTGGCCAGTCTCACTCAGGTTATGAGGATGTGGTTTATGGGTTCTTTCCCTCCCCTCCCCCCCCTCCCCCCCCCCAGTATCTATATCCATTGTTCAGATCTTTTCATTTTCAGTTTATCATTCTTTATTGTGGTGGTTTCTCCATCAGATAGTTCATATCTAGTCATTTTAACTAATCAGTACTTGGGATTTTTGGGCATGGGTTTTGTGTTTTCCAGAATAAGGCTACTTTATATTTTGCTGCTGCAATTAAATATTTAATTTAAAGATGTTTTTCCACCTAGATTATCATCTATGGATCTCAATAAAAACAGCTTTTTGTATTTATTGGGACATGTTGTTGAATTATTTTCTCAATTTTATGATTCTCAATATTTTTTTATTTTTAGACATTTCCCACTAGATGTGCTTAAAATTGCCTATTCCTCCACAGTCTCTCCAGTGTTTATCATCATGCCCTGCACAGATTTTACTTAGGTGATATATGACTCCAGTACAACTATGTAGACTTTTGTAGTTGTTTTTCTTTACCAGGGGGGGAATTGATAGGCAGTTTATTTGTTGGAAGGCCTGACTATACAAGAATGGATCCTGGTCTCCCATTTTTTTCAGTCCTTGTGTGTCTTATTATCCTGTATTAGTTTATAGAGGTTAGATATCATTCCCTTGCTTTATTGTGGTTAAGAAAAGATTTTCCATTGCTCATAAACTTTCTTTTTCATTTAATTTTACATTTCTCTTGACCTATGAAATCTGACTTGTAGGTTTATGGTTTGATCTTGGTAGGTTTGTTTGTTTTATAGCTGCAAAATTGAATATGTCTCCCTGTTTCTGCAGTTGGATAAATCTAGTTAGGCCTTTGTCCTCCCATTTTTTTTCATATATTTCTCGAGTTTCTCCTGGCTTGAATTGTTCATTGTACCTCATTAGTTGCAATAGTGTGCACACTTGGGCCTTTCCTTTTTTATTCTCCTGTTTACCATCCTTGTGCATTACAACCATTTCCTCTTTGTTACTCCTGTTTGTCTTGACTAGTTCTGTTACATAAGAACATAAGATATGCCATACTGGATCAGACCAAGGTCCATCAAGCCCAGTATCCTGTTTCCAACAGTGGCCAATCTAGGTCGTACATACCTAGCAGTTCCCCAAAAGACACAGGTTCCACAATGCTGTTGAGCAAGAATAGTCTCATATGTTTATGTACAGCACAACATATGCCTTGTAGCACTATAGAAATGTTAAGAAGTAGTAGCAGTAGTGATGAGTGGGATACCTCTGGAAGCACTGGATTGGGTGATTAGTCAACACAGATGCCAGTCTGAAGGGCTGGGGGCCCACTGTCTAGGTCAGATGGTCCCAGGGACTTTGGTCCCCTCGGGAGGCTTCCTGGTTAGTAAACCAGTTGAAGAGCAGAGTGATCTGATTGGCTTTTTAGTGAGATTTATCCCTGTCAGTGGGCATGGCAGTCTAGGTGTTCTCTGACAATGCCATGGTGGTGACATATGTCAGCAAGCAAGACAGAACTCAATGTGCTGTGGTAGCTCTCGAGGTGCAGAACTGTGCCATTGGGCAGAATAACAATTGCTCTATCAGCAGCCCATATATTTTGCTAGTCTCGACAATGTGCAGGCCTACTTCCTGAGTCAGAACACTGTGGATCCCAGAGAGTGCAGTATCTCCAGGAACAAGCAGGAATGAGTCTTCACATATGGGTACGTCGGTACCGACGGAGCCTGTGCGGGAACGCTCCCCAGCTTCCCAAAAAGGAAAGCTTTTGGGAGCATCCCACAGCGCCTGCGCGCTGCCTTCCCGCCTTTCCTAACCGCCTCTCCCCAGTTCTTCTTTTCTGCGGAGCCAGCAGGTCGTGTTCCTGTCACCGCTGAAGAAGTTCTTTGTTTTATTTTATTTCTTTGGTCGCGTGTCTGCCTTCCCCGACGTCGGACCAGTACCGCCGGTCTTTCTTTCTTTTCTTCTAAAAAACAAAACAAAACAAAAAAACATATTTTCCCTCACTTAGTGTGTTTTTCCTCTTTTGGGCCTTAGGCCTCAAGAAAAAATTTTCCTCATGGAAAAACCAGCCTCCGGGTTTAAAAAATGCACTTAGTGCAGCGGTACTATTTCTGTTACCGACACCCATGAATGGTGTCTCAAATGTTTGGGTCCTGACCACTCCATTTTGGATTGTTCGTCCTGCTCCTTGATGTCTAAACGAGGTTTACAGAACCGAGCAGCCAAGCTCCATGTGCTGTTTCCCTCTGATGCAGCTTCAGTGGCATCGACGTCTTCCAGGGCTGCTTCTTCCTCCCATGGATCTCAGGTAACCAAACATAAATCCAGCCGGTCCTCGAAGGGTAGATCTCCGTCCAAGCATCGAGATGCCTCCGGGCTTGCCCTCGAGGATCCTGCACCGGCAAAACTACCCCGGCAGGAAGCTCCGGCTTCCAAAGCTCCACGTATGGGGTTACAGGTTGACATCGATGGCACGGCCTCGACCGATCACCTGTTAGAATGCTCTGGGGTACCGGCACAACCTTCCAGTACCGAATTCCAGGCATTCATGGAGTCGATGGATCAGAATGTTCTATCCATGCAGCAGGCTATCACGGCCTTCATTCAAGCTGCGACGCCGCTGATACCACAACAAACTCCGTTGTCGGTATCGGCCCAGGTACCGGCACCAATGCCGGTACCGGTACCGACTGCATCAACATCGGCCATGGTGTCGTCTGAAGCGGTTCCCTGCCTAGGGATGCCCATCGGTACCGAACCGGTACCGATAACGCCCAATGTCGATACGGCTCGGTACGCGTATTGAACTTTGAAAGAGCACCCTGACAGTTGATACTTTGATTCCTCCGAAGATTCTGATGCATCGGAGGAGTCTGCTGAAGTATCCATAGCCCTTCCTGAAGAGCCTTCTTCTCCAAAAAGAAGAATGTCTCCTCCAGAAGACTTGTCCTTTCAAGACTCCATAAGAGAAGTGGCTAAAGGGCTCTCTATTTCAGTATCCTCTGAATTAGAGCCTAGAGCTAAAGAAATTGGATATTTTAGGTTATTCTAAGGCTCCTAAGGAGGCAGTCACCTTGCCAATTCATGAGATACTTTATGATCACATGATTGACTTACGGGAGACTCCTCTCACTATCTCTCCTCATTCTCGTAGATTGGACACTATGTACCATGTCCCTCCTTGTCCTGGGTTTCATAAAACACAGCTTCCTCACCATTCTATTGTGCCCCAGGCAACCCTCACAACAGATGCCTCCCAAACAGGTTGGGGAGCTCATCTGCAAGACCTCTCCACTCAGGGCACTTGGTCTCCACAGGAGACCTCTCTACATATCAACCACTTGGAGCTCCAAGCAGTTTTTCTAGCTCTCAAGGTCTTCCATACCCTGCTCAGCTACAAGACAGTCCTCATTCATACAGACAATCAGGTAGCCATGTTTTACATAAACAAGCAAGGAGGAACTGGCTCTCTGTCGCTTTGCAACGAAGCTTTAAGATTGTGGGCCTTCGCCAGAGAGCATCAAATCCATCTCCTGGCCGTATACCTTCCAGGAATCCAAAACTCTTGGGCAGACAGACTCAGTCAAGTTCTGCTTCCACACGAATGGTCCCTGCACATGGACCAGGTACTCAGAATCTTTCAAGAGTGGGGAACCCCGGACATAGACCTCTTTGCAAGTCCGTGGAATGCCATACTTCCCCGGTTCTGTTCCAGAATTCCGTGTCAGGGAGTTCAGGCCAAGGATGCCTTCCTCCTTCACTGGGGTGAAGACTTCCTGTATGCCTTTCCACCCATTCCCTTAATTCCCAAGACTCTGTTCAAGCTCCTTAGGGATCAAGGATCTATGATCCTCATAGCTCCACGCTGGCCACGCCAAGTGTGGTACCCTCTACTTCTGCATCTCTCTCAAGCTCCCTCCCTAAACTTGGGAGCTGCTCCAGACCTTCTGTCCCAGGAGGAGGGGACTTTGTGGCACCCAAACCCCAAGTCCCTTCACCTCAGAGCTTGGTTGCTGAAGGCCTAGACCTTCAAGGTTGGAATCTTTCCCAGCAGGTGAAGGATATCCTCCATGCTTCCAGAAAACCTTCTACTAGACGTTCCTATGCTTTTAAATGGAAAAGGTTTTCCATTTGGTGTACTGAGAAGAGTCTTGACCCTCTAGCACTACCTTTGAATTCTCTATTGGAATATCTCCTGCATCTCTCCAATGCAGGCCTTAAGATGAATTCAGTAAGGGTCCATTTGAGTGCTATTGCAGCATCCCTTAAGCCTATCAATGGACAGCCTATTTCCTCTCATCCTCTTATTGCAAGATTCATGAGAGGCCTAACTTCAACCAAACCTCCCATTAGGCCTCCTCCGGTGGCATGGGACTTAAATCTGGTTCTTGGTCAGCTTATGAAGCCACCTTTTGAACCCTTAGCCACCACCTCTTTGAAATTTCTTTCCTGGAAGGTTATTTTCCTCATTGCAGTCACCTCAGCTTGCCGCATCAGTGAACTAACATAAGAACATAAGATATGCCATACTGGGTCAGACCAAGGTCCATCAAGCCCAGTATTCTGTTTCCAACAGTGGCCAATCTAGGTCATATGTACCTAGCAGTTTCCCCAAGAGACACAAGTTCCACAATGCTTGTACTGGGTCAAGCATTGATATCTTCGGTCACTTCTTAATAATGGTTTATGGACCTTTCCTCCAGGAACTTGTCCAAACCTTTTTTAAACCCAGCTACACTAACAGCCTTTACTACATCCTCCGGTAACAAATTCCAGAGTTTGATTACACGTTGAGTGAAAAAATATTTTCTTTTATTAGTCCTAAATAGTTTACCCTGTAGCTTCATTGCATGTCCCCTAGTCTTTCTATATTCTGATAAGGTAAACAATCGATCTACGTTTACCCGTTCCACTCCGTTCATTAATTTATAGACTTCTATCATATCTCCCCTCAACCGTCTCTTTTCCAGGTTAAAGAGCCCTAACCTTTTTAGCCTTTCTTCATAGGAGTATCCTTCCATCCCCTTTACCATTTTGGTGGCTCTTCTCTGAACCTTTTCTAAAATCGCTATATCCTTTTTAAGATACGGCGACCAGAATTGCACACAATATTCAAGGTGCGGTCTCACCATGGAACGATATAGAGGCATTATAATATCTTTTGTTTTATTTTCCATTCCTTTCCTTATCATACCTAGCATTCTATTTGCTCTCTTGGCCGCCGCTGCACACTGGGCCGAGGGTTTTAACATGGTACTGCAGGCCTTAGTGGCTAATCCACCTTATACAAGTTTCCATCATGATAAGGTAGTCCTTAGGACCAATCAACACTTTATGCCTAAAGTGGTCTCACCTTTTCATCTTAATCAAGAGGTGTATATACCTGTCTTTTTTCCAGGTCCTCATGCATCAAGTGCAGAGAGGAATCTTCATACCCTGGATTGTAAGAGAGCTCTTGCCTTTTACTTACAAAGGACACAGCAACATAGAAAGTCTTC
Organism: Ichthyophis bannanicus; assembly: GCA_033557465.1. Taxonomy (NCBI): domain Eukaryota; kingdom Metazoa; phylum Chordata; class Amphibia; order Gymnophiona; family Ichthyophiidae; genus Ichthyophis; species Ichthyophis bannanicus. Next base: position 188,914,002 of record CM066035.1, on the reverse strand, counting down.
TCAACTCTTTGTTGCCTTTGATCCCTCTCATTTGGGACTTCCAGTCTCTAAGAGGACACTGTCCAATTGGATTGCTCAGTGTATTTCTTTCGCCTACCAGAGTAAGAACCTTTCTCTGGAGGGCCATGTCACAGCTCATAATGTGAGGGCCATGGCCACCTCTATGGCTCATCTAAATTCTGTGTCCATCGACCAGATCTGTCGAGCGGCCACCTGGGCCTCGGTTCATACCTTCACAGCCCATTACTGTTTGGACAAGGACTCCCGCCGGGATGCCTTGTTTGGTCAGGCTGTTCTCAAACACCTGTTCCATTCTTAATCAACTCCTGCCCTCCTTCCCTGGATGGATGCCTGAGATCCATAAGAGAAGGTAGAGCCCTTCTCAGGGTCTCATAACCTTGGGGATCTCCCAGGCATCTCTAGCTAGGGAGTCCCCATATGTGAAGACTCATTCCTGCTTGTTCCTGGAGATAGCACAGTTACTTACCTGTAACAGGTGATCTCTGGGAACAGCAGGAATAAGTCTTCACAACCCACCCACCTCCCCTAGGAGTTGTATCTCTCTATCTATCTTTCCTTTCCTCTCTCTCTTTGTCTCAGCTTTAAAACTCGAACTGGGGAGAGGCGGTTAGGAAAGGCGGGAAGGCAGCGTGCAGGCGCTGGGGAGTGTTCCCGCACAGGCTCCGTCGGTACCGACGTACCCATATGTGAAGACTTATTCCTGCTGTTCCCAGAGATCACCTGTTACAGGTAAGTAACTGTGCTTTAAGCCTTGATGCATTTAGTTTCATAGTACAAAGGTGGGGGCTTCTGGTATTTGATATGATGGCCAATCAGGAGAAATCCAAAGAGGAGAATTTTCATCCTCTGGAGGGCCCCACAGGCAGCAGGCTTGGATGCCCTCCTTCAGGTGTGGCCCCAGGAGGGGTTTCTGTATGTCTTCCTTTCGTTAGTCCTTGGTGAGCTGCCACCTCCACAGGATTTGCTCTCACCCAGACTTGGTGGTTCTAGTGGTTCCAGACTGGCTGCATAGGCCATAGTACATGGATCTCTTAAGTCTCTTGGCGCGGTCCTCATTCTTGTTACTTCAAGAGCAGGCTGCCTTCAGCAAGGGTGTTGGATGATGGAGGATCCCGTTTCTTTCTCACTTACAAACTGGGCGTAAGCTGTCTAAGAGAGGCTTGTCTGGAGTGGTAGTGGATTACTCTTTTCAAAGCCTGCAAAACATAGGCTAAGGAAGTTATTATGAGAGTTTCCAGGTCTTTGGGAGGTGGTGTTTCTTTCAGGCTCTGGGGGCCATGAAGGTGGACTTTGTAACAAATTGTCCTTCTTATAGTCTGGCTTTAACTAGGCTTTGGGCCTGAACTCTTAAGATTCAGGTGGTGTCCCTGGTATGCTATTGGGGTGTGTTAAAGATATGTCCTTGGCAGTGCACCCTGTTGTCTCACAATTCCTCAAGGGAGTAAAGCAGATTCGTCTGTTAGTGTGCCCAGTGGTTTCTTAATGGAGTCTCTCTCTGGTGTTGAAGGCATTGAAATGACCTCCCATTTGAGCTCACTCATATGACCCCTCTCCAAGATTTGATCCTTAAAGTGTTTTTCCTGGTGACCGTTGCTTCCGTCAGATGAGTTTTTCTGAGCTGCAGAACTTGTCTTGTATGGAGCCCTTTTTGGTCATTTTAATGGTGGCTTTCTCCTTGTAGAGTGTGCCTACCTTTTTCCCCAAAGGTCTTGCTCTCTTTTTCAAAGGAGGACATTTGGATGGCTCCCTGTACGCATCTGGTGAACTTAAGGACGTTTCGTCGGTAGGTCCATCTTTTTGTTCCCTTCAGGGGTTTGAGGGAAGGGAAGAACAGGCCAATGGCCAAGTCCTCCAGTGCTTGCAGGATTGAGGAGGCCATGGTTTCGCATACAGCCTGGTTAGTAAATGCATGCTGAAGTGAGTAAAGGCTCACTCCACTAGAGCATGCGCCTCCTCTTGGGTGGAGTCTGCTTTGGTATCTCCAGAGCACATTTGTAAGGTGGCTACTTGGTTGTCTCTTAGCACCTTTTAGTGCAGTACTACAGTTTGCATGTGGGAGCTGGATCAGAGGTTGCCTTTGGCAGGGTACGTCTGTCTAGCGCATCGTTTTCCTCTTACCATTGGTTTGCACTGCTTGGGTACACCCCACTCATCTGAACTGGTCTAGCAGGATGATAAGGAAGAAAAACCTTTGCATACCTTATCATTTTCTTCGTTTGAACCCTGCTAGACTAGTCCAGGACCTGCCCTGGAAGACTTGTTTTATAGGTTTGGGAGCCCTGATGTAGTTGATTATAAGAGAGCCAAATACTTGTTCATGTTCATATTTTTTTGAGATTTGTCAGTTTTGCTTACTGCTTGATAAGTGTTATACTGAATTCTTTGTGCTGCACCAGATATACCAAGTGATGGTATGGCTGAAAGTTGTTCAAGTCTACCTCTACCAGCTAGCAAGGGAGCATAACCACATAACCCACTTCTCTGGACTAGTCTAGCAGAATTCAAGGAAAGAAAATGATCAAGAAACATAGAAACGGGAGGAAAAGGCATCACCAGGCGTGATGGCAGCTTAAGAGCTGAACTCCGAAGCCTGCCCCAAATAAGTGGCATATTCTCTCTCTGGTGCAGTTTTGCAGATCTGACTGCATGGAAGAGTAGGGGAGTCTGGCGGCACTGGCTATGGCAACTCGCAGGAGGGCAGCAGACCTAAAAGAGTTTGCCTACATGGGCAACAATCTGAAGGGCCATAGAGACTCAAAAATGGCAGCGGGAGAAGCCGGAGGATCTGTGCAGGCAGAGCAGGAAGAGAGTTAAGAAGGCCGATGGGGCGCTGGAGGTGGTGGCACAACTCAGTAAAACAAAGCTCCAAGAGTGGTTCAGGGAGCTGAAATCAAAGATGGCAACTGTGAAAGCTGAGCTTGGCACATTTGCTGGGGAAATCAAAGAGGAACTGACTGTTGGGGCGCCGCATGGGCAGTCTTGAGGACAGGTTGGAGCAGATGGCCGAGGAATATGCTAAATTGGAGCAGGAATTGCAGGCTGCAGAGGAGTGGAAAGAACAGATGTGCTTGAAACTGAAAGATTTGAAAAATCAGAGTCTGAAGAAGAATCTGAGAATCTGAAGAGTCCCGGAGGAGAAAGCAGACAGCAGGATGGTAGCTAATGCAATGTTCAGAGGCCTTGTGGAGTGGCGGAAAGGAGACTGTACCAGGCACTATTGTGCTAGTATAGAGTGCATAAAGCATTGAGCCCACAGCGGAAGAATGTACCTAGAGACATTGTGGTCTGCTTACGGGACTTTGGCCTCAAAGCCAAAAAGAAAAGAATGAACAAGTTCAATTGGCAGGGGTATCAGGTGGCCATATTTGCAGCCTTGGCCAGTGGTACTGTGATAGGCTATGGCCTAGGATAGCCTGTAACATGTATGTTATGTAGCAGAAGCCTGCAGGTTAGGCCTGAGTCCCCAACCCCCACTTCAGAATATTATAGCTGCACAGAGCTGAAAGCCAGAGAAAACAGAAATCTGCTTCAAACTGCTTTGCTGATAAGAAAGTAAAACTTTTCCATTGAGTGTGTTATGTTATTTACAGATGTATTTCAGAATTCTGCTTTCCACACAGCTTTTGTACTGTAGAGTGACCTTGTAAGCAAAAAGCAAGACAGAATATGTTATGTCTAGTTACTGAGCATGGCTAGGAAGGCCTGAGAGCGGGGAGGGGGGGAGAGCGGTGTGGACCCGGTCAGAAATGTTCCATTGGATGGGGGGGGTGAGGGGGCCACCGGGACCAATGAGGTGTTTGCCTGTATAGAACTGATGAGAAAGCTATAAATGCTGTTGTTTTTCTGAAAGCCATGCTCAGACCATTTTGAAAGTGACAATTGACAGGTGTCTGAGCCTGTGCACATAATAAACTTGTTTGAATTCTAGAAATAGACTCCTGGTGTATTCATTGCATGCGCTTCGCTACTGCAGTACCTTGCAGCATCGGAAGGACTTGGCACATATTACTAAGGCACTCCAGTCAGCACAGCTGAAAAATAACTGGATTGTACCCATTCAGATTTGCATTCTCCAAGGAGGGGGTGTATGTGGAAAATGCACTTGGTTGGAGAGACTGAGAAGTCAATGCGGGAAGCAGGAGTTCAGTGGAGAGCGCGGCGCTGGCAGACTGAAAGAGGCAGGAGGATCAGAGGGAGGAGAGATGGACAGTGGTGACTACAGAACACAAGAAGAAAGAGGAGTTAACTCAGAAGCTAAAGATTTGATGGTCTTCTGCAGATATGGACATATTTGGACATGCTTTGTGTGAGAGGGGGGTGGTGGGGAATAAAGGTTGTGGGAAAGAGTGATATTTTTGGTGAATGTGGGTTGTTGAGGTGATGCCAGAGGGGACGAGGTGGGAGAAGGTAGGAGTTAGATAGGGATTGAATGGGTAGTCTGGATGAAAAGGGGGAGGTATGGTGTATGGATGGAGGGTGTGGAGAGGGGTTGCTGGTGTAAGTGGAAGGGTGGATGGGGCTTGGGCCAGGTGGGCACTACTACAGGAAGGTCTCTGGAGAAAGAGATGTAGGAAGGGACTGGGGAGAAGGGGGTGGAGGGGGAGGGGAGGGACAGAGGTTAACGCTAGCCACACTAAATATGAAGGGGTTGGAATCTTGGTCCAAGCGGAAATTGCTGAAGAAGGAAGGTGGGTATCTCCGGGCTGACATACTCTGCTTACAAGAGACACATCTAAAGGTGGAGCAAGAAAAGGGTGGCTATCATGCTCAGCAATGGGATGCGGGGGGCAAAGTTGTAAGAGACACGGGAGGGCGGTATATGTGGGCGCACTTGAAGATGGGGGGGGGCAGAGGTATGGTGTGGTCAGTACATATGCGAAACGGGCTTTGCATTTAAATCAAATCAGAGTATAGCTTAGCATAGAAAGTAAAATAGAATAAACAGTTATTGAAATACATTTGTTTTTAGGGAGCTATTTTATTTATATCAAATCAGAATATAGCTTAGCATACAAGTAGAATAAATAGTCTCCAAATACAAAGAAATAAACTTGTTACTAGTGACCTTTATAAAGAGGCACTAGTAAACTAGTAAGACAGGCGGCAAAAAGATCTGTGAAGTTGTCTTAAATAGGTGTTAAAGGCAAGTGACAGATCAAAGGAACAATTTGAAAGACCCCCTCTATCTAACCAAGTGCTGTGTGGATCACACAGGAAATTTGTAAGACTTTACCTTAGAAGCACAGGTCAGGGTACTGTGTAGCAAGCCAGCTTTTATTAAGTTTTCTTTCACTCCCACCCACCCTAGGGATAATCTTAGCTTTATAGGCTCTTAAACTATTAAAGGGAAGGAGGTACCCATATGCAAAGCTTCAAATGGACACTAAGAATACTGACCTGCTCATAAGAAGATGGAATTTGACGATCTTTCAAGCAGCCACAATTGCTAACAGTCCCACAACTAGCAAGCCTCATTCAAGGAAAAGCACGGTATGGTACACTAAGGAAGTTAGATCTTTAAAAAAACAATTAAGAAAGTTTGAAAAGGCGGGAGATCCACAGAGGCAGCGCAGTGGTCCGGAGGTGTCAGGCTCCTGTTCCGGTGGCCCCAACGTCATCGGGGGCTTCTTCAAAAGCGGAACAGTTTGAAAGCAGCCCTGGGAGATCCACAGAGGCAGCGCAGTGGTCCGGAGATTAGCTTCGGCTGACTCCATTGTCCTATATAAAGGAATGTTTCAATAACATTAGCACATGGCTAATAGATCACAATCTTCAAATAAATTTGAATAAAACAGAAATCCTTTTCATCACAAAAGACAATTCCTTCACTCCACCAGAAAATATGAAGATAAAAGATGTAAGCATCCAAATCAAAAAAGAAGTGAGATATTTGGGCGTTACGCTAGATTAGCAGCTTAATTTCACCAAGCATGTGAGCAGCTTAACAAAAGCCATCTATGCCAAGCTAAAAATGCTTCAACATCTAAGACCTCAACTCTCCATAAATGATTTCAGAACAGCAGTCCAGGCTATAATCTTCCCACACTTCGATTTCTGTAATGCCATTTTAATGGGCCTTTCAAAGCAAAGCATCCACCGCATTCAACTAGCTCTTGATCACTTGTGCACTGAAACCTGACCGGGACTGGCTTCTCTTTAAGAAACGGACAGTCCCTTTTTATAGGTTGTGATGTTAGTCTTCCCAGACTTGGCCTGGAACACTCAGAAACGACTAAGAGAATTTTTGTTAAAGGCGAGTGTTCTACAAGTGGAGGCGCTCCCCTTTTTTTTTTTTTCTTCTAAAATACCCTTGCAAATGTTTAGTTAAGTATGATTCCTTAATTATTTGTTTACCAGCCTTCAGCATTGCCTGCTTTGATACTTACCAAACAGGCTGCTACTTCCCCATCCACGTAGTGTTATATGTTAAGCTCGAGATATTGTCCCGTTGCCACTCTCAGGCTCCCAATTTTTCCTATTTTTCCCAATTCTAGGATTTCTTTGGTCCATGTAGAATGACACCCCCCCCCCCCCCCACCCAGTATTGTGGGCTAGTGGGATCTAACTTTGTTGGTTTTTCTTCCTTATATTTTTCTAATATTTTATTTTGTATTTCTCTTGTGTTTCTTTTTCTTAAACAAGTGTAAACTTGAATATGTAATGGTAAAAATTCAAAGAGGTTTTCTGTTCATGAAACTGTCAAGAATCTGCAAGGACGTGGTGGGAAGAGGAAAATTAATCCAATAAGTCTTCGAAGGTTAGTGCAAAGAGGTTGGAAAAAAAACACATACAACATCCAAAGAGCTTAAGGCTGACCTGGAGCAATCTGGTGGGTTCAACCTGCTACATATGCTACACTAAACAAAGAACAATTTCATGGGCGAAGGCCAAAGAGGACCGCACTGCTCAAAGATGGACATAAAAAGGCATACCTGATTTTTGCCCAAACTCACCTTGAGAGACCACAATCCTTCTTGGAAAATGTTCTGTGGACAGATGAAACCAAACTTGAGCTCTTTGGCAATGCAGACCAGTGATACATTTACAGGTGAAGAAATGAAGCTTATAAGGGAAAAAACACCCTTCCTACAGTTAATTTTGTTGGAGGTTCCATAATATTGTGAGGTTGTTTTTCTGCCTTAGGAACTGGAGGCCTGGAACGTATTAAAGGAATCACAAAGTCAGAGGACTACCAAGGTATTTGTGAGTGAAATGTGATCTCCAGGAACAAGCAGGAATAAGTCCTCACTTATGGGTACGTCGGAACCGACGGAGCCTGCGCGGGAAAGCTCCCCAGCTTCCCAGGAAGGAAGCTTTTGGGGTCTCCCACTGCACATGCGCGCTGCCTTCCCGCCTTCCTGACCAGCTCTCCTCAGTTTCTCTTTTTCCGTGGAGCCAGCAGGTCGTGTTCCTGTCACCGCTGAAGAAATTATTGTTTTAGTTTGTTTCTTTAGACCGCGTACCTGCCTTCCCCATACCGAAACCGGTACCGCCGGTCTCTCTTTTCTTTTCTAAAAAAAAAAAAAAAGAAAATCTTTATCTTTGCACAACTTGGTGACTTCGGTTAGGCCTCAGGCCTACACAAATTCTCCTCATGGAGAAACCAGTCCCTGGTTTTAAGAAGTGTACCAAGTGTAGTGCTGTTATTTCTGTCACAGACACCCATGAATGGTGTCTTAAATGTTTGGGACCTGACCACTCCATTCCGGACTGCCCATCCTGCTCCCAGATGTCTAAACGTGGTTTGCAGAACCGGGCCAACAAATTCCATGTGCTGTTTGCTTCAGATAATTCAGCATCACAGTCATCCAGGTCTTCCTCTCCGGATGGATCTCAGGTAACCAAACCTCCTTCGGGCAGGTCCTCAAAGAGCAAATCTCCTTCAAAGCATCGAGAGGCTCTCACTTTTGAATCTGAGGATCCTGCCCCAGCCAAACAACCCCGGCGGGAAGCTCTGGCTTCCAAAGCACCATCTATGGGGTTACAGGTTGACATCGATGGCACGGCCTCGACTGATCACCTGTTAGACTGCTCTGGGGTACCGGCCCATACCGGTACCGACATCCAGGCAGCAGTGGCGTCTATGAGCAATACTGTTCAGACCATGCAGCAGGCCATGCTGGCTTTTATTAAAGCTGCGACGCCCTCGGTACCGCGTTCAGCGGTACCGGGTCCGGTTCCGGTATCGTCTCCCATACCGGAACCGAGACCATCGACTTCCAAACGCAGATCGGTTCCGCATGCCGGATCCGGGTTTTCACCCGATACCGATCCCATACCCGGTACGCCCGATGTCGATACCGATCGATATGCGTATCGTGCGTTGGAAGCAAATAGAGAATACTCTGATTCTTCTGAGGATTTTGACTCCTCTGAGGACTGATGAGCTGTCTCTAGTTCTTCATGAAGACCCTTCTTCCCCAAAGAGGAGAATGTCTCCACCAGAGGATTTGTCCTTTCAAGACTTCATTATAGAGCTAGCTAAAGGACTTTCTATTACCACATCCTCTGAAAAAGAACCTAGGTCAAAGAAATTGGATATTTTAGGATACCCTAAGGTTCCTAAAGAGGCAGTCACCCTGCCTATCCATGAAATCCTTCAAGAACACTTGATGGACTTATGGGAGGCTCCTCTAACGTTGTCTCCTTACTCTCGTAGGTTGGACACCATGTACCGGGTCCCTCCTTCTCCTGGGTTTCAAAAGACTCAGCTGCCTCACCATTCCATTGTGGTGAAGTCTGCGCTGAAAAAGATTAAGAGCACCAAAAGGCACTCTTCTACCCCTCCAGGGCGAGAATGTAAGACCCTAGACTCTTTTGGCAGGAAAATTTTCCAGGCTAGTATGCTTATAGCCAGGATTAATTCTTATAGTCTGTATATGGGCATGTTTCTCAGGGAACTTGCCCTAAAGGTACGGCATTTTGCCCCCTTTATCCCGGAGGATAAAAAGGAGGAGTTCATTTCTATAATGAAACAGCTTCTAGATGTTTCTAAGTTCTCCAACAGAGCAGTCTTTGATTTCTTTGAAGGTGCCGGTAGAGCTTCGGGCATTGCCATTGCAGCCCGACGACTTGCTTGGCTCCAGGCCTCTGACCTAGAACCCTGGGTCCTGGATGGCTTACGGAATCTGCCCTGTACAGGTGAGAACTTATTTGGTAAAGACTGGCAAATTAAAGCCACTCAAATGGACGCAGAAAATGCTACCTTAGATAGACTTTCTAAGTCTACCTCTACTCCTGCCAAGAAAAAGTCTTTCAAGAGGCCTTACTACAAGAAGGCCAGATTTTCCACAAATACTGGCCAACAATCTTCTCAGCCTCGCTTTGCTGCTAAACGTCAGCAACCTAAACAGGCAAGGTCAAAGCCTGCAGCGTCTACCACTCCTCAGCAGGCTCAACCCCCTCAGGGGTTTTGACTTGCCCCTAGAGAACTTAACATTTCTGGCTCTAGAACAACCAGAGCCCCTCACCATTCCCGGAAGGTTAGCTCACTTTGCTCCCAGATGGGGGCAAATTACATCAGAGCACTGGACCCTCTCTATCATCAGAGAGGGCTACAAACTTCATTTTTCCAACCTTCCTCCACATACCATGGTGAGGAACTTCAATTCTCCCCCATCTCTCCTGGACCTGTTGGGTCAGGAAATCTCTTCTTTCCTTGCCCAATGGGCAATAGAAGAGGTTCCTCTTCTTCAACAAGGGACAGGATTCTACTCCCCTTATTTTCTCATACCAAAGAAGACAGGGGGATTCAGACCTATCCTAGATCTGAGAGAATTGAACAAATTTCTGTACAAGGAGAAATTCAAAATGCTTTCTCTAGGCATTCTCCTTCCATGCCTTCAGAGTCAGGATTGGCTTTGTTCTCTAGATCTCAAGGATGCGTACACACATATACTCATCCACCCATCCCACAGAAAATATCTAAGATTTCTGTTTCAGGGAAAACATTTCCAGTACAGAGTACTTCCCTTTGGTCTGGCCTCTGCTCCAAGAGTGTTCACCAAATGCATGGCAGTGGTGGCTGCATTTCTAAGAGGTCTGGGAATTTTTGTATTCCCATATCTGGACGACTGGCTCATCCGAGCTCCATCTCAGTCACAGGCCCAGATTTCCCTGGACCGCACCAGGCACATTCTGCAGTATCTGGGACTGGTGGTAAACCTTCCCAAGTCTCAACTTACCCCTACTCAGTCTCTGGAATTCATAGGGGCCCAGTTGGACACCGCCACTGCAAGGGCCTACCTACCTCAAGTCCGGGGCCAACGTCTGATGTGCTTGGCCTCCCAAGCTCAATCCAGCAGTCACTTGACAGCCAGAGAAATGCTACGACTTCTGGGCCACATGGCCTCCACGGTACACGTGGTGCCCTACGCTCGTCTTCATATGAGAGCAGCTCAATGGACCTTGGCCACCCAGTGGACTCAAGCATCAGGAGCGCTCTCCGACCAAATACTCACCTCAAAGCGTCTGTTTTGGTCCCTCCAATGGTGGATGTCCACCAAGAATCTGTTGTTGGGGACCCCCTTCCAACCTTTGTTGCCCCAAGCAACCCTCACAACAGATGCCTCCCAAACAGGGTGGGGAGCCCATCTTCATCAACACCTCTCCACTTAGGGTACTTGGTCTCCCCAAGAGACCACCCTTCACATCAACCTCCTGGAACTGCGAGCAATCTTCTTTGCCCTCAAAGTCTTCCATACCCTCCTAGTCAACCTGACCGTCCTAGTCCAGACAGACAATCAGGTGGCCATGTTCTACATAAACAAACAAGGAGGGACAGGCTCTCTGTCGCTTTGCAACGAAGCTCTCAGATTATGGGCCTTCGCCAGAGAGCATCAAATTCATCTTCTGGCATTCTATCTTCCAGGGGTTCAAAACTCTCGGGCAGACAGACTCAGTCGAGTTCTGCTTCCACACGAATGGTCCCTACATATGGACCAGATACGCAGAATCTTTCAGGAATGGGGAACCCCGGACATAGACCTCTTTGCAAGTCCGTGGAATGCCAAACTTCCCCGGTTCTGTTCCAGGAATCCATGTCAGGGGGCTCAGGCCAACGACGCCTTTCTCCTGCATTGGGGTCAGGAATTCCTATATGCCTTTCCACCCATTCCTTTGATTCCCAAGACTCTGTTCAAACTCCAGAGAGATCACGGATCGATGATCCTCATAGCTCCACGCTGGCCACGCCAAGTGTGGTTCCCTCTACTTCTGCATCTCTCCCAGGGACCCTCTCTGGACCTGGGAGTTGCGCCAGACCTTCTGTCTCAGGAAGAGGGGACTTTGTGGCACCCAAACCCCAAGTCCCTACACCTCCGAGCTTGGTTACTGAAGGCCTAAGCCTTCATGACTTCAATCTTTCTCAACCAGTGAAAGATATCCTTCATGCCTCTAGGAAACCCTCCACGAGGCGTTCCTATGCTTTCAAATGGAAACGCTTTTCCATTTGGTGTGCTCAACAGGGTCTTGACCCTCTAGCACTTCCTTTGAATTCTCTACTAGACTATCTCCTGCATCTTTCTAATGCAGGCCTTAAGACGAATTCAGTAAGAGTCCATTTGAGTGCTATTACAGCATCCTTAAAACCTATAAATGGACAACCTGTCTCCTCTCATCCGCTTGTTGCAAGGTTCATGAGAGGCCTGACTCTAACTAAGCCTCTCATCCGACCTCCTCCGGTAGCATGGGACTTGAACCTAGTTCTGGGTCAGCTTATGAAGCCACCTTTTGAACCGTTGGTTTCTACCTCCTTGAAATTTCTTTCCTGGAAGGTCCTTTTCCTTATTGCAGTCACTTCGGCTCGCCGCATCAGTGAACTACAGGCCTTAGTGGCTCATCCACCTTATACCAGGTTTCATCATGATAAGGTGGTCCTTAGGACGAATCCCCACTTTATGCCCAAAGTGGTCTCGCCTTTTCATCTTAATCAAGAGGTATATCTACCTGTCTTTTTTCCAGCTCCTCATGCATCCAGTGCAGAGAGGAACCTTCATACTTTAGATTGTAAAAGAGCTCTTGCCTTTTACCTCAACAGGACTCAGCCACATCGAAAGTCTTCCCAGCTTTTCATGGCTTTTGATCCTTCTCATTTGGGACTTCCAGTCTCCAAACGTACACTTTCCAATTGGATTGCTCAGTGTATTTCCTTTGCTTACCAGAGTAAAAATATTTCTCTGGAAGGCCATGTCACAGCTCACAATGTGAGAGCCATGGCCACTTCTATGGCTCATCTTCACTCTGTATCCATAGATCAGATCTGTCGAGCCGCCACATGGGCCTCGGTTCATACCTTCACAGCCCATTACTGCTTGGACAAGGACTCCCGCCGGGATGCCTTGTTTGGTCAGGCTGTCTTCAAACACCTGTTCCATACTTGAACAACTCCTGCCCACCTTCCCAGGATGGATGCCTGAGATCCATACGAAGATGGCGAACCCTTGGAAGTGGATCTCCCAGGCATCTTAGCTAGGGAGTCCCCATAAGTGAGGACTTATTCCTGCTTGTTCCTGGAGATAGCACAGTTACTTACCTGTAACAGGTGATCTCTGGGAACAGCAGGAATTAGTCCTCACAACCCACCCACCTCCCCTAGGAGTTGTATCTTCTATCTATCTTCCTTTCCTCTCTCTATTGTCTCAGCTATAAACTCGAACTGAGGAGAGCTGGTCAGGAAGGTGGGAAGGCAGCGCGCATGTGCAGTGGGAGACCCCAAAAGCTTCCTTCCTGGGAAGCTGGGGAGCTTTCCCGCGCAGGCTCCGTCGGTTCCGACGTACCTATAAGTGAGGACTAATTCCTGCTGTTCCCAGAGATCACCTGTTACAGGTAAGTAACTGTGCTTTACCTAGTGTCAGAAAGTTAGGTCAGGAAGTTCAGTGGTCCTCCAGCAAGTCCCAAAACATACATCTAGAAGTACGAATGAAGGGTTAACAAAGAACAAATGAGCTGTTTTAAACTGGCCAGCAATGAGTTCTGATTTCAATCCAATCGAGAACTTTTGGAAAGAACTGAAATCTGCCATTGGTGAAAGGAATCCTGGAAACGTTTCATGAGCTGGAACAAATCACAAATGAAGTGGAAGAAAATACAAGCAGACAGATGTACGAAACTTATAGAAGGTTACTACAACGTTTGGAGGCTGTCATCACTGCCAGTGGTTGTGCAACGAAATGTTAGTGATGGGTACCATTAATCCTGTCCAGGTCATATTTTTTTTCTCAGAAATTACTATGTTTAAGTTGCACAGACATCTATTTTTTTCTTCTTGTTTTTGTTGCGTACCTTTGAATACACTATTAAAATATTATGACAAAATACAGTTGAAATATTTCCAGTTATTTCTCAAGATATTGTACACAGCATACCTAAAATGCAAGGATGCCAATAATGTTGACCACAGCTGTAATTTCACCATCTAGTATTGCTCTCACCCACGTGCGTTACATTTTCAGATGACAAAACACATCTTGAGAGAATCCATGATATCCCTGCTGATCTTGAATAGTGTGGTATAAAACCAACCAAATAAATCATAAATAAATAAATAAATATCCCAATCAACATCGGGTAAATTAAAATCTCCTACCAATAGTACTTTCCAGTATGTAATATCTCCATTATTTGCCCTGCCATTTGTTAGTAACTATAGGTCTTTGATTAAATAATTGAAATAGAGTTGACCTGTGGATATGTTCCTATATCTAAACAAGGAAAGCATAGAATTTTAAGAAGGTCAGAGCCCATTGTAATGTTGAGGACTGGTATTTGCCTTGCTTTTGGATCCTGACCCCCTTATTCTCCCGCCTACACCCATAGTGCATTTTAATCATTTCCCTTAAAAGTTTCCCTAGTCCCCTCTTTGTTCTGTCTTGAACACATGGTAAGCTGTGTTGGGTAGGGACTCTCTCTTTTATATGCATGTGTGTTGCGCTGCATATGCTTAGTAGCGCAACACACCATATGCAAATTTCTATATCACAGAAAAAAACTAGGCATGTAATGGTCACATATCATCTCCAGGAACAAGCAGGAATGAGTCTTCACATATGGGTACGTCGGTACCGACGGAGTCTGCGCGGGAACGCTTCCCAGCATCCAATCAAAAGCTTTTGGAAGCATCCCACCACGCCTGCCTGCTGCCTGCCTGCCTTTCCCAACTGCCTCTCCTCAGTTTTCGTTGTTCCGCTGAGCCGGCAGGACATCGTCCTGTCACCGCAGAAAATTCTTCTTTTAATTTTTTAGTTTTCTTGTGGTCGCGGCTGTCTCCCCGACGCCACCGGTACCGCTTGTGTGTCTCTCTTCTTTTCTTGTAAATTTTTCCCTTTAAGGGAATATTTTTTCTTCTGAGTGTCTTACGGTTTTTCAGGCCTTCTAGGCCTCTCCATGTCCTTCATGGAACCGCCAGCCACTTTCTCCAAGAAATGTTCAAACTGTGGCGGTACAACTTTATTTTTAGACTCCCAAAATTGGTATCTAACCTGTTTGGGTCCTGACCGGAGCCCTCAGGCAACAGTATTGTGAGAAGAGGTTTTCAACATTGAGTCTCCCTCGATATGAGGTTCCCTTCCAACTTCAGGGCACCGACCATTTCTTCTTCTACACGGGATCAGGTAACCCACAAACAGTCTGTTCAGACTAGCCAACCCTCGAGTGGTAGGTCTCATGCACAGCATGCAGACGGCTCTGGCCTTGCCCTCGAGGGCCCATTGGCTTCAAAACCCCGGCAGGAGTCTTCGGCCTCCAAAGCCTATGTGGGGTTTCAGGTTGTTCCTGGGGCTCACCCATCACAGAACATACCTGAGCCATGCCCGGTGGTGGCATCCGCTTCGAGCGGTACCGATACCCTGGCATCGGCACTGGTGTTGGATGTAACACTCCTCACCAGGGATTGTCGTCTGGCGTCCTCGGTACCTACGGGACCGGTGGATACGTTCCAGACTGACTTTCCAGTATCGGTACCTGCACCGATACTACCACCGACGTCGGTACCCTCCAGACGTGCATCGATAGACTAGCTTCCTTTGATGCCGAGTCTGGAATCGATCTCTAGTCTGGAAGACTGGGTACTGACACGTCTTGGTACCGACACCTATTGGTACCGGACGCTCGGTACCGAGGGTGACTGCCGAAGGCTTTCGGTTACCTCGGTACCGATTGGGCTGTCACCGATTGCTGTTCCAACAGCGGTATCGGTATCCACAGTAGCATTGTGGCCAGCTCCTTCCATGCTTCTTTCAACAGGATCGCTCCCTTCTATACCAAATTTGGAGTCGATACCTGGCATGGACGATGTGGTACTGACTGTCGCTGGTCCTGACCTCCAGTACCAGCGTCCATCCGTTAAGGATCCCATACTGCACCGTGCAGGATCTTATATTCCTATGTACTCAGAAAGATCCTTCGGTGCCCAGGCTAGTTCTTCAGATCTAACCTGTCCAAGGGAGGTTCTCTTTAGAGATTCTTCTTTCCAGAGTTTCCTCCTGGATATGGCAAGATCACTTGCCATTCCTATCCCTGGACATGATCCTACACAAGGCTCTGTTTCTACCGAAGCAAAGGAGAACATAATTCTTCCTTTGCATCATTCCTTGCAGGATCTTCTTCTAGGAATGTGGGAAGCACCTTTTAAGGGTACCCCCACCTTCCAGAGCAACTGATCTCCTATATCAGGTGCCCCCCTCTCCAGGGTTTCAAAAGACTCAACTTCCTCTTCATTCCATTGTAGTGGAATCAGCAATGAGGCGGGTGAAGAGTAAAAAAAAACACTCTTCTTATCTGCCAGGTCGTGAGTCTAAGACACTAGATGCCTTTGGACGTCAAACCTTCCAGACATCCATGCTCTCAGCAAGAATTCTCTCACATATTTTTTATATGAGTCTATCTCTTGAGGAGGTCACAAAGAAATTACATCTTTTGACTCCTTTTCTTTCAGAGCCCAAGAGTGCAGACTATTCCTCACTGCTTAGTCATATTCAAAATATCTATTGGTTTCTTACTCGTGCTTCCCTAGACTCATTTGAGTCTGTTAGCAGGACTTCTGCTATAGCTATAGGGGCACGACGTAGAGCCTGGCTCCAAGCTTCAGACTTAGACAAATGGGCACAACAAAGACTGGGTAATACTCCTTGCACTGGAGAAAATCTCTTCAATAAGGAGTCTTTACGTCAGGTTACTCAGTGGCCCACTGACTTACCTGTTTCTAAGGGCTGTTCTACGCCGCCTTCTTTCCCAGTAGGTAGGAAATGTCCTACCAAACTTTCTTCCCCTATGGGGAGAAGGTTTTATTCATCTTCTGCCCATCATACAGATGTTCCCAAACATGGGAAACATCGCCCTGGTCTGAAGAATCCAAACTCTCACCAGGCTCAGCAACCACAGGGTTTCTGATTAATCATCATCATATTTTTGTGCCTCTTGGGGTTTAGAACCTGCAGTTGGCTTCTTCTCAGTAGAAGCCTTCCACTGCTTTCATTCTAAACTCTAGGCATGGATCTCTTTTCACGAGACATCCATTTTTTCTCTGTATATGAGCTCTTAGGATATTCATTCCTATAGATCACAGGTTTCTCATCTTCTTCCTGCTAGGGAAAGAGGTTTAACAACTATCAAATGATAGTTTTCTGTACCAGCATGAATTTTTCCTTTCTACAGACTTACCACATTGTAAGTCTCCATTCAGCTCCATCTTCTCTACCCTCTTACCAAGCTTTTCCTCTGTAGGAGTGTTACTATTACACTGGAGGGCTTCTTCTTCAGCCCCTCTAGTTTTTGTCACTATTCCAGTGTGGAGTTTTCCTCTCTGAGTTAACTCCCTTCTTCATTTTTGCTTTGGGGCAGCTTATCAGACAGGTCCAGAGTTTTCTTACTCCTGTTCTGTCTGTTTCTGTTTTTAAACAGAAAGATGCTTTCTGCTGTCTTACCAGCAGCTGCCCATGCAGGAGCCCTAGTGATTGGACCACTGGTTCTTCTCCACAAGCATCCAGAGTTGTCCTCCACTACATTCTTTCTGGCCTTAGTAGTGACTCCAAGACAGTGGATTCATCTTTCTTGGGAAATCTTATCACTACAGGCTTCTCGAATTGTCGTCTTTTCTTGCCATCTCCAATTCCCTTGGGTTTGGCAGCATAGTTGATGTAGGTACTGGCTTTTCCAGCAGCCAGTTCTATCTCCTAATTCTCCTGCATTATGCTCTCTGCAATTCTACAGAGAAGCTTTCCACCATGGGCCCTTGCTAGAGAGCATTAGGTTTTTCTCAAACAGCTGTCCTAGATGGTTGGAAAAGGCTCCCTCAGTCATGCCCCTCATGACTGGAAGGGTTCTTCCTACCCTACTATCTCCTTTTTAAAACAAAGGACATGGGCCTTCTCTTACTTGAAAGCTTAAAGAGTTGTTCAATTCCCTGGTTTGTTCCTCAGGATTCCCACCGGGAATATGCTCTTTTTTTTCTTGCAGCTCGTCCTCATGGTATCCTAATCCTTCATGGACAGCGCATATTTAGCTAAAGAACGCATGATACCCTTTTTTCCCCTCAAGTAGGTCAACATGGTATCTCTTTCCTATGCGTCTTCTGTCCATTTACCATGCTAGAGTTCTGGAGGACTTGGGACTTTCTGCCTGCAGACTGATATTATCCTCTGCTTTTCACGTAACCATCCTGGTTATTTCACTGGCTAGCATTCTTGCAGCAATCTAGTCTGTTCCTTGTCAGGGAGATGTTTCCCCTGACTCCTTCCATCATAACCAGGGGGAATAGATTCTCTATATATCTTAAGTAGGTTCCACCTTCTTGTTATTAGATGAATCTTTCCTCTTCACATCTCCTATGTGAATATACTTTCTATAGGCATATCTCTGTCTGCTTAATTGCAGACATCTATATATAGGCCTATATATTCATATCTATATATATATATCTGTGTACATCTTTATAGATATATATGTCTGTCATTTGTGTGTGTATATGTTATGCCCTTCTATATCTCACTATAGATATATATTTTTATATGTCTATATATCTATATGTATATATTGTCACCAGTAACCCTCCCCAGAGGCAAAAGCATGGGGGTAGGTCAGCCTGGGCGTGTCCAAACCTAGCAAGAAGGATAGTGCAGTTGGCCCTGCACTGCCTTCTGGGCATTGTAGTCCCTCTTTACTAAGCAAGGAATGAGTTGTAGTCGAGTTGAGTTAGGCAAAAGACAGGATTTTATTTCTCCTTCCGGGTGGATTCATTGCAAGAAAAACAAGAACAAAAATGACCATACTTCTGGTACAAAAATGAAACGAAACAGGAACAGAAACAGCTTCTATCTTCAGCTCACATAAACAATTAGAGCTCACATAAACAATTAGTTGAACAAAAACGTAACTGCAGCAGTCCCTTTTCTCAAAGGCAAACTCTCTTGCTTTCAGTGCTGTTTCACCAAAACTTTTAAACAGCTATTCTAGCATAGAGACGTGACACGGTCTGCTACAGACAGCGTACAATCCATTTCTTCTTCTGGGGTTTGTTCCATAAGAAATTCTGTTGGCATTTCTTCACACTCACCCCCAGCTAAGTATTCTTGTGGATTATTATACGTCCCTCCAAAGAGCAGTCTCTCTTCACTGCCTCGAGACTTCCCTTCCCCTGTTGTTACAGAGCAGGGTGGAAGATTACCACATATACTGGAGTTTGCTATAGGAGAGCCCCACAAACTCTGGCAGTTACAGGGAAAACTTTTACATTCAGTTTCTCTTCTATAAGGTTTATACAGCCTACCTTCCGGCTTTCTCACACAGGAACCTCTCAGCACAGCTGGGTCAATAAGGCTTTCACAGCACGGCTGCCTTCTCCTGCCTTTTACCCTTTGCTTTCTCTCTGACATATAAATGTCCTCTGGCCAGGACGTGTCTGCTTTACTGGACCTGCAGCTTTCAACTTGGACACTTTCCTCTGGTCCCTTTCTCCAACTGGTTCCCCAACCTGTCCTCCGACCAAGGCTTCCTTCAGTCCTGCAGCTGGGTCTCTCATCAACTCTCCTGCTGAGACTCCTCCTGGTTCTGAGTCCTCTCCTTGCTCTCTCTGTTCCTGTTCTTGCTCTCCTTGTTCTTCCTCTTGTTGCTCTCTCACTATCCTCAGGTGAGTAATTTTTATGTGTGTGTCCTAGGGCTTAACTGCACCCCGCCCTCATCCAGCTGCCTCTCATTACACACTGAGCTCGGGGCTTGTTTGCTGATTGGGCGTGTTCTCTCCCCTCGTGACACTCTTTGTTTATGTTGCTCATGGCAACCCTGGACCATGTGCTTTTCTATGCTGTCAGTTTCAGAGACACTTTCTTCAGCTTCACCCAGATCCATAGCTTCTGGAAGATCCACTACATTACAATAAATAAATAAATAACTATGTGTACCTCTCACCTTTCAGGATTCTGACCTCCACTATTTTTTTCCAACAGGTTTATTACCTCCACTTCACAGTGAGGTCCTCCTTGAGGTTCCTCTACTGGATTCCCAGTAGATCTCATGAACCTCCTTACTTTTCTGCAATCCTGTTAGGGGGGAGGTCCATACTGCAATATTTCATTTTCAATATATTTCATGATAATTGCCATCCACACAAGGACTGCTTGTCTGCAGTCCTATGCTAGGTTAGCTGTCTTTTATAGCACCTTTCTGTTCCAACTCCTACCCTCCATCCTGAGAATGCCTGGTGATATGAGGTGTAGCATGTTCCAATCTATAACATGCTGGGACTCCAGGCATCTTAGCTTGGGAGTCCCCATATGTGAAGACTCATTCCTGCTTGTTCCTGGAGATAGCACAGTTACTTACCTGTCACAGGTGATCTCTGGGAACAGCAGGAATAAGTCTTCACAACCCACCCACCTCCCCTAGGAGTTGTATCTCTCTATCTCTATCTTTCCCTTCTCTTTGTCTCTCTTTGTCTCAGCTTTAAAACGTAACTGAGGAGAGGCAGTTGGGAAAGGCGGGAAGGCAGCACGCAGGCGTGGTGGGATGTTTCCAAAAGCTTTTGATTGGACGCTGGGAAGCGTTCCCGCGCAGACTCCGTCGGTACCGACGTACCCATATGTGAAGACTTATTCCTGCTGTTCCCAGAGATCACCTGTTACAGGTAAGTAACTGTGCTTTCTTGGTAGATGCTTAATTTAAATGTTTTTTATAGCTCATCCATGTTGCCATATATGTGTGATAAAGTTGCATTTAATTTTTTGCATATTCTTTTTGGGTAGCCTGAAAATCTGAGTGTTTGTAGTATCTCCAAGATAGGGTTTGGAATCAGTTATTGAGCTGTTGCTCCATTGTCTGTTTAAGCTGACTAGAGTATTTAATTGCGCTACCCTGTTCAGGCCTCAGATACACTTTAGTGCATTCATAACTTTGTGTCATGGTTTCCCATTACTCTTGTATGCATTCTCATTGTTTTTAACATTAAAATAACAGTATCTGGATCAAAACATTTTTTTCTATTTTATAGGAGCATGCAGAACTCTACAGCATTTTCTACTCATCAGAGAAGTACGTAGCCATTTTTTTAAATGTTATGCAATGCTGTAAACTGGAATAATAAATCAAACTTGACTTTACTGACGAGAGAGAAACAACCTTTCCAGTTCAGTGTTCACAAATCTAGTTCCCTAAAACCCTCCAGTTTAACTGAGCTATTTATGTAAATGAATAAGATTTTATTTTAAGTTATTTCTCCAGGGACATGCAGGAAGTCACTTCTCACTTATGGGTGACATCGGCACCAACGGAGCCCCATGCGGAGCAAATCCCCAGCTTTCAAAGAAAGCCTTTGGGAATTGCTACCACGCATGCGTGGTCCCCTTCCTGCCCAAGTGTGCCATCTTGCTCAGTCTCCTTTTTTCCGTGGAGCACTTCGGATGTAGTTCCTCTGTGTCCTGGAAAAAGTGATTGTTTTCTCTGTTTCTTCGCCGGTTGACACCGGTATCCTTCCCGCTTCCGGTTTCGGCACTCCGTTATCGAGTCAGGTTCTTTTTTTCCACTTCTTGAACTTTTTGTTCCTCTTTTCCTCTCTGGCAGCCCGCAGGGTTTTTGACCTCACCGGGGTCCTTTTTCCCTCGATGGCTACCAGCGGTTTTAAGAAGTGCGATCGGTGCACCAAAATCATGTCCCTCATCGATACTCACGACTGCTGCCTCCGTTGCCTTGGGCCGGATCACGACCCCACGGCCTGTGGTCTGTGTAAGAGGATGTCCTCTAAGGCCATGAGGAGCTGCCAGCAGCAGCATGATAACATTTTCACCGAGTCCCCTGTGCCTCCAAGAGCCAGGACCTCATCCAAGGCCTCGACATTTCGGGGGGGAACACTCCAAGCCCGAGCATCGTAGAGGTTCCTTGGAAAGGGGGTCCCCTTTGCGGGTGCAAAAGAGGAAGAAGTAGTCCTCGAAGGCGGCATCTCTGGATGGCTTCGGCATCGGGCCTTCTAGGGGCTAGTTGCAGAGCCCTGAATGCCTGCCTGGGTCGTCGGAGAGGGAGCGGCCTGCTAAGGTTCCTTGGCAAGATCTGGACCCGCCTAGGCAAGTACAAACTGTCCTTGTTGAGGACTCCCCTCTGGGGGAGCTGGCATCTGGGCCGATTGCGTCGGCACCAGAGCCGGAGGCTGCGGAGCCTCCTGGACTCGTGTCCAGGATGGCGGCTTTGGAGCGCAGTTTCACTGCCTTCATTGCAGAGCAGCGGGCCCTCGACCACTGGGCCCTCGATGTCCAAATTGACCCCAGAGGCCAAGCCGATCCTTGAGGCTTTCCAGGCTTGAGTCTATCCTCAGCTGAGGTTACCCTCGGCCTCCCATTCAGGACCGAGGTCGTTGCCTTTGAGCCTGTCGGGGCAGAAGGTGCCGGGGCCCTCGATGCCTGAGGTCCCTTGAGTCCTCCTCGGAGGCCTCGGCTTGGGAGACGGAGGACGAAGAGTCCCCGGATACTTGCAGGCATAGGGACATCCCTTCTGATTCCCTGGTATCCGAACCTCGGAGAAGGTCCCCACCGGAGGATATGGGGTTCCTGGACTTCGTGTGGGATATGTCCTAGGCTTTGGTTTTCCCCACGGAGTCCCAGGAGGAGCCTCGAGCCGACGAGCTCGAGATCCTCCAGTATAAGGCTCCTCCTCGGGAGACCCTCACAGTACCCGTACCTCCGATCCTGGAATGACTTATGCTCCGCATGTGGGAGACACCGGCGTCGAGGCCATTGATCAGCAAACGGCTCGACTCGATGTATCAGGTCTGTCGAAGCCTTGGATTCCAGAAATCACAGCTGCCGCAGAACTCCATGGTTGTGGAATTGGCCATGCGTCTGCTGAAGAGTCAGAAGACACACTCCTCGGTGCCCCCTGGCAGGGAGGCCCATAACTTGGATGCCCTCGGCAGGAAATGTTGCCAGGGTACAATGCTGAATTGTTGAATCCAGGCATATTAGCTGTACATGGGCATGTACCTGAGAGACCTGGCAAAGGAGCTTGCCGGGTTCTTGACTTGTCTCTCCGAGGAGCCTTTGCAGCGCTTCAAGGGCCTGTCCAAAGCCATCCGTGAATGCTCCAAGTTTGTCTCGGGTGGCCTATGATGGCTTCAAGTTGGCGGCTCGAGTAGCCGCAGCGGGTATCAGTGCATGTCGCCAAGCCTGACTGCAGTCATCCGACCTTGAGCAATGGGTTCAAGACAAGTTGGTCGATGTCCCATGCCAGGGGGAAAACCTCTTCGGCAAACCCATGTCCACCAATGCCACAGAGCTGGAGACTAAGTACATGACGAGGACAAGACGCTCTAAGAAGACCTCTGCCCCTTCTCGTAAGAAGGGATCAGGTAAAAAGCCCTTTACCTGAGGAAGGGAGCTGCTTACCGAAATTACCCCCCTTATCAGGCCTCCCCGGCTCCTCAACAGGGGGCAGCAGGCCAAGGGATAGGTGCATGGCCCGTGTAAGCAGAAGGCCCCCAAACCCCAGGCCCTGGCTCCAGCCCAGCCTGGTGGGGGTTTTTGATTCTCACAGCATGGCCCCTCTTCCAGCCGGAGCCAGGCAGTCCACAGGAGGTTGGCTTGCCTTGTTTGCCCACAGGTGGACATTCATCACCACCGATTCTTGGGCATTACAGGTGGTCAGGGAGGGCTACCTTCTATGTCTAGCCCAGGTGCCTCCACAATACTTTCCAGGAGAGCCCTTCAGATCTCCCCTTCACCAGGACCTTCTTTTGAAGGAGTTGACAGGTCTTCTCGAGGATCAGGCGGTGGAACCGGTGCCCCACCACCTTCAGGGCAGGCTGTTCTACTCCACGTACTTTCTGGTACCAAAGAGAACAGGAGGCTTCAGACCCATCATAGACCTGCACAATCTCAACAAATTCCTGGTACGGGAGAAGTTCAAAATGCTCTCCCTTAGAATATTGCTGCCTTACCTCCGCCATGGAGACTGGCTTTGCTCCTTAGATCTGAAGGATGCCTACACGCATATTATGATCCACCCAAGCCTCAGGCAATACCTTCACTTTGTGGTGGGAGGAAACCACTATCAATACAGAGTACTTCCCTCTGGCCTTGCCTTGGCCCCCAGGGTATTCACAAAGTGCCTGGTGGTGGTCACTGCCTTCATCAGGCTTCAAAGCGTTTTCATCTTCCCCTATCTCAATGATTGACTCATCAGGGGCACGTCAGTCAACGAAGTGCGACAGGCCACAGCCCGTACCATCCAGATCCTGCAGCACTTGGGGTTCATAATCAACTACCCCAAGTCTCATCTGGAACTGGCCCAGGAGCTCAAATTCATTGGGGCAAGGCTCGACATCCAGTCGAAGGCCTTTTTGCCTGCAGACAGGACAGAGCGACTTATGGCCCTGGCAGGCCAGGTAAGTCTCAGTCTGTCAGTGCTAGCAAGACAATTGCTGTGTCTTCTGGGCCACATGGCCTCCATGGTTCATGTAACCCTAAATGCTCGCCCCCACATGCGAACTGCGCAGTGGTGCCTCAGACCAGTAGTCCCAGGCCTCGGGACACCTCAGGGACAGGATCAAGATCACCAGGGCCCTAGTGCGATCCCTGACTTGGTGGCTCTCCACCCATCATCTGGGAGTGGGCATGCCCTTTCAGACCCCTCCCCACTCAAGGATCCTCACCACAGATGCCTCCTTACTGGGTTGGGGAGCTCATTGTCAGGGGTACCATACTCAGGGAGTGTGGTCCCGAGAGGAGAGTACACAGCAGATCATCTTGTTGGAGCTGCACGCCATTCGCCTCGGGCCTCGCAGTCTTAAAACCCTACATGAGCCACAGAGCTGTCCTAGTCCAAACGGACAACCAGGTGGCCATGTTCTACGTGAACAAACAAGGGGGCATGGGGTCCCACATCCTATGTCAGAAAGCCCTAAGCTTGTGCTCCTTTGCAATTCAACAGGGGATTCTTCTGAAAGCGGTGTACCTGCCTGGCCAGGACAACTGGCTGGCTGACAGGCTCAGCAGGATCCTCCGACCGCACGAGTGGCATCTCGATCGGTAGGTGACCCACCAGCTCTTTCAGACCTGGGGGAGACCAGTGTTGGACTTGTTTGCCAGCCCAGACAACTACCAATTACCCGGTTTTGCTCAAGGCAACCGCACCCGGCCAGAGTGGCTGCCGATGCCTTTCTAGTCTTATGGTCAGCGGGGTTTCTGTATGCATTTCCGCCGACCCCTCTGGTCGCCCGGACTCTGTTCAAGATTCTTCGCGACAGAGCTCTCTTGTCATCCTCATAGCGCCGTGGTGGCCCAGGCAACCGTGGTTCCCGCTTTTCCTGCAGTTGTCGGTGGAGGCCCCCATTCCCTTGGGCTCGTCCCCACAGCTCCTATCCCAGGAGGGGGCTCTCTCCTACATCCCAACCTTCGTTCTCTGTTGCTGACAGCGTGGCTGCTGAGAGGATGACTCTTGTCCCACTTCTCCTCCCAAAGGAAGTCAAGGAGGTCTTACAGGCTTCTCGTAAAGTCTACTAGATGGACGTACGCCTTCAAGTGGCACAGATTTGCTATTTGGTGTGCTGGGCGGAGGGTGGATCCCTTCTCCTGTCCAGTTGTGGTTCTGCAATACCTGCTCCATCTCTCTGAGCATGGCCTTAAGCCTAACTCCATCAGGGTGCATCTCAGTGCCCTGGCGGCAAACCACTTTCTCGTAGACCACAGGCCTCTCTCTGCTCACCCAGTGCTGTCCAGGTTCTGGAAAGGCTTGCTTCTGTTAAAGCCTCCGGTACGTCCCCCGGCGGCCGAGTGGGATTAATGTTGTCTTGGGACAGCTCACCCGGCCGCCCTTTGAGCTGATGGCCACATGCCATCTTCGTTACCTCTCCTGGATAGTGGTGTTCTTGGTGGCGCTCGCCTCTGCCTGAAGGGACAGTGAGCTCCAGACCCTTGTAGTCAAGAGGCCTTATACAAGATTTTACCAGAATAGGGTGGTGCTCCGGACGCATTCCAAATTCCTTCTGAAGGTGGTTTCTCTTTTTCACCTCAAGAGGTGGTGCTTCCTACCTTCTTCCCAAGACCGCATGCCAGTTGGGCAGAGGCGGTCCTCCAAACCCTGGATTGTAAGAGGGCCCTGTCCTTCTACATTCAGCGTACGCAAGGTCACAGGAGAGCTGCTCAGCTGTTGGTTTCCTACGATCCCAGTAAGCTGGGGGCGGCTGTGACAAAGCGTACTCTGTCCACCTGCGGGCGGACTGCATTGCCCGGGCTTATGAGGCAGTGGATCTCCTGCTGGACAGCCGTGTTAAGGCCATGGCATCTTCAGTGACTCACCTCCACTCTGTTCCGTTGGCAGACATCTGCCGGACCGCCACCTGGTCTTCGGGGCAGACCTTCGCAGCTCATTACTGCCTGGATAGGGAGTCCCGACGGGACTGCCTTTGGCCAGGCGGTACTCCAGAATTTATTTGAGGTCTAGGCAACTCCTGCCCTCCGACCCTCTCTGTGTTCAGGCTACCGGTGTCTCTCCCTTGTTAGGGTTATCCTTGCGGCTCTCCTGAGGGAACCTCTTTTGGTTATGGGTTCCAGGTAGCCTGTAGCTGGGGAGTCCCATAAGTGAGGACTGACTTCCTGCTTGTTCCTGGAGAAAGCATAGTTACCTGTAACAGGTGTTCTCCAGGAACAGCAGGAATCAGTTCTCACTACCCTCCCTCCTCTCTTTGGAGTTGCAGTCCTTCATTTCATTGTTTTTTTTGCCGTCTTTTTAGCTAGGTCATCTGACTGAGCAAGATGGCACCCTTGGGCGGGAAGGGGACCGTGCATGCATGGTAGCAATTCCCGAAGGCTTTCTTTGAAAGCTGGGGATTTGCTCCGCATGGGGCTCTGCCGACGTCACCCATAAGTGAGGACTGATTCCTGCTGTCCCTGGAGAACACCTGATCTCCAGGAACAAGCAGGAATGTAGTCATCACATATGGGTATCGTCGGTACTGGCGGAGCCTGCGTGGGAACGCTCCCCAGTGTCCAATCAGAAAGCTTTTGGGAGCATTCCACAGCGCCTGCGTGCTGCCTTCCCACCTTTCCCAACTGCCTCTCTCTAGTTCTTCTTTTTCCGCAGAACCAGCAGGTCGTGTTCCTGTCACCGCAGAAGAATTCCTTTTTTCTTTCTTTCTTTTTGTGGTCGCGTCTGCCTTCTTCAACGCTCTACCGGTACCGCCGGTCTTTCTTTTCTTATTTCTGTAAAAAAAAAAAAAATATTTTTTCCTCTTCTTCAGGTGCACGTGCCTTTTTGGGCCTTAGGCCCAAAATCTTTTCCTTAATATGGAAAAACCTGCCTCAGGTTTTAAAAAGTGCACCAAGTGTGGCGGTACCATCTCCGTCACCGACACCCATGAATGGTGTTTAAAATGTTTAGGTCCTGACCACTCCATCACGGATTGTGTGTCCTGTGCCATGATGTCTGAAAGAGATCGGCAGAACTGAGCTGCCAAGCTCAGTACCCTGTTTCCCTCTGATGCAGCTTCGGTGGCATCGACGTCTTCCAGGGCTGCTTCTTCCTCCCGTGGATCTCAGGTAACTAAACATAAATCCAGCCGGTCCTCGAAGGGTAGATCTCCTTCTAAGCATCGAGATGCCTCTGGCGTTGCCCTCGGATTCTGCACCGGCAAAATTACCTCGGCGGGAGGCTTCGACTTCCAAAGCATTATCGGGATTCCAGGATGTTCTCGATGGCTCGGGCTCGACAGATCTCCTGGTGCCATGCTCTGGGGTACCGGCGGTCTCCTCCGGTACCGACATCCAGACATTGGCGACATCGATACAGAGAGTTCTAGCTATGGAACGCAGTCTGGCGGCTCTCCTTGCGGCATCGACGCCCTTGGTACCGCGACAAACAACTCCACCGGTACTGGCATCGGTATCGGTGTCTGCTCTGCCGGTACCGTGTCCTCCGATGCCCTCCGGTACCGATTCTCCGGTACCGGTTATTCCCGGTACCGACCTTGATCAGTACGAGTATCAGGCTCTGCAAGAGCATCCGGACAGACGATACTTCGAGTCCTCAGAAGAATCTGAGGATTCTGAAAGTTCTGTCGATGCAGCGATGCTTCTTCCAGAGGAGTCCTCCTCCCCTAAACGCAGGATGTCTCCTCCAGAGGATATGTCCTTCCAAGACTTCATCAGGGAGGTGGCTCGGGGCCTGTCCATTACTGTGGCCCCTGAAACAGAGCCAAGGGCTAAGGAGTTGGAAATTCTACAATATCCCAAAACTCCTAAGGAGGCAGCTACCTTACCCATTCATGAGATTTTATATGATCTCATGTTGAGGATGTGGGAAACACCTCTTACCACCTCTCCTCATTCTCATAGATTGGATACTATGTATCGAGTCCCTCCTTGTCCTGGATTTCATAAGACTCCGCTTCCTCACCACTCTATTGTGGTGGAGTCAGCTATGAGAAGGATTAGAAGTGCAAAAAGACATGCCTCTAATCCTCCAGGACGTGAGTGGATGCGTTTGGACGTAGAGTCTTCCAAGCTTCCATGCTTTCTGCTAGGATCAGTTCCTATAGTCTCTACATGGGAATGTTCCTAAAGGATGTCACAGATAATTTACAGACTTTAAGTCCTTTCATTTCTGAGGATAAAAGACAGGACTTTGTCACTTAGGTCAAACATGCCCAAGATGTTTCTAAATTTTCCAACCGTGCAGCCTTTGACTGCTTTAAGTGTATAAGCAGAACCTCGGCTATTGCCATAGGTGCCGTAGAATTGCTTGGCTCTAGGCATCTGATCTAGAGCTCTGGGTACAAGACAAATTGGGAAATATCCCTTGTACTGGTGAGAACCTGTTTGGTAAAGATTGGCAGGAAAAAGCCAATGAAATGGATGCTGAAAATTCCACCTTGGATAGACTATCCAAGTCCACTGCTGATCCTGTTAGAAAGAAATTGTTCAAGAAACCATCTTTTTCTAAAAAGAAAAGATTTTATCCTGCTTATGTTCAGCAGGCATCTTCTTCAGGTCAGCTTTCAAGGAAACGACAGCAACCACCCAAACAGAAGAATATGTTTATGTTCAGCAGGCATCTTCTTCAGGTCAGCTTTCAAGGAAATGTCAGCAACCACCCAAACAGAAGAAAGCAAAGACTGCTAGGCCTCCACCGGCCCAGCAGCCTCAGCCTCCTCAGGGCCTTTGACTTTCAGTTAGAGAACTTTAGCCTTTCTGGTTCTGGAGGGACCAGAACCTTCCACCATTCCAGGAAGGTTATGTCATTTTGCCCCCAGATGGGGGCAAATAACAGCAGAGCATTGGACGCTCTCCATCATAAGGGAGGGATACAAGCTTCATTTTTCAAGCATGCCCCCTCACACAATAGTGAAGCAGTTCAATTTCCGACCTCTCTCATCAACCTGTTAGGTCAGGAGGTGGCTATCCTTCTTGCCCAAGGGGCAATAGAAGAAGTACCTCTTCATCAACAGGGCACAGGGTTCTATTCCCCTTATTTTCTTATTCCAAAGAAAACAGGGGGTTACAGGCCTATTTTAGATCTCAGAGAATTGAACAAATTCCTTGTCAAGGAGAAATTCAAGATGATTTCTCTCAGAGCTCTGCTACCATACCTTCAGAGTCAGGATTGGCTTTGTTCTCTAGATCTCAAGGATGCGTACACCCATGTCCTCATCCATCCAACCCACAGAAGGTTCCTTCGGTTCCTTTTTCAAGGAAAGCACTACCAATACAGGGTGCTTCCTTTTGGTCTGGCCTCGGCACAAAGGGTGTTCACGAAATGCATGGCTGTTGTAGCAGCATTTCTCCGTACTCTAGGGATATTTGTCTTCCCTTACTTGGACGACTGGCTCATTCGAGCTCCAACACAGTCAGAGGCCAGGACTTCTCTATCCTGCACAGTGCGTATCCTTCAGTATTTAGGGCTGGTAATAAACATCCCCAAATCCAGTCTAATTCCCTCTCAGTCTTTAGAGTTCATAGGAGATTTCCTGGATACCACAAGGACAAGGGCCTATCTCCCCCAGGCCCGTTGCCTTCGCTTGGTGCAGTTAGCTTCTCAAGCAGTGCTAAAGCCTCATCTAACTGCTCGAGAAGTGTTGCAACTACTAGGCCACATGGCATCCACCGTGCATGTGGTTCCCTATGCTTGCCTCCACATGAGGGCAGCTCAGTGGACTTTATCCACCCAGTGGATCCAGGCATCAGGGTGCCTGTCAGACAAAATAGCAAACACAAGTCGCCTCATTTTGTCCCTCCAGTGGTGGAAGTCCACTCAAAACCTGTTGCTGGGGTCCCCCTTTCAGCAACCCTTACCCCAAGTAACTCTCTCACAACAGATGCTTCTCCAATGGGTTGGGGAGCTCATCTGCAAGACCTCTTTACCCAGGGCACCTGGTCTCAACAAGAGAATTGTCTACATATCAATCTCTTGGAACTCAGAGCAATCTTTCTTCCTCTGCGAGTGTTCCACTCCCTGCTCAGCTACAAGACAGTCCTCATTCATAAGGACAATCAAGTAGCCATGTTCTATGTGAACAAGCAGGGGGGAATGGGCTCTCTGCGCTTTTCAACGAAGCTTTGCGACTATGGGCCCTCGCCAGATAGCATCAGATTCATCTTCTGGCAGTGTATCTTCCAGGCATTCAAAACTCTTGGGCGGACAGACTCGGTTGAGTTCTGCTTCCACACGAGTGGTCTCTGCATGCAGACCAGGTGACCAGGATGTTTCAACTTTGGGGAACCCCGGACATAGACCTCTTTGCAAGTCAGTGGAATGCCAAACTTCCCGGTTCTGTTCCAGAACTCTGGCTCAGGGGGCTCAGGCCAGGGATGCTTTCCTCCTTTACTGGGGTCAAGACTTCCTGTATGCCTTTCCACCCATTCCCCTAATTCCCAAAACCCTGTTCAAGCTTCAGAGAGACAGAGGCCATATGATTCTCATAGCACCACATTGGCCACGGCAAGTGTGGTACCCTCTGCTTCTACATCTCTCTCACGCTCCCTCCCTGGAGTTAGGGTCTGCTCCAGATCTCCTATCTCAGGAGGACGGAATGTTATGGCATCCCAATCCCCAGTCTGTGCATCTCAGGGCTTGGTTGCTGAAGGCCTAGATCTCCAAGTTCTTAATCTTTCTCAGCAAGTGAAAGATGTTCTTTATGCTTCCAGGAAACCTTCCACTAGACGCTCTTATGCTTTCAAGGGGAAAAGGTTTACCGTTTGGTTTTCCGGAAAGTGTCTTAACCCTCTTGCGATACCTCTGGAATCTTTGCTGGAGTATTTCCTTCATTTATCTAATGCAGGCCTTACGACAAATTCAGTAAGAGTCTATTGCAGCTTCCCTTAAGCTTCTAAATGGACAGCCTATTTCCTCTCATCCTCTTATAGCAAGATTTATGAGAGGCCTTCTTCTAACTAAGCCTCCCATTAGGCCACCACCGTTGGCATGGGACTTAAACCTGATTCTCAGGCAGCTCATGAAGCCACCTTTCGAACCTTTAGCTACCACCTCCTTGAAATTCCTTTCTTGGAAGGTTATCTTTCTCATTGCAATCACATCAGCACGCTGCATTAGTGAGTTGCAAGCGCTAGTAGCTAATCCATCTTATACAAGGTTCCATCATGACAAGGTAGTCCTTAGGACTCATCCACACTTTATGACTAAGGTGGTCTTGCCTTTTCATCTGAACCAAGCGGTCTACCTACCTGTGTTTTTTCCAGGGCCTCTTGCATCAAATGCAGAGAGGAATCTTCATACCTTGGACTGTAAAAGAGCTCTAGCTTTTTACTTACAAAAAACACAGCAACATAGAAAGTCCTCTCAACTCTTTGTTGCTTTTGATCCTTCTCAGTTGGGACTTCCAGTCTCCAAAAGAACACTGTCTAACTGGATTTCTCAGTGTATTTCCTTCGCCTATCAGAGTAAGAACCTTTCCTTGGAGGGCCATGTCACAGCTCACAATGTCAGAGCAATGGCAGCCTCAATGGCTCATCTGCACTCTGTGTCTATCGAGAACATCTGTCGAGCAGCCACTTGGGCCTCGGTTCATACCTTTACAGCCCATTACTGCTTGGACAAGGACTTCCGCTGGGATGCCTTGTTTGGTCAGGCTGTTCTCAAACACCTATTCCATACCTAATCAACTCCTACCCGCCATCCCTGGTAGGATGCCAGAGATCCATGGGGGGAAGTGGAGCCCTCTTCAGGGACACACAACTTCTGGGGTCTCGCCCTGGCACCTAAAGCTAGGGAGTCCCCATATGTGATGACTACATTCCTTCTTGTTCCTGGAGATAGCATAGTTACTCACCTGTAACAGGTGATCTCCGGGAACAGCAGGAATTTAGTCCTCACAACCCACCCACCTCCCCTAGGAGTTTTATCTATCTATCTCTTTCCTTTCCCTCTCCCTCTCTTTGGCTCAGCTTTAAAACTCAACTGGAGAGAGGCAGTTGGGAAAGGCGGGAAGGCAGCACGCAGGTGCTTTGGGATGCTCCCAAGAGCTTTCTGATTGGACGCTGGGGAGCGTTCCCGCGCAGGCTCTGTCGGTACTAACGATACCCATATGTGAGGACTAAATTCCTTCTGTTCCCGGAGATCACCTGTTACAGGTGAGTAACTATGTTTTACAGGTGAGTAACTACGCTATATGGAAATACTCTTTTCATTGTGGCTATTCTGAAAATATGACTAGAGTTTCATGAATCTTTTCTTTCTACTTACTTTTTTTTTTTTAAACAATGTAGCACTTTTGTTTCTGATCGTGCAGTGAAGTATGGCCTAACAATTGGTAACTGAAAATGGTTGGTCCCATTACACTGGTCTACAATTTTTTGAAAGTTGTTTACATCAGAGTCCTATCTGCCAATTCTACAGGACCAAGCAGGAAGTCAGTCCTCACATATGGGTGACATCGACGTCAATGGAGCCCCTGCGGAGCATTTCCCCAGCTTTCTATGAAAGCCTTTGGGAATACTGCACGCATGCGCGGTCCCCTTCTTGCCTAAAGGTGCCATCTTGCTCAGTCTCTCTTTTTATCCAGGACCAAGCAGGATGTCAGTCCTCACATATGGGTGTCATCGACGCCGATGAAGCCACAGCCGAGCATTTCCCCAGCTTTCCATGAAAGCCTTTGAGAATGCAGGCACGCATGCCCGGTTCCCTTCCCGCCTAAAGGTGCCATCTTATCTCATTCTCTCTTTTTCCGAGAAGCCCACCGGACGTGTGTCCTGTCATCCCGGATAAAAGTTTGATTTTTTTCGGCGATTCTTGCTATTTTTTTCTCTCCGGTTCGACGCTGGTTCCCCTCCCGCCGGGTTCGGTACACCAGTATCGAGCCCGTTCCTTCTTTTTCGGTTTTTGCCCTTCGTGGCTGGCGTTAGCGCCCTTTTTTCGCTTTTCCCTGGAAGGCTGGTCCTTTGACCTCGCAGGGACTCTTTTTTTTCCCCGATGACTTCCAGCAGTTTTAAAAAGTATGATTGGTGTAAGAAGTTGATGTCTCTCACCGACACACACGACTGCTGCTTTCGGTGCCTCGGTCCTGATCACGACCTTAAGACGTGTGGCCATGTGGGAATATATCTTCCAAGGCACTGCGAAGTCGCCAGCAACAGAAAGAAAGGCTTTTCTTTGACTCAGCCTCCGGCCGGGCCCGGACCTCGTCTGAGGACTCGACATCTCGGGATTCGGATCCCGAGCGCCATCGTGGCTCCTTGGGCAGAGGGTCCCCCGACCGGGAACGCAAGAGGAAGAAGAGGCTCGTGAGGGCATCGTCGGAAGAGGTCCTTGGCTCCCCGAGGGCCAGGTCTAAGACCCCCGACCGTCGCCCCGGGCCCGTGGAGCAAGAGAAGCCTGCTAAAGTTCCTTGCGTGGAGCCGGAGTCTGCTGGACACGTAAGCCCTGTAGTCCTTGAGGACTCTCCTCCCAGAGAGCCGACATCGGGCCCGGCGCCGCCGGGGCAAGAGTCGGTGGCTGCTTCGTCTCCCAAGCTAAGTCTCAGGATGACAGCCTTGGAGTGCAGACTGTCTGAATTCATGGAGCAGCAGCGGGCACTGATGGCCAGCCTGTCTGGTGCATCTGCCCCGCCACCGGGACATCGACTTAGAAGTCGACCCCGGAGACCGAGCCGATACTCGAGTCCATGATGGCTCGAGGTCGACCTTGGTCGCGGTCTCCCTCGACCTCCCGTTCGGGACCGAGGGCGTCGACGCCGGTGCCTCTTGCATCGGGGCGAGTGCTCCAGGGCCCCACGGGGTCGGATCCTAACTCCTCGTTGGACGAGTCGCCTGGGAGACGGAGGATGAGGAGTCCCCCTACACTTTCAAGACTCGGTGCGTCCCGTCGGACACATCGCAGTCTGAACCCCGGAGTAGATCCCCCTCCGGAGGATACCCGGTTCTCAGAGTTTGTTCGGGATATGGCCACCGCGTTGGCTATCCCGGCGGACCCTGAGGAAGAGCCTCGAGCCGAGGAGCTCGAGGCTCTGCAG
The DNA here is from genome assembly GCA_033557465.1 of Ichthyophis bannanicus. NCBI lineage: Eukaryota > Metazoa > Chordata > Amphibia > Gymnophiona > Ichthyophiidae > Ichthyophis > Ichthyophis bannanicus. The sequence continues at coordinate 188,880,053 of CM066035.1, read as the reverse complement.
TATGACTCTCCTCCGAAGGAGGCCTTTACTGTCCCAGTTCCTCCGATGCTGGAACGGCTCCTCTTCCGGATGTGGGAGGCACCGGCCTCAGCGCTGGTTTTAAGCAAGCGGGTCGATTGGATCTATCGACTCCGGAAGAGCCCTGGCTTTCAGAAGGCACAGCTGCCACACCATTCCATGGTTGTGGAATTGGCCATGCATCGCCTGAAGAGTCAGAAGATGCACTCTGCGGTGCCCCCCGGTAGGGAGGCCCGGAAACTCGATGGTTTTGGTAAGAAGTGCTTCCAGGGCTCGATGCTTGCTTGCCGTGTCCAGTCTTACCAGCTGTACATGGGCATGTACTTGCGAGACCTGGCCAAGGAGTTGGCCGGGTTCTCTGCTGGTCTCTCCGGGGAACCCTTGCAGAGATTCAAGTCCTTGTCCTCGGGGATTCGGGACTGCTCCAAGTTTGTCTCGTGCCGCCTACGATGGCTTTGAGGCTTCAGCCCGAGTTGAGGCAGCCGGCATCGCGGCTCGACGCCAGGCATGGCTGCAGTCATCGGACCTCGAGCCATGGGTTCAGGACAAGTTGGTTGATGTCCCTTGCCGAGGTGAGAACCTTTTTGGCAAACCCATGGCCGAGAAGGCCGCACAGCTCGAGACCGAGCACCTTACAAGGACAAGGCTGTCCAGAAAGACCTCTGCCCCTTTTCACAAAAAGAAGGGCTCGGTTAAAAAGCCCTTTTACCCGAGGAAGGGCACTGCCTACAAACAATACCCGCAATATCAGGCTGCTCAAGCTGCCCCTCAGGGTCAGCAAGCCAAGGGGCAGGGTAATGGGCCCCGTAGGCAGAGGACCCCCAAGCCTCCGGCCCCTGCTCCCACTCAGCAGGGTGGGGTTTTTTGACTCCTTCAGCATAGCCTCTCCGTCGCTGCTCTCCCAACCCTGCACAGAAGGTCGCCTCGCTCTGTTTGCCCACCAGTGGCCACTCATTACTGGAGACAATTGGGTATTAAGCATAGTCCAGAAGGGTTATGCACTACACTTCCAACAACTACCTCCTCCATGTTTTCCAGGGGAGCCTCCAAGGCCTCCCCTGCACACAGACCTTCTCCTTCAGGAGCTACAGGGTCTGTTACAAGACAAGAGCGGTGGAGCCTGTGCCTCCCCACTTGCAGGGTCAAGGGTTATACTCCAGGTATTTCCTGGTACCCAAAAGAACCGGTGGTCTTCGACATATTCTGGATCTCAGAAACCTCAACAAGTTCCTGGAGAAGGAAAAGTTCAAGATGCTTACTCTTGGAACACTTCTGCCCTAGCTCCAGCAGGGAGATTGGCTTTGCTCCTTAGATCTAAAGGATGCGTATATTCACATCCTCGTTCATCCAGACCACAGAAAGTACCTCAGGTTCATTGTGGGAGGAAACCATTATCAGTACCGAGTACTACCTTTTGGCCTCACCTCCGCCCCAAGAGTGTTTACCAAATGCCTGGCAGTGGTGGCGGCCTACCTGAGGAATCAGGGGATCTTTGTCTTCCCCTATCTGGACGACTGGCTCATCAGGGGTCAGACATGTCAGGAGGCCAGACAAGCCACCCTCAGAACTATTGCTCTTCTTCAAAGTCTGGGGTTTGTAATAAACTTCGCAAAGTCCACTTTGCTCCCCTCCCAGAACTTGGAGTTCATAGGAGCAAGGTTGGACTCGCTGATGGCAAAGGCCTTCTTGCCAAAAGACCAAGCCCAGAGACTGATAGACTTAGCAAACCAGTTTCTCATCAGGTCGCTGGTCTCCGCCAGACTCTGCCCGAGGCTTCTTGGCCACATGGCTTCGACAGTACATGTGACCCCCAATGCCAGGCTCCATATGAGGCCTGCACAGTGGTGCCTGCGGACTCGGTGGTCACAGGCCTCAGGCCACCTCACAGACAGGATAAGGGTGACCAGACACTTGCTGCACTCCCTCAGATGGTGGCTACACCCACCCAATCTGTTGAAAGGAGTACCTTTTCAGAGTCCTGCATTCACAGTGGTCTTGACCACGGATGCCTCCCTCCAAGGCTGGGGAGCTCATTGTCTAGACAAGTGCACCCAGGGCCTGTGGTCCCCATGGGAATCTGCTCAGCAAATCAATCTCCTGGAACTTAGAGCTATTCGCTTAGCCCTAAAGGCTTTTTCTCAAACCCTGGCTCATCAGTCTGTCCTAGTTCAAACGGACAACCAGGTAGCCATGTTCTATGTGAACAAGCAGGGCGGAACTGGGTCCAGACTTCTCTGTCAGGAAGCACAGGACCTTTGCTTGTTTGCTCTCACACAACATGCTCCTCAAAGCAGTATATCTGCCCGGCCAGGAGAACTAGCTGGCGGACAGGTTGAGCAGGATTCTGCAACCCCACGAGTGGCAGCTCCATCCTTTGGTAGTTCAAAGTATTTTCCTGAAATGGGGACTTCCATCCATAGACCTATTTGCCAGTCCTCTGAACAAACAACTGCCGAACCTCTGCTCCAGGCAACCACATCCTCTGCGGGTAGCAGCAGATGCTTTTCTGATTCCCTGGTCTCAGGGCCTTCTGTATGCGTTTCCTCCCACACCCTTGGTGGCCCGAACTCTGTTCAAGATTGTTCAGGACAAGGCCTCAGTCCTGCTGGTGGCTCCCAGGTTTTCCCAGACAGCCCTGGTTTCCACTTATACTTCAATTGGCAGTGGATCCCCCTCTGCCCCTGGGATTTCAACCCGACCTTCTCTCTCAGGATCAGGGTACCCTTCTGCACCCCAACCTCAAGGCTCTAAATTTAATGGCCTGGAGGCTGCAAGGGTAGTTTTGGCTCCCTGGGGCCTACCTCAGGAGGTTGAAGAGGTTCTCCTAGCCTCTAGGAAACAGTCCACTAGGAAAACCTATGCTCTTAAATGGAATAGGTTTTCAGTGTGGTGTCAGTTACGTACAGAGGATCCTTTCTCCTGTACCGTACCAGTAGTGCTTCAATACTTGCTGCACTTATCCAATCAAGGTCTTAAGTCCAATTCTGTTCGGGTCCACCTCTTAGCTTTAGCAGCTCACCACTCTCTGGTGGAAGGACACTCTATCGGTTCACCCTTTGGTGTCCCGGTTTCTCAGGGGCTTGCTATTGCTCAAGTCTCCAATTCGTCCTCCTGCCCCTGAGTGGGAGTTGAATGTGGTCTTGCAACAACTGACTCGCCCACCTTTTGAGCCGATGGCTACTTGCCCACTATGCTTCCTGTCCTGGAAGACACTCTTCCTGATAGCCCTTACCTCGGCTAGGCGATTGAGTGAGCTTCAGGCTCTGGTCTGTGATGGACCTTACACCAGAATTTATAGGAACAGGGTAGTCCTCAGGACTCATCCAAAGTTCCTCCCAAAGGTTGTCTCCTCCTTCCACATCAACCAGGAGATGGTTCTTCCAACATTCTTCCCTAGGCCTCATGCAAGCCAGGCTGAAGCAGTTCTGCATACCCTGGACTGTAGGAGGGCCTTATCCTTCTACCTTGACCGTACGCAAGGGCACAGAAGGGCTACTCAGCTCTTCATATCTTTTGACCCTAATAATTTAGGGTTAGCTGTGTCCAAGCGTACCTTGTCCATCTGGGTGGCTGACTGTATCACCTGGGCTTACAAGGCGGCTGACCTTCCTTTGCAGGGTCGGGTCTCGGCACACCGTGTCAGGGCAATGGCTGCCTCAGTGGCTCATCTCCGCTCTGTACCTTTGGTAGACATCTGCAGGGCTGCAACTTGGTCTTCAAGCCAGACGTTTGTGGCCCATTACTGTCTGGAGAGGGAGTCCCGTAGGGACAGTGCTTTTGGCCAGGCAGTACTCTGGAATCTCTTTGAGGTTTAGGCAACTCCTACCCTCTGGGCTACCGGTGGAGGTTGTGTCTGTAAAAAGCCTTTCTTTGCTGCTGAGACTAGAGGGAGTTCTCTTGTTCAGCCTGGGTTCCTCGGTAGCCCAGAGCTAGGGAGTCACCCATATGTGAGGACTGACTTCCTGCTTTGTCCTGGAGAAAGAGTAGTTACTCACCTGTAACAGGTGTTCTCCAGGAGCAGCAGGAATCAGTCCTCACAACCCTCCCTCCTCCCCTGGGAGTTGCAGTTGTACATAGTTCATTTTTTGTGTGCTGTTCTTAGCTATGTCATTTGACTGAGGTATGATGGCACCTTTAGGCGGGAAGGGAACCGCACATGCATGCCTGCATTCCCAAAGGCTTTCATGGAAAGCTGGGGAAATGCTCCGCTGGGGCTTCATCGGCGTCGATGACACCCATATGTGAAGACTGATTCCTGCTGCTCCTGGAGAACACCTGTTACAGGTGAGTAACTACTCTTTCCGTGGAGCCCGTCGGACGTCTGTCCTAGTTCACCCGGAAAACAGTTCAATTTTTCTTGCTATTTCCTGCGATTCCATTGCGGTTTTTTGCCCGGTTTGACGCTGGTTCCCCTTCCCGCTGTGTTCGGTACACCTGTATCGAGCCCGTTCTCATTTTTTCGGTTTTTGCCCTTCGTGACTGGCTTTCGCGCCCTTTTTTCTTTTTCCCTGGAAGGCCTGTCCTTTGACCTCACGGGGGGCTCTTTTTTCCCCGATGGCTTCCAGTGGTTTTAAAAAGTGTGATCGGTGCAAGAAACTAATGTCTCTCACCGACACACACGACTGCTGCCTTCGGTGCCTCGGTATCAGGGTATTTTTGTCTTCCCCTATCTGGATGACTGGCTCATCAGGGGTCAGACGTGCCAGGAGGCCAGGCAAGCCACCCTCCGAACTATTTCTCTTCTTCAACACCTGGGTTTTGTCATAAACTTCGCAAAGTCCACTTTGCTCCCCTCCCAGATCTTGGAGTTCATATGGGCAAGGCTGGACTCTGCAGGCAAAGGCTTTCTTGCCCGAAGACAGAGCCCAAAGACTAATAGACTTGGCAAACCAGTTTCTCCACAGGCCCCTGGTTTCCGCCAGACTCTGGCTGCGGCTTCTGGGCCACATGGCTTCGACAGTGTATGTGACTCCCAATGCCCGACTTCGTATGAGGCCTGCACAGTGGTGCTTCAGGACTCAGTGGACACAGTCCACAGGATGCCTCAGAGACAGAGTAAGGGTGTCCAGACCATTCCTGAACGCCCTGCTTTGGTGGCTGCACCCCCCCCCCCCACCAATCTACTGCAAGGGGTGCCTTTTCAGATTCCTGGGTTCACAATGGTGTTGACCACAGATGCCTCTCTGCAAAACTGGGGAGCACATTGTCTGGGCAAGTGCACCCAGGGCCTGTGGTCTCCCTGGAAGGCCACACAACAGATCAACCTACTGGAACTCCGGGCTATTCGCTTAGCCCTCAAGACTTTCTCTCTAAACCTGGCTCACCAGTCTGTCTTAGTACAGACGGACAACCAAGTGGCCATGTTTTATGTGAACAAGCAGGGCGGCACTGGGTCCAGGCTCCTTTGTCAGGAGGCACAGGCACATCTCAGTGGCTGACTGTATCACCTGGGCTTACAGGGCAGCTGACCTTCCCTTGCAGGGTCGGGTCACAGCCCACTGTGTAAGGGCTATAGCTGCCTCAGTAGCTCATCTCCGCTCTGTACCGTTGGCAGACATCTGCAGGGCTGCAACTTGGTCCTCAAGCCAGACCTTTGCGGCCCATTACTGCCTGGAGAGGGAGTCCCGTAGGGACAGTGCTTTTGGCCAGGCAGTACTCCGGAATCTTTGGAGGTTTAGGCAACTCCAGCCCTCCGTTGGGCTACCGGTGGAGGTTCTTTCAGTGCAAAGCCTTTCTTTGATGCTGGGACTAGAGGGAGTTCTCTTGTTCAGCCTGGGTTCCTGGTAGCCCAGAGCTAGGGAGTCAACCATATGTGAGGATTGACTTCCTGCTTGGTCCTGGAGAAAGAGTAGTTGCTCACCTGTAACAGGTGTTCTCCAGGAGCAGCAGGAATCAGTCCTCACAATCCTCCCTTCTCCCCTGGGAGTTTCAGTTGTACGTAGTTTATTTTTTCATTTTTGTGTGCTGTTTTTTAGCTATGTCATTCGACTGAGCAAGATGGCACCTTTAGGCAGGAAGGGGACCGCACATGCGTGCAGTATTCCCAAAGGCTTTCATAGAAAGCTAGGGAAATGCTCCGCAGGGGCTCCATCGACGTCGATGTCACCCATATGTGAGGACTGATTCCTGCTGCTCCTGGAGAACACCTGTTACAGGTGAGTAACTACTCTTTCTTATGGATTTTGATGTGCTGAATTAAAAAATGACAATTAAAACCGCTGATTGGCTACTGTTTCCAAGATATCTAAGCTTTTCTATTTATGCATAGATATTGTGTTGATAGTAGAGCTTTAATCACAAATTATAATCCTAGGTCTTTTCATAGGTTTATGGTTACCATAATATATATGACCTTCATAATCTTTCACCTGTCGTCTTTGTTTAAAAGTTTAAAAAATCAGCCAAAGGATAATTTAAATACAATGTATTTAAAAAAAACTAGTATGAAACGGAAAGCAAGAAATGACTATGTATGCATTAGTATTCATTTCAGACTTTATTCACTGTCTATTAGGCGTTTCTTGGCTTGTCTCTTGTATTCCTTAAATGGAGTATCTCTTGTCACTGTCCAGCAGAAGGCTGCAAGCATTGACGGGCTCCATTTGCCTTTATCTCTTCTCCATCTCTGTAATGTCCTGATGAAATCAGTTGCCATACTCATCACTCACTGCTCTGCAGTTCGGTGGGAAGAAAATCGAGATGCGAGTGCAAAAAATGTATCTTTAGTGACATGTTGCAGCCAAGTCTTTTGTATGCATTAAGGAATTTTTCTACTAACTCCCTGTAGTTGTCTGCCTTGTTTCTGAGAAAACCTGTTGCCACTAACTGGAAGGCTTTTCATGCGGTCCTCTCTTTGCCACATAGGGCACGGTTAAATACATCATCTCAAAGAAGTTTGTGAATCTGAGGACCAACAAAGACACCTTCCTTTATCTTAGCTTCCCTTAATCTTGGAAATTTCCCACCGACATACTCGAATTCTGGTTTTGTTTTGTCCATGGCCTTGACAAGAATTTTTCATTAGACCCAGCTTAATGTGTAAGGGTGGTTTAAAAAAAAAAAAAAAAAGAACCTTCCTCGATTTAACAAGTGGTGGATGCTGCACAATTTTCTTTCTAGGCTCTGATGACTGTCGGAGTGGCCAATGTCTCTTGATGTAGTGGGAATCTTTCACACAACTGTCCTATTCACAGAGAAAACAGCAATACTTTGTTGTATCCAGTCTGCAGACCAAGCAACTGAGCAATGACTTTCAAGTCACTGATGATGATCATAGTTCATGCATCTCAACAGTTGTTTTATATTGTCATAGGTTTCCTTCATATGGACTGTGTGCCCAACTGGAATTGATGGCAAAACATTGCCATTATGCAGCAAAACAGCTTTAAGACTCATCTTTGAATCAATGAACAGTCTCCACTCATCTGGATGATGAATGATATTGACGGTTGCCATCAGACAATCAATGATGTTACAGGCTACAAGATCACCTTCCATGAAGAAGAATGTAATAAGATCCTTTTGACGTTCACGGAAAATGGAAACCCTAACATCAACTGACAGGAGATTCCGCTGCTGCAGTCTGGAACCCAACAGCTCTGCCTTAGTCTTAGGTAGTTCCAAATCCCTGACAAGGTCATTCAGTTCACCTTATGTTATGAGGTGTGGTTCAGAGGACATTGACATTGTGACATTGATAGTTCGGGACCAGACGTTTCATCCCCTTCATTTTCCTCGTCTAACTCAAGTGAGAATGATTCTGGAACATCAGGAACTGGCAGTCTTCCTCCACGGGGTACTGGTTGTATAGCTGATGGAATGTTTGGATATTGCACAGTCCACTTTTCTTCTTTGAGAAACTTTTTCTCAACGGAAGGAACCATGCAGAAATAACAATTGCTGATCTGATCTGTCAGCTCTCTCCAAATCATTGGCCCGGCGAAAGGCATGGACTTCCTTTTTCTAATCAACCACTGATGAAGATTTGTTGCACAAGTGTTGCAGCATATGTGTGGGGCTCAGCTCCTGTCCTGAAATTCAATTTTGCAGCCAAAGTAAAGATGGTAGGCTTTTTTAATCAAAGCAGTTATATAGTGTGTTTTTATGATGTAAAAGTCACTTCACCACAAATGTAGCAGAAGTAATCTGCATTGTTGAAACAATTACGAGGCATCTCTCACTTTGGCTAAACTGAAAAAGAATCAAGCACTGAAAAGACTGGTCTACACCCAAAATACTATTGACACGCCCTGTAAAAAAAAGAAATGTTGCATGATTTGTACTGCAGAGTGATGTTGTTAAGCTGAGTTAGGATTGCATCATCTATAAATTCTAGGAATAACATGATGCAGTTCATATCATGTATGATGCAGTAGCACCTTCAAATTGCATCATCCATGAATTGTTTTGCCTGAAAAGCGAGTACTTTCCAAACAAAAACATATTTATCACATATTCAATCGAAACAGTGCATGTATTTTAGCAAGTTATGGTTTAAATTGGGATCTCTTCCCATAATGGTTTTTATGGGGGGTTTTTATGGTTGCATATCCTTAGCATTTCTTAAGTCGCGTGTACTGACCCAGTAGTGTAAATTGAAAACTAGAACCAGTAAACAATTTTAAGAATCATTTTCATTCTCATTAGCCCAGACTTAGTAAAGTGTGACCAAATTTATTTTGGAAGCATTTTGATTGTAGAATAGTGTTATTGGGGTCTTTGAATTATGAGTTGATGTGTGACTGGTTTTACTATTGCAATGAACAGTGTTCCATATTTAGTATCATGACTTCTGTTCGTTTTGCTAGTCTACACCATGCAGAATAATTACCAATATGAGTTGACCTAATACTTCTTTGCAGGATTCTTCTACTGCTGTTCTTTCCTAGTTCTACATTGATCTGCTGACATGAAGAATCAGGATTTCTTTGCTATAGGCCTGTGCTACCCATGAGAGGGCCAGTTTTTTCCTGCAGTGCAGTTGAAGCCTCGCTGACAAGCCCTAATTAGTGCCTGACAGAGGGGGCTGCACTATGGTCCTGAGCATGAAGTGTAGCTACAGTTAGTTATGTGCAAATATTAGACACAAATGGTCAAACTGTATGTTTTCAATTAGTCCCTAAAGTGAACAGAAGCTTATACAACTTCTGGTACATAATTAAACATTGCATCTTTATGTAAATTTTAATGTATAATTACTATTTTTGGCAGTTTCAAAAGTTTGGACGCTCTTCCAGTTAATCCATTACTACGTTTTGAAGTTAAAGCCTCAAATTTAGTGATTCATTAGGCCTTCATTTAGGTGAAGAAAATTCCATGTTTGAACAAATACTGTGGAGCCTTATCATCCCATACTGACCATACTGTAGTTGTGCTTTTACCTTTTAATTGTTTTCTTTTAATTTGTTCAGGGTTATGTGTGGGGGGGGGGGGGGCGTTGGTGTGCTATCCTAGTTTGACCCCCTGACATTGTTAACCATCTAGTTCTGCCCTATGCCAGATGCTAGGTGATTGGCAAGACCTATGTATAGTGATACTACTGCAGCACACAGCGCTGCCACCAACTCGTGCCAAAGGAGCACAATGTGCTCCTTCAAGGGCGCTTTTATTGGCTACTTTTTTTCAATCCCCATAGACAACTATTGTGTCTCCAGCAGGAACAGCAATTCCTACCCAAGTAGGGCATTCACCCCATTCGTGGGCATACCCAAGAGGTAAGGTCATCCGCCCCTTCCCACCCCCCCAGCATTTGAAGTTTTTTGAATCTCCAGGAACAAGCAGAAATGTAGTCTTCACATATGGGTATCATTGGTACTGACAGAGCCTGCACGAGAACGCTCCCCAGCGTCCAATAGGAACGCTTTTGGGAGCATCCCTCAGCATATGTGCGCTGCCTTCCCGCCTTTCCAGCTGTCCCTCTTCAATTCTTCATTTTCCACAGAGCTGGCAGGATCCATATCCTGTCGCCGCAGAAAATTCCGTCTTTAAAATTGTTTTCTTGTGGTCACGTTTGCCTCCGCATGACCCTTACCGGTACCGCCGGTTCTTTTCTTTTCCTTTCCAAAAAAAAATAAAATAAAGTATACTTTGAACTGTTTCTCTTCAGAAACATTTCTCTTTTGGTGCTAGGTGCCATTTCGGGCACTAGGCCCCATATTCCTAAACATGCAAAAACCAAGTAGTGGTTTTAAAAAATGTACTAAGTGTGGCGGTACCATTTCCGTCAGTGACACCCATGATTGGTGCCTTAAATGTTTAGGGCCTGAACATTCTCCATCTGAATGTCTCTCCTGTATGGGGATGACTAAAAGAGGAAGACAGAACCGGGCTGCAAAGCTCGGTATCCTCTTTTCTTCGGTTGCCAGATCCATTTCATCGACATCTTCAAGGGCCTCCTGTTCCTCCCATGGATCTCAGGTAACAAAACATAAAAGCCGGTCCTCAAAGGGTAGCTCTCCTGCTGAGCATCGAGAGGCCATTGGCATTGCCCTTGAGGGAACCACACCGGCAAAGCAGCCCCAGCGGGAGGCTTCGGCTTCCAAAGCATCAATGGAGCACCAGGATGTTCTCGAGTCCTCGACCTGGCAAGAACTACCTGTGCCATACTCAGGGGTCCCGGCCGTATTTACCGGTACCAACACCCAGGCATTGGCAGCGTCGATAGACCAGAGGTTCCTCGCTATCGAACGCAGCATTGCAGCTCTTCTCTCAGCTGTGGTACTGTTGGTCCAACAGGCACCGGTATCGATACCAATGCCAGTGCCTACACCGGTGCAGACACCGTTACCGGTACCGACGGTACCAGCCCCGGTGGGAATTCTTCCCACGCCATCTTTGGCTGGAATTGACAGATCGGTACCGGATCAACTCGGTACCGACTTTGATCGATACCGGTACCGTTGCATGTGCATCTTGGTCAGGAATGCTTCAAATCCTCCGATTCCGAAGACTCTGACAATTCTGCTGGTACTAGAGGGTTTCTCCCAGAAGATCCCTCTTCTCCCCAACGCAGAATGTCACCTCCAGAGGACATGTCTTTTCAGGATTTTCTTTGTGATATGGCCAAAGGCCTTTCAATCACGGTGGCTCCTGAAGAGGAACCCAGAGCAAAGGAATTGGAAATTCTCCAATATCCTACAACTCCAAAGGAGGCAGCCACTCTGCCCATCCATGAAATTCTGCATAACTTGATGCTCAGAATGTGGGAGGCACCTCTGACTACATCTCCTCATTCTAGGAGACTTGATACTATGTATCGAGTTCCGCCATGTCCTGGATTTCAGAAGACTCAGCTGCCATACCATTCAATGGTGGTAGAGTCAACCATGCGTAGGATGAAAAGTGCAAAGAGGCATGCATCCAATCCCCCAGGTCGTGAATGCAGGACTCTGGATGCTTTTGGGTGCCAAACCTTTCAGGCTTCCATGCTTTCAGCTAGGATCGTTCATATATACTATATATGGGAATGTTCCTCAAGGAAGTTACAGGAGACTTGGAGCTTATGAGCCCATTTCTCCCAGATGACAAGAGACAAGACTTTCTTGGTCTAGTTAAGCATGCTCAAGATGTTTCCAAGTTTGTCATTCATGCAGCCTTTGCCTGCTTTGTATCAGCAGAACCTCTGCTATTGCCATTGGCGCACGACGGCTTGCCTGGCTTCAGGCATCAGACTTGGAGACTTGGGTACAGGACAAGTTAGGCAACATTCCTTGCACGGGAGAGAATCTCTTTGGCAAGAACTGGCAGGAAAAGGCTAATGAGTTGGATGCTGACAATGCTACTCTAGATAGATTGTCGAAATCTACAGCCACTCCAGCCGAAAAGAAGCCTTATAAAAAACCCTCTTTAAGCACGAAGAGGAAATTTTATCCTTCCTATACCCAGCAGAGTCAGACTCAAGGTCACGTTGCCCAAAAGGGACAAACTAGACAGCAAAAGAAGCCAAAAGGTCCGAGAGCCCAACCAGCTCCCCAGGTTCAGCCCCCTCAAGGGCTTTGACTCCTTCCTAGAGAGCTTAGCCTTCCTGCCTCTGAGGGATCCCCAACCCCCCAATATCCCAGGCAGGTTATGCCACTTTGCCAACAGATGGCATCAGATAACAGCAGAAGATTGGACTTTGTCCATTGTAGGAGAAGGGTACAAGCTTCATTTTCACAGCATGCCCTCTCCTATAATTCTAAAGCAATTTAATTCTCAAACCTCCGCAGATGATATGCTAGATCACGAGATCTCAACACTTCTTGCCTAAGGGGCAATAGAGGAGGTACCCATTCTTCAACGGGGTGCAGGGTTCTACTCCCCCTATTTTCTTATTCCAAAGAAAACAGGAGGACACAGACCCATTTTAGACCTCAGAGAATTGAACAAATACCTCTTTCGAGAGAAGTTCAAAATGATTTTCTCTGGGAACTTTTCTGCCATACCTTCAAAGCCAGGATTGGCTGTGCTCTCTAGACTTAAAGGATGCATACATTCACATTCTGATTCATCCAGATCACAGGAAATTCTTACGATTCCTTTTCAGGGGAAAACATTTCAAGTACAGGGTTCTTCCTTTTGGTCTGGCTTCAGCACCAAGGGTATTCACGAAATGCATGGCAGTAGTAGCTGCATTTCTGCGAACCCTGGGGATATTCGTCTTCCCTTATTTAGACGACTGGCTCATTCGAGCCCCTACAGTTGCAGAGGCCGGTCCTGCACCGTCTCGCACACTGCGAATCCTCCAATACTTGGGGTTGGTAATAAACTTCCGAAAATCCCAACTTGTTCCTTCCCAATGCCTGGAATTCATAGGGGCCTGTCTAGATACCAGACAAGCAAAGGCTTTCCTTCCACAGGCCCGGTGTCTTCACATAATGCAACTAGCTTCTCAAGCAGCGGGGAAATCCTCCCTAACTGCTCGAGAGCTACTACAGTTGCTGGGACATATGGCATCCACAGTTCATGTAGTACATATGCTCGCCTCCACATGCAAGCAGCTCAGTGGACCCAGGCCACAGGTCATTTATCAGACAAAATAATAAACTCTGAAGGATTGATTTTGTCTCTCCAATGGTGGCAATCATTAGAAAATCTGACAGTGGGGTCTCCTTTTCATCAACCCCTCTTTCAGGCCACCCTAACAACAGATGCATCACAGGTGGGTTGGGGAGCACACCTGAATCATGTCTCTACCCAGGGCACCTGGACTCCACAGGAGGCTGGTCTACACATAAACCTCCTGGAATTAAGAGCAATCTGTTTAGCTCTTCGAGTATTCCACGCCCAGCTCAGCTACAAGACAGTCCTAGTCCAGACGGACAATCAAGTAGCCACGTTCTATGTGAACAAGCAGGGCTGGACAGGCTCTGTCGTTATGCAACAAAGCTTTACGACTGTGGGCCCTTGCCAGAGAGTATCAAATTCAGCTTTTAGTGGTATATCTTCCAGGCATTCAAAACCTTTGGGCAGACAAACTCAATCGAGTACTGTTGCCTCACGAGTGGTGCCTCCACCTAGACCAGGTGGCAAAGATATTTCATCTCTGGGGCACTCCAGACATAGACCTCGTTGCAAGTCCAATGAATGCCAAACTTCCCCAGTTCTGTTCCAGGATTCCGGCTCACAATTGTCAAGCAAAGGATGCCTTCCTCTTTCACTGGGGTCAGGACTTCCTGTATGCCTTCCCACCCATTCCCCTCATCCCCAAAACACTCTTCAAGCTTCAGAGAAACAGGGGTCACATGATTCTCATAGCGCCACGATGGCCATGCCAAGCATGGTATCCTCTGCTTCTACATCTCTCTCAAGCTGCACCTCTGGAGTTAGGGAATGCTCCAGATCTCCTTTCCCAAGAGGACAGGACGCTATGGCACCCAAATCCCCAGTCCCTGCATCTCACGGCCTGGTTGATGAAGGCTTAGACCTCCTCCAGGATTTCAACCTGTCCCAAAAGGTAAAGGATATCTTTCAGGCTTCTAGGAAACTTTCCACAAAAAGATCTTAAGCCTTCAAGTGGAAACGTTTTACTATATGGTGCTCCAAGAAGGGATTAAACCCCCTTGTCATACCTTTAGAATTGATACTAGAGTATCTCCTTCCCTTATCGAATTGCGGTCTAAAGACCAATTCGGTAAGAGTCCATCTTAGTGCAATTGCAGCTTCTTATAAGTCTCTGAATGGACAACCAATTTCCTCTCATCCACTCATATCCAGATTTATGAGAGGTTTTCTATTAACCAAACCTCCCATTAAGCCACCACCGGTGGCATGGGATCTAAATCTAGTTCTCGGACAGCTCATGAAGCCGCCTTTTGATCCTTTAGCCACTACAACCCTTACGTTTTTGACCTGGAAGGTCATCTTCCTAATTGCAATCACCTCTGCACGTCGCATTAGTGAACTGCAAGCTTTAGTGGCTGATCCTCTTTATACTAGATTTCATCATGATAAGGTTGTTCTTAGAACTCATCCACACTTTATGCCAAAGGTGGTTTTGCCTTTTCATTTAAAAAAATCAATTTATCTTCCTGTATTTTTTCCGAGGCCTCACGTCTCTAATGCATACAGAAACCTTCATACTTTGGATTGTAAAAGAGCCTTAGCCTTTTACCTACAGAGAACACAGCAACATAGAAAGTCCTCACAACTTTTTATAGCTTTTGACCCTAGTCATTTGGGACTTCGTCTCCAAAAGAACTTTATCTAAATAGATTGCCCAATGCATATCCTTTGCTTATGAGAGTAAGGGTTTTCCTCTTCAAGGCCATGTCACAGCTCATAATGTGAGAGCCATGGCAACTTCCATGGCTAATCTCCACTCTGTGTCTATCGATGACATTTGTCGAGCAGCCACCTGGGCTTCGGTACACACCTTCACAGCCCACTACTGCCTGGATAAAGCCTCCAGTCAGGATGCCTTCTTTGGCCAAGCTGTTCTTCAAAATCTCTTTCACACCTAATTCAACTCCTACCCACCAACCCTGGTGGAATGCCAGAGATCCTTGGGAGGAAGGATTCCCACCTTTCTAGGGTGGCACCTTCCTGGGGCTATCTCCCTGGCATCTTCAGCTAGGGGGTCCCCATATGTGAAGACTACATTCCTGCTTGTTCCTGGAGATAGCGTAGTTACTCACCTGTAACAGGTGATCTCCAGGAACAACAGGAATTTAGTCTTCACAACCCACCCACCTTCCCTAGGAGTTCTCTCTATCGCTGTCTCTTTCCTCTCTCCCTCTATCCTTTCACTCGGCTACAAACTTAACTGAAGAGGGACAGTTGGAAAGGCGGGAAGGCAGCGCGCATGTGCTGAGGGATGCTTCCAAATGCGTTCCTATTGGACGCTGGGGAGCGTTCCCGCGCAGGCACTGTTGGTACCGATGATACCCATATGTGAAGACTAAATTTCTGCTGTTCCCGGAGATCACCTGTTACAGGTGAGTAACTACGCTTTATTCCAAGAGTAAATCCAGCACTAATAAAGCAGAATATATGAGTAAGTTGCAATGTTATACTATGGCAGCTCAAATAACTAAGAGAAAGTATTATGAAGCACAAATTTATAGCTCCTTTAATGTGGTATTTTTATTTATTTAACACTTCTTATATACCGCCTTTCATGATATCAAGGCGGTTTATATTGAACAGGGCATTATAAGAAACACAGAAACATAGAAATATGATGACAGAAAAAGACCACATGGCCTATCTAGTCTGTCCTTCTATATCAACAACTACAATAGTCCCCTTTTTGCCTTTAGAGATCCTCTGTGCTTGTCCCATGCTTTTTTGAATTTAGTCACCGTCCTCATCTCTACCACCTCCACTGGGAGACTATTCCATGGATCCACTACTTTTTCCGTAAAGAAATATTTCCGCATTGAATCTATCCCCCTTCATCCTCATCCTATGTCCCCTCGTAGCAGAAGTTGCTTTCAATTGAGAGGCTCTCCCCCTGAACATTTATGCCATGGAGGTATTTAAACATCTCAATCATATCACCTCTATCCTGCCTTTCCTCTAAGGTGTACATATTAAGATCCTTAAGTCTGTCCTCACAGGTGCTCCTTGTGGTCTTGGGCAAGCGACTTAACCCTCCATTACCCATGTTCCCTGTAAAATAGTTATCTCCAAGTTATAATGCCCTGTTCAATGTAATCTCAGTTTGTTCAATGTAAACCGCCTTGATATCATGAAAGGCTGTATATAAGAAATGTTAAATTAAATAAATAAATAAATATGATTTATAATGAAGACCAATAATCATTTTAATAGCCACCCTCTGTACTGACTCTATCCTGTTTATATCCTGTTGAAGGTGCAGTCTCCAGAATTGCACACTATACTCCAAATGAGGTCGCACCAAAGACTTATACAGAGACACTACCACCTCCTTTTTTCTGCTAGCCATTCCTCTCTGTATGCACCCAAGCATCCTTCTAGCTTTTGCTGTCACCTTTTCTACCTGTTCAGCTACTTTAAGATCATCAGACACAGCCATGCCTAGGTCCCACTCTTCTTTAGTGGACAAAAGTACCTCACCCCCTATACTGTATTGCTCCCTTGGATTGCTTCAGCCCAAATGCACGACCTTACATTTTTTAACATTAAATCCCAGCTGCCAAATTCTAGACCATTCTTTAAGCTTAGCTAGATTCCTCCTCATGTTATCTACACCTTCCAGGGTGTCTATTGCAGATTTCGGTGGTATCCGCAAAGAGGCAAACCTTACCCGACAGCCCTTCCGCTATATCACTAACAATGATGATAAAAAGAATCACACCAAGGACAGATCCCTGGGGCACACCACTGGTAACATCCTTCTCCTCAGAGTGAGCTCCATTTACCTGTACTCTGTCGCCTCCCACACAACCAATTTCTAACCCAAGCAGTAACTTTAGGGTCCATCCCTAGCATGCTCACTTTGTTTATAAGTCGCCTGTGAGGAACGGTGTCAAAAGCTTTACTGAAATCTAAATACACTACATCTAGGGATCTCCCTCGGTCCAACTCCCTGGTCACCCATTCAAAGAAATCAATTAGATTTGTCTGACAAGACCTGTCTCTGGTGAATCCATGCTGCCTCGGATCCTGTAATCCGCTGGACTCCAGAAACCTCACTATTTTCTCTTTCAGCAGCGTTTCCAATAATTTACTCGCCACTGAAGTTAAACTAACCAGCCTTTAGATTTCAATTACATACTTCTTCCGCTTTTGTGTAAAGGCATCACATGAGCCTCTCTCCAGTCCTTTGGCACCAATCCCAACTCCAGCGAGGCATTGAAAAGCTCGGTCAGTGGAGCTGCTAAAACGTCCCCAAGTTGCCTCAGTATTCTAGGGTGTATCCCATCCGGTCCCATCGCTTTGTCTAGTTTAAGTTAAGCTAGTTTCTCATGAACAGTCTCTTCTGAAAACTTTTCAAAATGTCCCTCGCTTCTGTTCATGTTTGTGAGTGTTTTCTGAGGTCCTGCTCCTGGTTCTTCATCTATGAACACAGAACAGAAATATTTGCTAAGCAATTCCGCTTTATCCTCATCAGCTTCTACATATTCCTTCCCTCCACCCTTGAGTCTTACAATGCCACTTTTGCCCTTCCTCTTCTCACTAATATATCTGAAAAATGTCTTGTCCTCCCATTTTATTCCATTGGCTATTTCCTCCTCTTTTTGAATCTTTGCTTTCCTGACTTACTTTGCTAGCTTCTCTAAGTTTTTCCAAATATAGATGCCTGTCTTCCTCTCTCTGTGATCTCTTGTATTTCATGAAGGCCTCCCTTTTTTTCTTCACCTTTTCAGCTGCTACTTTCGAAAGCCGTAGCGGTCTCCTTTTCGTTTTACCCTTTACCTTTATTTATCATTTTAACAAAAAGGTTGGGTTGCCCTTAAAATATCCCCTTTCAGTTTTGCCACTATTTTTCTACATCCCCCAGCTGTTCCCATCTCGCTAACGACTCTCTGAGGTATTGGCCCATCTTGGCAAAGTTAGTTTTCCTAAAGTCTAAGACCCTCACCTTTGAATGGATTCTAACAGGCCCAAGTCCTAATACTGAACCACACCATCTGATGATCACTGGATGCAAAACAATCTCCCACTATAACATCAGAAACACCTTCACCATTGGTAAGCACCAAGTCCAGTATGGCCCCTTCACGTGTGGGGTCTGTTACCAATTGCCTGAATAGCTCTCCCTGTAGAGAATCCAGGATCTCTTTACTTCTAGATGATGCAGCAGCGGGAATGTGCCAGTCAACATCTGGCATATTCAAAATCCCCTATCAGTAGCACTTGCACTTTCCTAGCAATGCTGCGTATGTCTTCAATTAACTCTCTGTCTACCTCTTCCTCTTGAGACCATAAGATACGCCATACTGGGTCAGACTAAGGTCCATCAGGCCCAGTATCCTGTTTCCAACAGTGGCCAATCTAGGTCATACGTACCTAGCAGTTTCCCCAAAAGACATAAGTTCCACAATGCTTGTATTGGGTCAAGCATTGATATCCTGGATCCCTTTTAATGGTTAATGGACCTTTCCTCCAGGAACTTGTCCAAACCTTTTCTTAAACCCAGCTACACTAACAGCCTTTACTACATCCTCCGGTAACAAATTCCAGAGTTTGATTACAGGTTGAGTGAAAAAATATTTTCTCTTATTAGTCTTAAATAGTTTACCCTGTAGCTTCATTGCATGCCCCCTAGTCTTTGTATATTCTGATAATGTAAACAATTGATCTACGTTTACCCGTTCCACTCTGTTCATTAATTTATAGACTTCTATCATATCTTCCCTCAGCCGTCTCTTTTCTAGGTTAAAGAGCCCTAACCTTTTTAGCCTTTCTTCATAGGGGTACCTTTCCATCCCCTTTACCATTTTGGTGGCTCTTCTCTGTATCTTTTGTAATAACGCTATATCCTTTTTAAGATGCAGTGACCAGAATTGCATACAACATTCAAGGTGCAGTCGCACCATGGAACGATACAGAGGCATTATAATATCCTTTGTTTTATTTTCCATTCCTTTCCTTGTGATACCTAGCATTCTATTTGTTCTCTTGGCTGCCGCTGCACACTGGGCGCAGGGTTTTAACATGTTATCCACGATGACGCCTAAATCTTTTTCCTGGGTGGTGGTTCCCAATGCGGAAACTTGCATTGTGTAACCATAGTTTGGGTTGTTTTTTCCTAGGTGCATAACTTTGCACTTGTCCACATTAAATTTCATCTGCCATTTGGATGCCCAGTCTTCCAATTTATCAAGATCCTCTTGCAATTTTCCACAATTCTCTTGGGTTTTAACAATTTTAAATAGTTTTTTGTCATCTGCAAATTTGATAACCTCACTCGTTATTCCCTTTTCCAGGTCATTTATGAATATGTTAAAAAGCAGTGGACCGACCACAGATCCCTGGTGTACTTCACTATTCACCTTTCTCCATTGGGGAAAATTGGCCATTTAGCCCTACCCTCTGCTTTCTATCTTTTAACCAGTTCCTGATCCACAATAGTACACTGCCTCCTATCCCATGACTTTTTAGTTTTGCCAAAAGTCTCTGATGAGTGACCTAGTCAAAGGCTTTCTGAAAGTCCAGATACACTATATCAACCGACTCACCTTTGTTTGCCTGTTTATTCACACTTTCAAAAAAAACAACAGATTAGTAAGACAAGATCTTCCTTCTCTAAAGCCATGTTGGCTGTCTCCCATTAGGCAAGGACTATCTACATGCTGAGTAATTTTGTTCTTTATGATGGTTTCTACCATTTTTCCCGGTACTGACGTCAGGCTCACCGGACTGTATTTTCCTGGATCACCCCTGGAACCCTTTTTAAAAATTGGCATTACATTGGCGATCCTCCAATCTTCAGGTATTACAGATTACACAGGTCAGCAAAAAAATTTTTTTCGAGAGCTGTTTTGGTTATTCCACGTAATCTTTGTTTTTTGGTGCGCTGAATCCGAAAATGACCTCCATTTTGTCATAGGACATCACGTTTCCTGACAATTTAGGTAACTATGTTAAATAAGGCAATACTTCAAAATAAATGGAAATAGACTTATAAAATTAAAGTTTTATTACAATATTTTCATGAAAATCCTTTTTTGAACTGAAATGAGCTCACCTACACACACTAAACTCGATTCTTCTTCCTTGTGAGGCTCCTCTTGGTGCATTTACGCTTGTGAGTAGCATCTGGAATGTCTCTCTGAAGCATCCAACAGTAGTCTGCCATCATTGTAATGCTCCATCTTCCCAGGTATCTCCTTTCCATCTCTTTAATGTATTGGTGGAATCGTTCACCTTGTTCCTCACTCACAGCTCCCAAATTTTCAGGAAAGTAGTCAAGGTGGGACTGGAGGAAACGCACTTTCAAACTTATCAGGCAATCTAAAGCTTGAAATGCTTTCAGCATTCGTCTGACGTTCTTTTTGTAGTGAGGATCTTTGTTATTGCCTATTCTGTATGACTTCTTTAAATGCAATCCACCCTTCTTTTTGAGGATCCGTCATGGTATTGACAAACTCTTGATCAACTATAAGCCTTCTAATGTCTGGTCCGCGAACACACCTTCTTTCAATTTTGCCTCCGACAGGCCTGGAAACTTGGTGACCAAGTATTTGAAGCATTCTCCATCTCTTGGAAGTGATTTTACGAATTGCTTCATCAATCCCAATTTTATGTGGAGAGGTGGTAGAAGAACTTTATGGGAAGGTACCAAAGTTTCTCGGTGGACATTTTTTTTCACGGACTGTTAGCACCCTCGGCTGCCAACTCTTCTTGGTCCAATGATTTTGTCGGTCTCGACTGTCCCATAGACACAGAAAACAAGGATATTTGGTATACCCAGCTTGTTGCCCGAGCAGCATGCACAAGACCTTGAAGTCCCCACACACTTGCCAACCATGGTCTTCATATTTAAGTTTACGAAGAACCAATTCCAAGTTCTCGTAGGTTTCCTTCAAGTGTACGGAATGATCTACAGGTATGGAAGCGTAAAAACCGTTGTGGAGTAAAACTGCTTTGAGACTTCTTTTTGAAGAATCTATAAAAAGACACCATTGCTCTGAATCATATTGGATTTTAAACTGACCCCTCAGATCTTCGACATCGATGCAATAAACCAACTTGTCTTCCTGGGCGAAGTAAGGAACGAACTCCTTTTCACGATGTCTGAACCATGAAGATGACACTCCTGGCAACAATAAATTCCTGCTTTTCAGCCTTGATCCGAGTAACTCAGCGGCATCTTTGGGAAGATTCAAGTCTCTTACCAAATCATTCATCTCCTCCTGAGAAAACAATTTTGGTCTTGTATCATCTTCAAAGTCAGAACTTGATTCGTCATCTGGTTCAGGTATGACTTCACCTTCATCGGAGCTAGGTATCTCTTCCAAGGCAGCAGGGGGTTTGGGTACTGGTATATCTGTGCCATGGGGGATGGGACGAATTGCCGAGTGAAGATTGGGGTATGAAATGGAATGCTTCCATTTGGAATTAAACCCTTTCACATCGCATGAACAAAAGTAACAGTCGTCACTATGGTTCTTTTGCTCTCACCATACTATAGGAATCCCATAACAAAAAGATTTTTTCTTGCCCTTGAACCAGTTTCGGAGGTCCTCAACACACTGTTTGCACACTTTATGAGGCGCCCAGACTTTATCTTGATCTCCAATTTTTAGTCCAAAGTATGCAAAGTATACTTTTTTCACAAAGTCTGTAATATTCTGCTGTTGCTTCAACACTGTATATTCACCACAGATGAAACAGAAACTGTCTGGCGAATTAATACACTTTCGCGGAGCCATAACATAACGGTTAAAGAATGACGAGCTAACACGAATTGCGATGAAAAAGTGTGAACAGCCTAGAACCAAGAACCTGATGATGATTCATGCAGAAGTGTGGCATGCAGGAGAGAGCAGCTCTGTGTTTGTACACCAGATGTCTCAGTGCTGGCCACGCCCCCCTGCACTGACCAGAGCTGCTGCTATCTGCCCTGTGTCTCCCTCCCACTGGATTCTTCAGGAAAGATTAACCCCTTCTACCATTAGAAGCACGGACTTAAAACTTGCTTAGCTTATGTATATATTGCTGACCATCAGTGCTATATCTTTTTTTTACATTACTTGGACAACCCCTTTAAGTTTTTTTTGGCATTTTATATCTTAAATGCACTTATGTGAATTAATTAATAGTAATTTGAATTAATTAATAGTAATTTGAAAAAATTAGATAAATTTGAAGACAATTTTGCATGTTGTGGCAAATAATGATGTCTAGGAGTTTTTTCAATATTTTATTTGTTTTCAGCACACCAAAATACATGGAAATTAGATGAAAATAATCAAACAGCTTTTTAGTCACAGACCTGTGTTATTTTAATGATAGTTCACAGATTACTAATAGCAGGTCTGCAATCTCATATTTCAGTTCTTTCAACACCTTTGGATGTATACCATCCAGTCCAGGTGATTTTCTACTCTTCAGTTTATCAAATAGTTGCAATACATCTTCCCAGTGTAGCGATATTTCTTTCAATTCTTCTGCAGTATCACCTTTAAATGCCACTTCAGTCATGGGTAACAGCCCTACATCTTCCTCAGTAAAGACCGAAGCAAAGAATTCATTCCGTCTCCGCTGTGGCTTTGTCCCCTCTTAGTGCCCCTTTTACCCCTCTATCATCTAATGGTCCAACTGACTCACAGGGTTTTTGCTACGAATGTACTTGGAAAAAGTCTTTATTATGCGTTTTTGCTTCCTTAGCAAGTTTCTTCTCAAATTCTCTCTTTGCCTGCCTTATCAGTGCCTTGCGTTTAACTTGCCAGTACTTGTGCTGTTTCCAGTTTTCATTATTTAGCTCTTTTTTCCATTTCCTGAAAGATGCTTTTTTGGCAACAACAGCCTCTCTGAGCTCACCTTTAAACTATGCTGGCGGTTTTTGGGACTTCCTTCCGCTTTTCTTAAAGTGTGGAATATAGCTGGTCTGGGCTTCCAACAACACCCAAGCTTGATGTAAGTCTTTAACCTTTGCAACTGCTCCTTTTAGTTTTTCTTAACTATTTTCCTCATTTTATCATAGTCTCCCTTTTGAAAGTTAAAAGTTAGTACTGTGGATTTTCTTACCATCCCTCCTCCACTAATTAAATCAAACGCGATCATGCTATGATCACTATTACCAAGTGGCCCCAACAACCTTATCTCTTGCACCAGATCTGGTGTTCCACTAAGGATTAGGTCCAATATGGCTTCCCCTCTGGTGGGTTCATGAACCAGCTGCTCCAAGGAGCAGTCATTTATTTCATCTGGGAACTTTATCTCCCTAGCATGTCCTGCCATGACATTGACCCAGTCGATACCGGGGTAGTTGAAATCACCCATTATTATTACTCTGTTGTAACTTTTGTTAGCTTCCTTGATTTCTTTGAGCATTTCATCATCCATTTGTTCATTCTGGCTAGGCGGTCGATAGTACAGCCCCCACTGCCATCGCCTTCCCCTTCTTACATGGAATTTCAATCCATAGAGATTCTACAGCAGATTTTGTTTTCTGCAAATTTTTAATCCTTTCTGACTCAATGCCCTCTCTAATATAGAGTGCAACCCCTCCACCGATTTGATCAGCTCTATCATTACGATATAGTCCCACTGGTTGTCCTCCTTCCACCATGTCTCTGTGATTCCAGTCATATCTAACCTCTCATTTAGTGCTATATATTCTAACTCTCCCATCTTATTTTTTATTCTTCTAGCATTTGCATACAAGCATTTTAGAGACCTGTATTTTATTCATATTAATCTGGCTATTGGTAGGCATGGGTGATTTGGAATCTTTAAGCTTTGTCTGTGCCATACTCGAGGGCATTTGTGCTACTTTACTCTTTTTTGGAACCTCTCTGCTTTTGGTAGTATCCTTCAAGGATACATTCTTCCGAACCATGTGCTCTTGGGCAACTGTCGGCTTTCCCCTATTATCTAGTTTAACAGCTGCTCTGTCTCCTTTTTAAAGGTTAATTTATATTATATCTTGTGAGGGAGGTCTGTATATCATGGCAATGCAAATAGATTTCTCTTTCCCTCTTTCTAGTTTAACCCACAATGCTTCCTCTCTCCCTTTTAAGCTCTGTAATTCCAAAGCTTTAATAGTAGTTTTTTACATATAGTGCCACTCCTCCTGCCCTTCTTCCTAGCCTGTCCTTTCTGAATAAAGTATAGCCAGGTATAGTTACAGCCCAGTCATGGTTTTCTGTGAACCATTTTTCTGTAATTGCCACTAAGAACATAAGAACATAAGATATGCCATACTGGGTCAGATCAAGGTCCATCAAGCCCAGTATTCTGTTTCCAACAGTGGCCAATCTAGGTCATATGTACCTAGCAGTTTCCCCAAGAGACACAAGTTCCACAATGCTTGTACTGGGTCAAGCATTGATATCTTCTGTCACTTCTTAATAATGGTTTATGGACCTTTCCTCCAGGAACTTGTCCAAACCTTTTTTAAACCCAGCTACACTAACAGCCTTTACTACATCCTCCGGTAACAAATTCCAGAGTTTGATTTACACGTTGAGTGAAAAAATATTTTCTTTTATTAGTCTTAAATAGTTTACCCTGTAGCTTCATTGCATGTCCCCTAGTCTTTCTATATTCTGATAACGTAAACAATCGATCTACGTTTACCCGTTCCACTCCGTTCATTAATTTATAGACTTCTATCATATCTCCCCTCAGCCGTCTCTTTTCCAGGTTAAAGAGCCCTAACCTTTTTAGCCTTTCCTCATAGGAGTATCCTTCCATCCCCTTTACCATTTTGGTGGCTCTTCTCTGAACCTTTTCTAAAATCGCTGTATCCTTTTTAAGATACGGCGACCAGAATTGCACACAATATTCAAGGTGCGGTCTCACCATGGAACGATATAGAGGCATTATAATATCTTTTGTTTTATTTTCCATTCCTTTCCTTATCATACCTAGCATTCTATTTGCTCTCTTGGCTGCCGCTGCACACTGGGCCGAGGGTTTTAACATGGTATCCACAATGACGCCTAAATCTTTTTCCTGGGTGGTGGTTCCTAATGTGGAACCTTGCATCGTGTAACCATAGTTTGGGTTGTTCTTCCCTAGGTGTATAACCTTGCACTTGTCCACATTAAATTTTATCTGCCATTTTGATGCCCAGTCTTCCAATTTAACAAGATCCTCTTGCAATTTTTCACAATCCTCTTGGGTTTTAACAACTTTAAATAGTTTTGTGTCATCTGCAAATTTGATAACCCCACTCGTTATTCCACTTTCCAGGTCTTTTATGAATATGTCAAAAAGCAGCGGACCCAGCACAGAACCCTGGGGTACACCACTATTCACCTTTCTCCATTGGGAAAATTGGCCATTTAGCCCTACCCTCTGCTTTCTATCTTTTAACCAGTTCCTGATCCACAATAGTACACTGCCTCCTATCCCATGACTCTTTAGTTTTGCCAAAAGTCTCTGATGAGGGACCTTGTCAAAGGCTTTCTGAAAGTCCAGATACACAATATCAACCGACTCACCTTTGTCCACCTGTTTATTCACTCCTTCAAAAAAACATAACAGATTAGTAAGACAAGATCTTCCTTGTCTAAAGCCATGTTGGCTGTCTCCCATTAGGTCGTGACTATCTACATGCTGAGTAATTTTATTCTTTATGATGGTTTCTACCATTTTTCCAGGTACTGACGTCAGGCTCACCGGTCTGTAGTTTCCCGGATCACCCCTGGAACCCTTTTTAAAAATTGGTGTTACATTGGCGATCTTCCAATCTTCAGGTATTAGAGATGATTTTAATGATAGTTCACAGATTACTAATAGCAGGTCTGCAATCTCATATTTCAGTTCTTTCAACACCCTTGGATGTATACCATCCGGCCCAGGTGATTTGCTACTCTTCAGTTTATCTAATAGTTGTAAGACATCTTCCCGATGTATCGATATTTCCTTCAATTCTTCCGCACCTTTAAATACCACTTCAGTCATGGGTAACATCCCTACATCTTCCTCAGTAAAGACCGAAGCAAAGAATTCATTCAGTCTCTCCGCTATCGCCTTGTCGTCTCTTATTGCTCCTTTAACCCCTTTATCATCTAATGGACCAACTGACTCTCTCACAGGTTTTTTGCTACGAATGTACTTGAAAAGGTCTTTATTTCGTGTTTTTGCTTCCGCAGCAAGCTTCTTCTCAAATTCTCTCTTTGCCTGCCTTATCAATGCCTTGCATTTGACTTGCCAGTGCTTGTGCTGTTTCCAGGTTTCGTCATTTGGCTCTTTTTTCCATTTCCTGAAAGATGCTTTTTTGGCAACAACAGCCTCTCTGACCTCACCTTTAAACCATGCTGGCAGTTTTTTGGACTTCCACTTTTCTTAAAGCATGGAATACAGCTGGTCTGGGCTTCCAAGATAGTATTTTTCAACAACATCCAAGCTTGATGTACGTCTTCAACCTTTGCAACTGCTCCTTTTAGTTTTTTCTTAACTGTTTTCCTCATTTTATCATAGTCTCCCTTTCGAAAGTTAAAGGGTAGTACTGTGGATTTCCTTACTATTCCTCCTCCACTAATTAAATCAAAGGCAATCATGCTATGATCACTATTGCCAAGTGGCCCCAACACCCTTATCTCTTGCACTAGATCTGGTGTTCCACTAAGGACTAGGTCTAATATGGCTTCCCCTCTGGTCGGTTCATGAACCAGCTGCTCCAAGAAGCAGTCATTTATTTCATCTAGGAACTTTATCTCCCTAGCATGTCCTGCTGTGACACTGACCCAGTCGATGCCGGGGTAATTGAAATCACCCATTATTATTACTGCACTGTAACTTTTGCTTGCTTCCTTGGTTTCTTTGAGCATTTCATCATCCATTTGTTCATTCTGGCCAGGCGGACGATAGTACACCCCCACTGCCATCGCCTTCCCCTTTTTACATGGAATTTCAATCCATAGAGATTCTACAGCAAATTTTGTTTCTTGCAAAACTTTAATCCTTTCTGACTCAATGCCCTCTCTAACATAGAGCGCAACGCCTCCACCAATTTGATCAGCTCTATCATTACGATATAGTTTGTACCCAGGTATCACAGTGTCCCACTGGTTGTCCTCCTTCCACCATGTCTCTGATATTCCAATCATATCTAACCTCTCGTTTAGTGCTATATATTCTAACTCTCCCATCTTGTTTTTTAGACTTCTAGCATTTGCATACAAGCATTTTAGAGACTGTATTTTATTCATATTAATTTGGCTATTGGTAGACATGGGTAATTTGGGATCTTTAAGCTCTGTCTGCTCCATACTCGAGGGCATTTGGGCTACTTTACTCTTTTTTGGAACCTCTCTGCTTTTTGTAGTATCCTTCAAGGATACATTCTTCCGAACCATGCGCTCTTGGGTGACTGTCGGCTTTCCCCTATTATCTAGTTTAAAAACTGCTCTAAATCAAAGTCAGTCACTCCCACCAAAGCTTCAACATCAGGGATCTTATTTCCCATACGACAGGCATTTATACACACTGCTTTCCATATGTGACCCCTTTCTTCCATTTCCATAAAGGTATTTAATGTATCACTTACCAGGGGGCTTTCACTTACCTCGACGACTGGCTTGTCACGGGCTCCTCGGTCGAGGAAACCCGCCTGGTGGCATCGCGCACGATCCTACTGCTTGAGTGCATGGGCTGCTTGGTCAAGTATCCCAAGTTCCACCTCGAACTGGTGCAGGCCTTAGAATTCATTAGCACATGTCTCTATACTCGGCGGGTGACCTCTTTTCTGCCAGCGGTCTGAACCCGACCACCTCTGAACTCTGGCAGCCCAGGTGCAGAGCACTCCTTGGGTGATGGCCCGGACTATGTTGCACCTCCTGGGGCACATGGCCTCTACTGTCCGTGTGGTTCCCCACCCCTGCCTGCTCATGCGGTCAGCCCAGTGGTGCCTGTGCTCCCAGTGGAGCCCGTCCATCCGGGTCTCTCACAACCTTCACCTGTCCCTGGACTGGTGACAGAATCCCTGCAACCTTCTTCTGGGGTTTCCCTTCCAGGCACTATAGCACGAGCTAGTGCTGACAATGGATGTCTCCCTACTGGGGTGTGGAGCACACTGCGGTGCATTGTGCAAGCAGGTACAATGGTCATCCAAGGAGTCTCAACAGCAAATAAATTTGCTCGAGCTCTGGGTGGTTTGATGGGCCCTAAGGGCCCTCGAGTATCACCTCAGGCGGAAGTCGGTGTTTGTGCAGACTGACAACCATGTGGCGATGTTCTGCATCAACAAGGAGGGGGGCACAGGATCTTGCCCCCTCTGCTGGGAAGCAGTCCTCCTCTGCTCCTTCGCCCCTTGCTTTACAAGCTTCCCATCCGGCCTCCCCCGGTGGAGTGGGACCTTAATGTAGTGCTCATGCAGCTTAAGCGTTTACCCTTCGAGCAGATCCTGGAAGGTGGTCTTCCTGGTGGCTTTGACCTCAGCCCACTGAGTCAGTGACCTCCAGGCTCTCATGGCTGAAACCCCTTATACTAGATTCTATAGGAATAGGGTGGTCCTCCATACTCATCCCAAGTTCCTGCCGAAAGTTGTCTCTGATTTCCTTCTCAATCAGGAGATAGTCTTTCCGACTTTCTTCCCAAGACCCCATGCTCAGCAGGCGTCGGCGGCTTTGCATACACTCGACTGCAAGAGGGCTCTTGCTTTCTATCTGCAGGGCACCCAGGCTCACGGCAAATCTGGCCAAATCTTTGTGACTTACAATCCCAATCGACTGGGGCAGGCATTCACTAAACGCACCCTCTCCATTTGGGTGGCAGACTGCATCACCTTCGCCCATGCGAAGGTGGGTGCTTCGTTAGATCGAGTCACCATACATGATGTCCGAGCCAAGGCGGCTTCAGTGGTCTCGCTGTGTTCAGTGCCCCTGCAGGACATCTGCCAGGCGGCGTCCTGGTCTTCAGCGAACACCTTTGCTGCACACTACTGCCTGGTGAGGGAATCTTGTTGGGACAGCGCCTTTGGCCAGGCCGTAATCTCGGGGTATAAGCAGCTCCTGCTCTCTGACCCTTCTTAATGGCTACCGAGGGTTTCGCCCCTAGTGCCCGAGGAATTGGGCTCCTTCGGGCATCGGCGTCTGCTCAATACCTCGCGGAGGCTTTTTTTGGTCACAGGTTCGGTAGCCTGTAGCTGGGGAGTCCCATAAGTGGGGACTGACTTTCTGCTTGTTCCCGGAGAAAGCGTAGTTACTCACCTGTAACAGGTGTTCTCCAGGGACAGCAGGAATCAGTCCTCACTACCCTCCCACCTCCCCTGATAAGTTGCTGGATTTTTATCCTTGCCTTGCCATCTGCTTGGAAGGGCTTGAGCTAAGGGACCTGACTGAGCAAGATGGCATCCTTGGGCGGGAAGAGCACCAAGCATGCGTGGCAGCAATCCCAAAGGCTTTCTTTGAAAGCTGGGGAATTGTCCGCGCGGGCTCCGTCGGTGTCGACTGCACCCATAAGCGAGGACTGATTCCTGCTGTCCCTGGAGAACAACACTTACAGGTGAGTAACTACGCGTTTTTTATACTTTCTCACATAAGGTGTTAGTGGGTAGACTTTCTTCATTAGGGGTATGTGAAACTGTTTTAAATTTGTTTTTTCCCTTATCATCCTGCTAGACCATCCAGACAAGTGGTGTTTCCCCTACCAGCAGATGTAGAGCCAGGGAAAACATACCAGAGGCTTCTTATGATAACTCCATGCTATTAGCAGTTTGAGCCACTGGAAGCATATTCAGTAATTCTGTCTCCAGCAGGTGACAGATGGAAGCTGTTTCAGCTCTGTTGAAATCTGAACAAGGAAAGGAAATTTAAAGAAGGAAAGATTATTTCTCTTATGAACAACCACCTGCAGGTGACTTTCACTTGAGCACAATGCGGGAGGCTCCACTATACAACGTTTCAAATCACTACTCTTTTCGGAAGCAGTAAGGAAGAAAATTGGTTCAGTTCCACGTCCTTATCCTGTTAAGGACCCAGAAAATTGGAAAAAGAAATTCAGAAAGGATTCTTCACAGCCTCACACAACTTTAGTGCCCTCTACCTCCTCCTTTCCTCTGCTCGCCTCTAAAGATTGAAGAGAAGGCTCTTTAAAGATATCTAATTGCATATCTAGTGACAGGGGAGTAGCACTGAGCCAGGCATAGTTTTACCTGCTTTGGGGCTCCCCAGGGGTAAGTACAGAGACTGAATCTCTCCCTGTCTGACTACTTCCTATATGGTCCATCTCTGGGTTTGAGTCGGGTTGGGTCTGCTTGGGCATCTATTGGTGCAATGTCTGTGTTTCCCGCCTTGCCCAACCACCATTGTGTAGGGATTGCGCGTCCCACATTTTGTCACGAAGTATACGCGCCTTCCCTGGTATGAATCCAGAGCGCATGTTGCCTTGCCCGCGCAGGTTCTATTTCATTGGCCGTAGTGCATGGCGCCTTGCAAAGCACCAGCAGTGAAGCATCATATGCCGACTTCTAAGAGGTGCCTTCGAGTTTGTGCAAAGTGGACAAGTGGATTCCAGTATCTGCATGTCTTGCATGGAAATCTGTCCTTGGAGGGCCCATTCCCCCTCTCCCAATGTGGGAACATGGGTAACCCAGCTTTATCTTCTCTGCAGGAAGTGGCCGATGGTGCCCCAAGGACAGATGACGGGCTTTACAAGTTCCAGCACTGGGCTTGTGAGCCATGAGATTCTACCACAACCAGTGATACCACTTCCCTTTCAACATAATGACTGATTGGGGGCCCATTCTGGGACGCCTCCAGTGGGTTGCCAGGATACAGCTTTAATACCAGGAGTGAGCCAAATTCACCAAGGATCGTTGGACACCATTCAGCACAGCAATTTTCTAGAATGCAGAACCTATCCCGGATGTCTTCATCATCTCCCCATATGGTTGGGTAGCCGAGAGAACTGCTGTTCAGATCATGTTGGAAAGGTTGCTCTGTCTGCGAGCGGTGATGCCAGTTCCACTTGCCCAGTAGTTCAAGGGATAATATTCATCTATTTGTGGTCCTGAAGAGACTCTTTTCAACCAATCCTCGACCTCAAAGGAGTCAAAGCTCACGTGCACACCCTATGTGTCTGAATGGAGGCCCTACAGTCAGTGATCCAGGCGTTACACCACTGGAAGTTCCTTGTGTCTCTGAATTTAGTCGCAGCTTATTTCCACTTTCTGATCTGAGAGGATCAGCAGTACCTTCCTTTTGGTCTCTCCACCACCCCAAGAATGTTCTAGAAGATCATGATGGTGGCAACTGCTGTGCTGTGGTACCAAGGGATCTGATGTCGCCCATATATGAATGTTTGGATCTTCTAAGCCAGGTCTCCGTCTGAAGCACCTCGAGTTTCAGCTCATTAGTGCTCCTCCTAGAGAGTCTCGGACAGGTGATTAATCAAGCAAAGAGTTATTTGGGGCCTTCCCAATCACTAAAATATATGGGAGCACGTTTCCAGACTCTGGTAAGCAGTGTCTTCCTGTCCAAGGTGAAAGTAAAATGTTTTTGGACCAGCTGGTAGCCTTCCGATCTCAGCAGGATCACAGAGTTTAGGATTATCTACAGCTTCTCGGCTTCATGGCAGCAGTTGAAATGGTCCATGGGTGCAAGCCTATATGAGACTTTTTTGGAGGTCCTTGCTGACTAGGACCTCTCAGGAGTTTAGAGGTCAGACTTCCCCTCCAGCCAGAGGGAGTGTCCATCCTGTGGTGGTGTTGGCAACAACCACTGTATCTCATGAAGGATATGCCATGGGATGATTACTTGAGGCTTCTCCTATAGATGGATGTCAGACTGTTGGCTGAGGAGCCCATGGTAGAAATCAAACTGCACAGGTCTCTTGGACTGCTGGGAGGCACTTCCAGAACATAGTCAAGGGCAAGGCAGTCCTGGTCTATTTGGACAATGACTCAGCAGTCAGCAAGAGAGCACAGAGTGTCATAGTGGCCCTGGAGATGTCTTTCCTGTTCTCTTGGGCTGTAAGGAACCTCTTAGCTCTGTTGGCGCAACACAGCGGGATAGACAACGTGAACGTGGACTAACTGAATTGCCACGCTGTTGATCAGATGGAGGGGGGGGGAGGATCTTAGTCAGCTGGTGGTTCAGCATATTCTGTACCTTCAGGGCTATCCCGAGATAGACCTAATGGCATTCTAATCCATTGCCAAAGCATTCAGATTCTTCATAAGAACATAAGATATGCCATACTGGGTCAGGCCAAGGTCCATCAAGCCCAGTATCCTGTTTCCAAGAGTGGCCAATCTAGGTCACAAGTACCTAGCAGTTTCCCCAAAAGACAGTTTCCACAATGCTTGTATTGGGGCAATCAGAGGATATTCTGGGTCCACTTTAATAATTGTTTATGGACCTTTCCTCCAGGAACTTATCCAAACCTTTTTTAAACCCAGCTACACTAACAGCTTTTACTACATCCTCCGGTAGCAAATTCCAGAGTTTGATTATGCATTGCGTGAAAAAAAATATTTTTTCTTATTAGCCTTAAATAGGTTGCCCTGTAGCTTCATTGCATGCCAACTAGTCTTTCTATATTTTGATGACGTAAACAATCGATCTACGTTTACCCATTCCACTCCATTCATTAATTTATAGAGCTCTATCATATTTCCCCTCAGCCATCTCTTTTCCAGGTTGAAGAGTGCTAACCTTTCCAGCCTCTTTTCATAGGGGTATCCTTCCATCTCCTTTACCATTTTGGTGGCTCTTCTCTGTACCTTTTCTAATAATGCTATATCCTTTTAAGATAGGGCAATCAGAATTGCACCCAATATTCAAGGTGCGGTCGCACCATGGAATGATAGAGGCATTATAATATCCTTTGTTTTATTCTCTATTCCTTTTCTTATGATACCTAACATTATAGTTGCTCTCTTGGCCGCCACTGCACACTGGGCGGAGGGTTTTATTTATTTATTTACTTACATTCTCTTATATACCGCGCTATTCTGCATCAGTGTGGTTTACATTGAACAGACTGAAATTACATTGAACAGGGCATTATAACTTGGAGATAACTATTTTACAGGGAACATGGGCAATGGAGGGTTAAGTGGCTTGCCCAAGACCACAAGGAGCACCTGTGGGACTAGAAACCCCAGTCCTTCCGGCCCTAGGTTGCTGTCCTCTAGTGGGATTTGAACTTCCGGCCTGAAGTACCTTGCCCCAACCACTAGGCCACTCCTCCACTCATGGTTTTAACATGTTATCCACGATGACGCCTAAATCTTTTTCCTAGGTGGCGGTTCCTAATGTGGAACCTTACATCGTGTGACCATAGTTTGGGTTGTTCTTTCCTAGGTGCATAACTTTGCACTTGTCCACATTAAATTTCATCTTTCATTTGGATGCCCAGTCTTCCAATTTATCAAGATCCTCTTGCAACTTTCCACAATCCTCATGAGTTTTAACAACTTTAGTTTTGTGTCATCTGCGGATTTGATAACCTCACTCATTATTCCCATTTCCAAGTCATTTATGAATGTTAAAAAGCAGTGGACCCAGCACAAATCCCTGGGATTCTTCACTATTCACCCTTCTCCATTGGGAAAATGGGCCATTTAGCCCTACCTTCTGCTTTCTATTTTTTAACCAGTTCCTGATCCACAATAGTACCCCATAACTTTTTAATTTTGCCAAAAGTCTCTGATGAGGGACCTTGTCAAAGGCTTTCTGAAAGTCCAGATACACTATATCAACTGATTCACCTTTTTCTACCTGTTTATTCACACCTTCAATAAAACATAACAGATTAGTAAGACCAGACCTTCCTTGGCTAAGGCCATGTTGTCTGTCTCCTATTAAGCCATGACTATCTACATGTCCATTAATTTTGTTCTTTATGATGGTTTCCACCATTTGTCCCGGTACTGACATCAGGCTCATTGGTCTGTAGTTTGCCGGATCACCCCTGGAACCCTTTTTTAAAAATTGGAGGATGGCCTGTGTGATGCCAATCTTCAGGTATTAGAGATGATTTTAATGATAGTTCAGAGATTACTAACAGTAGTTCTGCAATCTCATATTTCAGTTATTTCAACACCCTTGGATGTATACCACCCGGTCCAGGTGATTTGGTACTCTTCGGTTTATCAAATAGTTGTAATACATCTTCCCGGTGTATTAATATTTCTTTAAATTCTTCTGCAGCATCTCCTTTAAATACCATTTCAGTCATGGGTAACATTCCTACTTTTACCCTTTTACCCTTTTACCTTTTTACCCCTTTTAGTGCCCCCTTTACCCCTCTTAGTGCCCCCTTTACCTCTCTTTCATCCAACTGACTCTCTAAGGTATTTTGCTACGAATGTACTTGAAAAAGTCTTTATTATGCATTTTTGCTTCCACAGCAAGCTTCTTCTCAAATTCTCTTTGCCTGCCTTATCAGTGTCTTGCATCTAACTTGCCAGTGGATGTGTTTCCAGTTTTCATCATTTGGCTCCTTTTTTCATTTCCTGAAAGATGCTATTTTGGCAACAGCCTCTCTGACCTCACCTTTAAACCATGCTTGCAGTTTTTTGGACTTCCTTCCACGTTTCTTAAAGCGTGGAATACAGCTGGTCTGGGCTTCCAAGATTGTATTTTTAAACAATACTGATGCTTGTTGTAAATCTTTAACCTTTGCAACTGCTCCTTTTTTAGCTTTTTTTTTTTTTAACTATTTTCCTCATTTTATCATAGTATTCCTTCTGAAAGTTAAAAGGTAGTATTGTGGATTTCTTTACCACCCTTTCTTCATTTATTAAATCAAACGTGATCATGCTATGACCACTTTTGCCAAGTGGCCCCAACACCCTTATCTCTTGCAGCAGATCTTGTGTTCCACTAAGGACTAGGTCCAAAATGGCTTCCCCTCTGGTCAGTTCATGAACTAGCTGCTCCAAGAAGCAGTCATTTATTTCTTCTAGAAACTATCTCCCTAGCATGTCCTGCCGTGACACTGACCCACACGATACCAGGGTAATTTAAATCACCCATTATTATTACTGTGTTTTAAGTTTTGTTAGCTTCCCTGATTTCTTTGAGCATTTCATTATCCATTTGTTCTTTCTGGCCAGACAGTCAGTAGTACATCCCCACTGCCATCGCCTTCCCCTTTCCCTTTTTACATGGAATTTCAATCCATAGAGATTCTGCAGTGAATTTTGTTTCCTGAAAAACTTTAATCCTTTGTGACTCATTGCCCTTTCTTAATCCCTCCACCAATTCGATCTTCTCTATCGTTACGATATAGTTTCTATCCAGATATCAGTGTCTCAGTGGTTGTCCTCCTCCCACCATGTCTCTGAGATAACCAATCATATCTAACCTCTCATTTAGTGCTATATATTCTAACTCTCCCATCTTATTTTTTAGACCTCTAGCATTTGCATACAAGCATTTTAGAGGCTGTATTTTATTCATATTAGTTTGGGTGTCGGTATGCAGGGGTAATTTGGAATCTTTAAGCTCTGTCTGCTCTGTACTCTAGGCCACTTGGGCTACTTTTGTCTGTATTGGAGCCTCTCTACTGATATGCCCTAACTTCAGTCTTTTGCTAGTATCCTTCAAGGATACATTGTTCCAAACCATGTGCTCTTGGGCTACTATTGGCTTTCCCCTATTATCTAGTTTAAAAGCTGCTCTATCTCCTTTTTAAAGGTTAATGCCAGCAGCTTGGTTCCGTTCTGCTTAAGGTGGAGGCCCCTCCTTTCACCAGAATGTTCCCCAGTTCTAACCAATCCAAAACCCTCTTCCTTGCACCATTGTCTCATTCACACATTAAGACGCCGGAGCTTTTCCTGCCTTTTGGGTCTTGCGCGTGGAACGGGAAGAATTTTGAAGAATGCTGCCCTGGAAGTTCCCGATTTCAACTTCCTCCCTAAATTTAGCCTCCAGGACCTTCCTACCACATTTTCCTATGTCATTGGTACCGACATGTACCAAGACAGCAGACTCCTCCCCAGCATTATCTAAGACCTTGTCTAGGTGGCGCATGATTTCCACTACTTTCGCACCAGGCAGGCATGTTACTAGGCGATCCTCACGACCAGCCACCCAGCTATCTACATGCCTAATTTTTGAATCACCAACTATAACTGTCCTAACCCTTCCCTCATGGGCACATGGCCCTGGAGAAACTTCCTCGGTGCAAGAGGGTTTTACATTATCTGGAGGACAGGTCCTAGCTACAGGATCGCTTCCTGCCGCACCAGGATGATGCTCTCCTGTTACGTGACCTCTCTCCTCCATGGCAACAGGGATGCTGCCAGACTGGAGGTGGGACTTCAGTACTACATTCCTATAGGTCTCATCTATGTACCTCTCTGTCTTCCTTATGTCCTCCAAGTCTGCTACTCTAGCCTCCAGAGATTGGACTCGCTCCCTGAGAGCTCCTTGCACCAAGTGCACACGTATAATCCCTCATTAACTGGGAGAAAATCATACATGTGACATTTGATGCAGAAGACTGGAAAACCCCGATCTCGCTGCTGGACTGCTGTCTGCTTCTTATTTTTAAGGTTGTGTTTAGGTATTTAAGTTATTTACTTACTAAGGATTGCTAGGGATACTTATACTAATAAAACTATACCTAATATGTTTAATATACTTTGTTCACCTGAAGCTTAATTAATTTCAGGTCCTTAGTGTGTGCCTGATGAGGATAGATAGCTGCACCTGAGAGTGAATATGACTCCTCCTTTCCTTTAAGAGATTTAAGCACCTATAAAGCTACGATTATCCCAGGGGTGGGGTGGGTGCCAGGGAGGGAGAGCGGGAAAAAGACGATTTAAAAATTGGCTGCTTCACAGTACCCTGTCCTGTGCTTCTAAGATAATCTGTGACCAATTTCCTGCGTGATTCACACAGCCCTTGCTTGGATTGAGGGAGCCTTGGGTTCTCTACTGGGTTTTAAACTTAAACTGAGAGATACCTGTTTAGTTTTTAATTTAACTAAGCTATTTGCTGATACTAGGCCCTGACTGATTTAACAGATACACTGGATTCACAGTTTAATCAGCTTTAATCTGAAGAATTCCTTTCACCAAGATTTAGAAATATTCCCAGAAGTAAATATTTACATTTGCAGATCTCTCTCCAGAAGTAGCAGTCCCTTTTTGTAGTCCTTCATTTGCTGCAGGAAAGTAGGCTCCAAGGGCATTGTTGCCATGGTCAAAGCATTGTCTGCAGTATTTTTTTCATCTTCGTAGAATGTATTCTTTGACGCATAGAATGTATCTGGGCTGGATTGTCCTGGTGGCGCCAGATTTGCCACTGGTCCCATGGTTTGGGGATCTGATGCTCTCTTTAGGAACCTCCTCTGTGACTGCCTCAGCCCGGGGATTGTTATGCGAAGGGGCAGTCCATCTGGTTGACCTGGCTCCCTTCCCACTTACCGGGGTTAAGGCCATTCTCAGTTTGTGGTTTCTACGCTCCATGAGTAAGGGTTCTACCAATTTGGATTATGTGTGCGCCTGGTGTCTTTTTGAGCAATGGTGCCTTGTGCATTAGACTAGGCCTGATATGGCAGATCCACCATCCCTGCTTGTCTTACTTCAGGATGGCTTAGACAAATGCTTTCCCTTAGCTCCCCGAAATTCTCAGGCTGCAACCTTATCCTGTTTCCAAGGAACGGTAGTGGGGCTGTCCATTTTCTTCAGGGGGTTCGGCACGTGCATCTTCCCCTGCATTCACTCTTTTCCTCGTGGGATCTCTGCCAGGTGCTCCAAGCCTTGGTTTTGGAGCTCTTTGAGACCTCAAAATGGGCTACACATAAAGTTATTACTCTTAAGACTGTGTTCTTGGTCACAATCTTCTGAGCGAGACATATTTCTAAGCAAACAGGCGTTGTCATGCAATGAATCCGTACTTATGTGTCTCAGAGGAAGCCTTATGCTTTCAGCCTATTGATTCCTTTTTGCCCAAGGTGTTATCTTTTTTCCACTTGTATCAAGTAATTTGTCTGCCCTCCTTTTCTGAGGAACAGTGCCATGGGAAGGGCAAAGACCTTCACCTGGTGGATTTCCGGAGGGTGCTTCTCCGGTGCTTGAAGATTACTATCTCCTTTCGCAAGTCAGACCATCTTTCTGCTCTCTTTGTTGGTCCATGTAAAGGTGACACAGCAGCCAAGTCTACCTTGGGGCACTGAATCAAAAAGGCCATTGTCTCGGCGTATCTGTTGCAAAACCAGTTGGTTCCAGACAATTTAAGTGCACATTCCACTCAAGTACAAGCATCCTCATGGGTGGAGTGTAGCTTAGTAGCCCTTTCAGCCATCTGTCTCGGCTGACAAAGTAGGCATCACTTTCCATCTTTGTCAAGCATTACTGCTTGAATGTGCACGCTCGAGCAGAAATGACCTTTGGCTCAGAGGTCTTACAAGCTGCCTTGTTTTCTTTCTGCCCAATGACAACATAGCTTTGGTACGTCCCATTTCTCCGGACTTGTCTAGCAGGGTGATATGGAAGGTGACATTTTATTTACCAGATAATATTCTTTCCTTGAGTCCTGTTAGCACAGTCCAAGACCCACCCCTGATACCTGTAGTGGTCTGTGAAACTCTCATTAGTTGGCCCTACGGGCTCATATCCTTCTGGCAAACCTTCTATTGAGGCTGTTCATGTACATGGTTATGCTACTTGTTCTGTTGAATGTTGTTTTTTCTGAGGTTGTGTGAGATCAGAGATTGCTTACCATATGCTTGTATACGAATAATGAGTATGCCCCTATTGGTTCTGGCTGATAATGGCACAGTGATGTCATTGACGTATCTGAAATGTTTTCGGTCTCCTCATCTACAGGCAGGGAAACACAACCACTATGGACCTACCCTAGTTTTATGGCGGTATAGCAAGTTTTAATAAACCACTTGTCTGGACTGGTCTAGCAGGACTCGAAGAAAGGACATTATCTAGTAGGTAAAATGTCACCATTTCCTACTTATTTGACCGTACTCAACAGGTCCAGTTTAGGGATGGTCTAGATCTAAAAGAGGGCTACCTCAGGGCTCCTTGCTCTCAGCTGTCGTTTACTATCCATGTACAACCTTTATGTACACACATCTGGATTGAAAGTACAGTATAGAATTTATGCTGATATTTTGGTATTTCTGCCAATCCTAGATACTGTTGGATCTGCTTTAGCTGTAATGAAAACAAATGTTGCTTGCTATTGAATCTTGGCAACAGAAGCATATGTTAGCCCTCAGTTTTCCAAGACACAAGCTCTGTTTATGGATCGTTGTAACACCCTTGATGTACCTGAGGTTGTTATGATCAATAATATGCTGATTCCTTCTAAAAGGTTATTCAGATAATTTGGATGTGGTTTTGGATTGGCAGATTACTTTATGTTCACACTTGAAGGACACTTTGAAAGTGTGTGGTCTTTTTTTTTTCCTCTTTCTTTTTCCAAACTCGCAATGCTTTGTTATTTGAAGGTTTTCCTGCCCCAATCAGTTTTTAGCTATGTAGTTTTAGTTGCTTTTATTGCAGCACTTGATTGATTGGGTTGCCTAGGAAACATTTCAGTTGCACTGAATGCTGCTGTGCATATGATTTTTGGCCTAAGTAGATTTGACCATGTATATCCATATTTAAACAAGCTACATTGGTTGCTAGTGGAATTCAGGATACATTTTAAAATACTGTCGTTTTTTTAAGATTCTCCATGCCCTAGGGCAGTGGTTCTCAAACCCAGTCCTGGGGGCCCACCATCCGGTCAGGTTTTCAGGATATCCACAATGAATATGCATGAGAGAGATTTGCATATAATGGAGGTAGTAGGCATGCAGAGATCTCACATACATATTCATTGTGGATCCCCGGAAAACCTGACCGGCTGGTGGGCCCCCAGGACTGGGTTTGAGAACCACTGCCCTAGGGCGACTTTGTCTCAATTCCATTATTCAGAGATATCAGACAATATACTCTTTGTGTTCTGATAGTTCCAATCTACTTTTACTCTTGCCATTTCATAATCTATATGGTGGAGATTCAGCATGTTCCTGAATTGATGATCAACTTTGGAATTCTCTGCTGGTAGAATTAGATAATCTAAAATTTGACCAAAAAAGTGAAATCTTTTCTTTTTGAGCGCGCTTTTAGAAATTAATTGTAGATAATAGGACATTTTTTGTAGTTATAGATGTATGTTTTATTTGTGTATTTTTATTTTGTATTTTTTTAATGTAATCTCCATAGGAAGTGTTGATATGCAGACTATAAAAGATTGCTTAGACAAATCCCCTCATTGCTACAGGTAGAGCCCTTTCAGATGCATTCACACACACTCTTTATCTCTAATACTCTCCTTCCTTTTCGTCTCTCCGGGCCAGTCCAGGAACATGAGGGTAGTCAATCCCTTCTAGCAGCTGAAGACTGAATTCTGAAGTTTTGCAGATATCAGGTATCTGGCTCCCCCTACTGGCGAAACCTCAGTCTCTTCAGTCCTCAGCAGCTGTAGGGCATTACTCTTGCTGGCTCCCGGAGACACGAGGAGGAGTTAGA
Source organism: Ichthyophis bannanicus (assembly GCA_033557465.1). NCBI lineage: Eukaryota > Metazoa > Chordata > Amphibia > Gymnophiona > Ichthyophiidae > Ichthyophis > Ichthyophis bannanicus. The sequence continues at coordinate 188,839,516 of CM066035.1, read as the reverse complement.
TTAAATTAAAATCTTTTGGTTTTATTTTTATTTTTTATTTGCTCTTAGCTACAGTACTTCTTATAGGATTTGGGTCCCTAGCAGGGATCTAGGACAGCAAAGGGTACTTTTTTCTTTTCCCCTGATATCGGAGTGGGCTTCACTCTCTGAGCACGCAGGAGGCAGAGCCTGCCTCAGGCAACAGCTCCAATTTCTCCCTGGGGAGCAGGCAAGTGGTGCTGGGAGCCCCAGAGACCCTTCAAGCCTACTCCGGGTACAGATCACCTCTGCCGCTAGCAGCGGATCTGGGTGTCTGAAAATCAGAATCACCTTGCTTAACAATTCTGCAGGTACGTATGTTTAGCTTTTGTTTTTCGGGAGAGCATGCTGGTTTCAGCGGTTTTTTTCTTTTTTCGGCGGCGTGTTTTAAAGCCGGTAGTGCTTTGCGGGGCGGTTGGCTTCTCTTTTTCCCGTTTTTTCTGTTCTCTCGGGGCTTCTTCAGTTTTTCCTTGTGGTTTTTCGGTGTTTCGTCGTAGGGGCATGGAAACTAGGCCCGAAGCAGGCGTGAATGCAGGGGGCATTCCAAGCTCTTCAGAAATGGCGGGAACGGCGGCCATCTCAGCTGCAGCTCCAGTTTTGAATTCTCTTCAGGAGAAACACGCAAAGAAGAAATGCAAATCTAAGAAGCCTCTTCACGTGGAGGAAGCTCCCCCACAGTCACAAGCTTCAATATCGGGGGACTTAAAATCGGTTTTCTCTGCAGAGTTTATTTTGGCATTGCATCAAGCTTACTGCTTGAAGTGGCAACAGGCTCAGGATAAGAGCTCTTCCCCTCTGGTTGTGGATCCCTTAGGAAAACAATTTTCTTTATCAGACCCGGGAGAAGGGTCCTCTAAAATGGCCCTGGGTGCTGAGGGGAGCTCCGATAGCTTCGGGCAGCACCCCTTGGGGCTTCAGGGACTGGAGGAAGGCGAGATCCTGTCAGAGGCCGGTATGGAGTGGCCTCTAGATTTCGATTTTGCTGAGCAAGGCAGCGAGGATCCTAATATGTTCCGGGTGTTTAGGAAAGAGGAGCTCGGACCGCTGATTGCACAGACTTTGACAGCTTTAAATCTGGCCGTGCCGGTGGCTCAGGAGGAGCCTTTGGAAGACCCTCTAATGCAAGGTTTTAAATTAGAACAGAAATGTTTTCCTGTCCACAGGGTCATGAAGCAGATGGTGGAGTCTGAGTGGGAATGTCCGGAAACTTCCTTGCGGGGAGCTCGGGCTATTAGTCGCTTGTATCCCTTGCCGCACGAGGAGCAGGAGTTGTTAAAAATGCCTAAAGTGGATGCTTTGGTTTCGGCAGTCACTAAGAAAACCACTATCCCTGTGGAGGGCGGCGCAGCACTGAAAAATTTGCAGGATAGAAGATTGGAGTCCCTGCTGAAGCAGACTTTTGAGTCTTATGCGCTGTCTCTTAAAGCGGCTATCTGTGGGGCTTATGTTTCTCGAGCCTCCATTAGGTGGATCCAAAGTGGTGCTACCTCCCGCAAGGAAGAGGAGGAAGGAGCGAAGCTGGAGTCGGCGGCGGCTTATCTAGCGGATGCATTTTATGATCTCGTTAGGATTTCAGCGAAGTCCATGGTGGCGGTAATTGCGGCTCGGCGGTTCCTATGGTTAAGAAATTGGGTGGCGGATGCCTCGTCCAAGGCGCGGTTGAGTAAGCTTCCTTATAAGGGCACCCTGTTGTTCGGAGCGGCCTTGGAAAAGATTGTTAAGGATCTCGGGGACTCTAAAGGCGGCAGGCTCCCAGAGGACAGGCCAAAGGCTCAGAAGCCTGGGGTGACGCACAGGGGTCCCGCGCAAGATTTTCGCAAGTTTAGTGGATCGCGTTTTGCTCCGTATCCGAGGGCGCGCTTTGTGTCCAGGGGCCAGTCCTTTCAGGGCGCTAGAGGATTCAGTAGAGGTTATTTCGGTGTCCAACAAAGTACAAATAAAAAAAACGCAATGAAACGAGGTTGGTCCAGACAGATACCCCGGTGGGGGACAGCTGCGGAGCTTTCTTTCTGTCTGGGCCTCCAAAACGTCCAATCAATGGGTATTAGAATTTATTCGCGATGGGTACGCGCTAGAGTTCGCTCGTCCATTGGCAGAGGCTTTCATGGTGTCTCCATGCGGGTCGGTGGAGAAGCAATTGGCGATCTCAGCTACGCTCCAAAGGTTGTTACGCTTTCAAGCGGTAGTTTCGGTTCCTCCAGACCAGTTAGGTTCAGGTCGATACTCCATTTATTTCGTCGTTCCCAAGAAAGAGGAAACGTTTCGGCCTATTTTGGATCTCAAAAGCGTGAATCGCTGTTTGCGGGTTCTTCATTTCCGCATGGAGACACTTCGATCCGTCATACGTTCGGTGCAACCGACGGAGGTGCTTACGTCCATAGATCTAACCGAGGCCTATCTTCATATTCCTATCAGGGCCGAGCACCAACAGTTCCTCCGGTTTGCAGTTCACATGGGTCATTTTCCATTTCGAGCCTTGCCGTTTGGCTTGGCCACTGCGCCAAGAACCTTCACAAAAGTGATTGTGGTAGTGGCGGCGGCCCTGAGACGAGAGGGGGTCCAGGTACATCCCTACCTCGACAACTAGCTGATTCGGGCACCGTCCGAGTCAGAGTCGCGGTCGGCAGCAGCAAGAGTGGCCCATCTCCTGGAACAGCTTGGTTGGGTTATAAACCAGGCCAAGAGCCAGTTGCAACCTGTAAGGAGACTCCTCTACTTGGGAGCGATGTTCGATACGGAGGTAGGCTACGTTTTTCTGCCGGAATGCCGGGTTCAGAAGATTTTGAAGCAAGTCGCACAGTTCTTGCATCTCAAAGCGCCAACAGCGTGGCGTTATTTGCAACTCCTAGGGTCTATGGCGGCAGCTCTAGACCTAGTACCGTGGGCGAGAGCCCATATGCGGCCATTGCAGCAAGCGTTGCTGTCCCGTTGGTCTCCACAAGACCATCCTCTTACTCGCAGATTGCCCAGGTCGCAGGAAGTGAGCGACAGTCTCCACTGGTGGTTGGATCCGTCCCATCTCAGAGCGGGAGTTCCCTTACGGCAGCCCGACTGGATTCTTCTCACTATGGATGCCAGTCTCCAGGGCTGGGGAGCTCATTGTCAAACCTCCATCGCTCAAGGCTCGTGGCCGCCGGAACTTCGGAATGCTTCCATAAACTTTCTAGAACTCAGGGCGGTTTCCCTGGCTCTTCGCGAGTTTCTTCTTCTGGTGGAGAACAAAGCGGTGAGGGTGTTCTCGGACAATGCGGTGACAGTCTCATACATCAATCGTCAGGGAGGAACAAGGAGTGCTCTCCTGTTGGAGGAGAGTCAAAGGTTGATGGCCTTGGGCGGAAGCGCATCTGGTGGCCCTGTCGGCGGCTCACGTGGCAGGAAAAGACAATGTGCAGGCCGATTATCTCAGCCGTCATATCGTCGATCCTGGAGAATGGGAATTGAACTCGGCAGTATTTCATGACCTGACTCGGAGGTGGGGTCAGCCGGTGATGGACTTGATGGCCACCTTCGACAATGCCAAAGCAAGTCGGTTTTTCAGCAGACGCAGAGAGCGTATGGCGGAGGGGCTGGACGGCCTCGCGCAGCCTTGGCCGGCCAAGAAATTGCTTTGTCTTCCCTCCATGGCCAATGATAGGGAGAGTAATTCGAAGGATAGAGGGCCACGCCGGTCCGGTGATTCTCATTGCCCCGGATTGGCCCAGAAGAGTGTGGTATGCAGATCTAGTTTGTCTCTTAATAGCCAAGCCCTGGAGGCTACCCGTTCTGGAAAACCTGTTAGCTCAGGGTCCCTTGCTCATGCCAAATGTGGATCGCTTCTCACTTACGGCTTGGCTCTTGAAAGGGAAAGGTTAAGTCGGAGAGGTTATTCGTCTTCGGTTGTTAGCACTCTTTTGCAGGCCCGCAGGACTTCCACATCGTTAGCTTATATCCGTGTTTGGCGGGTCTTAGAGAACTGGTGCGGGGAACGAAATCTTTGTCCAGGCGACACGTTGGTGCCTCAGGTGCTGTCTTTTTTTACAGGACAGGCTAGATAAGGGTTTAGCTCTCAGTACTATTAGGGTGCATTTGGCAGCTATCTCCCGTTTTCGAGGTTCCGTCAAAGGTCTTCAGCTAGCTTCTCATCCCGATATACTTAGGTTCTTCAGGGCGGTGAGGAACATTCGTCCTCCGTTTAGGGTGGTTGTTCCGGCTTGGGATCTGAATCTAGTTCTTGAAGCATTGGTGCGGCCTCCTTTTGAGCCAGCGGCAGACATTTCGCTCTGGGACCTCTCCTGGAAAGTGGCTTTCTTGGTAGCCTTGTGTTCCGCAAGGAGGATTTCAGATCTCCAGGCGCTCTCCTGTAAGGCATCGTACATTCAGTTTTCGGCAGAGAAGGTGATGTTGCGTACGGTTCCCTCCTTTCTCCCTAAGATGGTGTCGAAGTTTCAGATGAATCAGACTATTTCGCTTCCGACTTTTTGGAACCAGGGCGATCTTCCTATAGACAAACTGCTCAAGAAATTTGATTTAGGCACGATGCTCAAGAAATACCTTAAAGAGGACTATCTCGTTTCATAAAACGGATCGGTGGTTTGTGCTGTTTGGGGGCCTAAAAACGGGGAAGCGGCATCTAAGGCCTCTATTGCGAGATGGGTGAAGCAGGCCATAGTAGCGGCGTATCAGGCTTTGTGGCAAGTTGCCTCCGGAGGGGCTCCATGCTCATTCCACTCGGGGCCAGGCGGCGTCCTGGGCCGAGATGGCGTTGATTCCGCCTGCTGACATTTGCCGGGCGGCTACGTGGTCATCGCTTCACACTTTTGCAAGGCATTACCGTTTGGATGTTCAGGCTCGGAGAGATGCAACTGTGGGGGTGTCGGCCATCATAGCGGGCCTGGCGGGTCCGTCCCATGGTTAGGTACTGCTTTGGTACTTCCCTCATGTTCCTGGACTGGCCCGGAGAGACGAAAAGGAAGAAGAAATTAGACCTTACCTGCTAATTGTCTTTCCTTGAGTATTCTCCGGGCCAGTCCAGGACCCACCCGTGGTTTCTGGATTGTTCGAGATTGGGGTTCTGTCCTTACTGCGTTCCTCGTCCACTCCTCAAGTAGCTTTTTTCTCAGTTGCAAACACAGCGGTAAGTAGAGTACACAGCACACGGTATTGCTGCTTCAGGAGCCTAGAGCGGAGAGGACGAGGTTCTGTGGGGCTTCCTCGTTTTGCTTACGGGGATTCTTGCACCACGATATAGGAAAAAGAGAAGAAAAAAAAAGATGTTGCCAGTAAGGGGAGACAATATAAGGGGAAACAGCTGTTGTCTGGTGGCTATGTTCTCTGTTTTTTTCGTTGCCTGTTTTTTAATGACTGTCGTCAAGTTATAGGTTCTCTTGGTTGACTGCTTGGATAGAAATAGACTGAGGTTTCGCCAGTAGGGGGAGCCCGATACCTGATATCTGCAAAACTTCAGAATTCAGTCCTCAGCTGCTAGAAGGGATTGACTACCCTCATGTTCCTGGACTGGCCGGGAGAATACTCAAGGAAAGACAATTAGCAGGTAAGGTCTAATTTCTTCTTTTTGCTCTGAGAACTGTCTTCTCCCTGAAGAATCAACATCAGTTGCTGCCCTCTGTCATGGTTGCTACCAATTCCACATGCCTCATCCCATTGCCAGTTTTAACCCCTCATAAGATCATAACATGCCATACTGGGTCAGACCAAGGTCCATCAAGACCAGTAACCTGTTTCCAAAAGTGGCCCATTCAGGTCACATGTACCTAGCAGGTTCCTAAAAAGACACACAATACTTGCCCCGGATCCTCTTTTAATAATGATTTATGGACTTTTCCTCCAGGAACTGGTCCAAACCTTTTTTAAATCCAGCTACACTTACAGTTTTACTACATCCTACAGTAAGAATTCCAGAGTTTGATTACGCGTTGAGTGAAAAAATAATCTCCAGGAACAAGCAGGAATGAGTCTTCACATATGGGTACGTTGGTACCGACGGAGTCTGCGCGGGAACACTTCCCAGCGTCCAATCAGAAAGCTTTTGGAAGCATTCCCACCACGCCTGCGTGCTGCCTTCCCGCTTTTCCCAACTGCCTCTCCTCAGTTTTCGTTTTTCCGCGGAGCCGGCAGGACGTCTTCCTGTCACCGCAGAAAATTCTTCTTTTAATTCTTTAGTTTTCTTGTGGTCGCGGCTGTCTTCCCCGACGCCTCCGGTACCGCCGGTGTTTCTTTTTTCTTTTCGGTAAAATCTTCTTTTTAAGGAATATTTTTTCTCCTTAGTGTCTTACGGTTTCTCAGGCCTTTCAGGCCTCTCCATGTTCTTCATGGAACCGCCAGCCACTTTCTCCAAGAAATGTTCAAACTGTGGCGGTACAACTTTATTTTTAGACTCCCAGAATTGGTGTCTAACCTGTTTGGGTCCTGACCTTTTTCCTCTGGAGCCCTCGAGCAACGGTATTCTGAGAAGAGGTTTTCAGCATCGAGTTTCTCTCGACATACGGTTCCCTTCCAACCTCAGGGCACCGACCATTTCTTCTTCTACACAGGATCAGGTAACCCACAAACAGTCTGTTAAGACTAGCCAACCCTCTAGTGGTAGGTCTCATGCACTGCATGTAGACGGCTCCGGCCTTGCCCTCGAGGGCCCATTGGCTTCAAAACCCCGGCGGGAGTCTTTGGCCTCCAAAGCCTATGTGGGGTTTCAGGTTGTTCCTGAGGTTCACCCCTCACAGAACATACCTGAGCCATGCCCGGTGGTGGCATCCGCTTCGAGCGGTACCGATACCCCAGCATCTGCACTGATGTTGGACGAAACACTCCTCACCAGGGATCGTCGTCTGGCGTCCTCGGTACCTACGGGACCGGTGGATACGTTCCAGACTGACTTTCCAGTATCGGTACCGGCACCGATACTACCACCGACGTGCATCGATAGACTCGCTTCCTTCGATGCCGAGTCTGGAATCGATCTCTAGTCTGGAAGACTGGGTACCGACACGTCTTGGTACCGACACCTATTGGTACCGGACGCTCTGTACTGAGGGTGACTGCCGAAGGCTTTCGGTTACCTCGGTACCGATTGGGCTGTCACCGATTGCCGCTCCGGTGTCGGGTTCGGTTCCGACACCGGTATCGGTATTGGTACCGGTATCCACAGTAGCATCGTGGCCAGCTCCTTCCATGCTTCTTTCAACAGGATCGCTCCCTTCTATACCAAGTTTGGAGTCGATACCTGGCATGGACGATGTGGTACTGACTGTCGCTGGTCCTGACCTCCAGTACCAGCATCCATCCGTTAAGGATCCCATACTGCACCGTGCAGGATCTTATATTCCTACATACTTAGATAGATCCTTCGGTGCCCAGGCTAGTTCTTTAGATCTAACCTGTCCAAGGGAGGTTCCCATTGGAGATCCTTCTTTTCAGAGTTTCCTCCTGGATATGGCAAGATCACTTGCCATTACGTCAGGTTACTCAGTGGTCCACTGACTTACCTGTTTCTAAGGGCTGTTCTACGCCGCCTTCTTTCCCAGTAGGTAGGAAATGTCCTACCAAACTTTCTTCCCCTAGGGGGAGAAGGTTTTATTCATCTTCTGCCCATCATACAGATGTTCCCAAACAGGGGAAACATCGCCCTGGTCTGAAGAATCCAAACTCTCACCAGGCTCAGCAAACCCAGCAACCGCAGGGTTTCTGATTAATCATCATCATATTTTTGTGCCTCTTGGGGTTTAGAACCTGCAGTTGGCTTCTTCTCAGTAGAAGCCTTCCACTGCTTTCATTCTAAACTCTAGGCATGGATCTCTTTTCACAAGACATCCATTTTTCTCTGTATACGAGCTCTTAGGATATTCATGCCTATAGGTCACAGGTTTCTCCTCTTCTTCCTGTTAGGGAAAGAGGTTTAACAACTATCAAACGATAGTTTTCTGTACCAGCATGAATTTTTCCTTTCTACAGACTTACCACTTGTAAGTCTCCATTCAGCTCCATCTTCTCTACCCTCTTACCAAGCATTTCCTCTGTAAGAGTGGTACTATTACACTGGAGGGCTGCTTCTTCAGCCCCTCTAGTTTTGTCTCTATTCCAGTGTGGAGTTTTCCTCTCTGAGTTAACTCCCTTCTTCATTTTTGCTTTGGGGCAGCTTATCAGACAGGTCCAGAGTTTTCTTACTCCTGTTCTGTCTGTTCTTTCTGTTTTTAAACAGAAAGATTCTTTCTGCTGTCTTTCTAGCAGCTGCTCATGCAGGAGCCTTAGTGATTGGACCACTGGTTCTTCTCCACAAGCATCCAGAGTTGTCCTCCACTACATTCTTCTGACCTTATTAGTGACTCCAAGACAGTGGATTCATCTTTCTTGGGAAATCTTATCACTACAGGCTTCTCGGATTGTCTTTTATTCTTGCCATCTCCAATTCCCTTGGGTTTGGCAGCATAGTTAACGTAGGTACTGGCTTTTCTAGCAGCAAGTTCTATCTCCTAATTCTCCTGCTTTATGCTCTCTGCAATCCTACAGAGAAGCTTTCCACCATGGGCCCTTGCTAGAGAGCATTATGATTTTCTCAAACAGCTGTCCTAGATGGTTGGAAAAGGCTCCCTCAGTCATGCCCCTCATGACTGGAAGGGTTCTTCCTACCCTTCTATCTCCTTTTTAAAACAAAGGACATGGGCCTTTCTCTTACGTGAAAGCTTAAAGAGTTGTTCAATTCCCTGGTTTGGTCCTCAGGATTCCCACCGGGAATATGCTCTTTTTTTCCTTGCAGCTCGTCCTCATGGTATCCTAATCCGTCATGAACAGCGCATATTTAGCTAAAGAACGCATGATCCCCTTTTTGCCCCTCAAGTAGGTCAACATGGTATCTCATTCCTATGCGTTCTCTGTCCATTTACCATGCTAGAGTTCTAGAGGACTCGGGACTTGCTGCCTGCAGACTGATATTATCCTCTGCTTTTCACGTAACCATCCTGGTTATTTCACTGGCTAGCATTCTTACAGCAATCTAGTCTGTTCCTTGTCAGGGAGATTTTTCCCCTGACTCCTTCCTTCATAACCAGGGGGAATAGATTCTCTATATATCTTCTCAAGTAGGTTCCACCTTCTTGTTATTAGATGAATCTTTCCTCTTCACATCTCCTATGTGAATATACTTCTATTGGCATATCTCTGTCTGCTTAATTGCAGAAATTATATATAGGCCTCTATATTCATATCTATATCTATATATCTGTATACATCTCTATAGATATATATGTCTGTTATTTGTGTGTGTATAAGTTATGCCCTTCTATATCTCACTATAGATATATATTATATATGTCTATCTATATATATCTCTATCTCTCTCATATATATATATATATATATATATGTATATATATGTATATATATATATATGTATATATGTGTGTGTGTGTATCTGTTGAGATATTATTATAGGTAGATATGTATTTACATACTTATTTATCTGACTGTCTATGCTCATATAGCTATATATATCTCTATATGATTCTGACAGTTGGGCTCTACCCATGCTGTTTCAGCATGTTTGGGGTGCTACCCACACAACCACTCCCGTGGTAGTTAACAACTTTTCTACCATAACCTCAAAGGTTAGGTACCCCTGAAGCTCTCCATGTTCTAGTATCTTTCCTAGCTACCACCAGTTAGGAAAGACATAGCGGATCTTCAGTAAATCTGAGGCTCTAACGCCTCAGACACCTGTCCTTTCTTTTTGGGATACAATGTTACCTCTCAACTTTCAGGATTCTGACCTCCACTGTTTGTCCTACAGGTTTATTACCTCCACTTTTCAGTGAGGTCCTCCTTGAGGTTCCTCTACTGGATTCCCCAGTAGATCCCATGAACCTCTATACTTTCCTGCAATCCTGTTAGGGGAGGTCCATATTGCAATATTTCTTTTCAATATATTTGATGACAATTACAGCAGGAATAAGTCTTCACAACCCACCCACCTCCCCAGGAGTTGTATCTCTATCTATCTTTCCTTTCCTCTCTCTCTCTTTGTCTCAGCTTTAAAACTTAACTGAGGAGAGGCAGTTGGGAAAGGCGGGAAGGCGGGAAGGCAGCACGCAGGCGTGGTGGGATGCTTCCAAAAGCTTTCTGATTGGACGCTGGGAAGCGTTCCCGTGCAGACTCTGTCGGTACCGATGTACCCATATGTGAAGACTTATTCCTGCTGTTCCCAGAGATCACCTGTTACAGGTAAGTAACTGTGCTTTTTCTCTTATTAGTTTTAAATGGGTTACATTGTAGCTTCATTGCATGTTCCCTAGTCTTTCTACTTTTTGATGGCATAAACATCTGATTTGTGTTCACCCATTCCACTCTATTCATTCATTTATAGACCTCTTTATATCTCCCCTCAGTCATCTCTTTTCCAAGTTGAAGAGCCCCAACCTTTTAAGCCTCTTCTTATAGGGATATCCTTCCATCCCCTTTACCATTTTTGTGGCTCTTCAATGTACCTTTTCTAATTCCGCTATATCCTTTTTAAGATATGATGACCAGAATTGCACAGAATTTTCAAGGTGCAGTCACACCATGGAATGATATAGAGGCATTATAATATCCTGTGTTTTATTCTCCATTCCTTTCCTTATGATTCCTAGCATTCTAGTTGCTTTCTTGGCTGCCGCTGCACACTGGGTGGAGGTTTTCAACAGGGTATCCACGATGACGGCTAAATCTTTTTCCTGGGTGGTGGTTCCTAATGTGGAACCTTGCATCTTGTAAATATAGTTTGGGTTGTTCTTTCCTAGGTGCATAACTTTGCACTTGTCCACATTAAATTTCATCTGCCGTTTGAATGCCCAGTCTTCCAATTTATCAAGGTTCTCTTGCAATTTTTCACAATCCTCTTGTGTTTTAACAACTTTGGATAAGTGTCTCATTTCCAGGTCATTTATGAATATGTTAAAAAGCAGCGGACCCAGCACAGATCCCTGGGGTACTCCACTATTCACTTTTTCTCCATTGAGAAAATTGCCCATTTAACCTACCTTCTGCTTTCTATCTTTTATCCAGTTCCTGATCCACAATAGTACACTGCCTCCTATCCTTTTAATTTTGCCAAGAGTCTGTCATGAGGAACCTTGTCAAAGGCTTTCTGAAAATCCAGATAGAGATTGTCAACCGGTTCACCTTTGTCCACCTGTTTGTTCATGCCTTCAAAAAAAATATAACAGATTAGTATGACAAGATCTTCCTTGGTTAAATCCCTGTTGGCTTTCTCCTATTAAACCATGACTATCTACATGTTCAGTAATTCTGTTGTTTATAATGGTTTCTACTATATGCCCATCACTGACTTCTGACTCACCGGTCTGTCGCTTCACGGATCACCTTTTGAACCTTTTTTAAAAACTGGTTTTACATTAGCCATTCGCTGATCTTCAGGTACTACAGATGATTGCAAACCTACTATTAGTAATTTATGTAGTGTCATTACAATCTCATCTTCCAGTTCTTTCAACACCGTCAGATATATACCAATTGGTCCATGTGATTTGCTACTCTTCAGTTTATCAAATAGTTGTAATACATATTCGCTGTTTGTTGATATTTTTTTCATTTCTTCTGATGCAACATCTTTACCATTTCAGGCATAAGTAACTTACCTACATCTTCCTCAAAGACCGAAGCAAAGAATTCATTCAATTTCTTCACTATGGCCTTGTCCCCGCTTAGTGCCCCTTTTACCCCGCTGTCATCCAATGGTCTAACTGACTCTCTCACATGTGTTTTTGCTACTAATGTACTTGAAAACATTTTTATTATACATTTTTCTTCCATGGCTAGCTTTTTTTTTTTCAAACTCTCTCTTTGCCTGCCTAATCAGTGCCTTGTATCTAACTTACCAGTGCTTATGTTTCAAGATTGTCATTTGGCTTATTTCTCCATTTCCTCAAAGATGGGTTTTTTTTGGCTATAACAGCCTCTCAGACCTCACCTTTAAACCATGATGGCGGTGGCTTTTCTTCCACTTTTTTTTAAAGTGTGGAATACATCTGATCTGGGTTTCCAAGATAGTATTTTTAAACAATGCTCTTGCAGCTACTCCTTTTAGTTTTTTTCTTTATTTTTCTCATTTTATGATAATGTCCGTTTTGAACGTTAAAAGGTAGTACTGCGGATTTCCTTGCTGTCCTTCCTCCATTTTTAAATCTAATGTGACCATCCTCTGATCATTATTGCCATGTGGCCCCAACACCCTTATCTCTTGTACCAGATACTGTGTTCCACTACAGATTAGGTCAAAAATAGCTTTCCCTCTTATCAATTCATGAACTAGCTGCTCCATGAAGCAGTCATTTATTTCATCTAGAAATTTCATCTTCCTAGCATGTCCTGCCATGACACTGACCCAGTTGATACTGGGGTTACTGAAATCGCCCATTATTATTACTGTGTTGTAACTTTTATTTATTTTATTTTATTTATTTAACACTCATTTTTATACCGCATCTTCCAGAGATCAGTTGCGGTGTACAAATAACAATCAACAAAGCGAAGTTTGTTTTACATGGAACATCTTAATTTTACATAGAACATCTTAAAATATCATACATTAAACAAAGTTAAGTCTATATCATACATTAAACAAAGTTAAGTCTAGGAAACTAAACAGTGCATTTAAACTGGAACCGTGTTAAAACAATTAACCAACAAATGTAGTGTCTATATACATAAGACAGTACATAGCAGATACAACTATATACATATACTTTTATTAGCTTCCGTTATTTCTTTTATCATTTCATCATCCATATGTTCATTCTGGCCAGGTGGTCAGTAGTATACTACTACTGCCATCACCTTCCCCTTTTTACATGGTATTTCTAACCATAGAGATTCTACAGTGTATTTTGTTTCCTTTGAAACTTTAATCCTGTGTTATTCAATGTCCTCTTTAACAGAGGGCAAACCCCTCCACCAATTTGATCTACTCTGTCATTGCAATATAGTTTGTACCATGGTATCGCAGTGTCCCACTGGTTGTCGTCCTCATACCAGGTCTCTGAGATACCAATCATATCTAACTTTTCATTTAGTGTTATTTATTCTAACTCCCCCATCTTATTTTTTAGATTTCTAGCATTTGCATACAAACATTTTAGAGATTTGTATTTTTTTCATATTAATCTGGTTATCAATAGAGAGGTAAATAAATAAATTTGGAATCCTTCAGCTCTGTCTGTTCTGTATTTAAGGGCATCTGGGTTACTTTTATCTTTATTGGAATCTATCTGTCTGGATATGCTAACTTCCCTCTTTTGCAACTATCTTTCAAGGATACACCTTTCAGAACCATGCACTTTTGGGCGACTGTCTGCTTTCCCCTATTATCTAGTTTAAAAGCTGTTCTATCTCCTTTCTAAAGATTAATGCCAGTTGTCTGGTTCCATCCCTTTTAAAGTGGAGCCCATTCCTTTGGAAAAGGCCCTCCTTTCCCCAGAATGTTACCCAGTTCCTAACAAATCCAAAACCCTCTTCCTTGCTCCATAATCTCATCAACACATTGAGATTCTGGATCTCTGCCTGTCTTTTAGATCCTACTCGTGGAAGGGGGATTATTTCAGACAATGTTATCCTGGAAGTTCTGGATTTCAACTTCCTGCCTAAAAGCCTAAATTTGGCCTCCAGAACCTCCCCCCACACTTTTCCTATGTCATTGGTACCAACGTACCAAGACAGCAGACTCCTCCGCAGCGCTATCTAAAACCTTGTCTAGGAGGTGCATGAGGTCCGCTACCTTTGCACCAGGTAGGCATGTTACCAGGCGATCCTCTCGTCCACCAGCCACCCAGATATCTACATGCCTGCTGATTGAATCATCAACTATGACTGTCCTAGCCCTTCCTTCATGGGCACATGGTTCTGGAGAAGCCTCCTCCAGTGCGAGAGGGTTTTACATCAGCTGGAGGACAGGTCTTAACTACAGGATCACTTCCTGCCACACCAGGGTGATGCTAGCCTGTCACGTGACCTCTCTCTTCCATGGCAACAGGGAGGCTGCCAGACTGGAGGTGGGACTTCAGTACTACTTCCCTGTAGGTCTTGTCTATATACCTCTGTCTTCCTTATGTCCTCCAAGTCTGTTACTCTAGCTTCCAGAGATCAGACTCGTTCCCTGAGAGCAAAGTGCTCCTTTCACCTAATGCACACATAAGACCCCTCACCAACTGGGAGAAAATCATACATGTGACACTCAATGCAAAAGACTGGATAGCCCCCATCTCGCTGTTAGACTGCTTTCTGCATCTTAGTTTTAAGGTTTTGTTTAGTTATTTAAGTTGTTTACTTAAGTTTGCTGGGGATACTTGTACCAATACAACTATACCTAATATGTTTAATGGATTTTGTTCACCTCAAGATTAATTAAAAGACCTGAAATTAATTAATCTATTCCTGGTGAGGATAACCAGTTGAACCTGAAAGTGAAGTGAGTCGAGGAGTAGCTTAATGGTTAGAGCATTGGCCCAGAAACAACGAGATCAGAGTTCGGTTCCCACTAGCACTCCTTGTGGTCTTGAGCAGGTCAGTTAACTCTCAATTGCCTCAGAAAAATCCAAGTCATCCATGTCCCTGTATAAGATATATTACGAAGTTTAAATTACAATGTAAACTGCTTTGACTGAAATTATAAAGAGTATAAAAAGCCTATTAAATTTAAAAAAAAAATTAAATTAAAAAAATATGGGCATCTCCTTCTCTTTAAGAGGTTTAAAAGCCTATAAAGCTAATATGTCTGAGGTGAGTGGGATTGAAAGAAGACTTAAAAGCTGACTTACTACACAGTGGCCTGACCTGTGCTTCTAAGGTAATGTTTTATGAATTTCCTGGGTGTTCTGCACAGTCCTTGATTTTGATATAGGGGCATTACAAATTGCCCCTTTGTTCTGTCACTTGGCTTTCCTTATTATCCCTCCAGGCCAGTCCCGATACCTGTGGGTTGTCTCACCCCTCCAGCAGCTTGGAGACTGAGCATATCACATTTTGATGACATCACCCTGGATAAGCAATTGGCACCTCCCACCAGCCTCCAGTATCTCAGTCTCCAAGAAGCTGGAGGGTGTGATTCAACTGGACTCACTGAAGGGACAATTAGGAAGTTATTAGATGGTAGGTAGTGCTTTAATTTGGGATTTGGACATTTTATAGATAGTGATAGGATGAGCTTACTTAAAGTTGATTTAAAAAAACAAAACAAAAAAAACCCTAAGCTGTGCTGAGACAGGCAGTGTAGCTGGCAGTGCCAGAGAAGGCCTTGCCAGTGAGAAAGATGGCTTCCCTCGAGTTCTTGTTTCATGTGGCGGCTCCAGAGTTCACATCGGCTGAGGAGCCATCAGCGGAAAGGCACCTTGTCACTTGGGTCAATAGGCTCTGAAGCTGCAGAGGTCAGGCTGAGCGTCGGAACAATGCAAATCCACAAGGTAATGTGCATTTGAACTTTTTAAGCTGGAGGAGCCCTGCACAATGTTGGGTTCGGGCAGACCGTGAGAGAGGAGGCTTTGCCCAATCCTCGTGGTATTGGAGACCATTTTCCCGCTGAGCGGGAACCACGACCATTTTAGCACAGGCATGATTTTTTTTGTTTTGGGGCTGACCAGCTGTTTTGGTTGCACGGACGTTGGGGAGTATAATTTTGTGTTTTATTTTGTTGTGGGGGGCTTCCTGATCATCTGTGGAAGCTTCCTAATAAAAAAAAAAAGAATAAACAGAATAGCAAAAGGAACACAAAATAGATTCATTGCTAGGAAGCAGTGCAGGACCCCCAGTAAGTGCTTGGGACATTGGCTGCCAGCAAGGGGGCTTATCAAGACATCCAAGCCACCATGTGTGGCATGTGGGTCACGAAAAGAACCGGTCTTGACGCGGGCTGCTACTGTGACTCTTGCCAAAATCCAGCTCTTTGGTAGCAGCATTGCTGGAACAGAAGACAGATACCACACCAGAGGCAGTACAGGCTGAGGAGTTCTCCGCTCAACCCACAGGAATTGATGGTTCCTCGGGGCCACAGGCTCCTCCGGTAACCAGGGGGGGGGGGGGGTCCGGAAACAGGGCACTACGTGTTACTAAGTCTAGAAAAGGCAAGATGAAGAAGCTGCCTAAGGCCTCTGTGATCAGAGGATTGGGACACCTGGCTTCCACAGGGCTTTATGCCGGAATTTTGTCTATCTCATCTATAAGGCATTTTGTATGAGGCAGCGTGGGGAGGAGTGATCGGAACAACTCAGGGGCAAGGTGCAAAAGACAGCCTTGCTGGAGCCCTCTCCATAGGCTGCACAGCAAGGAACCGGGACCAAGCAAGCGGAGATTAGCGGAGGACCTCTGGGAGGAAATGGGGTCTTTACCCTCAGAGAAACTTGTGGATCTTGAAGCGGATCTGGAGCCAATTAGATCTGGAGGAAGGTGAAATCCCTCAGGGAGGATGCTCGGATTATCAGGGCCTTCTGGAGGGAGGAATTGACCGCATTGATAATGCATTCTGTCAAAGTCCTTAAGGGGAGGGCAGAGATTCCTGGGGAGGAGGAGGTGCTCTTTTAGGTGGTTAGGTCAATGCAAAAAAGCATTTCCCCTGCACAGAGTGGTCCGGCAGAGGATGCAAGATGAATGGGATGTGCCAGAGGCTGCTCTGAGGAACACGAGGACTAGGTCTGCCTTTACCATTGCTGGAAAAGGATAGGGAGATTTTGCGTGCACCTAAAGGGGACGGTGTGGTCTCTGCACAAAAATGACTGTGATTCCATTGGAAGGTGTTTCGGCATCTGGGACATACAGGATCGTAAGTTAGAGGCATGCTATAAATTCTCTCTCCTTGCAGGATCAATTTGTGGTGTGGGCCTTCTATGACCTTATTCGCCGATGGTCAAAGGTTATGGCTTCGGTGGGCGCTACTTGTGGCTGCGTAATTGGTCGGTGGATGTTTCCTCCAAGTCACAGCTTAGTAAGCTCCTCTTTAGGAGTAAGCTCCTATTTGGGGAGGAGCTGGAAAGGTTGGTGAAGGAGCTGAGCGAGACAAAAGATGGCAGGCTGCCGGAGGATAAACAGAAGGTGGTTTGCTCCTTGCCTCCTGGCTGAGGGCAGCCTAGGGACTCGGGCGTTTTTGCAGGGTCTATTTTGCCCTCATTCAGAGAGGGTGCTTTCCGTCTAGAAGTCAAGCCTTTTGTGACTTCAGCGGAGCAGGTGGGGTGTCTTCCACCTCGGGTCCTAAAAAGCCTCAATGAGGCGAGGCAGGTCCAGGTGAAAGTGGCTCCCATGGGGGGGGTTGGCTACGAGATTTGTACAATGCCTAGACCAGGCTCACTTCTGACCAGTGGGTTCTGCACAAGGAATTGCACGGCCGCACCGGGAGGTTTTTGTCACCTCCCCATGTAGGGCACCAAGAAAATGCCATGCAGTGTGACAGACGTAATTGGTGCCTCAGAATACCTTGTTTCCACATAGAGACTCTCCGCTTGGTCATCGTAGCAGTTTGGACGGGGAGTTCTTAAACCGGTTCGATCTCCTCCAAAAGTTTAAAAAACAAAAACAAAAACCCAAGCTTACTTGCATATTCCAATTCAAACCACTCTCCCCCAGGAATACTTTCAGGTGCACTCGTATTTGGATGATGGGCTCATTTTAGCAAAGGCCAGAGAGGAGAGCATGCATACCATGTTGAGTGTCATCGCCTGTTTACAAACTCTTCAGCCGGCAAAAAATTTAGTTTTTGGAAGCGTGTTTCCAGATCATGCTCAGTCAAGTATCGTTACCGATAGGAAAGTTCAGAAGTTATGTGGCCGGTCAGGCTGTTCCGCCACACAGACTCCTATGGCATGGCATTATCTGCAGCTCTTGTACTCTATGGCAGCCTCGATAGAGGTGGTGCTTTGGACTTGAGCACATATACAGCTGTGGTTAAAGCATTGTTAAGGAGGACTCTGCAGACCCATCTGTTCTCGTGCCCTCTGGTGGCCCGGTAAAGATCCAGCAGGCTCTCCGGGGAATGCCTTTAGAAATACCACAGTGAATCCACTCACCACAGATGCCAGCCTCTCTCGATGGGGTGGGGGGGGGCCACATTACACATCCAACATAGTGCAAGGGTTATGGTCCACGGAAGAGAGGGCATGGCTCAGTAACCGCCTCAATTTATTGTGATTGCAGGAGTTTTGGTCCCTGCAGGAAGGAAAGGCGGGGAGAATGATGTATGCCACCGCTGTGGCATTGTCAGAGAGCAATCAGCAAGGCAGCACATGCAGCATACAGCTGCAAGAGGAACTGGAGCCCCTATTAGTGGTGATCTCAGCAGCACAAGTGGCCGCCATGGAGAACGTGACTGCCAACTATCTCAGCAGAGTGTGGATCGATCCTGGAGAGTGGACGCTCAACGGAGCAGGATTTGCCCAAATGTTCTGGCGTTTGGGGGTTGCCGATCATGGCTTTCATGGCAACTTTGGAGTCAGCAAAATCATTTGGGTTTTACAGTATTAGATGGGAGCACATGTTTGCAGGACTCAATGCACTGGTGCAGCAGTGTCCCATGCAGGGCCTGCTGTGTTTCCACCCTGGGCACCCAAAGTCCGGGGGGTTACAGAGGATCAAAGCACATCAGGGTCTTAAGCTACGGATTGCCCCGGATTGGCCAGGAAGACTTTGGTATGCTGACCTGGTGCAGTTGGCAGTAGCTCCCTCCTGGTTGCTACCAGTGAGGGAGGTCCTACTGTTACAAGGGCCAATCAGGATGCCGCAGGTGGAGCGATTCTCACTTACAGCATGGCTCTTGAACGGTTTTGGTTAATGCAGCAGGGCTACTCAGCCCATTGACTGCAACGTTGTTGAAGGCATAGATGGTCTACCTCTATTGGCGTATGTTTGCATATGGAGAATTTTTGAAGACAGGTGCAAAGGAGCAACTGTGGTACACTGCAGGCAACAATATCTAACATGCTCGCCTTTCTCCAAGAGGGTCTGGACAAAGGCTTAGCTTGAGGTTCACTGCGGGTTGAGGTGGCAGCCAGCTCATTTTACTGCAAGAGGCTGTGGGGGGTCTCCTTGGGAGTCCACTAAGATGTTCAGGGTTTTCTGTGGGTGGTAGAACAGGTTCGACCTCCAGTGTGCTCAGTTGTCCCACACTGGGATCTGAGCCTCGTGCTGTCAGTATTAACGGGGTCTTCTTTGAGCCACTGCCTGGGAGATCTCACTTTAAAGACCGTATTTCTAGTGGCTATATGCTTGACAAGGAGGATCTCGGAACTTCAGGCGCTATCTGGTCAGGCTCCCATTCTTATGGCCAAGGAGAAAATGATTGTGAGGCTAGTACCCCCCTTTCTGCCCAAGGTGGTGTTGGCATTTCATATGAATCAGTCGGGATCATGTCCTGTATTTTCAAGAGCAGAAAGCTTCTCCCCCTTCTGCAGGGCGACTGTCTGTCGGGGGGCATCTGGTCCATTTCTCCCACAGGTGAGAGTCCATCTCCACTGATGCCTGGATTCTCCAAGTCATTCAGGAGGGCTATCGTCTCCACTTCGACCAGGCCCCCCCCCCCCCCTCCGTACTTTCCCGGGGAGTCACATAGGCTTCCACAGCACCAGGCCCTCCTGAGTCAGGAGCTCACAGGCCTCCTCGAGGACGGTGCGGTAGAACCAGTCCCACAGCACCTCCAAGGACAGGGGTTTTACTCCTGATACTTCCTCATCCCGAAGCGGTCAGGGGGCCTTTGGCCCATCCTCGACCTGTGGAGCCTCATCAGGTTCCTGATGCGGGAGAAGTTCAAGATTCTCTCCCTTGGAACGTTACTCTCCTACCTTCAGCAGGGTGATTGGCTATGCTCCTTGGACTTAAAGGATGCCTATGTTCACCCCAAACACAGAAAGTACCTTCGCTTCATGGTTCAGGTAAACCATTACCAGTACAGGATGGGTCTTCACGAAGTGCCTGGCTGTGGTTGCAGCCCATCTGCAACTGCAGGGCACCTTCATCTCTCCATATCTAGATGATTGGCTCATAACAGGAGGCACAGCCTCCGAAGCCAGGCAGGCCACGGACCACACCATTGGCCTCCTGGAGCAGCTGGGGTTCGTGATCAATTGCCCAAAGTCCCACCTCACTCCAGTTCAGTCCCTGGAGTTCATTGGGGCTCGCTTGGACACCCTTCGCGCCATGGCTTTCCTTCCTCAGGACAGGGCGGACCACCTTGTGTCCCTGGCATCCGAGGTGCAGGGCTGTGGTGTCATCCCAACCTGGATGATGCCTCACCACCTTGGCCACATGGCTTCCATAGTCCATGTCGTGCCCAAAGCCCACCTCAACATGGCGGGTGATGCAGTGGTGCCTCCGTGTGCAATGGGCGCAGTCAGCCGGCCGCCTCCGAGACCCCATCTCGGTCATCCCAGCATGGCAGAGTCCTCTGGCTTGGTGGCAGGAGCTTCAGAACCTGCTTTGCAGTATGCCCTTCCAAGCCCCGGCGCATCAGGTGGTCTTGACCATGGATGCCTCCCTGACAGGCTGAGGAGCCCACTGCAAGGGACGATGCACTCAGGGGTCCTGGTCCCTCCAGAAGTCCTGGCAGCAGATCAACCTGCTGGAACTCTGGGCAATTTGCCTCGCTCTCTGGGTTTTCAAAGACCGCTTTCAGCATCGAACAGTGCTGTTCCAGACGGACAACCAGGTCACAATGTTCTATTTGAACAAACAAGGGTGCACTGGCTCCTACAGCCTCTGTTCGGAGGCGACAGCCCTGTGCTCTTTTGCGGTGAGCCAGGGCATGACCGTCTGAGCCACTTACCTCCCGGGTCAGGACAGTGCATAGGCGGACCGGTTCAGCAGGGTCCTCTGGCTGCACAGGTGGCGCCTGTGTCCTCGAATGGCACAGCGGCTCTTCCAACATTGGGGGACTCTGGACCCCTGGACCTCTTTGCCAGCCCGGCAAACTTGCAGCTTCCTCGGTTCTGCGGTCCCCTCCCACACCCGGGCAGGGTGGCCCCCAATGCCTTCCTCATCTCATGGGGTTACTGTATGCCTTCCCCCACCATGCCCCTTATCACCCACACCCTTCTCAAGGCCCAGCGGGACAGAGCCTTGATGATCCTCATAGCCCC
Source organism: Ichthyophis bannanicus (assembly GCA_033557465.1). Taxonomy (NCBI): domain Eukaryota; kingdom Metazoa; phylum Chordata; class Amphibia; order Gymnophiona; family Ichthyophiidae; genus Ichthyophis; species Ichthyophis bannanicus. The sequence goes on along the minus strand of CM066035.1, from coordinate 188,818,412 downwards.
GAGGTGACCCAGATAGCCTTGGATTTCCCTTGCTGCTCCGTCACTCAATGGATCCCCGGTTCCGCTCAGATTCTCACCGGAGCTGCTGACACAGGAGGAGGGGTTGCTTCTTCACCCCAATCTGAGGTCGCTGTTCCTCGCAGCTTGGCAGCTGAGCGGGTCGCCCTATCCTCCTACCATCTCCCCGTGGAGATCGAGGGCATTCTTTTGGCCTCTCAAAATGACTTGACCAGAAGGGCTTACGCCTTCAAGTGGCGTCAGTTCTCAGTGTGGTGCTCAGAACTCCAAGCTGACCTATTTTCATGCCCTGCTAGTTTGGTCTTGCAATACCTGCTCCACCTCTCACAGTCTGGGCTGAAGTCTAACTTGGTCAGGGTTCACCTGAGTGCCATCTCAGCAAACCACCACCCCATCGAGGGGCTACCGCTTGTCTCTCGTTTTATGTGAGGCCTGCTTCTTTCCTACCCGCCCTTCTCCAGCGGAATGGGACCTCATTGTGGTCCTTATGAAGCTGACCAAGCTGCCCTTTGAGCCCATGGCTACCTGCCTGCTGCGGCACCTGTCGTGGAAGGTGGCCTTTTTGATAGCTCTCACCTCCGCCCGGAGAGTCGGTGAACTGCAGGTGCTGATGGCTGAGTCACCGTACATGAGGTTCTATAAGAACTGGGTGGTCCTTTTGGACTCACCCCAAGTTCCTTCCGAAGGTTGTCTCGGATTTTTATCTCAATCAAGATATAGTGCTTCCCACTTTCTTCCCAAAGCCCCATGCCCAACCATGCATCGGTGATGCTCGACACCCTGGACTAAGAGGGTTCTCTTTCTATCTGCAGCAGACTTGGGACCACCGCAGATCCGGGCCGCTCTTCGTTTCCTTTGACCCCGGCTGCTTGGGGCTGGCGGTCACCAAGCGTACCTTGTCCATCTAGGTGGTGGACTGCATTGCATTTGCCCATTCCCAGGCCAGTTTTCCCCTGGAATGCTGAGTCACGGCTCACAGTGTCCAAGCGATGGCGATGTCTGTCGCTAGCCTGCGCTCAGTGCCACTGGCAGACATCTGCCGGGCTGCCACCTGATCTTCCACTCACACCTTCATGGTACATTACTGCCTGGAGAGGGAGTCCATCGGGACGCTACCTTCAATCAGGCTGTACTCCATAACCTGTTTGGGGTTTAAGCAACTTCTGCCCTCCAACCTTTCTTGTTACTGCTACCAAGAGTGTGGCCATCCATGGACCCGGGGTCCTCGGGCTGCCTTCGGCTTTCACTGGCAACTGCTCATCGCGATGCCGTGCTTTTCCTACAGGTTCTCGGTAGCCTGTAGCTAGGGAGTCCCATATGTGAGAGCGGACTTGCTGCTTGTTCCTAGAGGAAAGCATGGTTACTCACCTGTAACAGGTGTTTTCCAGGGACAGCAGGAATCAATTCTCGCAACCCTCCCTCCTCCACTTGGAGTTGCTGTATATTTTTGCCATTTTCATGAAGGAGCTATAGCTATGGCACCTGACTGAGTAAAATGGCACCTTTTGGGCGGGAAGGGGACCATGCATGCATGGTAGCATTCCCAAAGGCTTTCTTTGAAAGCTGGGGAAATGCTCCTTGCGGGCTCCTTCGGTGCCGATGTCATCCATATGCGAGGACAGATTCCTGCCGTCCCTGGAGAACACCTGTTACAGGTGAGTAACTACGCTTTCCCAATTGTTTAGGATACTACCAGCTTGCAGAAAATTATTTTCCAAGCACACTTTGATAAGCTGCCTATATATACAGGGTGGCCCAAAAAAAGTGAGAACATCTCGTAGCATATAAGTTATTTAAAATTTCAAAAAAGACAGATGTAAACAATGGAATTAAAAAAAACAAAGGTGGTGACCAGAAATTGTCGAAATAAAGACGTTATATAGCTAAAAAAGGTAAATAAGTAAACTATTTAAGCTTTTAATTTACGAGATGTTCTCGCTTTATTTGGGCCACCCTGTATATTATGTCTTATGAATCACAAAAAGGAAGCTCTTTGATGCAATGGGAGTAGTTTATTAGACCATTTAATATACTGTCTTTTGGCATGTTGAAACTTCAACAAAGCGGCTTACGATAAAGTATATTAATATTAAGACGAGCACTAGCAATAAACATTCAGTGGTTTAAGAGAGCACTTTATTACTATAATACCATGCACAAAATCGATCTACTTGAAGAAACAACCCAGAGGAAGAAACAGTCTGTGCATATTAATCTGAAAACCTGCTCACTTAACCATCCCCACGAAAAGCTTAACAACTGGGGAAAAATTGAATGTTACGGCTATATTAATAGTGACACCGTCAACCTCTGATGTCATGAGATAACATTCAAAGTGAGGACAATCCAGAACCAGGAGAGCATTAAACATCACAGCACCACTGAGTTATGACGTCAAGAGATCTTTAAAGTATGTAGATAGCAGTGTTTCCGGTATTATGGAGAAGCAAGTGGCTGCCGCCAAGTTTGACAGAGCAGGTGTGCCGCTGAGCTCTCCTATCCTATAGTCTCGTTTTTACCTTTATGCCACATTCCTCAAGGAAGAAAGCTAAGCAACAGGCCCTCACCAATGTTCTGAAGTTGGGCGGACCGATGGATGCTTTCGTTCAGTCCATGGGTGTGGAGGGAACTTCTTGGTGCTACGATGGGGGGAGAGGACCTATTGCTCACTCCCAAAACCAGAAACATCATTAAGCCCAGAATGCTGAGTTCCCCCAAAGCAGCTGGCAATTGAGAGAGCTGAGGGTACTGCTGTGGCTGCACCAAAGGAAGGAGTCAGTGTTTTGCTTCCGAAGCCAGTGTCCAGGGTTGGGGAGGAATCACCGGGCCCAGGGCTCTCACCAGATCTGCATGGAGGTCCTGAAGGCTCCCATTAAACAGCTATAGCAGCCTGGAGACCCCTGTTGGGTCCTCAGAAAGTCTTCTCTTCTGTTCCGAGGATAGCATTGGTGAGACCAAAGACATTTAATTTTGAATCTATTTGGGAAGGTTTATCATCTTTGGAAGAATCTCTGGCCATTTACAATCAATTGTTGCATCTATAGTTCATAATACCCAAAGGTTGGCTGAAACATGATCAGGAGATATTTGATTTGAAGAATAAGGTTTCTGTCCCACAGGACGAAATGGAGCAGTCTTCTACCCATTCAGTGTTTAGTTTCCTAAGGTTCCTATGACTTCAGCGCTAGAATTGTTCAAAAGATTTTTGACTGAGGTTTTAACAATTGCTTCTGATTCAATTCCTCCAGTTGCTAGAGCTTTACATCTACCTATGGCAAGAGTGAAATCTTTGGGTGGGCAAGATCATTCTCCTTTGACATCTGACAGCTTGAACCTTACTGCTTTACTTGAGAGATCAGACAGAGCCTCCCATAGCTGCTACATTATTGGTAACATCTGCACTGGATCCAGATAGAGATTGGCTATTAAAGATGTTCTTCAGATGTAAAAACTCTAGGTTTCTAGATGTAGAGTGAGGATATTTCCCAATGTATCCTGGGTAAGGTAGAATAGAAGGAAGCAGTTTTTATTATTGAAACCTGCTATTATTAAATTGGGGGGGGGGGGTCTCTCTTCCTGCAGTTCCCATGCAAATGATTGGATGGGAATAGTTATGTATTTTTAGAACCGCAACAACTTTCTGCTTTTGTAACTTTTAGGCTCCAGATATCCTGGTCTGCTGTGGGTGATTCCATTGGAGGGGGCTTCTTAGATTGGTTAGGGCTCCTATCGGTTTTGGAATTAGATCTCACACCCTGCATTGTTTTTACTTACTTACCTGTTTATATTGCCTATGTATAGTGTATTGCTTTTCATTGTGGGCTAATAGGCTTTCTTATTACACTGGTCAACACAATTTTTGTCACAGACCCGCTCTGACCTGTTTCATATGTAATTTTTCCCATTGTTTACAAATATGGTATCAGAATTTTTCTATTATCCATACTTCAGGAGATGATATTTAGTAAAGTGTGTACATTACTGTAAATTAGCCGTTACAGTTTTGTTTCAGTAAACAAAGGTTGAATACGAAAAATTCCATCATAATTATTATTGTATGTTGTCAGCCACAACCAAAAATACTGAGTCATGTAGTTTATAATGTAATTAATTAACCGGGCCCCTTGCCCTACTGGTCTGGCTGATACAAGCAGAAAACGCTGAGTCATGTATTGGTATGCTTTCTGTTGTAGTCAGCAATTGTGGTTTGTATTGTTAGAAAAAAACAGAATCTGAATGGATCTGAGTTTGCGTTAATCTATTTCATAAACAGCAGTTGGTTAATAAATATTGCGGTTATCGCTTGTAGTTTAACAATGCCTCGAAAGTGTGGTAATCGTCCGGATTCATTTTGCTACATTTGCGGTGAGGTTGCTTTTAAGAAGCAGAGAAGACATTTTACTCCGCTTGTTAAGACATGTTATAAGCTGTACTTTGGATGTCAAGTCGGTGACCAGGACAAAAATTGAGCGCCTCACGTCTGCTGTATTATCTGTGTCAGACTCCTAACAGGTTGGGTAAAGGGTGTTCGACACATGAATTTTGCTGTTCCAATGATTTGGAGGGAACCAAGAGATCACTTGACAGATTGCTACTTTTGCCTTACAAACATTGCAGGCATTACTTCAAAATCAAAACACACTGTAAATTACCCAAATTTACCATCTGCCATGAGGCCTGAGCCTCACTGTCAAGAATTGCCAGTGCCAAAACCTCCAGAAAATCTTAGTGAATGAGGATGAAGAAGAAGAAGAACCAATGAATGCTGATGTTGGCGATGCTGTAATGCAGGATCCACACTTTGAGGCATTCGGTTCCTCTTCTGAACCACATTTACTGGACCAAGGCGATTTGAATGATCTCATCAGAGATTTGAATCTTTCAAAGCGAAAAGCAGAACTGTTAGGGTCACGATTGAAAGTCTGTAATCTTCTTCAGAAAGAAACCAATGTGTGCACTTTTAGAAATAGGCATACAGAGTTTGTGGATTACTTTGCCTTTGAAGATGGAATTGTTTTTTGTTGTGAAGTTAAATCTCTGATGGAAACACTTTGTCCGGATTATAGAACAGAGGATTGGCGACTATTTATTGATTCTTCTAAATATAGCCTAAAAGCTGTGCTTATCCACAATGGAAATATTTTACCATCAGTTCCAGTAGCTCATGCCACCAATATGAATGAAAGAAACTTACAGCAGTATGCATCTATGCATCTCCTGCTAACAAATATTAAGTATGAAGAACACAAGTGCAATATTTGTGGCGATTTAAAAGTAATTGCCCTCTTGCTTGGACAACAGCTTGGTTGGACAAAGTATTGTTGCTTTCTGTGTGAGTGGGACAGCAGGGACAGGAAAAATCATTACATCCGGAAACAGTGGCCAAAGAGAACATCACTAGTCCCAGGCTAGAAAAAGAAGAGATCTTTGTAGGATCTGATATTAGAAAACTAATGAAAGATGAAAACTTTGACGGTCAGTTGAAGGAAACTGAAAGAGCTGTATGGGAGTCCTTTAAGTCTGTTTGCCGCGACTTCTTGGGAAATAACAAGGCAGACAACTACGCAGAAAAATCATTACATCCGGAAACAGTGGCCAAAGAGAACATCACTAGTCCCAGGCTAGAAAAATGTTGCACATGACCCACTTGTGGAGCCAAATAAAGTATATCTACCTCCATTCCATATAAAGTTGGGTCTTATGAAGAACTTTGTAAAAGCCATGGATAGAAGTGGACTTGGATTTGCATATCTAAGAAAGACATTTCCACAAATCAGTGAGGCGAAGATCAAAGAAGAGATCTTTGTAGGATCTGATATTAGAAAACTAATGAAAGATGAAAACTTTGACGGTCAGTTGAAGGAAACTGAAAGAGCTGCATGGGAGTCCTTTAAGTCTGTTTGCCGCGACTTCTTGGGAAATAACAAGGCAGACAACTACGCAGAATCAGTGGATACTCCACTGAAATCTTACCGGAAACTGGGATGTAACATGTCTTTGAAAATGCACTTCTTGCATTCACACCTGTATTTTTTTTCCTGAAAATCTAGGAGCAGTCATCGATGAACATGGGGAAAGGTTTCATCAGGACATTTCGGTAATGGAAAATAGGTACCAGGGCAAGTGGAGTTCCAGTATGCTTGCAGACTATTGTTGGACCCTTAAGAGGGATGTTCTTGAGGCGCAATACAGCAGAAAATCATATACAACTACCTTTTAGGAGACATTACATTACAATATACATCTATATACATCTAATGTAAATATGAGCAACATTGTCTAAATTTAAACTACATGTCACTCAAAAACGTTACGTGATGGAGAATTTCTAAGTACATATCCGAGTTTGTAACCAAAAACAGTACTAGAATCAGCCATTTTCATTTCTGTGACAGAAAAGTTTTTGAATTTTGTTTACCAGTATTATTTTCTCTATAGGGTATGATGTATTATTCTTTTGATTTTCTTTTATTATTTCCGCCTTTTTCTTTAACAAGGGCGTTTTTGTGTAATTTTGGAAATTCAATAAATATATAGTTTAAAAAAAAAGTATGTAGATATATATGACAAGCAAAGTAACACACTGAGGAAGGGAAGTGAGTCACTCATTAGCTTGGGTGATATCAGAACTGCTAGCATTGGGGCATTCCAGGGACGGCACCCAGGGATATTCATCCTCTGCCCAGAGGTTGCGAACATCATGTGTAGTAAAGGCTATCCAACTGACCCAGATATTCAATGCCGGTGGCCAGATACAGCCCCAGCATTGTATAGCAGGGTCTAGGGTTCAGCAGCAATAGCTAGCCACTGTAATCATGCTAGCTGTTGCTGAATATCTGGCCCAACATCTTTTGCCAAAATGACATTTGATTCATTTTTGGTGTCTAATTGGCTCTGAGAATCCTAGTGTCAAGGTTTCTCTGATGTGCCATCTCTCTTGAAGTTCTGCCAGTGTCCATTCTTTCTCTTTCTTACGCCTAGCTATCCATGCAATTAAGCTACCCCTAATCACACTTCATACAATCTCACATGAGTGGCTATTTCACACTCCATCATCATTATCTAAAAAGTCTGTTTAATCTCCTATGAGATAAAACTTGCCACCATCTTATTTCCAACAACATATCATTCGATTTCCAATAACTTGTCTCCCACCCATCCTTTCTCTTTCAGTTCAGAATCTAGCGTAACAGGTGCATGGTCAGACTAGGTGATATTTCCCACCAACATATGTCACACATGACCAAAGAGTTTTATCAATCAGAATCCTATCAATGCAGGAATAATTATCGTGTGGGGTTGAATAAAAAGTATAGTCCAGAGTCCAGCCATGCCTCAGCCTCCAACCATCCATCAACTGAAACCAGTCCATGAATTCCCCCCCCCCCCCCCCATATCTCCTGGAATTATATAATGAAGGGTTTAAAGTAAGATTCAGTTCTCCTCCCAGAATCAAAGTCCCTGGGCCCAAAGTTCCCACCACTTTGTCTAAATGTGTGCAGAACAACTTTAGCCTTCCCAAGGGCCCATAAATATTTCCAAAAATGTATGCCTGCCTTTCCAGTATTGTATTAACCAAAAGGTAATGGCCCTTCTTATGTCGTTTTTGATCTCTTGGAGTTCAACTCCAAGAATCTTGACTAAGAGGATAGCCACTCCACCTCTTTTAGGGCTTTGGAGATTAGGCACACAAATTGTCTGCATATAAATCCTTGTGCTTCAGAAGAGCCTCATCACAGCGTCTAATATAGGTTTCCTGTACAAAAGCAATTCCTGCTCAGAAAGTCGTAGATTCCCTGAAAAGTAGGGACCTCCTTTTTTCTGGGAATTTAAGCCTTTTACTTGCAAAGTAACTACCCTGAGTCTCGTGTTTCATTGTTCGTTTACAAATCCTACCATTTCCACACTTGTTCTCCCAGACTTGGACTTCCCATGCACGTCACTCCACACACTCATCCAACCACCTTTTTCCAAGCTACTGTCTACGCAATCCCACCCTCCATCCTTTCCTACCTACCCCAATAGCCCTTACAATCCTCTGTGAACATGACGCAACACAACAAATATTGAGAGGTATGACATCACAGCCGCTTGGTGCAGGCTTTCTATTATAATAATGTCATGGGCTATGAAATCCACTCACACCATCCACATGCCCCTGCCAAACTTCATGACACATACCATTAAGATAACAATAAAAATGGAAAATGAGTAATTATCCAAATGGTACTATTAACCATTAGCAAACTTAAGCCTTACAGGGATTTAATCCTGAAAGAAAGCTGAGCTTTTCAGCTTTTAATTTGGATACTCGCCCACTCTGCTCCTTTATAGCAAGATAAGTCTGGCAATTTGACAGTCTCATATAGCAGCGGTTCTCAACCTGTGGGTCGTGACCCCCATGGGGGTCGCCACAGGATTTAGCGGGGTTCGCCTCAGTCTGCCATTTAAAAAAAAAAAAAAAAAAGTGCACGGCTTCTCGGCAGCAGCAAACTCACCGCTTCCCTTCGAATGCAGCTGTGACTCCCTGGCTCTTAGGGAACCGCGGCTGTGCCTGCGAAACCGTTGCGGAGTCATCCAGTCTCTTGACGGGCTCCGCGCAGCATTGTCCCGCCTCCAAAGGAAGTTGTTTACCACTTCCTTTGGAGGCGGAACAATGCTGCACGGAGCCCATCGAGAGATGGGAAGGCTCCGCAGCGGTTTTACAGGCACAGCTGCGGTTCCCTAAGAGACAGGGAGACACGGCTGTATTAGAAGAACAGGGCAGTAGCAGGCAGACGGGGAGTGGGGAGGAGGGGGCAGGGAACCTGCACCGGGGCTGACATGAGGGAGGGGGGCTGACGATGGATGGAGGGAGGGAGGGAGAGGGGGCCAACATGGAGGGAGGGGGGCTGACATGGACAGAGGGGGGACTGAGGGGGCTGACATGGAGGGAGGGAGGGAGGAGGGGCTGACATGGAGGGAGGGGGGCTGACATGGACAGAGGGGGGACTGAGGGGGCTGACATGGAGGGAGGGAGGGAGGAGGGGCTGACATGGAGGGAGGGGGGCTGACGGATGGATGGAGGGGGACATACTGGACAGATGGGGGATAAATGCTGGTCAAAGGGGAGAGACAGTGTGGGTTAGGATTATGGGCAGATGGGGAGAGGGCTTGGACTGGTAATGGGTTGATTAGGGAAGGCTAGGACTGGGAATGGACTGATCAAGGGGGGATTGGGACTAGTAATGGACTGATGGGGAGCTAGCATGCTGATCGGGGAGGATAGGACTGGAAATGGGCTGATGGGGGGGTAGGACTGATAATGGGCTGATTAGGGGAGCCTAGCACTGGTAATGGGGTTGAGGAGGGACTAGCACTGGAAATGAGCTGATTAGGGGAGGCTAGGACTGGTATTGGGCTGATTAGGGGGGGACTAGCACTGGAAGCGAGCTTATTGGGGGGGGTTTCGACTGGGAATGGGCTGATTGTGGGGAGGGGAGGATAGAGCTGCTGGCCCTGGAAGAAAACTGGGGGCTAAGGCTACAAATGGGCTGATACGAGGGGATGGGAGAATGGAACTGGAAGGGAGTGGATCTGAGAAGGGCTGCCATGGTATTTGTACTTGAAGGGACTGGTCAGTGGGGAAGGAGGGGGACTGGAAGGGAATGGACACCAGTGGCAGTCGTGTGAATGCAAGTTGACATTGGAAGGTACTGAGAGTGAGGACTGGAAAGGGGCTGATACTGGGGATGGTTACTGGGACTGGAAATAGGCTGATAGAAAGAAGTGAAGAAAACGAAAGAGATAAGAAATGGCAGATGGACCATAGACCACAGAAAGAGCTAAGAGAAGACAGGAATGCAGAAGCCTCAGATCGGGACCAGCATGATCAGAGAATAAATTGGTCAAACAAAGGTAGAAAAAATAATTTTTATTTCATATTAGTGATATGACTACAAAATCATCATCATTTTGAAATCAAATATTGTTACTTGTTATTGTGATTAATTATTGTGGTTTAAATAAGTAAATTTTATAAATAAAAGCATATTGCAAAGGCCTATAATATATTAATAATTCAACAAATGATTACAGCGACAATGCGTTAACGGTAAAGGAAGAGAAACGCATTTAATTTTATCATTGGGGGTCACCACAAGTTGACCAATGGTAAAAGGGGTCACGGTACAAAAAAGGTTGAGAACCACTGTCATATAGAGAACAGTTCTCTAATCGTTGACTCCTCTCTCCCAACCAAATTGATCATAGGACCCAAGGCACACAGATGCATCTTCAGATCCACCTCCCCAGAAAGCCAAGAGGACAATTCAGGAAGATTTCAGCCCTCTGCTGAAGAAGCAGGTACATCTCCAGGAACAAGCAGGAATGAGTCTTCACATATGGGTATCGTCGGTACCGACGGAGCCTGCGCGGGAACGCTCCCCAGCGTCCAGAAAGAAAGCTTTTGGGAGCATCCCACAGCGCCTGTGCGCTGCCTTCCCGCCTTTCCCAACCGCCTCTCTCCAGTTCTTCTTTTCCACGGAGCCAGCAGGTCATGTTCCTGTCACCGCTGAAGAAGTTCTTTATTTTTCTTTATTTCTTTGGTCGCGCGTCTGCTTTCTTCGACGTCGGACCGGTACCGCCTGTCTTTTCTTCTTTCTTCTCTAAAAAACAAAAACTACCGTTTCCACTTCTGTGCAATTTTTCCTTTTGGGCCTTAGGCCTAAAAGAATTTTCCTCATGGAAAAGCCCGCTTCTGGGTTTAAAAAGTGCACGAAGTGCAGCAGTACTCTTTCTATCACCGACACCCATGACTGGTGTCTAAAATGTTTGGGTCCTGACCACTCCATCACCGATAGTGAGTCCTGTTCCATGATGTCTAAAAGAGGTCGACAGAATAGAGCGGCAAAGCTCAGTACCCTGTTTCCCTCTGATGCAGCTTCGGTGGCATCGACATCTTCCAGGGCTGCTTCTTCCTCCCACGGATCTCAGGTAACCAAACATAAGTCCAGCCGGTCCTCGAAGGGTAGATCTCCCTCTAAGTATCGAGATGCCTCCGGGCTTGCTCTCGAGGATCCTGCACCGGCAAAATTACCCCGGCGGGAAACTCCGGCTTCCAAAGCTTCATCTATGGGGTCACAGGTTGACATCGATGGCGTGGCCTCGACCGATCACCTGTTGCCATGTTCTGGGGTACCGGTGGTTTCCACTGGTACCGATATCCAGACATTGGTTGCGTCGATAGATCAGAATATTCTGACCATGCAGCATGCCATCACGGCATTCATACAAGCTGTGACGCCTCTGGTACCGCAACAAACTCCGTTGTCGGTTCCGGCGCCGGCACCGATATCGGTTCCGGCTCCGGCACCGATTGCATCGACATCGGCTTAGTTGTCGACTGCAGCGGTACCCTGTCCTGTGATGCCCATCGGTACCGATCACTCCCGATGTCGATACCACTCGGTACGCGTATCGGGCTCTGCAAGAGCATCCAGACAGGCGATACTTCGATTCCTCCGAAGACTCTGATGAATCAGAGGCTTCTGTCGAAGCATCGGTACTCCTTCCTCAGGAGCCCTCTTCTCCAAAAAGAAGAATGTCTCCTCCAGAAGACTTGTCTTTTCAAGACTTCATTAGGGAAGTGGCCAGTGGCCTCTCTATTTCAGTGGCCCCTGAACCAGAGCCTAGTGCCAAGAAATTAGATATTTTACAATATCCTAAGGCTCCTAAAGAGGCAGCTACTTTACCAATTCATGAGATCCTTTATGATCACATGTTGGGCATATGGGAGACACCTCTTACTACTTCCCCTCATTCTCGCAGGTTGGACACCATGTACCGTGTTCCTCCTTGTCCTGGCTTTCATAAGACTCAGCTTCCTCACCACTCTATTGTGGTGGAGTCTGCTATGAAAAAGATAAAGAGTGCAAAAAGACACTCATCTAATCCTCCAGGAAGAGAATGCAGAACCTTGGATGCTTTTGGCAGGAGAATTTTCCAGGCCAATATACTTACTGCCAGAATCAACTCCTATAGTCTCTATATGGGGATGTTTCTAAAGGAAGTTACAGATCATCTGCTAACTTTATCTCCTTTTATCTCAGAAGATACAAGGGAGGAGTTTCTCACCTGGCTTAAACATGCCCAGGATGTTTCCAAATTTTCCAACCGTGCAGCCTTTGATTCTTTTGAGTATGCCAGCAGAGCCTCGGCTATTGCCATAGGTGCATGCAGACTTGCTTGGTTACAAGCTTCTGATTTGGAACCCTGGGTCCAGGATGGATTAGGAAGTCTTTCTTGTACAGGTGAAATCCTTTTTGGCAAGGATTGGCAAGCAAAGGCCACTCAGATGGATGCTGAAAATTCTGCCTTAGATAGACTTTCAAAGTCTACTTCTGCTCCTGCTAGAAAAAGGTTATTCAAAAAGACTTTCTTTCCCAAAAAAGGGAAATATTATCCTGCTTATGGTCACCAGGCATCTTCTGCAGGTCGTTTTGCTGCAAAGCGTCAGCAACAACCTAAACAAGCCAAGCCTAAGGCTGCAAGGACTGCTACGACCCAACAGCCTCAGCCTCCTCTGGGCCTTTGACTTACAACTAGAGAACTTAGCCTTTCTGGCTCTAGAAGAACCAGAGCCTCTCACCATTCCAGGAAGGTTAGCTTACTTTGCTCCCAGATGGGAACAAATCACAGCAGAGCAATGGACCCTCTCCATCATAAGGGAGGGGTACAAGCTTTATTTCTTAAACCTTCCTCCTCACACCATGGTGAGACAGTTCAGTTCTCCAACATCTCTCCTCGACCTTCTGGGTCAGGAGATTGCTACCCTTCTTGCCCAAAGGGCAATAGAAGAAGTCCCCCTTCTTCAACAGGGTTCAGGGTTCTACTCCCCCTATTTTCTTATCCCAAAGAAAACAGGGGGCTACAGACCCATATTAGATCTTAGAGAATTGAACAAGTTTCTATTCAAGGAGAAATTCAAGATGATTTCTCTCGGTGCTCTCCTTCCATACCTTCAGAGTCAGGATTGGCTTTGTTCTCTAGATCGCAAGGATGCATACACCCATGTCCTCATCCATCCAACACACAGAAGGTTCCTTCGGTTCCTTTATCAGAGAACGCACTACCAATACAGAGTGCTTCCTTTCGGTCTGGCCTCTGCTCCAAGAGTGTTCACAAAATGCATGGCAGTAGTAGCTGCATTTCTACGCACTCTAGGAATATTTGTATTCCCATATCTGGACGACTGGCTCATCCGAGCTCCATCCCAGTCAGAGGCCCAGGCTTCCCTAGCCTGCACAAAGCATGTTCTTCAGTATCTGGGACTTGTAATAAACATCCCAAAATCACAACTCACCCCTACTCAGTCATTGGAGTTCATTGGGGGCCTTGCTGGATACCACAACTGAAAGGGCCTATCTTCCCCAGGCCCGTTGCCTACGCTTGGTGCAGTTAGCCTCTCAAATTCAGTTAAAGTCCCATTTAACTGCTCGAGAGATGTTGCAACTGTTAGGCCACATGGCATCCACTGTGCATGTGGTTCCTTACGCTCGCCTTCACATAAGGGCAGCTCAGTGGACTCTGTCCACCCAATGGACCCAGGCATCAGGTTGCCTGTCAGACAAAATAGCAACCTCCAGTCGTCTCTTTTGGTCCCTCCAGTGGTGGAAGTCCACTCAAAATCTGTTGCTGGGGTCCCCCTTTCAACAGTTGCTACTCCAAGCAACCCTTACAACAGATGCCTCTCCAAAGGGTTGGGGAGCTCATCTACAAGATCTCTCCACCCAAGGCATCTGGTCTCCACAGGAGACATCTCTACATATCAACCTCTTAGAGCTCAGAGCAATTCTTCTAGCTCTCAGTCTTCCACACCCTGCTCAGCTACAAGACAGTCCTCATCCATACGGACAACCAAGTAGCCATGTTCTACGTGAACAAGCAGGGCGGGACTGGCTCTCTGTCGCTTTGCAATGAAGCTTTGAGATTGTGGGCCTTCGCCAGAGAGCATCAAATTCATCTCATGGCAGTGTATCTTCCAGGGGTTCAAAACTCTTGGGCAGACAGACTCAGTCGAGTTCTGCTTCCACACGAATGGTCCCTCCATGGGGACCAGATAGCCAGGATCTTTCGAATTTTGGGACCCCGGACATAGACCTGTTTGCAAGTCTGTGGAATGCCAAACTTCCCCGGTTCTGTTCCAGGATTCCGTGTCAGGGAGTTCAGGCCAGGGATGCCTTCCTCCTCCACTGGGGGCAAGACTTCCTCTATGCCTTTCCACCCATTCCCCTAATTTCCAAGACACTATTCAAGCTTCAGAGAGACAAGGGGTCTATGATCCTCATTGCTCCATGTTGGCCACGCCAAGTGTGATACCCTCTACTTCTTCATCTCTCTCAAGCTCCTTCCCTGGACTTGGGATCTGCTCCAGACCTCCTGTCCCAGGAGGAGGGAACGTTGTGGCACCCAAATCCCCAGTCTCTTCATCTCAGAGCCTGATTGCTGAAGGCCTAGACCTTCAAGATTTGCATCTTTCTCAGCAGGTGAAGGATATCCTTCATGCTTCCAGAAAGCCTTCCACTAGACGTTCCTTTGCTTTTAAATGGAAAAGGTTTACCATTTGGTGTGCAGAGAAGGGTCTTAACCCTCTTGCAATACCTCTGAATTCTTTACTAGAGTATTTGCTGCATTTATCCCATGCAGGCCTTAAAACAAATTCAGTAAGAGTCCATTTGAGTGCCATTGCAGCATCCCTTAAGCCTCTCAATGAACATCATATTTCCTCTCATCCTCTTATTGCAAGATTCATGAGAGGCCTTTTTTTAACTAAACCTCCCATTAGACCACCTCCAGTGGCATGGGATTTGAATTTGGTTCTTGGCCAGCTTATGAAGCCACCCTTTGAACCCTTAGCCTCTACCTCCTTGAAATTCCTTTCCTGGAAGGTTATTTTTCTCATTGCAGTCACCTCAGCTCGCCGTATCAGTGAGCTGCAAGCCTTGGTGGCTAATCCTCCTTATACAAGGTTCCATCATGACAACGTAGTCCTCAGGACTAATCCACACTTTATGCCTAAAGTGGTCTCACCTTTTCATCTGAACCAGGAGGTATATTTACCTGTCTTTTTTCCAGGACCTCATGCATCAAGTGCAGAGAGGAATCTTCATACCCTGGATAGTAAGAGAGCACTTGCTTTTTACTTACAAAGGACACAGCAACATAGAAAGTCCTCTCAACTATTTGTTGCTTTTGATCCCTCTCATTTAGGACTTCCAGTCTCTAAGAGAACTCTGTCCAATTGGATTGCTCAGTGTATTTCCTTCGCCTACTAGATTAAGAACCTTTCTCTGGAGGGCCATGTCACAGCTCACAATGTGAGGGCCATGGCAGCCTCTATGGCTCATCTAAACTCTGTGTCCATTGACCAAATCTGTTGAGCGGCCACCTGGGCCTCGGTTCATACCTTCACAGCCCATTACTGCTTGGACAAGGACTCCCGCCGGGATGCCTTGTTTGGTCAGGCTGTTCTCAAACACCTGTTCCATACCTAATCAACTCCTACCCCCCATCCCTGGTTGGATGCCCGAGATCCATGGGGGGAGGTAGAGCCCTTCTCAGGGACTCACAACCTTGGAGATCTCCCTGGCATCTCTAGCTGGGGAGTCCCCATATGTGAAGACTCATTCCTGCTTGTTCCTGGAGATAGCACAGTTACTTACCTGTAACAGGTGATCTCTGGGAACAGCAGGAATAAGTCTTCACAACCCACCCACCTCCCCTAGGAGTTGTATCTCTCTATCTTTCCTTTCCTCTCTCTCTTTGTCTCAGCTTAAAACTCGAACTGGAGAGAGGCGGTTGGGAAAGGCGGGAAGGCAGCGCACAGGCGCTGTGGGATGCTCCCAAAAGCTTTCTTTCTGGACGCTGGGGAGCGTTCCCACGCAGGCTCCGTCGGTACCGACGATACCCATATGTGAAGACATATTCCTGCTGTTCCCAGAGATCACCTGTTACAGGTAAGTAACTGTGCTTTCTGCTGCAACAGCAGAACTATGCTTTAGTTTCTTCCTCCTCATAACACACTGTATCTCAAGTCTCATTCAGTTTTGGTGCCCTCAAAGCTTGGTGGTCCCTATCTGTTCTGATTGTCGATGCTTCAATATTAATTTCAGCCCAATTTAGGACTGCTGTGCTGATTTTCTGTACCACTCACACAGTCTTCTAGACATCCACTTCTGGCAGGCCATGCCACCAGCTGTTATTTTGTCTTAATCCATTTTCTAAATGCATTAATTTCACTTCCAGTGTTTGATTCTCAGCCATCACATCTCACACTTGTTTTTGTATTGTCTTACATGCTCCCTGATCATTTAATTTTGTTCTACCTCAAATAGGCAGTGTCCCACTTGCCCCAAGTCTGCTCAGATCTCTGCCACCAGATTACCTAGGTCAGTCTTCAGAGCTTCAATATTGTTTAAGGTCAATGAACTGTTTTCAATTTTCCCATGAGAGATTTATTAATTTGCTCGAAATCGCAGCCCTTATGCTCAGTCCTGCAGTGTTTCTTTGCCATTCGTGTTCACACCATAGCCTGCCCCTCACAATGACTCACGAAGACGCACTATATGAAAAATCCTTCAAGTCTATTGTTTTCTGTTATTCACCATAAGCACAGATGTCTCTAAGTCTGACTTGCAATTTTAGATCAAATTTGCTTATTTTCTCGTGTCAAAAACACTATTGGCAAGGTTTTTGCTGTGCATCTACAGGAAGTAACCAGCTCAGGTTGCAATCGTAACTAATGATGTCACAGTTCTCTAAAATTTTATATTAAGAGAGCTTGAAATCCTTTTGAAAATTGGCACAGCATGAGCTGTGTATATCAACTTTGCTCACCTCATTCTTCAGACCCAGATTACTATTAAGTTTACTGTGACATTTTACGGCCTGTCCTGTTTTCTTTTTTTTCTCCCCTCCCAGCACGCACTCGAAATGGGCTTGCAAATGTTAGACGACAGCAAGCTTCGGCATCTCTCCCGACTTGTATTGGCTCAGGGCTCCTTACTGTGTCTCAGCAGGCAGGGCAGCAAACTTCTCCACCTTTGACAGTGGCAAACATCGTCCACAGATCAGCAAGTCGGGCAAGATCAAATCCTCTGCTCTTCCATCAGTCCTCTGCTCCTGACAGCAGATCTTCTAGTAACATAAATGGTGAGTAAACTGTATAGCCAGAGTTGTTGCCCTAAATGTTTGTGGGAGAAGTGTGGGGGGGGGGGGTGCATTGCTTTAAACGTAGTTACTACTAACCGTGTTCTTGATGGTTCCATGCCTTGTGTTTATCACATAAATTTGTAAATGTATTTGCTGCTTATCCTGAAAAATTTGGGAAATTTCCAAATTCCCTCTTTGCTAAATCTGTCTAGGCTATAATTAATAGAATGCAAAACCCCGGAGGATATAAATGGCAATCTAAAATAATCACTAATATTCTCTGTCAAAAACTCTTCATGTTCCAGAATTCCTTTATCATACAGATGGGTGGCTATCCATAACAGGGAAGGGACAGAAGTACCAGAGCTCTGGTTAGAGAGGGTATCCTCACTCAGAACAGTGGCCAGAGGGTTGCCCTCCCAAAAAAGAATGCAGCTTATATTCTCAGCCTATATATTAAAGAAATGAAACCTTTGAAATCGCTGACTATACTCTGTAAAAAGAAACTGTAGCAGTTAAATTACCGTATTTTCCGGCGTATAAGACGACTGGGCGTATAAGACGACCCCCTACTTTTCCTGTTAAAAATATAGGGTTTGGCCTATACTCGCCGTATAAGACTACCCCTCTTCCAGCGCACACCAAAAAAAATAAAAAACCTTTATCAGAAGTCAGGTTCATACCACTCTTTTTACCAATGTGTACATGACCAGTTCCAAATGAAAATAATAAACTGGATTAAATCTCCTGCCATGAATTCATGCAAGCTTTTTTCTTATCTAATGGAAAATGGGAGAAAATTCTAATCAAAGAGAACTTGTATCAAATAACAATGAAGAAAACATTTTTTTTGTGCTTGTGTGAGCATAATGAGTTCAGTTTGGCTTCCATTTTTGTATTTGCAGAGCATTAATAAATGATTTTGTATACTGTCTGCAAAGTTTAAACAGTTCCATTTTTTTAAAAGTTGGTATGTAGCTATGCAGAAATCTGTTTCTCTTGGCAGCTTATCTGGCAGAAATAGTGTACTGGCGCTGTCTGTTGTGTCGGCATCCATAACCAGGGGCGGCCCAAGGGGGGTGCGGGGCCATGTGCGGAGATTAATTGTGGGGCCTCATTTGCATAGGGAGCCTCATTTGCATAAATACTTGCATAATGTTAACATGCATTTTTAGTAAACATGCTTCTTAATGAGTGTCTGGATAAAGAAAGACTAACAGATTTCTACATTACTATATTCCAGTGCCAACCGCCAGGCCCATTAGGAAGTACTATAAACACTGACCTTTTAGAACTCAGCAAATCCACCATATCATAACAGCACTACCAGGACTCACAAAGCACCAAACCCTACCTATCAAAAGGCAACACTGAAAATATTAAACCAGTACATCTCAGAGAATGCCAATGCATCTCCTACTGGGGAAAGAGAACAAGTGACATGGTCAAATAGAAACTACATGAACCGAATACCTCAGCTTGGTTAAAATGCAGAATATAGACCGTCACCAAAGAACAAGGGATCACAATTTAGAAATAGGAAGACAATAATTAAACTGGGAACCCCAAAAGCCAAACTTGGGATGTACAACAACACTGGAGAAATAAAACTATAAATTAATTTCCTCTTGTACTAAACAAAACACAAAAGATGTTAACAATGCACATTTCCCAGAGCTGAGATATTCCAGTTAATAAATTCAAAATAAAAAAGTATTTTTCTACCTTTTGTTGCTTGTGCATTTTCTTTTCAGTTGCAATTGCTCCAGTCACTTTCTTCTGGTTTCTTTGTGTCTTCTGCGAGCTATCCATTTTCCTTTTGTCTCTTTTAGATTTTTTTCCAAATTTTTTCTCTATATCTGCTTTAACATACTGATCTTTCCCCTTTTGCTCTTTCCTCCATTTCTTTCCTTATTGCTTTATCATCCACTCAAATTTCACCCTTCCATTCTCAATCTACACTTACTCTTCCAATACCCGGCCCTTCGTAGACTTTTCTTCCCTCCCACACAAAATATCTTTTCCCCTCTCCATTCTCATTTCCCATCCCTTTCTAGTCCTCCCCCAAAATCAGCTCCTTTATAGTTCTAGACCCACCCAGCATCTGCCCCCTTCTAGTCCCAGTCTCCCAAGCTTCCACATCAGCCCGTTTCCAGTCCTAGCCTCCCATATGCTGTTTTCCAGTTCCTCTCCAGCCTCCCCCATCAGCCCATTTCCACTCCAAGCTCCCCATCAGCCCATTTCCAGCCCTTTTCCAACTCCCATCAGCTCACTTCCAGTCCTATTCCAGCCCCCATCAGCCCATTTCCAGTGTCCTATTCCAGCCCATCACCCATTTGCAGTCTACGTTCCCCCATCAGCCCATTTCTAGTCCTATCCTAGCTCCTCATCAGCCCATTTCCAGTTCTAGCCCCCATATGCTCTTTTCCAGTTCCATTCCAGTCCCTCATCAGCCCATTTCCTCCACGCTCCCCCATCAGCTAATTTCCAATCCTAGCCCCCTCGTCAGCCCACTTTGCCCTATTCCAGCCCCCATAAGCCCATTTCCAGTCGTAATCCAGCTCTTCATCAGCCCATTTCCAATCCAAGTTCCCCTCCATCACAGCCCATTTCGTCCATTCCCCCCACCATCACAGCCTATTTGCAGTCCTATCCCCCCACCATCACAGCCCATTTGCAGTCCTCCCCCATCACAGCCCAATTGTAGTCCGTTCCCCCCATCACAGCCCATTTCCAGTCTGTTCTCCCCCCCCCCACCACAGCCCATTTCCAGTCTGTTTCCCCCCATCCCAGCCCAATTTGTCTGTTACCCCCATCACAGCCCATTTCCAGTCTGTTCCCCCCCACATCACAGCCCATTTCCAGTCTGTTTTCCCCATCACAGC
This sequence comes from Ichthyophis bannanicus, assembly GCA_033557465.1. NCBI lineage: Eukaryota > Metazoa > Chordata > Amphibia > Gymnophiona > Ichthyophiidae > Ichthyophis > Ichthyophis bannanicus. The sequence goes on along the minus strand of CM066035.1, from coordinate 188,798,319 downwards.
CCATTTTCAGTCCGTCCGTCCCCACCATCACAGACCATTTGCAGTCCTCCCCCATCACAGCCCATTTCCAGTCCTATCCCCCCCACCATCACAGACCATTTGCAGTCCTAATCCAGCTCTTCATCAGCCCATTTCCAGTCCAAGTTCCCCCCCTATCACAGCCCATTTCGTCCATTCCCCCCACTATCACAGCCCATTTGCAGTCCTATCCCCCCACCATCACAGCCCATTTGCAGTCCTCCCCCCATCACAGCCCAATTGTAGTCCGTTCCCCCCATCACAGCCCATTTGCAGTCCGATCTCCCCCCCATCACAGCCCATTTCCAGTCTGTTTCCTCCCCATCCCAGCCCAATTTGTCCGTTCCCCCCCCATCACAGCCCATTTCCAGTCCGTTCTCCCCCCCCCCCATATCACAGCCCATTTCCAGTCCGTTTCTCCCCCCCCACCACACATCACAGCCCTTTTCCAGTCTGTTTCCCCCATCCCCGCCCATTTTCTGTCTCCCCCCCCATCACAGCCCATTTCCAGTCCGTTTCCCCCCCCCCATCATAGCCCATTTCCAGTCCGTTCCCCCCCCATCACAGCCCATCCAGTCATAGCCGCCATCCCCCCCCCCCCCCCCCCCCGAAGAGCCCCGTGCCGTCTAAGGGGCTGCATAGGGAGCCGGGGAAGCCCGCGTGAGGCCCCGGCTCCCTCTGCACAGCCCGCCAGCGTGAAGAACCTTTACCTTCCCGCTGGCGGCTGTTTCAATGAAGCCGCGAATGCCGGGAAAGGTTAAAGGCAATGCCCTTTAACCTCTCCCGGCATTCGCGGCTTCATTGAAACAGCCGTCAGCGTGAAGGTAAAGGCTCTTCACGCTGGCGGGCTGTGCAGAGGGAGCCGGGGCTTCGCGCGGGCTTCCCTGGCTCCCTCTGCATCAGTCCATTGAGCGAGAATGTGGTTCGCGCGGGGCCCCCTGAAGCGCGGGGCCCTGTGCGAACAACATTCTCGCTCAATGGACGGGCCGGCCCTGTCCATAACTGAGACCGCAGCCGTAAAAACTACAGAGTGGAAGCACAGCTCTATCACTTGCATTCTTACAGCGTTGGTCCCCCGAACCCTCAGAATTGACCTCCGGAGAGTCGGGCACTTCTAATAGCATCCTCCAACGCGGCACGGATTGCGGCAGTAAGGTATACTGCTGGGAGACAGTCTCTACAGCACCTGGCCCTGCTGCCTTGCCCCGGACTGCTGCAGTTGCCCCAGTGTGCTTCCTACAAGCCGGGACCTGACCGCAGCGCTCTCTGCCCCTCGCACCGTGGAGCGCTGTAACCGCTGGGCAGTGTATTCAGAAGCGGCGTTACCTGGAGGCCGCATGTGTGTCCCGTCGCTGAGCACTGCGGTGGAGAGAGAATTGGTGCACCGGTGAGACTGCTGCTGCTGCCTTGTGAGCTGGTGCTTCTTCCTGGCGCTTGTGCTGCCTCAGTGCCGCAGAAAAGGTGAGGGTGCCTGGGGCCCCGCAAAATAGAAAAGCATTGCAGAAAAAATAAATTTAGGTAGATTGTAAGTCTTCAAGTGTGTATGTGTGAGTTGTGTACCGGCGTATAAGACGACCCCTGACTTTTGAGCATATTTTCATGAGTTAGAAAGTCGTCTTATACACCGGAAAATACGGCATGTAGCTTAGTACTCAAATATATAGAATACTGGCCCTGACCTTGCATACCAGGCTGTCATGGTGTTAGTTGTAAACACACATTCTGCATCTACAGAAGTTCCCTTCACCCAGCAATGGGCACAGAGCAGAACTAGGACATTTCCCCATAGAGCTCGCCATATTAAAAAAAAATAAAAAGCCTGATTCTGTTTTCATCAGAGTAAAAGCAACGTAAACCCTCTCCAGTCACCCAGGACCAGAAAATGGCCAGCACTATAAATATTGTAATGGACCTTAGAACATCATTACACCTATCGCGACAACTGAACAAGCTAGGTTTGTGTGTATAGTACCGTGTTTTTCTGATTGGTGTACCTAGACTTGTGGCATTGTATTTCTCATTAATTTACTCCTGTTTTATTAGCTGAAAGTAATTTACATATGTCATTGCCTGGATCCTCCGATAAAAGACAGCATTTGAGCTTGCTATCTCCAGGGGGTCGGAAAAGGTAAGTCACAAGTTCCATTGGTTTGGGCCTTTGTTTTACTTTGCACGTACATATCTCCATATAAATAAGTTTCTTTTTCATGATAACCTGTATGACTGTGTTATTCCTGGGGGAATTTATTTATTTTATTTATTTAGCTGTATTTATATTCCGCTTTTCACCGTGTCAAAGCGGTCAATTGGGCGATACATTTAACAAGAGGGGATATGACACACATACGTCAATACTTACAGGGAACATGGGCAATGGAGGGTTAAGTGGCTTGCCCAAGACCACAAGGAGTGCCTATAGGACTAGAAATCCCAGTCCCTCCGGCCTGAGATTGCTGTCCCCAGGTGGGACTTGAACCCCCGGCCTGAAGTACCTTGTCCTAACCACTAGACCACTCCTCCCAGAGCAGAACTGCATAGTGCAGAATCTGCACAGAATTCCTGACCTGCACAGAAACCTGTATTTGCTGTGCAGGATTCTGCACAGACACCAGTATCAATGAGCAATGAGGCAAGCTCGGAGCGCCCAAGCCTGCCTAACTGTTCGCTACAGCACAGCCACGGGAGTGTTGCTCTTCACTTCCACGTCTGTGCTACATTTCCAATGCTGGCATCGCTAAGTTTTAAAAAGGTCAACAAAAGCACTTCCTGTCCCTAGCAAGAAACAGGACGTGCTTCTGTTAACCTTATTAAAACAGGTGATGCCGGCGTCGGAAATGTAGCACAGCTTGTGGGAATGAAGGAAAATGCTCCGCAATTGTTTTTAAATACTGTTGCAATCAGGCAGAGGAGGTGAGTGACTGAGGGTCGGTGATCGGCTAATAGAAAGCTTGGGAGGTCTTGTGGCAGGAGATGGGCTGATGGTGAGTTGTGAGGGGTCACTGCGGGCTGGAGAGGACTGATAGTGAGTCAGGGGTGTGACTGGGGGCTGAAGATGGATTGATGGTGAGTCTAGGGGGGAGTGGCTGGGAGCTGGAGTTGATTGAATACCTGGAGAATGAGGAGAAAGAAAGTTTGGAGGTATGTGCCTGGGAAGAAATAACGAGAGATAAGGGAGAGAAGGGTAGCTGCATGGAGAAGGGAGAAAGGAGGTAAGGTGGAGGTTCGTACATTAGAGGTAGACCTTAGAACATAAGAACATAAGATATGCCATACTGGGTCAGACCAAGGTCCATCAAGCCCAGTATTCTGTTTCCAACAGTGGCCAATCTAGGTCATACGTACCTAGCAGTTTCCCCAAGGGACACAGGTTCCACAATGCTTGTATTGGTTCAAGCATTGATATCCTGGGTCCCTTCTTAATAATGGTTTATGGACCTTTCCTCGAGGAACTTGTCCAAACCTTTTTTAAACCCAGCTACACTAACAGCCTTTACTACATCCTCCGGTAACAAATTCCAGAGTTTGATTACACGTTGAGTGAAAAAATATTTTCTTTTATTAGTCTTAAATAGTTTACCCTGTAGCTTCATTGCATGTCCCCTAGTCTTTCTATATTCTGATAAGGTAAACAATCGATCTACGTTTACCCGTTCCACTCCGTTCATTAATTTATAGACTTCTATCATATCTCCCCTCAGCCGTCTCTTTTCCAGGTTAAAGAGCCCCAACCTTTTTAGCCTTTCTTCATAGGAGTAGCCTTCCATCCCCTTTACCATTTTGGTGGCTCTTCTCTGAACCTTTTCTAAAATTGCTATATCCTTTTTAAGATATGGCGACCAGAATTGCACACAATATTCAAGGTGCGGTCTCACCACGGAACGATATAGAGGCATTATAATATCTTTTGTTTTATTTTCCATTCCTTTCCTTATCATACCTAGCATTCTATTTGCTCTCTTGGCCGCCGCTGCACACTGGGCCGAGGGTTTTAACATGGTATCCACAAGGACGCCTAAATCTTTTTCTTGGGTGGTGGTTCCTAATGTGGAACCTTGCATCGTGTAACCATAGTTTGGGTTGTTCTTCCCTAGGTGCATAACCTTGCACTTCTCCACATTAAATTTCATCTGCCATTTTGATGCCCAGTCTTCCAATTTATCAAGATCCTCTTGCAATTTTCCACAATCCTCCTGGGTTTTAACAACTTTAAATAGTTTTGTGTCATCAGCAAATTTGATAACCTCACTCGTTATTCCACTTTCCAGGTCATTTATGAATATGTCAAAAAGCAGCGGACCCAGCACAGATCCCTGGGGTACACCACTATTCACCTTTCTCCATTGGGAAAATTGGCCATTTAGCCCTACCCTCTGCTTTCTATCTTTTAACCAGTTCCTGATCCACAGTAGTACACTGCCTCCTATCCCATGACTCTTTAGTTTTTGCCAAAAGTCTCCTCATGAGGGACCTTGTCAAAGGCTTTCTGAAAGTCCAGATACACAATATCAACCGACTCACCTTTGTCCACCTGTTTATTTCACTCCTTCAAAAAACATAACAGATTAGTAAGACAAGATCTTCCTTGTCTAAAGCCATGTTGGCAGTCTCCCATTAGGTCATGACTATCTACATGCTGAGTAATTTTATTCTTTATGATGGTTTCTACCATTTTTCCCCCGGTACTGATGTCAGGCTCACCGGTCTGTAGTTTCCCGGATCACCCCTCGAACCCTTTTTAAAAATTGGTGTTACATTGGCGATCCTCCAATCCTCAGGTATTAGAGATGATTTTAATGATAGTTCACAGATTACTAATAGCAGGTCTGCAATCTCAAATTTCAGTTCTTTCAACACCCTTGGATGTATACCATCCGGCCCAGGTGATTTGCTACTCTTCAGTTTATCTAATAGTTGTAGGACATCTTCCCGATGTATCGATATTTCCTTCAATTCTTCCACACCTTTAAATACCACTTCAGTCGTGGGTAACATCCCTACATCTTCCTCAGTAAAGACCGAAGCAAAGAATCATTCAGTCTCTCTCCGCTATCGCCTTGTCGCCTCTTAGTGCTCCTGTTAACCCCTTTATCATCTCATCTAATGGACCAACCTGACTCTCTCACGGGGTTTTTTGCTACGAATGTACTTGAAAAGGTCCTTATTTCGCGTTTTTGCTTCCACAGCAAGCTTCTTCTCAAATTCTCTCTTTGCCTGCCTTATCAATGCCTTGCATTTGACTTGCCAGTGCTTGTGCTGTTTCCAGGTTTCATCATTTGGCTCTTTTTTCCATTTCTTGAAAGATGCTTTTTTGGCAACAACAGCCTCTCTGACCTCAGCTTTAAACCATGCTGGCAATTTTTTGGACTTCCTTCCACTTTTCTTAAAGCGTGGAATACAGCTGGTCTGGGCTTCCAAGATAGTATTTTTCAACAACACCCAAGCTTGATGTACGTCTTTAACCTTTGCAACTGCTCCTTTTAGTTTTTCTTAACTGTTGTCCTCAGTTTATCATAGTCTCCCTTTCGACTGTTAAAGGGTAGTACTGTGGATGTCCTTACTATCTCTCCTCCACTAATTAAATCAAAG